>CAXIVR010000001.1:37127798-38562798 GCA_964035755.1 Teleogryllus oceanicus | reverse complement strand
CAAAAGAAACATATTAGTTTCAGATGGATTTTCAAGTAGATCATGTTAATTCAATTATCATTCATTGACAGATTTTATCAAAATTAATATTGAATAAATTATTTTAATGATGTAATAAAAAAAAAACCTTTAACCTTCCAATTAGCATTGGTCCAATAAAAATAAGAAATTATAGAATTGACTGTGAATGATTGTTATAGTACAGGAGCTATAGGAATAAAACATATCTAAAACAAGAATATGTAAATGCTGTCAAATAAGGTCCAAGGTTAAAAACAATAAATTTTAGGTCGAAATGATAACCGATTGATTGATCATCAGTCTGTAAGCAAACACAATCATAACTTACGAACATTTACGAAACTACAATACCATTTGGGTGATAGGGTATGCCATTTTGTACTAAAATATTGAGCTGGAATTAATCACATCTAATGAACTGAAAATAATCACGTAATCATAGGTAATTAGCTGATGGAAAGTTGATTTTTTTTTAAATTTCCCCCTCTTGTTTGGCATGTTTGCCTTTCAACAATTTTCATAATTACAATTAATTGACATTAAGAGTCGATTACCCTTACTTAATTGTCCCTGAAAGCACGGCCAAAAGAAAAATTTTGGACTCAGTTAAAAATCAAAAAGTTTATTTGTAATTTAACGAAGAAAGAAATATATTTTAATTTGAAATTCATATTTTAATTTGAAATTTATATTTTAATTCAGTATATTGATTAATTTTATGGGAGTCTAAATGTATCTTTTGGAAATCTGGGCATAATTCTTTGAGAAAAATTGTATGAACTGCATAAATGAAATGATTTTTCAGAAAATGCATTTAGAAAACTAATTATTTTACTTTATTTTGATTTGTATACAATTTTACACAACCTTTTTAAAATTTCTGGAACAAAATTTTTTTTTTTTAACCGCAATGCTCTTAAATACTTATTTAATATTTTGCTATGTTAATAAAAATTAATGACTTCACTGAAGTTAAATAAAATATATGAAATAACATTGAGCAGAATGATGTACAACAAACATAGCAGATTATTTACACTTAGCTTGAGGTTCTGATTCCCTATACAGTCGGGAGTTTTAACGCCACGCGTAAGGTAGCGACGTTATGCACTAACAGTCACGTGACGGACCTTGAAGTCATAACGTCTTATCTTAGGCCTAACGTACGACCTCATACATTCATAAATAGTGCACTCCTGTAGGAGTCACTACGGTCACTTTACAAACGGCAAATGGACACCTAAAAACAGGAAAGGTTTTCACCAACTCTAAAACTGATTCCCTTATGTAATGCAGTTACAGTTATTCCTTACCAACTCCACAACGCTGGCAAGAATTGACGGAAAATGTTGGAGAGGTGACGTGTAAGAAGTTTGCAAAACAGAAGTTGAAATCATACCTTCGGTTTAGGTTATGTCTTATGCTCGTAAACGAACGCTGTTTTAATATTTTTTTATTTTTTTAACTTTTATTTTACGTCAAAAAAAAAAAACAGTTAAAAACTGCGTATGACGTGCTATGGGGAAAAGTGAAATCTAGTTTCAAGGATAAAAAGGGCATAAATTTTGGCTCTTATCCATGTTGTTCTTCGGAAAATACTTCCTGCCGCGACGACATGGAAATGATAATTTGAATAATTGTATTTCCCACTGAATTCTAGAAGACGTGCACAGAAAATGAAGTTACATTTATGTCCAGAAGCAAAACAAGGGGCCATCTCAGCATTTGCTCAACGGATCAGAGAAACTGGACGAAAAACCTGATGGAGATGAGGGTCACTGACCCGGAGGCTGCAATACAATACTTATTACAGGTTGCTTATACACATTTATACAGTTCAAATGTTAAATAATGCATTATGTATAATTGTTAAAATTAATGTTACTTTTCTTGTGATGCTCTCTAATTGTAGTATCTAATCTAGTCTCTAATTATATAGAAATAGTTATGCAGAAACGATTTCACTTTGGATTTAAACTTTTCTATCGAATTTAATCGTTTAATGTCATCTGGCAAAGTGTTGTAAAATAATGTACATGTATTGTATGTGAATTTTTTGTAATGAGCTGTTGATACTGTCACTTGATAAATATGATTTCTACGTCGAGTGTTATAGTAATAGACATCGGCATTTTCTGAAAATATATTCCCGCCCTTAAGCAAGTCATTTTTACAAAAACCACTGATTCGTAAATAAACAGACAAGGTAATGGTAAAATTCCTAGATTAATGAAGAGAATGAATCACGTGGGAAGGATTTGGTTATTATTCGTACAATTCGTTTTTGTAATCTAAAATTCTGGGAGCTATAAGATGTATTTCCCCAGAATATTATGCCATATCTCAGGCGGGAATGAACATTCGCGAAATATACACAACGAACAGTATGAATGTTGACTGAATCTCAAAGAATTCTGAACGCGTAGCATAATGAACTTAATTTTGTGTTCAATTCATTTAAATAGACGTTCCATTTAAGGTTTCACTGAATTGAGAGACCTAAAAAATTTGTTGACTTAACATCAGTCAATGGTACACTGTTCATTTTCAATGAATCACAGAATTGTTTATTTGAAATGGAAAACTGCATTAAAACCGTTTTCTTTTCGTTTACTATTAATTTGTTATTTCTGAACCAATTTGAAACATCTGATATTGTACTATTTACGGTTTCTCTATTGCAAAGGATGTTCGTATCATCGGCAAAGAGAACCGTTCTTCCGTTTCGAATCGTCGAGGGCATATCGTTTACGTAGAGTAGGAACAGAATAGGGCCTAAAATCGATCCTTGATGAACTCCACGTGCAATGGACAAAGAGTCGGAAAGATGCGTATGTATTGTTCCATCATTCCAGTATGGTATTTCCACTCTCTGAGATCGTTGTCTAAGGTACGATCATAACCAATCTAGAGCAATACCAGGGATTCGATATGAAGGTAATGTGGAAAGTAAAATGTCATGATCAACGACGTCAAAAGCTTTTGAGAGATCTAAAAATAATCCAATTGGTGCCTCGTTTTGATCCAATGATGAGACGACATCTTTAAAAAAAGAAAATATAGCTGTTTCCGTTGATTTTGATTTTCTAAATCCATGTTGGCAATCTGAAAGCGCGTCGTGTTTAGTGAGAAAGGTTTCCATTCGTACGTAAAAAAGTCTCTCTAATATTTTTGAAAAAACTGATAGAAGAGAAATGGGCTGATAATTTTGAATTTTATTTTTGTTGCTTTTCTTGAGGAGCGGCTTAATTTTAGCTGTTTTGAAAGTATCTGGAAATGTTCCGGTGCACAACGATGAATTAATATGTGAGTTAACGGGTGGATAATGGCATACGCACAGGTCTTTAACAAAGCATCCGGGAATTCATCTAAACCGGACGAATTTTTTAGTTTACCGATTATTTTGAGAATTTCATAGGAAGAAGTTTCGGAAACGAACCTTATGCCTAACATTTTCGGTGAACTGTCTGTTTTTGAATTTTGTGGCTGAAGACACTTAGTGAGATCGGCAGCAATTCTCGAAAAGAATTGGTTAAAGAGACTAGCCACTGTTGCCGGATCGTTCACATTTATATCGTTATGTTTTAAAACAACATTCTCTACAGGGTTTCTAGTTGATTTAGTCGTATTTTTATTATATTCCACATTGCTTTTGTTTTGTTATTTGAGTTCAAAATATCCTGATCGTTTTTCATGATTTTAGCCTGCCTTACGCACAGTTACTTTTCTTAACAATGTTTTGTATTTTTTAAAGTAGATAAGGAAATCTTGAGATACGTCATGACGTTTAGAAATGAAAGAAAGAATTTTCTTGTTTTTACATGATGTCCTAATCCCTTGTTTAATCCAAGAATTGTTTTTCCGCGAAATATTTATTTTTCTTTTCTGAAGAGGAAAACAAGTGTTAAAATGTAATGAAAGAGTTGAAAAAAAAAGAATTATATTTGTCGTGTGTATCAACAGTATTATAAACCACTTCCCATGACTTATGCATCAAGTAATCAATTAATAATTTTATTTTACTTTTTGTAAACAATCTAGTCATGCGTGAATTATTTATTGTGTCGCATTGTGATCGCATTTTTTATAATGGTAAGAATTTGTGCATCGTGGTCACTGTATCCTAAACCTTTTGTTTCAACTTCATATCGAGTAGTAGTTTTGTGAATTATAATTTGATTAATTGACTTCATCGAATTTTGTGTGATCCGTGTAGGTACATTAATTGTAATGCCTAAAGTGAAGGAATTAATTAAATTGAGAAACTTTTGTTTCTCACAAGATTCGACCAGAAAATCAATGTTAAAATCTCTGCATACAACAATGGATTCAAAAGAGCGATTGTTGACTTTGTTAAGTGTTATCTCCAGGTTTTCTAAGAACAAAATATAATCTGCAGTTCTCTTTGTTGGAGGTCTGTAGATGCAAAGTATTATCACTTTTAGTGAAGTAAGATGTACAACAAATTTCGAAAATATTTTCAATGGAATACACATTTAAATCCGCCAAGGATATAGAATCAATATCATTTCTAACGTAAATACAGGAACCCGCATACGTAGGACGCGATTTTCTCTCTCTCTCCCTCTCTCCCTCTCCCTCTCCCTCCCCCCCCTCTCTCTCTCTCTCTCTCTCTCTCTCCAATAAAAGCCTGCGAGGTAAAAGTTTGGAATTTGGAAAATGCTAAGTTCATTAGGAGATAACCAATGTTCTGTAAAGCAAAGAACATCCATTTGATTTAGATCGCTCTGTAGAGCTGCCTCGATAAACTCAGTTTTATTTGTAAGGGATTGAACATTGAATGTTTATTTTTTGCAAGTACTTACACGAATGTTTCTCTGCTGCATCTGACTGTAGTTGCTATATATTTACTCCACTTTTACCTCGAGCGCGTGGTCGAAGGTTGTAGTGTGTGCCGGCAGTGACAGGTTGTGAGGAAAATGGGGCATCAGGTGTAGATGAATTGGTAGTGGGAATGGAGAAACGGGAGTAGGTTCAGAGGAAGAGGCAACAGGGTTCGAAATAAAGGTGGGGGTGGAGAACGTAAGGAAGGTGAAAGGGATGGATTTTTGGTAGGAGACTGCGTAGGACTGGAGTTGATGATGTATTGTGCAAGCTTGTTACCGACTGCATGTTTTCCAGCAAGGTTCATGTGAAGACCATGGCGGGTGAAGTGTTTTGCTGAGAGGAAATTCATTTCAAAAAGTGTGACATTTGTTTCTCTCAGTTGCAGTTTTAATTGTTGGTTTGCGTGCTTAATCTCGCTGCATAGTGTTGGTCTGTTGTACCAGAAGGGCAGAGTCGAGACTACAATGTTAGTATTTTGGGCGGCACATTGTAATTTGTTTACATGTTGTTCAGGTGTAAAGTTACCGCCCAAGTTAATGTCATTCTGCCCTCCTATGATAATGACTGTGTCCTGATTGGTCAGTGTCTTCGTGTGGGTGTCCAACTCTGCAGTCACATCTGCAAACCTCCCGTTAGGTTTAAAAATAGATGAGACTGAGAAATTGGAGGGTAACTTCCTACTGAGAATGGAGGACAGATGGCGGTCATGACTGTCAGCTAAAATAAGTACATGTTTTTTAGGCTTAGTAGGAATACCTTTGTTTTCAAGTGAGCTAGGATGCGCAGCTTTACGTGTTTTGGTTTTGACACGCTTCCTAGCCTGTTCGCGTTGGTTTTTGCATGAATTTGTCGATGGTAGAGCAGGGTGGTGAGGATCAGGAAGGCGAGGAAAATCTTTTTCATAATCTAAAACACTAAATTTGTTTTGAGTTGTGACTGGATGCGGTGCCTGTGTCTTTTGTACAGTCACGGGTGTACGGTTGGTATTATTCGCTGTGTTGCCGACTAGTACCCAACCGTCTGTGTAGAGAACGACCTCTTCCAACCTTCGGATATGTTGATCTAAATTATTGTTTAGGTGTGTGAAGGCTTTCAGAAGGTCGGCTTTGAGAGTGTAGAGAGTAAAAAGAGTAGATCGAGCAGTAGCCGTGTCACGAATGCGTTTTAATGTACGTGATAAAAATTGGAATAAATACAAGAAAACCCAGATAAGAGCAACAAGAACCTAGCTTTATATGTTAAAAGTGTAAAATTGATGTGTATTCAGTAAATTAAAAAGTAAGATTCAATATAAAAATGAGAAGGTATGCTACTCACAAAATCTATTGAAGCTAGTACTTACGAAATTTGGCAATGTGGCTACGTAGAATTTCGTCCACTTAAGCTGCAACTGTTTAATACAATCAGTATTTTATACTTTACCAGAATTAGATAATAGATATTATCTGAAAGTTTGTCTTCAATACATAGAAGAAGATTTGAAACACATATTCAAACTGTTTATATTCCTTAAATTCTTAAAAAACTTCCTTAAAAAACAAATTCAAACTAATATATTACTTAAATTCTCAACAAAACCCGATTCAAAATTCCAGATTGCGTGCTCATGGCGGTGGGCCATAAAGTTTAAAACTCCGTGCACAATGTAGATTTGTTATCTCTTGTGTGGTTTAAATGTCTCACCACTTAGTCTACACTCTTTGATATATTATGCAATTTCTTTGTTCAACACTTGAAATGCTTCTTTTGTTATAATGCATAACGCAATGTCGCAATTGCTAAAACTCTTGTGAACGTTGTTCATTACGACCTTATAAACTCGATAGCTACGCACCAATAGAGTTTTAGGAGTCCTTACGCCTGGTGCTAAAACTCCCTAGTATTTGAGTAACTCCCGAGGGTGCAGATGTGCGTGCGTTCGACTTCCGTCACCCACGTATAAACCACTTCCCGTGCACCATTTGAGAGATATGAGGTGGCATTCAACGCGTCTCAGTCTCCTGATGCGGAACTGATAATTTACTTTCAGATCCGGGCAGAAAATTCAAAGAAATTTCCATAAACGTGTTTTTGCGTGTTTTGGCGCTGCGATCTTTACGAGTGTGTCGGGAATTAAATCAACGTCACCTAAATACATCGATGTAGCGTGACGATTAAAAGCGCAGTGCCCCATGGTTATTTTCAGTTCACGGGACCATAATTTTCTTCCATGAGATTGGCACCCTGATTGTTTACAAACCAGCCGCATGAAATGAAAATCGCGCGGCAGAATATGTAACAAATACGAAATAGAGGAGAAAACAAGAAATGGAAGTACAATACTAGAGAAAATAAATTTATATGAAGAAATAATAACCTTTTAATGCTATATATATATATATATATATATATATATATATATATATATATATATATCAGCATTAAATAGTAATTTAATAATTAAATAATTATTAAAATAATTAAATTAATTATTAAAATAATTATTAAATATTAAATAACTCATTAAAATTAATTATAACATTAATTTAACCAAAAATTGTTTCAATTTTCCTCAAAAAATCACAAAATCATTATTTATCCCACGAATTTAAAAGAATAGAATGATCTTATATACGTAAACATTACAAACACTTTAAAAAATATGTATTTGTTTGTTTAACAGTAAATTTATTCGGCGATGCAGAAAGTTCGCTTCAACTAAACTATTCGGACAGCCGTTGGGGAAACGTGGTAACGACACTTTTGATCTCCGAAAAGAACGTTGAAACCTTCCATCCTTGCTGTACATTCAAGGTCATCTGTCAGTCAATGGACCAGATTCGTGGGAACCTTAATATTTAAGCGAAATGAGTCACATAGGATAGAACACCACTTTCAGTAGTGTCAGCTGGTTATTTATCGTCACGCAAAAGGCAAATCATGCTGAAAAATTTGCAAATTGTGAATAATGTCGAAACAGTGAGTGACATAGTTTCACGTTACATCAATGAAGAGAGGATTGAACTGCAACCCGGAGGAGGACGCCCAAAGACATTTTCTGATCGAGAAAATAATCTCATAGTGAAATTCTAATAAAGAAAGATTTTCGTATTAGAGCATCAAAAATTACTCCACAGTTAGAAATTGGCATTGGATGCGAAGGGTACTAAGAAGATCCAATTTTCTTTAGCCGAGTTGTCAGAAGAAAGTAATTTATAAGTAAAGAGAAAATTGATGGAATAGTGTAATCTTCGTTGACAAATCGAAAATGAACATGTGTGGATCCGATGGAAGAATTCAGAAGTGGAGGAAACTAAATTACGAGCAGAAAGGAGAAAACATGTCTAAGCAACCGTGAAGCACGAAGCAGGAAATGCAAATTGTTTGGGGGGTGCATGACAGTCAATGGCGGCGGTAAACTTGTGTTCGTCGAGTAAACGATGAACAGGTTCAGCTATCTTGACATTCTTAAACGATTTAAAACAAAGTGCTAAAAATCTTGGTATTATTGATATATTTTATTTCTATCACGATTACGACACCTAGCACAAGTCGCACGTTGTTCAACTTTGGTTGCTGTACAACTGCCAAAGGGAATTTCATCAACCCCCTCAGTCACCAGACCTTAATGTTTGAGAACATCTTGGGGAAAAATTGAAAAATGAGATAAGAAAATACCCAATTCATTTCAAATAAGAATTATAGGAAATAATGCAACATGAATGGAAAAAATTTATCCTTCTTATACCCCAAAACTTGGTCCAAAGTACACCAAATATACTGAAGAAAGTGCTGCAGCGAAAGAGAATGGCTACACGATATTGAACTCTCCTACTGTGCTATTTTTTACGTTTTTCTTTTTGAACACTATTTACTATGCATATTTGTTTATATTTCTATTCAAGTGTCCGAAAAGTTTTGTAAGTTAACTTTTCTGCATAAAAAATCGAATTTAAAAATATTTGTTGATTATTGTGATTTTAAAGGAAATTTCGGAAATATCTTATAACTGCTTATGGAAGAAATTCTATAATATACTTTATTGTATTTATTTTCATCTTTTAATATACCTAATACATGATTATTCTGCTAAATTACCCATGTCCGAATAGTTTTGTGAGTCACTGTATTTGAAAACAAATCGTTAAAAATAGCTATGCTAAATTCTAACTCTTCACATTATTGCAAGTATTTTTATGGCCATTAAAATTTTGAAATTGCAAAATTACCAATTCATATCCAATGTGGAGGTAATATACAAGGCCGTTGGGTGTTGGGAATTTGTGAATGGAAGTATAACATTAACAGCTACTACGATTCATTGGTAAGTCCAAAGCCAGATATTGTAAGAACATATTTGAACAAAGCTAGGCATGAAAGAACTGAAGTATTAAAGAAATTTTCAAGAGATGAAAATATTTTTAAAACAGTTTTCAGCATCGGCAATTCCACATTCAACTAGTAGAGAATATGTCATTAACAACTGACCTCATTAGATTTGATCTATCATTCAATCCTTTGATTCATACTGAGTTTATTTCTACCATTGTTGTGGGCTAGTAAAAAGTTTTAATATAGTACTGAGTCACTGAATTTAAAAATTTACAATAGTTGTTAAAACATTGAACACTCTTATGATGTAATGTCATAAAAATATTATACTAATAAACAAAACTAGTGTGTGAATTGTGACTTGAAAAGTCTATAATATTTAGATTTTCCCTACTTTTCCACCACAAGGTTTCAACTAATTTTTTTTAATGCATAAAGTATTCTTGCTAGCACATACGTATATGACAAGCAAAGATGACCTAAAAAGATCTACAAGCATCCAATTATTTTAAATAAAGCATGACATACAAGTTTCCTTAGGGTCACTATGAATTAAGAAACCAATCAAGTGATTGCATTATTATAGTGCAAAAAAACTACACATGATACCTATGGATCTGGAATGTGAGGGTTCAGTTTGAATTCTCTAAAATTCATTTGCAAATGCAAGCATTCCATCATTGTACTAAACTTCTTACTATTACTACTGTGATTGTTGTAGCAACTATTGCCTTTGTTAACTTGTCAAATCTAAGTTTTCTCTCGTTCTGGAACAATAGTGCTGAAATTTTATGAGATATAACTCAAAAAGCAGTGATAATTGTTTTTAAAATTAATTGTAATATCTCATTATTTCTAGAATATAATGCTTGAAATGCAACACAATGCAGGAAGTCCCAAGTCTTTGGGTTTATAATCTTCCTTGTGCAGTGTCATTCAGCGAGTTGCTGCAACTTCTACTAAGCTACTACTGCTAGTAATAATAATGATGCATAATAATACTTAGTTACATGCACAGAGAAAATTGACAGCATTTATGAATTTTTTGCATATTTTAATAAGAGCGCAGTGAATATCTGTAGTGTTGCACCAACCACAATGCACTTACAAGCAGAGAGTGGAAAAAAAACAAACTCTAATGATAATCTCAATGGTAATCTCAATATATCTCTTGCAATACTTTTTCCATTTGTAATTGGTTTTATAAGTAGTACATTTTATTGTACAAATAGTGTATTTTGTAATACACAAACTATTTTAAAATCATATTAAGAACTAATTAATATATTGTGTGTCCAATTTCAAAACAAAATAACTAAAATTACCATGAATCTTGTCATTCTTGTCACAAAGCCAACTTTCAACCTAGGATATTGTGTACTTTCATTGCATACTCATCTCCTTCATTCAAAGGATATCTGGCCAGCATAAATGTTTTCCTTCACTTGGCATCAACTGATGAACTTTGAATTTGAATACCTAATTCCAGAAGACAATGACCTGACTTTTGTAGGAGATTGAATACAGCAATAAGAATACTTCAGCAGGAACAATACAGGATATTTCTGCATTTTGTGGGTGACACAATTGGAAAACGGTAAGAAAGGAGGTCATTATTTCTAAATTGTGTTTATGAAGCAGGCATAGGAATAGTTGATGAGTAGAGAATTAAATACTTATGATCAGCCTCATTCATACTTATGATCAGTTGCATTCTTATAATGAAACACTTGTTTGTGTTTATGCATTAATAAACATTGGCAAAATTAACACAAAATCAGCCTTTGTGTCCAGTTTGCATTATTAAATAGGGAGATTATCTATGTTTGAATGTAATACAATTCAACACATTTGATAAAACTAAGGAGGTTGGTTGTTACTGAAGTTATATTCTCCATTCAGACCTGCAAACTGCATTTTCAACAAGGTTTATGATTGTTGTACTACTCAATTTTATTGCATTGTTGTTTTACTCAATTTTATTGCATATATTTTAATTAACTTAAGTAAAGTCATTAAGTTTTCTTAACACAACAAAATATCAAATCATTATTTAAGAGCATTATGGAATCCAAAACGTGCAGTCAGTAAAAACAGATATGTGCTATTCTGTAAAAATTTCATTGCATTTATTTCTGTACACAATACAACCAATTGGAAATTTTTTAAAATATACAAATAATAATTCATCTTATTCATATGAGAACATGTATCATTTTTGAGATACAGCCACATAGAAGCAGTTTGAAGAAGTTGACTGTCAGTGCTTTTTACTCTGTGATTTGGTTTATTTATTGAAGATGTAATAAAAAAATTTAGTTCTTTAAATGATTTTCCTGAAAGATCATATGACTTATGCCATTCATATAACTTTCCTCACAGAATAATATCCATATTTCCAAAAGATTGATTTAGATTCCCATAAAATTAATCAATATATTGAATTAAAATATGATTTTCAAATTAAAATATATTTCATTCATCATTATATTACAAATAATTTTTTTGATTTTCAATTGAATCTAAAATTTGTCTCTTTTATTAATGTTTTTCCCTACTTTCAGGGACAAATAAGTAAGGGTAACCAACTCTTAATATCAATTAATTGTAATTATGAAAAGTCTTGAAAGGCAAATATGCCAAATAAGAGGAAATAAAGATAAAAAAAGAGAAAAACCTCTTTCAACTTCCATCAACAAAATACATGTGATTTTGTATTAACTTTTATATGTGATTATTTTCAGCTCAACTCATTAGTAAAAAATATAACCATAACCCACATTGGAATGTCTTTTCATAAACATTCACCAGTAATGGTTGTGTTTGATTACAGACTGATAATCTACTATCAATTGGATATCATTTCAACCTACAAATCATTATTCTTAACATTGAATCTGAATACTTAGCATTTATTTTTTTTTAATTTTGGTTTTTTTTTTTTATTATATTAAATATTTATTCAACAATAATTTTGAGAAAAAATCTGTCAATGGTTGATAATTGAATTAACATGTTCTATCAGAAAATCCATATCTTACTTTTGACTTTCGTGTTTACAAAACGATTGCAACTCCTCTGACATTTATTTCACACCTTGCAATTATAAATTAGCTCCAAATCCATTAAGAAACCTCGATAAAGATTACAAATATACATGTTTTCACAAGCGCCGTATCACGTATCTTTTCGAAAACGAGCCAGCAGAGGAAACCTGTTTCGTGCGCCACCATCACTGACCAATCACAGTTCTAAATAAGTCCCACTCATAAGTCTAGTAAAAAATGAAACATGCAGCCCGGAGAAGCTCTAAATTCCCGACCGGTCTCTTGGAATGTGCAGAGTGTAGTGCATGCCAGTTAAGTGTATGTAAGGGGTAAAACTAAAAGGAAGAGGAAGAAAAGATGGCCTGCGGTCCGTGGCCCGCTTGTTAGGGTACTGCTACGGCATTCCCCTAATTTTACCACAAAAAAAGAGGAAAAAATACGAAAAACTACCGATCAGAGCAGCCGACCGCTAGAATTCTCCTCCAGACAGCGACTGAACTCGACCTAGCTATTTAGCCAGTGTCGAAAATCCTGCCAACGCCGGGACTCGAACCTAAAACATCCCGATCAGAAGCACTATAGTGACATCAGTTGGATTTTCTGAGCCACCTATCCGGGCTTGGGACGGTGCCCGGCTGCTGGAAGATACCTGATTTGGGAAAACCCGGTTAGCCAACGGCAGATCGGTGTCGGAACTCACAATCAAGCAGGGGAAGATCACCGCCACGTCCCGAGGAAAACGTACACTACACTTTCGGGACTAACGATCTTAGCAGTTGACGCGCCCGCAATCAATCCACCCGATACTCACGTCCTGCAGCCAGGGTTAGGGTAGAAACATACAGGACGCGACGCGACGATTTCTAACCTATTTCTATTCATACAAACATGAAAATTGTTATATTTTCGCGACTTCTTGCGACATGATTTTTGATGATCATGTAATTTGAAGTTTTCCTAATCCATATTTTTGCTGATTTCAGGTCTACATTTAGTTGTTTTTTTTATATGGCCTAATTGAAAGGCACGTTCAAACAGATAAGTCACTTTTAAAGAAAGCATTGTTTGACAACAAGGACATGTACTTTACTTTGCTTGAATATAGAAATACGCCATTACGTAGAGGTCTTCCTTCTCCTGCCGAATTATTGTTCGGAAGACGATTAAATGTTCGTTGCCTTCGTTGCCAACGAAGCAAGAAATGTTCTTGCCAAAATATAAAGATGTGAGGTTCGAAAAGGTGAATGAAGATAAAAAAGCTAAGAGAAAAGCAATATTACGATAGGAAAGAAAGATTTAACAAAACTAAAGAAAAATGATCAAGTTATGGTTCAGTTAACAGAGAAGAGTACTTGAAAACCTGCTATCATTATTGATGTTGACCAAAGTAGACCTAGATCATATGTAGTTAAGTTAGATAGAAATGGCCAAATTTATGTGAAAAATCGTAGATTTTTGAGGAAATTTGAAGTTAACAGATTTGATAAGAATGACAACGAAAGTTATGATGATCTTATAAACAGGTATCTCAATAATTCATGTACACAAGAATACACCGAAACAAATACAGATCAAAACGATACTTATGTCAAACCACAAACACAAGCTGAATCAAGTCAAACGAATCCAAAGGCTATTGTAGTTACAAGATCAGGTAGACTATAGCTGAACCGCTCGCAAAAAAACCATCATGGCGGACGTACCTTTGTTAAAGTCTCGGAAGCTGCCCCCACCCTGCGGCATCTGAGATTTCCCCTCTCGGCGATAAGAAAGCGCGTAGGCGAGAAGGAGAGGCGACTGCGAGACGCAGCGATCGCGCTGACCGCCACTCGTCATCACTACCCTCTTCGTCGAAAGAGGAACTCGCACTCCCAGGAGTGTCCAAAGAAATGAATACATCGTATTTTGCAAACGCTTCTCTGCAAAACATTTCCTTTTCTTTTAAGGATGCACCAATAGTTTCTGCTGCCTCGCGCCCTTTTATAAATCCCCAAACAAGTTCTATTGGATTCAGATCTGGATGGTACGGTGGAAAACGGAGAGGAATGTGGTCATGTTCAATGATTATTTGATCAATGACCTATCGTTTTTCAGTGAATATACTTTGAATTATTTGTAATAATTGGGTTTTTGTGAATAGCAGCAGCTACTGTGTAAATGATACTGTCACTGCTCACTAGCCACGGTAAAACACGGACTGGAGACCGAAACTCTCCAAGACGCGGCTAATTTTCTGTTGATCGATTGGACAAACCCTACTGTAGAAACACGTAAGCTGCCTTCCGTCTGATCCTTCTCAGTGTTGAATTACCGCGCGACGCACGAGAGAAAGACAGAGGGAGAGCTATGTTGTGACAAAGAGCGCAGGCAGGCGGGGAAATATTAGGAACTTTGGAGGGAGAGGCCACTTTCGGGCATGCGCAGTGGAAGGTTTTTTTGAGAGTGGTAGAGCAATAGTAAACAAACCAAAGAATTACAAAGATTATGTTTAAGCCCAATAGATTAAGTTCAATATGTTGTATTTTGAAACAATATTTTAATCTTGGTTATATCTTGTATAATGTATTTTTTAAATATTAAAAAAATGTTTAATATATATATATATATATATATATATATAATATATATATATATATATATATATATATATATATATATATATATATATATATATAGCTACGCTCGTGGCACATAGCGAAGTCGCTAGCCTTTCACCGCTGAGGTCCGGGTTCGATTCCCGTCGAATCTCATGTGAAATTTGTTCCAACAAAACGAGTTTGGCTGCTTCACAAGGGCTAGTCCAACCCTGTGAAGTGTCCTAAACCCTCCCCTATCCTCACTCCTTCACAATTCTGGCCGCTGGGAGTGACGCAGGAGCGCGTAGTAAGAGGCGCGTACGCGGAGATGCTACCTGGTGGTCCTCTTGACAACTGACTGCGACGTGACGCGACATGACAGAAAGTAATAATGGAGAATTAGTCCAATAAGCGCACAAAGTAATGGAGGATTACTCCACAGCGCAAAGCGCTGAACGACCCGTAAGGGTCTTCGAGACGCGTTGCGTCAAAATGGTAGACGCAACAAATTTAACTTAAGGCATCGCTAGATGCAGTTGGAGAGCACCGCTAGTTGCCGCACTGCGCGCTACTCTGTAAGATATGTACCATAGACAAATGTGACTACTCTGTGACGTAACTGCTCTGTGCCCAGTACACCTGTAACGGTGCAGTACAAAGCATGTGCTCGTTTTCTTAAATAAAACTTTTATTAAATAAACAAGTGTTTATTTAATCATAACAATAAACGAACAGATTTCATTTTTCTGTATTGTTAACAAAATAAAAACTCACCCTACGCTCTACTACCACTACAAGCAAAAGGAATGTTCAACAAAACGTGCGCATAGTGAAGCTACATTTACGTCCAGAAGCAAAGCAAGTGGCCATCTCAGCACATGGATCAGTCAAACTGGACAAAACCCCAATCGAGATGGGGTCATTGAACCAGAAGCTGAAGTACATTACTTGTTACAGGCATATTAAGTCTTTTTTTAAATTATACAATGCAAATGTAAACTAATTCATTATACTATATTTTGGTTTTGTTAAAGTAAACATTATTTTTCTTTTTGACGATCAGCATAGTCTCTAATTGTATAGAATCAATTTTGCAGCAGAAAAGATTTTACTTTTTTTTGTGAACCAATTTTAATTGTTTAATTTCATCTGGCAATGTAACGTTGTTGTAAAGTGACGTATATGTATTGTATGTGGATTTCTTGTAGTGAGCAGTGGATACTGACACTTGATGAACATGATATCTACGTCGAGTGTTGTAACTATAAATATCAGTATTTTTTCAGTGTCTTTTTATTTACGAATCAGTGGTTTTTGTAAAAAATGACTTGCTCAAGGGCGGGAATATATTTTCAGAAAATGCCGAAGTCTATGACTATAACACTCGACGTAGAAATCATATTCATCAGGTGACAGTATCAACAGCTCATTACAAAAAATTCACATACAATACATGTACATTATTTTACAACACTTTGCCAGATAACATTAAACGATTAAATTCAATAGCAAAGTATAAATCACAAGTGAAATCGTTTCTGCTGCATAACTGTTTCTATACAATTAGAGACTATACTGAGCACCACAACAAAAGTAACAGTAATTTTAACAATGATACATAATGCATTATTTACCATTTGGACTGTATAAATGAGTATAAACAATCTGTAACAACTATTGTACTACAGTTTCCGGATCAATGACTCCCATCTCGATCAGGCTTTTCGTCCAGTTTCCCTGACCCATTGAGCAAATGCTGAGATGGCCCCTTGTTTTGCTTCTGGACATAAATGTAACTTCATTTTCTGTGCATGTCTTCTAGAATTCAGTGGGAAATACAATTATTCAAATTATCGTTTCCATGTTGTCGCGGCAGGAAGTAATAAGAGCCAAAATTTATTGCTTATTGCATCTTTGAAAATAGATTTTATTACATGGGAGATTTTTTTGTTTTTTTTTCTCCCTTTCAAAATTCAAAATTTATTGCTTATTTATCCTTGAATATAGATTTTATTACATGGGAGTTTTTTTTTTTTTTCTCCCTTTCAAAATTCAAAATTTAAGTAGTATATTATTTAGTGTAGGGATCACAGAATTTTGAAAATGTGCACACAATTCAATTTCCCCATAGCACGTCATACGCAGTTTTTAACTGTTTTTTACGTAAAATAAATAAATATTACATGAAAATAAGTTCCCACTGTTAACTAAGTAGTTTTGACAAATACTACAGACTCGTAAATAAAGTCATGGCAAGCTCAATGAAAAGAGACGTGTACGTATCACGTGGATGGGAATTTTTCATTATTCGGATAATTTTCTTTTGCAATCTAAATATCTGGGCACTTAAGGATGAGCTTCAGTCGTCGAATGACCGTCGCCGAGTGAGGACGTGCCGGAGCGCAGGTAGCAAAACGAGGCTTATAGCAGTTGTCTGGTGAGCGGCGAGTTCTGAAGCTACAGTGAATTCCAGCAGCTTATTTTTAGGCAAGTAAACTTTCTTTTACTCTCTTCTCCCAGTTTTACTATCTCTGATATCACAATATCTTACTTCTGTATCTCCGGAATTGTGTTATTCTCAAATTTTTGTTAAATTTATTCTCTTGTCTATTGATTTTATCCCGTCTCACTTCTTGTCCGTTTCTGATAATATATCTTTCTTTCTCTTATTTAGTTTTTTTTCTACTCTCCCTTGTTTCCCTTTTTTTTGATTTCGCTTTTCTCTCGTGTTTTCTCGTCATGGGTCAAGCTGCAAAAAACCTCCTCGAGAACAAGAATTTCATCGCTCAAGTGAGCGAATCTGTTGCTGCCCGCATAACGGAGAGCGTCCAAGAGATTAATCAGGGTCTCATCGAGGCGCTTCGGGACGAGCTCTCGAAACTTCGGGAGACCATCGAGCAGCAGAACCGCGTCATTGACGAGCAACGCCAGGAGATCGCAGCGCTAAGGACGGCCCACATGGACAAAATGGACGAGCTGGAACAATATCAGCGGAGAAATTCTCTCCGCTTTTTTGGAATCAGTGAGTCGAACAACGAAAATACCGATACTAAAGTTATAGAGTTGGCAAAGGATATTGATGTCAGTCTTACTCTCGATGACTTTGATAGGAGCCATAGAGTAGGACCTAGGACTGATGGCAAGTGTCGCCCTATTGTAGTACAATTAGTATCGTATAGGAGAAGGGCTGAAATATTTAGAAATAAAAGAAAACTTGTAGGTAGTGGAAAAGTAATAAGAGAAGACTTAACCTCAGGATTAGAAATATTGAGAAAATGTACTGCAAAATTCCAGCTTAAAAATGTATGGTTTTTTGATGGGGCAATTTATGTAAATATCACAAAAGGGAAAAGACGCATCACCAGAATGTGTGAAGTTGGCTCGCTACCTGTAAATGACGCGTAACTTCAGAATTTGTTTTTCAGAAGTGTCTCTTATACTTAGATTATTGTTTATTAATTAATTTTTACTTATAATATATTAATTTTAATTTCTTTCTGCCTGTAAAGTACACACTTTCAAATTCTATATCAGAAATTTAGCAACCTGTAGATGACGAGTCTTACCGGAAACCGCGCCCGTAGACATAACTGCCTGCGGCATTGACCCTAGTCCTGCGTTAAGCTTGCTACCTACCCCTCGAAGCCCTGCTACACTCTCAGATCTCAACGCGTCCATTTCGCACTTTCCTCGTGACCTGTCTGTCTTTCACATTAACGCGCAATCTCTAAAGAAACATCACTCAGATATTTTTCATGTTCTCTCTCAAACTAGCACACACGTCTTATTTATTAGCGAAAGTTGGTTGAAATGTCCTGCGACGTCTGATCTTGTGTTGATCCCTAAATATAAACTCATACGAAATGATAGAAATGTAATAAAAATTAATTTAAAAGAGAAATCCGGTGGGGGTGTTTTAATGTTAGTGCATGATGATATAACTTGTAAAATAATCAAAACATCTACTACTAACTCACCGAGCTTGGAATACATGTTTGTTGATATTGTGATTGGGGGAAAACATTTACTTGTCGGGGTTGTATATTGGCCTCCAAATACGGGACTGTTTTCAGAATTAGAGGAATAACTTTCAGAATTCACAGATAAGTATCAAGATATTATTATAATTGGGGATTTTAATTGTGACTTAAAAAATCTCATTACAAAATCTGCTACTAACTTTATTCATACTTTCAATTCGTATAATTTGCAATTAAAATTGAATCCTACTCACAGCTCATCTAAGGCCGAATCGTGGATTAATCACTTGTTTGTTTCAGATATTTCTAAAGTATTACTATATGGTCAAGTTCCTGTTCTGGATATTTCAAACCATGATTTACTATTTGTTGTATACTCGGCTAAGTGTACTAAATACAAAAACAAAACAATCCATTACCGTGATTACAAAAATTTAGATTTTACAGCATTTCAATCGACAATGAACCTTGCACCAAATTTATCAACAATACTCATTGCCGAAAGTAAATTGTTTAATGGAATCATAACCAACCTTTTAACAAGCACGTCCATGGAAAACTTTTCGTGTCACGCGGTCTGCTGCTCCATGACTTACAAATGAGATAAACGTTCATTTAAAGTCGATGAAAATAAAATGAGTATAAATAACTTAGAAATTTCGTAAAACAACAAGTCAGAAACGCTAAGATTCATTATTATCATAATCTTTTCCAAAAAAAATTCCACTACGAAGGGAGTATGGAACACTTTGAAAAACTTAGGAATTTGCAAATGTAAGTTAAATGACAGTTAATTAGAAATTCCCTTAGGTGACCTAAATGATTACTTTACTTCCGCTACACATACAATAGACTCTATTATTAAAGAAAAGTCACTTCACTTTCTGGAATCACATGCACCTCCCTGTGAAGAAATAGTGAAGGCGAAAAAATAGTGAAGGCACTGAAATCAAATTCAAAAGGCTCTGACGATATAACGACAAAGCAATTAATATTGGTTTTAAAAGATGCTCTTCCAGCGCTTACTCACGTAAACTTTTCTTTAACAACCGGATATTTTCCTCAATTCTGGAAACTAGCTTATATACGCCGCCTCCCGAAATGTTTAAATTCGTTAAATCCTTGTGATTATCGATCAATCAGTATGTTTTCAACATTATCCAAAGTCTTCGTCAAAGCCAAAGTTGTACGTCAACAAGTAAACAAGTATCTCGCCATAAATGATGTTCGCAAATAATTTTTTAATCTTGTTTTAGGAAGGTAGAAGTACGCAAACGGCTTTGCTACGAGTCACCGAAGACATTCGTCAATCTCTGGATGAAGGCAATATAACAACGCTAACGCTTTTAGATTTTAGCAAGGCTTTCGATTCAGTAGACCATGACGTGCTTCTGGCAAAATATAAATGTCTCGGTTTTTCTGATTCTACCTTATCGTGCACGAAATCCATGGATTTCAAGTTATTTTAGTAATATATAACATGCCGTAGTTGTCGAAAATACTTTCTCGTCACCTAAACCAGTTTCACGTGGAGTGCCACAGGGCTCCATACTCACCACTTTTCTTCCTTATCTATGTAAATGATATCCCGTCGGTGCTATCAAGGTACAACCATCATATGTACGCAGATGACTTACAGATTTACGTCAGTGGGAAACCTTCTGGAATGGCTCATTTAATTAGTAAAACAAATCAGGATTTAGCCTCTTTACATGAATGGTCAGTGAGAAACGGCCTTAAGATAAATCCATTAAAATCTCAATCAATTATAATTGGCTGCTGTCGGTCCCATAAAGCACTTCAAAATCTAAATATTCCTCATATCGTACTGGGTAACACTACTGTTCCTCTATGCTCTCAAGTTAAAAATCTCGGTCTATCGATACATTTCTAAATTTGAAACCTCATGTTCGGTACATTTGCCGCAATATGTATGCTTTAATGTACTCACTCAAATGTGCTTACAAATGCCTTCTACCCAAAACCAAAGAACTACTAGTAAAATTCCTCTTGCTCCCCCTGCTTGATTACGGTGACATTGTGTACGGCAACGTAAAGAAATCAACCGCTGACGCTCTTCAAAATGCGTTTGTAAGGTTTCAATATAATATCAGAAAGTATGATCACGTATCAGGATACTAGAAAGCAAATAACGTATTAAACGTGAAAGGTCGACGCAAGTTTTATAGTTTGTGCCTTTTCTACAAAATATTAAATACGGGTGTACCTACTTACCTCTCTCATAAAATGTTTTATCTTAAAACAAGAAGATTCCAGAAATCTTTGCTATGCAATGTTCCTAAAAGCAACACTAATTTTTAAAATAAATTTTACTTAGTAGCAACGACCAGAGAGTGGAATAGCCTTCCAAGTAATGTTAGGAAATGTAAAACACTGCGATCATTCAAAAAACATTTTAATACTTTTTTCTGAGATGGTATTGTATGATGTGAAAGTGTGTACTAAATTTGTTCAAAATTGTAAGGTAAATGTAATATCTGTATGGCTTTTTAACAGTTTTTTTCTTTTCTTTAGTTAGTTTTTAATTTAATTAACAACAGTATACTGTAATGATCTATCATTTCGAGACCAAAACCCCCAGATGCAACTTTACAAAGAATAAACTTGTGTATTGAATACAACGGTGCCGGGATTACAACGATGATTACAACGGTGCCAACATTTTACAAGTCCAAATTAAAATAAAGAATTGTAGCGCGTGAAATTTGTGAAAATTGAACATAATCGTCCGGTAGAACATAAATTATGAAATTAAATAGAACAAACGGCATCAAATTCGGTCAACGCATTCGGAAGATATAAATTGAAATAGAATTGGAATTTTTTAATATAACATGAACAGAATATAGCCATTGTTGAGCTAGAAAAGAAAGATTGTAAACAGGGTTTTTTTAAGAATTATAACAAAACGCACAAACCGAATTGGCTGAAACATTGGGAAACAATAGACTAAAACACGGGGAAGACGACAGAATTAGTGTCAACTTTGTCGCCTGTTCGGAAGTAAAATAATAATATAATATTTGGAAGTTTGCAATGAACTAAAAGTATAAACAAATGACGCCATGTTACGAAGAGAAGAAAGTCATTTGGAATTAACACAGATTAAAAGTAAGCAAGTGGCAACTATTTTGTTCCTGAAGCCTTCTGTAACAATGTAAGTTGCTGAAAAAATTCCGATGTGAAGACAGATGTGTCGTGGGTACCGGGATGAACGTTTCGTGTGCGCGAAATTGGCGCGTTGTTAAGTTTCTTTTGAAAGTGTAGCAATTCAAATAGAGAGTAAAGTTGTGATGTTTGTTGGAACTTTGAAGTATTAGTAAAAGGAACAAAATTCGGGAGTAATTTTAATTTATTTTGTTAAGTAGGATTTTTTTGTGATTACGGACAATCAGATGTTATTTTTCATTGTAAGAAAATCCCACGCTACGGACACTCGTTATAAAATATAAAGGAATAGATGCCGGGATCAGCACAATTGGACGTTCATTTTGAATGTAAGTGGATGTAAACGATCGTAATTTCAAGAAGTGACGTGTTTGATGACACGCGAAAAATAGTTGGTTTTTGTTTTGTTTGTTTTGCCGAACAGTACGCAACGAATACATACAATTTTATCAAGCGGTGACGGACTAGCAACTGAATAATATCATTTATGCGGACAATAGCGGTTCGCGAGAATTTGTTTCCGAAGGCGACCGCGAGCAGGAGTGGACGGCCCCGCGCATCGAAAGGCACTGGACGGCGGCCACCAGACATCATTGCCACGAGAGCTGAGCCGCAAAACAGGGAAGTGACACGTGTGTATGTGTGTGCCTGATTTCTTTGCAGACACTTCATCTGAAGACGCGTTCCGTAACTGAAGGGAATTTATTGAAGACCAAGTTTTGTTAATAAAATTAAATTAAGAAATGGTCAAAGGAAAATCAGGGAATGCGCATTCAATGTATGAGTGGGATTTCATATTGTTTTGTATTATTGTGCGTGAATGAGTTTCTTTGTTGTGTTTTGTTTCTTGGAATGTCTATGTTATAGGGTACTGTGTATCAGTGTAGAGGGAAAGATGGTAAGTTGTTGCCGTGTATGATGAAAAGAGGGAAAAGCCAGAAAGCAATAATAAACGAACGAACAAAAATATGGTTCGTTTTTATCAATTGAGAACATGCGTCGTCATTTACCCTAGCACGCACAATCCAGTCACCTCGCTTGGATTCCTGTATAGGACCACCATCTTATCCACGGTATTAGAATCATTACATTTTGGCTGCCCAACGCGAGTTCCAGGGTAGCCGGGGGAAATATTAGATAGTTGAAAAATGAAAGGGGAAAAGGAACCATTACATTTGGCTGCTCAACGCGGGGCAGGATAGCAGAGGGGATAACCGGGATCCCTTACAATACTTAGTTTAAATTAAGACTATTAAAATGTCAGAAGGTTTTTTTTTTATTTAATTTTATTTTATGTCGCTTTTTAACTACTATGGTCATCAGCGACATCATTACAGATTTACATTAGAGAAATTTTTATGTGACATTTGTACATTCAATTTATCATCAGTCATTAATACATTGAAATTTGCACTAAATATTCACATTACACATGGTCTATGTTTTAATTTACATATGGAAAATATTGTCTTAACCTGTATGTGTCATGCATACATTCAATAAATTATCAGTCATCAACCAATCATTGATATACATATATTTTACAATGCATATATAAATTTTATTTTGATTTCCATTAGGGATATGCTTGTATCGTTAATACTTTAGTTAGCAGTCAAACAGTTTACATATTTACATTAAACCTCTTTACATGTACATTTTGTATTTATATTATATATTACTTATTACCTCAGAGAATTTTTATGGGTCACATATACATTCAATTTATCATCAGTCATTACTACATTGATTTGCACTAAATTTTTGCATTACACATAAGCTATATTTTGAATTACATAATGGAAGTAATGTCTGTATGTGTCATTCCTACATTTAATAATTTATCAGTTATTAGTAACTTACATTTATATTGCATATTTACATCTCTCACATAGTTTGTATTTTATTTAGATAGGAATATGCTGTCTGTATATATGCCTTCAATTAGTCATCAAACATTCATTAAGTGTTTAATTTTATAATACATATATAATTTGTATTTTGATTTCCATTAGGGATATGATTTATATATTAATACTTTAGTTAGCAGTCAAGCAGTTTACATATTTACATTAACCTATTTACATATACATTTTGTATTTATATTATATTATTTATTCCATCTTATATGGAATTATACTTATTTATTAACTTCAGGAAAACTATTGTCTGTCTACATCCAGCTTTGGTATTTAAACAGTCTCTAATACTTTTAGGCAGTTTAGATTGGTCTCTTTCAGTTTTTAATTCTTGGCAGTATATAAGAAGGTGCTTGACTGTCCAAGCTGCACCACACTTTTCACATAAGTTTCTCTGTTTTTGTAATTAAATGGATATGTGTCAGATTTGTATGACCTATTCTTAACCTGGCTATTGTCACTTGTTCCTTTCTAGAAGTTGGCACTATAACAGACTTCTCAAAGGTTGATTGTATTATTTCCTGTAGTTTATTAGAGTCAATGTTTCTCCAGTGAGAATCCCAAAATTCTTTGATTTTTATCTTAATATATCGTTTAATTTCTTCTTGTGGTGAACTTATTGTGTTGTTTAAAGGTTCATTAATTGCATTTTTGGCTTCTTTATCGACTTCTTCGTTACCTTGAATTCCCTGATGGCTTGGTATGCACACTAGTTCTATACTATAGTTGTTAGTCATTAGCCAAGTAATTAATTCTCTAATTTCCTTTATTAGTAGATTTGAGTTACTGGTGTTTGTTATGGCTAAAAGTGCTGATTTAGAATCTGAGAAAATTACATGTTTAGTTTCTATTCTATTGTTACTTATTATTTGTAAAGATTGAAGAATAGCTATCGCTTCACAGGTATATATAGAGAGGGTGCCATGTAATCTGAATCTGTATGTTTTATTATTTGTTACTATTGCACATTCTCTTCTCCCATTCATTGCTGATCCATCTGTGTAAGAGGATTTGTAATCATTGTACTTTGTTTTCATTTCTAAAAATAACATTCTAAATATTCCTTTGGGGGTGTTACTCTTCTCATACTCTGCTAGATCCATATTTACTTTTATTGTGATGTTACTCCAGGGTGGTAATGTAGGCTTCTTTTTAGGTAGTAGTGAGGGGATGGTCATATTCAGCTCTTTAGTATAGAGAGATGCTCTAATATATAAAGGCTTTGGTAATCCTGGATGTGCTAGATATTCTGCTTCTGTGGTATTTCTCTTCCAAGGATATTTATGAATATCCTGATTATTTGCTAACATCTTGTTTGCATATAGAATTATTTGTTCTTTTCTTCTTAGCTTAAGAGGTATCATGTTAGTCTCAACTAATATACTGATGGTGGGACTTGTCTTAAATGCACCAATACAGAGTCGTAGTGCAGTATTTTGTATAGTTTCTAGTTTATTAATTAGGTCTCTTCCAGCTGAGTCATATAAAATCTAATTTTGATCTTATTATGTTTATATATATTTATGTTTATATTATGTTTATATATATATTTATGTTATGTTTATATATATTTATGTATGTTTGTATGAGGCATTTTCTATCAGAGCCCCACTGTAATGCAGATAGGGCTTTTATGGTGTTGATTCTTCTAAAACATTCAGTTCTTAACTTGTCAATATGGATCTTCCATTTCATCTTCCTGTCAAAAGACATTCCTAATATTTTAATAGCTGGAGCACTTCTAAGAATATTGTCATCCAGCTTTAGAGAGAAGGTTTTTCGTGTTATCTACTAGTAACTTATAATTCATTATTGTTTGAGTTTTTCATGACACTGTTTCAATGCGTCTTTTTCCCTAGTACATGACGTTGTAAACTAAAATCGGCCCTAAGCCGTCGTCCTGACCGAGTGGTTGAGTGCATTCTCATATTGTTTTTATGTTTCATTAATGTATTTGAGATTTTTTGTTAACACTTGATACGTGTTGTTAAATTAATATCTTTCAATTTTTTTGGCACATCTTTAGAGTTTTCTAGGGTCAGTAATGTGTTTTTAAAATTATCTTAAATGTATTATTTTTGTTACTCAGTGTTGAAGAACATGCACTCTTCCTTTGTTTTCTCTGGTTTTCCCCGGCCGCTTAAGGCAAATACTGGACGTCGTATTCTGGTCGCGTTTGTGAGCCCAGGGGCATGACATCTGTAATTTGTATTATATTTTTGTTTATTAATGTATCTCTGAATAATGTTTCAATTTGTATCTATAAATTTATGTATTACGTGGTTAGACGGAAGAGCGGCCTATGGCCGGAGTCTCGCCACATAAATAAAGAATCAATAATTATTATTATTATTATTATTATTATTATTATTATTATTATTATTATTATTATTATATAATATAATTATATATAATAATAATAATAATAATAATAATAATAATAATAATAATAATAATAATAATAATAACAACATCCAAAACCAAAGTCATGGGTTTTAAAGGAGTCTTCCTTCTTCGAGCAAAGGTTGAAATAAATAATAACGAAATTGAACAAGTTTCAAATTTTAATTATCTGGGATACCATATTATGATCATTCTAAAGACTAGAATAAAAACTCTATAAATTCCTGCAGCTACTTGATACAATGAAGCAACATCTACTGAAGAAACTAAGAAAAGACACTATTCTTAAATCCTATAGAACTATGGCAGTTTAAGTCCTCTTGTATGGTGTGGAGGCAGGGACAATAACAACTCAACATTGAAAATAGATTGAAACAGCAGAAATAAGGTTGCTGAGACCACTAACAGGATACTTCCTGAGAGACCACAAGAAAAATGAAGACATTAGGTAAGAACTTCAAGTTTGCAATATAGGCCAAATATTAGATTCATATAAATCCCAATGATACGACCATCTTCACAGAATGGATAGTACGCGCATCTGTCTTCAAAGGGTTGGATACAGACCCCAAAGCAGAAGAAATGTAGGACGTCCACGATGGAATGACCAAATGAAACTCCTGGAGATGAAACCGGGCTAAAGGCATAATCCATGCTGTACATGATGACTTTCAAAAGATTGTGACTGCTTCCAGTACTGGTAACTAAATTTCCAATGGCATTTAAAAGAAGATTAGAAACTTTAAGAAGTGATCTTTGTGAGTCCACACATTACAAATTTAATGAAAGACAATTGTTTCAAAGTACAATGAATCTAGAGAAAAAAATGGCTTTGGGTTTGTATAAACAAGTTGTGACTACGTTTCTGGGCAACAACAAAGATCCAAACAAAAAAATTAAAGAGGTCATCTTCGTCAACATATTAGCTTTATTAAGATAGCTGGTTTTCGACGGCATTGCCGTCATCGTCAGTCTCGCTGCTGTCGGCAAAAGTCGGACGACTGTGCCGCACAGTTCCGTCTTTTGCCGACAGCAGCGAGACTGACGATGACGGCAAAGCTGTCGAAAGCTGGCTCTCTTAATAAAGCTAATATGTTGACGAAGATGACCTCTTTTATTTCTTCTTATAAGAACGTCAACAACACCAAATCAGATTTCCCACAATTCAAAGATCCAAACCACTACATCATTGTTAAAAAAAACTGATGCAGAGTATCATGGAATTAGAAAGCAAGATGAGTGTATAATTTCATTTTCTACATTCTCATATTAATGTTTACTTACGAACCTAGTCGATGTCAGTGACGAGCAAGGAGAACGTTTCCACCTATACGTAAAAAAGACATGGAAAACAGATATCAAGGGAGATGGAATACAATCATGATGGCTGGATTACTGTTTGATGCTAAAGAGCGACGGCACTAGTGCGCATATGTATGTGTCTTTTGTATTCGTAATATTTGAAATGTTTTCATAATAATTAGCATTTCTAAATAAATAACATTGTCCACTCTAATGGTACATATATTTATTCTATGCAAGGTTACCAAACACCGAATTTATTTTTTAATAACAAGAAATTTTCCTCGTTGAAAACAATGCGATTTTAATTAAAGTTTCAAACGCGAATTGTACCTTACGTGCTACAGAAAAAACAAAAATCAGATTTGAAATCAGAATGAAAAATAAATTTAGAATCACCTTGTTGTCATGAAACCTCGTTCCAAAAGTTATGAATTGTAGCATATTGTTATGAGAAGATGAGGGTGATTCCCCCTATGCACCTGTCTCCCTGAACACACTGCATTCATGTACTCTCTTCGCTTGCGACTTAAGACCTATTTTAAATACACATTTTTATACTAGCTTTTATAATCCTTGTGCCTCCGACTGCGCCATTTTTCAATTGCTCGAGTGAGTTAATGCGCCCAGGATATTTTTATCTGAAGTAAAAGCTGAAGAAAATTGTTTGGGTACAGTTTTTCTCAATGTAATGAATCATGGCATTCAGTAAAAAAAATTATTTTTTTCAGTGTAAAAAATGAAGATTTTAACAATTCATATAAAGAGACTACATCTTATATTTCAAATGATTCAGAATATTTGGCACCGAAACACCATACATTCCATCATATAACTTCCTTCTATTTCCCCGTCTTGTTTGTTTTAAGCGGAGCTGTTGTGTCTCAGGACTAACAGAAGCTAGGGACTCCAAGTTGCTTCTGACGTTTACTCACACACAGGAGGAGATAAGACACGGAGCGGAAAGGTTGCATATGAGAAGACGGCTCTTCGGAGGTAGGAAATGAGTCTGAACACTGGTTCGAGATAATACCCCTGAAGTCAAAGTCAAATCTTGTTCAATACTGTCGCATTACGTTTACCGTTAGGACGTCTGACAAAAAACACTAAAAAATAATGACTTTAGTGTCTATTAATTCATGAAATTCGCATATTTGATCTTGTATTCTAGTTGTAAATATTTTTGAAGAGATGTTTTTATAATTGCAATTTGTATTCACAATTTGTGCCTTTTTGAAAATTGGGCGAAATTATCAATATACATTACACGCATATTTATATGGCAGAAAATGAACCCTTTGGTATATTCTTTCAATGTAAATATAAATATGGCTCTTAGTTTACATGGATTTTTTGTGACAAATGTAGCTTTTTCTCAAGCTGTTGTTCAAGATTTTGACCGGGTGCATCTTGATGTAACTCAAACTTTCATACACCTTTAAGTCGTTACTAGCGTACCCGTGCCATATCTCTCGCATGTCGATACTCACTCTAATTTTTCCTAAGAGTATCGTGAAACTAAAACATGTGGTCCGTTTCCATCGTAGTTCCCTCCACAATTAGGTACACTTGTAGACCACGGCAAAATGTTAAATTAATGGTTGCACTACACGCATAAGAAACAATCTTAATCGGTATCAAGAAACTATTAATAGTAATTCTCGTTGTTACCTCGAGAGCGAATCTTAAATTAATAATTATGCAAATAAACCTCGTCAGTGTGTGCAAATCACGGTGTACACAGAAAGCGAAAATAGTTTTTAAGATGGAGGAATCTAACACTTCTTAGCGGGTCAAAAGATGGACCCCTGCACCAAGGGATGAAATATAATTCATGGAGGAATATATTGTGTATTCCTCCATGTATAGATGGTATTGGTAGTATCGATAAACACCGAAACGACAATAATTAATAGAATGCCTCGGAAATCTCATCCTAGATTACGGTGTGCGGAACGTTTCTTTGAGGTCTTCAGCCACAAAAGTTTACTTTTTATGGCCCTAAAACGCTTCGTTTAGGAGTTATTTAACGATATAACTGCCCGAGTATTGCGAGTGGTATTTGACATGATCATTTAGAAGCGTTTTTTTAAACAAATCTTTCATATTTTAAAGTCAAAGTGCAGTTTGTCACGTCTCCGTGAAATCGTCTTTACAGACTTCATTTATAAAGATCCGTTGTTTGCGAAAACTGCAAAAGGTATGTATAGTACTGAAATAATTTAGGAGACGATGCAATATTTTATTGGAAATGTACCATGGTACTTGTATAAGGTTTTGAAGAGTTTCAAGTAGAATCTCTGTAGGATTCCTACATCAGAGTGACTGACAATGCGTCCAAGTTGAATGCCGTAACACTATGTCCACTAGAGAGTAACTACAGAGATATAGCCTCGAGAAAAGCTCGTGGAATTCTGTTCACGTGCGAGCGATTCGCGAAATTACCGACTCTCGTGAGTGTACTCGCGGCGGACTCTCGAAACGAACTCTCAAATGTCGAGCAGTCAGCGGTCGAGAGGGCGTTAAAAATGGAAGATTTGGTAGTTTTATGCACCACTGAATAAAAACTACATTTAAACCAAAGGTTAAAAACATTATTTTAAAAACTTAAGGCATTAAAAGATCAAAAAATTGTTTTTATCGAGTTCACACTTTTTTGTGGATAGTAGAACTGATCATACATGCCACCTAACCAAAACTAGACATTCCAATGTTCGTAATACATACTATGTATGCAAAATACACTCAGAAATGAACACTACCAACATCTTTTACACATCTTACTAATTTCTAACGCTATTCAACCAGGAATTTAACGAATAAAATTAGAGTTTTTAAATACCGGGTGATCAGTTTAAAACGCAACCCTGCTGACGAGGCCCTGAGAAAAAGTAAAATAATTGCAACACACGATTCTGGAACAGCTACTTTGACCACATTTCTGCGACAGTCCCTTCACTCATCACCTCCTTCCTTTCACCTGCGCCCTTCCTGTGCTCTGGTTCTTACTTGCTCAAATCAATCTTCATTCATTGTTTTGAAGTTAACTTACGATGTGTCTCAGCATAGAGCAACGCAGATTTGTGGTGGAGGAGTATTTCCGAACGCAATCTTTCAAAGAGTACCAGACAATTTTCAAAGAAAAAATTTAATCTGATTCTATTCCGAACAAGAGTACCATATTCCGGTTAGTGAAATGCAATCGCGAGACAGGTATCGTGTTTAATCGGGAAAGCAGTCGCCAAAACACAGTGCTCACGCAACGAAAACTAGAGGAAGTTCGGGATGTTCTTTCAACTTCCCCGAAAAAAAAGATTAAGAGAAATTGAGCAGCAGTGTAATCATTCGTATGGAAGAGCCTACTGTGCCACAAAAAATCGAAAATGGGCGCAAACAGCGGACATATGAAGAGCTGTAAAGTTCCTGATCGCATGAATTAGTATAATTGGCTGCGGCAAATTGTTAGCGAAATTCTTGAATGAAGTGTTGTTTTTCTTAGTGATGAGGCTTGGATTCATCTAGATGGATATGTTAACCAGCAAAACAGTAGACTCGGGGGTATTGAGAGACAGTAGAGAGACCATTGCATTAAAAAACCGTTTGAGAATGGAGTACCATTTATCGACGCAGATTAATTGGTCTGTTGATTTTCAAAGAAAAAGTTATGGCAGATACGTATCAGAAAATATTGAGAATTTTTGGATCCCATATTGAAAACGATGAGAGAAATTTTTGGTTTTAGCAGGATGGAACGATATACTGCCAAGGTGACAATCCAATTCCTGGTAGAGTTTTTTCGGAACATTAATTTCACGGGGTTTGGGGCCCTCTCGTTCTCCTGATTTGTCCCCATTAGATTTTTATCGTTGGGAATACTTCAAAAGTAAAGTTTATGCAAACAAGCCTGCTAATCTCGAAGAGCTGCAAAGAAACATCAAGGTAGCGATTCGCATGATTGACGAAGAAACTTTACATCGTGTTAAAGCAAATGTTCTCAAGGGAGTTAATGCTTGTTTGTTAGCAAATGGAGGGAATTTTGAACATTTTTTGAGAGGATCGCTGGTTTCTGATATTAATTCTTCATAATAAATATTTTTCTTTCTTCTTTACCTTTCTTTTCTTTCTTATTTGCGTTTGCGGAATTTTTCCGAAATATTTTTCCTTAAGGTGGAGATAAATGGGATGAAGAGCAATACTGTGATGTGTCGTCAGTCAGTGACTATATTTCACAGACAATTTAATCAGTGATAATAACGCTCTGACTTCTGATTCGCTCTTTCGAGACTTTTTATTTTTAAAGTAACATTATTTCAATAATAATAAAATAATAAAAAATAATAATAATAAAAATAAATAATAAAAATAAGTTATGAAGCAAAAACAATCAAAGTTTACTATTAAATATACCTGAATGTATATTTTTCATGCTAAGCTTATTTCACTTGCAAACAATTAAGGAAGAAATCACTGTTCTTGTCAATATTCTTTCGACGGTAAACAAGCAGGCGCATGCCTTTTTTTTTGGTCAAGACGGTCACCGGTTCTCCTCCTCTGGGTGGCATTAGGGGAGAAGGAAGGGAAGCCTACTTCCCGACAGTTTACCAGCTTGAAACCGCCAGTCGCTATCCGACCTGCTGAAACAGTTGCCAGTGCAGTTCGCTCTCCCGGCTGTGGGTTGCATTTGAAACTGATCACCCGGTATAAAGGATCATAAAAGCAAAAATTTATATCCTATCTTCATGTTGCGACCTAAGAGCAAACTCATGTGCGCAGCAGAGGTACTGCAAACTGTGAAGTACGTTTTTAGTTTAATTTAGACATTAATACCCCATGCTTATTTAAGCTAATTTCTGATTTTATTTCAATAGGAAATACATACGCCTGTCTTTTTGTAATACGAATTTTTCCAACGCTCTCTGATTAAAATCAACAACTTCTGTTGTGAGATTCCTCTCTATTGATAGCATGGCCAATACAGACTGTCTTGTGACATGCTATTTCTTAGAAACGTCTTTATACGTTTAAGGGTCAAAAAACATCTCTCAGCTTCGGAGGTGGTCATTACAATTTTTATTAATTAGTAATAATAGTGTGATGACTGCACTGAATGTTTCCTCTGACTTGAACTTCTTGAGAAACTGACTACGAGATTATCTCCTAAATTCCTTCGCACTGCAAATTGCTTCAAGCTCCACGTACATTTTTTTGAAGCTCAAAAATCTTGTAAGAATCACAAACAATTTTTAATATTTCTTCTGGAAATTTAGAATCGTAAACTGGAAATTTCTCTGACATGAACGAACAAGAAGAAGAAGTCAAATGACCAGTGAAATTAAATATTTCTTTCATTTGAAAAATAATTACATGCATAATTACTTCCTTTGATTTTCTCGTCCACTCATTGTTTTAAGTCTTTCTAATTTTGCAGATGAAGATTGTGATAGATGGTGTTTAAGGATTATATCATTGCCATTCCTAAGGTTTTGCTATATTTTGTTCAAAACTCCGAAGATTTTTGTGGAACGACAGTGGGATCAATTTCTTCATTGTGAAGTCCCAAATAATATTTCAATAAGCGGCATAACTTTCCCAAAAGCCAATTAAAGCCAAAAAATGAAATTTTCACTTGTCAACATTTTTAAATGACTGGCAGCTTGGGAGAGAGTACTATCAATTTTTATGTCATATGACGGTAAAATTGTTTTCCGTAAATCAGCATTATAAACGACATTTTCTGTTGTAAGAATTCGTTCATAAAAAGGGCTGTTTTATACAACTGTTTCTATACAATTAGAGTCTGTACTGAGCATCAAAAGGAAAGTAACATTTATTTTAACAGTGATACTTAATGTATTATTTTCCATTTGAACTATATAATTCTAAACAACCTGCAACAAATATTGTACCACAGCTTCTGGGTCAATGACCCCCATCTCGCTAAGGTATTTCGTCCAGTTTCCCTGATCCTTTGAGCAAATTCTGAGATTGCTCCTTGTTTTGCTTCTGGAAATAAATGTAAGTTCATTATATGTGCACGTCTTCTAGAACTCAGTGGGAAATATAGTTATTCAAATCATCTTTCTCCATGTTGTCGCGGCAGGCAGTATTATTCCTCGATGAAGAACATGATGAGGAATAAGAGCCCAAATTACCCTTGAAAATAGATTTCATTATAGAGCGAATATTTTATTAACAATCCTTGGAACAAGAGCTCATTTTTTTCTGTATTCAAACTTCAAGTAGTATATGGCGTAGGGTAGGGATCTCAGAATTTTGAAAAGGCGCACAGAATTCGCTTCTCCCCATAGCACGTTTCACACAGTTTTTAACTGTTTTTGACGCCCTGCCCCGCCCCTCCCCGCCCCGCCCCGCCCCAACAGGACCGGACCGGACCGGACCGTACCGTTCTGGACCGTTCCGGACCGGACCGGACCGGACCCGACCCGACCCGACCCGACCCGACCCGACCCGACCCGACCCGACCCGCCCGACCCGACCTGACCGACCCGACCTTTGAAACTAGATCTGAAATTATGTTAGCTGTAGACACGCAAATCACTCCATCCTTCAGGATACGCGAAGGCTGTTACGGATATTAATTCAGATTTGTAGAAGATATACTTGTTCTGGTAATGGCCTGTTGTTAAACCTGAAGAAAAACGTGTGTGGTGTGTGTGTGTGTGTGTATATATATATATATATATATATATATATATATATATATATATATATATACACACACATACACATACACAGTTAGGCGAAATTCGTAACGAAGTTCAAGAAGTTCGTGAAGGAACGAAACGGGAGCTGGAAGCGGAAACTACCCGAAAATTGAAGGAGGTAGAAGACGAGATCAGGAAGTTAAGGGAGGGAGCCGAAGCGAAAGTGGAAGGAGGAGGCCCATGCAGGGGAGGAAATATTAATATTCCTCATTCTTTGAAATTCTCGGGACATACGAACGAAAACCCGAACGCGTTTGTGAAGGCGTTGCAAAATTTCTTCATCTTATCGAATGTTCGAGAAAGCCATAAAACAATGCTTTTGCATCAAGTTATGGAAGGCAACGCGAAAGCATGGCTTGAAACGTTGAGCCCGTACCCAGCCACGTTCGACGAATTTGTAACTCGATTTCTCGACCGGTATTGGGGAAAAGAACAGCAGATGAATTTCAAGATTTCTTTAATGAGCTCATATTATCGAAATTCATGTGGAACAATGCGCGATTATGCAGCCCGGAAAATCGCGGCGTTAAAGTTATGTTCTCCGCCAGTATCAGACGAAGAAATCATATGCATTCTGACGCGACATTTCCCGCTTAGCATACAGAATTTGTTAAGAAGCGTGGAAGTTAGAACGGTGGAACGTTTCCAGATGCTCTTAGGAAATTACGACCTCACGTTCGAGAATGTTAGCAAGAATGCGAAGCCAGGCAGTTCAAATATTAATGCGATTCACGTAGTCGAAGAAGGCAGTACGAAGGGAAAACAGCAAGTAGGCAACGCGAAGGGTGAGAAAAGCAGTCGCGAGGCCTCGTTGAAGCAGGACGAACGACGACGCACCGGCTCAGGGTCGCCTGTAACAGACCTCGGCATGAGCGGCTCGGCGCAGCGAGCGCGATCACCAGAAATGGGCAGAAATCGCGGCACACCTGGCGCAACTAGTTCGGGAAACACCGGGAGTTCGATTTGAGACGGGATCCCAGGTCGAACCCGGAATACAACGAAAAGGCGATCCCTGTGATTACGAGTATGGTAGAAGAAACGGAAGAAAATGGAACTAGAAAAGAGGTCGTGGCCAGAACATTAAAATGTCCAATAATCAAGGTCAAGTGTGGGCAGATAATGAGTCGAGCGCTGATTGATACTGGATCGGTGAAGTCTGTGATAGCGGGGGAAACATATGAGGAATTAGTGAGGAAAAATGTTGAGGTGTTAGTGCTGCCCATGAGTAATACAAGAGTAGTAGACGCATGGGGGAATAAATCGCATCCTATCACAAAGCAGGTGATGATTGAAATGAAGATTGGCGGTAGAAGCTATGATGTGATCTGTTTGGTAGTGAAGAAATTGATATATCCTTTCATACTAGGCGTAGATTTTTTGGAAGAGCATGGGGTAGTTGTGAACATGGAAAAGCGGCGAGTTGAAGTCAACGGTGAGAATATGTGGGAAAGGATTGAAGAAATAAATGTGAGAATGGGAGAAAAGAGATATTGAGGAAATTGAGAGAAAAGGTAGACGAGAAGAATAATATTACTGTTGATCAGAAACACGCGTTGCTTCAAATGTTAACAAGAGTTAGAACCGTGTTCGAAAAGAGAAAGGAGCCCGTGAAAGAATATCAATTTCGAATCGAGGTAACAGATGATACGCCATTTAAAGCAAAAAATTACCCAATTCCGATTGCGTATAGAGACCAGCCTAAGATTTTCCCAAGAAAAATCTTGAATGGGGAGGAAGGGGGCAATGTGACGTCACGGGGTTATACGAACTCGCAACGCCACCATAAGCCACTAGAAAAGACCAAAGAACTGAGAAATAGGGTACGCGGCGGAGCGATGGTCGGAGAAGGCGACATCTACCCGCAGGTTTTCGCACTCCGATGTCCAAAGTTAGCGGATAATATTTTCTCGAGAGGGCGCGAAGGAGGAGAAAATTCACCCCTCCAGAAATTTTCCCCCAGGCGGAGTCGCATAAATACCGCGACGCACTTCGGTAGAGCTCTCTTACGACTTCGACAGCGACGGCGACTCAACTAAATTCTTCAGCAGTAGTAATCGGTTAGTGCAGGAGTATAATTTTACTTGCTTTAGTAAAGCTGATTTAAGAAACGCGGTAATAAGTGATAGAATTCAGAAGCAAAGTGCATGTACAGTATTTGCACTACCATTACGCGAGTAAGCGAGCGATGTGACTGCTCGAACTTGAAATAGTTTCATAATCGAAGTAAATTCGCGCAGAAGGACTCTGAACGAAATCCACTATTTAATTTTGTACGCCACGACCACGCGCGCTCAAAGTGTGGTATGTCGGCCGAGTGCTAGAAGTAGTCAATTCAAGCACGTTAGTTATTTAAAACTGGTAGCGCGAGCAACGGGTACGCGGCAGGCGGCAGAAGGACGACTCCAACACTCAAGCGTAGGCGAGAAGGACTTGGACCAATCCGTGGATGGTACGAGCCCGAGGACGAGAGAAAGGTTTGGAATTTGGACGTGTGGCGGCATCCTGAGACCGAGCGAAGGAGGACAGGTTAACTGACGGCGAGCGGGAAGGAAATGTCGAGGTAAAGAACTGGCAACTTCTATGCGACAATTTGTTGGGAAACTGTGTAGCTTTAAACACCAGGCGTAGCGTCCTAAAATAGGTGAAAGTTCCAAATAATTACTGGGAAAATATTTCGAACGTATGAGCGGCAGTTTTGATTTCATTCGCTGTACGCACCAGTAAATTCGTTTGAATGCCATACCTTGTACAACTTTTCTAAAGTAAATTATAATTTTTCATGTAATGTAAAAGTAATCTTATTGAAAGTATTGTTTCCATTGTATGATGTCAGGGATACTCAGTTGCTATAATTTTGTAAAGGGTACGATTTAGTAATGTGTGTGTCACGTTTATTCTTGTGCTAGAGTTAACAGCGTTGTAATAAATGCGCAGCTCAAGGCTGACCTCTGTGAAGTCTATAAAAGAATAATTGTAGAGAATCACTTAAAGGGCCGTGCACGGAGAAAACTTTAGATTAACCACAGTTAAATGAGGTACACGAAATAATTGAGGAGGTCAAAGCAAAAGTATTGTAAATAGTGCGTATTGAAGTAATCAGGCAGTCAAGGTGACGCCTATACATTCTTTTATGGTTGTGTTATTTATGTTCTTTTGTTTCTGTTTTCTTTGCAGTGACCATCTACGTAAAGTACATACTTATTGTATATTGGTGCCACTGTGTAATTTGTTTTACTGAATATATGCTCATTTTACCAGAATTTTATATAATTCATTGTGTCAAGGGTTCAGACCTTTCTCATACCCGAAAGATCCTGCTTCCTGAGAATTCAAAGCTCGCTTCACGAGCATTCATAGTTTCACGCTTCATCGCCACCGGCTGGAAGGTAGTAGGTGGGCGTGTTATTATATATATATATATATATATATATATATATATATATATATATATATATATATATATATATATACCTGTATGTATATATATGTGCCATATATATATATATATATATATATATATATATATATATATATATATATATATATATATGCTTTCCGAATTAAGGAGAGGGTGATAAAGTGTCGACACCTGAAATGGACGCCGACACTATTCCCATTGGGGATGTCCCCTTTCCACCTCTGGGCCTGCGTGATTTTGTTCAGGGTTTTCTCCCCTAACCTTTGGAGATCCCTCTCCTCCCTGCAAGGCAGCAGGTTGGTTTTCTGTCAGGGTATCCTTTCCTTATCCCAATGCTCCAGTTTTCGGTTGCCGGAGACTCGCCCTCGCCCTGCTCTCATTAGTTGCTCTCCAAGCTCTCACCTTAGAGAGCACCCAGGGGCCACCACGGGAAGGAGAGAACAGGACTAGCTGACCCTTGACCCAATCGGGTATTCCCATTACAGGAGGACATTACTGGTGTTTTAGTGGTGTTTACTTGTGGGCATAGGTAAACCCCCGCCAGGCCCAAGTCAGCCATCTGACCACATGAAAGGGCTCAATGTGCAGAAACAACTTTGATAAAAGGGAAAGAGGTTTCTTCAAAATCTGTAAGGCGGTAAATCTTTGCTATTTCTGTTCTAATTTTGAAATATTTATTTTGTATTCGAGGATGTCTGTTAATTTGTATCTTTTCATTTTTTGCATGTTCTAAACCATTAAAGAATCACAAAAAATAGGTACAAGCAAAAATTGTGTTGAAAATTAAAGCTTTTTCATCAAACTATTGCATATTACTGAGGAGTTGGAAGTGTAATTGGGTTGTAACATGAAAAGTGGTTTGTAAAATTGGGTTGTAACATGAATCCTTGAATATAGATTTTATTACATGGGAGTTTTTTTGTTTTTTTTCTCCCTTTCAAAATTCAAAATTTATTGCTTATTATTTTTAAAATAGATTTTACTACATGGGAGTTTTTGTTTTTTTTCTCCCTTTCAAAATTCAAAATTTAAGTAGTATATGACTGAGTGTAGGGATCACAGAATTTTGAAAATGTGCACACAATCCACTTTTCCCCATAGCACGTCATACGCAGTTTTTAACTGTTTTTTGACGTAAAATAAATAAATAAATAAATAAATAAAAGTTTTGAAATGTATCACATTTTATTCTAATGAATGTGGTTCTGAAAGTTTTGAAATTATTTCTAATGCAAAACAGGATTTTTAGGAATGTTTTTGGTTACACTTTCTATTTGAGAGTGCCACTAGAAGTTACTCTGCAGGAATAATCAGACATTGTCTCTTTTAATGAATTCTATTACTATCGACCTGATTGTTGGGATAATTAGGATTGGAGTGTGAATTATGAAAAGGTGGTCCAGAAGTTCTGTCTACATTTAAAAATCTATGATTTAAAAGAAATTAATCTATTATCTATAAATTTACTTGAGAAAACCAGTTGTTGAATTTTTCTAAAGCTGTTTGTCTTCAAATACTGATTTTTGCATTTCTGGTTTAAATTCAACATTAGGGTCATCTGCTTTCTAATTACCTATTGCTGTGGGCATATTGATAATAGGAAGAACAAGGGTCAAGTATTAATTCTGGGATACAATTACTCTTCTTTCTGATATATAATTGCTTATATTGTAATCCATATTACCCTTCTAGAAGGGTGTTTCTACAATTTGTTGACATTTAGCTAGGTAGGATTGAATCCATCCTTGGGCAAGATCAAGGAGGTTATAATATATGGAGATGACAACTGCCCCATAAAGTGAAGCTGGTCCTTGGTGAGTCCGACGTTTTGTTGACCAAAACAGAAGAGTGCGTCTCGGTGTATTCCCGCTAGCTAGCTTGTTTCATTCTGTTTATTTCTTTACGTTTCAATGTGTTTGTGTGCATTTTTATAAAATTATTTTGCTTTATTTAATAGTAATGTCAGAAATGTAAACATTGAAATAAATCAAACAGTTCATCTGCAAAAGTTTTTTTGTATAATTTGCTTACCTTACTCATGAAAAAAATATTAAATGTGTTCCCTCTTTGAATTGCCTATTCCTGTAGATCTGTAAGAAATGTTAAATTAATTAATATACATATATACATATTTGTTGTGTTTTTTTTTTCAAATAAAATAATGAATTTGCATTTGAAAAATATTTGTTTTAAAATATGTTTAAATGAATTTGGCTTCAGGAAAACTACATTTGAGCAGATTTATAATTTTATTCTTGTCTATGAATTTCACCTCGGTTTCATAATTCAATCCTGAACGTTTCTGTTTAGGGCAATTTGAATTAAAATTTATTATTGGATTAGCACTGGCAATTGGTTACTATTTACTTTCAGATTTTTTCCATTTTAAGGCTCCTTGTATATAGACAAATTTAATTACATTCTTTTGTCATATTTGGAACATGACAGTTTATACATAGCAGTTTTCACAGTATCAATTTATATGACATTAAATTCAGCTCCTTGCATGTTGAATGAAACACATTGTAAAAGCTTCTGCATTCAGAATGTGTTCACTTCTTGTTGATTTTTTTTTTCAAGCTCTATTTTAAAATATTGTGTTTTCTCACTCCTATGAAGTGAAAGGTATAATTGTGTTTCAAGAATATGTGTCATCAAGCAAATAAATCAAATTCTAATGAGCTTCACACAAATGAAACAATTTTTAAAATATATTTCTTCTGATATTTAATGAATGTTTGGGATTTAATGTTTTTCCCGGGTCCGTTTTGCTTTATTCTCTGAATATTTGACTGATAATTACAAATAATTATATATAAAACATCTTCCTTACGGATATATCAAAATATGAATAAATAAAATAAAAGGATGAAAAAGTAGATTTCTGGCTTTTTGGTCACACTGTTTAGCGGGTAGCCTAACTGAGCTTGCAAGGGGATGGCTTCATTTTCCGCAATGGAAAGTGTCGGCCATGCCACCTCCATTATAACCTCCTTGGGCAAGATCCTAACTGCCATATAAGTCTTTGAAAAAAAGTTTGATCTATAACCCTAAAGAGCTTTTGTAAGGTCAATGAAGCCATAGTTGTCTAGAACTGTTAGGATGTCATTAAAGAATGTGAAGAAAATATATGTTTCCTTTAACCTTTTATGAAATAGATTTTTGCACATATGGAAAATAACAAGATTATGATACGGGTCATGCACTTTCTTAAGTATTGATGCGACTGTTGCAGTTTTAAAAATGTTGTAAAAAACATCTTGATAGGGAACAATTTAATTTTATCAATTGAATTTGCCAATTTGACTGGTGATCTTTTCTTTTATTTTTTGTAGGTTTTACCAACTACTACAACCACAACTGAAAACAATGGGGAATGCCAGACAAAATTCGTGCATGAGGAAGAAAATGGCTGACTTCATCTGGAAGTTGCCTCGCTGAAGAAGCAGTACGAAATGTTGGAGAGGAACTTCAATAAATTTCTAACTGAAGGTCAAATAAAAACCCTCCAGAGTGATAGTGCTCCCAGAAATTGGTACGAATAATCAGTAGCTTTTGATTGTAAATTAAGATTTAGTTTAGGTGTTCATAGCTAACAAAAGGTGTGTTCTCTGTGTGGATGCAGTTGAGATCAATGGAACCCTAGAATTTGTAAAACACAAAAGTCATTTTGTGGGCAGGTCACACGTGGCTCTTCCAATGTGGACGGGAACCACTTAACAGTTGTTCTGGTACAAGGAGTTCATTACAATTGGAAACAAGTTATAGCATGTGAAGTAACTGTAAGACCTTCTACTGAAGGTCACCGCATGTGTGAATTGATGGAGAAGTGCCTTAACTTCTGTGAAAGCTGTGGCTTGCATGTTCACCACTTGCGTGCATTGCGTGTATTTTTTCTTAATAGATACTTTTTAAAAAGTAAAATAAAGACGAGTTCATGATATAAAAATGCTATTCCCATAAAACAATCATTCTTGCAATTTCATGCAGTAGCCCCCGGAACAAGCAAGTTTAATGATTCAAAGTTTTGTTGAGTTGTTTAATGTTTCAGTGTGAAGGTAGCAAAAACAACACAGGACTCCAGTCTTTAATGATCACAAGTATGAAACGAGCATACTATCTCGCTTGTCGTATATTAGTGCTAAACGATTCAGATGCCACTCATATGACACTTCCCAATCACTACAGCTGAATACCCTGTTAAAGCAATCTGGAACACCAAGAAATTTTTTTAGGGATGGGTCCTCGATACTTTCGATACCTCGATACCCGGGTGGTATCGATGGCGATCGATACTTTCAAAAAATAACTCGATACTTTTCGATACTTTCAATTATTTTTGCCATTCCCCATCTCTTTTGATTTTACGGAAGACTTGTCATCTTTACGGATTCACTTACAGTCGTTGAAATGACCCAACGCTGCAACGTCCGAACACTGCATGTCCCGCTCTTTTTCCTACTCGCGCCTGTCACCATCTCATGAGATAGCACGTAATTCGCGACCATTTCAGCTTTCGGAATCTCTTCCTTGTGAGCTCCCGGCAATCTAATGACAGGCACGATAAGCGATGCTCGATGACAGCGTTTCTTCCCGGGATACTCCCCTCCTCAGTCCACCGCGAAGACATCTGACGGAGCTCTTGAGTTCAGTTCTGCATTTTAGAGTGACCGACAGCCGACTATTTCTCTGCCACTCCCAAAAATACCTTCCACTGCGCATGCCCGAATGTGGCCTTTCCCTCCAAAGCTACTAATATTGCCTCGCCTGCCTGCGCTCTTTGTCACAATATAGCTCTTTCTCTCGTGGGTCGCGCAGAAAATCAACACTGCGAGTTTGGTGATAACGCACTGATGAGTGAAAAGGATCAGACGAATGGCAGCTTATGCGTTTCTACAGTAGGGGTTGTCCAAACGATCAACAGAAAATAAGCCATGTCTTGTAGAAGGTTTTCGGTCTCCAGTCCGTTTTACCGTTGCTAGTGAGCAGTGACAGTGTGCTTTACAGTAGCTGCTGTTATAGCCAAATTTTATTTGCGATTGTGCTTTTAAAAATGGCATCTTCTTCATCTTCGATCAGTGTGTCGGGTAGGCCGTGAGAGGACACGCGCGTGAAATAGTTTATCGAGTAGTTCAGTACTGTCGCTTGCTCAAAATTACAACCAATTTTGTAACGTCCACGTTACCTTGCCTTAATAACTTGCCGACCACTACATGTAGGCCTATAAGAATTCATATTGGACATTCTTGCTGAATGGGCTTTATTTAAGTACTGTACTGAGCTTTTTAAATAAGGTACAGGTAGTTGACGTTTCTGAAAATTGGCTTTTTCGTCTTTACCCATAGATTAGAAAATGCTCAACATCATATCATGAAAAACAGTCTGCATCTGTTATCTTGCTACCTCACTGTTGTCTGAAGTGGCTTTTTAAAAGTTTTGGGGTGTACTTTTTCTATGCAGAAACTATTTCATTTCAATCAAACCTGTAGAAAGCTTTGGTATCATTGTCCTCAACTTCTTGACAATCTATGAGGGAAAATTCGCGCACTAGTTCATAATACTGAATGTGTGTAACCCCACCGTTGAAGATTAAGATGTAAGCTAATATTTAGATTTTCTTCCATTTAATAACTATGTGTAGTTGGCAAAAGACAATGGCAGATCGCTGATATATGCTATAATGTTATACGCTATTGTTGCGTTTTAAAAGTTTTCAGACTCCACATAAAAGTGCTGAAAAATGTTTTCTATATGCAAACGCGCTGTTTTCTTGATTATTTTTGAGTTGCCGCGCTGCACAATGAACCAAAATGGCGGCTAACCCACTCTTTACGGTGCCTTAATTCTATGTGGCCAAGAGAACTCCGATTTCTGCACCTCGCCCAACCGCACCTCCCCTAGGAATGCCTAGGGGAGCACGAAACACAAGTTTACGAGTAGAAAAATCTGCAGACCGCGGCGTCGAGCGTCGGGGAGCACGAAACACAAGTTTACGAGTAGAAAAATCTGCAGACCACGGCGTCGAGCCCCTGGCCGAAGGGATAAAAGGCATTGACTGACTGCGACGTGACGAGACTGGACTAATATTAAAAATAATGCCCATTAATGGAGGATTACTCCCAAGGGCAAAAGCGCTCAACGCCCCTTAAGGGGCTTGGAGACGCGTTGCGTCAAGGAGTGGACGCAACAAATTAAAAAAATTAAAAAAAAAGACCCTATTTGCAGATTGCTGATTCGCTGTCAGAGTTTCTACCAACGAACATAAAAGAAGGCCATAGCATGTATGGCTAGTAAGAACGAACAGGGCACGATGCGTCCGAATGGGCGGCCCGCTCCACCGCCCTACCCTCGTTTTTTTAGATTAGATTAGATTTATGACTAATTCTGCAAATACGTTGGAGAACTTGGTGGATACACTAACTTAAAATAACAGAACTTAACAACTATACAAAATTTACAAATTAACATAAATATTTCACCGTGCATGCTTTCATAGCAATCCACCTCAGCACACTTCATTTCACTTCACTTCACCACACTGCTGAACTTGAGTTTTAATGTGTTTCTTATCCTCAACTTTTTCGTTTCCCTCAACTTCATAACACTGCACTACACGCCACTGCGCATAGTTAATAATAATAATAATAATAATAATAATATTAATAATAGGGTTTGCATAGGCGACTAGTTATTTAATAATATTAAAGATATAATACACATTTCAACATGTGGGAATCTAGTTTATTTTTATTGCTCATGTTTTGAGGAAAGGGATCCAAGATTGTCATTCCCCTCCGCACCTCTGTCCCCAGCGCGAGCCAGCAATTGAGGTTCAGAAACACATGTTTGGAGGTCTTTCGTTCGCCCCTGCGCAAACCATTGCTTGAGCAACACAAACCTGCCGGTTTTGCATGCGTTCAGTTCGTCCCTAGAGCGGACCATTGCTTGTGCAACAAAATTCAGTCTTTAAGTATTTCGTTCGACCCTGCGCAAACTATTACTAGTGCAACAGAAACCTACAGGTTTTGCACGTGTTCAGTTCGGCCCTTGCGCGACTTAGAATCATTGCTTGAGAAAATTACAATCCTTGATTTGTCGACGTTTGAAAATGGTCGACTAGGCAGATTCAAAAACATTCGCAGGTGTAAGCTTTCTTTGGTTTTGTTTTCATATTGTACTTTCTTCACTCAGCAAACAAAAACCATGGTCTAATGAAAATGATGCCAATACTTTGTTTCCTCCGTAATATTTCAGCATAAATAAGTTCTCCTCTTTAGAATGCCGGAGAGTCATTTTGCACAAGATCGTCAAGGAAATTGTTCTTTTCTCGTTTTAATACATATTTTTTCCCTTTTTGCCCTCTGATTTGTACAACCAATTTTCTGAAGATAGTTTGGATGTAATCATGGCCCAATTAGAGCAATTTCTATTTGATTTTATTAAAAGGAATTATTGGATGTGGTTTTATGTTTGATTACAAATTGAATTTTTTTTTAGTTTTTTTTTTTAATTATATTTTATAGATTTTATTAATAAATTTTATTATTGTTTTATCAGTATTTGTATGTTATAAATGTTTTATTTTGTAAATAAAAATGGTTTTCATTTTAAATGTACTTACTCTTTTTCATTATTTGGCTTATTTCTTTGTCTTTATTTTACTGCTGGAGATGCGACTCGCATGTATTTATTTTTACTGATTTACTGCAGATCATATTTTATACCAGGAGTTCCCAATGTGATCGATAGTGACTTCTAGAAGTTGATATTTTAAAGATGTTGTGACATATCGATATGTCACATGAAAATAAACTAACATTTATTTGTAGACTATATGGTGGAACATGCATTAGCAAATATCACGAGAGCAAGGACTTAGCAACGACCGTGAATAAACAATGTAGTTTTTGTTTTTTGTAAATGCATTAAGAGGTGGCTGGATGCCGAAAGTAGAAAATTTGGGATTGGCGAAGAAGTTTAGACGATCGAAAGGTCAGCTACACCAAAATATAACGAACGTATGGATTGGCTGGGTGAGAGAAGGACGGTCAAATGTTATGAAAAAGAGGAAGGTGGTTTTAATACGAAGTCTTCGAGGGTGAATCATGCAGGAAGATTTCATTCTGACCGGCATCGCGTTTCTGAACTGATCGTAGGTTCGTGAGAGGGAACGAGTATAATACAGATAGTCAGAATCGGGTTATCAGATCGTGAAATTTTAAGGACAGTAAATGATATTGCAGATATTGCATGTGGAAGTAATATTGATAAATTGGAACTTTGTCGGGAGTGGTAATCGAATTCGGGACTATGTCATAGGACGTAATCGGGACTGATAATTTTGATAGTTTGAGACTAGCTTGGATAGGGGCAGAAGAGGATTTCTTGGGACTTTGGACTACGGCAAGCTCGCAAGATATTTCGACTGAGAAGTCTACGAGGGACATCAACGAAGAATAGATAAGTTAACCGCGGTATAAAATTGTAAATTCAAAGATATCTTGATCAAAGGCATAACATAAATTCACTAAATTGTTTGCTAAAAAGGTAACAATAAACTTTGTTAAATTTCGTTCTTTAGAAAAGAAAGTGATCTTTCATTTAGTCAATCCAAACAGAAATGAACTAGGAATAGAATCATTCTATTTCAGATTCCCAGCTGCGCTGTATAGTCAGCGGATCCTATAATCCATTATAAAGGTAATAAGGATTATAATATATCGTGACCCATTGACCCAGCAAGCCGGACGCTAAGATCTTTGGCAGATACTAATGTAGAGAAAATTTTGTATATCTCAATGTCAAGGAGTCGTTCAGGGGCCAAAGCTGAGTATTCACTGACAATTGATTAGAATAATCAAGATGTTTCCTAGAGGCAGCAGAGATATTGTGGTGCTCCATGATTATTGATTACAAACATTATTATTGAATATGATAATTATTTGTTTTCTGATATTTACTACTTGTTTCTTTTATATTTTATCTAATAATACATTACAAATTTGTTCTTCTTTTGGAATCCAGGATCATTCAATGAATAAAAAACAAACTTTTCTGCAATTAGAATGGGAGGTTATGCTTCTGAGAACTTGTTTATATTTGTAAAATTAAAAGTGATAATAATAAAAAAAATTACAAAACATAAATCTAATAATTGTTCTTGAAAGCTTTGTATAAATTCTCTTTAAGTCATTTTTGTGTCATTATTTGTGCTATGAATATATAGTGTGCTGTATATTAAAGAGTAATATTGTGAGGGGTTCAATGAAGCAAACTGTTCTTTTTAAAGGAGATGATGTCAGAAAAAGGTTGGAAATTCCTCTTTTATTAACTGTATGTGATTATAACATATTGCTTTTCTTTTTTTACTTTTACCAACAATATTTTTATTATTTTACTTAAAGTATGTTTTTACTTTAGGTTAATGAAGTACGTACAATATTATGGAGTTAAACATTTGTTTACTTGTTAATATTTAAACATGCACTATTACTTGTCTAGGTTTGATTGTAAAACAGGTATTCTTCAATCATGCCTTTTGTATAAATAAGGGATTTCCAAATTTTTTCCTTCTTTTTTTTCCAATGACCCCTAAAGAATGATTCACTTCATCAACCCTGTTGACGTCCTCTTTTTCAATGTCCGGCTTCCACAACTAAATCGAATGTCACGGGAATAGAGAATTTAAAACAGGCATGCCATTTCATTAAGAACAGCTCGCGTCTCTTATGCCAATTGCATTAAATTCCTAGAAATTCCGTTTTATAAAGATTTTTTCCTGCAGGACATGGAAAACCATTCCGTTTGCACTTTGGAAAGATTCCGTTTTATGCTGTGTAAAATGCCATTTAACTTCACGGTCCGAAGAATTTTTCCGGTTTAGTCAGTGTCCGGCTTGTACATGTTACGGTTTAGACGGATTTTACTGTAATAATAATTTGAGTCATATATACAATAACAAGCGTGTTTGACCAGTGAAATGTGATGTACGTGGAGAACTTTCCTTAAAAACTTACTTTTCTAAAAAAATGTGCAATTTCATCCTTGGCTTGTTTCCGAGCTTCCTCTGCATGATCAGGAACACGAAAAGCGACTTTTTTTAAGCGAGGGTCCAAAAACGTGGTACCGAACGCGTCTCATATGGGAAAAGGCGTGACTGCACAGATGTTAATAATGCCTTGAAGAAAGCCTTAGTAGTATCCATTGTGAGGGTTTCTTCTAAACTTGAAATGTGAAGAAATAACCCATGCACTAATGGAATTATTTTGGAGCATATAACGTATTGCTCCCCTGAAATATCCGTTGTCGTTGTTTCCAAGGGAGAGGTGATGCATACAATTTCTGCCAAGATTATCCATTCTTCAGCTAAAACATGTATACAAAGATGAGATGATATTAAGTGCACTCAGAATTCTTTATTTCAGAGAGTATTTCAGTATTTTTATATAAAGCGATATCTAACCTGATAGTACTGGAGGGGCGTTTACAATATTTGATTGGGCTATGATCAGCTCATCCTTCACTTGAAGCAATCGAGAGATCATTGCCAATCTGCTGTTCCATCTCGTGGGAATGTGTTGCATCAAACGCAGTTTGGTTTTCCCCTCTGCCTTCTGCACCTGCGCCAACTTCTCGATGGCTGTGTTGCTGTGCCAGAAAAGCCCAAGAGCACTTCTCATTCTTTGGGGTTATCTGCACCGGAAGCCGCGATATAATTGTGTGTCTAACGTATACATGACCCGTCTTTTGTAGCATATAATATTGGTATTTTAATATAGTTTCTTAAAACAAAAGAAGCATACTCAGGCGCTCCCAGTATTTTTCTGAGGAGGGGGATATTGTGTCCAGCCGACTATGTTTTCTTGTAAAGGTTTTTCCATTCATTCTGAATATAAAATGTATTTTTACTTGTTGACTTATATTTAATATTTTTAACGTAAACAATTATATTAAATGACTTTCGGTAGTATAAAAAATTTGTTGAAGCAATATGTTTTAATTTGTATCATTGGCTTCTAGGACGGAGGGGGGGAGACTGAAGCCTAATGAGCCCCCTCCCCCTTGGATGCGCCACTGTTAATATTTCTTTTGTAACAAATGCGACATCATCTTACTTGAGGAAAGTCACTATTTCTGTGCAATGACCCAGAACTGTTGTCAAAGTAGGCGTGTTCTTAACTGCATCATTGAAGACAAGATTTAGGGTATGTGCTGCACAAGGAACATGCCGAATAGAAAGGGATTTCACGGCATTCACCATGTTTGGGGCATTGTCAGTGACAATAGCTGCTACTCTGCCAACAATGTTCCACTTGCACATTATGTCCTTTAATTTGTCTGCAATGCTGTGTGCCGTGTGCTGTTCCTTTATAACACAACACTCGAGGCAAGCAGACTGCACTTTTCCGTCGCAGACGAAATGTGCGGTGACAGCAAGAAAAGAGTCTTGTCTATTGATGACCAACAATCGGTCGTCAAGGCTACGCTTTTGGTATTTGGCAAGATGGCCAATATAGTCTTTCTTACTTGCTCGAGTGAATGTTTTAGAATATCCTGGACAAAGGTAAAATGGAGTTAATAAATTCGTACATCGTTATGGATTAGTGACCACACAATAATATACAAATGGCAGTTTTTAGTTAAAAAACTACAATTATTGGTCCAACTTTATCAATCAATACATCTTATTATTACTTTTAATTAAACAATGTCTCTAGATTAATTTAAATACAAAGAGGTATAATGTATCCGAATTTTTTTATACAAGTCCCAAATTATTAAGCTTAAGTTAATACTTTTTGCGTGTCAAGCAATTAACTTTTCTAATACTCTGTTCGTGCATATACTTCTTTTATATGAACGACAAATAGTTCTCACTTTGTAGTCCTCTTTTCGGCATACTCCGGCACTACAATTTGAACTTCGTTAGAGTTGTTATGAATAACAACAAAAGGATATTTGCGGAAGCCTAGCGGATGAAAAAAAATTAAAGTACTGGATGTCCCCAACTGTGGACCACGCTCATAACTTCTAAACAGTCCACCATATCGAAATTACGTTTCTCTCAACAATACAGAACCATGGGGCAAGTAATATGCTGCAGAGATAATGTTCATAATATTTATCAGGAGGAATTGTTCATAATATTAAAATTCTTCGGCCATATACCAATATAAGAAATGTCAGTCACTCAAAATAACAGGAAATAGCAAGGAATGCCGAAAATAAGTGCCCGGGGGTCACTACGTCCCGTTATCATTTTCAAGACAGCGAGTCGCCGTCGGCGACATTGGCCTTATCAAACTGAAAATGGATATCCTGATAACTACAGATACAACGCTCCTTCCCGAAAATAGAAGTAACGGACTAAAAATACGTTGCGTGCCATCAAATACAACAGTTTCTAAATAAGTAAATAATCTGATATAAATAAATAATTGTATAAGTTCTTCAAGATATATCTAAGATTTTTCCATCTAATCAAAATCACAGGATTGTTCTTTACAACACTTTAAGCACATGCACTTTCAAAGAGCCAGTTGCCTGAATCATAAAACTCCCAACACAAGCAACACTGCACGAGTTATTCTATATCAAAAATGTGTCATTTTGACACACTTGTTTAATATTAAATTCTACGTGGAGTAGTTAATCACTCCAGCCCCATTTTTTTTTGTAAAAGTTACTGCACATACATTCAAAATCTTGCTGCTCAGCAAATACAAATTAATATACTACAGTAGTAAATATTGCCTACCCTTGATAATGCACGTCTTCCGGGCATGGAATATCGAGAATTTAGGGCCTTTAAAAAATCCTGAAACTCTGGGTTTTCTACAACAGAAAATGCTTGCATGTCGGATACTATAAATTTCCTTAGTGCTGCATCGATTTTGTTTTTTTCCTCGCTATCGTCACTGTACATAGGATGAGAACTGCTATTCTGGACACCGATGGAATCCTTATGACATCGACGTAGGTGGTTACGTCGATTTGAAGTTCCTCCTCTTGTGGAATAATTTCTTTCACATAGGTTACATTTCGCCTGCTTCCTACTTTCGTCTATAGCAAAATGTAAACACACATCGGAATGCCCTTTCAACATGCTGAAAGTTGTAAAAATTTCAGAACTTAACAGTCAAAATGCTAGACACACTGACTAAACGTCTGAACACTCCACGAACTTCTGAAGTAGCACGCAAATTTGACGTTCCAACCGTACTATTCCAATGCACTTCATTCCCCCGCGCTCCATATCGAGCCAATACCAGCGCTACGCGCGCGCATTCTGATTAGCTTAGTGAACTGAACCAGTTCCGCAGCGAGAACGAGTGCAATCGGACCTCCGATTCCATTTTTTCCTCCGTCGGAGGAATCGGAGATAACTGGAGGAGCGCAGTAATCGCGAGATCCGATTCGCTATGCATTTCCAAATTGAGAACGAGGTTCGGTCCTTCGGCCCTCGCGTTAATATAAAATATTCTCGAGTCTGTCCCAACGCATTTTATGCGAGCCCCGATGTGCGCGGCTCACGCACTACCCCGCTGTTTGTACGAAATTGCGTTCAATTGACAAACATAGCCAATTCGCACCCTGCCCTTACTATCGCACACATTTCAGAACCTCACATACTGACCTATACTCCCAAAGTTTCAGAAAACTTACTTTCTCCCAAATGTCGTCTGTTCAACTTACTGAAGTAAAATCACATAAGATGGTGTCTTAGAGTGAAATATAACAGCAATAGGAATTATGAAGCAGCAGAATTGAAAATAGTAGCAGCTTTTGAGAGCTTTTCCAATGCGTGATTAATGATATTCCTTTTATGTTATTTCGAAACATTTCTGTAGTTTCATCCAATAGTTTCAAAGGGTATTTTGATGAAGGGTTGGCCATAATTCAACCTAACAATTGCATAATAATAAGCACGCCTGTAGTACATAAAATAGTACTTCAGTAACAAACTGATTTAGCACTTTTTGGTATTAACACATTTTGTTAATACCAAAAACCAATTGGTTTATCATTATTTTGAACCCCTTCTCTTACTTGACCTGTCATAAGTCTTTGACACAATGGATCATAGGATTCTATTGTCAAAATTAGAATCTTATGGAATCCGAGGAATTGCTTACAAGTGGATAAAGTTATATCTACCAGACAGAAAACAAAAATTGTTACTTTACTAACAAAATAAAAAAAATCACTCCGAGTCAAGAGATGTGACGTATGGGGTCCTGCAAGGATTCACACTAGGCCCGATTTTATTTCTTATATTTTTATAAACGACTTGCCATCTATAATGGAAAACAACAAAAAGTACTTTTCGCTGATGACACTAATGATATATACTATTCAAAGAAAGAACAACCAAAGATTTACAAGACAAAGCCAATTCAACCATTGACATACAAATTCAATGGATCCATCATAGCAAACTAATCCTAAACAGAGACAAAACAATCACAATACCCTTCCACAACTTCCACTCAACACAATACTCACCAAATTTAACATTAGAAGGCAACAACATCACACAAGCACAGAAAACAAAATTTCTCGGAATCACCATTCAATCCAACCTCAAATGGAACACACACCTAGAAGATATTAATTCAAAATTGACAAAATTTAATTATGCTCTTAAAATAATAATAAGAAACAGCACCATTGAGACAGCTTGAACCGTGTACTTTGCAAATGTGCACTCTATTCTCAAACACGGAATAATAATCTGGGGCCGAGCACTAAGAGGCTAAGCAATCATTCAAAATACAAAAGAAAATCATTCGAACAATAACAAAAACAAAAAGAACAGTGGCCTGCAGACCTCAATTCAAAAAACTTTACATACTTCCACTGCCTTGTACATTTATTTACATGTTTGTAAAGAAAAATCAAATAAATGATACACCTTACAAATTTAAGTCAAGCTTACACTCGTATAATACAAGGCAAGCATGTAACCTTCATCAACCAATGTGCACAAGCACCTTATACCAAAGGGTACATTCTCTTCAGGAATACAATTCTTCAACAAATTGCCAATACATCTGAGAAACGTAACAGGATTACAAAACTTCAAAAATAAACTCAAATACTTCCTTAGGCAAAACCTTTTTTATGGTGTTCAGGAATACCTCAATAATTAATATGTGCAATGTAATTTCAGGTGCTGCAGTAGGACTAGTGTAGAAATAGAAAATACCTGGTCAAAACCTGCCTCCTTCTCCTCGCTATCTGAAGATTTACACATTTAATGTACTAATATTGTTAAATTATAAGTACTGTTACCATAATTTCATGTACTGTTGTTATTGTTGTTGTTATTATTATTATTATTGTAAGTAGTAGCAGCAAACTCACTACACCAAGTAAATTTTATATTAAAAAAGAAACTGTACAAATCTTGAAATGTTAAATTATTTTGCTACTAAAAATAATTATCAACTGTATAATATCTTAATATCTGTAACAAGTATTGTAATATAATCCCAAGGCCAATGACCCCATCTTGATCAGGTTTTTTTGGTCCAGTTTCCCTGGTCCTTTGAGCTAATGCTGAGATGGTCCCTTGTTTTGCTTTTGGAAAATAAATGTAACTTCACTCTCTGCACTCAAGATGTGTGCAATTGTACTCCCTACGTATACATTGCATTTGGCTTGTCACACACAATTGTAATTATATATGTGACTCAATAAAATATTATTATTATTATTATTATTATTAACACAGTTAACTTCTTTTACTTTTGTCTCCCAATATATTTCAGTGTGCTCGTAAAGAAACAGGTAACCCCCCTGGATGCATTTCAATTTTCGTCCTCCTTCCTCTCCACAATAACAAATCTGATTGTGTTGTTAGGAAATGATTGATATTTTCCAGAAATAATTCACCAATCATAAATAGTTAAACAAATAATAACAATTATACAACATTGGTATTGCATTTTCAATTTTCAGAAAATATTCAATGATTATTACTTTTTTAACAGACCATAAATTCGATATGCATCAATTACATAATTCAGTAACTGAAATTACAAACATTCATATTTAATCTCTGAGGACACCTGTTTTAAATTACTAAACCTAATATCCTTTTTTTTTGAAAGTGCAACATGAATACTTTATATCAAGCAAAGATTTTCTCTAATAATGTTACAAATTGACTGCTAAAGTAAACTTTACATTTGCAATGTGTAAACAGCAACAATAATCTATTACTGTCCATAAGAAAATAAAGAACAATATGAAGGTAAGGAAGATATTTCCAGCATGTAACAATGAATAACTGTATTTATGGGTTCAAATTTATTTTAGTAATTGTGGTGGGAAAAGAGGTAAAGAGAATGAAGTACTACAATGAAATTTTCAACCTGTATTATAAAAACACATTATACTTACAATACATATCAATTGCATATTCACCTCTAGGGAAGATGAAGATATTTATCAATGATGTGTTTTTATCAGCTAATTTACACACAGAGATGTCAAATGCATTGAATGAATCTGACTTGTTCCATTTTCCATCTAGTATGTAGCCCATAGTGAGAAAGATTTGCCTCTTATGGGTTTGATGGCTGAAACACAAGTGACTAACAAAAATCAAAGTAGAAATTTACGTATGTTTCAAGCTTCCTAGAGTCATATTTTCAATCACACATTTATGTTTCAAATCAACTGTACCCCATCTAATATCATTTTCAAAATTTAGTACTTTCACTTTCAACTCAATAATAATACTCATGAATTAATTTTTGATCACATTCAACAAATAATTTCTACTCTACTACTGCCTGAGCTCAAGCACAAGACTATTCACAGATGCCTGAGTTTCCGTTGAACGTGATGGCTTAATTGAGGACTTCTACGGTTCTGTGTGGAAATATTTCTATCAATCGTATGACAACTTCCTTCACATCTTAAGGTGGATTAATGAAAGAAGTACATGTAATGAAGGACATTACCAGGATTCAACTACAGGTCGATCATTAAAGTTTCAGAAAGCATACACCAACATGTGTACAATTAGGCAGTGTATTCTATGTTCATAAAAATTCATATTAAAATCAAATGCAATATACAATAGTACATAATAATTCTCTTATCTGTTATTTCAACAGAAATTTTAATACTGTACACAAAGTATATGTTATGCAGACAAATGGAAGAAATGGACAGAGAAGGAAAATGTACTTAGATGCAGCACTTTTTCTAATCTTCTTGTGGTCTGAATATGTCCTGTATCCGGCAAGACTTTCCAAAACAGTAAAAACTGCAGAAAGTACTATTGTCGATGTTACTACCCATGAACACATGTATTTCTCATAGAAACATGTTGGGCCAGTTAATGCAACATTTTTTAAATGACCAGCAACAAAGACAATAACAGAAATATAAAAAAAATGCTCCTCCATTCCATTGAAAACAGGTACATTTAAATTTCGTTCATTGAGAACACTACAACTCAGAAATGGAATAAAAAAGTTTACAATCAGTACAAATTCATGTGTTATATTCATAATTTAACACAGAGTGATTGTGCCATTCCTCAACAGTCATGGACATGAAGTAAAATCATTTGATAAGAAAAAAATACAAATTCATGCAGCTGCAGAATGCATCCACACTGACTTATCTCAGGGGGAGAAATTTTATAACGGAATGTTCATAAAGAAGAGAAAGAACCTTTACAGCAGGGGCCCCCGGGGAGGGGTAGGGTCCCATTAAATCAATGAAATTTTGAAGTGGTCAATGAAGATTAAGGAGTCTACTGGTGTCAATAGCCAAATATCTGTGACTGCTTGGTAAAATCAAGATCAAGATGCCACTGATTAAAAAAAAAGTTGATAATTAATTGTTTTTGACAAAAATTTAATAATAAATTACAAATATGCTCCTTTTCTTTCATATTCATTTTTAAGATGTTTATAAAACTCAATAAATATAGCTATGCATTCACATTAATCTATAGCACAAGAAAATATTGTTTGCAATATGCACTGCAGAAATGTTATGGCCAATTAGAAAAAAAAAAGCTCATCACTTTGTAACCACTCCGCAACAAGGAAGATTAGAATTCACTTCAGTTACTTAGAAGTGGAAATGCCTCGGAATATTGAATCTCGAGATATTAACATAAATATTGGTATGTGGAGTGGTTATATGTAAGTAGTTTTTGTGCGCTTCTTTATGTTATGATTGTTGTTTGCTGTATATGAAGAGAAAAATGCAAGGACACAATACTTTCAAAAAGGGCCAGTGCAAAAAAATAGTAGGGAACCCCTGCTTTTACAGCAAGAGCAAAAATCAAGCTATAAGGTTCAATTTTTATCATAATGTTTGTATATAATGTTAAATGTATGATACAAGCTTTATATGATTTGAATGACATACATGAAATGGTATATAACACGTTGAGTGCCAAGGATTGTGAAAGACAATTCTTGGTGGTGCCAAACCAAAATAGCATATCTTGGATATCTCATAATATTACTTTATTTCAATTCTATTTTTCTTTTGAATTGTATCAAACTGAAAAAGTAAATTTGAACCTAACAGAATTAACAGAAATATAAAACAAAATTAATAATAGTTAAACAGTGTAATAAACTCGTGAATCATGAACATCCATTAGTAAATTAGGCAAAAGGCATTTTACATTGTACAATAAAAGAAGAGTAAGAAAAAAATTTTTTTAATTTTAAAAGTTTCAAAATTAATTTTAGGTCAAAAATATATTGCCAAATGCTTAAAAGGGAACACTATTTGGTAGTTAAACAATTTTATTGCATAAAAACATACAGCCTTTTGTTATGAAATAAGGTAAGTTCTGAGACAGTAGGATCACCTATATTTGTAGAAGATTTAACAATATTATGAGATTATGCAACAGCCATTTCAGATGATATTATCACTATCCTTGGTTTTTGTGTTCATATTGATTACAAGCATGGAATTAAGACTCACTCCATGTCAAGAAAATGAGCCAGTCTGGTCATATCATCCCACCCAGATTTTTTGTGCTGCTTTCAGTTAGAGAATTTATCCACCTATTTATGGTAATTTGCACATATATGTGCGGCAGTTTTTTAAAACTTGAAACTTAATCTTTCCTATTTCTTTTCCTCAGAATCATGACACTGAATATCACTGGCATTATGAACCAATGATTTCAAAACATTCTAATGGGTACCTTCACTGAATTATAACAATACATATTATTTCTCATGGCCTTTTTGAGCATTGTTGCAGTTTTAGCTATAAATTCATAAACGAACAATTTAGAACAATGGAGAAGTTTAACGATGGAAACTGTATGAGTGTACATGTATGTATATATGTATGTACCTTACTGACATTATTTATTGTGAATGAAAACTAAATTTCCAAAGTAACAAGGAAAATTAAATGAAGGAAACCAGATGGGGAGGCATAAAAATAAAGAAAAAATAAATTAAAAACAGATGTTTCATTCACTACAAAAAGAGCTTATATGTCAACAAATATTGTTATAATTAAAATTCACTTTTTATGAACCATGCAACTGTTCATTCACACTTAAAACATGCACAATCACTCCCTTTCTTTCAGAAATATTTTTAACATTCAATGCAGTGTGTACATCATTCACACATTAATATTTCTTGTTCATACTCCTAATATAAGCACTTTCCACACCGACTAGCAAGTGTTCACAACAAATCATTCAACGGAACGTAATACCATGATCCCATTATGACATCAACATGCATGCCAGCATAGTCGTACACATCCAGCACAAGTTATTCCCAGTAGACAAATTGATCATGAAACTTCCACAACATTATGAAGTTACTAACACACTTGTTTGGGGTCAAGACAAGGAGGCAATGTATTAGAGCCATCTATTTAGGAAGTTGCTGAATGTAAGCAACAATTACAATCAGCAAACATTAAATAGCATTTTTGATTCTCCTTTTACAAAACTGGAAAACCAATAAGAACAAATAAATAAATTTTCCAGCTTTTTGTTTCTTTAGATATTTCCTTGATCTTCCACCTTCCCCCAAGCAATATTTACAAGTCTACTACAAAAATTCTAAATACAGTAAGGAAATCTCATTTAAAGTTATCAGTCCTGTGAGCAATAACACAATATGATCTAAAACGTACTCATACATTAAGTGCCATTCTTCACTTCAAAAAGAAAAGAAGAAACGATCAGCTATATGCATACTGTGCTAATATTACAATACACAGTAAACAAACACAAATGCCCTGTATTACCTACAATGGATATTACAGGCTGTATTATGATAGGCCAATGTATAAACTGATATGTCAGCTGAAATATCTTCACAACCAATTTTCTTTTGGCTTGTGAGATTATTTTTACAATTTTATACCACCAAATTATCAATCAGGCCTCTTTCTTCGTACATCACAAAGCAGAACACAGGCCAGTAAATGGACTAATAAAATAAATCACCAAAACATAGATAAGAATTTAAGAGAAAAGAGACTGAAAGATGAACACTGAGCTGACCTGTGAGACAATGCAAACATTAACTTGAAAAATAACCCAGTAAGATAGCAAATCATTTAACGAAAAGCAGATTCTAAATAACTCTTAACATTTTCTTTAATTTTCAATACAAGTATGGAAAAAATGATTATCATTCCCATTCACGACAACAAACGGAAAACAACTATTTCAATATTTCTCACTCGAAGACATAAAAGTAGGTTCTGCAACATTAGTTGTTTCACAGTCATCAGCTTGAAGCAGCATTACAGAATTACGTACCAGAGGAGGAACAGCAATTAAGTGCAAGGGTTTAAGAAGGATTAATCAAATTAAATTCCACAAAATATCATTACTTCCAAAAATAGCATGTTCAACAGCACAAAAAAACAAAACAAAAAAGCTCATGTTCAATACACTTTGGTTTGTTTTTTTTTTTGTTTGTTTTTTTGTTTTTGTTTCGTGACAAAAAATCCCTTTCCTCAAAGAGATAAAATATTTTCAATCTACCCCCAAGAACAGTGATCTCAAACATTCAATGAAGCGAAAACAAGACAAAAGTCCCTTCAAATGACAAAAATATAATGCGTTGCATTACGAAACAAACAATAATCAGTTTCATTTCTAAACAAACAAAAGAATTGAAATATTAAAAAAAAAAAATCAAAGATATAAAGTTGAGGATATGAAAAGCCAAAAATCAAAAGTTATATAATCATGTTTGTTTACAAAAGCACATGTTTGAAGGTTTAATAAAAATTTTGAGAACAAATCTGGAATCTTTGAAATAAATATTATTATTATTAACAAGATAGAGCAATTATTTTCTCAAAATATTATTTTAAGAGAAAAATTATTAATATGGGGCACCTGCTCTGATGAACATGCGTAATCTCTATTTTGATTAGTTGTCTTCTCTCATACCATTTGTACTTGTATTTAAAAATACTATTATTCAATGTATAACCACACTCCAAAAATACTGTTAAAACATGTAAGTTCATAGAAATGATTGCAAATTTAATAATTTTAGCAATAATGGTAATGATAATAATGTAAATACAAAACTGCACAAAATAATAATATAAAGTTGATCAGTGAGAATTATCAAGGCAAAAATGTGAAAATTACCTCCTTTTAGTTAATTTTTAAATATATATATGCACAAAAGTATTGTATGGAGTGACATTAGTACAATACAATTGCCCAAGAACACGGAATCATTAAACTTCAGCCTACATTCTTCATATCCTACATTTTACAATGTGTATTTTGTGACATGATCTCTCCCACAAGTTTTTCAAAGACAGTAAGATTCATTTTCATATTTATTCTTTGGAAAATGATATCTAAATATAACCTTGTTTTAAAAGAATTGCCATTATTTTAAAATTTATTTGCATAATGCATTTGGTAAATATGTTCTGAACCCTAGTCTATTGCATTCAATTTTTCTGAATTCCATTATTAGGCAGCACTGCTAGATTCCAAAAATTAAATATAAAATGGATAATAAAGTTTTTCAGAAGTTGCAAATCATTATTTCCATTCAATGCTCATGAAACAAAGGATCAAAACTTGGGACATAAACTTCCAAACAGTGATCTTTGCAACTATTCTTGGGGTAACAAAAAAACAAAACAAAAAACACACACTCTTTCACAAGTAAAACTTCTGTAATTTGCATCTATTTGAGACCACTGACTGGGTATGCAAAGGAAGTGGGAAGCTGTCCCATGAAAATAGAGGCAGTACTTTTTAGTGCATATACAGATACATTATAATGATCATGTGCTATAGTACTGTCTAAACATAATTACTACCAGGATACATTTGTTTTCAGTATCTTAAAAATGAAAGGAATACTATTATGCATGGTAGTGTGCCCTAAATACTAATTGGGTGAATCACAAATAAATTATTTCTATTCAATCACTCCAAAAACAGATACCACAAATATGAGCAGTTTTGCAAGCGAGTTATCTTTTCAAAATACAGTCAAGCAGACTAATAGATGTAACTAAATTGACTAATAGAATGGTACCAGTGAAAAATTACTAACAATGAAAATAAAGAAGGGGAAGGAGAAAAAAAAAAAAGAAGAAAAATAACAAACAACTTTTGGATTTATAAATCTCTAAAAAGAAGATTGATGCACACAGATGCCACTACAGTTAGGATGATATAAATCTAAACACAAGATAGAAAAAAGAAAGACAAGTAACGAAAAGAAAGCAAATAGGTTATGACAGGTAAAATGAGAGTGCAAAAGACCAGGAAGAAGAAAAAGGAAACTGGATAATTTTATTAAGCACTCAAAAGCTCATGCATTTAGACTTTTAGGAGAAATATTCACAAGTTCAACTAAACAGTCATTGTTTCATGTTATTAAGTTATGTGTGGTAGTAACCTTTCACTTGTAGAAACTGGGACGGCATAGAAATGTGTTTCATTAAACAGAAGGTGTACGATTTTGAACTGTTCACTGAAGATTGGTTGCGAGAAATGATACAAATGAGTTAAGTGGGAAGGTTTCATACCAGTTAAGGACTGGGTAAGGAATTTTATTCTAATGAGAGGATTACCCACAACTACTAACAAAGCATAATTTATGCTTTCATAAAAGTATCTTTCTCTTTCTTCTCAATCTCAATATGCACAAAATATATAATATGCATAGTACATACAAGACCATACACATCTAACACAAGAAACATTGAGAAATAAGCCTGAATATATTAAGAGTATGCAAGTCATAAAAAATTAACCGTCATTTACTTTAAAAATATTCATAGAACAGAAGATAAATACATGACATACACCAGGTACTGGTTGGTTTACAATAAACATTTCCCCTCACTTTCTCTCTCTCTCTCTCTATATATATATATTTATATATAGCTACGTCAACTCTGAATTACTATAAACATTGTATTACATTACAGTAAAACTAGTGTCCAAACATAAAAGATAAACCTCATTCATAAAGCAAATACTCTGAAACATAGTGGTCAGTTATGTGCTTATTATGTATATATATAATATATATATTTTTTTATTTATATATAAAAATCAATGCCTTCAATGTCACGAGACACACATCACTCTGTCAATGAACTGCCAAGCTGCTTTTCCATTCAGTCTGTTTGCAACATTTCATAAGGATTTACTACTTTTCCTATAAGTGCGAGTTTAAAATGGCTGTGAAGAGCAGGGTAATAAAAATGTTAGCTACCTTTTAAATCAGTAACTAATAATAACAATCTTGAAGATGACAACACAATTAACTGTTGTTTCTTTAACTACCACATACAACTTCATTAATTTGATCCTGGCTCTTACATATTGTGGAGCAATTAGGCAATTAAGTCATTGGGCCAGGCCAAGCGCTGGTCAAGAAGTGTCATGTGACAGTTGAACCATTGGAGTTGGCACATGATAACAGCATCCCAAGGATGCCTAAACAGCTGTCAACAGTGCAGTGCCAGCACCCTAGGACTTCAATTTCAATTACATACTATCAAAACAATCACTCAAGTCAGAAAAATGTAAATGGAACAAAGTCCAAATTAATGCTTAGTTTAAACCCTATTAAATCCTTGTGTACCCAATGAGGGGATATATGTATGAGTGTGTGTGCGTAATCACACATACACACATCCCCTCTTTTTGGGGGATACATATATATATACATACATACACATATATGTATTCTATCTCTCTCTTTTACACACACCCACAACCACACACAGACTCATATGTATTCACAAACATTTCTTAGCATTCACATACACTCATGTGCATTTTTGTCTATGAGCTACCTACAATCAAACAACAGGATGGGTAGTTCTCTACCTCACGTAATCCTGAATAAAAAGGCATTGTTGCATCATGCTTTAAAACTCATGCACACACATTAAAAACGAGAATGAAAAGTCATAAAGCATTTGTATAAAACATCAGTACAATTAAAATAAACTGTAAATCTCCTGTCAAATTTACAGGAATAGCACTACCAAAAGGAGGTAATGCTCAAATGAGCAAGAAAAAATGACAATGCATTTATCTCTAAAATCCATTGTAGCAATTCTTATTCTCACTAAAGTTACAACTTGCTACTATCTTTTCATTTTTTGTTATAAATAGTATACAAGGAACATGTACTAAGGTTGGTGCCTTGTTTCAAGTCTAAAATTTCTGCTGCAAACTGATAGGGCTAATGTTGCTAGCAAAATTGTCTTCAAGAATGTTTCACAAAAGAACTTTCTTAGATACTGAATTTTAAAAGTCACAGAAAACACCAAACACAAAATCGAGTTTATCATTTATGATGTCCTTTTGTATCAATATCAGTACAAGGACAAACATGAATACAAATGGAATGCTTGTTCTAACACCAACACACAAATGTTCACTTTATGAGTTAACCTGAACCTGAGAATAAGACTCAAAGGGGTCTTGGATGGCATCCACACCAATCCGACAACTGACCAGGCGTTCAGTCACTTCAAATGTCTAACACAGGAGACCTTCCTCACAAATGCTGGCCAGGACATTTTCTTAAAGCAACGCAACCGTTTAAACTATACTGATATATTTACAAAAATTTCACTTGCGTTCCAACTGTGAAATGTACACTTATGATTAAAACTGGATGCTGATGGAATAACTGAGCACATGGCATAAGAGGTATAGCAGGAGGGAAATATCTAACTTGCTATGCTATCTCATGAATGACTATAGACAAAAGATGGCAGACAGAGCACGGCACATCTCTTCACACCCAGGAGTCTCCTCCAGTGGGGTTCTCACTATGGGCATCCATCACCACTCCTTTGGCAGGTTCTTCATAGCCCCACATGTCTCCAGGCCCTGGAGGCAGCTGGCCTTCGAATGGCGGCTGCGCCCCAGCCTCATACTGCCGATTCTTTTTCTTTTCTCGATTTACTTGAGCATATAATGGTTCACCTGGCTTTGCTAACTGGAACACCCAATACATCATCATTAAATGGTTGACTCAGAACATAGGAAAACATGAATGTTAAACATGGCATAAATCGATATACTTTACATCACTTTCTCTACATAGGATTGCACCCCATATCTAAACATTATTTTTTAACAAATATTTAGATCACACACTTTTTTTTTTACATCACAAAAAGTATATGTGCTTGGAATTAGTAAAAAAAATGGTTATTTAGAAACTTGTACACATTTGAAGGTGACAAAATATGAGTTCACATTGCAACTAACAATTTAAAGACAAAGACAGAAGTAATAATTAACATTTGCAAATATTCTTTGAAGTATTCCCTTTGCAAAACAACACTTTATCTATGAATTCAACCAATGACACGTTAAATATAAAATACTTATAGCTTCTTATGGTGGTCTGAAGGTGACTTCTTGTTCTGTGCTAAAGTACAATTAACAGTCAATTACTGCAGCAATAATAAACATCCAGATAATGAGAATTCAGAGTTAATTTGTTTCAATGTTCAAATACAGGTTGCATGCACAATCACAACATGCTCACAAATTTTGTGAAGGAACCAAACAGCATAAATGAAGAGCATTTTTTTCCTCACTCTATTCCTTCATGCACAAATCCCTTACCATATGCATGTTGTGCGACATATTAACAGGTGAATCATGCTGGTGTAATTTTGTTCAGAAACACATTTTAATAATATTTCTAGCATACAAAGTACATAATACAGTAGTAAAACTAAAATTCTTGGATAGAAATTGGATTTGAAGTCAATGGTACAAAAGTATAATATGACAAGGAGAACAAATAACTTCACAATAATGAACTGAAAATTCAATCATCAGAAAAATCAAAAGAGGACCTTAGAAAACATTCTGAGTTTAATGGCTGAAAAATTTAAAAGAAAATGAAATTAACAAGTTTAAGGTATTACTACACAAAATTGAAAGAGGGTAAACTTATTACAGAATAAAAATCGGTGCAACATGGCTGTATCAAACATGTTGTTACTGCTATATGCTGTATATATAATTACCAATTTGTCATACTGAATTTGATCTTGCTATAAAAAATTTTTTTTATGATGCAAATGAAGAAAAATAAATAAACAAATTATCTAAGAAAATAATACTTAATACACTGCACACTTGGCATGCTACTGGACCTAATATATACATATTTTAAGAGCTGATGCATCAATCAAGTTCATTCAATTACATTTCAGCTCTGAAAGGTGCATGTTTGTCTGTGATGTATTATTGCAAAGAGCTTTTCACTAAATATATTACTTTACTTATTTGTTTCAACAGAACCAAAATGAAAAGAGCCAGGCTATTTCAACAAAACCAGAAAGACTGCCGGACTAAATATGATTCAGAAGGGAATGATTTATCTTTGCACTTTTATGAACTAATATGTAAATAATCTTGTGTAGGAAAGAAATTACATTTCCCACAAAATACCATTAATGTTGATTATTGTGATCTAAAACAAAAATACAAAAATTGACCATCACTCCAGATATTGAAAATTCTATGAAATTGTATTACCCATTTGAACATATAGGAAAAACAAAAATTAAAGAAATAAAAAGATTATTTCCATGCAATACCTACCAGAATTTTAGTTGTTTGAAAAATTCTGAAGATGCCCAAGATAAGAAACATTTGCCTTTGTGAATCACAATGTTCATGGATAGGAGAAAAGTTGTGGTGGACTTGGCAAAAGTGTTCGGAGAGAGTGTAGACAGCCTAAATCTGCTATCACTTCCGAGTTTCATTTGGAGACGAGCAATTTGACAAGATAGTGAAGGAAGGGGAACTCAATAACTAGAAGAGCCTTACAAAAAACATAAAATAACTGTGTATTTTCCAACATATTTTCAGCAACAGCAAGCTCCAGTTCTGATATACACACTCATTAGCCAAATGATCTCCCACCATACAATACTCAATGTATTAAGTAAATAACATACACTAATATTAACATTATACATACATGTACATATACATTACAAGGGAAACAGATAAAAGAACAGAATAATGAAGAATGAACACTCATTTATTGCTTGTAAATCTTTACGCTAAAGATAATGATTATAACATGCCATTCCCACACATTAGAAAACAAGAGCCCACAGAACTTCACAAATCTGTACAACATACAAAAGTTTTTGAAAGACCTTGTAGAGTGATGGTATTGAAGTCTATTTTGTATGACTTTACTGTCTTGCAACATCACTTAACAAACACTTAAAATAATATGTGAGCACACAATAAAACAGATAACACAAAGAAACCATGATTATTCAGATCATTCACTATCACCAAGAGCAAAAATGTTATGGTAATCAATGCCATGAGACTGATCTAGAGCAAATAACGAATACAGTTTAAGTTCATAATCCCAAGCAGTAGCAGAGATGTACAACCAACTGAATCCGTCATTTGTGAAATCGGCTGTCTCATTCAATACTTTCGAAATACCACCTCCTTTTATGAAAGGGTCATATAATTAGAATTTTTTTATAGGAGTACTCTCATATGCCATCTTTAATTACAACTTATTTGTTTCAACTGTTCTTAATACACAGCAAACTGTTAATGCCTTAACGAATACCAACAATTAAGAGTGGCTTTTTGTTTAGTTATTTGGTTGTGTTAAGTCCATATAACAGAACAGTATTACAAAAACATAAGAACATGTGTTCATAATGGTATCTACAATGTACTCAGCTTTTGAAAGTAAAACAGGACAAATACAAAAAACAAACACTTTGAAATATATTAAAGTTATGTAGATTCATCTGACTTATGTAAATGAAATGTGGAACTATTATGAACCATTTGAATCAATCACTGATTTCCTATGATCTGAACAAACAAGGTTGTACTGCCACAAGCCCACATGCATTGGTAAAAGGTAAACCACACAAATAACACTTTATAATGCACATCAAAACAAATAGTACACATGCTTAGAAATCATCTCTGTTCCAAATAGTACAATTACAAATTACATGATTACTCCAATGTTTTCCTAATACACAATGAAAGTATCTCTTTTCAAAACCTATAGTACATTGTAAAATAGAGCTGCATAGCCAACTAAAGAAAATTCCTTTTTGTGTGTGTTCATTAGTCCTACTGTAAAAAAGAAATTTGGAAACATTTAAAATAAATCTATTAACATAAAAATTCAAAGTAACCTTTTGAAATAAACTAGTCAAGTGTGTATTGAAAATCTCACTAAGAGATTTTCAAAACACACTTGAGAAGGCAACTCGACTCAATAAGGACAAGTGAGCAGAGACAGCAAAACAGTTTCACAAGAAACAGTTTCACAGAAACATTTCATTAAAAAAGGAAAAAGACAGAGAGACAGACAGACAGAGCGCCCAGACAGACAGACAGGCGCCCAGACAGACAGACAGGCGCCCAGACAGACAGACAGAGCGCCCAGACAGACAGACAGAGCGCCCAGACAGACAGACAGACGCCCAGACAGACAGACAGAGCGCACAGACAGACAGACAGAGCGCACAGAACAGACGAGACAGAGCGCACAGACAGACAGACAGACAGACAGACGACAGAGCGCACAGACAGACAGGCGCACAGACAGACAGAGCGCACAGACAGACAGCGCACAGACGACAGACAGACAGAGCGCACAGACAGACAGCGCGCACAGACAGACAGAGCGCACAGACAGACAGAGCGCCAGACAGACCAGAGCGACAGAGCAGACAGACAGCGCGACAGACAGACAGAGCGCCAGACAGACAGCGACGCCAGACAGACAGGCGCCAGACAGACAGACAGAGCGCCCAGACAGACAGACAGCGCCCGAACAGACAGACAGAGCGCCCAGACAGACAGACAGAGCGCCCAGACAGACAGACAGAGCGCCCAGACAGACGAGAGCGCCCAGACGACAGACAGGCGCCCAGACAGACAGGCGCCCAGACAGACAGAGCGCCCAGACAGACAGCGCCCAGACAGACAGAGCGCACACGACAGGCACAGACAGACAGGCGCCCAGACAGACAGGCGCACAGACAGACAGACGCGCACAGACAGACAGGCGCACAGACAGACAGGCGCACAGACAGACGAGCGCACGACAGACAGACGACACAGACAGGCGCAGACAGACAGACAGGCGCACAGACAGACAGACAGACGCACGACAGACAGACAGACAGCGACAGACAGACAGACAGACGCCAGACAGACAGCAGCGCAGACAGACAGACAGACGACAGACAGACAGACGCAGACAGACAGCGCACAGACAGACAGGCGCAGACAGACAGACGACAGACAGACAGACAGACAGGCGACAGACAGACAGCGAGACAGACAGCGCACAGACAGACAGACGACAGAAAGGAAGACAGACAGACAAGAAACAGACCACAGAAAGGAAGAAGAGAAAAAGAAAAAAGAAGAAGAGAGAAGAAAGAAGAAAGAAGAACAAACAAAATGAAGGAAGGAAGGATGGAAAACAACACCCCCAAACCTTTAGTTTCTTTTTCAGATAATCAGGTATCAACTAATAATTTAAATTCTCTACTGAGCTATAAAACCAAGAAGCAGTCAAATGACACTAATGACTGTGTCCATTAGGAAAAATGGATTAATGAAATTTTTGAAAACAGGAGAATACGATATAGCACAATGTTTCGAAGAGAAAAACCTTTTCATATCAGTTCTCTCTACCTTTGAGAACAAATTTTGAATAACTCAACCAGTAGAACTGTAGAACTTGTCAAAACCATAGAACACACTACAGTAAAAATGAAAAAAATTCAAGCACTTGGCACAATTATGTTTAGAAATAATTTCTCATTCAGTTCTGCATCTCATTTTCCCCATGTAAATGCCTCTCGATTTACTTGTATCACATACAACTAAGAAACAATATACAGTTATCACAAAAATTAAATAAAAATAAAAAAGTACCATTCTTGAACCACTTTTGCACTGGTAGAGACTACTGCACAAATCAGTATTAAAAAAAATCTTATTATAAAATTCAATATTTTCACACAGAAAAGTTGTGAAGAATGTGTTCAATATTTAGATGTAAGAGGTTGACTTACAGATGTGGGGGGATAGTTCCTTGCCCCTGCAGGGGGAGGTGCATGGGTGCCCCCCTCAGGGTACGACATGTCAGCCATTGGAATGTCCTCTCCCTACAACAGCAAGGCACAGCAATGGCAAAAGGTTAATTCACACAAATCAGGAAGTACTTCTGCACACAATGCCAATCAAAGTCCAACAATCCATTGCAAGGTCAATTGAAAACTGACAAACATAGCAGTTGATAATCAATGTTCACAATTATAGAAATTCTTTTCAAATCAATGAATATTACACCAATTATTTTATTCTTACTATTTCTAATTTCCAATAATTTAGAACTTGTTGAAGTACACCTTCACAGAAATATATTGCTTGATACACTGTTTGTTCAAATTAAAATTTTGATAGTTTCTAATTAATTGTAAATATCCTCCTTAATAATTTCTAAAATTTTCTCTTATAGAGATAAAGTATTAATAGGTTTAAATTCTGATTCTGTTTGTTCTTTGAATTTTAGGAGCTGGTATTATTGTTGAATTTTTTTATTTTTCAGGAACAATTCCTTCCAAATATTATTTATTTAGTAATTCCAATTATCTGTCTTCCAAAATATCGTAAGATTCTTTTATTATATCAAAAATGACTATTTTCTTAATTTTTTCTTCCTTAATTTAAAAATTTTTTTAAAAAATTATTTTGGCCAATTTAAAATTTTTGCCATGTTATCAACCAGATAGTTTTTTTTGTAGATCATTAAAATACACTATCTCTAAAAAAAGTAACTAAATATACTGGCCACATCATATGCAAGGATACCTTGTACTCTTTTTGTTATGGAAAAAGACCATGTTCCTCCTGAGCATTTACAATATTTTTAATGATCTTCCAGAATTCTTTACTGTTATGTTTATTTTCTTTAATCTTATAATCAAAGAAAGTTTTATTTCCAAAACTGTATTAATCTATCCGTTTTATTTTTATGTTTTTAAAATTTATTCCAATCTTCATTTTCATTAGTTACGACAGCTTTCTTATACCATGAAACCCTAATTCTACTTTCACTTTTAATTTCAGAATCATACCATTAATTTTTGACCCTTTTTCATACAATTTCTTATTTTTGTATGGACACATCTCATTAAATTTCCCAATCATTTACACTTTAGCTTCTCTCTTTCTTTTTATTATTAGAATACATTTTAATTTTTTTTTATATTTTTTACTCCTTGTAAATAGTGAAGGTAAGTAAATAGTGATTCCTCCTATAAACTATTCAGAACAGAAAATCAACATTTTTTGGACATTTTCAGACATCAATTGTTAAGGCGCTTAGAGCGAGATATTCCCTAGTAGGTAGAGAGTCCATATTACAGTCAAAAATATTTATTTGCGATATAAATGGATATTGAGAGACCTATATAAACAAAATAGAGACTCTTATAATACATTTTATTTAATTATATGAATGAATTTGATTTCATAGATGGAAAATGAAAATATTTCAGTACCACATGAAGACCTACTGTTGACTAGTTTCTTGACTAGTACCAACAGCTGAGGTAGTAACAAGTTTCTTGACTAGTTGACTAGTACCAACAGATTGCGTGGCCAAGGAATGCAAATTTGAGGCATAAGATTGAGTATAAAAAAGCGCTATTACACAATTATCAAGAGCAGAATTATAAAAAGTAACATTATAAACATATATCTATGTTTTATTCACCGTGATTTATAATAATGACCATAATTTCCTCACCTGAGTAGGGTGAAAAGGCTTTGGTAAATCGGACAATACTGTACTGTCCTAGAGATTGGCATACCTGCTCAGTGCTCACGCTTCATCTAAGTTTCCTTGTTTTGATCACTTTGAATACTGTTCATGCCTAGTCGACAAGTGGAAAATATCACTATGAGCAAATTGGGGAAGATTTGTTTCCATAGCAAAATTTGAGAGAAATGAAACAATTCCTCTCAATGTCACACAGAATAGTGACATAATAGAAAGTTTTCAAATATATTTCAATGCTTGTTTCTCTCTAATTTTTATTTCTTCAATTATCTGAGTCAATGATAAGATAAACATTAGATTATTCGATTGCTTAACAACAAGATCAGAAGTTTGGTGTTCTCCAACCTTGTCTAAAGCTTTATATTGTAAGTTAACAATTTATATTTTTCAGCGGTGAGATTAAATAATTCACAGAAGCTATTTGCTGGTTGCAATGACAATCATTTATTCAGTAATTTCACACGTTTCGTAACTCGTTTTGTTACATCTTCAGGTGCTAAACTTAATGTTATCATTAAGTTTAGCACCTGAAGATGTAACAAACGAGTTACTAACGTTGAAATTACTGAATAAATGATTGTCATAAAAAACTTTGGATACTTTTATTTGTAAACATATTTTGACAATCAAGAAGAAATATTGATTTACTTGCTGGTTGCAATGTTTTCAGCATAATTTTATGTCATGTTATGATATTGATTTAGATGCAGATTATTATGAAAAGTACATACCCAGCTAAAAATGAAATTACAGCATCACATAATTCTGAGAGCTGCATCATTGAGAGCCTCAATAATAAAATTATATCATTGTTGGAGATAAAATCTTCAAAAGAGATTTTGAAGAGGCAAGATCTTTTGTAATCATTTGCCTTGATGTTGCACTCAAAATGAAAGAATGTTTTGGAAATGTCACGAGACCTATTCAAAATGCATTACTACTGTTCCGGGATTGCAAACAATTAAACAAAATATAGTGCTGCAGAGTAAAGGGGTTTCTATTACACTACCAAAGACTAATACTAATACGACCAAAGGCTGAATTTACCATTCCTCTAACAATTTCAATTTTATTTGCCCATCGCTGGATGTAAATACACAGGGCATCGAAGACCAAAATTGTTTTGGGCAAGCCTTCAGAAAAAAATCTTTAATTAACTAAAAAAATACTTATGATAGAATAAATCCTTTTATAAATACAGATCTAAATAAACAAATTGCTTACAAAGTGGAAATTACATTTTTAATTTCTCATTTACAAATGCAGTTCCATTCAATTTATTATTAAATTAAAAAATTAAAAAAGTTGGTTCAGTAAACAATTTGACAAATGATTATATTCAGATAAAAACATTTTATGAAGTTTTTAATAATATTTATTTAAAAAAAATACGGGCATGGGACTCCCAAAACTTATTTTGCGACTAGGGAAATCCAGCTCTGTCTTGAATGCCTTGCCTATACCTTGAATGGTTGATAATAACAAAAGCATAAAAAAATATTTTATCATTTCTACACATTTGATACCACTGTTCATTGAGGTGCTGAGTTGCACTAAAGGTTGCTGCTTTGAGTCCTGTGAAAGGTATCTTGCAATTGTAGTGTAGAAGGCAATGACATCGACTGTGTATCTCGCATAATAAAAGAGAAAATGAATCATTTTTGAATAATTAATCAATCGAATAATCAAATAAATAAGTAAACATTGTTCAGGAGCAAAAGTCAAAAAGCTTACATACAGCACAAAATAATATTGCTGCACTGAAGATATGAAATATCTATAAAGTCTCAATATCACCCATTTGCTCATAGGGAGTGATAAAGAGATTCATTTGGAATATTAATTGAATTTAGCTTTTCATTCAGATTGCACAAATCATTATATCTATCTTATTTCAGCTTTGCTGAATACGTGGTTAATATGGAAGGCAATGTTTTCCAGGAGTGAGGATCTTTTAATTGCGCCCAGGAGACCCAATGCAATGTAAGATCTCTTGCTGAAGACTTGTCACTCAATTTGAATGAAGCACACTATGCGCACAGTGTTGCCAAGATGCGAGTTACCATCCTGAAGGAATCAGGCGGACGTCTCCCTTTAGACTGATTATAGCTTACAATTTTGCAAAATTCTCCCATTTGAAACGGTAAATGTCCTTCAAATTATGCACATTGATTCTTCAAAATGCTAGCTACCTATGAAACAGTTTTTAAAAACAATTTCAACAGTTAGTTTTCTCACTATTTTAAAATTTCAGGTTGGATCTGTTATGTTGCCATAAGAGCCCATGTTAAAACGACAACTTTACAATCTCATTACGCAAAACCTAGACGGCGAAAACCATTCAAACTCTACCAGAACATAGAAAACCCTCTCATCTTTTGATTAATGCAATACAAAAGGCATGTTAAACATAACACGTATCTCGCTCTAACCACATTAAGTACCATTTTTGACTGCAAAATAGTTGGAGAAAGAGGAAAAGAAAGATCTGAAATGAAAATCTTGAACTTCCAAAAATAATTAAAACTTCACTAGGCCTTGAGGATGATGAATATTTTTAATTCTCTCAACTCTTACTCTCAATTCTCAATTCTCAACTCTCAATTCTCTTACTCTCAATTTTACTCTCAATTGTAAATATTTATTTACTTACTGTATAGACATAAAATGTCCAATTTACAATTACATTTCAACCAAAGAATAGGACAGCTTTTACAGAAAACTTACACAACACAGGGTGACCAGCAATCTGGCACTTTGAAATTCAAGGCTTTTCCCTGGTGTTCCAGGTCTAAGAATATAACTTTTCCTGGTTGTTTCGCACATTAAAACATAATTTTTCTGTATATTACTTAACTGTACTATGTTATTCACACACTTTTCTTTCACAACCTAGAACTAGTGTGTCAAATTTTGTACAAAAGCGAACTTCAAAGAAAACTCAATTTTTTTTTGTTTTGTTTTTCTTGGATGCATATATATTAGTAATTAATATTAGGAGTCCTAAATGCTAAGAAAGGTAGAGGATAACTGTAAATTACATGACATACCAAGAAAGTACGCTTAATATCATTGTAAGATTTTAATTTTTAATAATACTTTTGAATTTTTGGAAAGAATAAATCTTCTTTAAATTTTAAATTTAGTTTCAAAACAGATTTTGTTTTTATGTTTAACATAGTTTCAATAGATAGACAACATTTAATCATCTGATTTTTTTTACTGTTTTAATTACATTTGATTTTTAAAATATTAAAAGGTTTTCGAACTTTTCAATTAGTCTTCCATAATATTAAAATAGGACTACAACCAATGATTTAAAAAATCCACATGTACAGGTACTATCCGTGATCTCTAATGAATGCAATGAATATAAAGACAATGACTGTTAAAGCAATTTCTCCATTTGTTAATTGTAAGCATTAACCTGGTAACATGTGACAGCAATAAACGAGAAAAAATCATCATTGATATTTCATGTGCTTACACAATGCACATTTAACATTATATTTACGTTTCATCAAGGTCAGTAAGCTAGCCGATAATCAAAATATTCCTTAGGTCTAAATGTATTGATACTAGTGTAATTTGTCACCACTGCATGGCAGCTCCAGAATAAGCGAAATTTATTTTACCAATAACGTCTGAACAAACGGTCCAATTTTCGATCTGTAAATGACATTTGAGTCCTTTTTAAACACGAATTTTTGCTTGTACTGCCGGGAACAATTTAAAAAATGTGGGCTTATAGAGCAATGGTGACAAGCTTCCAGAATCCAACATGGTGTCAATCATGCAAATCGTATGTATAGGGGCGTCATAAAGTGAAATTTGAGAAAATATGTCTCTCCCTCCCCCTTCCACGCCGTTGTCAGGCCTCCCATGATGCAGCGGCACGGCCAGCCCCAGCAGCCTGCGCCGCGGGAGGTGGTCGAACCTTCAGGCAGGCAAGCCAGACAGTCGGTTTATGATCAGACATCACTTTGCATCTCAATATGTTTTTTGCCCGCATATCAAACTAGTGATGCTGTATCAAAGGCAAACGGTATCGTATCATCTGTAAAACTAGTAGATGGAAGTATGTTGTTCACATATTTTGATCTTCGAATACCATCATAAAATTGTGTGAGGTATTACTCTAAATAACGATTCCGATTTAGAAACTGATTTCATAACGAAAATAGAACTAATTGTGTAAATATCACCAATATTCCGTCTTCTCACATCTTATTTTAGATGTATCTTATACATTGGATAATATTTTCCGTTATTATTCCACTAACGAAAAGAATGAGCAGAGATTATGCATGAGCTCTTTTATTCTATGTCTTGATTTTTGATCTCAAAATGGCGTTAGTCTTCTTGATAGAGTTCACCTGGTGAACCTTTTCTCCCAACTAAAAGATCTTAAGCTAATTTTAAAAATGTTTTCGTACTTTCAAACAAATTTGAAAACATGATAAAATAGTGCGCTAGATCCTGAATCCAACACTGTAACATCGAAATCAGATATGAATCTTGACATGTGCCAGCTTACTTGGTAAGATATATTGATATAAATGTGTGTTATATTTGTATAAACTTAAAGACTTGCATAACTAATTCCCGGCACGTGATTTTGGTACAGAGAGGAGAGAGAGAGAGAGAGAGAGAGAGAGGGAGAGAGAGAGGGAGGGAGAGAGAGGGGGAGGGGAGGAGAGAGGGGGAGGGAGAGAGGGGGAGGGAGAGAGAGGGGAGGAAGAGAGGGAGGGAGAGAGAGGGAGAGGAAGAGGGGAGGGAGAGAGAGGGGAGGGAGAGAGAGGGGAGGGAGAGAGGGGAGAGAGAGAGGAGGGAGAGAGGGGAGAGAGAGAGGGGAGGGAGAGAGAGGGGAGGGAGAGAGAGGGGGGGAGGGAGAGAGAGGGGGAAGGGAGAGAGAGAGAGGGGGGAGGGCGATTGAGGTGTGTTGTGAGAAGTACAGTACTTCAAAAAACTTTTTTTAGCAATTCATGTCTATCAATATACTATTTAGGAGAAAAAATTAGAAATGAAAAAATACTTATGTTAGAGAAGAGCTGCGTAACTACAGGTTTTAGAGTTTCAATATCTAAAATAAATGCTTTGAGTAACTGGAACTTCCTGAACGAGGCAGATGGTACATGAAAACATTGAGAACTAGAGTGAAAGCAACCCTGTGTGTCTTCACTACGGATTTCTCAGTAACAACAGATGGCAATGCAGTGTGATGGATACTACGTAAGAATATAGAACATACTCTAGCATGAATGAATAAATACATTTTTGCTTGGAAAATTTTAAGTTATATGACATAATTAAACATGTTTGCTTTGTGTTCAAATACAAAATAATTATACAGCAACAATGTCCTGAGAGGAACCACGATGCGAGGACTTTTAAAACAAAAATTGAATTGACAATGCTTATCTATTAAATTTATTTCACTTCATAGTAGTTAGTTCAGTTCAGAATAGTGTATAGTATATTGATATAAATGTCGACAATATAAAATGGTCATGGTCATGTTCATGATCTAACCATTTGCTTGACAGTTATGAACAACATAATATTGTGTAATTAAATATCATAAAGCATAATTGTATCTCGCAATTGGTAATTTCCTATTGGTCTCCTCTGTGACCAAATTCAAGGTATTTAAATGTGTCTCAGACACCTACAAAACTGTGTAATGAGCACACTGCCGAATCTGCCAAAATATAGTTATTTTTCCCCTGCCTTGAGTGAGAGAGACTTATCAACTATACATAAAAGGCTGAGGACAACCATACTTGCTCTGTGGGTCTCACAGGAAGCACGGGAGAATGATCAGAAATAGAAGGCGGTTTGCCCAGCTCTATAAACAGGGTTGGGTAAAAAACTGAAAATTTTGTAGTATTTAAATACTTCGCCCAGAAAATTTGTAAATAAATAATAAAAAAAAAAAAAACATTAGTTTTTGGTTTGAAAAATACACACATATTTCAAATGCTTGAAATTTTCAAAATGCAGTAAATACAATCATATTGCATATTTTTTATTGAAACAATATAGTGTTACTGTCAATTACAATAAATTAATTATATTTTAGTACTCTGACTGTAACTTCAATAGTAAGATCAAATTTCATTAGAATATTTTTAGTACTTTATTACAGTGTAGAAATACCCTCACAATACAATTTCAAATAAAACTAGTGATGATACAACAGCATACTTTCTGGCATTATTTCTAAATTTGTAATTTTTAAAAATTTAAAGAGTTCAATGAAAATGGGACTGTGGTAAGGTTTCAAGCATTCCATCTATTCATGGAAAAAATTTGGAGTGTTTTTTGAGAAAATGTTTTGTTTTAAAATTGCATCAATTTTATGTCCAAGTTCCATGAAAACTACATGTTTTTTAAATAAACTGTACATGATCTGAGCACTCTTCGAACATACTGTGAGTTTGGCAAAAATGGGACCAGCGCCATATTTTTTATCGACAAATTTAAACAAAACAAACAGGAGTGGTTTAGAAAAAGGTACATAACATTATTTCAAGATCTGTCAGAACAGATTTCAGTAAGGAAACAAATATCTATCTTTAATATTATAGTTGCAACACAAAATTCAATAAAAAAGAGAAGAGAAATATGGCCGGAATTCTTCTGAACAGATGCCACGATGGAAAGAAAATGACCGGAAACAAATAGGGAATTAAGACATGTGATCACAAGACTGGCAACTCATGGGTTTCATCACAAAATCTGTGCAACCTCACATCACCACAAAGTGAAAGAAGACTGTGTGTACTCCCTGTGTGGTCAACAGTGTGAATGATATCATATTCAAAGATGCAAGACAAGAACTAACAGTGATAGAATATAGCAAAGAATCTTAATTTTATTTTCTAATGCACTTTCATGCACACCTTACTATTTATTTATTAATATTATAGTTGCAGGAAGGCCCCAAAAAATTGCAAGTTTGCAATTTTCAAAAAATTACGGATGTCCACAGACACGATACTTGCACTCTTGCGTCTTTTATGCTATTCGAGGGCAAAATTTAATGAAATAATTTGGTGCCATTTTGAAAAGATTTTGAAAATGCTTTTGACACTTCATGTAAAGTACCCTCAAAAATCAAAATATCTGTTTGAAGGCTTGAGGTTTGAGTTCGTTCAGGTAGATACAGGAATATCAATTTCAGAGAAAAGCGACTGAACGATTTAGGCGTTACCACAAACAGACAGACAGACAGAAGTTTTGCTGTCAATCCATTTTCCGATATCAAGGACCCACAAAATCTGGATTCTGGTTACACCACGAGTTAGAGAAAGTAATTTACTATATAGCAACAGGATTTATCCACTTTTTTGTTTCCAGGGTCCGGCAATAAGAGTTTTCAGGTGCAAGATTACATAACTTTCTCTTCTTACAAAGATTGAGAAGACGGAGAAAATAAAATTAATGTTCACAATTTAAAATTCCATTAATAAAATATTCACTAAATCAAATTTAAAAGTAAATACTTTTTCTGCCTACTGTTTGTATAAGAGTGTATTTATTTTGAATATTTATCTCTGTCAGCAGTGACAACAATGGTGCGCATGTAGAAAACTCAACGACGAGCAGAGAATCTTTGAACCACTCTCTTCGAAATCTTCATGTGCGGCACTTCGGATCGTCAGAAATTCTGAATTAGTATAAGACAAAATACAATTATTGCTAAAAAAATAAAAACAAATTTAAATAAAAATTATTTTTCAAAATATATCAAATATGTTTTTGGAAATCATTTCAAAAAGATAGTTAGATTTGTAAAAGTGTGCAAAATCAGCAAAATGTGTAAAATATGTAGTACAGTACAAAATATGTCACGATAAATTTAAATATTTTGTTAGGATTGCAACAATTTATCGAGATCACAAATTGCAGAGCAGTACACAGAAAGATCAAACCATGTAATTACATTAGAATACAGACTCTAGCCATGAGATTGTCAGAGAGTTCTACAAAAGACAATTCTGACATTACTGAAGATCTACAGTTTTCTACATTTGACTAGAGAAGTCTATTTATCTGATTTGAGTGTAAGATATAGCGTTGTATTCAGGATGCATCTCGCCACCGTGCTGTTTTACCACTTTTTCAAATTTGTCTGAAAGTACGAAAACATTTTAAAAATTAGCTTAAGATATTTTACTAGGGAAAAAAAGGCTGACCAGATGAATTCTATCAAGGAGACTAACGCCATTTTGAGATCAAAAATAGAGTCATAGGGTAATACACAAAGGAGAGCCACACGCATCCCCACAGACCTCAAGAACATGGCTTATGATGAACGACTGACTAGACTTGGGCTTCTGACTCTTACTGCTAGGAGACAACGCGGCGACATGTTTGGAACATTCAAGATTTTGCAAGGGCAGTACAACTCCAAACTTAGTAGTATTTTTCATGCTCTGGAAATCTATAATTACGAGGTCATGGTATGAAGCTTGTAAAATCTAGATACATTCTAATGCAGTACAAGAACTTCATTGGTAACAGAGTTCTTGACACCATGAGCACACTGCCCCAGACCGTGGTGTCGACTCCTAGTCTTCAGATGTCCAAAGAGCTTAAGATGGTCACTTCAACAAGGAAGGCCATAGACTTCATAGATATGCAGCCGTTGTTCCTCCTTTTCAAGAATTGTGTGAAATTTGCTAATTATTGTGATATTATGTGATGCTACATGTACATGTGATTTGAATAATTTTGATATGAAACATTTCAATTAATTATGTTAGCGGTGATTTAGGCTTCATCAGTTTGTACTATTGCCTGTATATTACCTTAAATAAATAAATAACTAAAAGAGCTCATGCGCTATCTCTGCTCATTCTTTCCGTTAGTGGATTGATAACGGAAGATATTATCTAATGTATAAGATATATCTAAAATAAGATGAGAGGACATGGAATATTAATGAGATTTACACAATTAGTTCTATTTTCTTTTTGAAATCAGTTTCCAAATCAGAATCGATACTAAAGAGTAATGCCTCACACAATTTTATGATGGTATTCGAAGGAAGACAGAAATATGTGAATACGATAAATAGATTTATACTACTATTATAGATGATACGAAACCGTTTGCCTCTGATACAGTATCACTAGTTTGATATATGGCGAAAAAATATATTGAGATGCAAAGTGATGAAAGCATAAACAGACTGCCTGGCTTACCTGCTTGAAATTTCAGCCTTCTCCCGCGCCGCAGCTCCCGTTACCAGGGCTGGCTGTGCCGCTGCGTCAAGGGAGGGCCCACAACGAGCGGGTGACATGACATGGAAGGAGGAGGGAGTGAGGTGCTCAAATTTCACTTTATGATGCTCCTATTCATCCGATTTGCATGGCGTTACATTCTGGAAGCTACTCACCATCGCGCTATGAGCCCATATTTTTTAAATTATTTCCGGAAATACGAGCAAAAATTAAAAAAAACAAACAGTTTCTGCTTTTTCTTTGAAAGGGCTTCGTAGCATAAATTTTATTTTCAAAAGGAGTCAAATGCCGTTTACAGATAAAAAATTAGACCATTTGTTCAGACGTTATCAGTAAACTAAATTCCTCTGTGACAGTGCTGCGATCGATTGAATAGTTCTGCAAGTATTTTTCGGTACATTTAGCCTTAAATTTTGACCAACTGGTACACCCTGCCATCAACGGCTTGTCAAACTTGTTGTGAGATCAGAGTATATCAAACATGTACCATTGATTTCTCATGTCTTCGGCTGTGACGTCATGCCATTTTGCTGTGTCAGTCTCAGAGCGAAAGAGAGGGGGTAGTGGGGATACAGAAAGGAAGTGATGATAGGGAGTGGGGGAAGAGATGGACACTACTATTGAGTTAAAAACATTGACCTTACCAAATCATTGTCTACCATGAACTATCACTATTTTCAGTGTCTTCACACTCAATATCCGAGTCCATGTTTATAACAATACTGTATATAATACCTGGCACTATACCGTCCCTTTCCCAGTATTCATTTTCAAGTTTCATGACATGAGCGCAGTAACCATTCCAGTCTTCAATAGGGAGTTGAGTGATAGCCCAGTTTGTAAGCTCTAACAATTTTGTTGTCAACATGTCCCCAGATACATTTCTTTCCTTTATCTTCATTTTTGCCCATTCTTAATTTCTTAAGTTCTTAATTTCTTTCTTTCAGTCTCTTAATTTTTGCCCATTCCATTTCAATGGGATTCAGTTCACACATGTAAGGAGGAAGGCGGATGACAGAATGATCCCTACTGGTAAACAGCTCATCAATTTTGTATGTCTTGTTGTGAGGTTTTAGTTGCAGAATTAGTTGGTATAATTCAGGCGTCTTCAGGTTTTCATTAACATGCATTCCTTTTGCATTTAACCATTGAATCATGTCATGCTTTAATGCATATGCAGTTGGGGTTGTATTGGCTAACACACTATGATATGGAGCATTATCAAGAACAATTACTGCCTTAGAAGGCAGTTTTTGTAATTTTTCTCTCACCCACATTTCAAAATTTTCTTAATTCATCTGACCATGGTAGTTGCTTGATGCAGAACCAGCTTAGAAAATTAGTTCTGTGCCATTAATGAAACCATTGTTTCCACCAGCATGAACTAGATGCACTTATATTTGCTGTTACACCTATTCATCATGCTGCCAGCACATTTTAACTACTAAGCTGTTGTGAATCCATGTTTCGTCAATATACACTATTTCTTGGCCTTCTTCCCTTAACTTTCTCATTTGCACGAGATACCTTGCTCTCCAATCAACAATATCTGCTCTCTTTACCAACACTTTGTGTTTTGAATTACAGTTCTTCCATCTGAATCTCATCTGCTTCATCAACCTCCATAGTGACTTTTCTCCCCAAGGAAAATTAATCTTTTCTTTTATTGTAGGCAGCATTTTTGATATTGTAGGCATTTGCTTCTCACGGACATAAAACTTGAAGACAGTATTTCTGATAACGCACATGTCAAATTCATCAATTTTCACGGCGTTGTGACGAGTCACTGTTCTTTTCTTACCAGGTGAAATTAGTCGTCTGTCAGCACTTGTTTCATTTTGTGTAGTATTTTCTTTATGAATTGTTTTAATACTAGTTACTCCAACACCTGTGTATGCCGCTGCTCTTTCGTGGCTTTTGTCAGAGACACTAGCAGATGATTTTGTCTCTTTTCTTTAGCACACGCCTCAATTACACTTGCTATGATATCCCTACCTTCAGTGTGAATTGTCGAATTCGATTTCCGCTTCGCCATTTCGCATGTAACATTCGCGCACTCTGAATCAAAACTGAGCTAATGTTTGCGAAACCAATGCATTGATCAAGCACGCGCTGGCCCTTTCCTACAACCCATGTGTGATTCACGGATGTCTGTCAAACAAATCCTACAGCCCAGCACCTTATCATGCTCCCTTCACCCTGCGGAGAAACTTAAGACCCCTCACACAGGGCCGGAGAACTCGGAACCGAACTCTACACTGTACTTCATTGACTTTGTTATTTTACACTTTTGCTGTTAAAATGGTGCATATACGCGTATGATTCCTTGAACCCTGGAGAACTTACCCTCACATCTTTACATATTTGTTGAATTATGAATAAGTGATAGCAACGAATACTGCTAAGGAAATCTGATGACTAGGAACGTTCACTCCCATACAATAGCATTTATATTGCATCGAAAAACAAGCTACAGATTTGATATTATAATCCTGTCATCAAAATAACCAACCCCCATTACTTCCGCACCTAGCAAAATGAGGGCTCAAGATATGCACGCAGATAGTAATAAAAGTTTCAAACATGGTTTACAATTAGGTTTCTTTTCACAGTGTATTAAATTGAAACTTAAGTGTTGATAAACAAACATATTAATGATGTTAATAAAGAAATTAAACTACATAATGGATGCACTCCACGGAGACCAGCGCGCAAGTAGGTCTACTCATGCTACAAAAGGCCTCACGAGTGATAAAATGTTAACAAGGAGATAATTTTGAAGGTTAACTTTTGAGCACTGTTAAAAAACGAGAGCAGAACAAGCAATTTCTCAAAATTGTATGAGTTCTTACCAATGCTCAGTTCGTAACCTGATGCAGAACGACGAAGGCGGTGTCCTTGAAGATTTTAGAAGAAATAGAACCACTTCTCGAATATCCTTAAAATGGCAATAAGCCTCTAATGCCCACACAGCAGGACTTGATAGCTTTAAGCTTTTGTGCTACTTGACATTTTCATCTTGTGGTCGGCAATTGCAATGGAATTTTGACATCTGCAGGATACTCTACCTACGTTGCACCAAACACGCAGCAGTGTTTGAAGTTGTGTGACGTGCGAGTCAAGGACCACGTAATCCTTAATCATACATGTGACACTTCTCATACATATTTCGATTTTCACTTGCCATCATGTACTGAGTTGAATCAAACTCTTTACTGAATATGATGAAGTATGTGAATTTGTGCTAATGTAGGGGACAAATCTGAAAATAATGAAAAATCTCGGTTTTCAAATCAAATTGCAATTTTTCCCAGTTCTTTCAGATTTTTTCAAATTCCAGGTTCTCAAGATTTCCAGATTCGCTGGCCACCCTGTGTACTAAATAAAAACCTTGTAGTAAACTGAAAAAAGAAGAAGAAAAAAGAAGAAGAAGAGAACCCACTTAAATTTTAGACAGACTGCAGAAGCCATCCAGGATTTGATCCCATAAAAATAAAGAACAATATAATAGGCATATCAAGAATTTAAAGAATTACAAATACAACATCATATACATGCGATTGCCGAAGATGTTATGATAGCTTATTTTAAGAACTTGGTACGAACTCTTTACTAATATACATAAGAGTGTGGGAGATGGAGGAGTGAGGGGGGAGAGGGTGAAAGCAGGGGGAGGATGAAAGGGAGAAGAAAGCAGGGGAGAGGAGGAAAGGGAGTGAGAAAGCAGGGGAGTGGGGGAAGGAGTACGTAAGCAGGAGAGGGAGAAGAGGAGAAGAAAAGCAGTAAGCTCAGACTGTACATCATGAAACCACTGATTTAGCACATCATGGGAAACTGATATATCATATGTCAACAAAGAGATACATTTTAATCTGAGCAGGGAACAGTTAAAAGCACAGTATTAATTTTTTTATAGAAAATATAACAGACTCATTATTATCCCAGTCCCAATTAACTGAAGATGTACTATCATCACACCAGCAACCAATTCATGCATTGATAAGCAGAACACAGTAGTCTTAAAATTAATTGCCATGGTAACAGCAAGCCGGTGTGTGTGCTGGGCAATGCCACCACCTTTTCTAGGAACATTGGGACTTCCCTGAATTTGATATTAATTGAATTCAAACATCGTGCATTATTGTTTGTTATTACAATTCGGTTTTAGTAGCCTGATGGTGCTCTCTCTGACTGCAGTAGAGTGTTAATTCATTTACATATTACACATTTCCTTACCAAAAGAAATCTGGATAATCCAAGTTTTTGTGCATCTGAGATAATTTTGATCTCAATTACCACAATAGTAAATCTACTTTAACTTGAATAGTTCTCAGTTTTAAGCGCCCAAGTAAATTATAAACAACATGTGGAACAATGATCCATCCATAATTGGTATTTCACTCTATTTCCTTCAACCCAAATAGGAAATGCCAAATTCATATATCCTTTTAATTCTTCCCATATATGTTAGGTATATAGTTTTAAATAAATTTGAAATAAAGAAATACATAATATCAAAGTAAAGCCTCCTCATAATTTAAAAATTTACTTTTTGAATATGCAATTGAATGCATACCTGCTGATAGAGCGATGGGCCAGGGCTCCTAGATGCACTGTTCATATTTGAAGTACGCTGCATTGTCCTATCTTCGTATCTAGTACCTCCCTGACTTGCCATAGGACGATTTAATGTACTGTTGGCATTATTTGGTGAGTTAGGGCCAGCATTTCTGGCAGCAACTGTTTTTGTAACGAAGTCTTGTTCTTTCCAGCCATGTTTCTTATACACTTCACGTAACTCCTGATGCTGCCACATGGTGAAGAGAACTTGACCCGCAAATTTGAGTACACGTGGGGTGTACTTCTGTCTGTGCCTTGTAATTGTCATTAATCGTTCCACACCACCAGCTTCCAGCAGAGATCTGTATGCAAAAGGAACATATTAGGAATATTGTGAAATATCTTTTTTCTTTCAATAATATATACAAACCTGGAAAACAATATACCTGGAAAATTCTGCATTCTTCTTTATAACTTCATTGAGTGTTGCTAGAACAGCTGCTATAGTGTCATCAGACGTTCCCTGATCATGCTGTGGATTTCCTGAGGGTAATTTTTGAACAAGGTCCCTCATTGCATACTTTCCTGGAAATAACAAAACAAACCATTTGAAAAAGAAAAAGGATGCAAACCTTTTTATTTTTATTTCTGTGTATTTCAGAAAGGTTCTCATAGAACAAATATAATTTATTTATTTACAAGTAAACCACTTGCATGAATTTTTTGAAATTTTTGGTTAATACCAATTTCTAAGGGAACATGTCACAGTTTAGTATTTATATTTATTTAGTCAAAAAAAAGTAAACAAACTGTATGTGACATATGGGGACACTTTCTTGAGATCCAGAATCCCTTCCCAATATTTTAACTATAAATAGTTGAAACATGAAAATGTTTTAAAAATATAATAATAATAATAATAATAATAATAATAATAATAATAATAATATTTAAAAAGCATGAGATTAGCAACATTTGAAAAACTAGACATTTTCGTTTGCAAGTTATAGAAAACTTATTTGCAATGATAAATGAACTGCAGATTTGATTTTTCTGCATTGCTAACATAATAGTAACCCACCCTCAGCTTTACTACCACAACAAGCAAAAGGAGAGCTGAATAAAACCTGCGCATAGGGAAGCTTCATTTACGTCCAAGCAAATCAAGGGGTCATCTCAGCATTTGCTCAATGAATCAAGGAAACTGGACAAAAACCTGATCGAGATGGGGGTCATTAGCCCGGATGCTCTTCACAGTACTTGTAAAAGGCACATTGTCTTTTTTAAAAATTATACAATACAAACGTAAACTAATTCATTATACTACATCATTATTTTGTTAAAATTATTATAAAACATTATTTTTCTTTTTGATGATCAGTACAGTCTCCAACTGCATAGAAACTGTTATGAAGCAGAAAAGATTTCACTTTTAACTTAAACTGATTTTAAGTGTATAGTGTCACCTGGCAATGCATTGTAAAGTAATGTACATGTATTGTATGTGGGTTTCTTGTAATGAGCTATTGATACTGACACTTGATTAACATGATTTCTACGATGTGCGATGTAATTATATCAGTAATACATGAATATATGTTGCCACATATTACAGATTCATAAATAGTCAAGGCAATCGTAAGATTCCAAGCTCTATGAAAAGAGGCTCGCAGGGATAATGTGGACGGCATTTTTCCATTATTCGGATAATTTTCTTTTGCAATCTAAATGTCTAAGTACTAAAGGATAAGCTTCCTAAGTACTAAAGGATTTGTTTTTGCAAAGAACATTCGTGCCATTGGCAAAAAAAAGCTATTCTTCCATTTTTAATAGATTAGGGTGTATCGTTGAAGTATAACAGAAAGAGGATAGGACCTAAGATGAAACCTTGTGGGACCCCACGCACAATTGGCAAAGAATTGGAAAGATAAGTACATTTTCGTGCCAGTACGGTATTTCTACTCTTTGAGATTGATGTTTAAGATACAAGGTTATCCATTCTAGGGCAAAACCACGAATTCCATATGAAAATAATTTTGAAAGCAAGATGTTATGGTCAATAACGTCAAAGCGTTTGAAAGATCTAAAAATCTAAACGGGCTCTTCATTTTGGTCCATCGATGAAGCAACATCTTTAAGAAAAGAAAAAATGGCAACTTCTGTGGATTTTGATTTTCTAAAACCGTGTTGCGAGTCTGAAAAAGCTTTGTTTTCCTGAGAAAAGTTTCCATTTGCATATAGAAAAGCCTCTCAGAAGGAGGAGGAAGAAGAAGAGGAAAAGGGGAAGTGAAAGAGGATGAGAGGGGAAGAAGAAGAAGAGGAAAGGAAGAGAAGGAAGAGAGGAGGAAAAAGAAGCGGGAAAGGGGGAAGAGGAAGAGGAGGAAGAGAAAGAGGGGGAGGAGGAAGAGGAGTAGAACAAGGCCACCCCTACATTTTGGGATGCAATGGTAGTGATGAGCATTGTAAAAGACTACTTCATGAATTGATTCGTTTATTTCAGAAACCCGTCAAACGCCAAAAATTAAAATGCGCTTTAATGGTGGAATATTGTTCCATGAGGATAGACACAATGCTTATTCCATATTTAACTGAAAAATATTTATTTATTAACTGCTTTAATATTAAAAAATATTTTGAAATTGAAAAATTGGGACACTTTTTCTCAATTTTCTCGACATGAGAAATTTGGCATTTGACAGGTTTCTGAAATAAACGATTCAATTGTAATGTACCCATCACAGCAAAACAATGGAAAGAATGCCTAAATTGGAAAAGAAAGTTTAATTCTTTGAAGTGTCTGCACTATCTGCGACATCTCTCAAGCTCTTAGTTATTTGGAAATCTTGTAAACGAGACCCAGAAAAGGACTAGGAAAAGAATTACATTTTCACACAATGCAAGAATAAAACCATCAGCAAAAATCTACAGTTCCACAATTAAAAACCCTTTATAAACGGGAGTGTACCCCCAATGCTCACCTATTAATTCCTTGTTTCGTTGATCAATTGCCAAATTGCGTAATGCTGTTGCTACAGCACACACCACTCGATCCACTTCCATTCTCAGCAATTCCACGAGGATTGGAAGGCCCTTCTCCTTGCGCACAGCAGCTCGAATCTCTATACTTGGCTGCCAGTAACAAGCTGCCAAATTCTGTAATGCTCCAGCAGCTGCTTCAAGTGTTTCGGGATTCGAACAACTTTGCAGCAGCGATAAATATGATTGCACCACCTGTTAACACAACAAAAATTATTTCCTGAAAAACAGGAGAGCAAGAAAGGAGAGGGGGACTGAAAAGGGAGAGAGAAGAGAAAGAAAAGGAGAAAGAGAAGAGGAGGAAGAGGGAGATGGAGGAAGAGGGAGGAGGAGGAGGAGCAAGAGTGAAAGAGAGAAAGAAAGGGAAGGAATCAAAAGGAAAAAAGAAACAAAATGAAAAGAAAAAAAGGCTTGGGTCAATATTAAAACTAATATGGACTAGGCCCATCTCTATGTGGTTTTTCAGATTCTCTGGCACTAATATGTCATGTGACAGATAGAAACCCTATGATTACAAACATCTGATAGTGCTAATTGTCTATTTCTCAGCGTCTTGATTTCACATGAAGAGACAAAATTCACAGTATTTCCATAACATATTAAAATTGTGACAAAATAACTATGTACCAATGTTACTTAAAGAATAAAACATACATAACATATATAATTGTCTATATTAATCTAGTTTTAATATTGTCTCAAAAATTTCCCAGATTCCTTAGCATTCCCTTGAAAATTCCCTGATTTTTTCAGATGAATGATAATCTAAGACCCAGGTTCCCAGAAAGTGGTCATCCTGATTTTACAAAGAAAGTTAAGATTGAAGCCTGAAAATATAGAACAGTGTAGACACTTCAGGGAATTATGTATCAAGTACAGATACTCGAAATGTCTCCCTGAACATGTCCTCTTTTACTGCAATAAACAAGAGCTAAGGTAGGTGCATCATGGCTTGAACAGAAACATTACCTCTGGCTGCCAGAGCAGCTCCATGCCCTTGGCAGGCTCCATGCGTTGGCCAGCGCTCCGGCTGCCACTTGCTGTTTCCTTGTGCTGCACGGGCTGCGCGTCCTTCTTCTTTTTACTGGCCCCAAAGCAGCCCAAATTATCCCCTGAAAACAGATATACAACTGCAATTTAATTAGTCGGCAAGTATTACACAACATGCAATACTGATGTTGAAATATTCAAAGAAGCCACAAATATAAAATAATTCACATATCTCAGACACATGTTACAATTTGTTAGCATTACTGAGAACCTGGCAGATGCAAACACTACTGATTAAAGAAATGGATTTAAACACCAGCTGAATAATACAAAAGTATATTTTATTACAATGAAAACGTAAGGGAATGAAAGAGGAAAAAGGCAAACAATATGTTACTTATAAAAACTGATAACTTATAACACAGATGCTTAGTTGATGCCACAACAAACAAACTACATTTAAAAGCATACGTCAATGGTTTTCCTCTCAATTAAAGGATCCCACTAAATAAACAAGAAGAATAAACTTAATGAACTGATCAACTTTTTACTTTTTTTATTGGAGAAAGTCAAATTTTTATAATAATAAATAAGGAGATATGTATTATTGAAGGAACTGTGTAGGAGAAGTACTCAGAAAAAATAACGTAAAACTGAAAAGAATGAAGGAGAAGGATGTACGCACAGAAGCATTTAATAAACTCACAATTTTCAAACAAATACAGTAAAATCCATCTTTTACAATTTTTTTAACTAAGAAAAAATTGTGTAAATTACAGGAAAGAATAAATATTGGGAAAGCTCCTTTACTTTTATAATAAAATAAAAAACATTAATAACCTAATGAAATAGTATTAAAACTGAGGCACTTGATTTAAAAAAGAAAGTATATTCACTAGTAAAATAGTGATATTGAAAATGAAGGGATATCTTGTCTAGTTGCACATCACTGGTGATACATAATCTATTAGACAACCTGCCACACATGTATAAATATAACTTGAATTCACATTACAGACAAAACCTGGTTGTAAGAGATCCCATTTTATGACAATCCCACTTGTAGGAGACAAAATTCACAGTCACGAGATCAGTTGTATGTAAACAAAACATTTATTTCCCACATTAAGAGACCCTGTTTTAAGACCTTCCCACCTATTGTAGACATTGTATTTCCCGCCATGCATTTCTTCTTGCTTGTAAAAGACAAAGTGTTGAATTGTCCCCCAGATGACTGGAATTTCGTCAGCATGATAAGGGATGGGCACATGCTTAAAATACACTGGAGCAGGGTTTCGCAATACCAGTTTCCCCGGGAGGTGGGGATGGGGGTGCGAAGTTCTTTTCAGGAAAGCTCATTCTGCAAGCTTTGTCTCTTTTGGCAACAAGGAAGTCTCTACACTGCAAGTGTTTCCAATTGTTTTTAGAACGATGGAGCGGTTTTTTGCCAATGCGTACAGAATTTTATTTTACTTCAGTGATTTCAATCGGTTTCATCGCTACGTGGACAATCTTGTGTGGACATATGTTAGTACAATGTGTGAGCAATTTAAATGTCCAGTTTTTCATTTTGCTTTTGCCTTCTACGGATCTGCGAATGATGGCATCGAAACAAAAGGTTTTGTCGTTAGCCAAGAGGTTGGACATGAAGTTGACAAGTCTAAAGGGCAATTGTGGAGAGCTGTGGCGGAAACACTGATAATACCAGTTTCATCACTTGGAAAAATTTTCCAGAAGAGAGAGGAAATCAATGCATTCGGGAAAATAAGTACTGTGAAGAAAATTTATTTGTCACCATTCAGGGAAATGGAAAAGAATCTAATTTAACTTTGGAAATTGAAAGGGCCAAGAAAAACCAGGGGAAAAGCTATGAAAACAAATTCTGAAAATGTAAAAGTTGTTTTCTACTTTAGTTCTATTCAGAAATATTTTTTTATTTCAGCAATTCAATAAATGCAGTTGTTGATAAAACATATTTATTTGTTTTGGTACATTTCTTCTCGATAATATTACTTTTATCTCACCACATTATCTTTAAAACTCGGAAGTGAAGAGTGCATATAATTCAACTTTCAGAACCAGAAAGAAGTAAATTAAAACCAACAACAAAATCATATAACTAATTTAAAATAATTAAAACTGAATCCTTCAAAAATTAATTTCTCATGTTGTATATAAATGCTGTAATTGTATATAAATTCATTTTAGAGCATGCAGATTAAAGGTAAATTTAACCCTTTCCCATGAAGAGTTACACATCGAGAAGGATGTTAATATGAAGAATATCACTACAACTACTATTAACCACGGGAATTATTTATATATGCTGAATTTTACAATGGATTTGCAATTTCAATTGCATGTCACTATTATTGGCACAAGTAAAAAAATAACTCAAGTTGCGTACTAATGAAATACATAACTGCATTACGAGAAATCACGGAAGTTAAGCAATTCGAGATATCACCGGATACATGGACGGGTGACCATCTGGAAACCCTGCTTACTAATTAATTTTTGTAACTTGAGATGTAAATGCAAAATATTGTCTGTCAGAGATTTTGCAAAGTTTAATGAACTTATTTCTTCTATAACAGATCAAACAAATTTTTGGAAGTATGTTAATTCTAAAAAGAAAAGAAAAACCAATAGAGGATTACCTCATGTGATGTAATGGGACACGAAAACTTTTACTGATACTCTTTCTATTGTAATTGGTTTTGTTGATTATTTCTCTACATTTTATCGACAACTGTGATCTGGTTGATAAATCTTATGTTATTGATGGCTTTGATATTAGTGAGGTAAATATTCTTTGAAACTGACTGGATCTGAAATGCAATGCAGGACAACAATTCTGCAGTATTTCTCAAAAATTGTAAATTTGCGCGCAAATTTTAAAATATATTTTTGATAAATTTCTTTAGGAAGGGTCTTTCCCCACTGAATGGAAATCCTCCTACATAATACTAATCTATATAGCTGGTGACAAAAACTGTATATTGAATTATAAACCTATTACGATATTGAGTATTATACCTAAATTGTTGGAATCTATTGTCATGAATAAGATTGGTTATCTGAACCATCCCTTTCTCTCCGAGACACAATTTGTTTTTAAAAGAGAAAAGAACATAGAACTAAGCATAGAACATAGCAAATTCAGGGTCGACAGTGTTTACACTTATTTTAGCAAGGTCTTCAATTCTGTTAATCATTTGATTCAGGAGTCAAAACTCCAGCAATTTGGGATTTATGGATCACTGATTCAATGGTTCAATGGTTATCTATCTGGAAGAGTGCAATATGTGATGTATAGAAATGCAACATTCCTCGCTATTGAAACTTCCACCACAGGGTTCTCATTTGGGGCCAATTTTGTTTCCAATTTTTATTAATAACATTGATGATATATTATTGATGTGGAGTATCTACATTTTGCAGATGATTTAAAAAACATACAAATGCACAGAATCGTCACAAGATGAGATAGATTAACAAAATGCATTAAATTCCTTCACTGATACGTGCAATAACAATGATCTAATACTAAATCCTAACAAATGTTAAACTATTACTTTTAGTAGATCCAGAACTGTAGTATACACAGATTACAACATAAATTTTACAGTACAAAGGGTATCATCGATAAGAGATCTGGGGGTAACTTTTGGCTCTAGAATGTCCTTTGATGATCACATACAGTTTGCTGTTAGAAGAGCAAAGCAACTATTGTGGTTAATTAGAAGAACATGTTTTGAACTTCACTCATTGAGGATATTGAGATCATTGTATTTGACAATTATAAAACTGGTGGTGATGTGTACTCTTCTGTGGTTCATCACCATATTTTGCTGTTCATATAAAATGTCTGGAAATGGTACAACATAAGTTTTTCAGAACTGCAGCATGCAGCATGGGATTTGAGGACCCTTATATCAACCATAAGTACGATAAGATTGCAATTTGATTGGGTATTGCATTTCTGAGAACATGTAGGGAGGTTGCAGATTTGACTTTTTTAAAGAAATTACTTCAAGACAACTTTAAGTATCCTTTTTCTGGTTGCACAACTTCAGAGTCCAATTATTTAATTCTAAATCCACTGACAAACTTTTGCTTCATCAGTGCAACAATTTGTAATTGGCCAACACACCTATTAAGATGACAAGTAGAACTGCCAACACTGTTGAATTGGAATTGATTGACACTGCAGATGCACTGTCTCTGAGAAATGTGAAAGGCTTGTTGTACATGTATTTATAATAGTGCAAAGTTTGTAGAATTAATAAATAAACTCTCCCACTTCTTTTCATCTTCTCTCTATTCTCACATCATCAGATCTTTAGTCTGTATACATGGCCACACACATAATCTGAACCATCTAGAGTGCTTTAGTAATTCAAAACCTTAAGTATCTAATCTGTCTCACAGGTTCTGGGGGAGTTTTCACTAATCTATAATGGCAACACTGATTGATTTGGGAACTTGTACCCTTCAGTACTTTTAACTTTAGTGTCTAGGAAAAGGCCTGTCTAGTTAGCTTACCCACACCCTTCTCCATGACATTGCATCACCCTTTTAAAGAATAAGTGTACAATATCAGCCATAACCACTAAAATGGCTAGCCTTTCACAGGCAAGATGTTGAGCTGAATGAATTATTTCAAAACACTATTTAATTTATTTATATTATTTAATTTGTTTTGTTCCGGGATTATCAGAGGTAATCTAAAAACCTTTTTTCTCCTCCCTCTCTTTCAAGAAGTTGAAGTTCATGAAGAGTTTTGATGACGATTTTTGAGACTTACAGGTGTGAGGTAGATTTACATGCATTTCTGTGACAAGTTTCAATGTTTGAGAAAATTATTATGCGCACACACACACAGCAGGTACAATTCTTCAAAAATATTCAAAGCAAACTTTCTAACACACAAATATACTGAGTTCACCATCCAAAGACTGTAAGTTCCTCCCCACCCCCACCCCTCCGTTTTCAAGTTAGTTGAAACTGGGGGGGGGGTCAAGAAATTATTTTTTGTTTTTGGAAGAAGTTAGGAGTAAGTTAGTTAGTTAGTTAGAAGGAGTATGTTTCTAATGCATAAAAATGCGGTCTGAAACTAGTTTGATAATTTAATCTTTTTAGAAGACTATAAAAATAATTTTAAATTATATTTAGAATGCTAGTGCCTAATTCAGCACTGTGGCATTAAGCACCAAAAAAGGGGGCATTGAGCATGTAGAGTTAACGCTTAATTGTTAACTCACATTTTATTATTCTATTTTTGTTATACACGTATAACTTAGTCTTTGACAACAATGTTCTTTTTTTAAATAATAAAATTAACTTGCAGGATGAAATATTCTCAAATTTCTCAGTCTTTTAGGTAAAAACATTAGTTCCCTTTCATATTTCTGAATTTACATATTGTTCTGTTCTCAATTCAATTCTAGACAGCTACTTAATTTTAATTGTACGAAATGTTTAGGTACAAAAAACAAGTGTATATATAGACTACCATACACATCAAGCAATGTCTAGAAATTATATAATAAAAATTGATAATGACAATAAATAATAATACTAATACTATTACTACTAATAATAATAATAATAATAAAAAAACTTAAAAAGTATACTCCTTCTGAAAATTTACATGACTATATGGAATCAGAAGGTGATATTTCAATTGATGGGCATTTTCAACTAACTGACAAATTCCCTTACAATTCTTAAAGTACACAAACTTTGTCAGCCCATTTCCCATGATATGTTAAATCCTTTATTGATTAGAAAATAAAAATTAAGAAGAACAAGATGGAAAGATAATGAAAAAATAAAAACCGAGAAAGAGAGGTACTAAAGACAAAATATATTAAAAAAGCAGGAAATGTATGAGCAATAATACTGAGACACTTCTCTAAATTGATTTGGTCATGCATACACACACACACCATAAAAAAATAAATAAATGTAAATTACAAGACAGACATCATAGTGCTGTCTATTATGCGTCTTCACATGAATGTGCACATGTTTTATTTCAGTCCCATTCAAACAAATTAAGTTCTATATTGTGAGAGTTGTGAATTTGAATTTTCATGGAAAATACATTGATAAGATACACATTCAATATTGCAGAAACATTTGGAATATTGTCTTGTGTAAATCACTACAAGAAGAGGGCTTTTTGAGTTTAACATTCAGCTAACAAAACACTATTCTGGAAGATGAGATGAGGAGAAGGAGTGAGAAAAAAGGGGCTCAGAAGAAAAAGAAGAACGAGGGGGAGTAGAGGTACAGGGCATGGGGAAACAGGAGGTACAGAGCGCAATACTACAACATTTATGAAACCAGCCACAACCAAGGTAGAATTCTTTCAATACAAATAACTAAGGCAAGCAAAACAAATATGAAATCTAAAGGAGAATTATTAATTAATTTTACATAAAATTTTTATTGTAATTTATATACTTTTAAAAACATGCATTTACAGCATCCCCCACCCCTCCCCCAGCTCATAAGAAACATTCAATATAAAGGGAGAAGCTTTTTAGTCACAGGAATCTCTAGTTAAATTCTTCAATCATTTCAAAAGTTTTTATAACTTTGCAAGGATCTTTGGGAATTACAATCAAAATTATTATTTAGAATATGATTTGCAATACAATCATGGCAAGTATTACATTTGAATAAGAAAGAACTGAACTTTTTTTGTAAAAAAACTACTATAGAAACATTAACATCATTTACACATACTACAGCAAGATGTGATATGTATAATTTGTTATTAGCATTATCAAACACTGATTTCTTCCTCACAATAATACACTTCACCAACCATTTAGAAATATTCATTGCCACCATTAAGTGTGTGTACAAAAATGTACATAAAGCTGCTTGGACTCACTTTATGTACTACTGCACAGATCCCAACTGAGTATTTACAACAATTTTGTAGCAATCTTGGCAATTTTCTAGTGCAAATGCATAAAAAATTGATTTGATTAAATCTACACTTTCAAAATATACATAGTGAATCCAGATACTCTCTTACTTGCCAAAACTTCGATTAAAATTGTATCAGTGACACAATATTGGAGAAGGTTCTAATTCTAAGAGATAGAGATTTGAAACCAAATATCTATGTTCAATTAGCTCCTTTGACCTTTGGATGAACTATATCATTTTCAACAAATTATTAGGTCTGTATGTTTACATTAATGTTACATGGATGTTTGTGTGCACGGATGTGAACGACTTCAATTGATAAAAGATGTCAGGAACTATGAAACTTAACAAACATTACTTTGATTTTAGATTACAATTATTGTTTTTAATTCATGGATTATATTATTGAAACTTAACTTTAGTTTATAATTTATTAGATGACTAAGACAGAGTCTTCTGCTTCAAATAACTACCAACAATTTCTCATCAACTGTAGATTTCCTTGTTTACAGATTAAAAGGTATGCATTTTCATCTCTCAGAAGAAAGTAGAACCTCTAAGAAAATTCAATGCCATACTAATGTGTGCAAAATTATTATATTTTGATTCCTTCTTTTAAAGTTCATCTTTCTTAATAACTGCACATTTCCATTCATTATTAATTTATTAGATAAAGGGATTTTTATTAACAGATTATCTATATTTATACGTTACTAGTGTGTGTCAATAAGATTTTACTCACTTTCTAGTGCATTCATTATTAACTAGTGGGCTGCGTTAGCAAAAATGTTTCTGAACAAAACCATACAAGAGGGGTTTCCAAAAAGTAATAGTGAACAGCAAATGTTTAAAGGCAGGCACCCACTTCTTTGAAGCCATTCTGTTGCATGGCATCAACTGTGTCATAAGCAGTGACATAAGTATGAGAATTCAGTTAGTACACGCAATAAAATAAGCATTTTCTGTAAAAATCAAAACTAATATTTCTGTATTTTTTTCTGAATTCCTGAAACCATTCTCTCTTCTCACAAGGCTGGAGGCTGCATGTTTTTTTTTCGATTTCTAGGCACCTTCAAAATTAGTAATATAGATTATGGCAGATTATGACAAATTAATGCCATTTTTGATATAAGGAATGACTAGGATAGCAATTTTTAAATATTCTTTCTATGTTTATAAATTCCAAATATTAATGTAAGTAAATTCATGGTCAATTTATTAATACCATGCTCTTTTGTTCAAAGTGCCTCTAATTAGGTAAATTTTACAGAAACGAACACTGATCACAGATGTGTAAGACATGCTCCATGAAAGTTTAGTTCTTACACAAGCTTGGCAAGCCAGAAATTGATTATCTTATAAAAAGGGATACTGAAATCTGTAATGAAATCATATCCGACATTGGAGAGGTCATTCAACATGATTCCATGGCTGATCATGTTCATACATATCAGAACTTTAAATGAATACATGAATTTTAACAAAGCATCTCTCTCTCAGAGGTCTGTATTGGCTAAGAAAAAGCCTACTCATAGTACAATTCCCTTATCTTCAATACACTTGCCAATTCTTTATTAGGGGTGTGAGTCTGTCATGAAATTCTACAAAATTTTTCAATTGAAAATTAATTTCTAAGTGATAATGAAAAAACTATGGATGTGAGCTCATTATTCTGGGGACAAAGAATAAAGAGATTAATTAACAGCCAACGGCCATGAGTCACTTTTCAAAATTCTGAATTGAATGTGTGTTAACAATTGTAATTTATGATGATTGAGGATATTTCAGAGCCTATTTATCTTCCCTCAAACATACAGGCACACACATATAACTACACTTTAATTTTGTATGAATTGTTTCTTATTAAGAATAGTGATCTGAAATTATCTTTTACACACTAGAATTGTTTTCAAGAATTAATTTTCTCTTCAAAACAATTTTGTACTTTCATAATCTTCAATGTTTTGACAAAATTTGCCTATAAGTCTTTTGCTGGAATTGACTCGGAATATACTTTTGGTTATGAGTTTGTATTGCTTGTTTTGAACGTTTTATATACATTACAGCCTCGCTCTCTTTTTTTTCTTTCCTTCCTTCTTTCTTTCTTTCTTTCTTTTTTCCTTTGGTTCTTCAGATTAAAAGAACCTTTGTTTGTGTTAATATATTTTAAAAATTAAAGACGAAATTTTTTTCCTTCCAATTTTACATTTTTTAAGAAATGTTTTTTGTGCCTTTCTTTAATATTTGTACTTTGGTGGTTATTATGTTTTATTATTAAACCTCAAATATTTATATTCAATACTTGAAAACAACAGCATGGAATCTCAGCTATAATATAGGAACAGGATAAATAGGAATGTAATTATTGCAGTAATAGTACAGTTGTACTAGAATTTTTTTAAATACACCTTTATTTTTAGACAGGCTAGTTCTTTGAATAAACTATTTATTTGAAATCATACAGGTTCATAAATTATTTTTATCCATAACCTGTTACGGTGCAATGTTTCAAGATGCTGTGTGATATTTATATATATACACAGCTCTACTCTGTACTACGTGTAACGTAATACCAATGTAGTACAGCTGTAATAGCATAGGTATTATAGGTATTCTGGAGAAAGCATTGAAAACTTCTTAAAAACACATGAATTGGAAAGTGATGAGGGAATTTATCCAGAAATTTCCAATGCATTAGTGGTATTTAATGAGACTAATCCATCATTGAAATTATGTCAGAGTTTCAGAAAGCATGAGAACATTAATTATAATAATGAAATTTGTGCTTTCAATGGATTCTGCTTCTGATGACGGATGTATTGCTGCTTGTGATTGGCTAGTAGAGTAGTGGTAGTGGTAGGGTAGAAAAAAAAAGATTTTTATCTTTATTTATATGTGAATATGTATATATTTATAATATCATTCTGAGGTATACTCAACATTCCATAATTTGTCTGATTCATACTGCATGTAACTTCCCAGACAGAAACTACTAATGGCTTTGCAAATGAAGTAAAGTAGTTGATATTTTCCAGTACATTTCTTTTTCAGACTCTATTACTGCAAATTTTTGAAACGTTTAAATCCATATCGCATTGAAGATTAACACTAATAATCACAGATTTCACAATTTTACCAAAAAAATAACCACTTGTCAAATGTGTGCGTGTGTACTTCGTATGACATAGAAGATGGCACCAACGTAGAACCTACCACGTGTTCAATCCATGTTACTTGGAGCCACTGATGATGAGATGAAGTCGTATGAAAACTCGCGTATGGCTGAATTTTCTGTTTATGAAAACTCATATTGTAATAAACAACTATGTGGTTGAAACCTCCGCTATCCTGAATTATCACTTATCAAATGATTTTGAAACTAGTGGTACAACAACAGCATGTGCTTTCTTGCATTATTTGTAGCAGCTATGCACTAATATAATACTACATGAACCAGGAGGGAAAAAGAAGAAGAAGAAGAAGAAGAAAGAAAAGAAAGAAAGAAAGAAAGAAAGAAAGGAAGAAGAAGAAGAAGAAGAAGAAGAAGAGATTCCAACCAGCAAATTTTTTTTATTCGGGCTAGAGATTCAAACACATGCTCTTAAAAGCATTAACACACGAGGCATATTACTCCTACACCACCAGCCTCATGGCTAAACTCAACCTACCCAATGCAATAAGGAAAAAATATCATCAATATTTAGTTTTGCAATTGTAATTTTGTCACTAATACTAAGAATTTGCCAAAAATGGGACCAGTCCTTTTTATACATCTTAACACACTATCCAAGGAAAAAATGTAAAGAAAACATTTTGAGTCGTTTTCGAGAAAATAAGTTTAAAATTTGCCTATATTTCAAGCAAAATTATAAGAAAAGTCCTCATATTCTTGAGAGAAAAAAAAAACCAACATGAATTTATTTCAAGATGTCTTCAAACAGTTTTCGTTAACATGTTCACTGCCAACTATGAATTTATTTGTAGTTGGCAAATCAAGTTTATTTGCCAGTTACGAGATAATGATTATCGATTATCTTACCTAACTTACTGAATATGAGTATTGCCGTAGCAAATGTGTGCAAAGTTAGGATATTTAGCAGGAAGGACTAAATAATACCGGCAACTGAAATATACTTTAAAATTAGTGTATAAATTTTAAAATAGATTTCCACAAAGTGCTGGGTTTTCATTACATACCGACCAAAAAAACGTGTTTCGCGCCTTTTCTTCTGCCCACTACAAACCCTATATGGCTTTGTTGGTCATATCTTTTTCTCCGTTGGTGGAAGTGCTTTCAAATGATGAAAAAATTTTTTTTTTTGTTTTTCTTGCAAGTGAGTCCATTTGTCATCCAATTAAGCATTTGACAATTTTTTCACAGAATTTCAGGCCGGTTATTTTAACTCCATTGGTTTCAGTAAATAACAGATAAGCGTTTATATTCATGGCAAAAAGATGAAGAGCAATTTTTTCGGATAATTTAAAAGCATAAAAATGCAGATGGGTTCTCGGTGCTTGTGAACGGACTCATTGTATCAGCTTTGGCAGCAACCGTATTGAGGAAAAAATATCTATAATCCATATGTGGAGTCATAAGGGGAGTTCCACAGGGATTTGTTCTTGGTCCATTCTTATTCATCCTTTATACTAGTGACCTAATATCTATTTTAACTAATATTAAGTTGAAATCTCTGATGTTCACGGACTACACAGATCTTTAATAACCTGAGTTATTAACCCAGGAGAGCTGCAGGAAGATTTCAATGAAATATATGAATGGAGCAAACTATGGAGGATTCCACTGAATAAGAAAAAATGCACGTTGGGAAGAATAATCGCAAGTGTCATGCAATGACATCAACAAAATCAACAGGACGTTGTCATAATGGTTGACATCAGATCTGAAGTGGGAATGTCACATTAACTACATCATAAGGAAGACAAATAAGGCACTATTCCTGATGAGGAAGGGATCTAAGGTGTTGGAAAATATCGCCTTAAAAGCAGCTTTCAATACATTAGTACCATCGATATTAGGATACAGAAACTTAGCATGGAATCCATACCTGTCAAAAGATATGGCCCTCTTGGACAGAGTTCTCAGGAAGGTCAGACACATTCCAGTTGGCCTGAGAAGCCTTCCTTATGAACGCCGACTAGCACTAGTACAAATGCAGCCACTTGGAACTCGTCAACAGAGAGCAGATATGAAAGAAATCTCTTAAGAAAAATTAAAGACCTTTACAATGACCCGACATACAGCACGTAACACAACTTAAAACTAAGCAAGACAAAATTCAAAATGCTGCAGTGCAAGAAATTTATAACTGACACAGCAGTTGATCTCTGGAAAGACCTACCACTGACAGTTATAGAATCAAGAACGACTAAGGAATTCAAGCAGAGATATGACACCTTTTGTAAATAAACTTCGTGAACATGGTCGATGGTGACGAATGCAGGCTGTGATGGTGGAACTGTGGTGGGCCTAGTACAAATGTGGTGGACCGAGTAGCTCAGGGTGAGCCCATCTAGAGACACCTGATCAACTTTGCTTCGATGACATGGACAGACAATAATGATAATGATGGACATAGTGTTTTTGGCTAGTGATATTTACTATTGCACTACTAATTTTCACTATTATATTTCTGATATTACTATTTTCTGCTACTATTATTTACTATTATACTTATATATTATTTACACCAATTCAGGCATAATCAGTGTACTGCTGCCTGTAAATCAATTAAATAAATATTGTATTGTATGAAAATTTCGGGTGGACGCACAAACAGTCAGACGAACATTTTGCTGTCAAACGATTTTTCGTTTTTTTAAGGACCCACAAAACATGGATTTTGACTACGCATGTGTTAGAGTCAGTAATTTACTACAAACAGGATAATATTTATTCACTTTTCTGATACCATGGCTCCACGTTATGTTTTCTATAGAAAATTTGCTTATTTCTGCAAGAGCAGTACAATACTAAGTATTGAGAAAGACATTCTCTGTACAAAGTGGGTACATTAATGCAAGAAAGTAAAAATGAAGGTTTCAGTGGAAATAAGAAACAATATTGTTTTTGCTTTATTCTCATTTGAGCATTTACTAATATTTTTTAAATTTAAATTTTAACAGCTAAGAGTGAAAAAATGTATACTTGATCTTCTCTATGCCTTACTTCAACATAATGACAGTAAGCGCTATAAAATTATATTAAGGCACATTAACATATCTACAGAACAAATTTGTCTGATGAGCAAAGCTAAATGCAGGGTACTCTAACAGGTCATGCCCACATGCTAACCACACCAATGCAAAGCAGCACTGATGCTCTTGGGTGTTTAAAGGAAAATGAGTACTTGTGAGCAGCATAAATCATAACTTACCTTGACATAGGCTGTACGCTATAAAAGACAATTAGAGAATGAAATAGACTACTCAAACAAAATACACAAGAAAATAATTTCAAGAATATACAATATGTATATAGAGATTTGGAACAATCCTTTCTCTTTAAACATATTGAAAAAAATGATATTTTGTAATTAAGAATAAATAAATAGGACTTTTCTTATGTAATGTAACACCACTCTTTTTTGAATCTATGCAAGTAAGGTGTCTAGTTCCAGGTGGAACAGAGACAACTGGAAGCATCCACAGCAACTGCACCAAACACATGCACACCCATGGATCTTCCAAGCTCAACTCAAATCACAAATCCCTCAACTTCAGAAATACTTTAGTTGAATGCAATGGATTCCCTCTCCATTCAGCAATAATTTTTCACAAAGAAAATACTTTAATTTTGTGTTAACATATTATAATTCAAGTTTTTGTTTAGTTTGTGATGGAAAGAGAAAAACAAGACTCCATAGACACACACACATGCTTTGATCACACTCACTAAAATGGAAAGTTTTCCCTCCATAATAAACCAGAAAAGCATATTCAATCATTTTCTGGTTCCCTCACAATCCTTCACTACAGTGTGTTTTGTTTCTGCCATGCATCTGTCTCCTCTGAAAAACTTACATATTCAATGCATATTTAACAACAGGCATGAAAACTTAATTTTATCGTTTGAATTTCAGAAAGATGGCAAAAATAGGATTGCTCGATTCAACTGACAAAACCTTCAGCAATTTTTTTTAATGTTGTTTCTTTGCTTGGCTCAGGCTAGAGAGTAATACAGATTCACAAATTAAAAAGAGACAACTCATGCAGAAGGCAACAACACTGATCACTACTTCATTTATGGGTCAAGTTCTCACATGCTCTAAGAAATTATTTGAAAACAACACATTACCTTTGTGCTGAGCTCCCACTCTGCTCTGTGTGGGCAGTGGATGCTTGTCATAGTGTGGATCCTCCACTTCTTGGCATCGATAAGACAAATTTCTCAGAACACACACACAATTTTCTACACTCTTGTTACCAATATTTGATTTTTCTATTGCTGAACGAACAACATAAAGCAGCGAGTCCACTAGGCCTTCACACTCTCGTAGCTTTTTTCTGGCATACTCTCCTGCAGAACTCACATTTCTGAAGAAAATAAATTATTTCATTAGGGGAAAAGGAACAAAAAAGTTTAACATACTGGCTGTGAACATTCAACACTAAACTGTGAACATTCCAAAACTGACAGCATAAACACCACAAAATTTATCTAATATTTCCTTAGAGTTCAGTCTCAAAATAAATGTTCTAGGGTAATGAGGACTGGTCAAAAATGGTAACTTTTTGCCAATGAATATGTAATGAAAAATTTCATACAAATGAATTAAACACATTTTTCTCTGATTTTAGGCCACTCCTCCTAAACAACATTCAGTAGGTCATGTTCTGTCACTGCCAACGAGATTTCGTGAACCTATCCAATGTCTGTGCACACAGGGGTGCCTAAGTCACATGCGACAGGCGTATAGCATGTAACTTCTTTAAATGCAATTTCCCTCTGCATGTGTAGATTTTTGGGTAAAAAGTGATGATTTTTGCCCCTCCACAAGCCCTAGAATTTTGTAATATTTGTTCCGAGACAACATATATCTTCCACCATGAAATATGTTCAGGGCAAACAATAAATAATAATATTTTTTCCAAGATTCTTTATAGGCCAGGCATAATGAATAAAAGTATACCACATTAATGGAAGGAAATAACAACAACAACCATACACAGAGGATACATTTGTGCAGCTCACATTTACTTCCATACAATTCTTGGATTTGATGCCAATGAGTGATTATGAAATACATCCAGTCAATAGAGATCAAGGTACTTCAAACATTCAGGATGGTAAGTGAAATCAGATCAGCAGTTCATACCCTTATTTGAAAGTTTTTGTACCCCATGTCTACATCAAATTGTTCTTTGCATAACAAAAGAAAGTTATTTTTCAAATGTTTTTCATGTGCTGGAATAAGTTAATGAAAAGTTTGCAAATTAGCAGTTTATTACTTTCTCATATCTTCTGCAAACGAAAGAGCTATCTAAGACAAGAAAGTTGTCATGCTGAAGAAAGAGTGCCATTTTTTCAACTGAAAAACATGTTTCATTGGTCCCTGGAATCAAAAAAGTGATTTTTTTCTTCCACCTATATCCTGTAAGTTACTTTTTCATAAAAAGTGTAATGAGAACCGACATTTTAGTTGTCTTTTATACGGTAAAAATTGTTTTTCTCAAAACGTCCACTTATCTGAACAACACTAATGCCAATACTGCGTATGATTTTCACCAACACAATTATTCTCCAATCGATCTCAGTAATACTGTGGCCCCTTGAATTTGAAATTTATCTTTATTTTCAGGGTACTTTACACAAAACCTAAAAGACCTTCCTAAAATTATCTGAAAAATTACACAAATTTTCTTTAAATATTTAACTTTAAAAAATATATTAAAAATTAATTTCTTTTTATCTTCTTAGAATTGAAGATTAAATTCTTTTTGATCAGTCAGGAATGTTGTTTGTAAGTAAACAACTGGGCGGTCTGGTAGAGACCGTATATACTTGAATATAACCCGCATATTTTTTTCAAAAATCGCTAGCTGAAAATTGGGGTGCAGGTAATATTCGCATGAAGGTCGATACCGCAAACTTTAAGCGTGTTGCACATGGTCACAGGGCAGTGTAGGTTAGTAGAAAGCGTACATTGAAGTGCAATATATGTTTACCAGTCACCCGTTGAGTGTAATGGCTTCTCCAAGTTGTCACGGGAGGTCTTTCGCCGCGTAAGAAAAACTAGGTGTGATAAATAAAGCAGAAAAAAATCAGTGACCGCTCAGTACGAAGAAAATATGGTGAAGAGTTGTATTCATGAGTGGCGTAGAAACAAAAAGTGTCTTGGACAAACTAGTGTTAATCGGTGAGCCTTTCGAGGACAGAAAGCGAAGTTCCTCGAAATTCAGACCAAAATGTGTACTTATATTGAGGGAAAAAGACAGTTCGGTGGTGCAGTTTCGAGATGTGCCAAGTGAAAGCACTGGTGCTGAACAAAATTATTGCATGCTTGAAATGACGGGATTCAAGGCCAGCCGCGGTTGGCTCACGCGTGCTTTTAAGCGCAATGGCCGCAGGAAAACCAACATTGCCCAACTGTTACCCAGCAATTTTGGAGAAAAGATTATCAATTTCCACAAGTATGTGGTTAGTTTGCTAAAATCGAATTTCTATTTATTGTTGCAAATTGGCAATGCCGATCAGACCCCAGTATATTTTGACATGCCATTAAATTAAAATTACACTGTAAACAAAAAGAGAGAATCAAACGTCATGGTGAGAACAGGAGGCTGTGAAAAGCTAAGATGCACAGTAATGTTCTGAGTTTCTGCAGACGGGCAGAAGTTGCCTCCCTATATAATTTTTAAGCGGAAAACCATCCCAAGAATTGATATTCCTGGCATTATTGTGAAAGCAGAAACAAAATGTTGCATTGACAATGACCTTGTGCAGGACTGGGTTAAGAGTTTGCCGATGTCGCCCTGGAGCACTTAAACTTGCCCAACCTGTTGGCCAAACCCTGTCCACACCTCAGAGGAAGTACGGAATTTGTTAACTAGGGGGACTTAGTAATCATCCTGGGAAGTCTAACATCTGTTCTGTAGCCTCTGGATGTGTGCATTAATCGCCCATTCAAGGTTGTGGTTAAGTAAACTTATATGAGGTGGATGGCAGAGGCAAACCATGAGTAAACCCCACCCGGAAAGATCAAGCGGTCGGACATTTCACAATTCTGCCAATGGATTAGAAGTGCCTGGGACGCAATTGAGCTTTCTCTGGTGGAGAAGAGCTTTAAGAAGTGCGGCATAAGTTATTTTTCTATCAAAATTTTGCTGTTCTTATTCACGAAAAACACAAACTTAATTATTTTTTTTTTATTGCAGGTGCGGGATTTAAACCGTGTAATATTAATGGAACTATTTTTTGCAATAAAATGAAGAAACGAAAAAAGTTTTTTTTTGGAGATTCCTTTTTGTAAAATTAGGGTGCGGGTAATATTTGAGGGCGGGGTATATTCGAGTATATATGGTGAGTCAGTCGCTCGCAGAGATTATGCGCCAAAGTTCAAATCTCAGCCTAGAAAAATATTTCTGTCTGTTGAATCCGTATTACTTAATTGCTACAAATAATAGTGGTGCTAAAACAGCATGTACTTTCTTGCCTGTATTTTCACGCAAAATTACATGAAAAGTACTTCGATATTTGAAAAATTTTACATGTCCTTATTTCAAAATCTATCTTTGAGGAACAGATTTCATTAAGCGAAGAAGTCTCTAAATATTTTCGTTGTAAGAAGACTGAAAAATTTTTTAACGTTTGCCGATTTTTGAAAAATCAGTCTTCAATGATCATGAGACCTGCACTGTTCTCTTATGTCTTTCACACTATCCAACAACAAAATTTAACCAAAAACAGAGCAATTCTTTTTGAAAACGTCCTAGGGGCTTCATATAAAGTACCTCCCAAAATTAGAATATCAGTTTCAAATTCAAGGGATGGTGACATCAGTCAAATTAATTGATTAACATGATTTCTACGTGTGTTGTAATTATAAATACCAGTAATACATGAAAATATGTTGCCACATATTTGGGAATATCAATTTTTAGAGAAAATCCGCTGAACAATTTAGCCACTAGTGTTGTTCACAGATGGACAGACGGACAGGCCGGACAGACCAGATTTGCCGTCATTCAATTTATCAGTATCAAGGGCCCATAAAATATGGATTATGGCTACACGTTTAGGAAGATTTTCTTCCAAATTTAGCAACTGGATCTATCCACATTTTCATTACCAAGGCCCTGTAAAAAGTTTTTTGCCAAAAATTCACTTTCTCACACAGTATTACGTAACATTCTTGCTACTCTATAGCGAGAAAGTTAATGTGATGTTTAGCACCACTAGTTCTCAAACAAGATGATAACAAAGGCTATTCTTTCACTTGGGCATATTTCATCATTCTCCAATCCATATTCCTAAGAATTCTATTAGAGGACCATTCTTAAAGGTAAAGGCGGTAGCAGATTAAGATATGCGAAACTGTCCCCAAAGATAAAAATTTTATATGTTAAAATTTTCTGTGTAATTTTCTATTCATCGAATTTGAAACAATTTAACCTAAGTAATTCGTACAAATGCAAAAAAACGGTTTGTTTAGCTTCTTACAGAAGTTTACATTTTTTAACCACATTATGCTGATGAACATTGACTTTAATTATCCTTGCAACTTTCTATAAATGATAGAGATGTTTCGAGAATTTTTTCAGGCATTTGTGTCTGATTTTGGCATTTACATTCAACAGAAACGAATCTAAAATAGAAAGAAAAAATTTTTTTTCCTTCATTTTTTTAAGAGTATCTCATGTTCTGAAACAGATCATAGAAAGGTCTAATTACAAATTGTTGCCCTGTAAATTCTCTACAGTCTCCGAAAATTTCAATCTTTTATCTTATAATTTGCATCCGACAGCTGAATATAAATAAAACAGTAATTTAATAGTTTCTTATTTATTTTGTTAAAATTAGATTTTGTTCCATTAAGTTTCATAGTTTTTCTTTTTTTATGTTTATCAGAAAATATATCTACATCATGTCAGTATCAGAAAATCTGCCATCTACATCATGTCACACACGACACACTTACACGTCAGAGACATTAAAGGGGAGTAGATTATTCACTATCCCCTCTGTATAGCAAGATTCAGAAAGCTGTAAGAAGCAGAAATGCCTGTTGGAACTGTCATAATCTCTATCAATATCAGAACCCTCATCTCAATCAAGTTACGATGATCCACCTTAAAAAATACAGGCTAAAGAGATGTGGAATTAATTGAAATGCCTTTTCAGAGAACCGTTGATATGTAAAAATATTGTTTATTGTGCTTTTCAAAAACTGAACTAATTTAAGTTCCTTTCGAAGCTCGTATTCATTTTGTAGTGACACACGTTTTTATAACAAAGGTAAATCGCAGTTGCGATACGCACTTCATCAGAAAACTGTTGGTTATTGCACATTTGCATACTTTCCGAGGATTTTCATACACGTAATACAAGTGTTAGCATTTATTAATCAATCAAATCAACGAAAGTATTCTGGTAAGGTGGATAATGTATGAAAACTTTTTAGTTAAAAAGTATTTAGTAAAAACTTTTTAGTTAAAATCTTAATTCGTAGAATATTCAAATTACAATAGGTTATAATATTATTCTCACAATTTTGTTTTTCATTATTTACCTTCTCTAATAAAAAAAAAAAACAAGAAACTTAATAAAACAAATCCCTTATTTAAATAAATAAGAAATAAATAAAATAAATAAGAAACTATTAAATTACTGTTTTATTTATATTTAGAAGTTGGGGGCAATTTATAAGATAAAAGATTTTGGGGAACTGTAGAGAATTTACAGGGCTATAATTTGTATTGAGTCCTTCTGTGATGCGTCTCAGAACATGAGACATCCTTAAAAAACGAAGGAAAAAACTAATTTTTTCTATTTTCCTTTCCTTTTTCATTGATTGTAAGGGTCAAAATCACACATAAATACCTGAAAAAATTCTCATGGTATCTTCATTGTGTATAGAAAATCACAAGGATAATTAAAGTCAATATTCAACAGCATAATGTGTTTAAAAAAAATTTTAACTTATATAAGAAGCTAAAAAACACATTATTTTTCATTTGTACGAGGTACTCTGGGAAAAGTGATTCAAATCCAGCGAAAATCTTGTTTTTTTACTTCCGTCACAATAAAAAATTAATAAATAAATAAATAAGAACAACAACAACAACAACAACCCTCAATGTGCAGATTTGCCTATCTTATACTGCTACCCACTTTGTAACACTACTACCAAATGACACTTACACAGACAAACTGATTATATATATATATAAGTTCTGTACCTTAGAACACCTGAAGCATTTCGAAAAATTGTTGACCAGCAAGTTTCTCCTGATGAAGTGGAATCCCATCCAGAATGGGGAATAATAATATGATTAACTACTACTGTCAAGCCATCATCTATGATGGACCGTTTTAGATCCTAAACAAGTAAAAGAAACGTTAAAACACAATTTACAAGTGAAGTAAACAAAATTATATTTTTGAATAGTAGTACAGCACTCCAACAAAAATTTTGACTCTTCCACCACTGATATGAAAAAAAATTCACTTAAATAAAAGTGAGGGCTGACTTTCCACTGGCAATTGAAGCACATAAAAAAATTAAACATAAAGGAAAAAATTACAGCAAAACCCCTTTATAAGAGACCTGGGGGAATGGAATTATCTTATAATAGGAAACTTGTATCTGGGATGTGGGTTTTCGGCATGTTGAATGAAAGGTTACCATATTTTTAATGGATCAGTATAATTTGTACACTACTTTAAACTTGAGAAAACATAAATTACTTGATATCAGGAACAATTTAGGCAGATCTTTTGAGTTTCAATGTACTGCAAAATCCTGTTGTAAAATAGAAGAGATAATACCTGTTGTTATTGTTTCTGTATACATTATTTTTCTATATATAACTCCCGCCTTTTGCAAATTCCTGTCAACATGGACACCTACACCTCTGCACCGTTGAAATTACTACAAAAGATTCTTTTCCATTTCCCTGAATGGTGACAAATAAATTTTCTTCACAGTACTTATTTTCCCGAATGTATTGATTTCCTCTCTCTTCTGGAAAATTTTTCCAAGTGATGAAACTGGTATTGTCAGTGTTTCCGCAACAGCTCTCCACAATTGCCCTTCAGACTTGTCAACTTCATGTCCCACCTTTTGGCTAACGACAAAACCTTTCGTTTCGATGCCATCATTCGCAGATCCGTAGAAGGCAAAAGCAAAATGAAAAACTGGACATTTAAATTGCTCACACATTGTACTAACATATGTCCACACAAGATTGTCCACGTAGCGATGAAACCGATTGAAATCACTGAAGTAAAATAAAATTCTGTACACATTGGCAAAAAACCGCTCCATCGTTCTAAAAACAATTGGAAACACTTGCAGTGTAGAGACTTCCTTGTTGCCAAAAGAGACAAAGCTTGCAGAATGAGCTTTCCTGAAGAGAACTTCGCATCCCCATCCCCACCTCCCAGGGGAACTGGTATTGCGAAACCCTGCTCCAGTGTATTTTAAGCATGTGCCCATCCCTTACCATGCTGACGAAATTCCAGTCATCTGGGGGACAATTCAACACTTTGTCTTTTACAAGCAAGAAGAAATGCATGGCGGGGAATACAATCTTGTCTACAATAGGTGGGAAGGTCTTAAAACAGGGTCTCTTAATGTGGGAAATAAATGCTTTGTTTATATTCAACTGACCTTGGGACCGTGAATTTTGTCTCCTATAAGCAGCATTCTCTTATAACGGGATTTTGCTGTATAAGATAGACTAAGTGAGTTCCCTTTAAACACATGCTGTAGGTATGTTGGGGTGCTAACTATTGCTCTACCACTCTCAAAAAAACCTTCCACTGCGCATGCTCGAAAGTGGCCTCTCCCTCCAAAGTTCCTAATATTTCCCCGCCTGCCTGCGCTCTTTGTCACAACATAGCTCTCCCTCTGCCTTTCTCTCGTGGGTCGTGCGGTAATTCAACACTGTGATTTTGGTGATAACAAACTGACGAGTGAGAAGGATCAGACAGGCAGCTTACGTGTTTCTACAGTAGGGGTTGTCCAATCGATCAACAGAAAATTAGCCGTGTCTTGGAGAGTTTCGGTCTCCAGTCCATGTTTTACCGTGGCTAGTGAGCAGTGACAGTGTCCTTTACACAGTAGCTGCTGTTATTCACAAAAACCCAATTATTACAAATAATGCAAAGTATATCCACTGAACAACGATAGGTCATTGATCAAATAATCATTGAACATGACCACATTCCTCTCCGTTTTCCACCGTACCATCCAGATCTAAATCCAATAGAACTTGTTTGGGGATTTATAAAAGGGCGCGAGGCAGCAGAAACTCTTGGTGCATCCTTAAAAGAAAAGGAAATGTTTTGCAGAGAAGCGTTTGCACAATACGATGTATTCATTTCTTTGGACACTCCTGGGAGTGCGAGTTCCTCTTTTGACGAAGAGGGTAGTGATGACGAGTGGCGGTCAGCACGATGTCTGCGTCTCGCAGTCACCTTTCCTTGTCGCCTACGCGCTTCCCTTATCGCGGAGAGGGGAAATCTCAGATACCGCAGGGTGGGGGCAGCTTCCGAGACTTTAACAAAGGTACGTCCGCCATGATGGTTTTTTTGCGAGCGGTTCAGCTATAGTATCAATTTTGCACTAACCTGACAAACAGTGGGGAAATGTTTGGATAGCCAAAAGTCAAGTTGCTCACAACTCAACAAAAGATCCCTCCTATAATGCCTGGCCTTTCATTTGGTCAATGTAATTGAACTTAAATTTTTCATTAAGTGAGTCATCAAGAAAATAATTTTATTTATTGGATTGAAATTATATAAATCTGAATAAACCTTGTCAATGAATGGTCTATAGTAAATGCATTTCTCCACACTCAACTTTAACACTTTGACTGCTACATAGTTGTGCTTACGCCCCAGCTCAGAGCTGAGTAAGCAGAATGTGCATGCAGTGCTAGAGCTACATACTTCCTAGGTGCAGAAGCTCCAGTCAGCACATGCTTTCCATCCTTTGTAATTTGGGCTTGGACTGGCACTGGTCAAGTTAAAAACATTTGCTTTATGTTTTTGTGTTTTAGAATATTTATTAATTTTTATTAGCCATGTGTAATGAAAGCCAAAAGCTGTATCAAAAATCAACTGAAATCTAAAGAGTGTAAGCAAAACAAAAGGCACAAGTTGAACATATAAATCCAAGAACCAGAACATACAAAAGCAGGAAAGCAACACAAGAAGTTTGCTGCTAGAAGATGCTATTTACAGAAGGTTTGAGAAATGGTGCAGAAATCTGAAACTGCATGGCTCTCAGCCGAAGCTGGGAAAATAAACAAAGTTTCCAAACAAAGTAAGGATTTCATGCCATTGAGTGGCAACCAAGGAAAGAACTGGTAACTGCAAAATCCCCCAGACATCACCAGATGCACTGAATAATCAACACAATCTAGTAGCAGACCAATAGATTTGGCCGAACAGCACAGTGACTATATCATCCATTGCACCCAGGGCACAGCAGCACTTCAGCGTCTATGATTCCTGCTAGTAGTTGTAGCAAGAACCGTGTGTGGAAATTATAGCCCCCAATAGCAGTCAAAGTGATCAGTTAACAATATGCTGTGAGAAAAACATAGATTAGCAGTTGGCAAAACTGATCTGGAGTTTCGTCACAACAGATCATGCCTGGGGCAAACTTTAGTTATCTTTGCTTCTTGGAGTTCTGTAAACAATTGGCACAATGGGCACAAATATGAATGACAATGCCCATATGTTAGTTATTGATAAACATCTACACACGCTGTGTTTCGCTTCACGTTTAGTATTGCGCTACTGTAGTGCCATGCTTCTAAACTAATTTGTATTTGCACATTATTCACATTATATGATAAACGGTGCTTATTTGCTTGTTTATAGAATGTCTGGGGAAACATTTGATGGGAAGCTCCTGCAAAATTATGTGAGCACCCCACTGTGATCCCCATTTAGGTAACAGGATGTCGGGCAGGTTGGGCCTACAGCATGTTCGCCAATCACTGACATTGATTCTTACAACTGATTTCCTTAAATCATGAAAATCTACATTTCTTAGAATGAACATTTGAATTTAATCACCACATTTCAAGATGTGAATATTTTTACCTTACTCATTACTAAATATCTTTATCAATGAATAAGGCAGGTATCATTTAAATCATTGATTTAAATCAACACGTATTATTTGTAATATTTGAATATATATTTGTAAATTAAAAATTACTCAGATAAAAAGAATTAAATCAATTACAAAGTTGATAGACAGAATATATTATATTTCTTATAAACCTTTTCACATAATGAACTATTTTGAGAAAATAAAATACAATATAATACACAACAAAATGAACAAACTTATGAAACAAAGAACAATAAACTACTTCTAGTAGAGTCATATACTAATAGACTTAGATTATTGATTAGCTTTTACCCAGTATTTAATTTTCTGTAGATATAAACTAATTTGGCAGCAATACTACCCTAACACACACAGAGCAAGTTTCAAGAACAACACATTTAAAGCTTCAACTGTGTCCATAGTTCTAGATTCCTATTAAAATGTTTGCTAGAGCCACTTATAGTACATCTTAAAGAGAAGTAATAATAAAAATGGAATTTTATTAATACTCATTTAAGAACCAAAATTAATATTGTTAAAACTAATGAAAACAGTAGTTAATCTTACTAGTTTTTAATATTAATCTTTTTCTTTGTGTGTATATTGATAAAATTTTATTTTAAGTGGGAATCATACTTCCCACTGACTGTTAAAGGGCTTGGGACAACCATTGGGACAGCCTAACAACCATTATACTCCGAATTTTTTTATAACAGGACAAGTATAACATAGAATTAAATAATTCAAAAACTGCCTAACATTGTTAAAAGTTTTTTGATGAATTCAATACATTTCATCAATAAGTGATTTTTGATTAGGGCAGTATTGCACAAAAATACAGGTAAAATTTCTTTGAATGAAGAAGTCTTTTTTTGAAATCATGCTAAAAGATGGTGCCATAAGCTTATTCAGTAATGTAGACCCAAGAGAAGTGTTTCAAGAGCACAAACCTCTAAGTAACTCAAATTTAAAGTTTGTGGGTTAGGGCAGTATTGCACCGACCCTTCATATATATACTATCTTTATTTTTTGACATAAAATTACAATAATTTAATGGCAATTTTAAAAACTGATGTTTTAATAAACTTTTTTCTGCTTTTAAAATAATTAAGGATAAATAAGTCACTTAACGATTTTGGTCTAAAGTAACACCATCTCATACAATTTAGAAATTTTTATTTAAATCAAGTAAATCCGATTTAACCCATTAATGTGGTGACTAAGAGGGAAGCTATGGCATTCTTTCGTGGAGCTTTCTTAATCCCTTTCCTGCTTCAAAGTGGGAGTAGGTAAACAGGAGTTCAAGACCAGCATGCGGTATGCCGTCTCAAGACATACGACACTTTCACTTCTTCCTGTGGACTCTCATTTCTTCTGTTTGCATGGTGGCGTCTCTAGACGTATCACTGTTTTCCTTAAATTCGCGGAGGATGTCTATGGACATACTGTGATTTGTCTTCACCGAGATATGTGTAAATAATATTTTATTTTAAAAATTGACAAATGTACGCAATAATCTTGTCATTTTAAATATTTTGCCTGGCAATTAGATAAAAAAAATCAAGCCAGAAAAATATCACGTAAAAAGAATATATTTGTACATTTGACATTTACACTGATGTCCTTCAATTGCTTTCTTGGTTAGAAAAAATAACTAGTTCCTCACTCATGCAAAGCGCCCAGTGCTCAAAAACTTTCCTCCTCCTCCTCCCACTGCAGCATTAGAACAGCTGCCCAGGCGGGCCCGCTACCTGAAGCAAAACTCCCTTTGCCGAATACCCTACAGACTACGGTTGCAACAGCTCGGCCCCCGCATCGAGGAGATAAAGGGCCACGCCATCTCTGGACATTATCTCGCACGCAGAAAAGGCACGTCATGATGTCTCCAGATGGCATTCTACAGGTAAAAGTTAAAAGCTTGGTGCACAAGCAAGATTCCATGTTTCTCTGCTGTCAACTACTAATCCTTTGCAAATTTATGAATGAAATATGTTTATAGCCACAGTTATAATAAAGGAATATTGGAAATATACCTCACAAGATGAGAGATTCCATAGAACACCTGTCACCAATTCCTTTACTTCGGAATCAGAGGATTTCTGGAGGAGGTTGATGAGCGAGGGGATGCCTCCAGCATTCTTTATAGCTCTCTTGTTTTCATCATTTTGTCGACCATATGATAAGTTTCTAGAAAGAAAATATATTTAAAAAAAAACAACAAAAATTAATGTTTATATAAAACAGCAAGCAATGTAGACTTGTCGTCTTATTACGTACTTAACCGCTTCTTACAAAAAAAACTGTGTTCATATTTCCCCAGTAATTTAAGAATAACTTAAGAAATTTCGCTTAGTCAAACACAATATTGATTTTACTGGAGTGAAAATTTCCATAAAAAGCAACAAGAAGAAATGGTACACTGATGCAATCAAGTCAAATACTTGTACATGTGTAACCTGCTCACCTCAGTGCACCACAAGCATTCCTGTAGACATCTGGACTCTCGTGACTCAGCAGCATAACCAGAGGGGGGATGCCCCCAAGGGAGCGGGTCTTCTGCTTGTTGGGGTCATCCATATAACATAGGTGTTGCAAGTATGCAGCTGCATTTGCTTTGATAACATTGTTAGGATTGTTTAAAAAGCCAATCACTTCAGTCAAATTAGGATCTCTCCATCTCATTCCTGAAAAAAATCACAAGAAATTCTTTAATGATAAGTTTAATATGAAAATTCTAGTGAAAATACTAATTGTGTTTGTCTAAGAAACATTGGTCATTTTTAGAACTAATTTCGAATACCATTTATTTGGAAAGTCCCCCAACAAATGTGAGTTGGATGAAATAGAGCTATCAAATAAAACGCATCTAAGATTCATTAAAAGTGCTTCAATAACTTTCAATCAATTTTAGGTTTTCCAAAATCTCAAAGAAAAAAATTTACATGAATTTCATAGCAAAACATACACAGAACTTTAGCAATATCAACCATTTCTTTTTATTGTAGCAATTACGTCCCACTTGGAAAACATCAATGAATTGTAGATCCTTTTTATTAAACAACTTCCATAAAAATACAACATTACAATGATATGAATTTCGCTATGATCTTGAATACTTAAGTTTAAAATTATACATATTCATGGCTTCCAGTTTCCTCTCTTAAACACTAGAATGCCTAGAGGGGTCATTGTAACTCCAATTTTGTAACTTCTGTTTTTACAGATAGGTGTATGAGATTCCATGACTTTTCATAATTTTCGTTAATTTACAGAAAGTTAAAAACAAACTAGAAAAAATATAATCCATGAAAATAATTGAATTTTTCTAGAATGCCCAGGAGGCATCGTTATGACTACTCGGGAATTGATTCCATACTGTAGCTTCTGATGCAAATATTTCAACACTGAAAACTTTCATACGTTTCTCCTAGTATTTCGCATACTGTCTGAAGAAATATTTTTTCCAGTTTAAATTTTTCAGAGTTCTCAGGCCTTCTTGTACAACTTATACAAATTGATGAATGATGTGTTTTTTCATTTTGGAACAGCACATACATGATTTTTGAAAGCAAATTGTTATCACATGAAGGAATAGCATTATTTTCACACTACAGTTGAATGACAAAACATTTCTTTAAATTATTCAGATAAAGAGAAATGTTTGAGTTTAGAAGTAAACTTTCTTGTACAGGAGGATATTTCGGACTCAAGGTGCTGATGGTCAAATGATGTGGTCATATAGACTTTTTAAGGTCTCGATTCACAATTTTCAAATTAATAAGAGAGGTTTGAGAAGAAATTACCATCTGCTTTCACTGATTGATTATTTCATGTTCCTGGGTGCATCAATGGCTAGGCTCAAGTTCTATAAGAGCAGTGCATGTTTTATCATAGGTGGTGTTGGTGTTCTTCGTGAGATCTACCATCAACCTGCACAGCGGTTTGTGTCATTTTTCATCATCCATGTATCTCCCACCAGTGAGGCACCACTCTAGCAGGGACAAGCTCCAAGTTCCCAATAGGTGTTGTACTGTACTAGTGCATGTAAGTGTAAGGGTGTGTATGTAAAGGGTGAGGATAGGACAAGGAAGAGAAAGGGAAGACTGCACACAATCTGTGGCCCATTTATTAGGAAACTGCTCTGGCAGTCACCTAGTATTGATCAGTACTTTCCATGGTTTCTCCAATTAGAGCAGCTAGCCACTAGAATTCTCATCCGAACAGCAGTTGAATTTGACTTAGGTATGTAGCTAGTGTCAAAAATTTTGCCACAGTTGGAACTCGAACCTCAGGACCTCCCAGTCAGAGGCACTCCAGTGACATCAGCTGATACTCTGAGCCACCACCTGTGGCTTGGCAGATTTTGAACAGCTGATATTAGCTTCCCTTATTAATTATTGCATACTGTAAGTCAGTTTATTTAAGCATGATTTAATTATCTGCTATTTACTATTGTGTTTCACACTTTTTTGTTTCATTTTATAATTTCTGAATTCTGTATGTCAATTTGAGAATTGCATCAAAAAATCATTTTAATTATATGTGAATTGTAATTGTTTTTGTTGGTCACATATGTGGCTTGGCATGTTTACAATACAGTTGATGTCAGCTCCCATTATTAATTATTGCACAATGTTAGTTTATTTAAGCATGCATTAACTATTTGTGTTATTACCCATTGCGTTTCATACTTATTGTTTCATTTTATACTTTTTGAATTCTGTCTATTTCAGAATTGTATCAAAAAGATCTTTTAAATTATACAATGAATTGTAATTGTTTATGTTAGTCACATATGTGGCTTGGCATATTTTGAACATTCGTGATATTTTTTATTTGTTTGTTCTTTTCATTAAATTGTTTCTAATAATATACTATGTTATGTTATTAACACTTATTAATATTTAAAATAATGTAATAATTAATTATGACAATATTAAATTAACAATGTAAAAGTGAACTTATCATCTGTAAATTCGAAAAAATAAACAAACAAAAATATAATCAAAGTTTAATTTTGTTTGAGAGGAGTTCTCAGTTAACACTGTTGCCGTCAATGATAAACTATCACTGATCGATAATAAGCAAGCTAACCATGATGAAAAGTTGAAATCTATTTATTTATTTTACGTCAAAAAACAGTTAAAAACTGCGTATGACGTCCTATGGGGAAAAGTGAATTGTGTGCACATTTTCAAAATTCTGTGATCCCTACACCAAGTCATATACTACTTAAATTTTGAATTTTGAAAGGGAGAAAAAAAAAAACAAAAACTCCCATGTAGTAAAATCTATTTTGCAATAAATTTTAATTTTGAAAGGGAGAAAAAAAACTCCCATGTAGTAAAATCTATTTTCAAAAATAAATAAGCAATACATTTTGAATTTTGAAAGGGAGAAAAAACAACAAAAAACTCCCATGTAGTAAAATCTATTTTCAAAAATAAATAAGCAATACATTTTGAATTTTGAAAGGGAGAAAAAAAAAAAAACTCCCATGAATAAAATCTATTTTCAAGGATAAATAAGCAATAAATTTTGAATTTTGAAAAAAAATAAATAAAATAATAATTGTATTTCCCACTGAATTCTAGAAGACGTGCACATAATAGGATTGACAAATTTGTCACAAACTCACCAAAATCTACACCATTAAAACTTTACTTTGCATACCAGGAGGATGTATCTGTGTTTCTGAGAAAATTTTGGAGCTGCCAAATGATCCAACAAAGTTTCCAAGCATGATAAACTACAATGCTACCAAGGAGCAGACCTCAATGCAGCAGGAGCAATACAAGTTGCTGAAGAATGAGATAATGCTATGAAACAGAACAGCTACAATGGACAGTGTCGCATATGAATGACCTGCTAAAGATTGAGAAGGAGAAATGCACACACATTTCAGCGAAATCATGATTTGAATTGTGTTGCTACTATCAGAATGTATGTTGCGTAGAGAACAAATTGAACTCTTTTTCCTTGGGACAGACGTTAATAGTTATGACATAATTTTCATTGCTGAATATTGGCTTAAGTCTGAAATAACTCATCTGAGTTTATAGATGTCAATGTTTTTGAACTTGTGAGATGTGATGAACTGAAATAAACAGGTGGTGTATTTACAGCCTTTATTAAAAAATATATATCCTTTTATAGCCTTAATACAGCTCCTATTGTTGTTGATATTTTTGGTATTATTTGTTAGGCTATTATTTGATTTATTATTTGTCATGCTAAGTTGTTTTATTTTAATTTATATGCTTCCTGTTTTGATGTTCAAACTTCGAACTTTTATTTGATGAAATATTGTTGTTGAAAGAAGCATGGGGTGAATGCTTGTTGATTGACATTGAGAATTTAACGCTCCAGAATATTCAACATACGTAAAGCATAAAAGCATTGATGAATCATAGAATTCTCTCTCTTATGAATGTAGTTGAGTATTATGATCTTGAGCAATATTAAAAACAATGATGTGAAACAATTGGATATTGTTTTTGGAAATTTCTGAAATTAAAAACCAATTTTTAAGTAGAAATTATCATCCTCCATTACCAATAGAAACATGATTTTGGAAGGGATCTAGTTGTGATTCTTTTTAAATTAAAAAATAATATGATAACTAGGACTTGGAGGCCATAGATTGGTGTGAGATATAATAATAATAATAATAATAATAATTATTATTATTATAATTATTATTATTATAGAAAAATAATGACAACAATACATGTGGGAAATTTTATTTTAAATTAAACCAAATTACTTGATGGCATATTCCAATATTCAGCATCAAGGATCAGTATCCTCCATGGTTTAAAAAACATGGACAAATTTAAGATGAAGAAAATTTTGTTATAGAAATTGAAAATTATCTCTGATATTGACACAGTGTTCAATATGTTAACATTAAGGCACTGGTTAAAACCTTGCAAAAACAAATATTTTAAAAAGTTAAATAGCAATAAAATTAAAATGAACAATAATACAATATAACAAATTCTTGATACAGATCCTTCAATACTTTGGGCTGTAACAAAAAAACAAAACGTAGAATTGCAGTGTGCTCGTCATTTAATAGTGTAATGTCCTCTGACCCAGCCGTCAATCTAATCAATTTTAAACATGTTTATCTGCATCATATAATTTGCCTGGCTTTTTCTTTATTTTTATTTATTATTATTATTATTATTATTATTATTATTATTATTATTATTATATAATAACTAACATTGCTCAAGATTATTTGGGGGATTCTGTGTACATTGATATTGAATATGTTTTGCAGAAATTGAAGAAAATACCTGATAAATTAACATCTGGACCTGGGGATGTTCCTTCAATGCTTCTAAGGTACCCCCTTTTAAGAAGAGTTATCATTGTTTTAGTGAAAATTATTGACCTATTTTGTTAATGTGTAACTTTTCTAAAATACTTGAAATCATTTATGTGATATATTTTATACACAGGTTTTAAGCCACATGTTACTGATATTCATCATTGAAGTTTGAAAGGTAAATCTACAATCACTCATCTTATGACATTGGAACAATCTACTTCCAGTTACCTCAATGAATATGTACAGGTTGATATAGTTACATGGACTTCATGAAAACTTTTGACACTCTTGACCATTGTCTTTTGTTACAGATATTTAGTAAACTTGACATTCCCTATAACTATTGGAGACATTTTATATCCTATCTTAGTTTTCGCAAAATCACAAAATATTATGCAGGGTATTATTCTAAATCTTTCTCTCCCTTATTGGGAGTTCCAGAGGGTTCAAATCTAGGACATGTTACCAATTATTGTTGGCAATTGAGATGAATGATAACAATAGTGGTCTATTCTGTTTCATTCTGACTTATGCTGATGATGTTAAACTATATTTGTCTATTTTCTCTATAAATGATTGTGTCGATCTACAAACAATTTAATTGTTTTTTATAAACATTATGTTGACCTAAAGCTAGCTCTTAATTATAGTAAATGTCAAGTGTTCTCATACAGTAGTTCCGAGAATTACACTTTCAGTATAAGATTAATGGTAAAGCAGAAGCAGTTAATTAAAGCAGAAGAGCGAAGATGGAGAAGATGATTTGAGAATGATAAAAGTATTTTGAAAGATAGTTTAATTCCAGTAGATTATTGGATGCAGTACAATTAGATAGTGAGCAGAAGGATTTAAGCTGGCATGTATTAACTCAACATCTTAGTTCTGCAGAATTGTGTTGTTTTAATACGAGAGATGCATCAAAACATAATACATTCACTATAAACAGTTATTAATTTTGGCAAAAAAAATGGGCCTCAGAAACCAGTGGCACATCGCACGTTGACAACAATGCATGTCGCCGACAGCACTTGTGTGTTGTTTCTCATAAGATAATATTAATCTATAACAAGTGTAGAGCAACTCATGTGGGCAGGCATTAGTGGAGCCAATGTTATCAACGTCAGGTGACTCACATCAATGCAACACTCGTGTGAAGAGGCCTAAATGTCATTTTATATCTTTTATTTCCTCAAGTTTCAATATTTCCTTTAAATGGGACTAATTTTTATCATTCAATGTTGTTGAACATTATGCAAAGCCGCATCGGATAATGTTAGCGCCCCTATTTTTACATCCTGTAGTTTTGTCCAAAATTCCAAAATGGACAGTTGAAACCAGGTGAAATGCTATGTGTAGTGACAAAATTAAACAACCTGAATACTGAATTCAGCACAAAAATTCCTTTGGCTCCTCTACAATAACATGTATATGTTCTCATTTATTGGTACCCTATATCGTTATTATTTGAATGTTATACGGTCTTAGTGGGAATTTCTTTACAAACGTATAAAAGTGAAATAGGTGTAAACGTAAAAAATGCATGTCTGAAGTAATTTAGCATGGGAAGTAAAGGAATTTTTCTGGGACTTACAAAAAACAATGTATAAACACAAAAAACACATAAACGGAGTTTCACTATATCCACAATTTTATTGTTTTTCAAGGTTTTAAAGAATATTGCAGAGTGACCTTTATTCGCTGTTCAATTCCACTGTGGGTTCTGAGATATACATATATCAAAATATTATGAGCCTTTTGTGTTCCAGGTCCAAGGATAAATTAATTAATTAGTGTCTTACACAAGATGATTGTTGATGTAAATGACTTGGATTAACCCTTAAGTGGGTGTGCAGCATACAGAGTACGCTGCGCACCTAGTTATGTAAGTAATTAAAAATTTTTCATTTTTACAACAGAAAGTATGCATAGCACTAGTAGCGTTCTTCTAGACAAAAAGTTTGGGATGGAATCACGACATATGCACATCATGCTATAATAGTGGTAGCGATAGTGATAGTGACAAATTATCTGAAAACAGTGGAGAATACTTTTTCTAAAATCATTTTTAAACACAATAGATCATGCCACAAGAAACAATTACAAGAAATTAAAAAGTAGAAAAACACACCCTTGGAAAGCAAATTTTCTAGAACACAAAAAAAATATTTTGAAGAAAATTATTCCCATCGCACAAACAAAAATGGATAATAACATGAAAGACGAACGCCTTGCATTCATCACTTTCATAGATATTTTAGATGAAATAGTTTTGTATATAAATAAGTACATTATGCAAAAGAGACTTTTTGGCAGGCTGGAATCTTGTAAATTTATCAACCATTTTTGCCTAAATTTTGCTTACTTTGTTTAAAAAAATTGTGTCAGAAGAAAATGTTCAAATAAAATATTTTAGTATAATAAATATGATATTTAAAGTATTTAGTTACATTTTAATTGCTCTACATCAAGCAAATGAAATGGCGTGCTCTATACACTGCACACCCATTTAGGTGAGTATTGGTCGCAACCTACTTTAGGGTTAAGTATGGAATTGATACTGATGTAATGGTATCTGATACTTATATTTGTTTTGGTAGATTTCTGTTATTATCCTTCCATGGGTATATCCTGTTGGCATAAATCTTGTATAAATAAATAAATAACACACCAAGATCCTATTGGTGTGAAACAAAAAGATCTAAGAGACATGTGTGAAATAAAGTATGTGACAATTGAGAGATAGTACATCTGAAGTGCAATGGAAAATAAATTGTCATGTTGTGTTTTTATGTCACATGTGAAACTGGTATTATTTAAAATCAAATGTTTATAACATTTTCTTTTGTTGTTATTACAACAATGTAATTCAATGTAATGTTTGTAATAAAAGTTTAGTTTTCAACATATTCTTCATTTCTGTTTACTTATGCATTCTGGTCAAGATATTCCTTTAATTTCCATCATGCACAATAGTAATGGCAAGAAATGTTTAAAATATGATGAAGCATAATTATTGTATTATACAATAAATTATTATTCTTAATAGAATTATAGTGACATAGATAAATATTATTGCAATATTTCCTGTTAAGTATCTTTGAAAGCTCAGAGTCAAAACAACTTTGTTGGGTGTTCTAGGGGGGTACCAGGCATTCTAGTATTAGAGAGAGACCTATCTGTATCACATTATGAGCAGAGATCGAGTTCGCGCTTACACCCTACATGAAAACCTGCTCAAACAAAGAGCTTACCCCGCTGTTCATCATCTACAGATGGTGAGGGGATGGCTGGGTGCATGGACAGATGCTTCCGCAGTTCTTCTTCATCTTCGAAAATGGTTCGTGTTGGAGGGCCGTTTTCCTCAAATGTCCGAGGATCGGCTCCATTTGTGCCATATGCAGCTGGCACAGTACCATAGGGAGATGGAGGTGCATAACCATACACTAGTTTTGACTCATCACCTACAAAAAAAAAAAAATTATCAACAACTGTACTAAGGAATGTTAAAGTTATAGAGGACTACTCAAGACTGAATTTTGAAAATTACCATATCGATCCACAGGTGCTCCTGGAGAGGGAGTTATTCGATAATGTTCTTGCCGAGGAGGAATTAAAGTTGAATCCAGTTCATCAAACCCAGGTTGAGCGAAGGGTGCACCTTTTTGTAAATAATCTACAATATAATTAAATGACTAAATGCAAGTAAGCGCTTCACATTAAGCAATACTACTGATCTCCTTGAAGTGGATGTTTTCATTTACAAGGAGTTTAGAATTTAAAATATTTCCAGGAAGAAAAATCACCATTATTTTTCTTCTAAATAATGTATGTTTTATTTTGTTGCATTAGCATATAGATAATTCAGCAAGTACTTGTTCCACACTAAGAAAATTCAAAATGATATTTGATTTAAAATGCCCAAATAGTAAAAATAAATAAATAAATAAAAAAAGCAACTCTAACAATAAATATTCAAGCAAGTCAATGAGAAGACTGAGAGAAGACACAAAAATAAGAGCACAATAAAACTCAACATATCTGCGGCTTACCTTAATCAAGTTAACAAAATGAATTGAAAGAAAGTTCCTAATTAAACCACAAATCTTTCAAATAACATTCTTCTATTGAGAATAATTTACTGATTTAGGTAAACTCAAAGTAATTCCATTTTGCACATTGCATTGAAGGGAAGAGGAAAAGCAACCCTTGTGCTAACCTAACCTGGTGAACTAATTCACCTATGATTATTATAGACTAATAAACATTTATTAACCCTTAGCTGCATGCATAGAAGCAAATTATGTCAATATACATGGGCAATACTCCAAGCCATATTTCCATTTGGACAAGGTATAACTTACAAATGGTTACAGAAGTTTTTGGATAATTGTTCACGATCAAGTTGTTTAAAAACAAAATTTTTGATAAAATATTTGTTATCAATATGGATGATACCTCAACATAACAATAAGTCAGGTTCAATGAATAATTAAGAATCAGCCTTCGAGAATGACACAACCAATTGCCACAATCAGAATTCGAGGTTGACACAACCAATTGTTTGTTAATGTTGATAAGGGATATTTTAAGATCTTATTTTTCTGTCATACATTTTTCTCGATGCTATTACATATGAGCTTATGATAACTGGAAATATTGTGAACAAGCGACTCACACTATAGTTTTAAAATATTTGGCAAACAAAAATTCACCAGTGTGCCCCAGATATTTGAGATGCCAATTCACGCTACAAGTACGGTGTACAGAAGGGGTTCCCAACGGGTCAGTATAGACCTTTTCAGGGTCAATGACCTTGTAAGGGGATCAATAATGATTAAGTGATTGACTCAGAGTCAAGAGCCAAATATGAACCAGTGACTGATCGGTATGATCAAGATCTTACTGATTACAAAAAATATTAACGAAGTTGATAATTAATTGTTTTCTGATATAAATCTAAAAAAACATCTAAATATAGATTACAAATTCTCTATTTTTTTCATATTTGTCATTCAAAATAGGACGTATAGCACACCCAATAATTATAACAAATACATTCACAATGTTACTCTATTGTGCAATCGAATGTTGCTGCCCAGAAAAAAAAATCATGGCCAGTTCCTAAAACTCTTTCAACATAAGACTGCATTCCATAACAATTGCACAACAATTAGATTAGAAATACCTACACAGAAGTATAGCATTTACAATGAAATCAAGACATTTATACAAATATTGGTATTTTCATTAGTTTTTATATATTATATATTAGTGTCTCTATGTCATGATAGTATTGTAGGCTGAATATTAGAGAGGTAAGGGGGTTAATGAAACAAGCCATTCTAAAAAGGGGCCAGTGCAAGAAAAATTTTGGGAACCCTCGATGTTCAGCAATGATGGAGTATTCTCTCTGAGATTTTACTGGCAGGTAGTTGGAAAACATATGACAACCCCTCAAAACTCACTTAAAACCTTGTGGTGGAAGAATATATAAAATTTCAATCCCCTATCACAGTCACCTACCTAAAAAAATTAAAATGTAGCAATTTGCAGGGCAGGGCAGGGCAGGGCAGGGCAGGGCAGGGCAGAGCACTGCCACACTTGTAGTTAAGGTTTGAAAGAAATGAAATCAAATAAAAATGAAATATTTTTGTTATCCAAGAAGTCATGCACACATTCATGTTTATTTTCATATTAATACAATCAACTGAATTAAATTTGTGAGAACTCTTGTGTACACAACCGATTCATCTTCCCTCTAAAACTATCCCTTTATTTATTTGATTTCTACGGAAATCAAAAGTGAATAGTTATCCAATAAAACACCTCTGAATTAACTTTTGTGATACCCTCTAGTTACTCACCGTGCTGCAGGGCCTGTTGCAGAGGAGGGGACTCGCTTCTTTCGCTGGGACTTGGAGGAGTGGGAGGTCTCTCTCCATAAGCAGGCTGCTCTGCATAATTGGATGCATCACTATAGGCTGGAAAAGTTCCTGGGTAAGGAGGATTTTGGTAAGGATATTCAGGTTGCGGGGGGTATTGTTCATAGTCTTGGTAGTTTGGATGGTAGGTTTCTGGATATCTTCGGGCTGAAAAAAATTTTGTAATCCTTAATACAGCATGCAAATTAACTAAATGAACTTAGTGATGATGGTTCTTATTTTATGTAAGATGGTTCTCATTTTATTGACCAAATTTCTTAAAATTTAAAAATCAGCATTTCAACTCTAGAAGTAGTTTCCAACAGTGGGTTCTATTTCATGATGGAGGTTCAAGAATGAGGGTATTTGTATAGGACCCTTTATAATTCAGAACAGCAACTAATTGGTACAATGAAAATCATTTAGCAAAGATAAACAGTGAAATAAATATTGGATACATGCAAAGAGGAATCTAGTAGGCTATTAAGAGTTGCTTAAGTCTGCAAAAATTACTCTACTCATGAAATGGTGTGAAAGAGAAATAAAAGTAAAAGATTTTTAATAGTTGTAGTCAACACCAAATAAACGCAAATTGCTACTAAAACAAAACATTTTACATTACATTCTAAAAGAGCTCACCTGGATCCATAGGGGGATATGCCTCTTGTCCAGCCATTAATTCATAATTAGAAAACTGTGTGTGAGGGTAAGTAGGTGCAGCAGATGTTGGCAGCACCCCTGCCCCTGTGTAGGGCAGCCCTGAGTGGCTCACGTAGTCAACTGGTTGCCCATCAGCTCCAACATGATGTACTTCCCGAACGACTTTAGTCAGAGTAGTCACCTAGGGAATGGACCAGCACAAAATTCAGAATTTCAATACACAGAACTTCACAAGAAATATTACTCCTTATGCACTGCATCCTTTAAATTAATCCACTGATCCATTGCTGAATCATATAACCAATCTCCAGCTGGAATTATTAGTTTCTAATAGTTAACGCTTAAAAAGAAACATCAGTATGCTACATCACTGTTGTTATTTCAAGTTGAAGTGTGGGAAAATCATTTGGTATGCAGCTGCCCCATTCTAGTACCTCCTCATTAACCAATCATCCACACAAAACAAGCATTGCTTTTGGTTTATGGTAGTTTATTGCCTGGGGACATTGTCATCTGAAAATGTGCAGGTATCATTGACCAGAGTATTCATAATACTGTAAAATTTTACAGGTTAATAATTTTATAATTATTATATATTTTAGTGTCTTGGGAAAAGGTATTTTTCATTTTAGGGGACATCATGGCATTAACGACTAATGATAAATTATCAAGAGCTTCAAGAATGGAGAGGGTATGAGCCAGTGGTAAAAATGTTGAGATGATACCGCAGTGGGTGCTGGAGAGCGAAGATGAATTAGGAAAGGAAATTGAAGCTTCATATGCAGAGTTCTACTGTAAAGAGAAAACAAAAATGAAAATGAATGAATGAAGGAAGGAAAGAAAGAAGGAGGGCAGGGAGGAATGGCAGGTACATCAGTCAGTCAGGCAAATGGAATAGGTATCAGAAATAGTGATGAAAATAATCTTATGGAAACTACAACATTTACAGGTCATCCTTCAAGTGAAACATCACAGTCTTTCAACGAGAAAGAAAGAAAAAAGACAACAAATGACACAACAGTAACCACTTAGAACAAGGAGAACTCCTAGTAACAATAAAATCCAATTCAATTGCCTGGACTGATTGCAAATGCCAGAGAATTAGGAAATCCAAGGATGAGAGGAATCTGACGGTGTTAGCAGTAATGTGCAAATAATTTGAGAGAAAATATTCAAAGTCCCTCACACCAGATATTTATAATTATGAACCACTGACATGTTTCTGGTTAAGGGTTAAAAGTCAGAACAAAATGACCTTGTGCTTGGCATTAATAGATAATACAGGTTTACATGGTTTTAGACTGGAGGAGCTGAAAACGGTTTGTAAGGTAACTTTGGCGCTGATTATGAATCCGCAGTCCATCTTTGGTCAGGTTTCTTAGATATATGAATGAACCACATTTTGCAATTTTCAACAAAAAATAGTTACTATTTGGAATAAACATTTAAAAAATCAGAAATTACATCGTTTGTAAATTTTTAGGTCCATCCCATGTACAAGAGACCAACAATAATGCTCAGCATTCCTTCATCCCAAAAACACTTGCAATATTTCACAATTCTTTGTAACTCTTAGGGCAGTCGTTCTCCTTGCTCATTGCTAGTTTTGTCTAAGTTCGTAGGGAAGAAATCCAGATTCAATGACTTTCAAACACCCATTTTGTGGTAATTCTTCAAAAGATTTGCAACAATCGGCCTGTAGTCATCATGCTTTCTATTACCAAGGAAGTTTCGAACAACACTCGCGAATGACTCCCATGACACTCGCGAATGCTGCTGCTTCCATGACTGAAACATTTGAATTGAATTGAATTGATGCCTTATTTTATGTTGCAAGACTGGCCACAAGGCTTGCTCTTCCGTCTGACCACGCAAATTTCACTATGCTTCTTTCACCAACTAGAGGAGAAAGAAGGTATTACAATGGTAGGCAATGAAACACGCTATTTGAATTTAGCTCAGAGGCTTCATTTGGGCTTGAAGATGTTTTACATGCAGTAAATCTACAAACATGGGACAGCCGTCTTTACTTCCCCTCAAAGGAAGGCATACAAAGGATTTTTCGCCCTTAAAAATCCACAGCATTGATTAGATTTGAACCCACGAACTTGGATATAACAGTCCGGTATGCTAACCGTTACACCATCAATGACTGCGACATTTGGTGAAGTCATCAGTCTTCTAATAACTGGTCCATCGAAAATACCTTTGATTTTGGTGTAAAAAATGTTGGGAAGAGCTTTATCAGATACTGGAAACCTGGACCATTTTGGTCAAGGGCCTTTATGCCATTTTTTATAAACGCAAGTTCAATGTGTAAAGATGGAAGTAACACACGAGTTGGAACAACAAGAGGTGTAGCATAGTCACTTTATTGTCCTGGTGTTAATTGGCTTTGACACTGATGAAACTTTTTTGCGATATTTCAATGTTTTAATATGTTTAGAATTTATACCGACCATGTTCATCAAGCAAAAGTAACTATCATCCGAGAGGTTCTGAGGTTTTCTCAATAACATCCATGATGAAAATGGAAAATAGATTCTCTTGCCCCTTGACCATTAGTACAGCTTGGTTCGACACCTGTTGCAGAACAAATTCAATACCCCTGGCTTTTCTGTGCCACTGAATCCAAAGTAGTGCAGATATGCATTATCAAAAAAAATCTGTAATGACTTTGTGCTTTTTGCCAACAATATACCTGTCAAAAACATAACTACAATACTCTGCACTGATTTTAAACAACTATCTTGGCATTTTCACTTACCATCATTTTAGAACCATAAAATTACACCCCGAATACGAATGAAACTACCACAATATTGATGTGGTCAGCAGACCTGAACACTCAGTGTAATATGAAATACTGTCACTGAGAGAAAACAAAGAAAGCTGACCTGATGGGAAACACGCTGTGGATTTGAATTCTGCTAGTGAAAATAATTAAGAATACACTTTGGTTGTCTCTGGTCCAAAAGTTTACCTACATTTGTAAACCTGTGTAATTGTTTCCTTAGAAAGTGGTTTTGTGTATTTAGTCTCACTTGTATCCCTTTCAAATGTTTAATATTTTTATTTTTATTTATTTTATTTTACGTCAAAAAAACAGTTAAAAACTGCGTATGACGTGCTATGTGGAAAAGTGAATTGTGTGCACATTTTCAAAATTCTGTGATCCCTACACTAAGTCATATTAATTCTAATGTAAAAACCATAAATATCTGTTCATTTAAATTTTGCGTATGAGGTTAAATAACATGACAATAATTCAATAAATCCATTGCAGTGTAAAATTTCCAAACAATAGCATGCTGTCCACTGTAATGGATAACTAACAAACAAATAATCAAGCACCAATTAAACAATACATGTGCACATCCACTGCAGCATGACATGCTCATGTACCCCAACAAACACACATGCGCATGCCCACGCCCACACGCATGCCCGCCCACGCACACACACACAAGCATGTGCATGTGTACTCTCCCCATATGAACAAGAAAATTAAATCTACATGTAATTGTGCACCCTGGGTTATTACAATATGCAAACCTCTTTAACGGGCCTGTGCGCTTTGGAGAACACAGATCAAGTACTATCAAGTACCTGTCAGAGGCCTCTTTTAAAATGAAACAATGCAAAACTTGAATAGCAGCCATGGTGGGTGAGTGTGGTCAAAGATTGGACTTTGCACAAGATTTTTCTTTCATTTTTGTTTAGGTAACAAATTATTGTTTTCTCATTTAGAACTTCTAACCCTAAGAGAGAGTTTCATCTTTCACTGCTTATCAAATGCTTACCCAATTCAAAACCATCGCTATATGAAATCTGAAACTCAGGTGTTGTCTTACATTGTTACATGCAAGCACAGAAAAAGAAAAAATATATTTGCACTTGCCACACCCAAACACTTGAAAATATTTTAACACAAACTAAGAGAAAATAATTGTGAAATACTGCTTAATACATGTACAGTGGCAGGATTCGTGGGGTGGCAGGGAAGGCAATGCGCCCGCCTCAGCAGACACCAAGATGGGGTGGATCCTGCCAGAAAACTGGCTGAGCCTTCCTCTTGCCCAACTTTCGAGAAATTCTAGATCCAGCAAATTTCAACCAGCCCCTTAATCACGCATTGGGAGCATGTAGCTGAATAGTGGCAGCGGGGAAATGGGGTGCTCCAGGAACGGAGGAGATCGGACAAAGATTTTGCAATTCTAGTGCAACGGTCCGTTAAAAACGCCGTAGTAGAAAGCTTTTAAAATATGCATCGTGTAGGGCAGATTAAGCACTACGAGCATAAAGAATAGACTTGGATGAATGCGTGTATCCCATCAAGCTAAATGTACACTAATTTCGGTTAACACACCTTTAATGTGACTGCCGCGGCAATTTATAAATGTCGCCAGCGTTTGTGCGCCTGCTGCGTTTGACGGACGGAAATGCGCATGAGGTGCTCGAACAGAGGATTCAATAAGACGCGTGAACGAGACATCAGGTATTAATTATATCCTGACCGAGCCAGATGAGGGGGCGCAGCCGAGTCGGGCGACCGAGGCACCTCGCACTGCAATCCAGGTGCGTCCTCGTCCCTGCCTTCGCAAGGCCCACGGTTGACTCAGCCACGATTGAGCCAAAACATCGTCTGCGTCACTTCCCATTGGTCGCGTGGTCAGCTATCACTGGTCAGGCAACATGTCGACCAAGAATCGGTAAGACATTGTCAGTACCTAAAAGACTGAACTCATGAAAAAGACAATTGATATTCTCAATGTAAACCATAGTCAAGTAATGTAATATGTACATGACAGTTTATGCCTGAGCATCCTCACATCATCTACGACCTATAGCTGCCCAAATCTCCAAGATTTCTAGAGCCGGAGCACAAGGTCAAAGTCATCATGTCACTCGGGGTCCAAAATCTGTGCGCGAGATTTTGAATTCGATCGCAAGATGGTCACATCACAAGTGGGCACCCTTCATGTGTTTGAAACACAAGAACAAGGCGCGGTCACTACGTTATTGTTGCAGGAACACTGATCAAACATTAAAAAATATATGTACTCGTGAAACAACATAGAAAAAAAAACAACAACTACTGTAACGTTTCTGGATTAAAACGTTCTCTTGAAATGTTTTATTCTATGTACTAACAAAGAAGTTATACAATTTTAACTTTTACTGCATTTAATATTTATAAATTAAGAAATGATAACTGAATCATTCCAAAATTTTACAATAAAACTGGGTGCGCATTGCATAACACAGCAAAAGTATCAGATGCAACAAAAAATTCAATGGAATCTAAAAGATTCCTCTTGAACTGAAAACAATAGTTCTTTGAAATAGTACAGTTGGTGTAAAAAGTGAATGACACCCGTTCTCTTCACACAATAACAACTGATTCGAGTTTAAGCGTTAGAAAAGAGGAAAAAATTAATTTATTGCAACTAAAATTCTCTCTTCATTTCTCAAAAACATTTTTTAAATCTCAAAACAGGAAGTGTGTAAAAGCAAGAGTTAACGAGAATGTCATTAGTACCGGGAGCAAAAAGCGTTTGGACACTGAAAGAAAATCGAAGTAAAACTACGTTTCGTTTTCGAAAATGTGTTACTGCACAGCTGTCAACCGTTTTTTCTAGCGCTTCAACTGTCACTCCATGTTTTCCTCGATTTTCGTTTTAATTGGGGATGTGCAGTGACAATATGGATTGTGAAATGGGGTCCAGAACGAGGGAATTCACTGTTCCTGAACGAAAGCTAATATTACGGTTGCACAGGCGCGGCTCGTCATTAAAGGTTGTAAGGCGGAGCCTCTCCTATAGAAATCGCCCCCCAAAAGAAACTTAAAAACATATTAATATAATTTATAATGGCTTTCCGAGTTATATCATGTAATAATCTTATTAAAATTTTGTTTGTCAGTTCGATAACGGCCGTCCGAAACGCATTTGAAGCTGTTGACAGGGAAGAGAAAAGCGTTAGGCTCCCAGTTTATTCCACCATAAGGCCTGTGTAAAACGAGGCGTGACATTATAGGCTTACCGACGGAAGAAGGCTGCGACCAGGCAGCCTTCAAGAGTGGGGCCTAGGGTTTGAAGAAGGGTGTGCTCACCAGATAGAGTTACTATGCAGCTCAGCGAGGCGCACTGTGTATCTCTTAGTTTTCCCAATATGCGGTAGGAGCGCTACTCCCCTACTCCTAATCACAAGTGCGAAGGAAGCGCATTGTAGTCTTCGTGATCGGAAGATATTATGTATAGAAATGCAATGTAATGCATTCGCAGCCTTCCCCATTTAGAAAATCATGAGCCGCGACTGCGGTTGCATAATCAATGCAAATCCATACGGGGCATTTCTAGAATGACCTGAGTACCAAACTCTACGGGTGAAGTGACCGTTTCGGAGAGAGGAAAACCTTGGAAAACAAACCGCGCGGTGGCCTAGAGTGTTGACAGTTCAAGACGAACGGCGTATGCTCCGGGCAGTTAAGAAAAAACCAAGTAAGTGCCCCGACCTAGGCTGCGGACTTCTTGCAGAACGGGAAGCGCATTTCTTCAAGCACTTCATGGAACGTGATGCGACAAAATGCATTAACGGACGAGCGTTCAACCAACAGGAAAAAGCGTCTGGAATTTGTCAAGAAACATTAATTTTGGGGCTGAATATTGGCGGAAGGTCATCTTTTCCGATGAGAGCCATTTCTCAGTTTTTGGAATGAATGGTCGGCGTCTAGTGTGGAGAAAAAGGAACACAAGAGTTCGAGTGGCAGTCTTTAATTCCGACCATAGAACATGGATATATGTCGGGTGTTGGTTACTAGAGGGGTATTGGTTACTAAACAGCTTGTGAAATCAGAAATTTGCGTTTCATAGATTGTATAATGAAATTTTAAGAAATAATTTGAGAGCCAGTGCTGCTGCAATGAATTTAGAACAAGGCTACATTTTTTTCAACAGGGCAATGATCCTAAGCAAACTGCTTTCAATACATAACTTTGGTTATTGTATAATACACGAAAACAACTATTCTCCTTCTCAGTCCCCATCCCTAAATCCGATTGAAAATTTATGGAGTTTCCTGGAAAAAATTGGAAATAGAAAAATTGCAGACAAAACAGAATTGAAGATGGCGTTACGAGCAGAATGGAGTATTATTTCTCTTCAAATTGTGCAAAATCTTGTGAATTCCATTTCAGAGACTTAGGGCTGTGACTCGTGCCAAGGGAAATCCCACAAAATATTACGTATAGGTCATTCAATAATTAAAGAGACAAATTGGCCGGGAGGAAAAGCAGTTGGTAGGGCAAGTTCGCTAATTTGAGGACTTTAAGTAGATATGGTGAAAGCTGTATGAACAGCGGGAATTTTTACAAGTGGGTAGAACAGTTCAAAAGTGATCGACTCAGTGACTAACGAACATGTTCTGGCAGCATCAGCAGGAAAAGTCATGTTGACGGTGTTTGGGGAAGCTGTAGGTGCGTTTTTTTTTGTGATTATCTCGATGACCAGCGTATAATAAACAAGTAATACTCCTCAGATATGCTTTTGAACACGGTGACGCCAATCATGAAAGAGAAACATTGTGGATCTCAGAAGAGAGGTGTGATTCTCCAGCACGACAACGCACGTCCTCACACTGTTCAACAAAGCTGTGAAAACATCGAAAAATGGTTTGAGAGGTATTACCTCATCCCCCTTACAGCCCTGATTTAGCACCATCTGATTTCCATTTATTCGGTTCACTGAAGGAATCATTACGTAGGGAAAAATTCTATACGAATCTGGATAACGACGAAGTGAAAAAATGTGTGGGAAATTGGTTCAAACACAAAAAATAAAGAGGTCTGTGTAGCGAGAGCTGGTAACCTGTTGGGACAAGTGCGTAAATGTTGGTGGAGATTATATTGTTAAATAGGAAAAGTCCTGTTTTGTAAAAATAAATAATTTATTTCACCCGGCCAATTCTTTTTTTAGCAACTGTGTTCATTAGAACTCAGTGGCGGCTCGTGGGTGTTCGTATGTGCACACCCAAATAATTGTGGTGCAATTTTTCTTAAACATTTCTTAACAAGAGGGGAATACAAGTCCTTTCAGAGCGTTTCCGAAATCGGGTATTTAAAAATACGCGCCGGTTGGAAGCTTCGATCGACAGTCCGCCGCCAATGCCCTTCATGACAGCCAGCTAGAACACATTTGGGAACTGCAAACGAGCCAAGGTCCTCCGTGGCTCCCGTGTGGCTGGAGAGGAAAGAGGGGGTCACTTATGAACGGATGGAGCAGACTCTGGACAGTGCGAATTTTACTGCGCACACGCAGTGGCGACCTCTGGAACTCTGGCCTTGACATGTCGTGAAGATATAACACTCGGCTAGCACAAGTTTTTAAGAGAAGTGTGACATTGAACGAAGAAAGTGAGAGCTATCTCTTCCAAAGCAATTCTTCGGTAGCGCGCGAAACGCAAACACATGTGCTTGTTGCATTCATAAGTATTGAGTTAATCGACTGTCATTTGCATATTTTAAAGCGAATTGCAATTGCAAATCCATTCCGAAGCATGTGGAAATCAAAATATATTATGTAAATGTATGTAGTAAGCTACTTTTTAATTAGTTTTGAAAAATCGAAGTTAGCGTTCGTTTTACTGTGAGGTGTGTTTGTACAACTGACATTGAACAGCGTCGAAAATATTAAAATGACATCAATGAAAAAGTCACAGAAAAAACTGCTGAAAAGAAACAGTATTTACTGAAGCGACACAGCCTTTGTGTTTCGTCAAACAGTGTAGACGGCAAACTATCCAGATTTTTTGAGTGCTTGATAAGGAAACTTGTACTTTTAACCTTAAATTTCTACAGCGAGTTTATGGAAAATACTCTATAACAAAAGTGCGAGTAAAAACGTTTCGAATCCATGTGTTTCTTGACACCCTTTGAAAAAACGTTCTGCCAGTGCCGAATCATGCGGTAAAACGACGCAAGTTGTAAATATTTCAGAGGGGTCCTTGCCGAGAGAAGTCGAAGCGGTTGTTAAGAAAGGAAATGTGGCCAACCCGCGTTGCTGACAAAAGGAACTATTCAACATGTTATCAAACTTCATAAGATTGCCTTGTCATTATTTACGTTAATGAATATGTGTATGCTAGAAATGTATGCCTGTATGTATGGGCTTGTGTGTGTGTGTGTGTGTGTGAGAAAGTGAGAGGGGGGAGGGAGGGAAAGGGGGGAGGAAGAGAAGAGAGGCGTTTCACAACCTAATCATGGTGGAAATGATATTTCCACCATGTATAGTATAACCACGAGCCGCCACTGTTAGAACTATGAATCCAAAGACTTTTTGCACTCCATTTGGCGCAATGTTTCTTGTTTTCATCAGTATCAAGATATTTGTTTGGCTTTGTGAAACTATTTTTGTGGAAATAAAGGAAGAACGTATTTGCTATCAAAATTGTTTTATCTCGTGTTAAAACCCTCTACAGTTTCCACAGACACGAAACAGAAAGATTACGTAAGTGTCCACTCACTTTTTACACAAACTATATTTATCGGCTTCAGTAACTAATATTACCGAGACCTGCGAACGAAAAAAATGATAAATCTATACCCTAAAAGTAGGAAATTACTTAATCTAACACGTAGTGCAGTAAGAATCCATGTTTTGTGGGCACTTGATACCGAAAAATCGATCGACAGCAAAACATCCGTGTCTGTCTGTGCCGGTGTCCGTCCATGTCTGTTTGTGGACAAAGCTAGCTCCTAAACCGTTCAGGAAATTTCTCCAAAATTGATATTCCCCGATCGATCTGAACGAACAAGAGGCCCTGCGAGTTTGAAATGGATATTTTGATTTTGGGGGATCCGTTACATGAAACCTCAAAAACATTTTCAAAATTGTATTAAAAGAATACGTGGATTAAACTTAAGTGTTGGAAAAAAATATTGAACCACCAATATTTTACTTTTTTGTTTTAAAGACAGTGAAATCGAATGACGGCAAAATGTCGGTCATTCTGTCTGAACAACGCTAGCGGCTAAACCGTTCAGCTGATTTTCTCCAATCGATCTGGCTGATGTCGCGGCCCCTTCAATTTGAAACCGATATTTAAATTCTGGGGGTACTTTACATGATGCCCCTGGGACATTTTTTTTAAAAAAAAGGTCAATTGTTTTTGATTAAATTTTCTTGTGGGATAGTGTTATTCCAAGCTCAATGAAGAGAGGCTTACAGGGATCATATGGATAGCATTTTATCATTATTTGAAAATTTTCTTTTACAATCGTAAGGTCTGGGTTCCTCAGAATTTTATGCCATATCTCAGGAGGGAATGTACATTTGCAAAATGTGTTCAATTCTGTTAAACATACCATTTGAGGTTTGACTGAATTGAAAGATCCAGAAATTATATTACCTTAACATCAGCTACTTTCATATTGTTCAGTTTCAATGGAGCATGCAATTGTAGATTTAATTTATTACAATACCAAATTTGAAACTTCTGAAATCTATTTATAGTTTCTTTTCTATATTACTATTTATAGTTGCTTTTTGGAAAAGAACATTCATATCATCAGCAAACAGAACTATCTTCCATTTTTAATAGACAAGAGCACATGGATTACTTATAACAAAGAGGATAGGACCTAAGATTGAACCTTGTGGAACCCCATTGGCAAAATTGTGCAAGTAAGGATGAGGATAGGACTAGGACAAGGAAGAAGAGGAAGGAAAGAACATGCACAGTCCATGGCCTGTTTTTTATGGCACTAGTCAGGCATTCACCTGGAGTTGATTAGAGAAACTATGGAAAACTACTGATTAGAGCACCTGGCCTCTAGAATTCTCCAGTCAGCAGCTGAACTCGACCTAGCTATCTAGCTAGTTGAAAACCCTGCCCCTGTTGGGACTTGAACCTAGGACCTCAGAGGTACCTAGTCAGAGGTACTGCAGTGACATCAATTTATGTCCTGAGCCCCCTCCCTCAGTTTTTGCATGTATTTTAATCATTTAATGTCACCTAGTACTGTGTTTAAAATAATGTACATACACTATGTAAATTTTTTGCAGTGAGTTGTTGATACTGACGCCTGATAAATATGATTATTAGAGTGTTATAGTTATAGATCTCAGTGTTTGCTGAAAATATGCTCCCGTCCTTGAGTAAGTAATTTTTTACCAAAACCACTGATTTGTAAATCATGAGGCAAGGTAAAGGTAACATTTTTAAGTTAAATAAAGCTAGGCATACAAGAATAAAATGGGTGGGATTTGCTAATTATTTGTATAATTCTCTTTTTGGAATCGAAATATCTGGGAGCTACAGGATGTATTTGCCCACAATATTATGCCATATCTGAAGTGGGAATGTACATTTGCAAAATGTACACAATGGACAAAGGCTGGCTGAATTTGAAAGAATTCTGAATGCATAGCATAATCATCATAATTTTATCTTCAATTTATTTACATGGACATGTCATTTAAGATTTGATTCAATTGAGAGCCCCCAAAAAGGTTACCTTAACATTAGACAAATGCCATCGTTCATTTTCAATCGAGAATACAATTGTTTAATTGAAATGGAAAACTGCATTAAAACGGCTTTCCCTTTATTTACTATTAATTTGTTATTACAGAACCAATTTGAAAATCTGATAATACACTATTTGTTGTTTTTTTATTGTAAAGAATATTCATATCATCTGCAAAGAGAACTGTTTTTCCGTTTCGAATCATTGAGGTCATTCTCTTCATTTACGTAGAGTAGGAAGAGAACGCGCAGTTGGCAATGAATGGGAGTGAGTAAAGTGTCTCATCATTCCAGTATTGTATTTCTACTCTGTGATTATTGTTTAAGATATGAACATACTCAATAACACCAGCAACACCACCAATACAAAGGTAATTTTGAAAGTAAACTGTTATGCTCAATGTTGTCAAAAGATTTTAGAAGATCTAAAAATAGTCCAATAGGTGCTTCATTTCTCTTCCCCTCATCTTCACCTCTTCTTCTTTTCTTTTTTTTTTTCCTTTTTTTTTCTTTTTTTTTTTTTCCTTTTCTTTTTTTTTTTTCCCCCTTTTCCTCCCTCAGATATGTTGACGGTTACACCTCTGTTCTCAATCACTTCCTCAGGTGGTCAGAGTTTCTATGTTGCACAGGGTGGTATTGTACGATTCTTTTTTAGCAGACTGCTGTTCTGCATCTTTTCAATGTGTTGAGTGCTGTAGGAAATTTGGTAGTCATTAATTTTCTCTTGAATTTTCTCTTGAATCTACATACACCAAGTACTCCAAAGAGTTTTGTATTCTTTCTCCTGTCTGCAAGACTAAAGACCAGTTTTTGATCTCCGAAATCTCATTTATGTACTTTGTAGTCTTGTACTTTTCTTGGTAATAGTCCAATTTTCACTTCCATGAAGACATGGACACTTGATACCTATTGCACGTTGATACCTATTGCACATTAATACTCGTTACACATTAATACTTTAGAAAATTCAATCAGTTTCCCTTCTAATTTTTTTTTCAGTGTTCTTATGATTCTGTTTGGGTCATATGATTTCAATTTTGCTTTGTATATCTATTTCTCCCCTGAATGACACTTTGTATCTCAGAAAGTTAAAACTTGGAACTTGCTCTGTAGGTGAATGTACAAGTAATTTAGATGTATCATCCCCTGAAATGCCATATCTTTTGTTTCTACTTTTTCGTATGAAGTCTCTCTCAATAATTATAGGCAATCATACATGAGAATCGCAGTTCTCAATTAATATGAACAATGCACATTGTTGCAACAATGTATATGATGTATCTGAGTCCAGTATTACATTCAATAATTTCAATGCATTTCAAATCATTCATTCTTTCATTGAGATCATTTATTATAAAGGAATTAACCAAATTAAAAACATTTAGACAATAAGATAACTTTAAATATCATTGCAGGCTTTAGTTACTACAAAGGATATATACACGTTATACATTGCAGTTACCTTCTGTAAATCAAAAGTGCTGTCATAGAACATTTCCATCATTTGCACTTGTAACTTCCCAGAAAATGATTCCTCAATGACTCACTCATCAATAAAAATGTTATCAGAACAAGACCTACTCGTTCTAAATCCATTTTTAATTATCCTTCTAATAGCACAGTTTCTGCAATATACATACTCTGGCTGTGGTATAGCTTGCAAGTTACATTTAAAATAATCATTTCTCTAAAATGTTCTCACAATGAACAGTCCTCTCTTAAAGAGGAGCTATATTACTCTGATATTCAAATCTTTTGAGTGTATGTTAATGTACATCAAGGGACAATTTTAGTTGCGAGCTGACAAACAGTGGCCATTGAGGATAGTAATGTGAGTTAGTGGTGTCAGTTTGTGAGGTTCTCAAAAGAACACAGTATATCACATGACAGTAAAACAGTCTTAATATTTTTATATAGGAATGTGACTTATTGTTTATAAGAAGAAAAGTAAAACAACAAAAATCCATCTCCAAAGCATCCACAATATTTACCTGCTGAGTAGTTTGTTGCTTTTGTGTACGAGACACGAGGGTGGCAGCATCACCGCTTTGAACAGAAAGGTGAGATGAATTAGGCGAGTGATTGTCCTGGTGGCCATTGGTGGGGTGATATGGCACATCTAATGAATAAGAGTTGCCTTGATGTAGCTCAGGTTGACCTCTGAAACAGTAAGAGGGGGAGCTGAGCTACAGGACCCATTTCACCCCACAAAAGGCAGCACACAATACTGTTGAACATTTCAGATGTGTTTAAATTCATACTACCAGTCAATCAATTCCAAATGGAAGGAAGCAAGTTTCTCAAGTATATTCAAATGAGGCAAAAGGAACAGCATAGAAAGGTATGTATCACCTGCCTCATTGCAAGAAATATTTAACTAAAATGGATTTAAAAAAATAAATAAATAAACAAAATAAGACAAATATTTCTATTTTCTCATAGGCAAAATATAGAGAAGGTTATGTACTGTTGCAGGAAAAAGAGATGATTTTTTGAAGAAAAGAGCAAGAGAAGAAAGGGAAGAAGAAAGAAAAGGGTCCATATCGAAAATTTGAGCCTTTCTTGCCACTAGAGTAGAACATTATTTTCTTGTGCATGTAGTCAAAATACACGGGTCTATAAACTTGGGGGGTCCTTGATATTGAAAAGTGTTGTTTTTCTCAGAATGTCCATTTCTAAACAATACAATCACAGTATGCAGGATTTTCACCAAAATGAATATTCTACAATTGTTCTGGCTGATGTCATGATCCTTCAAATTTGAAATAACACTTAATTTTTTAAAAGTTTCTCGAGGATTTTTGTTTAAATATAACATTTTTGTTTAATGATATGGAATTGCTCCAATTTTCGGAGAAAAACAAATTCAGAAAATTGCAAAAGTTAAATATTTTTTCAATGCTCTCCTACAACTACATTATTAGAGTTTTAATTCCAATATTAATCTTAAATAATTCCATGTGCATCAAAGAAAATATTAGCAGTAGTTTTTTGCACAATTTTAAGCTATAATGAATTAGAACTGTCAAATTAAAATTAATTCTAGCATTTTATATGGATGGCTTCTTCCCAACAATTCGGTAGCACTGGAAATGCCTCGTGCCTCGTGATATTTAGCGCTCAAGTTCAAGCCTGCGCATTTTTTTAATATTGTTTTTAACTCAAAACTTTTTGTATGAATAAAGCACAATACACTGAATTGAATGGCAGGAAGCCATTTTCATTTAAACTTCAGAAAAGTTAAAGATTTGAAAATTTTTGAACCCTTGTGCTTCATTTGGTTGGGAGTTTTTCAACAGATAGCTGAAGTGTGAGGACAATAGAAGTTGCTATATTATAATACTACATAACCATTACCGATAATATGAGAAAGTATGTAATGTTACTGTATCATTATGTTAATCGGTATTTGAGGATGTGCCTTTAAGACTGACAAGTACCTAGAAATAAACATACCTTGAATCAAGAAAACCTAATGTATTAAATATTTGTTTTCACAGAAAAACAGATTGGTTTAATAGGTAAATTCAACCAATTTAATGTGGTTAATAAAAGGCTATTTGTACTTTTTTACTGAGCAATAGTTCTTAAGAAGCTTAAAAAATATCTTGAAGTGCAATTAAAAGAGGGCAAAAGCTCTTGGAAGATTTCAAAATAAACTTTCCTCAAAAGAATAAAGTTAACCCACGCTAGTTAAAAATGTTTAATATACACCAGTGGCATACCTAAGTGGGGTCTCATTGGGCTCCATTACTCTCAATTAGTAATTAGCATAAATGAATGCACAAAGATCAGAAAAAAGTGAAGGCGGCTCTAGAAATTATTCTTCAGACCTACCAATGTCTTCTGGCAAACAAAATTATTAATTTTTGTTTATGGAAGCAATTTAAAAGAGTTATTAGTAACAAAAACTAGGGTACTCCTTATTTTCAGAATACGTTTGCAAAGATTTTCCCAACAAGCTTCTACCAACTTCTTGTTTTTTCTTGTATTAGCTATAAAAGTAAAATTTTGTTCATGCTGTCCATAGGAAATAGATGAAAAAAATATATTCCAACAACAAAAAACTTATAAAATAATAGTGATGCAAACATTCCATCTTAATTCCAAACATTGATTGTGAAAAAGAGAATAATAATCAGAGTAAAGATCTGCTAAATTCAATCCTGAATTATCCCAACATTAGAATAAAAGTAGGATCACTGTTCATACAGAATAACTTAGCTAAAACACCAAAGAAACAGATTGGGTTGAACAACCAAGACTACTGGAAATCTTGTAGAATAACACTGGACCTGGCTAAAGAAGCAATCAAATTCTCTCTGCACATTCTGATAATACCAAGAAACTTGCATTGAGTTCAGAAAAGACTTCAATTTCCTATCAGACTCAGATTACAAGTGAGAATGGAAGTAGGAGTATTTATGACAGGATAATTTACAAGTTGTACACATACTAATTTAAAATATCCATCCTTTCTTTCAGGATGGATATTATGTGTGTATAATTAAGTGAGGATGCCAAAATATTTATTCTAGGTAGGCAAACTCAGAAAGTAATTCACATTCAACTTTACATAACAATGCAATTTTATTACAGAAAAAACTCCGAACAACATATTCACATTTTTATTAAGTAACTGTGCTTTTCACTCAGTCATTCCCATCAAGCTATGGTATTATTTTAGATGAACATTAGAATTCATCTGTTATATCACATGTAGATTTACAAAAAAACTTTGTAAAATGTACAATACCTAGTTTTCACAATTCTTAGCAATTTCAGGTATACATAACCAGTATTAATATAATTTTTCTATAGGAAGTTTGTAATAAGTAAAAAAAAGAATTGATAAAACAAATTCAAAATGATTTCAGCCCACCAAACTTCATGTTTACTGAACTAGATGTAATGTGGTAGACAACATACTAATCAACCATCCAGACTGTGACAGTTGCCAAACACAGTAATCAGTAATCCAGCGCATCGCTTCTTCAAATACTTTTTGTTAAAAAATATTACTTCGATATTTCCTATAAAAACTAAACAATGAATAGTATTGTGAAAATTCTTAAAGGCTGACAATATAGTTTGAATTAACCAAAAGCTCTAGCCTGACTCTTCCTTAAAATGGTAATTTAAAAACTGATTTACACAAATAAAACTGCCAAACAATACTTTTCAAGGCGTTAAATACGTAAAATTTGTAAAGAACAAGGCTATAAGGTGGGTAATTATTACCAGATAAATCCATTAGAGGAACATTGATTGACTGATTTAATTTTAAAGATGCATTAATTGATGTGATCATTTGCACCCATATTGAATAATTTTTAAAAACATTTACACATAGGGTAAAATTGGAAAAAGAATAAAAGACATTAAATGTAATAAATTTCATATCCATAAGAAGAGATATTAAAGTAAGTTAATGTCAAAAGTCTTAAAATGTGGCTGTACAAAAGTACATGATAAAAAACAGCCCTCTTTAACTCAAATCTTACAGCACACTCCACTTTCTCACAAAAAGGCTGAAAGGTTGCTGCAGTAACATAGATCCAACAAAGTGGTTTTGTCCTCTATCAATGCCCCAAGCACTAGATAATAAAATATTATTTATATTTTTAGTTAGATTTATCATTTTACCTTTAAAATTCATGATAAATTTATTTTTATTCATGCTTATTTTCATCTTCTTCACAGCTTCCCTCTATTTGAATTCCACTATCATATTGGGAACCTTTTGCTTTCAAGAAAAGCATAAATACTTTTTAGGACACTATTTTAATACATATTTATAATTACATATTAAAACAGGTATGTTTACATTCTTCACGTTTCCTCAAATTGACTATGTTGTAGAATGGTCAAATCTCTCAACAAATGAGAAACTTTAAAAACAGCACAAATATAATCTTGTTACTTGGTAGAAACAATAAAAAACTTGCACACATTTCATGGAACACACATTTTTCTAAGAACAATTAAATTAAAAACTCAATAATGTCAGTTCATGAACATAGTAGGGTTGCTTTAATGATATTTAGTTGATGTAGAAAATCAAAAGTCAAATAATTAACACTTTCTACAGTAGGAAATTAATTACAAGCATATCTATGGATGAAATAGATAGAATGTCAGTTGTACAATACCTATGATAAGTCTAAACAATGGACATTATAGTCTGTTTGACAATTTGTCTGGAATAACAACAGAGTTAGACCAAGTAAAACGATAGAAATTAAACACAATCATTTATTTTTTAGAGAAGTGCACAAAATCTACAATATTAAAGTACTTCCCTAAATCATTTAAAACTTCAAGAGAATTATCACTCTAATAGCCAGCAACTAATTCATTCAATGTTTTGTGTAAGATGGAAGTGTTCACTTCTCAACAACCAACAGGACTTCTCTATGCACCAAGACAACGACAACAAATAGCTACACATTCAAGCAAAATTGTTGCTGTTCTCAATAGCATGAAAAAGATTACTTGGCAGCACTTGGAGGTTCTTGGATAACCTTAGAAAAATCTTTGGAAATCTGTTTAGAAACCCAACAGAAGCAGATTTCACAAGGTGAAAAAAATCAGAAGCAATTTTCTAAATTTATGACAAGTACACAAACACCGGCAACCATGAAACAAAATTCACTTTTCTTGTCATGTCTCTCCAAAATTCCTCATAGTGTTTAGTGGCTGCTTAATGGTGCATTTGGGAAGGACATAGCTGTTAGACTAAGGTTCACAGAAAGCTTATGTATTATTAAACAGAATATTCACTACATATGTAGCACTTGGCTCAACTCTGAAGAAATTTACAGAACAATGATTTAAAATGACATAAAACATCTTTGTTATTTTTTTTATTTTACTCTACCCTTTTGACTTGGGCCTTTAAGAATTAAGGGCACTCGATTGAATAGCCATAGATATTTAATGTAGTATGTCCATGCAATATATGAGTAGTCATAATAGAATTTCATTTACTTACGTATACTGCAGCATATCAGGTGTCTTTTCCTGTAAAACTCTCCTGGAAACGAGAAGTGTAAGGGTAGATAAATAATAACAGCAATAATAATAATAATAATAATAATAATAATAATAATAATAATGTAATTATAATAAAAAATTAAAAGGGTCTATTCATATACCCAAAAACAAGAGTCCCTAATCTAATATGGAAGTTCCATTCACATTACTGACGTTCAAGGAGTATTGGAATAATTATTCTATTTCTATAATAATCTTTAAAAATATATTTCATCTTTTAAACATAATTAATATTTACATATCACAAAATAAATGAAACTTAGAAAAATTATACAAATTTACAAAAGAAGAGGGAATTTGAACAAAAAAATGATGACCTTCACGTGATACCAAAAAATATAAAGAAAGACTTCCAGTTGTTGGATGTCTACAAATGAAAATTTACTCAAATACTAACAATATATTCACATTACATGGCTTCAATTGGGTTTATATAAAAAAAGCAAGGTGAAGTTCAAATATGAATCACACTAATTACAGATAGCCACAGGAAGGATGGTCACCACATGCATCCCAAATGGGCCTACACACACAATTCTACTTCTCACTCACACATAGTAAATTCATAAATAGTAGGTTTTATTCTCTTAATTAAATTTAAATTTCTTCAACAGATTATATAAGTATCTAATAGTAGAGAAAATTGTCACCAACTTTGTCAATGCATTTTTAGTGTATCTTTGCAAAGTAGATCAAATATTAAACACAATATGTAATGAGATGTGTAACATGAAGAGATTTCACTTTTGATTCTTTGAAGATCAACATACTCTCTCCTATTTCTACACCATCACCCAATATGTTGACAAAAAGGATCTATTTCCTGACCCAAAGCTATCCATCTCTATTGTGTTGTACTGAGATTGGCTTCCTTGAGACATAGACCATGATTTCCTAGAGGGAAGGGAATGCTAAATGTCACCAGTCCACTTCTTACCCACCCTTTCCAATATCTTCACGGTCTCTCCTCTCCCTAGCTGCACCACAGTAGGGGTAAAATCCCACAAGCTTAACACTACAGCACACCGAACTGAGCCATTAAGACTGCTGTCAGCAATACACTATGAAGAGAATTTGCATTTCATTACTTACAGTGGATTCCTGAATGCAGAATGTTTTGAAAATGAAAATTTATTTTTTTTCTTTTTGACAATTTCTTAAAACTACATTTGCTTCTTCAATATACTCCCATACCGAATGCATGTGTATTTACAACCCCAAATAAAATATTTTAAAACTTTTAAAACATTTATCATGACAAAAACTCTACAAGTACTAAGACAATTTGAAATTAATAACCAATTGGAAATATATGCCTGTAGAATATTGGAATATTCCCAATAGTAACCAAGATTTCATGAACACATTTTGGTTATAATGAGGAGAACTTTTCTGTATCTCTTACAAGGGAAAATCCCTATTGAACTCACTTGGAGCCCAGCTTCTTGCACTTGCTTTGGCCAAAGAAAGTTATTGTACCTCTAATCTATTGTCTACTAATAAAAAATCTTGTCATACTAAAAATATGGAGATGCAACTCTTGAAACTAGTTTATATCTATTTATCATTTACATTTCTTTGATCCCGGTGAATTAGCTGATAAGTCATAAACACTTAATTTTACAGGAGAGCAAAAAACGTGTAGATGAAAGAAATCAGGGATTAATGATATTCAAACCAAACAATTTTTGTGTAGGTTTTGTTTGAATATCATTAATTCCTTATTTATAGCATTAATTTAAAGCTGTTTTTTCTCCCCTGTAAAATTAAGTTTTTTTTCACCTATCAGCTTATTCACCGGGGTCAAAGATTTATTCATGTTCACATGAGTATCAACATAGTAAATTAAATAATTGTTCATAAAATCTTTGTTTTCCAATACCACTCGACCAGTTCTCACACTCTCTCATTAAACAAAAATAAAAAATAAAATTCACCTAAGACTGAAAACTATGTTTGAATGATGGTTTGGAATGTTCCAAATCATGCATCCCAAAATTTGAATTACATTTAAATTGAACAAATCAAAACTTAATAATAATAATAATAATAATAATAATAATAATAATAATAAAAATTATTATTATTATAATAATAACAATAACACATAAGAGAAACTATACGCACAGATAGATTTTGGTGAAACTGTATGACTCTTCTACCATGATATTCTAAATATGTGTCTTTGTATAATAATTTCCTCCTACCTCACATCCATGTATCTTTTAAATAATATTAATAAAATAATATTTTAATAAAGTAAGAAAAGATAAAATAAAATTATACCACATTAACATAATACATACATTAATTACACAAATTATATTTATATCCTAATTCACTTACTGAATGAAACCCATTCCTTTGATTATGTGGGCAATATAATAAATCAATACTCATACATTGATGCAAATTTACTTTTAAATTTTATCAATTACTTACACATTTTCAAACAAATGCAAATCACTAATATTAATATGATGTTCCCCAGATATTGTTTGCTATCAAAATATGTCCACTATTAAAAAAAAAAAAAAAAGTAGTAGTATCTTGACTATAAGCATAACCAATTTTAATCCAAGTATTAAACAACAAAAGAAAAGTGACATTTCTCTATTTAAGTCAATAAATTTCAATGCTTCCATTTTGTAATGTGGGCTTTTTTGAGTAATTTTTGTACACACTTCATGCCCACGTTTCCCATGCCTAGGTTTCAAATAAAAGTGTATATTTTTAAACTACAAAACCAAAATATGTCTACTCAAATACTGCATGGACAACATTTTACACTTTTGACACATCAATCATCCACAAAGATGATGCATTTATCATTTTAAAAAGGGCAATACTATACTATGCAATACAAATTGTTTATTTGTACATTTAATTTCTTCTCTCAATGTTGGTATTCATTGTATTTAATACATATCAAACATGCAGTAACATTAAAAAAGGCAAGGCATCAGAGATCAACATCAATGAAATTTAAATTCACACATAAGCAAAATTGCATTAGTAACATGTATTACAGAATTTGATATCTTCAAAAAATATTAATTTGTGGCCAAAATTCACAGACATAACAGACCATAACATGCACTTCAAAACCAATCATGATTCAGTTACAATTAGTATTTTTCAAACAATATGAATTAATCAGAATTAATTTTAAAGAAGCATATTACAAATTGCATATCAAACATATAAGCTGCTTCATTGAAATACACATTCCTTCATCACATTCATGCTTCCCTCATCCTATACATTAATTACCAGTTTTAATATGTGGCATGCAGCAAGCAACCAAATCTCTTCAGCATCCTATGACCATAAATCATGCAAATAAGCTAACCCAATGAACATTCAATTTTCTGTTCGTTGCATTTCTTCATTACAAAACAATATAAAAAATATTGCTTGGCTAGTACAGCTAACTTTGTAACAGTTCAAGAAAAGACAACCATTATCTGAAGGTATAAAATGTAAATGTACAAATGCTAAGATGGATGGTTTCAATGAAAATGACTAACCAACTTAGAAATGTAGAAGTTACAATCAATCATTTCTTTTTTCAATTGCACAAAAGCAAGTGGCTGCACAAAGCACTTAACATCCAAATGAATATCAAAACAAAAGAAGATAGAAGACATAACACTCAGGTTCATTGCTATTCACCTCCATCGACTAGAAAGAGAAAAGGTGTGAGATTACATGTTCATATATATTCCTTATTATATATTCCATTCACATACACAAGTGGATGTGAAATTCTGTATGAAAGTAAATCAAGCAAGTGTGCAACTAAACTGAGTGAGTGATTGAGTGGTAAGAGTGAAGAGTAAGTGCCAGTGAGTGAAGAGTAAGTGCCAGAGAGTGTGAAGAGTAAGTGCGAGAGAGTGTGAAGAGTAAGTGCGAAAAAAAAAGAGTAAGTATGAGAGAGTGGAGTGTGAGTTAGTGAGAGTGCGAATGAGTGACAGTGTGAACGCATGACTAAAGTGGCAGTGGTAGTGTGAACGAATGAGTGGCAGAGCGAACGGATGAGGGGAGACGAACGGAAGAGGGGAGAGCGAATGGAAGAGGGGGAGAGAATGGATGAGGGAGAGCGAATGGAAGAGGGGAGAGAGAATGGATGAGGGGAGAGAGAATGGATGAGGGAGAGAGAATGGATGAGGGAGAGAGAATGGATGAGGGGAGAAGGAATGGATGAGGGGAGAGCGAATGGATGAGGGGGAGAGCGAATGAATTAGGGGGAGAGCGAATGAATGAGGGGGGAGAGCGAATGAATGAGGGGGAGAGTGAATGAATGAGGGGGAGAGCGAATGAATGAGGGGAGAGCGAATGAATTAGGGGAGAGCGAATGAATGAGGGGAGAGTGAATGAATGAGGGGGAGAGCGAATGAATGAGGGCGGTGTAATTTAGGGGGAGTGTGAATGAGTGGGAGTGATTTGAGAAATAACGAGTGATTGAAAGGAGTGAATTGAATATGAGTGAAGTGGGTGAGAGGATGAGTTGGAGGAAAATGGAGAAGAGAAAAAAGGAGAACATGTGTATTTCCATATGGGAACATGGGGGACTGGTGGTTCCACATTTGAAGAAATGAAGAGCCAAGGTAGGAAAAAGCAGTGAGAGGAAAGTCAAAGGGGGAGAGTAGGAAAAAATAGGGCAATATTTCTCTTGCTAAATCAAAATTATTGCAAGAAAAGTAAATCTGACATTGTACAAAACCAGACGTTTACATTAACAAGTCATCTTTTCAAATATTTTTCCAAGCTTTAACAGGCATCTCTCTTAAATATAGTTTCAAATAATAAAACCTACAGTTACGAATCGATTTGGTATAAACTGAAATCAGAGTCCAACACCAACATCACTCTACTTCTCAAAATACTTAACTTCATTCATGGTAGGAAATAGTTCCAGAAGCAACCAATACATCATGTGAATGTACCAAATGTCTACAACTATTATATTACAAGGATGCATCAGAACAAAGAAACAATACTTCCAAAGCACAAAGCAATATTGACAGCAGTTAAACAGTGGCAGAGAAGTTATCTACAATGCATAAACTGAACTGGAGTATGATGTGTCTGGCTTGATATATATCACTGTCAACAGAATTGTACTAAATACCAATATTTTATAGAAGTCATGCCCTACTTTATGAAGTACTGCCTTCTAAAAAGCAAACAAAATTCTGGCTTGAGACATACAACTAAACAAGAAGCAGAGTTATGCCCTGCATACATGCTGTGAGAGAGAATACCTCTGCGTTATCTCCGTGTGAGTTATGCTGTGTTCCTGCCGCTGCTCAATCCGCCGGTTCACCAGCCTGCATCGCCAATGCAAAGCCAAAACTAATTACCAGGGTTACTCTGAGACCAAGCTGCTTTAAGCTTAGCAAATTGATTAAAAAATAATTAAGTTAGTTTCCTCCCTTTTCAAGCATGCAAGAACAAGGGGTGAGGTATGGAGATTCAGTTTCATACATTTGACCGAGCTCCATATGTGCTTCATACCTTGGGATAGGGTAAAGACAAGTACCAAACCTGAATGCAAGAATGGTGTGATCATGTCATTAAAAGCACAGAGAACAATTAAGGTAATTAATAACAGCACAAATAAAGCACCAAAAACTAAAGTTTTAGACATCCGAACAATGCATTATACACATTAAACAGCCTAAATATTCAATAACGATTCTAATTATAATATAAAACTTGTAATGCTTTACATTGATATATGTGAGGTAAATAAATATATTGTTTCTGTTTAACTGTAGTAAACGTTCATTCCGAAACAAACTTATAAAAATTATATTGGCAAAATAAAACCTTGAGTCAAAAAAAAAAAAAAAAAAAACAGAACATGCAAAACACTAGTTCATCACATGATTCTTCCGTTCAGGTTTTAAATTTAAAAATCAGATGCTTACACACTGAAGTGTAGATGTGGATGATTTCAAAAACTTGCAAGTGCAAGTGAACATACACATTTTACAGTGCAATTTATAAGTTAAATATCTCACTACCTGCTGTGGTACACACTTTTTAATAAGAAACAATACTACATAAATCTTAAACTAAAAAAAGCGGTTTCACAGTATATTCTGGTATAAAATAAAAGTACTAGAGTTAAAGGAGTTCTATTTTATACAATAAAAAGTGCAATGAAGGAAGAAATTACAAAAGGTATAAAGAAGGTGCAAGTCTATTTGACCAGAAGGATCTGTTCATCACCAAAGAAGAGGTGAATCCCTCTAGCAGTGGTGCAACGCAAACGCATTCCCCAAACATTGAAGAGGTCCCACCTCCAAATCATACACCAACACTTAAAATTATATAGTAATAATCATTATTATTCACATAAAATTGTAATGCATCTCCAAACATGAATATATTCTTCACAAATTTCTAAAAAAGTCTGCCGCAATTCAACATTTCACTAGCACCTTCTGAAAATCACCACCTCCATATAGGACACTTCATTGTGTTGTTGTTGTTGTTGTTGTTGTTGTTGTTGTTGTTGTTCGTGGTGTCGGTGGCGACGTCCGTGTTGTTAGTGTCGGTGGCGGTGTTGTTAGTGTCGTCGGTGGCGGTGTTGTTGGTGTCGTCGGTGGCGGTGTTGTCGGTGTCGTCGGTGGCGGTGTTGTCGGTGTCGTCGGTGGCGGTGTTGTTGGACACTTCGTTGGTTGTTGTTGTTGGTGTCGTTGGTGGGGCGGTGTTGTTGGTGTTGTCGGTGGCGGTGTTGTGGTGTCGTCGGTGGCGGTGTTGGTGTCGTCGGTGGCGGTGTTGGTGTCGTCGGTGGCGGTGTTGGTGTCGTCGGTGGCGGTGTTGGTGTCGTCGGTGGCGGTGTTGGTGTCGTCGGTGGCGGTGTTGGTGTCGTCGGTGGCGGTGGCGGTGTCGGGTCGGTGGCGGGGCGGTGTCGGTGTCGTGGCGGTGGTGTCGGGGTCGTGGCGGCGGTGTCGGGGTCGTGGCGGCGGTGTCGGGGTCGTGGAGGTGTTGGTGGTGGTGTCGGCTGTGGCCATTCGTCCCGAAAGTGTAGTTATTTAATATCTGGACGTGGCGATGTTCCTTCCTAGCTGGATGGTAAGAACCGGCGCCGATTTACATGTCGACCTACGAGGGATTTCCTACATCCAGGTATATCCCCCACGGGACATCGCCCCAGCTCGAACAAGCTCTAAATTCCCGACGTGTGTGGTAGTGTGTATGTGTCAGGGGAGATAGTAGGGCAATTAAGAGGTAGGAAAGATCGCGGTCCGTTTGTTAGGGAAATGTTCCGACATTCGTCTGGCACGGATAAAAAAAACAAGGAAAACTATCTGAACAACCGGCCACTAAAATTCTCCAGGCAGCGGCTGACTTCGACCTGGCTAACTAGTGTCGAAAATTCGCCATCGTCAAGACTCGAATCCTAGGACATCCAGGTGAGAGTCGCAGCGCAGACATCGGCATTATTGATTCTGAGCTAACTCAGCCGGCAATTGTTTGAGGAGGCTGTCTGTACCAAACACACAGTACTCGACTGATGATGAAAAATATCAGTATTTTTATTGAAGAAATTAATATTATTTTATTAAGGAAAATTAGTGCTACAACATCACGTACTTCCTCGCACTTACAGTCACGGTTAGATATTATTTTAATACTTTTCAAAATTGTGCCTTCTTCGTACCTACGTTTCTTCGCCATCTTTTGGGGTATTGAGCGCACGCGTATTTATATATATATATATATATATATATATATATATATATATATATATATATATATAAATAAATACTCTCTCTCTCATTTTGGCATACGATTGCTATGATAATATCTTGAAGAAACGATTTTCTTGTCCGAAATTCAATTTTGGATATTTCACAACCGCAGGGGCAGAATACTTGTACTTGCAGACGCACTTAATCCGTGTGTGTGTGTGGCAGGTTGCGTAAATGTCAGGAGCGCTTGAGTCGTAATAAATAGGGAGTTTTAGCACCAGGCGTAAGGAGACAGTCCTAAACTCTATTGATTACGTGGCTATCGAGTTTATAAGGTCGTAATGAACAACGTTCCGAAGAGTTTTAGCAATTGCGTCATTGCGTTATGCATTATAACAAAAGGAGCATTTCAAGAGTTGAACAAAGAGTTCCATAATATATCGAGGAGTGTAGACTAAGTAGTGAGACATTTCAATCACGATACGAGGCAAGAGTATAACATCTACATTGTGCAAGGAGTTTTACATTTTATGGCCCACCGCCATGAGCACGCAATCTGGAATTTTGAATCGGCTTTTTTTGAGAATCTAAGGAATATATTAAAACAGCGTTCGTTTTTTGGCATAAGACAGAAACTAACCCGAAGGTATGATTTCAACTTCTTTTTCGCAAACTTCTTACCCGTCACCTCTCCAACATTTTCCATTAATTCTTACCAGCGTTGTGGAGTTGGTAAGGAATAACTAACTGCCTTACATACGGGAATAGGTTTCTTAGAGTTGTAAAATACATTTCCTGTTTTTACGTGGCCATTTCGCCGTTTGTAAGGTGACCGTTGAGACTCCTACAGACGTGCACTATTTATGAAAATATAAGGTCGTTAGGCCTTTAGGCCGTTAGGCCTAAGTAAGACATGGCTTCATGGTCCGTCACGTGACTGTTAGTACATAACGTCGCTACCTTACGCGTGGCGCTAAATCTCCCTAATGAATAAATCAACAACGCCCTTACAAGTCTGATTTATTCAAACCCTTCTTTAAACACTCACATCACTAATAACTGGGAGAGGATATTTATGCGAAAAAAAAATTGAAATATGCTTTTAAAATATGCATTTATGACCTAAAAATTCTAAAATATGCGCAATAATTAATATATTCCATTTCCTGTATAAATCTTTCTTGATAAAATTCAGAGGAAGCATGTTAGAAATGAACAGATATTTTTGTGCGAACATAATATAATCTACCTTACTTCGCGGGAGAAATAACTAAAGTAAATATTCACCTTAATATATCTTGTTGCACTACTTCTGCATGATTTAAAAAATATATCACAAAAATCTTACATTTGCACAGTATTTTATCAATAGAAAAAAAAAACAACGGACGAGCTCTTTCTAATCAATGAACGCGGTGGCCGGCACAGGAACCTTAGATTACATACAAATATAAGGACTGAATTTCTGAGCGAAGAAATCAAATAGGCTACTCAGCAATTTCGTAGAGAACAACTGTTGCACTGTTGACTTATTAATTAAAATTTATTTATTATATTTAATTAAAAAAGGACTTAGTAGTCGAAATAAATGAGAAATTAATGTATACACAAAACGACAAAAAATGGGTAATTTTCTTTTGTCATAATATAAAAAAATATTGTATACACTAAACGGAATTGTTGAAAAGTGAAAAGAAAAAAAATTCATTAAAATCCGCCCCATACTAATAACAATGTGTGAACATTTCAAAGAAATAGGTCAAGTAGTTTTGGAATGTGCATGTGTGTGTCGCACATAGACGCAAAAACTACTGGACCGATTTCGTTATATATATATATATATATATATATATATATATATATATATATATATATATATATAGGGCTAAGTGAATTTGGCTTCTTGGGCTAGAGTGAATTTTTTCTGGCCTGTCGATTGCATCTGTTGCTGGTAATCAGCATTTTCGTGACGTAATGAGTAATGTTCTCGTCGGTTTTTCATTGCACGGCGGAGCAAAAGGAACTTCAATACGAAGTCTCACATGACATCCTGGCCTCCACAAACAGTGACCCGGAATTCATGAAGTCTGTTTGTGAAGTTCGGGCCACTGTTTGTGGAGTCCAGGATGTCCTGTGAGACTTCAACACGACGTCGATTTTGCTCCATCGTGCAATGAAAAACGGACGAGAGCATTACACACTACGTCACTCAAATGTTGCTAGCCAGCAACAGACGCAATCAGAGACAGACACACAGAATGCCTATGCTGCTCTATGCAGCCCCCAATCGGGCTGATGCCTTTGGGATCCAATCATACGCCCACTGTGCGAAATCATTGTGTAGATAGTATTGCCTTAAAGGTGACCCGGGCGTTTCGCACGGTTTCGTATGACGCTCTCTGTGTGTGTGTGTGTGTGTGCGCGCGCTGTGTGTGTGTATGTGTGATAGTCGACATGACCCCTATAGACTTCATGACAAGAAAGGGACAGGCTCTACAGACGTAAGCGAGAGAGAACTACAAATAGCGTCATCATGAAGGAAGAGTGGGAGAAGACAATGACTCAGTGGCAACAGCAATGGATTCTATCATTCACTGGTAGATGGACGTTTCGTCTTATTCCTAACGAAATGAAGTTGGACCCAAAGGAAACACGGAGATGTAGATCATTATTTGACCCAGTTGTTAACGGGGCACGGGTTCTACCGTGCATACCAACTCCGTTCCCGGTTGGACGAACGCCCAACCTGTGATCCATTGGTCGAAGATGTGGAGCACGTGTTCTTTCGCTGTGCACGCTTCGCAGAGGAGAGGGAGGACCTCCGACTCCTGATATCGTCACTGGGATGTTGGTGTCCCAAGAGAACTGGAGTGCGATAGCCACCTATGCCGCAAACGTTTTGAAGAAGCTTCGGATAGAAGAATGATTTCGAAGGAATATCCCGTGACATCAGTTGGCATAGAGCGATATGCCGACCTGTCCTTCCCGTGATTCAATGCCTGACGGCGGGAAGGGAATCGGAAGAAGGGAGGGATTTTTAGTGGGTAGGCACAGCCTAGCTGTGAATCCTACACGCTGCGGGGTACGAGTTCCGGAATGTCTTTGGAAGATTTTCCCTTGCCCTCGTAAAAAAAAAAAACAGGATTTCGGAGACGGACGGACACTGACTCGCCGACCGACCGACTTTTTGTCGTAAATCGAATTTTTGGAATCAAGGGCCCGTATAACATGGATTCTGACTCCAAAACGTATTGAAGTAATTTACTATGTATAGGAACAAAACTTTCCCACTTTTTCGTTACCAGTATCCAGCAATAAGAGATTTTCCGTCGAAAATTCGCCGTGCTCACTATTCTGAAAACCAACGAACAAAAACGCACCAAATAACCTAACCGTGTTCACCCTTCTGAAAACAAAATAACAAACACACATACAAAACCACCAAAGAAAGATTTAATTCCCCAAAACGTAGACAATTCCAAAGTATGTTGTGGCCATATTACTGTTCTGGGAAATTGTCCCCTCCTCTCCTCGTTTCAAGCAGCTCATTTCGCACGTGTTTTTGGCTTTCATTGCACGTCTTTCGAAGCTGTCAACAATGAACGCTAATTGTAAATATGTCGACTTTGCTCTAGAGAAAAAAAGTCTTGATTTTAAACCGCGCTGTAGATCGTGGTGAATGGTTAACTGGGGAAAGGATATTCATATAAGATTCTGGAATAGTTGAACTGAATTGTAGAAATACCTCAACCAGAATACGGCATACACAAAGACTGTGTCAAATCCTAAAACATTTCTGGGAATTGATATTACTGAGATATCAGGAAAACATGACCCCCTTATCAAAATATTTTCTGCAATTCTCCGGGAATTGACCGTCACTCTGTGAATTCTAACTATTTTTCTTGTTTGTGCGAAATACACTGTTAAGCATTACCTACGCTCGGTATCCCGGGCCCGAAAGCGTATGAAACTACTTGATGAGGCAGATGTGAATTCTTTGAATTCATGACAAACACACTGAAGACACGTAAGAGGTAGGAGTGGCGAAAATTGAAAGTAAAGCATACACAAGAGCCATAGAAAGTAAAAACAAATGAAATAAGTTCTGTGACTAATCATGGCTGACATTTTCAAATTAAAAAGCGATTCAGGAAGTAGTAGTTTGAAGCGGCCTGATGTCCCGCCTTTGAATTATTCGTCACCGTTAAGAACCGTAAAACGGGCATCTGGGCAAAGTTTGTGCAGGTTCATTGTAAACTCAGGGAATGAGTTCTTTAAAGTGGCTCGGTGAGGTATAGGCTGAGAAAAATAAAAAAAACTACACAACTTTCTAAGATAATACAAGCTTCTGAGGCCAAACGGTAAAGATATTATCTATTTTTAATATTATGAGGAACACGCTTGCGTTTTACTTTCTCGCTACCGCTTACGCAGTAGAGAGAGCTATATAATGCCGCGCGAATTCTCGGCAGAAAAGCTTAATACAAGTGCTAAATTTGTATGATGTAAAATATCTGTGGGTCCTTGATACCGAAAAATCAAATGACGACAAAACGTCTGGCCGTTCGTGAACAACGCTAGCGGCTAAACCGTTCAGCTAGTTTGTTCCAGAACATTCCCCAATGGATCTAGCTGACGTCGCGGCCCCTTGCATTTCAAACCAATATTTTAAATTGGGGGGAGGGGACTTTACAGGAAGCCCCTCGAACATTTTCAAAATTTAAATAAAAATGGCTCCATCGTTTTTTATTAGATTTTGTTGGCTAGTGTGATAAGCTAGTGTATAAGAGAAATGTGCAGGTCTCCTTTGCGTTAAAAACAAATTATGCAAAATTAAAAACGCTGTGTTCCTACAATTACAATTATAAAGATAGAGATTTTTCCCTTAATGAAATCTGTTCCTTAAAGATATTTAAAGGTACTTAAAGATAAAGAAAGTACATGCTGTTTTAGCACCACTAATTTTTCCATTTATTTATTTATTTTACATTTAAAACAGTGTGTGACGTGCTAAGGGGATAAGTGAATTCTGTGCACGTTTTCAAAATTGTGATCCCTACCCAAAGCCATATACTACTTGAATGACATTCCTGAAACGATTTATTCAGTATAGAGTGTAAGCACGCGGTGAGAATATCACAACTAATGGATTTTGCGTGTCATTTGTAGAGCTTAGGCTCGAATCCGTGAATAAATATTTTTTCTTTAAACTTTTTGTACGAATAGAGCACAATACACCCAATTCAATGGCAGAAAACATTTTCACTTACACCTGTTTCTTTTAACCTCAGGCGTTCCGCATGGCTAGGAGTTTTTCAAGCGATGGTTGAAGTATTAGTGCGTAGTGAAGTATTAACGCAAATTATATTAAAGTTGTATAATGCATAATCAATGCAAATTGTTAAGGAACTTTCAGAAATTTTAAACAGACCTAGAACCCCCCTGAACTGAACAGTGCATACAATTTGCAAATGGGGAGGATGTGAAAAGGAAAATGCTCACCTTTATTTTCATAAAAAGTACTTACAAAAAAGTCAGGTATTCCAAATTTCTGCAAGGGCTGAAAGGTTTCTTTTGATATTTACTACTCTAGGCATTGTATAATGCACAATATATATCAGAATATTTCTGATAACTATAATTCAATATAAGGACAAGAATCAATACAAGGTAGCCTGATTGATAATTACCATTCTGCATGCCTATACCAAACTAAGTTGTCGGCACAATGGCTTCTAAAGCATTAACAGAATAAAGGCAAATTTTTAGATTGCCAAAATTTTCTAGGAATAAGTACCGTCTTATGAACCAATATTTTAGTTTGGGAAAACAAAGAGGGTCTGAAAAGAAAGAAAACAATTCTTGGTTAGGTAGATATCACTTAGTGCAACAAGCTGAAGATTGAAGATATTTGAATTGTAGGACAGTGTGTCAAGATTATATGCCACCTCCATAGAACAGGACTGTGAACTGGAGCATTAGATTTATCCAATTAATCCAAATTATGTTAAGTACATAATCTTGAGCTAGTGATACAAGCTCTGGGTTCCAAGACAAACTGACCTTAGAAAAGCGCAGTAGAAAATATTCTATTAAGTTTCCAATGTATTTATACACATTTTGTTATCGTTTTGTTTCTTAATGAATTTGAGATAACATGTTTTTGACATATAGAAATCATATAAGCTTTTGATCAAAAAAAAATTTCAAAAAATAGAACCAGAGTGGGGCAAAATATTTAAATACATAAAAATTAAATAAATAAATACTTCAAATATTCAAAATACAGTAAATACATATTTGTATTATTATTTTTATTGCAACAATTTGTTGTAATTGTCAATTACAATAAATTACTAACTGACAGTCATAAATTTCTGAACAATAACTTTTAAGTCTAACTGAAATAAAAGGAATTTCCTATTAAAGTGACCAGTTTTTCAAACAAATCATTCGACAATAAAACCCAATTTGATGAATGTATAAAACCCACAAAGGAAAACAGTTGTTCAACTGGCTCGGATGAACATAAACTAGAGTTGTAAGTAGAGCTTAGACATGTAGGCACTGAAAAGGCCGAAAATAGGTAGTCAAATAGGCAGTTAAAAACTTAAAAATAGGCAGGGAAATGGGCATTAAGGTTGAAAAATATTAAAATTTATATGTAATATGTACTACATAAAGGATGAACACTATTTTCTAAAAGCAAATTGAATTTCTTCGATCATCAAAACATATTGCAGATTTAGATAATATTTCCTACAAGTTGACTCTCATGGAATTTTATATTTTGTTGGGTAAACTGGTTAAATTTTGGATTTTCAAGTTTTGAAAATGGCATGCTTGCGGCATGCATGCATGCACAAGTCAGAGTTCAATTTCTTTTTTGTCATCTTTTGACTGCACTTGCTGAAGAAGTTTTTAATAGTTTTTCTTACTTTTTTTTTTGTTGTTGTTAATTTTTTGCACAAGTTGCAGTGTTTTTATAATGTAAGAAATATTTTTTTGCACAGTTTACCACCTTTTCACAATACTGGCAAAAAAATACATTTCCAGTCTGCCATGAATCCTCTCCATAAATTTGCTCTTTTAGGAATGCACTTCTTGAAACTTTCTCTTTTGGCTTTGTAGCAAGCATGCTTAACAGGAACAGCAAATTTACTGATCTGACATGCACCAAACTTTGAAAGCAATTCAAAATTATCACAGAAAACGCCGCCTTATCTTATGTAATTCTATCTTCTAAAAGCGAAAGATGCTAGGAGCGCTATTTTTGAGCACTGTATTCTTGGAAAGGAATAGATAGCTCACTAATCATTGCAAAGATCAGATAGACGAGAGCAATTTTCTGTTCTCTGGAGCGCCCTGATGGGCTTCAACGAAGTAGTTAAGGTAACCCGCACAGTGTCAAATTCTCATACATCTCTAAGTGGTGTCCCTGCTCAACATGTTACAGGCAACAACACACAGGCCATAGAGCTTTTCGATCGGAGCATGCCCTGGTGGATTGTATGTGGTTGTTACTTGTTTGGTAACAAATTACGCATCAGTGATTACTCAAAATATGATTGTAGGGAAAAAAAAAAAAAAATAAAATAAAATAAAATAAAAAAAAAAAAAAAAAGTGGAAAATTCAATATAGGCACTTACAGGCTCTTAATGCTTGATTAGGCAATTGTCTCTAAAATAGGAATTTGTAGACATTATAAAACCCTCGCAAAAGCCATTTTTGAGGTAAACATTGATAATGGGGAGAGATGCCTGAAAGTACATTCAAAGAAATAAAGGAGACAAAAAGAGCATTGTCTGGAATCTAGTTTTAAGGAATAAACATTTTTTGTTGGTTAATTGTCCAGCATTTATAATGATTCAGATTTATAATTTAAAAATGAAGTGAATTTAAATTCAACAGATGAAAGAGGCTTTTATTTTTGTTTCAATAAGGTTCATTTACTAGCAGAACCAAAAGAAATTATCTTTGTTATCTTCATCTGTATTTGAAGTATTTTAAATGTTTCCTTTTTTAAATACACCTATTTTATGTATTTAAATACATCTCTAAAATACATGCCTACAATACTCAAAAATAGTTATTCAAATACAAAATGTATTCAAAATATGTATTTCAAATACAAGTATTTAAATACTGCCCAACCCTGAATAGAACAGTATCAACTATTTAAAATCTGCTATCAACAATAAAGGTTTGATAATCCTACTACAATTAAAAAACACAATATTTAACACTTTAAAATTCCAACAACATTCAAAATTATTATTCTTCCTGAAATCTCTAAGGGCATGAAAAATTTGAATACATTACAATAACCTCTACTTTGTATTTGAAAAGACCTAATCCATTATTTAGTAAACATGCATAACAATGGTAGTTATTTCATAAATGCAGTAGCCTTACAATTTTTTGATGTAACAGGGACCAAGATAACCTCTAATAATCAACAGAAAAACTCTGATAATTTGAAGATAATTTCAAAAATCAAAGTATAAATTGCAGAACTATATAAAATGAACGAACAAGCCATTTACCTCAGATACAGAGAGAACTAAATCAGAAAAACAAATATTAGATGTTGTTCCATCATAAATATTTAATTCAGCAAAAGCTTTCTAGATGCATATAGGTAATCCACAATAATTGAAAAAATTTTTGTAATTTCAAATTGTGAAAGAAATTAAAAATGACACTCAGAGCATGAAGCAGTCATTAGCAAAATATTTCAAGTGAAATAACTTAAATAATTGACCTAAAATGTTTTAAAATATGAAACTGATGGAAAAAGAGTATGTGAAATTTTTAGATTTACATTGTGTGGAGAACTAACAAAGTAAATACATTGAAATTTATTTAAACTGGAACCTGTATAAGCAGGAAAACTGCCTTAACCGAAAATTTCTCCCGCCCGTGAAGTTAAAAGGAATTTTACACAACATAAAACGGAACCTCTCCAATGCGGAAACGGAACAGTTTTTATGTCCTGCAGGAAGAAAGAAAGAAAAGACTGAAAATATATGGTGAAATATTAGGAGACAACTGCTTATTACATTCCAAGTCGATTTGCCTGGTGAAAAGAAGGATTGCCCTTATCACATTGTTGCAGACAATTTGTTTGCAGTTTCAACTTGCTGAACCCAAAAAAAGGGAAAGGGATTTGCCCAAACAGAATTCCACATGATTTTCCTAAATTGTAATAAAGAAATGAAAAGAAGTCATGGGGAACCGTTTAAAGTATTAGCATTTTCATAAAAAAAATAATAGCATCTTTCTACACAAATGGTTCAACAACATCGTTAGAGCAATTTCTACAGGGTAAGGAGTGATGGAAATGAAGTCAGTTAAAAGATTCAGCCAGTCTGAAAAGAAAATTATAAATGTGACTCAACCAAGTATTTTCAAGGCAATCAAGAAAAGTACGGGCGGTACAAACCACATGGATGAGGATAAAAGCCTTTGGCATGGATGAGGCCGCATGGATGAAGATAATGGCCTTTACAGGATGTATATAAGAAGTAAAGAATGATATTGGGCATTATTTAGTTGGATGCTTGATGTCACCGTCAACAACACTTGGAATCTATATAAAAAATGCTGGTAAATCTGTAATGAAACTCATTTCCAGAAGGGAAATCATACAGATCTACATAGCACGTTATAAAAATCCCATTCAATCGCCACATGGAGCAGCCTCCCAAGCACCAAGGAGCATGAGAATTATAGAGAATTAGATATGATTCCCTTAACCACTTTTTACACAAAGTAGAAATGAAAAAAAAGTCAGAATTGTGCTTATGAAGGATGTTCTAGTGTAGTAAGTACTAATGCAGTGTAGGACTTGCAATACTGGCTATTACATAAAAGGATAAGATTATTCCAGTGAAAGTGTTTTAGAAAACTTATGAATTCAATTTTAATTCTTTAAACTTTATAATAATATTAAAAACGTTTCAATATTAAGGTATGAAAGGCTTTTGATAATTTGCCCTTGTCCCTCAGCTTCCTGAGGAAAATTGTAGTGCAAAGGACTAGCGCAACGTAAATGTCACATGCCCTCATAGAGCACCTTCATTACAAAACAATTTTTTAGCATTTTTCTCTACTGTAGAAGATACTAATAATTTCATCCAATGTGGAAACAACATAAGTTTTGGAAAAAAATAATTACCGTCCTTGGAGGGTTAATATTCATTTAATGGCGATTTCTTCCATAAATATGTTATATGTTAATGCATTTTGATAATTATAATCTAGTCCTATAATTTACTACTTTCAGGGCAGAAATATCACTATTACAAGTATCAAAATGGACCACCTTGCATAAAACAGAAAACTCCCTAAACCAGATTTTTTTGTGTCCTGACCTATTCCGGATTAGGCAGATTTCACTGCAACTTGAAAATTTTTAAAATGGACATAAATTATGATAAAATAAAATAAACTTGAATGAGCAAACTGACAAACCAATTCTGAGGTGGCTTGCGTCAAGTAGCCTTCAGATGACAGCTTTGTCATCTACATTTATTTTGTAACAGTAATGTCCATTTATGTCATTCATGTTATTTATTCAACTTTGCTACTACATTTACATATAACATTTTATTTTCTCTTTTCATATCAGTTTCATAATTCTAAAAAATTGATGTCACTTCTTAACGTTATTTCATGTTCATAATTCTAAAAAATTGATGTCACTTCTTAACGTTATTTCATGTCAAATATTTCACTTTTACAATTTCTAATTATAAAAATTACCTTATTTGTTATAGCACTGAAGATGGCTGCAATGCAACCAAAAAAGCTTTATGCAGAGTTAAATAATTACAATGGAACTACAACTGATATTTCATTTTCTTATGCCAAGAATGTCATAAACCTCAGACCACTTCCTAGTATTAACTAAAACAGAGGTAGTGACAATGACAAAGAACATTGGACAAATGAATCCGTTGGGTATCATATTCTGGAAAGTCCCAATATTCCTAGAATCTATTACACCATCACCCAGCGTACTTGCCAGCCTACTACTTCTACTACAGCAACTAAATTCATTTGTGTACACTCATTTTTAAATGAATTTATTTTGTTGTTTTTTCTGATGACTGCTTCAGTTAAGCTGGAGGCTCTAACTGAAACCTGGATAACTGAATCTTTTGTACAAGCCAAGTCAACAAAAGGAGTTGTAATCGTTTCCACACAACCTCACCAATATGCTTTCTCCCCATAATATACATGTCTTCTTCCATCTAAAATAAAACTCTTCAACCAATTTATTGCCTCATAATCCTAAATACACTATCCTGACGGTAATTTTCTCATTAAGCACTTAATCTTGGAATAACAGAAATAGTATAATCTTGCAAACCCTTACTAACATATTAAAGGAGTCCTCCACTCTATTCCCACAACACAGCATTAATAATAATATGAAAGTACTACACAGAGTAATTGGGAAACATGACGTAATAATGAACAATAGTGCCAAATGTATTGTGTTCACCAAAATAAATTTCTTTCAATAAATTTGAGCACACACATTATCTAATCAAATCTGATCAATCTCATGCGATCACAAAAACTTTGGTAAGCGGTCTGAATTTGCAATTGAAAAAATTCATAAATAAAACATTGGATCAAAGACTTTCCTGATAATTATCAGAATCACAAAAACTTAAATTGTTATTAATCAAACACAAGACTTCTAAACCTCATACAACTCCAGGTCTCTCATCATTTGAGAGTTGGTAAACTGTCTGAAATTGTGATTTAAAAATTCATAAATAAAAAGTTGGATCAAAGACTTTCCTGATAATTATTGGAATTATGTGGATTTCATCTATTCTGTACAAACAGATTCAATGAAACAAATCCACAAGGAAGCAATTTGCAGGGTTGAGTAGAATGTGCAACTGTATTTATATTGATATAGTGATCATTGCATTCCCTCGTGCACAGAACTGTTCTGTAGATAATTAAATTAGTTCAAAGCACTAATTCTATTGACTAATTTAATTATTAAAATACATTGTTACTCAGTAACGTGGTCACAATTTGGATAGTACGTCAGTGGAACATATTCTCGGCAGTGCATCCAACAAGGTGACAGGCAAGGTGACAATTATATGTTCTGTATATCTGCACTTCACATGCAGTACTCTAATAAGACATTACAACAACGTTTCAATTTATTTCACAATTTCAAACCTTGTTTATTAATGATAACATCTTTTTCATTTCTAGTTTTCAAAGACTCAAACACTGCTTTTGATTGCACTTCCACATGTCCAAGGACACAAAAGTTGCAGAGTGTAAGACATTCATTTAGATGCGATCTAAAGAGTTGTGCTGTTTTTAGTTTCTTAATGTCAGGCAATATTCTATCAACATTTTACTTTTGTGCACTTTATACTTTTGAGTTAGAGTTCTGTCATTTATAATTACATCATTTATGTAGATTAGTAAGTATGTAGTTAAGTAATTTTAAATCCCATGTTACTCTATGAGTACCTACAATTAATACTTCTTGAAGCTGTAAGATATTAATATCAGATAGCAACAAAATTATTGTTGGAGAATCCTTCTCGAGCATTTTCAATCAAAATGGGCAATTTCCACTAAATTCCTAAGCAATGGTGCAAATATAAATAAACCATACATCCTTCCCACCAAAATTTTATAAACACATTCCAAAAGAACACCATGCAGATGGGTAAGAATATTTTTATTCACAGTTAAAAATGTTTATATCACACTTCCAAAATGGATAAACCAAAATATTTTAAAACCCATGTACAAATTGACAAAGTGTTTTGAACACAGTATCCCAAAGATCATTTGAAATAACATCATTCAAATGATGATGAGATATGAGATAAATTTTTGCAAGGCACACATTGCAATCAAACTCACTGCATCTGCTTCTTACCTTAATTTCATCTCTATTGATGGAAAATGTTTACCGACATTCATGAAATCTATGAAAGATTATGAGAACATTTGGAACTCAAATTATAAAAATTAAGCAACTTTTTCTCCTCCCACAAGATGTATAAAAAATCTTTACTGAACAAAAAACTAGTATTAACTACATACTACTATTATTAGTAACACTTACCTAAATATTACTCTCAAATTCATGAAGAAATAGCGCTGCAGATAACAGAATATCACATACAAGTAAAGGGTTCAGAAACCATGTCAATTTTGCATTCATATGGAAATAATATATGAAAATGAATTTCAACTTTAACAAAAAGACAAATTGGAATACCCAGCATCTCTAGACTTGCACACATAAATATAGAAATATTAACTATCCAAAAATTATCCGAAAGGATTTCAGAAAACAGATATTACAATAACATATTTTGACAAACAGAGAAGAGGATCAAGAAATCAATACTGGCTTTGCCACTAACACCTAACCTTCAAACTTCCACTGCAAATCCGTCAACACTCCAACACTCTTGCTTCCTCGATTGGAAAGAGCCCTACCAAACTGGATACATTTCAACGGGCTTCCTGAACATAACTCAAAATATGGACATGAAAAAGAAGAAAAACTAACCACAGTCCATGTAAGAAATGTCACTCTGAATTTATTATTCAATGGTAGAGAAAAGGCTATCAAGAGTCCAAATTACAATGTAAAATGGCATGCTAAAAAATGAGCACTGAAAATGAAAATTAAAGAAAGAGAAAAAGAAAGAAGTTACAAGTTCCATTGAAATGTAGACTGTCAAAAATATTTGATTAATTTGAACAACATTCGACAGACAGAGTTATGGAGTCGCACTTGTTTGGCAAACTGAACTTTGCCACAAATTTACTGTAATTCATTAAGAATTTTAGATTTAATTACAACTGACATTTGACTCCATCTCTTCTCATCACGAATAAAAATTGGGAATAAATAATTACCTACCAATCAAATGTAAATACACAACTGGTGATTAATATATTAAAACCAACTAAAAAATGTATCGATAAAGAATCAAGAGTCAGCCCTACTTTAAATCTATTACACACCCTGAGAGAAGTATCTATTTACAATGATATAAACTCCACAAGAACATTACAGAAGAAAATTTCATCAATCACATCAGCAGACAAATATTTTTAATTTCTGGTAGAATTCAGTAATTAAAACAACAAATTGTCAAGATGGAACAGTCAGAAAGAGTATATCAAAATCAACAATATACATATTATAACACGAAAGAAACATTAAAAAATTTCTCAATGATCACAGAAGATCTAATTTTTAATTTGGATCACAATAAATGGATTGAGAATCATAGCAATAGAATATGATGCTTTAAATTTTCTAATAAAGTCTAGGTCCTAAGACCTTCCATTGCATTGCACTGTTTATTCCAAAATTTTAGCATGTTTATATATTTAATGGATTTTCTTGTTGTACTTATAAAACATAACATCCCGGAGTCATAAGTGATGTGTCCTCTGTAGACATGCACAAATGTTAACACTTGAGGTCACTTGCAAACAGAAACAATTTTAGCATGTTTTATATATAATGGACTTGATTTGGGTACATATTATTGTAATTCAGATGCTCTTTCTGTAAAGCTCTATAGTGTTTGCTCATTACCATATTGATCTTCTTTGGAGTCAAACAAGCAATGACATGTTGCACTTTTTAAAACTTGCATCAGTTTCAAAAATTACTAATTTCTTCTTTAAAATTGTCCCTCATTAATATATTTAAAAACTTAAGAGATAATATACATATCTTCCTGAATTTTTGAGTGCTTGCTTGTAATTTCATTACTTCGCACAGCAAGGAGTGTTTCCACCCGTACTCAACAAATACATAAATCATAGACATTCATCTCCAAAAAACGTTCACTCCACTTATGGAAACGTGATAAAAACCATCACTTCATAGTTAAGTGAAGACAATAGTCTATTTTTATTAGTTAAAATTTCATAAAGATAGATCACAAGATAGATGGTATATAGTCATAAACATGATATCTAATAATCAACTAGTAATGGTTCAAAGAAGTTTTGAGTAGAGAGAAAAAAAGGAAGAGAGAAAGCATCAGTTAAAACAATTCCTTCATTGACAACTTGGGTATATTAAATGTTAATGAAATATAAAAAGTAATTTTGAGCCACGTTTGAAAGCTAGTTTAGGCACTTAAGAATCAGTCTTCTGGTTTAATGTTATTGATTCTAAACATAAAAATCAATGAAAAGTATTTCAAAACTAAACAATGATTTTATGTTTTGGATGACTGATGAGTTTAAGGAATTCATCAACCAAAACCTTGTATCTCCACCAAAGATCTTGTATCAAAACTTTAAACCTTTACCCTAAAATTGTGAAGAAAATATTAAACTTATTGAAGGATTGGAAACACAAAAGAAAATCCAATTTATAACGCCAGTACATAATCTTATGTACAATCTGATTCTCAAAACAACTCCCTGTCAATAATGACAAAATTTTAAAAAACTAAGAGAAAACCGTTAAATTTTGCCCAAACCACATTGAACAAAGCAAGGCAAAAGAAAATGTTCAAAAACTGCATAAATAACATGAAATGTCCACTCATAACATCTATAACAAGATTATAATTCCTTATTTTATCTTGCAACATTTTGTATGCATTTGATAAATTACCGTACTAATGAAACAAATCATGCAATTTATTTATTAATTCTCTGAGTACAGTACATGTATTCTACAATTAGTAATAGATTTTTGCAGGTTTGAAACAAAGTTCACAGCACTTGGTTACCTTTTCTCTTAAATAATCTAATTAACTAAATGAACACACAAGCCACTCACAACAATTCAAAGCGGATTTGTTATCACCACATAAACTAAATCAAATGTACTCAGCTGAATTAAAACAACAATCTCACTAAAGCTTTCAATTAATATTTATCCATGGGAATTTAAACTAATAGGATGGCATGGATAATCCAGACAGGGAGCGAAGTTGAGAATCTAGTTAATGTTAATAGAAGCAGCAAATGCCAGTTGCTCACTCATAGAAACAGCAATTTAAAAACAAACTTTTAAAACAATTTTAATTTTCCTAATAATAATAATAATAATAATAATAATAATAATAATAATAATATTATTTTCTAATCAACTACTTTGTTTTTCCACAGTTGTTTTATTTATTCAAACATTTTTTCGCTTTTTATCAGAATTTACAGATCCCAATAGCACTATAATAAATCTGATAAAGCTTACTACCAAAACAAACACAATATTAACCTCCAAGTGTGCATTAGTTGAAAATGATCATGTGGCAGGAGCATTGAAGTAAAAAATATTAGATAACTGCACATCTTTCGTTTTGCATCATAACTTTACATCATAACCTTAATTGACCAGAGTGAATTAATTAAATTGAACCTTAATTGACTGACCATATCTGTTGCATAAGTAGACAAGACATATCCTACTTGTGTAATTTAAAAATGACTAGTACAGACAATGGACCACTGTCACTTTTGCAAACACTTTAGAGATAAGAATCCAGAAGTAAGAAAGGTTATACACATAAAATTATTGCAACGAAAACAAGGAAGGAGGTATTGTGGAAAGAAGAAAAATAAGAAAGGTAGAAGATAAAGAAAAAGTAAAATGAGATGACAGTGGGAAAGAAGACATTACAATTATACAAAAAACTGAACTACAACAAAATTTAACATTTTGAAAAATGATCCCATATTAGTGGGATTAATTTTATTGAACTACATTTAGCTTTATTTATCATTTATAACTCACAGACATGAGTCGACCAACTGATTGCTACTGGTCATGACGACCTTCATTGATGATCAACCCAGCCAAATAGTTCACAGGGCCATGCAAGTCCCACTTCACCTGCAACAGACATCGCATATTATATCAACTTAAAGAGTACAGACATTTTATTCCTAAATAAACAAGATTAAATGTTCAGGTCATATCACATAAAAAAATTGTATAATAATGTATAAAGCATTCAAAGAAGTGTTGCTACTGTATTTCACTGTATTTAGAGGTTTGGTATATTGAATAAGAATAAGACTGAATACATTTTACCTATGAACAAATAACAACAGTAGATAAAGCATGAACTGCCAAGTCGACTGACTTACCATGGATGGTTATGGTAAGTTTTTGGCAATGTTTTAAATTTTGAATTTGTCACCAACATATTCTGCAGTATCAGTTAATTTGATTGTAGTAGAAAATCTTTATACTTTGCCTATATTTTCAGTCATTGTTCCTGCTTTGTCTAAGTATGCTTGATTACTCTCTGAATTACTCTTTACTCGACCACTTCCTTCTCTATCTTAACCAATTTAAATTAGCTTATATATCAGGTCAAGTTAAATTATCCTGATCTCTGTATTCAGTCTTCAAAGGAAAACCTACATACATTGAAGTAGACGACAAACAACACATGTTGGAAGGCAACAGTCAAATCACCTCTACAATTTTAAACATTTATGAAACTAGGTTTACTATGAAACAGAAAATCATTAAAACACAAACTTTCTCCTCTAAAGAAAGAAAAAATTAAAATTGTGATGGCATGGTCATGACAACAACCATTCCATAAGTACAAGTTCAATGTCTAGAAACAAGGACAAAATTTCAACAAGAACATCAAACAAAAATTTTCTTCCACTGTAATATTCTGAGATAAATCTATCCTCTCCCAAGAGATAATTATTAGTCTTCTTTAAACATAATCACTACAGTCAAGACAAGTAGAAACAATTCAAAGGCTTATTTTCAAATAAGATCTTTAGGAGAGAAATACAATGAAGTGTGATAGAATGCATCTCTAAACACAAAAAGCTCCATTGTTCAGAACGTTCTTTCCTATAGTTTTGCTTTCCACAATTCCCTTACTCAAATTCCTATTACTGTGTTTGTTTTTAATTCATTAATATTTATTTTCAAAGGCATTTTACAATAAAATTCAAATATTAAATATTTTTAAATATTAATACGTTATTGATACTAATAATTTCAGCCATATGAAAGAAGCAAAGATAGGAAGCATGTCCAAGAATAAGAGTACAATAACTCTATTGCTTGTACACTGATCACAATTTCAATAGCTTTCTCATAAATGATATATTCAAAAAATGTATAAAAAAAATACTTCATTCAAAACTTCTATTTATGAAGGGGGAGTTTGTTTCAGTCATCTTACCTTATTTTCAGTTTAGCAAGAGGAATAAAAAGCATATGAAATGAATGTTCACAACATGAAGTCCAACTCTCTAGTGTGGCATATCAACGTTTTCAGCATTATGATTTGCTGTCTTCCTGAAAAACAAGAAAACAAAAATAAATCTACAGTTATAATTTTTAACACAAGTAGTAGTTAATATACAATTAAAAATGCTATATAGTATTTTAATTGACTTTGAAATAAATCATAATAGTTCTTAAAGAGACATGATCATACACTGTGTGTTATGAATCAATCATGTACATAACATCACATACATAACTCTCTTGGACCATTACTGAATGACTGTCAATAACTTTTGTTTCTATTACAACTATTCACATCTCTATTACTATTCATTTTCAGGATATATTATAAAATAATGTATTTCCATATATTAACATTACTTCAACATGCCAAATTTCATCATACACTCAAAACAAAGCTATTACCATCATGCATTCTTTGAACAAAAACACACCTTGGAACAAAAAAAAAAAAAGTATAAACAAGAAATTAAAATCCATATTGAGCAGCTTCTCAGCGCAATCTAATCGTATAGCAGTTGGCAAAGAATTTAAAATTCAACAAACCTAACCTCTACTCGTAACTATCTTCAAAATAACATGCTTTAAAGTAAATTTTAGTATACTTCACACAACAATTACAAGGTTTATATATGAAATTAAATGGAATTGCTTTTACCAGTTTAAAACCTTGTACCCAAAGTGAAGTTAAATGCTGAAAAACTATTTGTTTCATAGTTTTATCGAGGATCTTGAGAGGAAGATACATTTACAGAAACTATGTCCTAATTTTCACTTTGACATCTCTACAATTATGAGCAAAAGTGCATAAAATATAAGTTTCACTAAAGAATTCTAGGAACCAAATTTTGAATTAGATACATTATAAATATTATTATAAAGCATCCAAGACATTAGATCAATATACATATACATAACCTGTTAAGTTGGCACCAATGACCATCACATAAACTAGGCACACACATTTTTCTTTCATCAAAGTTATCGTAATTACTATAGCTAATATAATCACTTGCTATCGTATCATAACTCACCACATTCCACTGCAACCAACTGCATTTGATATTTGGGAACGTACGATAGGAACTTGCACCGCCCGATAAATCTTCCTTTTAAACGTCAGATACCATTTACATACAAATATGTCCACACAGGAAACAAAGAAATTCAAAATCAGATACGAAATTCGTAAATGATTTCCATCAAATATACTGTTCTGTAGCTATTCTGTTTTGAAATATGCCAGTTCATAGTACTAACACTCGACGAAATAGTATGATGTACGCTCATTAGTGAATGGGCCGCCCTCGTTTATGTGTCCAGTTGAAATATCCTCTGTGCAATTGTTACACAGATTAAATTACATGCAAAAAACTGTAAACCAAAATCAAATAAAACCCCACAGTACCTATTACGTCAGCATCCAGCTTCACTTTCTCACTTGATTTAACACTTCTCACTGAACTCCGGGCTTGTGAACTCAGTGCCCTCAGGTATTAACCGCTCATCTTCATCACCTTCGTCACATCAGCTACATTCCACTTGAAATACAACTCAGATGTCATTAAAGCCTTTAAATTGTGGTAACACCCATTGTAACACAATATTCTCTTCCCATCCACACCAATCCACACCCAAAGCACACTGGGTAGTACATCTAGAATCTAAAATGGTTACGCTCACCGCCACTTAGATCATTAAAATAGTAGCCCTGTCATTCTTCACAGGTAACATCTTTCCACCCTCGCAAACATTTAAAATCCCAAAAATACGACAAAATGTTAGGTAAAGTGACACAAAGACATCTTACTTAGTTTTAATTGTAAAAAATTGTAAATGTATGCCGATGTTCCTTTACACTTATTTCGTTGTTTCTGGCTTTACTTTGCAACTACTTGGGGGAAAAAATACCCGTTTGAAGAGTACCATTTTTACCAGTCTTTTCGTATTTTTACACGAAACATTTGCAGATTTCATGCATTTCAGGTTTTCTGATGTTACAAAGTACTTTAGGAGTATAAACAATAAACTGTTAGAATATTCGAATCAGTCTTCATGATTCAAATGATAATACGTTAAACATAATTCGTTAATATTTCTCTTTTGTTTGCATTTATTGTGAGACTTTAGTAAATGGTATGGATCTCATTTTTTATGGACGAACTTGATTTTTCACTGAGTTATTCCATTTCATAAAATTATATATTATAATTTTCGGAGTCCAACAAATCTTATATGTCCTCGTAGAAAAATTAAACCATTATTACTAGGTTTTGTTTATATTATTCTGATTGTTCTATACACATTTTATACATAATACTTTCTGTCCTATTTTTTCTTTCAACAGTCATGCACATTTAATGAAAGATCATCACATCGCATTTAAAATTTTATTATGGGTATATAAAGAAAATTATATTTTTAGTAATAAAACGTTAAATGTGACGTGATCTTTCATTGAATGTGAATGACTGTTGAAAGAAAAAATAGGACAGAAATTATTATATATAAAAAAATAATTACTAGAACTCGGATTTTATGACACATGCCTATTTAGTCCCTTTAGGAGATTGTGGTAAATAATTGCAGATGTATACAAATTATGGAAAAATAGAGCTACTGACAGCAGCTGATAGCTATTGTAATATTTTTTTGCCTAAAAGTACCTAAAACAAGTAATTTTTTAATAATTATTATATTTTAATTCCTCATTTTTTAATTTGTTATACCGAAACGTGAATATTCCCTCATCGAATACGCAATCGACTACGCTCCGAAATCTCTTAACCAACAACCGAACATACAGTAAGGAGCTCTGCAAGTCTATATAAAAACGTTTCACATTCGTCTTCAATCATCGAGCACTTCTTGGGCAATTGCACCCATTTCTGGTGCAGCGGCACTGTTGACGGATTGAAGCTTATCGCCGCGGCGGCGCGTTGCTTACGCAATCCAGGTGAGGAAAGCCAGGTCAGGTAAACGCCTACTATCGGAAAGGCGCAGCTTACAAAACACGACTCAGCAAAATACAAAGTTTTCAATCCTGCCCTCAACAATGGGGAAGCTGGAACACTTAGGAAAACATTTTACAGATCAAGTGTCAGTGGTGCAAGACGCCGAAGTGAAAATAAGTGCTGCTAAGATAGCTGTCGGGGACAAAGTAAAGTACAAATGAGAGTAATAAAAAAGCTTCTGGTTATGGTGTAATTGGTCGTGTGGTATAAGTTTGGGTAGGGAAATCCAATGAAAATGATCATGAGAAATTTGACTAAATTTGTTTGCTCCTATAACCTCTGAGTCAGTGAAAAGGTCTTTTTCAGTTTACAAAATGATTTTAACAAATAAGATAAAATAATAATAATAATAATAATAATAATAACAACAACAATAATAATAAATATAATTATAATAAATATAATAAAATTGTCTTTATTTGTGGTGAAGCTCAAGCCTTAAGGCCTGCTCTTCCGCCTAACCACTTTAATGAATTTACAGTTTTAAAGATTACACTTGAAGTGTTCAGACGTACTTAATATTAGCTGACATTTCATGTCACAGAGGGGAAAAAATCAATTTGTGACTACCATCTACATTAATTTATTTTTGCGGGCCAAGTGAATTTATTCTTGATTTTTGTTTATTCTTGAAATTTTGCAAAATGGAAAGACACGATGTAAGGAACGTTCTTAAAAATGAGCTAAAAACGAGTTACTACTTATTCCACTTAGAGTCAATAATACCAATTTCGCTCAAAATGTCAATTGTCATTAACCCGATATCCCTCAACTGTGAACAAACAAACTAGAGATGCTACAGAATGGCACAGACTTTCTCGTCGCAATTTTTTCTAATTTCCTTGGTGTGGTCTTTCACCATTCTCTGGGCAGCTGCCATCTATCGTCGCCTAAAGTATATCTTTTTACATATTCTCAACTTTCTGGTTTCTTAATAGTAGAACCGATTTTTTTTTTTTAATTTGTTGCGTCATTGTTGATGCAACGCGTCTCTTAACCCTTGAAGGCGTTGAGCGCTTTTTTTCTGGAGTAATCCTCCGTTACTGTGTAATTATTACACTGAATAATTACTATATTTGTCAAGTCTCGCCACGTCGCAGTCAGTCAGTGCTTCTTATTCCTTCGGCCAGGGGCTCGACGCCGTTAGATCCGAATCTCCGCGAGTCTCGAATTCGCTTAACCTTCGTGACTTCACGGAGCGTAGTAAACGAATTCGGCTAGCGCCGCCGGCTTTACTATAAGAATTGTATTATTTTATTATTATTAAGCTAAGCAGCTATTACTTTAAGAATATTAAAGAACAGTAAAACCTCGTCCTAAATAAGAAATTTTCATTGAAAAATTAGAAGCCGTTTCTAAGAAAATGGTGATTAAGCATTACTGTAAATACGAAATTTGAAGCTCTTTTTTATAGGAATCTATTGAGTTTTTGAAAAACTTCATTTGAAGTCATTTGAAGCAAATCCACCCACAAATGCAATTATGTATGAAATTGATGGAAATGTGCTTTTAAAAAAATACATTTGTTAATTTTTGAAAAAAAAAAAAGAATACACCAAAATAAACTTTACGTCGTTTTAAACAGTGCAATTAGTACTATTCATTGTAAAGATTTGAAGAGAAAATTTGGAGCCACTTTTGAGAAAATGGCGTTTGAGCGTTTCTGAAAATGCGGAATTTTGAACTCATTCTAACAGAAAACTCTTGAGTTTTCGAGAATCTTTATTCGACAAATAAAGCACATGTACTCATAAATATAATAATTGAAGAAAAAATTCCAAGGGAAAAAAAAAAAATTTTTTTAAAACAATATATAAATGTGGCGTTTATGTTATCGTATGGGGTTTGACTCGCACTACCCTTACCAAAAACAAAAAAAAATTGGAACAGTTTTTGAGAGCATCTAATTTTTGGAACTTTTTAAAATTGCAAATATTTCACACACTATTGCACGAAAACTACTAAATTTTGAAAAAAATCTACATGACCTTAATAAAAGAAATATTTATCGGCAACAAATTTCGTTTGAAGGAAAAGTCTCTTATCTTCAACATAGTAATTGTAAGAAGCTGCCGAAAAAAAATCATACTTTTACAGTTTCCGAAAATTCAGAGTTAATCCTGAAAATCTGACCAATGCCACCTTCATAAGTGTATTTTACTCAATTCTTCCAAAAAATTTAAAGAAAAAAATTGGAGCCATTTTTGAGAAAATTTTGAAAATGTGCGTGGGGCTTCGTGTAAAGTACCCCCAAAAATTAATAAATGTTTCTCAAAATCTCAGAGCTTTGACTCAGGAAAGATGAACAGGGCTTTATTCAGTTTGAAAAAAATCGTACACATAGTTCAGGTGCTAGTGTTGTTCACATACACCAGACAGGTGCGACGGACGGACGGACGGACGTTTCGAAAAATTCCACTTTTTCGGTGTCGGGGGATCCCGAAACGAGTATTTCCGTTGAAATCTCGAAATCGATTTTCCGCAGCATTACATAACTTTCTCCATACTACGTATATTACTTCGTATATACGTATGTATATGAGAAAATAAAAAGGGAGGTACATTTTACATTTACGTCTGGGAGGCAATACTAGGGACCATCCCAGTCTTAAGCGATTGAGTAATCCCAGAAAAAAACTCAATCATGATGGCGGCGTAAGGTCGAACATTGATAACAAGAAATTTCAAAGTTGAGAATGAAAAACAAAAGAATAGGAAAGAAAAATAACATGGAGGTGGACAAAATGAGATAATAAAGAGATGGCAATGAAAAGACTACGAGGGGATCAGAAGGGAAAATATAGTACTTTACAATTATATAACAATAGATAGTACTTGAGGACATATTCAAAAAAAAAAAAAAACATTAATAAGGGGTGGACAAAAGAATCTTACGGTATAAAATACAGGAAGTGTCAGTAAAATAATCCTGTGACAGTACTGAATTTCTTTGTGACAATTATAACAAGAAAGAATAATAAAAGCGACATCCATCATGATTTCAGAAAGATTTATAAGCTATAGTTTTACATACGATTTTCTTATTTTACATTAAGAAATCTATTATACAAATATAATAGTAAAAAAAGTGTATTTTAGATATATTGTTGTTAATTTTTTTTTTTAAGAAATAACATCTTTATTATTATTGTTTCAGAAAAAAGATAAAATAAAATTGCGGATAAAACAAAGGGCGTATGTAAACTACCTATCCAGGCACCAAGTTGAGGTTTAAATTTTCCAAAGTTGCTAATTTGCTTAAGATGCTTAGGTAGTGAGTTCCATTTTCGAATTACTGTGACAATATAGGACTTATTGTATAACACAGTGTTGTGTCGAGGTATGCACAGCAATAACAGAACAATTACAGAACGTGATAGCTCTAATGAAAACATTATGAAATTCTCAAACAAGTGTATTTGAAGGCCTTTGTAGAAGATTGTATGGAGAAGCAGGAGGCTATGCAGTATTCTTCTTTTTTCGATAGAGATAATTTTTGTCTGTCTGTAGTATGCAGATACGTGATCGTGCAGAAATTTGCTTGATGTATCGAACATCAATGTGCGAATTAAAAGGGGGGCGATAACTATTTCAATAGTTACTAAGAATAAGGTTAAGACTTCTCTGGCGGTATTACAAAAACGAATTGCTCCTTTCGTTTCCATGTGTGGTAAAACTCCAATGAAATTGTATAATATTCATTTATGAAATGAAAAATGTATGAACGTGGATGAGTAATTATTGGACCACGAAATTTTGGGCACAAAAAAGTGATGATTTAGGAAAATTTTATTAGGCACATTAGGTGGAAAGGGATGAAAATTAAAATTAAATTAGGCCTTTAAAACATTAGATATGAAAAGTTATTTTGGCCAAAACATACAAAAGGTAGTGCAGTTAATCGCAACCTCGCAGTCGCACGCAACCTCAGGCGTTGCCACGGCCACAGAATCAACATTTACCAATGCTAGTACATTGCGTATACAGAAACTCAAAGAGGCAATTGTTTTTAAAAAGTATTGTTTAACGTAATTGCAGCAAAATAAGTAAGAAAGTAATATAAGTAATTTAAGAAAATAATTATTTTTACGAAATAAATTAAAATATTAATTTAAATCGTTTGTGAACATTACTCCGATGTAAATGGAATTACAATATTCTGCACTACGAGCGTAGCCAGGGCAGTCACATACGCACAGGGGGCCCAGTGACTCCCATGGCATTTCGCACGTCCTACGTAACAAAACATTTTATTTCCGTAAATATAACCAATTTCTTATTCTTCCCTTTAAAGCTGACAATTTGGGAACTTGATACACAACATTTGGTAAAAGAGGCTCTCCACATTATCTGGCAACTCTGTAAATGGTTCAATATGAAACCAATTATATGTACAGGGTAGCCACTTTCTGGAAAACCGGGGAAGTCGGAGAATTTCATTAATCGAGAAAAGTCAGAAAAAAAAACAACAGAGAATTTTATTAGAAGTCAGGTTTCTTTTTAATTTTTTCATTTCATATTACAGAAGGCATATAGGAGGCAATGCCTCTACTCGTAAAATGTAAAAAATATAATAAGAGATTCGCAGCATTTTAACATTTGTATTTGATGACAAAGAAAGTATCTTGCCCTTCCTCGCCTATCAACTTTCATTGAAACTTTCTATAGAAATTGCCAGGGTTCGCAGGGCTCTTCAGCGCAGCTGTCCTGTTGACAGCTCATGAGACGACATCGCGCGGGCCAGGCGGCCCGCGGCGCCCTAGGCGATGAATGACAAAGCCGCTCGAGATTGTTTTCTCCGGACGTCGCGGCTCAGAAACAATAGGTCTCTGACGGAAAAGACTACGACAAAGATGCCTGCAAACTGTAAGATATATAGTCCCCGTGTGGTCTATCACCTCCACACTTTTTCTCTTCGTCAGGGGTACAAGTCCCCGGATTGGGCACCTAGGCCTTTTGGGCTTTTATCCGCACCCCCCGCCGGCGCGTTAACGCCGACAGGCTGACGGCCGAATCCAGCCAGAACCCAGTTTACCTTCACGGCAACCTCCCCATACAATGCCTGGGTAGGGGCAGCCCTGCCAGCTCAGAGCTCCTAGCTATCCAGGCTAGGAGTCTGGACAATGGAGTCTCGACAACTCTCGAGACTCTGGACAAACCGGAGTCTCGACAATGCGCCACTCACATGCGCCGGGAACAAGTTCCCTCCTCTTTGCCCAGAGTATCTGGCCACTCCCACCACGAATCTGAGAGCCCAACTGGGGGACATCCTGACTAAGGCCCGGGCAGCTCGGAGACCCCATCCCGTCTCCCCATTGCGTACCACAAGCTCACAACGTGGGTAACGCCGGTACCGAAGCAACCTGATGGGTGGTAATTAGTTTGCCGCCAGACTTTAAAGTGGGATCCGGATTGCTCCGAAAAGCATCCTTCGCCCGGTCCTGCTCCAAGGCCGATGCGCCATAGGCTTAACTGGTGGGTGGCCGGTTGCCCGGCCACCAGAAGCTTAGTATCGCCTTCTCACTGTCTGCACCTTCAGGCTAACGACGTGAGCGACGCCGCGAGACTCAGGGTCCGGGTGGTCGCTAACGATTCTCCACCAGAAGCCGCGACAACCTTGGTCATCGCCACCCCCCCTCTGCAAGGGTCCAAATAGCGATTTGTCGTTCATAGGTCGTAATTTTGTTTTCTTGTTCACTATTTAAGTTGTGTATTACTAAAATAAATATTTAACATTTGGCAAATAGTATGAAAACATTGTTTCAACAATTGTTTCTGTGTAATGCTAATGTGACATGGGTTTGACATTCATGCGTTAAGCGAGTTAATTTTCATTGTTTTTAATATATCATATCATTCAAGACTTAAAATTTCAGTATTGAAATATATTGTTATATAAAATTGTATATGTTATTAAAATATTCAAAACATGTTATGTATAAATTTTTTCATATGCAATTAATGCATTGGGTACATTCTTTTTTAAATTATTTTCATTTATGAACATTTTAAAACTAATTTTTTCCATATCTTTGTTTATATCATTATTTTTTGTTGTAATATAATTGTATTATTGGCTGAAGATACTTCTTTTAATATGTGATCCACGAATTAAACTGTACTAAAATGAAAATACTTGAAACAAAAATATATTAATGCAGTTTGCCTCATCAATGTATTGTTATAGAATATGTTACAATTTGATTTAATTTTTTTAAAGGGTGGATATGATGATCAAAAGTTTCCTAAAACCAAATGCCATATGAGTAGTTAAACTATGACTAACATTAAAATAAGATTTTTAAAAAGGTATCTTTGCCCCCGTCCCACCAGCACTACTTGCATGACTGTTCCAAAACCAGTTGCATGACTGGCCGCAGAAGCCTACGACTTCGTTATTATAAATTTTCTCCATAGAATTGCTCTGAAAAGCATACTCATTGACATTTTGTATCTGAAGAGAGCTACGTGAAGTGGACCTTGGACAATGGGGGATTCTTCTACACACATATCCAGATATTGAAAGATTGGCCCTACACGAAATCAAGTGAGCTTCCAATAAAAATCAATGTAGGGTGTTGCTTTATTTTGTAAATTCCCCTAACTCACTCTAATCACCCATCCTCTAAGATCAAACTCATTCCAACTCTTCTTTAGTTGTCTCCCTCAAAGTGTTAACATGTCAGAGACACCCAAGGCCCCTTTCAACATATAAAATGCACAGATGTAAAATATAATTTGGTCCATATATGCAAGCTTCTTTCTTAATTTTTTTATTTCTAGAAGTTTTAGATTTTCATAGAGCTCTACCCTTGTCTTAGCTCCATAAGAGATTTTTGCACATTCCAGGTTGTTTAAGACACAGCAAACATTTTTTTAAAAATATTTTTTTGCATTTGAATTTGATGCCGATAAAATATAAAAAAATGTGTATCTGAGAGTAAATATTGTTTCCTTATTTTTCCTTTTTTCAATAAGATAAAATAGTGTTAAGTCAACAAAAAAACAAAATAAAAAGTATGTTTTTGGCTGTAAATGAGTGGTGCTGGTGGGATGGGGGCTAAGAAACCTTTTTAAAAAATTTATTTTAATGTTAGTCATAGTACTCATGTTGCTACTCACTAGGCATTTAGGTTTAGGAAACTTTTGACCATCATATCCAGGGACCATCATATCCACCTTAACAAATTCAATCAAATTGTAACATTTTCTATAACAATACATTGATGAGGCAAACTGATTGATATAATTTTTTTTTCAAGTATTTTCATTTTACTACAGATTAATTCATGGATCACATATTAAAAGCCTATTAATAAATTAAATCATTAATAAATCATCACAAAGATGTCTTTGCATCAAGTTTCGGTGTCCAGCATTTGCCCTTTGATGTAAAGAAGGAAGTTAGAGTTACAAATATAAGGAGAGGACATTCTTCACTGCCAGAAAATAAATCAAGGCCCTTGCCATATATGTTAGGTGGTAGGACAATTTGACCAACTGCCTTAAATCTAACTTTCTAATCTTATTTTATATTTATTCATATATTGATATTTTACTTAGGGATGCGTTGCAAAAATACTTTATTCAATAAATAGACAGAATATTAGGCCTCTCAACAAGTGGCAGGGCAAATTTAAAAAAGAAAAATGAAAAAAAGCTTTATTTGTTGTATGAAGCTTAACTCAATTAAATTAAAATAGAATTGTATCTCTAATTAAATGTCATTGAGAAATTACAATAGCTTCAAAAAAGAAAATAGAAAAGATATTTCCAATGTATCTAATGGTATAAAGGGAAATTGTGAGTGCATTAGTCAACTCTCATTTGACAATATATTCTAAATAATATGACTTGCAAGTACGCAGGTGAAACAAACAATTCACATAAAATTGATAACATGAAAGGATTTGCTATTTGTGTTCCACATTTGAAATGAATAATAATTTTGGAATGAGTTTCTTATCTTTTGAAAACTTATGAAAAGAAATGGAAATGAAATGCTTAGGTGAATCTAATTATAAGATTAAATTCCAATTTTGTGAACAGAAGTGTTAATGTTTTTAATGGACCTGAGAAGAAGAAATTCTCAGACAAGAATAAAATGTAAACTGTTCTATAGTTCTAGTGATACAGTAAACACCAAAATTAAAAACATGAGTGAGGCCAAACACATTAGTGCAAATTAATCATTGCAGTGTTATTTAGGGAATATGCTTAAAGGAAATCGTCAATAAAAATCTTTCAAACCTTACATCAAGCAATATATGGCGTCAAGCTCCCCTACCACATTATTTATTGTAAAAAATTCTGTTACAGAGAGCAGCTTCATAAAAGTTGAGTCAAATGAAGGGTCGATGTCAACTGAAAACTAAATTAGTTGGGAAAAAATTAAAGAAAGTGCAAGCTGATGCAGCATAGTTTTCAATGTGACTGGGATCAAGATACTTCAAAATCATCTATCTAAAAACTGGTTTTCACACAAAATTTTTAAATAAAAAAAACCATACATATTTCTGAAATATTATTGTGAAACTGTTGCAGTAACTTGCCATATAGAATTAAAGAAAAAACCTGCTCAAGTGTAACTCTCTGTCGAAAGCCACATCAATCTGTACATATTTTTTAAAATTAATGATATTTTTCTAATACCAATTCAAAAGAAGATATGTAAATTCAAACATAGGACAGATTTAAAATTATTTTATAATTTGAAATATTTTCTATTAGATAAAAATTATACAAAATATTTTTATGATTTTTTTTTTTTAAACTTTTGACTTTACTGTTAGGTACCTACAATGCAAAATCACTTCATGAGAATGTTGCTTTTGTTATCCCTACATGCAGCTGTGGATTTATCATTTTTGAGGCTCCAAGCTAAAATATTTTTTAAGACCCCCCTTTTTAAAGTGAACAATCCAAGTTTTGTCGGCCCGGTGGCCGAGATCGCTAAGGCAGTAGTGTCGTAGTGATCTCGGACCGAAGGTCTGAGTTGAGTCCCTCGGGCATGGTTGTATTTGTGTTGTCCTTTCACCCCTTATCATCACCATATCGTTTCATCCTCATAGTTACCATACCGTTAACAGCAATAGTGGTCGCTAATTACCTAAGATGTTGATGCGACCATAAATAACCAATTAAAAAAAAATCCAATTTTTGAAATTGGACATTTTACCCTTTTTATTAAAAGTTAATTAAACAAATAAAACATGCTTCAAATACTAATTTGATCCAAATATTTATTTAAAAACTGATACAAAAAAAATAATACAATTAAAATACATCGTCTACAATACAATACAATACAGTACAATAAAATAAATACAGTACAATACAATAGAATACAATAGAATACAATAGAATACAATAGAATACAATAGAATACAATAGAATACAATACAATACAATAGAATACAATACAATACAATACAATACAATACAATACAATACAATACAATACAATACCGTACCATACCGTATCATATCATAAATCACGCCACGTCGCGTCGCGTCGCGTCGCGTCGCGTCGCGTCGCGTCGCGTCGCGTCGCGTCGCGTCACGTCACGTCACGCCACATATCATATCATACATCATATCGTGATCTGGGCTTTCCGGGTGACGCCGAGTCGAAGGTTGGGTGCCGACGTTTCGACCGACATATCGCGGTCCTCTACTGGCCTCTACTGGCCTCTACTGGCCTCTACTGGCCTCTACTGGCCTCTACTGGCCTCTACTGGCCTCTACCGGCCTCTACCGGACTCTACCGGACTCTACCGGACTCTACCGGACTCTACGGACTCTACCGGACTCTACCGGCCTCTACCGGACTCTACCGGACTCTACGGACTCTACCGGCCTCTACCGGCCTCTACTGACTCTACTGGACTCTACTGGACTCTACTGGACTCTACTGACTCTACTGGACTCTACTGGACTCTACTGGCCTCTACTGGACTCTACCGGACTCTACCGGACTCTACCGGACTCTACCGGACTCTACTGGCTCTACTGGCCTCTACTGGCCTCTACTGGACTCTACTGACTCTACTGGACTCTACTGGACTCTACTGGACTCTACTGGTCTCTACTGGTCTCTACTGGTCTCTACTGGCCTCTACTGGCCTCTACTGGCCTCTACTGGCCTCTACCGACTCTACCAGACTCTACCAGACTCTACTGGACTCTACCGGCCTCTACTGGACTCTACTGGACTCTACCGGCCTCTACCGGCCTCTACCGGCCTCTACCGGCCTCTACCGGCCTCTACCGGCCTCTACCGGCCTCTACCGGACTCTACCGACTCTACCGACTCTACCGGACTCTACCGACTCTACCGACTCTACCGGACTCTACGACTCTACCGGACTCTACCGACTCTACTGGACTCTACTGGACTCTACTGGACTCTACTGGCCTCTACTGGACTCTACTGGACTCTACTGGCCTCTACCGGACTCTACCGGCCTCTACCGGCCTCTACCGGCCTCTACCGGCCTCTACCGGCCTCTACTGGCCTCTACTGGCCTCTACTGGCCTCTACTGGCCTCTACTGGCCTCTACTGGACTCTACTGGACTCTACCGGACTCTACCGGACTCTACCGGACTCTACTGGACTCTACTGGACTCTACTGGACTCTACTGGACTCTACTGGACTCTACTGGACTCTACTGGACTCTACTGGACTCTACTGGACTCTACTGGACTCTACTGGACTCTACTGGACTCTACTGGACTCTACTGGACTCTACTGGCCAGTACAGCCCTGTAGAGGAGAGCGTTATGTCGGTCGAAACGACGGCACCTCAGCCTTCGACGCGGAGTCACCCGGACAGCCCAGATCATGACTCTGGCCGCGGAAGCCATACCATATATCATATCATATCTATATCAAAATAGCTGCAATATAATTACAACACTAACTGACAAAACTTAATAAAATGCTGTTTACGCAATATTTTGTTTATAAAATCAAAAATAGTATTCTTGAAAGATAAACCTCAGAGCTTATAATTTTCAATGAATATTATTGTGAGTGAATTGAGTTTGTCTTGTCCCATAGTAGCTCGACCCTTGTTTTTAGCTCTTTTGAGTTTACTAAATAAAGGACACACTTACACGGACTGAATTGTCTGTTCCATTTTATTATTCTAAAATGTTTGTACTTAAATAAGCCAAATGTTGGGTGTATGAAAAGATACCGTTTGAGTCAGCTACTGTGACGGATTTTGGCATGACAGATTTTGTCATTTACTCGACAAGTTCAAACCGAAATAGATGAGAATGAATATGTCGGTCTTAGAATAGATCTGTTTTTAACTCAAGAAACACATTTATCAAATTGATTGAATTTTTATTATGTACTGCAACTAATTATACCTTTGTATATTTTAATAATTTTTTTTAGCAAATTTCCACTTTTGTTTAATACATTTTTGAGGCCGCTTGGGCTCTGAGGCTGTAGCTTATTTAGCTTAATGCTAATTCAGCCACTGCCTCTATAGTAAAAACTCGTTTTTAATGCTACAAGATTCTTAGAACACAAGATACTTCGATCACCCACCAAGAGAAGATTACTGTTAAAATGTAGTTTGTTTATGACTAAATATGACGCTCTAAAACTTTAATGAAAATATCGTCGTTTCAATACGTTCCGGGTACGGGTATTCACCCATTGACAAGAACAGAATCGAATTTATACAAAAGTATTTAATGTAACCTACATGTAAAGAAAGGTAAAATGCACTCAGAAAAATCTCATGTTTGAGAAAAATGTTCCAATTTTGATTATTCTGTTTTGAAGAAAAACGTTAATATTAAATGTTAATACAAAACATTTATTCTTAAGACTAAAAATAAATAACCCAGAACAGTTTCGCATCGGCGGCAAAGCCGTAAGCAAGTTTGCGAGCCGCGTTAATTGAGATGTTTTGGTCAACAAAACATCACGGCCCGACCGCAGTGCTCTCGTCAAAAAGCTTCACTGTCTGAGGACAATGTCATCTCCATATATTCTTATCTCCTTGGCTATAAATTGACACGCACTTGCGGTCATTCACACTTATTCCGAGCATAAACTAGGGGTCGACAGGGATTGCCATGGTATCTGCGCCGCCTTTACTCCCAGCTTACGCTGCGCTTCCGTTACTCCATGTATATTGCTCAAGATTTTGGCTACTTCTAGCTTACGCCAGAAGTAAATTTTACTCAGTTTATTAGTAAGGCGGTAAAGGTTTACCTTTTATCACTCGCAGTTCCATTTCTCTCCATGATACATAACATGTACGGTGTTCTCGTGTTCTTCTATGCTTGGATTTAAATGTTTCCAATATCGATAATCTTTTTAAAAAATTGTTTCTTTCGTAAAAGAAATAAAAATAGATTTGGCACTTTCACTGTAAATTAGTCACTGCCTCACTATTTTCTCATTATTTGACAATGTCTTCTGAAATCATCCTCTGAAAAATTTCTGCCATGACCGATGAGTCATTGGAAGCCTCAAATCCCAGTCTCTTCCTCACTCTGGTCCACGTTAAACGGGACAGCAGTTAACCTTGTCTTCTATCTTAGGCCATGACCTAGGGTCGTTATAATTTATGCACTTTGGCTTATGAAAATCAGCAACTTTCGAATGCATTTTTTTTCGGTACAACGCCTAAAAACAAAGCGATTGTAAGACTATGCATATGATTTGGAACGATGGTATAAAAAATCTTTTGCTGGCGGCACCTACCTTAATACTAAATATAATAGGCTACTTACGATTACTCGTATATTCATCAATACATATAATAATAATAATAATAATAATAATAATAATAATAATAATAATAATAATAAAATTGTCTTTATTAGTGGCGAGACTCAGGCCATTAGGCCTGCTCTTCCGCCTAACCACATGAAATATTTACATTATTTCTTATACTATGAAGAAGATGGAGGAGGCATATTTTACATTTATATCTGGGATGCAAAACTAGGGACCATCCCGGCATACGCCTTAAGCGATTGAGTAAACCCAGAAAACCTCAATCAGGATGGCGGCTGAAGGCCGAGGGAATTGACAATAATTGAAAAATATAAGAATATATACATTAATTAGAAAAAACAATGGTAATACAAAGGTAGTGAAATTAAATAACAAACCTATACAATAAGAATAAAAATTGTGTAATGATAAGAAGTGACACAGAGGCTGCAACAGTGCGGGAACATAATCAGATTGAAAACAAAGATTACAATATTTTCAGTTTCCATATCAGTTTCAATTGCATAAAATTATAATATAAATTGTTAAGCGGAAATAAAATTTGAAGTTTACAGATATCACAGACAAAAGAAATACAATTAACACGACAATAAGTGAATAACAGATAAACATTACACAATTTATAATAATTAAAAACAACTTTTTGGTTAACGAATCAAAACCGTTAAATAGAAATTAAATTAAAAATTTTTAAAAGGCCTTAAATTAATTTCTCTCAAATAATATAGGTGTTTGTTTAGATGCCAAATAATTACTTCACATGTATAATATAAATAATTATAATTTAATATTATTATATTTATCATTAAATATAAATAAATAATTACTTCACATGTGTTCAAATATTGTTAGTATTTAATATTATTTTGATTGTCATATAATTTAGCTCATTATCCAATAAAAGCAGACTTGAGCACCCTTTACTAAGAAATCAACCAAATTTTAAAAGTGACAGTAAAAGAAAAATTAATTACTAATACATCTATATAAAGTAATTTTAATCATTAAAGTTGAAATGATATCACATTAGAATCAGTACAGAGTAAGTTTGAGTTTGTAAACAGAATGGAAAAATTCTACTAGTGGAACTTATACGCCTTGGATAAAATAGAGCTTTTAATTGCTTCTTAAAAGAATTGGCAGAAAGACTGTATTTGACGTTCTTTGGGAGGTTGTTCCAAGCTCTCGTTACTTTTACGGTAAATGATTTGTTATAATAATTAGAATTATGTTTAGGTATTTGTAATAATAATGATTTGTCGAGTCTAGCGGATACAAGTCTAGCGGATACAAGAGGCCTGAAACGATTTGTTAAATGCGGGAGATGTTGTGTTTTTAGTAATTTGAATAGAAGGGAAAGACAATGCAGCATCCGCCTGTCGCTTAACGCAAGATTTTATTACATTCAAAATGTTCGATATGTGGTCATATTTTTTAAACTGTAAATAAAGCGAATACACGCGTTTTGAGCTCTTTGTAACCGTGTGGCAAGTGCTGAACTTAAATCGTTGTACACAACGTCACAATAGTCGAAGTGCGGAAAGACAAGGGATTCTATTGCAATTTTTTTTTATATTGACTGGTAAAAACTTGCCAACAATCCTAAGAGAACTAATTCGTGAATAGACTAACTTTGTAACTTTATTTACATGAGAATCCACTGGAGGTTATTATTAAGAATTATTCCTAAGTTTTTGACTTCGAACAATAAGGTATGATGGTTTGATCTAGAATAACACTTTCTGTGCATAGATTATCAGCTCGTGATTGAACGTTTCTCGAACAAATTACCATAGTCTGTGATTTAGCAGGATTCAAGGAAAGGCCGTTTAGTTTAGTCCACTGCCGCAAGGTTTCCAAGTCCTTATTGGTATTATCCACTAATTGTTTCAGTTCAGAGGGTCTTCCGCTGATATAAATTTGTAAATCATCAGCGTACATATGATGTTTACAGAAACTGAAGGAATTAGGCAAGTCATTAACGTATATTAGGAAAAACAATGGTCCGAGGATGGATCCCTGGGGACACCCTTTGTCATTGTTTCGGTAAATGAGGAATCCTCCCCGACACTAACAAATTGCTGACGGTTCTTTAGGTAATCTTCTATCCACCGCGTCGTGGCTAATGAAAATTTTAAGTTTCTGCATTTAGCGAGTAGGAGATCATGATCGACAGAATCAAAGGCTTTACTGAAATCTAGTAGCGTTAATACTGTAATTTCCCCATCATCCAGGGCTTTTCTCAAATCTTCGATAACTTCAAGTAATGCAGTTTGTGTACTTCTACATGGCATGAAACCTGACTGGTACGGATTTAATAATCCATACTCTGTTAAGTGTGAGTAGATTTGCTTATGAACAACTTTTTCGAGGATTTTTGATAGTGTCGGCAGAATACTCATAGGCCGGAAATCGTTAGGAGAGGAAAGGCTTTGGGACTTCGGAAGAGGACGAACTTTAGCTAATTTCCATGCCTGTGGGAAAGAAGACGTTGTTAGTGAGTAATTAATAATGTGATTAATAACTGGAAAAGCTACATCTGCGATAATTTTCCACTGTCTAGCATTAATTCCGTCCGAACCGTTTGCGTTTGATTTTAAACTCCTCAAAACTTTACGAACCTCTGTATTGTCGACACATTTAAAGTACAGTTGGTCTCTGAGTTCATCTGTATTGATGTTCGTGTACTCTGATAACGCTTTTGTTTTAAGCACTGGGTCAAATGAAGGAGCCGCATTTAAGAAATGCATGTTCAATTTATCCAAGGGTATGTCTATGACTGAAGTTGTTGATCTGTCCTTGCCCACTCCAAGATTTCTAAGACTATTCCAGATTTGTTTTGAATCAGTTTGTGCTTTAAACAATGCGTTGTAGTATCGCAATTTAGCATTTCGTATTTTTTGGTTAACTGTATTACGCAATTTTGTGTATTCAGGTTTGAGAATGGTCGTTTTTTCTCGTCGGTAACTTTTCTGAAGTAAGTCACGATGCTTCATGCAGGCCCGAATTTCATCATTTAACCATGTTGCTGGGGACGCGTAACTCGGATGTTTTAGCGGAGCATGTTTAGCGAATAAATCACTTACAATATTATTTAATACATGAACTTTGTCGTGAATAGAAGTTTGTTGGTACACTAATTGCCATGGCGCACGGATGCTGTCGGAAAGAAAATTAACTGCATTTAAAGATTTGTAGTCACGGTACGAAATAATTTTTGGCTTGTACTTAGGACAGTTCATTGAAAATGACAAATATAACAAATCATGCCTCGATATTCCTGGAACCGGAATCTGACCGAAAATTGATGCCTTATTGGGCTCCGAAACAATGATATGATCAATCCAGCTTTCACTATGTGAGGAATAATGCGTTGGATTTAATTTGAGAATATGCAAGTTCAAGGATTCAAAAGTTTTCACGAAGTTACGTACAGTATAGTTGTCTGTATTTACTAAGTTGCAATTGAAGTCGCCCATAATGATGATGCTTTCGTAATGACTTACAATCGCGGAAATATGCTCTTCCAACACTTGTAATGATCCGGTTTTCGGTGGCCAATACACTACTATAGCCATGCAACGTTTTACACCCATCATAATTTCTACAAATAAAAATTCAATACCAGTTGACTCCGTGGCGGATGAATGTACAACTTTGCATTTTAAATCATTTCGTATATACATGGCTACACCACCACCCGATTTATTAGTGCCTTTCTCTGTAAGAATGTTACGATCTTGACGTAATATTGTAAAGCCTGGTATCGCGACGTGATTGGATGAAATAGATGGTTTCAACCACGATTCACTAATCATTATTACATGAACGTTTATTTCCGAAAATATTGCAAGAATTTCATCATGGTGTTTGCACAATGACTGTGCATTTATGTGCACGGTATTTACACGACGAGGAAAAGCGGCCAAAGTCCCTTTCAGCTCCTCAAGGGTTGTGGGATTTCCGCAACCAGGTAGTACGGGGTTTAACGGGTTCTTAGCAGGTGAGAGGCCACTTGCATCGGATTGTGGTTTCCGCGAAGTGTTAAACATAGCGAAATAGCTTGGACAATTCTCTTTTTCTAGCAAGTTACGAAAACTAAAACTTACTCAGTACTTTTCTTACCGTATTTAAAAAATTTTTAATACACTGGAGGCCTTAGCTTTAAAAAACTTATTATAACAAATCAAAGAAGGTTTGTGAAAATAAATTTGCGGCAGGTTGATAATTTCAAAGTTTTAACAAATCAGCATGACATATCATGATTTTCTTTTTCATCAGAAGCTGCGTCATTGTCGATGTCACTATTGTTCGTTTCTTCGTGTCTATTCACTGGGACAGCACCATTTTCTCTAGAAGAAGCTGTGGCGTCAGTTTGTAATTACCATTTAATTGCCATTTACTTTTTCTGGATTCAACGATATCCATTTACCTAATGTGAGGGTTAATTTTTTTTTGTTCTTCTTTGCGTGCACTTCTGATCTTTTGGAATTCGGAACCAGACGGTGTTTTTCGTGGTGGCATTCTAAATAAACGAACATAATAACTAAGCTTGTCAATAAACCCTGTTCGAACATGTACAAACTATTACAGAGATGTTCGAACATGTTCAACGACTTTGTCTCTTTAACACAAGGTATCTATTTTTAAAGAAGTCTGATATAACAATCATTGACTATATAAAAATATAGTTTATTTTGTGTTAAAATAACACTCGGCGTTAAAAAGGTTCAATTTAAATCTGATCAATTATATACCTTCTGCTCACGTTGACCGCTTAGCACAAACAACTGATTAGATCAACATATTAGTTTTATTAAGATAGCCGGCTTTCGACGGCTTTATTTATTTATTTATTTATTTATTTATTTATTTATTTATTTATTTATTTATTTATTTATTTATTTATTTATTTATTTATTTATTTATTTATTTATTATTTTTTTATTTATTTATTTATTTATTTTTATTTATTTATTTTTATTTATTTATTTATTTATTTATTTATTTATTTATTTATTTATTTATTTATTTATTTATTTATTTATTTATTTATTTATTTATTTATTTATTTATTTATTTATTTATTTATTTATTTATTTATTTATTTATTTATTTATTTATTTATTTATTTATTTATTTATTTATTTATTTATTTATTTATTTATTTTACGTCAAAAACAGTTTAAAATGGGTATGACGTGCTATGGGGAGAAGTGAATTCTGTGCACATTTTCAAAATTATGTGATCCCTACACTGAGTCATACACTACATAAATTTTGAAAATAAAAAATAAAATAAAATAAAAGCTCTCATGTAATAAAATATATTTTCAAGAATAAATAAGCAATAAATTTTGGGCTCTTATCCATGATGTCCTTCGTCAAGGAATAATACGTCTTGCCGCAACAACATGGAAACGATAATTTGAATAACTGTATTTCCCACTGAATTCTAGAATACGTGCACAGATAATGAAGTTACATTTATGTCCAGAAGCAAAACAAGGGGCCACCTCAGCATTTGCTCAATGGATCAGGGAAACTGGAAGAAAAACCTGATCGATCGTATCGTCGTATCGTTCTTTTAGGTCGTATTTAATACACTACATTTTTTATTTGTAAGTTTTAGCTAAATGAAATTAAATCACGTTTTCGCATGACGCATCACACAAAGGAGTACGACAACCCTGTGTGTGATGGTAACGTCGCTCTGGCGGCCAAGTGCCGAAATAGCTAGTGTGCAGTTTTATATTTGTGTTATGATTGAAGATCGGATTTTCATGCAGTAAAACTCTCTTAAACGTGCAGTAAAAACACCAAAACTTGCAAAAACATATAATAAAACGATTAAGACTTTTCAAAACGGTGTTATGTAGCCTAAAAACTCCAGTTATTCCACTTATAAATTAATTTTTGTGTTTTGAATGAGATATTTCAGGTGAATGACTATAATTAAGTTTGTACATATTGTTTAAAGAAACCATATTAGACATTTTAAATATTATTCTCAGACAAAATTAAATTAGCATAAAAACAAAAAATAGAAAAATACAAACATACCTTTCAATATCAAAAATAAGTTACAGAAGAAATATTCTTAATTTTTTTTCATTAGGCATAATTAATATAAATGCTGGTTGCAACCCCGTGTAGACTTTATAATCAACTAACCTATAACACCGTTAGTGGTGAATTAGAGAAATAATAATGATAATAATAATAATAATAATAATAATAATAATAATAATAAAAAAAAAACAACAACAACAACAACAACAACAACAATGAAACCCCACACTTTGACAACAAAAATGAACAGGAGAACTTGGTCAAAAAGCACTGGGAAGAATCGTATGCCGAGTTTTATGGATCTGAGCGTTTCCAAAGAAAATGCCAAAACTTCAAGTAAAAGCTAAAACAAACCTCGCTTTGAGCGAAGTCGATAGAATTCTCCAGTATGAAACAAAGAATATGCACAGTATAGAATTAATGCATAACTTTGTGTTCATTGGTGCTGTCACAGTACTTAAAACTACTGGCCAGAAGCTAATTTGATCGAGTGATAAAATGCCTATGCAGCCTCCTTGGGAACGGCGACTTCATCACCAAATCGAAACTTTGCGTAAGAGCATTGGTAGACTTTCTCAAACACTCAAAGACAACTGCAGTGCCAATATTAAAAGAGAAGTAGAGAAAACTATGTTCAAATATAAAAATGAAGGAAACCAGACAATCATCACGGTACTTGATCAACTCAAACAAACACTTGCTGTTAAAAGACACAGGCTAAGAAGATACCGTGAAAGTAACCTTATTAAGAAACAAAATAAACTCTTCCAAACAAATGAAAAACAGTTCTACCGCTCTACCCAGGTGGATAATGCTCAAGGACCGAACCAAGGTGAGATGTTAGACGCGCAAGAAGTAAATAAGTATTGGAGAGTATTGGACACAAAGTAAGCACCACAATTTAAATGCTGGATGGATCCAAACTGTTAAAGATGAGTGCAAAGACATACCCATGATGAATGACCATTGTATAGACATTGAAGATGTCAAAAGAGCTGTAAAGAAAACTTTGATTTGGAAGGAAACCGGGAGAGATAACATACATAATTTCTGGTATAAGAACTTTCATAGCATTCACGAAACAATGGCGGAGTTATTCACAAAAGCCCTGAATAATCCAGAATCCTTAACATCATTTTTAATTTTCCCAAAATCCAAAATCCCCAGCTCTGATCCCGGGAAATATAGGTCTATTACGTGCTTACCAACTTTATACAAATTACTTACTTCCATAATTACAAATAAGATCCATCAGCACATTGAAGACAATAACATCCTGGCTGAAGAGCAGAAAGGCTGCAAGATAATATCTCACAAGGCTGCAAGGAACAGCTCATTATAGATGCGGCAGTCTGTGGACATGTGAAGAAAACAGGAGAGACGTTGTATACAGCGTATATTGATTATCAAAACGCCTTCGACAGCTTACCTCGCTACTGGCTAATTGATATGCTTAATATATACATAATGGACCCATTGGCTGTATCGTTTGTAAAAGCACAGATGAAAAGGTGGACAACCAGATTGCACATTTGCAAACAAAATAATTATGTGAATGCAGGAGACATACATATTAAACAAGGAATTTTCAAGGAGATTCTCTTAGTGATCTGTGGTTCTGCCTTGCTATCGACTTTATTTAATAAAGAATAAATGGGCTACAAAATCAAAAACAAAATAGATCATGTACGCTTATCCCACCTGCTGTACATGGACGACTTAAAATTATTCAGCACCACAAGAGAAAAGCTTAATCATTTGCTTGACACTACTGCAAAATTTAGCAATAACATTGAAATGTATTTCGGCGTTGAGAAATGTAAACTAAATGCACTGCGGAAAGGAAAGTGGCAACATCAGATGGATTACACCCTTGGAGAAGGAAATACTAAACAAGAACGAATTCATGCCATGAATCCTGAGGAATATTACAAATATCTCGGATATTTACAGAGATCTAATGTTGAGCAAAAAATTACAAAATCAACATTACCCAGGAGTTTAATACCGTCGAGTAAAATTCTAAAAACTAAACTCAGTGCTGGCAGGAAAATTAAGGCTATAAATACCTATATAAAGCTAATATGTTGACGAAGATAACCTCTTTTATTTCTTCTTATAAGAACGTCAACAACACCAAATCAGAATTCCCACAATTTATAAATATCTATGTTATTCCAGTGCTAACCTACGGCTTTGGTATTGTCAGATGGACACAAACCGAACTAGATGCACTCAATACAAATTGCAGAGTGCTGTGTACCAGATTTAGATGCCACCACCCTAAAAGCGCAGTTGAGAAATTCTACCTACCTACGTCTTTAGGAGGAAAAGGAGTCATAGATATTGTGAATCTCCATCACCAATAACTAGAGAGACAGCGTCAGTTCTTCCACGAAAAAGTCAGTTCTTCCACGACCAATGAAATGAAAATCAGCAACTGGAAAGAGAAGCAACTTCATGGACGCTACCCATACCAGATAGAGGGAGAACTGATGGACCGTAAATCGTCAATTAAATGGCTGTGCTTGGGAGAACGTTTTGCTGAAATAGAGGTTTTCATGGTTGCTATTCAGGACCAAGTAGTATCAACTACCGTAAATTTGTCTTGAAAGACACTAACGCTTGTGATGACAAATGTCGGCTATGTGGAGAACATGGAGATAATATAGACCACATTATCAGTAGATGCAGCTCTCTAGCATCCTCAGAATATACAAAACGACATGACGATGTTTGTAAAGTGGTTTGTCAGCAACTACGCCACAATAATAACCTTTTGACGGGTAACCGAACATCATGTTATAAGTACACACTCGGACCAGTCATTGACACAAATTATCACAAAATGTACTGGAACAGGTCCATCGTAACAGATAGGTCTGTATCATCTAAAAAACCGGATACTGAATGCCATAACAAAAAAACAAACAAACAAGGTGTATTTGATTGATGTCGCCGTTCCGCTAGCTCACAACATCCCAAAGAAAAGGAGTGAAAAAATTCGAAAATATCAACCTCTGGCAAATGAGATAAAGGAAATGTGTAGCGACGTGGAAATGGTGACGATTGTACCAATAATTCTAGGTGCCACTGGTGGAATTCCTGCACGAATCTGCAAGTTTCTGCACGAATCCCTGGCTGAAATGTAACTGAAGAAGGGGGTACTAATCCAGCTGAAAAATATTGTCATACTACACACATGTAACATGGTGAAGTTTCTGAAAATTGATGGTTGATCTAGTGCTGATTATGACAGTTGAAACGTGTATCTCTTGTTCATGGTAACCGAGATGCATGTGTGGAAACAAGTAAAAATGTGATGATAATGATGATGATGATGATGATGATGATGATGATGATGATAATAATAATAATAATAATAATAATAATAATAATAATAATAATAATGTCTATTTGTGGCGTGGCTCAGGCCATAAGGCCTTTTCTTCCGCCTAACCCCTTAAATATTTACATTTACATAATGACAATTGCGGCGTTCGTGTGGAAACAATGGTTACTGACATTTCACGTTACTTACGACAGTGCAATGATCTTATTAGCTAACGGAAATGTGCTACACGTAACTAGTGAAACAAAGTATGAATGCATTTCCATTGTCAATTTTCTAAACTCTAAAACTAACATGATACAAAGAGAGTCCGTGTTTCTTAATTACAAGAAGTGTGTGGTAAGGCAATAATTTTACTTTCGTAAAATGTCAGAAATTATCTCCTACACCCGAATGCCTCAATTGTGAACAAATTGCAAGAAACAAGGAGAACAGATTTTACATTTATATTTAATATATTAAATGCCATTTAATATATTAAATAATATACTAAATGCCTTTTGTTAAAACTGCTCCAAAGTTTCCAACGAAAATGTCCTTATTGGACTAGGTTTTACTGTTCTATAATATTCTTAAAGTAATATTTCGTTTCTACTATTATAAAACCGAACAATTGAGAAATTTTCAAAAAAAAAAAAAAAAATGTACTTTAGGCGGCGATTGATGGCAGCGGGCAAAAGTATGTTGCAAGACCGAAAAGCTAGCCCAGACCAAAGAAATAAGCAAACTAACTAGTACGAGAAAGTCGTTGCTAATCTGCAGCACTACTAGTTCAATATGTGTTCATAGTTGACCTTTCGTGTGCTTTGTAAAAGACGGACGCTGCCACAGCAAACGCCATTATCAAATTTTGCGCAAAAATCAAAAATGTTAATAGATAATACGCCGATCTTGGCGCACTAAGCGAACTGACAGCCTTCTACTGCGCACGGATCCCAACGAATTGCTCCGTTTGGAGTTTTTGTTTTGGTCAACCGCCGACATAGTAGCTGTCAGCTTCGCCGCCATTACTCGACACATTCGCTTCACAGGAGACGACGTATTTCAGTACAGTGGCCCCATTCAGAGTTTCCAGTAAGCGTTTTCTGGATTCTACAATTGTTTCTCTCTCTCAACTCCGTTTTGCATTTCAAATTTGCAATGAAAACAAGGAAATTTATAATTTCGACAAGAGTAATTTCCAGAAGCGAAAAGTTACACTTACACACCCACACATATAAGCAACCAATACGAGGGTGTATTAAAGACGTGGATTTGTTTAACTCAGGATCATGAACAGCTAATAATGAACATTAATAGCTAGCTTTGGCAGTGGCGGTGGAGCGCCATGGTCCATAGTAATTTTCTATACTGCTTGGCCCCTATGATGTGTTTTTTTCTATTATGGATTATTTCTATTTATTGTTCTCCGAAAATATAAAGACAGTAATCGTCTACTGCTAATTGGCTAATGTTTGAGAGTGACACTTTATCAGAGGCTGTCGCAAAACAGCAAGTAGATCTTGTGGGGTTAAGGAAGAAATTGAAAAAATAAAGACATAATAACTAAAAAATGCATTTATTGAAAATTAATTAATTTAATACATTCATCAAATGAAAGAGTATCCATGAGAAAGAGTAATCATGCAATTTATTAATTTTTTATTCTCGTTATTTTTGCTATTATTGTTATTATTGTGAGTAGTAATAGTAGTATCTTTGTTCTTTACGTTTACAAAACAATAAATTTCTGTCACAATTTCAACACAAGTTACAAATTATTAAGTAACTTTAGCAATGTGAGCACTAAAAATTAATATCTTCTAAAAAAAAAAAAAAAAACCTTTTGAAAAATGTGTTTCATTTTTTGCTTTTACTCTTCAGAGAAAAAGTTCAAAAATCTGGGACATCGAGGTCAAATTTTCCTTAAATTTGTGCGATTGATGATGACTCAATTATACAACATACTTGGTTATTGGACTTGGTAATTATAAAATTTACTTCCAAAAAATATTGAAAATACGTGTAAATATTTTACACGTATTACAAATGAAATGAAACGCTTTACAAATGAAATGAATAGGTAAAAAAATTAATAGAAAGGTGCTTCTATTAACAACAAGAACTTATAGAATAAATCATGTAATATTAAATATTAATATTTTATATTTTATGAAGATTTATTTCTTATGAATCATCTTGCCCATCCTCTTATGTAAAAACCTTGAGTTATTGTGAGACGTATTAGACACAAGAATAGTATATTATTAAAAAAATTGGTAAAACAATCCAGACGTTTTATATGGTTATGTACGCTTTACAGAGAAAATATTAGTTACCAAAAGTAGAATTATAGCAGGTGATTAAATTTGGTCTCTTCATAAACTGTAATTTGTATTATAGCTTGGAGGAAGACATAATAAAAGTAGAAAATTCAACCACAAAAAATTGCTTTCCTTGTGATCTTAACTCTAGTGAATTCTTCCTATCTGAGGTCAAGAGTCACTCATTCTGCCTATGCAGCTCCTAGTTTTCAAGACTATTAAGTTATTATGTAGACAACAATTTTCATGTTACAGTTTTTCCAGCTGAAGCTGGTTACCTTGTACATCCTAACAGGTAAACAAACACTAAAAACTTATTTAGAGAAGACATTTATAGGCTCTTAGATCTGTGGTCAGCAAATCATGGGGACCGCCACACGAAAGTCGAGACAATCATCCAAGCTAATGGTGGAATTCATATCCTGAACCCTTCAAACTGAGGCTCTAAATAAGTAGTAGTTCTTAGACCCTTTGACAATTGAGGTTGGCTAGTCTTTTCTTAGTGAATTAAATATTCTTATTCCTCGATAGCTCTATGTGTATTATGATGATATATGAAAATCATGTCTTTTAAAAGTAGTATTTGCACACATATTTTTTGTTTATAATTTTGTTTATAATGAGCTAAATGTTTGGTACTTTTGACTCTGTAATACTTTACAGAGTTACAGTAATACTTCACTGTTATTGTACAGCTAGATTGTTTTATTACTTCAGGGGTAAAGAAACCTAATATTCATGCTTTTTTTGGCTAACATTGATTTGCTTGGTAACTGTCTCTATTTGCAACTTTCTAATGAGATTAATGTTTTTGATATTCACATGATTCAGGACTCCTACCCTTTGCTCTGAAAATATTATGTTATGATGGTGCTTTTTCTGAACAGCCCCACAACTGGATGCCATAAGTCCGAAATAGTTTTAATAGGTGTTTACATAGCAATACTTTTCTGTATTTAAATTACTTATTTTTGTAATAATAGTGTGCCTATTTTTTGTTTTATCTTTTGTGTGTCTTTGCATATAAATTAGAATACAGTACTGTTTCAAGTTACTTGGCAGAATTGGAATATATTATCATATCATTTACTTTTTTTGGAATATGACAATGATGATTGCAAAATAATTTCTGAGCATAATTGAAGGAAGAGACTTACACTTTTGTGTTCTCTTTTCTGAAGAGGGGATCGCTGTCATGTATTTGCCATGCAACATATGACATGATGGGCACCATGAGGGATGAATTCTGATGACAGATTAATAATTTTGGGTAGGATGATGTTCGGATTAGATATGTGTATAATATGAGATGCCAATCTTACCACATACCCACAACCAAGCCACAGTGAAAATTCTTATGCAATATGTGCAATATGCAGTAGGCTTACTCAAGCTTGCAGCTTTTAGATCCATATAGTTTTCTATCCTTCAGAGCCATCCAGAAAATAAAAAGCAAAAACCACAAATCATGGATTACAAAAGGAATGAAACCATCATGTGAAAGGAAAAGAAACATGCATGAAACCATCCTTCACCATGAATGTAGTTCTGATTTCATTGCTTATTACAAAATATACAAAAGTATCTTGAAGAAAGTAATTAAACAGGCCAAATTGTTTATGAATGATCAGTGTATTGCCAAAGCACAAAAAACAAAAGCAATGTGGATCATTGTGAAAAATACTCTAAAAACAGAAACACTAAGAACATTAAACTTCACTTCATAAAACAATGTTCTGTGCAACCCACAGGAAATGGCAAACACATTCAATAGACATTTCTCAAAAATCGGAGAAAAGTTAATTCACAGCAATTCTTTAAATAATATAAATATGCAACAATAGTCAAATATCCACCCATCACCAAATGCAAACTCTATATACATCTCTTAAACATCACCTGCAGAAATAAAATCATAAATCAAATGAGAAACAAATTCTCTACAGGATTGGATAATATTCCTGACATCCTCTTTAAATATACGGAAACAATATAATAGAACTTCTCACTCACATTTGTAACCACTCCTTAATGACAGGTAGCTTCCCAGAAATTCTCAAAAAAGCAAAAGTTAAGCAGCTATTCAAAACAGCAACACTCACCATCTCATGAATTACAGGCCAGTATCCTTACTATTTGGATTTTCAAAATTTCTAGAAAAGCTAAAAATGATAAACTCAAAAATTTTCTCAATTTAAATAACATATTGACAGAGACCCAATGTGGATTCAGAAATGGTAGATCTATAGATGCAGCTATCTTGACCTTTCTAAATAATATACTTGTTGCTCTAGATCAGAAAGAAATTCCCATAGGTTTGTTTCTAGATTTATCAAAAGCATTTGATATTATTAAACATCACATACTGTCATCCGAACTCAAAACTTTGGGAATTAAAGGCATTGCTTATCAATGTGTTAAATCTTACCTTTCAAATGATTGTCAAGTAGTCGCAATCAACCATGTCAAAGATAAAAAGATTCAACCCATTTTCCCAACCTAGAATGATGAATTATGGAGTGCCACAAGGATCAAACGTAGGACTTATACTATTTCTCTTCTATATCAATGACATGCTCCTGACTTTACAAAACACCAAAATGTTCCTATTTGCAGATGACAGAAACATTATTGTTAAAGCAAAAACCCAACAAACTCTACCAAAAGAAGCACAAACAATTCAAAGGCACAAGTAAAATGGTTCCAGGAAAATTAATTCATCATGAACACCATTAAAACTGTCTCTCTAAATTTTCAGAATCCACTCTCTAAAGAAAAACCTCCAACAATTGATGATAAGAAACATGCCTGTAAAATTAGCTCAAAAAACAATTTCCTTAGGTATGACTATTCAAGATTATCTAAAATGGAACTCCCACATCACAGATGTTCACTAGCAACAATGTTCACTAGCATTTAAAATACAGAAACATATTCTAAGGAAATTCTCCAGAAAGTTTCACACTTTCATTGTCCAAAAAAATGATATTGAGAACAATGACAAACACTGACAAATAAGCAATGAACAATTAAAAACATGAGCTCTACAAACCACTTTTCAAAAAATTACAAATCCTACCACTCCCATGCATGTACACATTCGAAATATTAATGTTGACAAAGATGTTTATGGAAAAGAAGGATTCAGTTACTCTAAACACAGTACTCTAAACACAGAAATTCATAACTATGATACTAGACAAAAAAGAAATCAACATGTCCCACATTGCAAAACTTCACTCTTTCAAAAAATGACCCTTTTGAAGGCATTACACAATATAACAAACTTCCTAGTGAATTTAAAGGCTTAAACTCAATACACACATTCAAAAATAAAATTAAAGCTTTCCTGTTAAACCATACATTCTACAGTACAAAAGAATAGATACATTAGACACGTGTCTACATCAATACACATTAGTACAAATAATTTTTGCATATTCTGTTGCATGATTTGAAACCCCCAAACTGATTGTTGGATGTAAAGGATGGACCCAACTCTGGCATCAATCTCATATGAAGACAATTTTTTTTTTTTTTGTTATTGGTATATTATTATTTTTCAATTTCAGTCTTCTTACACTACGATTGATAAACTTAATTTGTATTGTATTGTGTTTATTATGAAAATTGAATTGAATTTTATTTTCTGTATTGTTTTAATATTTAGAAATACCTGTATTGTACATTGTATGATTATGTACATATCCAGACTTGTCATACATGGCTTATGCTGTATTAACGTGACAAATATATTATTATTATCATTCTTCAGATCCAGCCTTACAGTTCCAATCCAATCCATGTATTGAAAATTGCTATATCTTTATGTTTCTAAAATTCATGAGGACAGATCTGGTTCAATTTAATTTGTATAACACCTTTCAAATTTAAATGAACATTGTGCACATTTCTTAATATAATTTATTGGAGGTAATTTGAATATTATTGGATGTAAGGTTATCTGTAACATTAGCAAACATTATTTCTTTAGAAGAAACAGCATATTTTCATCATCATCATCATCATCATCATCATCATCATCATCACATCATCATTATCAAATCAACATATCTACAATAAATTCAGAAATTTTGTTTCTCCGTGTATTAAACTGTAATACACAATAGGCCTATATATTTCGACTCATTCTGATTATGAAATATCATTGAAACCAAAGAGATAATTCACCACAAAGTGGAACCTTCACATATAAATTAGAGTCAATTCTATTCATTAATTTCACAAAAATTCGGTATTTATAAAACAGGACTTACAGATTAACATCAAACTAATGAAGTTGAAAAATGTTTCTTAAAAATTAAAAAACTAAAATCCAAAATTAACTTTTTCTAATAATGGCAATTCCTAATAGAAATACTCCACGAGCATGAAAATCATTTAAAAAAAAAAAAAAAAATTTTTTTTTCTTCCCCTTTTGGCTAGCTATCATACTGTAAAACTTAAGAATATCTCAAAATAAAATCAGCTATGATCAGAAAATAAAATATATGATGGGATCAAATATCAAACATTGAAAATTTAGAAGCTGATGGATGCAATATGATTTTGAAAGAATAGAAAATTAGCAATTTCCATTATGATACATTTTATTCTTGAAACTAATTGTATACAATACAATAACCACAATTCAAAGATGGGTGGCAAAAAAATAATGCAAACAATATTAACCATTTAAAGTTACCTAAATAGTGAACAAATAGCACTCCTACATTTGTTCTGCACAATATTTCCGAAAATACGTAGTGCATTTAGATGTATATTACTCATTTTATCTATCATAGACATTAAACTGCTGATGTGAAAACTGTAATTGGATCAAAAAATAATATATATTCATATTTCTGACTTAAAGCACTACTTTATTCCATAAAGAGAAGCACAAATGAAAAGAATGTAAATCAGTTATTGTTAATGATGCACAAATAACTTTCTCTTCTTACATGAATAGTCCAGAGTCAATTCACCAAAATGGAAATCACATTTTCTTGACATTAACATTTTAATTTCACATTCAAATGTCTTGAACACCTGTTTGTTGTAATAACTGAATATGTAACCCGTGGAAAACATTGCAAGGAAATAACGGAGTTATTAAAGAATACCCAATAACAGTTCACATCTCTTCCAACCATTTATTTTCCTGTTGAAGTTGTTCTTCATCACTTTCGGTGAAGTCATTTTCGATGTTGAATATGAGGCGCAATTCTTCGGGCGATTTGCCTATGATCATATTAGCAACGGTTTTGCAGGAAGCTTCCAGAAGACCTTTTATGTCAAGATAATTTGCGGCCACGATGAGATCAAAAAGTGTTGCATTATCCACTTGAAGAAAATTAGCATCCCAAATGCCGATATCATCTGCTTTTTTCTGAACATTCAGATCTTCTTCAGAAGCAGGAGGATCATCCTTATGGTAAGTAGACCATTCAATTACCTTTTTCAAAATTGTGGAGTGAACTTTAGAAAGAGTGACAACTTCGTCCTCGCCTTCATCCATTCCCAAATTATCAAGCATGGTTTTAATGGTGTAAGAACATTTTGCGACTTCGACGTCCACCTCGAAAACTTCCCCATCAGAGCTCTGAAGTTTAATGGTCGGCATAGTACCAACGATTTTAAAATAACGACGAATGTAAGAGAATGTTTCAAGTTACAAGGCTCTGCTGCAAAGCGGACACCTTTCCTTAATGTACGACGATTCGCAACTGTCCGTCTTGTTTCCGTGTTTTAGTCACAATGTAACCAAAGACAAAAACGTGGTGAACACACTTTTGGTGAGGCGGTTGGTGATTTATAGGTCACCAGAGTTACTGGGTTTGAATCTGTTTGGTGTAAACACTAGTTGATTTTTAAATCAGAAAAATCCTTCGTACAGCCTCTCATGAGAAGAGAAATTAAACCCAAGGTGTATCCAAACACATGGTTGAATCGGAATGAATTTCAGGAGCCGAGAAACATGGGAGGTTAAAGTGCACAGTAGTTGGTACCCTAAGAGTGATTCGCCTATTTCAAGATCTGGGCTGTCCGGGTGACGCCGCGTCGAAGGCTGGGGTGCCGACGTTTCGACCGACATATCGCGGTCCTCTTCAGGGCTGTACAGAGTCAGTACAGCCCTGAAGAGACCGATATGTCGATCGGCACTCGTTCGACCGCGTCACTCGGACAGCAGATCATGATCTGCCGCGAGCCTACGATATCGCCTATTTCAACATATCTAACGATCTTCAAAACTGTTCCACTTAAAGATAATTAACTTCTTTTTCTTCAAACTCTTTTTACATATCGAGAAATATGTTTAAATCTTGAAACACTATTGAATTTAATGTGGGAAAATCGTAAAAGTAGGAAATTTCAGGGGAGCACAGTAGTGGATACCATTTTATACAGTAGTTGGCATCCATTTTGTTTTAGTAGTTGGCAGCCCCAATCTATATACTTAGAAAACGAACAAAAATAAACGTTTGTGAGTTATCTTTGGTATCTTTAGAATAAAGACAATCATATTAATATAGAACATATACGAAACAAATTGTTCGAAATCCCATACATTTATATTGTTATAAAATTTAGTACGTTTCGCGGTGAGGTACATCGCTTCTTGAGGTACATCCTGTGAATAAATATTTATAGCTACGTTAAAAATCTAATGGAACAGATTAAAATATATGACACAAAAACATTGCACAAAGTTTAGCGAAGAAAAAGACTCCACTTGTCAAATATATATATTTCGTTCAGTTTCCAGATAGCATTTCAAAAGTAACGCATAGAAAACAATAGCACATACAATATGCAGTAGTAATAGTAACAATATAATACATACAAAAGTATATATAAATAAGTAAATATAAACAACAGAAATAAAACAACTCAGAGACATATTTTTAGATTGTTCAGCCAATTAAGGGCTGCGTCAGATAAATTATGAACGTCCACCATATCTCCCTTCTCAAAACCATACAGTGCGCACGTCATTATGTGGTCCATGTCCTGTATCTCTCCACACTCACACTTAGGGTCTGCAATAATACCCCATTTATTTAGTTCGTGTTTACATCTTCCCACACCAACTCGGATTCTGTTTACAGCTGTCCACAGTTTCTTCGGGAGGTCGAAGCCAGGTACCTGTTGGGTTGGATCTTTAACTAGGTTGTAGTTTCTGGTGCCATTCTTGCTGCCATTCTTTCTTCCACGTGCTCGGATCAAGGGGGTGGGTTTTTAGTTGAAACGGGTTCCGGGATTTAAATCGCTTTTGTTGTGAAATGTATTGATGAATGGGTAGTGATGGATTATTGAAAATGGTTTCGCTCTGTTTCTGTTCTAGCTTTAGGCGTCTGTGGTGGGGAGGATCTACTATATGTGCCAGTACAGGTAGCCATGGAGTTGGGGTGGCTCTTAGTGTCCCTGTAAATATTTTCATGGTTTCCCTGAGTTGCACATCTACCTTCCTCACATGCACGCTGCGCCTCCAAACGGGAGCGCAGTATTCTCTAGCGCTGTAAACAAGGGTCAGGGACGAAGTTCTCAAAGTTTTAGCATTACTACCCCAGGTAGTTCCGGCGAGTTTTGCTAGGAGGTTATTTCTCGTCTTCAGCTTCTGGCAGACATCTTCTAGTGGTGTCTGCAAGACAGCGTACGATCTAATTTCACGCCCAGGTATTTCGGGGTTTTAGAGTGTCTTATCGGTTGGCCTTTCAGGCTGATTTTTAGTTCCCTATGAGCCTCTTTATTATTTAAGTGCATTACCGAACAGATTGTTTTGGTAAGATTTACTCGTAGTGCCATTCTTCATAGTACCGTAAAATGGTTTTTAGGTCATTATTGAAGGTTCTTTCCCATTCTTGAAAAGTGTGTGCCTGTGCCGCAATAGCCAGGTCATCTGCATATGCAAAGCAGTGAGCTTTGAGTGTTGGGGTGTCGGAGATGTACAGATTAAACAGAGCCGGGGCCAACACTGAGCCCTGAGGAAGCCCGTTATTTAGGACACGTATTCTACTTGTTTTGCCTCCCAGATGTACCTTATACTTGCGTTCCCTCAGCATGTTTTCCACCACTGATGTTATCTTCCTGCATTTCGTTAATTTTGCCAACTTTATTAATATACCATTCGTCCATACTGTTCGTATGCCGAGGTGAGGTCTAAAAAGACAGCCCCAGTTTTCTTTTTGTCTTGAAATCCTTGCTCTCTGTAGGTAGTTAAATCGAGAACTTGCTCACAGCAGCTTCTTCCTCTCCTAAAACCGGCTTGAGTTTCCGGGAGCACACTTTCGAACAAAGGGCTCAGTCTTTCTAGGAGTACCCTTTCAAACATCTTATAAGTAACACATAATAGGGATATAGATCTGTAGTCTCCAGGATTCTCTCCGCTCTTGCCTTGTTTCTGGATGGCTATTATTTTTGATTCCTTCCATTTCTTTGGGAGTAGTCCTGTATTTATTATTGACGTGTATAAATTCGCCAACCATTTCACACCATTTCGACCGATCTTCTTAAGGAATTCAGGTACAAGCTCATCCGCACCCGCAGCTTTAGCTGTCTTAGTGTTTTTCAGCGCATCAAGCACCTCATCCTCAGATACTCTTCTCGCCAGTGTAGATTCATTCATACATTCTGCTAGGACCTGATCAGCGTTTGTTCGTGTTCCCCTTTTCTGTTTCCGACTCACGCGAATTTTGGATGTTTCTAGTATACTTTTGCTGATTTGGTCCCTTGTCAAAAAATTATACAAAGTTATTAATATTTTGCACACCATATTTATAGATTATCCTAAATAAATGTGTTAGGCAACACATTATTTAAAACGTCTTTAATTGGAAGACCAAAATATCTAAGGTATCAGTCTGTTGTGGCCTGGATGACTGGCGGCCGGAATGCGGAATAACAAAGCCGGGCATGGGACGAGGAGCTTACAGTTGAAAGGGAGAGAGGAAAGCAGTGGCGTCCCCTCACTCTGGATCTAGGACGTTGGCAGTGAAGAACAGTGTTAATAAATTACTTAAGAGAACGGTATGGCGAATTCCTTAGTATAGAAGGAGGAATGGAAGAAATATGGGAAGCGTTTAAAAATATTCTAAACCGGTTTAAAATTAAAAAATCAGACGGTTCCGCGTTTAGCAACAGACACGTAGTGAAAACCATATGACATTATTTTGAAATTATTCAAAAGCTTTGAGGAAGGAAAAGAAAATCGCAGAGGAACATCATTTAACTCATATTCTTGATGCGGAGGACAGTAAAAATTGGTCGGCATTTTTTAAATACGTTCGTAGAAGGAAGGGAAATAAAGATGAGATTCCAGTTGTTCGGGTTAATAATTCGCCAATATCGGACGATTGTGAAAAAGCAATGCTTTTAATGCGATTTTAGCTCCGTTTTCAAGCAAAAGTCAAATTGTATTCAGATACCATCACTGTCAGATAGAAGTCTTTTCATATTAATGTAAATACTTTGCGGAAAGAATAAAATTAATGAAGAGGAAATCACGAGGCCGGATTCTATTTCCACGGACGTCATTAAATTAGGTGGAGAGGCTATTATACCATATTTAATTAGGTTATTTCATGTATCGATAAACAACGCTTGCGTACCGGAAGATTGGAAGCTGGCTCTCGTCGTACCTATTTTTAAAAGTGGCGACAAGACATTACTTAGTACCTATAGACCGGTAAGTCTTACATCAGTCGTATGCAAGCTTATGGAACATCTAATTTCTAGCTATATCAGGAAAGAATGGGAGGACAAGCAATGGCTTTATCAGGGTCAACACGGTTTCAGGAATGGTTTTTCGTGCGAAAGTCAGCTAGTCTCACTTTTACAGGACCTAGCCGACGTACTTGATGAAGCTGGTAGGGTCGACGCGATTGTAATTGATTTTGCCAAAGCTTTTGATGTTGTTCCACACGATCGTCTTGTAAAGAAATAAATAGATTCGGGTTTAGACACTAGAGTGGTAGCGTGGATAAACGAACTACTTCGTGACAGGACACAAAAGGCCCGAATCGAAATTACTTATCAACTTCGAGAAACGTCACGTCAGGAATTCCACAAGGGAGTGTCATCGGCCCACTCATGTTTCTCACCTTCGTGAATGATTTACCGACAAGTTTAGTTTCTAATGTACGACTCTTTGCAGATGACTGCGTAATTTATTGAATTGTTAGCTCGGAGGAGGACGAGAATATTTTGCAGCGAGACTTGGACAAATTACATATCTGGGCGGATACAAACGGCATGGAAGTAAATAGTTCAAAGAGCAAATCCATCACGTTTGGTAGGGGTCGAAGTAACAATGAAACCGCGTATAAATTGAATAATAATGTTATACCTTGAGTCACGTCTTGCAAATATTTAGGAGTTCAGCTAGACAATAAATTGACATGGGAAAATCAAGTAAATTTCGTTGTAGGGAAAGCATGGAGATCTTTGCATTTTATTATGCGGATTCTCAAAACGAGTTCAGTGAGTGCCAAAGAACTGGCATATATGTCATTAGTGCGACCCATATTAGAATATGGCGCGATATGTTGGGACCCATACAGACTTTTGCAGCAAAGAAATCTAGAAAAGGTTCAGCGTAGAGCTTCAAAATGTGCTTTCAGGTACCAGGAATAAAGTATGGGAGTCACTCGAAACAAGGAGAATGAAATCGCGTCTCTATGCTATGTATAAAGCGTACACAGGTTTTCGACCGTGGAAAGAAATTCAAAATCGATTAGGGAAACCTACATATTTCGGCAGAGCGGATCACATGCACAAAATTCAGACAAGAATTCAGAAAACGGACATTGGGAAATATTCATTCGCGAATCGAACTATTAGAGACTGGAACGGCTTGCCTGTGACAGTCTTTGATCCCTTTCCTCATGATGTCAGCAAATTTAAAAATAAATTAAATTCCTAGATGTTTATATGTGTCTTATTATCTCCTATGTAAAGTATGTTATATTATAACTTATTATTATAATAACATTATTATTATACTATTATTATTATATATTACTACTACTACTATTATTATGTATTATTATTATTATTATGTGTAGTGGCGTGTAGTGCAGTGATGTGAAGTTGAGGGAAACGAGTGAGTCAAAATCATATTAAAACGTGATTGGCAAAAGTGATTGGATGAGGGAGGTGAGGTGAGGTGAGGTGAGGTGAGGTGAGGTGAGGTGAGGTGAGGTGAGGTGAGGTGAGGTGAGGTGAGGTGAGGTGAGGTGAGGTGAGGTGAGGTGAGGTGAAGTGAAGTGAAGAAGTGAAGTGAAGTGAAGTGGAGTGGAGTGCCATGGAAGCTTGCACGTGAAATGTTTATGTTAATTTGTAAAGTGTGTAAAATTTGTAAAATGTTGTATAGTTGTTAAGTTCTGTAATGTTTAGTTAGTGTATTCTGCCACCAAGTTCTGGAACTTATTTGCAGAATTAGTAATAAAGTAATAAATCTAATCCCCACTACTCTTTTCGTTTACATATTTAGAGTAAAATTGAATTATATAAACAAAATCCTGATTTATTTTAAATTGTATGGTTGAAAGAATGAGGGAAAGATAGTCGCAAAATAACAATGAGGACGTTGTATTATCTTTTGCAAAGATTGGAATAATGCATTTTAAAGTATTAAAAAAGAGTTGCTCGACGTTTTTCCCATTCTTCGGATCTCGTTTAAAAAATTAAATTCTGAAATATTATCACGTTAGAACATGATCGTCCATTATCAATTGTTTCTTTTCTTGCGAATGGGAGAGAAAGCAATTATTTAAAACAATTGATTCACTTTGTCACCCCTGGGCTCAGCAAAGACAACAACGTTCTCGGTTGCCTCCCGTGTAGTACCTCGGCAGGGCTCCTGCCGTCCGCGCCTGGCAAGGTGCGGAAGGTGGCCAAGACCCGCAGCAACGCTCTGGACCTGTGCGTACCTGCTGCGCGCGCTTTTCACATAGCCGTCTTGAAGGTTCTCACAAACCTTTCCGCTTCCCCGTTCGATTGCGGGTGAAACGGCGGTGCGCAGACATGCTGGATCCCGTTGCTCGCGCAGAAGTTGCCAAACTCTTGGGACGTGAACTGGGTTCCGTTATCCGACACCAACGTGACCGGGAGCCCTTCGGTCCTCTCTAGGGCATTGATGGTCTGCGCCGTCGTGGTGTTGGCCATTTCCACCACGTATGGGTAATTGGATTTGGCGTCTACTACTACCAACCACATCTTGTCCCAAAATGGACCCGCGAAGTCTATGTGCACCCGTTCCCACGGCTCACTAGGTTCCGGCCAGGGAACCAAATCCTTCCTAGGTGCACTCTGATTTAATTGGCAGGCCTCGCACCTCTTAAGTAACTGGTTGTCTGTGTTCATTCCTCCCAGAAGCAGTGACGACGCGCCAGTTGCTTCGTGCGGACCACCCCCCAGTGTCCCTCATGGAGGAGGTCCAATACTGTCTTCCTCAGAACCTTCGGGATGACGACTCTCGTGAATTCCTCTCCGGCTAAGAGCAACACCCCCGCCTTGCAAGTTAATCTGTCCTTCTTGCTATACCAAGAAGCATTGCTCCTCAAGCACCTGAGCGGCCAGCTTCCCTTACATAATTCCTCACTGTCTGTAGCTCTGGATCCTTGTCCGTCTCCTGTGCGATCTTCTTGGCTCCCAATGGAAATTCTGAATTAACCGGCCGGGAACCTAAGGCTCTCGGCTTCTTCCTCCAACTTGTCGAACTCCAGGTCCGGGCCTCCTGGCAACCTGGATAAAGCGTCTGCATTGGCATGCTGAGTCGTGCTTCTGAAGTGAATCTGGTAATTGTAGTCCGACAAGAATAGCGCCCACCTTTGCAGCTTCTTCGCTGTGCTTTCCGGGATCCGTTTTCCCGGGTGGAATTACTGTACAAGCGACTTGTGATCCGTAATTATATGGAACTTACTACCATATAAATAATCGTTGAATTTTCTCACCGCGAAGATTATTCCCAATGCCTCCTTTTCAATTTGTGAGTAATTCCTCTGATGTTTGTTGAGGGATTTAGATGCAAACGCAATTGGCCTCTCCACACCATTGTCGTCCTTCTGCGATAATACCGCCCCGAGACCATACTCCGAGGCGTCAGCTGCTACTGTGGTGAGCCTACCCGGCACAAAATGGTTTAACTTAGCTGTTTTCACCAGCGCCTGCTTTAACTGGCTCAGTGCTCTTTCGCAGTCTTGTGACCAAACAAATCTCACTCCTTTCTTCCTCAGCTTGAGTGGGGCTGCGATAGTAGAAAAGTTCCTAATGAACTTATTATAATAATTTACTTTTCCCAATAATGCCTGTAGCTGCTTCACGTCTGCCGGAGGTGGCAGTCGCAGGATGGCTCCTACGTGCTGGCTAGTGGGTGAAATGCCGGTGCTGTCCAGCACGTGCCCCAAGAACACTACCTGGTCCTTAAAGAATTCGCACTTGTCCTTATTCACCTTTAACCCATTGTGGTGGAGCACCTTAAATAAACTCTCCAAGTTTTCCTTGTGCTCCTTCTCCGTGCTCCCCGTGACTATAATATCGTCCAGGTAGTTGCAGCAACCCCTCAGCTCTGCTGTCAACTGTTCTAGGCAGCGCTGGAACACTGCGGCTGCGGAATTCACGCCGAATGGCAGCCTGTTGTACCTGAAGAGTCCTAACGGGGTGTTAATCACCAAAACGTCCTTGGCGTCCTGGTCAAGTGGTAGCTGTAGGTATGCGTCCCGCAGGTCAATTTTCGAAAATTTTCGTCCGCCGGACAATTTGTAGAACAAATCTTCCGGCTTGGGGATTGGATGTTGTTCTACTTCCAGCTGTTGGTTCACTGTACTTTTGAAATCCCCGCACAATCTAATCGAACCATTGGCTTTCTTTACAATGACCGAAGGTGTGGCCCACTGGCTTGTTGACACTGGAGTGATAACACATCAGCCTGCAATCGTTTCAGCTCCTCGGCCACTTTTTCCCTAAGGGCCCACGGGACTGGTCTTGCTTTGAAAAAGCGTGGTTTGTGCCCTCCTTCAACTGGATGCTTGCTCGAAGTGCCTACACTCCCCGAGTCCGGTGAGAACACTTCTGGAAACTCCTGTTCCAGTTTCCCGATGACCTGTGTCTCTTCTTTCTCGTCGATCTGGTTCACTGAGTCTACCACTCCAAACCCTAGCTTATCAAAGGAGTCGAGGCCTAAGATGTTCGTGACGTCATAACGGTCCACCACGACCACTTCAATATCTGCCTGTCTTTTCTTGTAAGCTGCCCTTAGCGACACATTCCCCAGCACCTTAATCGGGGTCCTGCCGAAAGCGTACAAGCCTTTTTGCACCCTCTGCAACCTGGGTGCCCCTAATCGCCGGTAAGTTTCTAAATCGATGAGTGTTACCGCGGCTCCAGTATCCAACAGAAAACTCACCGGCACTTTTCCCAGCTCAACTTTAACCATTAGTTTCTCCTGCTTGTGGGTGTCGAGCACTTGACTGATCATATCGATTTCCATGTCTTGCTCGTGTTTTTTGTACCGTTCCGTGTGCCTCTTTCTTCCGCACACTTCCCTAATGTGCCCACTTTCTTGCACCAAAACACTGCGCATTACGGAACCTACACTGTTCTCTTGTATGTAACCTCACACAGTTTTTACACGATTTCTTGATTTGCACTCTGCCACTGTCACTGTCAGTGTTACTGGCTCTCTTGAACACTGGTTTGCCGCTGGGTCGGCGGTTACGCCTCCACTCACTGCGGTTGCCGCCTCTGTTGCGGTAACCACTCTCGGCACTGTCACTACACTCACTGGTGTCACTGTCGGTCTCGTGTTCTTTGCCGTCTTTCCACAGTGTACCGACCCACTGTTCTTGATATGGTGCAAATGCGACTCTGCTGCGATCTGGCGAGCTGTCTCCACGTCATTTCGTATGTCTTACATAGGTTGTGTACCTCCTCTAATGATGGGTTATCACTTTGTAAGGCTTGAAACCTAATTTTCTCTTCCGGTGTGTGTAGCACTACCATGTCCCTTATTAAAGTCTCCGCGTATGATACTTCCTTATCTGATGGCGGGCACCTGAACTGACAATGCCGCGCCAGCCCGGACAATTCCGTAATCCACTCGCTGTGTGTTTGCCCCTCACTTTTTCTGCATTGAAAAAATTTGAATCTAGCTGCAACCACATGAGGTACTTTGTTAAAGTAATTGTTGAGTTTGTCTAGCATTTCCGCCCATTTGACACTCGATATTTCTCTCTCTGGGAACAGCTTTTTTATTAGGTTGGTCATTCTCTTGCCTACGCAGCTCAAAAAGAACGCCTTTTTCATTTTTGCGTCTCCTACCTTGTAACACAGTAGGTGCTGCTCCAACCTGTGTATGTACTCGTCCCATTCTTCTGCGTCCGGCCGGAAACCAGGGAACTGTGGAGGGGAGCGGGCACTGACCGCCTCCAACAATGCAGCCATCTGTGCATCCGCCTGTTGCCGCTGCTGCTGCATCTGTTGTTTAATGTTGTAACTCGAGCTGCTTCTGCTGTTGTTGTATCTGTTGCTGCTGTTGTCGCATCTGCGTTTCCGCCAGCTGCTGCTGCTGCTGCTGCATCTGTTGTTGCTGTTGCTGCATCTGTTGTTGCATCAGTGTAATTGAAGTTGCTATTTGCTCGGGCTCCATATCGTTTTCTCCTCGTCGCCAATTTGATGTCTCCAAATTCAACACACACAAAATTCAATAAACAATTTATTGGTTGAAAACAGAGCTATAGTGTCGAATATCCAGGAGAATGTACAGTGAAACGTAGCCGAGTTGTCGTAACCAGAAGATGCACCACAATATTGCCGAGTCGCCAAATCTCCGTAAAGGGAAGTCCGTTGTCGCAGCACTGTCGTCGTAATCACAATCTTCACACCGTACTATCTTGTATCACCGACTCGTCACTCTTACTCCGCCGCTCACTCTCTGTCCTCTCTCCGGGCCACGGCCGGCTTATATTTGCCCCGGGCCGTAGGCCCGCTGACTGGCAGGCGTAGTAGGGGGCGGGGGTTGGGCCTCGCCCCGCTCGCTCAGGCGTGGCGGCCGCACACCGTCGAGCCTCGCTGGCCTGCGCTTGTCGCTGGCCCCTGCCGCCAGGGGCGGTAACGCCCTACTGTGGCGGCACATTCAAATCTGTGCGGCCGGTCACGACAGTATCCTAGTCGACACACGTGAAGTTGCTATACAGTCGCTATACTATAACCACTAGGCAATAATCACAGACTTTCAACATTGTAAAAAACAGTAGGTTCATGTGCTTTGCGGGGCGCTGCAACCAAGGTCTATTACTGCCGGCCGTTTCGGTTCATGGAAAAATATAAAGTGTGGCAAAATCAAATATGACAGAATAGTTGCAGATTCGGGAGGGGGAAGGAAGTACGTCTCCTTTATCCCTGCTTTTTGATATTTTTAATTTTATTTTTTTAATTTGTTCAAAATAATTGCCAGATATGAGCGCATCGTATTCCAAAGGAGTATTGGTATTAAGCTGAAGAGTGAGTTATTTCAAGAAGAAGTTTATTGTATACATCTGTGTTTTTCGTGAAGAGATTTAGAGGGTATTCCATCTATAAATGCCCCCTTTCTGAAATACTTTCTGGATCTGCTCATGTTACAGAAGTATTTTTTGCACTTTTCTCGCCAGAATGGTAGAAAGCTGTCCTCGGTGTACAAACCGACAGTTATTAAAAATATGTCGTTTATCTACATCATTAAGTGACAAAAACTGTGTTTGTAGTCGTTCATTCACTACAACTGTAAAACAATAAAGGTGAAACATATTTAAATTTACAAATATCAAGAAACAAGTAGAAATTATGCAAAACATGAAATCGAAGTGTTCAGTGAGGGTAGGCAGAGTCATGTTCGCCTGCGTAAGCAGAACGCGCATGCATCGCGTACGGAGAAAGCCTGCTTCTATATTTCGATTTTTTAAATGTGGCGTCTTGAGGTCACGCACGAAAGAGGAAGAGGGAAAGCAGACTCCAATAGGGAGATGTAAAAGATGGAGCCATAGAGACGTTGCAGCTCCCAATTGGAGCCAGGCTTCCCTCTCCCTTTTCATTTTAAGGTTAGGGTTTTTGTTAAGAAGGTTTGATTAAATTACTAATTAAAATAGGGTGAGAGATGAAGTACGTTTCTGTGTATCAGTGTTCCTGTAGTGTTCAGCATAAGCTCTAATCTATCGTTCTGACCTCTCATTAATTTCCAATCCGATATTTCTTAAAAGAATAGATTAAAGCCATAAGAAGAGAGAACTCTTCTTATGGCTTCAATATCTGCTTCACCTATTTGCTCACATTTTTGTCCAGAAGATGTGGACATAAGAGGCCACAATAGAACACTTAAGAGGAGCTGCCTCCAACATTTTTCCAACACTTGCAGAAACATCGGAAGTCTGCGGGCGCCCACACACACGCCCACACGCCCACACGCCCACACGCCCACACGCCCACACGCCCACACGCCCACACGCCCACACGCCCACACGCCCACACACCCACACGCGCACACGCGCACACACACACACACGCGCGCACGCGCACACGCACACACGCACAAGGCAAAGTATCTAAGAGATGTTTATTTCAATGCTAAACATGCATATCAAATTAAACGCATCTGTAAAAATACTGTAATTAACTTTGGGGTCAACTTATTTTCATCTCAGTCAGTTTCATCTCATCGTTTCCCTTGACACATAGAGCACAGCCGAGATGATCCCTCCGCTTTGCAATTTGTAAATGTAGCGTTTATCATTGTCATGACGTTAAATAAAGTAAAGATTAAAAAAAAGTTTCATCAATTGTTTTATATCCAAAATATTATTTTTTATTTATTATTCCAGTTTTTCTGAACAGCAATGTGGGTATATACGGGCGTATTTGGGTTAACCCATACATGGGTTAACTACATTACTATTACATTTTCTATCATTACATCAGAGACGGGATACCTGATATTTTATTTGGGGGGGGGGGCCTCCGCATACGATGGTAAAACATTCTCTGCGCCAAATGATATATGAGTTATTACACTTTAACTCTAACATAAAAATAGATTTTTGAAAGGTTCCTTGGCCCCCGTCCCACCCCCCACACCCCTCTACAGCCAGAAATGAGTTCTTTTTTAATTTAATTATTTCGTCAACTTTACACTATTTTATCTGATTGAATACTATGAAAAATAAGAAAATAATTTATAGTATCAACAAAAAACATTTTTACTTTCTTGTATGCGTACGTATATGCGAAGTAATATACGTAGTATAGAGAAATTTATGCAGTGCTGCGGAAAATCGAATTCCAGAATCATGCTGCGGAAAATGGAAACCAAAAAAGTGTTTTTTTTAAACGTCCGTCCGTTCGTCCATCTGTCCGCCTCTCCTTTTGTGAAAACCACTAGCGCCTAAACCATAGTAGGATTTTTCCCTGAATGGGTATTCCCCGGTTTCTCTAGCTCGACTTAAGGTGCTGCGATTTTCAAAACATTTTTAAAAAATTTGGGGTGTACATGAAGCCCTGAAATTTTCTAAATTTTCTCAAAAACGGATCCAAATGTTTCTTTAAATTTCTTGTAAAAATGGAGAAAAATACACATATAAAGGTGGAATAGATCCTATTTTCTATGAATTTCACTTTATCTCTGAATTTTCGAAAACTGCAATCATTTGAATTTTTTCGGCGTCTTCCTACAACTAAGAAATTGGAGATGGAGATTTTTCCTTCAAATGAAATTTGTTGTCTATAATTAGTTATTTCATTAAGTTCATGTAAAGTTTTTGGAAATTTTAGTAGTTTTCTCGCACTGTGGCGTGCATTATTTGCAACTTTAAAAAATTTCAAAAACAAGATTTTCTTAAAAACGTCTCCAATTTTTTCTTTATCTTTTGGTAGGGATTGTGCTATAAGATTAAATTAACTCCATATTTCTCTATTCGTTTGTTTTTCAAAAATTACAAAACTATTTTTTTTAATTGTCTCACTTGTCTCATTTACATTAGTTGCAATTTGTTCACATTGTATTTATGAGTACATGTGCTTAAACTAATGTCATATAATGTTTCTTGAAAAAATTTTTTAAAATTAGCTCAGGATTCCATACTTTCTCAAAAATAGCTTCAAATTTTGCAGCGGTTAGTGCTAATTGCACTATTTAAAATTACATAAAGTTCATTTTGGGATATTCTTTTTTTTTTTGAAAACTTACACTTTCTTTTAATATCTCTCACGCCGTTAATAGGCACATTTCGAGCGATTTGTATCCACTATTGCATTTGTGAGTTACATTTCTTCAAATGACTTTATTTAAAGTTTTGGGAAATCTCAAAAATTCTCAAAAGGGTTTTGAATTTCCACTACAGTAACGTTTAAACGCCATTTTAAAAACGCTCTAAAATTTTTCAATGAAAATTGCCATTTATGACGAGGTTTTACTCTTCTTTAATATCCTTAAAGTAATATTTCCGATCTACTATTAGGAAACACAAAAATTGAGACAATTTTGAAGAAAATACCTTTGGGCGGGGATAGTTGGCAACTGGCAAGAGGATACGGCAAGATTGTAAAGCTCGCCCAGACCAAAGATATTAGAAAACTCACTAGTACGAGAAAGTCTGTGCCGTTCCGTAGCACGAGTTTCGATTGCTGAGCAATAGTTAAAAAAATAAAAACACTTTTTAACATTTCCCCGTCTTTAAGTCACATTGACTTTAAATACACTTTGAAAATGGCTGCAAGATTTCTGAGCATTTTTTAGTATTTATTATAAATTTGTAATGAAAATTGTTTTGTTGTCCAAAAAAATGAAATTTTTTGTTATAATATGGAACCGCATTATAATTAAAACAACAAGATTCGCGTTTATAACAACAGAAAAATAAAATTATTGTAATAACATTTAGTATAACAAAAAATATTCAGTTGAGATAATAGGTTCGATTTTTTCGTGTTAATCTTGGCATCAAACAAATATGTATTAGTTACATTATATCTTACATTAAAATGGGAAAACATACAATATATAATATAATAAAGCGATTTACACAACATCATTAATATATTTTCACTTTCTCACATTGTCAAAAGTTGTTAACTTGCAGTTTTTGGTCTCTGACACCTGTATTTTCACGCTAGAACTGTCGGATCACAAAAAAGTTAGTCAGTCGGTGCCTCTTTCTTATTTTTTTTAAAGATCCGTTAAAGAAAATCGTTTTTCTACATGGACAACGCCTAAAGTTTTCAATTTGCCGTCTACGCTTCCACAGATTAAAAGGAATGCTGAAAAAGAACATGCTTTTTATCGCACCGCGGACCCACGAAATGTTTCGTGAGAACACCAATTTTTTCGGCATTTGAAATATTTAAGAACGCTAGGAAATTTGCAATGGAAATAATTTATTTAATCATAATATATGTTAATCCAAGTGTTATGACGCGTGATTTTAGGTACGAAACTGTTAAATTTTAAAGTAAATAATGTTTAAAAGCAATATAATTGAAAGATGGTTTATTAATACGGGATATTCACAGTAACACTGAACGCGCGTTTTATAGTACTGAACTAAAGTTCTTCAATTTTTTAATGTATCGCATAAGTTCAGTTTAATAAAATGATAGTTAGCTTACTTATTACATTTCTTCTCGAAAAAACAGAAAAAAAGTAAATCGTTTATGATATAAATTTTAAGTTTCGCGAAATGAAATGTTTTTAAAAAAATCGTCCCAAGATTGGGAGGGGGCAGGTAAAGGGCAGTTTAACGTAGAGTGTTAAATGTATTTCAGCGTCATCTTACTGTATGTCTTTCCGTGAAACTCTAGTGACAATATGGCGGCGACCGCATTCGTCCGGCTTCAAAAAGCTAGTCTAGGGTATTTTTGACGCCATAGTCTCATCCGCAATTTTGGTGGATCCCTTAGCGTATTTTGTAAGTCAACACGTGTTAATACGTAGTATTTTGCATTCCTCCCGCGCCCAATATTGAAGTGATATTGCACTTTTTCAGTAGAGGAAAGATATCGATGGAACAAATTAGTTGTTTTTTTATTCCAGGAGATGCACATGTATCTGATATTAATTGTAGCCATGGTATCAAGGAGTTAATTTTCTGACGTTGCTTAAATGCGGCCATTATTTCAGTAATTGCCAAAATGTTCAGTAATTGTTGAATTATTATAATAATATTTCACTTTTATTCACATTTTATAATCTCTTGTTAAAGTTTCAACATCAGATAATCTTAACAAAGAATCAGAAAAAAGTAACTAGAGGTGCTACAGAATGGCACAGACTTTCTCGTAGTAAAGTTTTCTAATTTCGTTGGGGTGGACTGGCTTTACGGCTTTGTCCCTCCTTGCCTGCTTTAATCTGTTTGCGGCCCAATTATTTTTTTTTTATTTTCGCAACTTTTCGATTTCTAAATAGTAAAACCTAAATAATATTTTAATTTTATTGCGTTTGAATAGTTATAAGGCTATAACGTCGTCCTAAACAGCAATTTTCCTTGAAAAATTTGAAGCCGTTTTTAAGAAAATGGCGATTAAGCATTACTGTAAATGCAAAATTGAAGCTTTTTTTTCACAGGAATATATTGAGTTTTTGAAAAACTACATTTGAAGTCCTTTTAAGCACTCCCAGTCACAAATGTAATAACTAATCATGTACACAAAACGATGGAAATGCGCATATTAACAGCGTGAGGTACTTAAAAAAAATTACGTTTGTGTAATTTTTGAAAAACGAAAAGAATATACCATAATGAGCTTTCCGTTATATTAAACAGTGAAATTAGGACTATCCGTTGGACAAGTTTGAAGAAAAAATTTGGAGACATTTTTGAGAAAATTGCGTTTGAGCGTTTTTGCCAATGCGGAATTTTGGACTCATTTTTACAGAAAACTATTGAGTTTTCGAGAAACTTTCTTTGACATTATTTAAAGTACATGGACTCATAAATCAAATATTGGGAAGAAATTGCCTCTATTATAAATATTACCGACGTGAGAGACAAGTCAAAAGAATTACATTTTTGTAATTTTTGTAAAAACAAAATAGAGCAATGAAGTTTATGTCATCGGATATGGTGGATTAGGTACTACCCCTACCAAAAATTTAAAGAAAAAAGTAGGAGCCGTTTATGAGAAAATCTTGTTTTTGCAATGTTTTAAAATTTCAAATATTTCACCCTCTATTGCACGAAAACTACTAAAATTTTCGAAGACGTCTGAATGCCCTTAATGAAAGAACTATTTATGAACAACTAATTTTATTTGAAGGAAAATTCTGTGTCTTCAAATTTATAGTTGCAGAAAGACGCCGAAAGAAATTCAAGCATTTGCAATTTTCGAAAATTCAGAGTTAACCGTGAAAATGTGATCTTTGCCACCATTATAAGTGTAATTTACTTTGTTCTTACAAGAAAAGTAAAGAAAAAATTTGGAGCAGATTTTGAGAAAATTTTGAAAATATCCGGGGGGCTTCATGTTAAGTACCCCCAAATTTTAAAGAATGTTTTTCAAAATTTCAAAGCTAGAGCCAGATGGACAGGAGTTTCTTCAATTCGAAAAGATTGTACGTGTGGTTTAGGCGCTAGGTTTGTTCACATACAACAGACGGACATTTTGAAAAAAAAAAAAAAAAAAAAATTGCGGTATCAGATGTATTTCCGGTGAAATCTTGAAACCGATTTTCCGCAACATTACATAACTCTCAATAGTACGTATATTATTCCCATATATACGTATGTATACGAGAAAGTAAAAATGAAAAGTAGGGAGTATTTGTTACTTAGTAACTGATATTATAGTATTGTTTGTGGTGAACCTGCCTTTTAATAATTGCTAATAGCCATTTAAACAACTATCAAGGAATCACCTCGCTTGTTTCACAGCAAGAACGACTGCTATCACGACAGAACATGCTGAGATGGCCCCTTGTTTGGCTTCTGGACATAAATGTAACTTCATTTTCTGTGCACGTCTTCTAGAATTCAGTGGGAAATACAATTATTCAAATTATCGTTTCCATGTCGCGGCAGGAAGTAATAAGAGCCAAAATTTATTGCTTATTTATCCTTGAAAATAGATTTAATTACAAGGAAGATTTTTGGTTTTTTTCTCCCTTTCAAAATTCAAAATTTATTGCTTATTTATCCTTGAAAATAGTTTTCATGGGAGTTTTTGTTTTTTTCTCCCTTTCAAAATTCAAAATGTATTGCTTATTTATCCTTGAAAATAGATTTTACTACATGGGAGTTTTTTTTCTCCCTTTCAAAATTCAAAATTTAAGTAGTATATGACTTAGTGTAGGGATCACAGAATTTTGAAAATGTGCACACAATTCACTTTTCCCCATAGCACGTCATACGCAGTTTTTAACTGTTTTTTTTTGACGTAAAATAAATTTAAAAAAAACAAACAATTAGTAGGTAGGTAGGTAGATACAAATAGTACGTGTAATATAAGCATAATAAGTACCTATATGTCTAGTATAAAATGTGGATCTCCTTGAACAAAAATTGTAGTCTACATCCTAGAGATTCAACGATATCTGTTTTTGCGTACCTATATATTCTTCATACAAAAACTTTAATAACACTTTAATACCGAAAAAATGAAAAATACAAATTCTAAACACCATGATTTAACGCACGTCGCCATAGATTTTACGCAGGGAGGTATGAAGAGAATGGGGCTTACTTACCTTAGCTGAGCTCTGATCGCGCAGCTTAGTACATTGTGAAGCTGTGAGATGCGAAAGTAGCGAGCACCACGAAATTTCAACGTTTGCTTTTATATAGCCAGATTAAATATACGAAAACTGTAAGATTATCGTGACTTATTGCATGTTAAAAAATATTAACCATACCTATTTCTCAGATGAATAAAGTATTATCTATTGAATATAGGCCCTAATAAACCAATATATATTCATCAGGCTAGCCACTGCCTACCTTGCCTATTCCAAGGAGCCACCACTGAATGGTAGATAATAAATTAACGCGTTTCAAGGAACAATTACGTTTACAATGAAGTATCAGTGATCTTGTCACGGGGTAGACCATTCCCCAAACTTCTGCTAATAGTCCGTGAATATTGTCGAGTGACTGGTATCGTGACTGTATAGCAACCTCACTTCCTGTGTGTCTCTAGGACAGGGCCAACAAACGGAGCACGTGCGTGCTCGGAGCACGTGCGTGCTCGGAGCACGCTTGCGCTCGGCAAGAGCACGCAGTGCACGCGGCGCAGCGAAGTCTCTTCTCTTCTATCAGTTTTCTCAAAAATATTAGAGAGACTTTTTTACGTACGAATGGAAACCTTTCTCACTAAACACGACGCGCTTTCAGATTGCCAACATGGATTTAGAAAATCAAAATCAACGGAAACAGCTATATTTTCTTTTCTTAAAGATGTCGCCTCATCATTGGATCAAAACGAGGCACCTATTGGATTATTTTTAGATCTCTCAAAAGCTTTTGACGTCATTGATCATGATATTTTACTTTCCAAATTACCTTCATATGGAATTCGTGGTATTGCTCTAGATTGGTTATGTTCGTACCTTAAACAACGATCTCAGAAAGTTGAAATACCTTACTGGAATGATGGAACATTACGTACGCACCTTCCCGACTCTTTGCCCGATGCATGTGGAGTTCCTCAAGGATCGATTTTAGGCCCTATTCTGTTCCTACTTTACGTAAACGATATGCCCTCGACGATTCGAAACGGAAGAACGGTTCTCTTTGCGGATGATACGAACATCCTTTGCAATAAAGAAACCGTAAATAGTACAATATCAGATGTTTCAAATTGGTTCCGAAATAACAAATTAATAGTAAGCGAAAAGAAAACGGTTTTAATGCAGTTTTCCATTTCAAATAAACAATTCTGTGCTCCATTGAAAATGAACAGTGTACCATTGACTGATGTTAAGACAACAAAATTTTTAGGTCTCTCAATTCAGTCAAACCTTAAATGGAACGTCCATTTAAATGAATTGAACACAAAATTAAGTTCATTATGCTACGCGTTCAGAATTCTTGCAAATTCAGTCAGCCTTCATACTGCTCGTTGTGTATACTTCGCGAATGTTCATTCCCGCCTGAGATAATATTCTATAATAATATTCTGGGGAAATACATCTTATAGCTCCCAGACTTTTAGATTACAAAAACGAATTGTACGAATAATAACCAAATCCCGACCACGTGATTCTTGTAAGCCTCTCTTCATTAATCTAGGAATTTTACCATTACCTTGTCTGTTTATTTACGAATCAGTGTTTTTTTAAGGCTTGCTTAAGGGTGGGAATATATTTTCAGAAAATGCCGATGTCTATTACTATAACACTCGACGTAGAAATCATATTCATCAGGTAACAGTATCAACAGCTCATTACAAAAAATTCACATACAATACATGTACATTATTTTACAACACTTTGCCAGATGACATTAAACGATTAAATTCAATAGAAAAGTTTAAATCCCAAGTGAAATCGTTTCTGCTGCATATCTGTTTCTATACAATTAGAGACTATACTGAGCATAACAAGAAAAGTAACATTAATTTTAACAATGATACATAATGCATTATTTACCATTTGGGCTGTATAAATGAGTATAAACAACCTGTAACAACTATTGTACTACAGCTTCCGGTTCAATGACCCCCATCTCGATCAGGTTTTGCGTCCAGTTTCACTGATCCATTGAGCAAATGCTGAGATGGCCCCTTGTTTTGCTTCTGGACATAAATGTAACTTCATTTTCTGTGCACGTCTTCTAGAATTCAGTGGGAAATACAATTATTGAAATTATCGTTTCCATGTTGTCGCGGCAGGAAGTAATAAGAGCCAAAATTTATTGCCCATTTATCCTTGAAAATTGATTTTATTACATGGGAGTTTTTTGTTTTTTTTTCTCCCTTTCAAAATTCAAAATTTATGTAATATATGACTTAGTGTAGTGATCACAGAATTTTGAAAATGTGCACACAATTCACTTTTGCCCATAGCACGTCATACGCAGTTTTTAACTGTTTTTTTACGTAAAATAAATAAATAAAAAATAAATAAATAAATACTTCATCGTGAGATCCTGAAACAACAATCAGTGCACTTCACAACAATACCCTACTAAGCCGTTCTGACAACTCATTTCATTTTATTTCATTTCAATTAACATGCTTTTTTGTGACACGCCGGGAGAATGTAATTCTATATTTTTTAGTTTCTTATTTATCCGAATCAATATTTTACGTATCTCCAGGAATAGCTTTCACTTTATCTGATGAACAATGACGATTCACATCACAGTTAGACACGTCGTGCATGTAGGTGAATAACATATATTACATTTTTACAAAATCACAACATACGGCAGTAAAATGCACTCTCTAAAACTGTAGGCACGAACAACAACTTCACTACAGTGCGGGAGACTTAGCTAGGCAGCTAGCCAATACTCTTTCAGGGCGGCGCAATAGGCACCACACCCAGGCCATTAACCCTCGTCCTCCACCCCGTAGCCCTTTGGCCTGCCCGAACCCGCATAGTTGTTTTGTGGTTTCCAAACATCAAGACATAAACGGCTCAACTTACATTTCATGTTTTCTGTAAAAAAAAAAAATTGTTCAATTCCATTTCATTCAATTTCTTGCATAGATTCACAAAATTACTACAATATTTCATGATTTAACCCTCCGCCCCCTTTTCTTTGGTTTTTTAAAATGTTAATTCTATTTCTAAAATTATATACTTTATAGCCATTTACTATTAGTAATTTATTAATCTGAATTTTTTTTGTTTTGACTAGTGTTTTAATTTGTTTATATTTTTTGTATCAGGAAACTGATGATATTTGAAATTGTTACACGTACACTTTTGTTGCAAATACACTTGAAAAGAATATCCTTTTATGTTTAATTATTCAATAAAATCTAATAGTTTGAAAAACATAATATTAAAATAATTTTGTTTATATTATTTGCCATACCATTCATTCAGAATATTCATAATATATTCAGAATATTCATCATCAATTTCATTCAATATTGAATATGGATGTAGCAGACACAGTGGCACTGACGGACGTAAAAACTTTGGTTTTATGCTAGCAAAATAAAATTTTGAGTTACTTTTCAAAAACCAAAATATTTGGAAGAATTATTTTATATAATAAATTATTATAACAAATTTTTACTAATCATATTAATGCTTTTCACTTTTTGCGAAGTTTTCATACGCTCGTTTTCCGATGAACATCTTATTTGTGATATTATTTGTAGTTCTACAATTGTATTAGCAGATAGTATCAGGTAACTGTTATGTATTCTATTAAAAAAAAAAAAAATTTTAAATACTGAAAAACTGCGATAGAAGGCTGTAATCTTAATTGGTATCCTGTTAGAACGTAAAATTGTAATGTAAATGAAATGAAAGCAATTTTAATACCCATTAACCCATTATAAATTTGAACAAATTCAGTAATAATTACTAATAATATCGATCAGATCTTTGAGAATATAATTATATCAGGAAATATTATTTTAGACTCTTAGAACAAAGTTAAAATGGGTGCCCCGTTTTGATACGCCAATGTAACTTCCACCGAACATCTGCTTTGAAATTTTTTTATTGCCCTACAACTTATTAGCAGATATTAGTAACTAAGTATTATAAATATCACTAAAGAACATAATATTTGATATTTTAAAATATGAAAGACGGTGCTAGTACGTGAAAGTCCAAACTTTTATCCTGTGAAATAAAATAAATATTATAATAATTCGACGAGAAATCTCAATATTTTAATATAAATTTCTCATAATCAAAGCAAACAAATCAAATGGCAATTACTCACCATACAGATAACACCTACAAGAAAAACAAACTTTCCCAAATGTCATTATATGATCATTGAGCGCAGTTATGCGTGATAGAGCGCGCGCTTGCAAACAGCCTTCGAGATCACACCCAAGAGATGTATATTTTATGTAACTTTGAAACGATGTCAATACACAGTCAGTAAAATTACGTTTTCGAAATTAACGCATTTGATGCAGAAGTTTGTCCTCTTTTAAATGATATATGACACAAGTACATAAGTAAAAATTCATGTTTTGGACTTTTGGCCAGCTTTTGGTTTCCCCTCATAAAATTACATGTGATTAACCGCTTTCGGGGCGACATTTTTTTCACCTATTCAAGTCTTGTGCGATTGACGCCGAGCTTCCAGTAGGCATTTGCCATGCTGTTAAGTTGCTAGATAATAATAATAATAATAATAATAATAATAATAATAATAATAATAATAATAATAATACTTTTTTTGCTTAAATACTTACATAACGTATCAAGCAAAGTCTGTCTAGAAATCAATTAAAATTACAGTAAGTTAATTACATTTTTTACGACGTTCAATTACAGTAATAATTTAAAAACATTACATTATCCTCTTATATAATTTATTATTACAAACAATTAAATTAAGTTATAATAGGATTTAGAATTAAATTACATAACTTACTGTAATTAAAATAGTTTACTTGGTAACTTATATGATTAATAAAGCATGTAAGTGGTCGCAAGAAGCATTAATATAATTTACATTTTAATTATTCAAAGTAAAACCCAACGTGTTAATGGGAGGTGTGTGATGCAAATAAAAGCAAGTCATAAAAGACGCATATAAGCAGCAGTCTTTGGAAATTTCTTTCCCGACCATGGTCGCAACACCACTGTCGCGCGACAATATCCGCAGACTATCGGCGTTGTAACTAATACCGTACGTATAATGTTCCCCCGTTCCAAAGATCAAATTCACCCCCTTCCAGCGATGGGTTTGGTTACAATGCAGTGGTCATGTGACGGGAAAGACATTTCCAAAGACCGCAGCTTATAAGAGTCTTTTATGAGGTGCTTTTATTAGTATCACGCACCTCCGATTAACACCTTGGGTTTTACTTCTCTTTCCATGAAAGGGCGTACGAAGGATTTTTCTGTTTTAAAAATCAACTAGTGTTTTCACCAAACAGATTCAAACCCAGTAACTCTGGTGACCTATAAATCACCAACCGCCTCACCAAAAGTGTGTTCACCACGTTTTTATCTTTGGTTACATTGTGACTAAAACACGGAAACAAGACGGACAGTTGCGAATCGTCGAACATTAAGGAAAGGTGTCAGCTTTGCAGCAGAGCCTTGTAACTTGAAATATTCTCTTACATTCGTCGTTGTTTTAAAATCGTTGGTACTATGCCGACCATTAAACTTCAGAGCTCTGATGGGGAAGTTTTCGAGGTCGACGTCGAAGTCGCAAAATGTTCTTACACCATTAAAACCATGCTTGATAATTTGGGAATGGATGAAGGCGAGGACGAAGTTGTCACTCTTTCTAAAGTTCACTCCACAATTTTGAAAAAGGTAATTGAATGGTCTACTTACCATAAGGATGATCCTCCTGCTTCTGAAGAAGATCTGAATGTTCAGAAAAAAACAGATGATATCGGGATTTGGGATGCTAATTTTCTTCAAGTGGATAATGCAACACTTTTTGATCTCATCCTGGCCGCAAATTATCTTGACATAAAGGGTCTTCTGGAAACTTCCTGCAAAACCGTTGCTAATATGATCATAGGCAAATCGCCCGAAGAATTGCGCCGCATATTCAACATCGAAAATGACTTCACCGAAAGTGATGAAGAACAACTTCACAAGGAAAATAAATGGTTGGAAGAGATGTGAACTGTCATTGGGTTTTCTTTAATAACTCCGTTATTTCCTTGCAATGTTTTCCACGGATTACATATTCAGTTATTACAACAAACAGGTGTTCAAGACATTTGAATGTGAAATTAAAATGTTAATGTCAAGAAAATGTGATTTCCATTTTGGTGAATTGACTTTGGACTATTCATGTAAGAAGAGAAAGTTATTTGTGCATCATTAACAATAACTGATTTACATTCATTTCATTTGTGCTTCTCTTTCTGGTACAATATACAGTAGTGCCTAATTCCATAATACTTTGGCAGTCAGAAAGAAGAGTATATGTCAATTTTTTGAAAAATTAGGAAGATTTCATTTTTCACAACAGCAGTTTAACGTCTATGATTGATTAAATGAGTAGTATACATCTAAACGTGCTATGTATTTTCAGAAATGAGGTGCAGAATAAATGTATGAGAGTAATTTGTTCGCTATTTATATATTTTAAACATTTGACATTTTTTGAGTTATTCTCTTATTCCCACCCATCGGCAAATGATTTCTAGTTTTGTATTGTAAGACTACACATTTCATTTCAAGAAAAAATATTCCGTAGTGGAGTTTGGTAACTTTTTATACAGTTTGAACATATTAGTTTATTCATCAACATCTACATGTCTAATTTTTAATTCTTGATATTTGATCTCACTTGATATTTCATTTGCTGATCATTTATTTAATTTTTGGGTACCCTTAAGTCTTAAGGAAATCCAAAAATAAATTAAAATACTCCATGCATCTTGCCATTATATTCTAGATGAGCAGTCAGGACTCACAAATAAAAGTAAGTTGGAGATTGCAATTGAAACTGGTTCTAAAAGAAGTTTAGTGGTAAACGTTTTACTGTGAGTGTATTGAGAAAACAATGTTTGAATTAAATAATTTGAAGGATTCTTGCATGAGTTGCAAAGTTGTTATCATGTGAAGTATGCTGACAAACTGTATAAGTACCTCCAAAAATGCTTAATTGAAGAACATTTTTTCAACAAGTAATACTTTTACTTATAGTAGGTACTTTTGATACTTAATTTCTGTATCTGTATATTTGAAAAATAATTTCACTTTCAAACTTCACAAACAAATGTTCCCACAACATTTATGTACTAATAATTATTCACCACGTCTATAAATTAATGTCAAAATTAATCAATACAGAATGTTACATTTAAATTTTAAAAAGTTTATGAATATATTTATGAAATTCTACCCATTTTGAATGAAGTTCTTTTTCTATAGGAAAATTTATTGGTTCTCTGAAGGTAAATGAAATGGTTTATAAAGCATTACATAATTATAAGCATTACATTTATATTTTTATATATAGTTTATAAGCATTACATTATATAATAATATTTGATTTATTTTGTAATAAGGCAACAGAAACAAGTAATGAAAACAACACTTCCATTTGAAACAACAATACAGAATGTGTTTAAGTACTATTAATTTTAAAGGAAAATGCCACTGGGAGAGTTTTTCTAGTCTACATCAATACTAAGAGAGTGTAAGTAGTATTCAACAAAGAGGAAAGTAAAATGAACTTCAATAATTAAAATCCTCTACATCATTTCCCATCCTCCTTTCACCTAAATCTTCAAAGTCATGTAATGGAATCTGAAGGTAGCAACAAAACTAATAAAGTTTTTCATTTTCCATAATGAAGCAAAACAATTTTATGATAATAATAATAATAATAATAATAATAATAATAATAATAATAATAATAATAATAATAATAATAATAATAATATTTTATTGCTTATAGACTTGTACAAAGTATCAAGCAGTATGTCTAGTAATTAATTTAAATTACAGGAAGTTAATTACATATTACATATTTTTATTACATACACTTACAGTAATAATTTACAAATCTACATTATCTTAATAATTTAAATGTTAAAAATATACATAATTGATTAATATAACAATTAAAATAAGCTATAATAATAGGATTTAAAAATCAATTACATATCTTACAGTATTAATTCAAATAATTTACTTGATAGCTTACATGGTTATTAAAGCATGCAAGTGTTCACAATAAACATTCATATAATTTACATTTTAATAATACAAAGTCACATTCTTACACTAAGAGTAGCATTAACAAAGCACTGTATTATTGTAAACTAGCAGATTATTATACAGTGGAAAAAACTTACAATTAGTGTTGGTAATTCACATTATCTTACAGTAATAAGTTAATTAACTTACAATAACTTGAATACATTAGTTAATAATAATTGTAAGTGCTTACAGTATCATGACATAATTACATTATTTACTATATTACTAAGTAGTACATTGTCTTATCAAAACTGAGTAACTGGTACATGAAGTGGTCACACTTGTAGCGGTACATGGTTTTAAAATACAGAAAAGTTAAAGCAGTTCAGTTATCTTATATGGACCCAGACTGATGAGATGACGTTTAAGCAATGTTTTAAAGTATTTATCATCAGCCGATTTTACGGTGACTGGGAGATTATAAAAAGCTTAGCTGCAATGCAGAAGGGATCTTTATTAGTTGAAGACTTGTTAATGTACATCCTGTGATAGTCCCTATGTCCTCTGGTATGATAGTTATGTATTTCTTTATTACTCACAAGATATTGATTCTGATTATTTCTCAATAGGAGTATTACTTTGTAAGAGTAGAGTGCTACAACAGTCAGTAATTCATATTTAATAAAATAATATTTACAGGACTGTCTTGGATTCAGCTTGAAAATAATTCTGATACATTTCTTTTGTAGGACCATCAATCTATCCATATTCTTTTGTGTTGTACCTCCCCATATTTCAATACCATATTGAAGTTGTGAGAAGATTATGCCGTAGTATATTGACAGAAGTGAGTCTGTTTCCAGGTATCTGGAAAAGTATCTCAAGAGGAATATATTTGAGTTTATTTTATTACAAAGTGTGTCAACTTGTTTGTTGTAAGTTAGGTTCTGATCTATTAATATTCCTAAAAACTTATGGCAATCAGTTTGATTCACTGATTCCTTGTCTACTTCCACTTTTATGTTTTGGTGTTGGTAACTGTGATGAAACTTGAAATTGATTAATACAGTTTTATCAACATTTAATTTCAATTCATTTATGGACAGATAACTTTTAATTGATTTTAAAGATTCAGACAGATTACTTTCTAGATGACAAAGATTTTGTCCACTGCTTTATTAATGTTGTATCATCTGCATAAGAAATCACAGAGAAATCAGAAGAGCTTGGAATATCATTAACATATATTATAAATAGCAAAGGTCCAAGCACAGATCCTTGCGGAACCCCTGTGGTAATTGTATCAAAATTTGATTTAACTTTGGATAAGAAATTTTCAGATTGCCAGAAGATCTCTGTACATTGCTTACGCCTTGTAAGGTATGATCTAATGAGGTCATTTACTCCACCCCTTATTCCATAGTAATCTAGTTTTTAACAGTTTTTCATGAGATACACTATCAAATGCCTTTGAAGGATCAATAAATATACCTGCTGTTTTTTTATTTGATTCCAAGTTTCCAATGATTTCATGAATAAATTCTACAACAGCAGTGGTGGTGGAGAAGCCTTTCCTGAAGCCATGTTGTGATTTATTTAGGATATTATTAGATTGAAGAAAACAATTAAGTCTTGCTAATATAACTTTTTCATAGAGTTTGCCAAATACTGAAGTTAGGGTTATAGGAATTCCAACCAAATAATTTTTAAGTTGATAATTCTTAACACTGAAAAGAAATAATAATAATAATAATAATAATAATAATAATAATAATAATAATAAAGTAATAAAATATAATAATAATAATAATAATAATAATAATAATAATAATAATAATAATAATAATAATAATAATAATAATAATAATAATAGTAATAGTAGTAATAGTAATAGTAATAGTAATAGTAATAGTAATAGTAATAGTAATAGTACATGATACCAATTATGATAACAACTACATATGATTTAACAGTCTTAATATATTCCTTGTTTATATCTTGAAATGGAGAGGAGGAGGAGGCAGGTTATGGCCAGGTTTTTGTATTTCTACACCTAGTCCTACTACAGCACTGGAAATCACATTGCACATATTAGTCATTGAGGTATTCCTGAACACTATAAAAAAAAGTTTTTCCCCAAGGAAGTGTTTGAGTTTTTTCTTGAAGTTGTGTAAGCCTGTCATGTTTCTCAGATGTATTGGTAATTTGTTGAATTGTATACCTGAAGAGAATGTGCTCTTTTGGTATAATGTGCTTGTGCACATTGGTTGACGTAGGTTACATGCTTGCCTTGTGTTACAGGGATGTTAAGTTAAATTTGTAAGGTGTGTCATTGTTTACTAAATTTTTCTTTACAAACATGACAACTTCATAAATGAATATACAAGGCAGTGGAAGTATGTTAAGTTTTTTGAATTGAGGTCTACAGGACTCTATTCTTTTTGTATTTGTTATTGTTCAAATGATTCTCTTTTGTATTTTGAATGTTTGCTTAGCCTCTGGTGCTTGGCCCCAGATTATTATTATTCCGTATTTGAGAATAGAGTGCACATTTGTGAAGTACACTATTCGAGCTGTTTTAATGGTGCTGTTTCTTCTTCTTCTTCTTCTTCTTATTATTATTATAATAAATTAAAATACTTAATTAAAGAGCATAATTAAGTTTGCTCAATTTTGAACAAATGTCTTCCATATGCGAGTTCCATTTGAGGTTGGATTGAATGGCGATTCTGAGAAATTTTGTTTTCTGTGTTAGTGTGATGCTGTTTCCTTCTAATGTTAAATTTGGTGAGTGTTGTTGTGTTGAGCGGGAGTTGTGGAAGGGTATTGTGATTATTTTGTCTCTGTTTAGGATTAGTTTGTTGTGGTGGATCCATTGTATTAGTTTGTCGATGGCTGAATTAGCTTTGTCTTGTAAAGTTTTGGTTGTTCTTTCTTTAAATATTATATTAGTTTCATTGCAAAAAATGCAGTTTTGTTGTTTTCTGTTATTGATGGCAAGTCATTCACAAATATAATAAATAAAATCGGACCTAGAGTGGATCCTGACGGGACCCCATACGTCACATCTCTTGGCTCAGAGTGATGAATATTTATTTTGTTGTCTTTTTGGTAAGGTAAGACTACTATTTGTTTTCTGTCTGATAGATATGACTTTATCCACTTGTAAGCAATTCCTCAGATTCCATAAGATAATAATTTTGACAATAAAATTCTGTTATCTATCACAACAATGGCTTTTGAAAGGTAAAGAAAGAGACCAACAGTAATTTTCTTTTGCTCTAATGCCATGAGGATTTCATTTACAAAGGTGAATATAGGAGTTTCAGTTGATTGATTTTCCCTGAATCCATGTTGTGAGTCAATGATAAAGTTACAGGGTATCAAAAGTAGTTTTTAATCTTTCATAGAGGAGTTTTTCTAATATTTTTGAAAAACCTGACAAGAGTGAAATTGATCTATAATTCATTACATCGTGTTTTTTACCTTTTTTGTGTATAGGTTTAATTACTGCAGTTTTAAATCTGTTTGAGAAGGAACCATGAGCTAGTGATTGGTTGTATAAATATGGTTTGATGATATATGGAGCAATCTTTTTTATTAAGAAGTCTGGAATGTTGTCTATCCCAACGGATTGTTTATTTTGCATTTTGTTTATAATTTGAAAAATTTCCTTCTCAGTTGTTTCTGTGATGTAGATGCTAGAAAGAATGTTTTTAAAGAACGGTGGTGGTTGTAGAGGTGTAGATTTTGAATTTCTTTTTTGTAGTAGTCTACCAGCAGTTTCAGAAGTGTTTGTTGAATATATTGGCTGTTTCATTAGGGTTTGTAATTCTTCTGTGTTCATGGACTAGTTCAATATTTTGTGTTTTGTTATTTGCTGGTAATGTTTTTTTAACAATATTCCACATAGCTTTTGTTTTATTTTTGGATTTTTTTATGTACCCATCATTTGACAATTGTATGGCCTTTATTAAAACTTTTTTTATGTATGGCTGAATATCACTGATAGTAGTTGACTATTTGATGATTGCAAGAGTGTTGTTTCATGTGTATATGAAGCTCCCTTTCACAAGAAATTTTAATACCTTTTGTTATCCATGCTTTGCTGTTTTGTGTATTGTTTGTTTTGTGGTACTGTAGTGGATGCTAGATGTTGAAATAGGGTTTTGATTGTATTAAAGAAAGTGTTAAACTCTAGGCTGATGTCAGATATTTCATATACCCTGGCCATGATTCATTAGTTAACAGTGAGATGAGTTTGTTCAAGTTTTTTTCATTATACTTCCTAGTCTCCTTTATTGGATTTGTTTTTAATGAGGTGGAATTTATTTTAAGAGTGAGTATTTGAGCATCGTAGTTACTGAGCGTTGAATTAGTGGTGATTGTGTTTGTGTTTTGTTTTGTCTAAAAGGATTTGGTCTATTGTTGTTTGGGAGTTCTTTGTTTGCTTCGTTGGTGTGTCGATTACTGCATCCAGATTATAGAAGCATATTAAGTTTATTAGTTTGATTCTGTCCTTTTCACGAGTAATATTAGCTGTAGGTAGGAAGTTAATGTTTATATTGCCACAGATTATCACAGAGTAAAGAGCCCGCTTTGTTAATTTATACAAGATTATTTCTAATTTTTTTTAAGAATATTTGAAGATTTCTATCAGGTATTCAGTAAATACTTAGGAGGACAATGTTCAACTTTGAAATTTCTACAATTGAACATTCTATGTCTGAATTGCATGTTATTTGTTTGAATTCATTTACTTCTTTGGAATTGCTGTTATTGGCCAGGTATATGCATGTGCCTCCATACGTGTGATTGGCCCTATGACAGAAGTAACCAGCCAAGTAGAAACCTTGTATTTGTGTCATTTTTATTTGATCCTCCGTAAGCCAGTGTTCAGTTATACAGATTGCATTAGTGTGTTTTATGTGGTATTTTAGTACAATTTCTATTTGTGTATTTTGTATTTTAAGGATTGAATGTTTTTTTTCATTACATATACATACCTATAACTGGTACAGAAAATGTTCTGGCATGGGAATAAAAATCGGAGATGACACCTTTCACTCACTCCTATTTGCTGATGACCAGGTAATCTTTGCCCAAGATGAAGAGGATATGGTGTACATGCTAAGAAAGCTAATAGAAGAATATAATAAATGGGGATTAGAAATACATTTTAATAAAACCGAATGTATGTGCATTGGACAAGGAATAACAGATATAGACGTGAATGGTAACAAAATTAAAAGCTGTCAAATATCTTGGATCTTTAATAAACAACTCAGGTACATGTGCTGCAGATATAAACTCGAGAATAATTATGGGGAAGAAAGCAACCAAAGCTTTACACAGCATATTATGTAATAACAATATCCGCCAAGATGTCAAAAGAACGATATTCCATTGTGTAGTAGAAAATATAGTACTATATGGAGCGGAAATGTGGCCACAAACACAAAAAATAAGAGATAAGATAAGGACTGTGGAAATGGACTACATGAGACGATGCCTACAACTTACTCGCAAGGACAGAGTGCGAAATGAAGAAATATGGAGAAGGATGAATATAATTTGTTCTATTACGAAGACCTTGGAAAATAGAGCACTACAGTGGTATGGACATGTTCAGAGAATGTCAGAAAACAGATGGCCACACAAGATCTTAAAATGGCAACCACCTGAGAGGCGAAAAAGAGGAAGACCAGTTTTAGAATGGGAAAAATACATCCAAGAAACTATGAAGGATAGAGGCCTCAAACCACGGGATTGGGAGGATCGAGAGTTGTGGAGGGTGAAAACGGCAAGCTTCTAAGGGGAAAATGCCGAAGAAGAAGGATTGAATGTTTTGATGTAGAATCTTAAAGGTGCCGTTTTTTCAGTGGTGACAGGTGTAGAAGTGGTTGTTGGCTGCAGGTCCAGGTGCTGGATAGGTTTTGGAACTGCACGTAGCTTGTAGGATATGGATCGAGAGTGTTTTGAGGGAGAGTTTTGGGGAAATTGGAAGGTTGGCGGCTACAACAGTGTAGGTGGGAGTGGGAGTCACAGGACTAGGGGACGAGCCTGAATTAGGAAAAGGAAGGAGCTGGTGTGGATAGAGCAGGGGTTGGTGGTGGGGTAGAGTGTGCAGAAGATGGTACTAACAGTGAAGGTGAAGGAGCCTTTAGGATGAGTGTGGCTAGCTTACATCCTAGTGCATGTTTGCCAGCTTATCTCATGTGGAGACCATGCTGGGCGAATAAAGTCTCTGAGAGAAAGTCTAAGTTAAATAATGTAATTTGTGTGTCTCTCAGATGCTGTGTGAGTTTGTTTTTTGGCTTTTTTTCTTGTTAACAAGGGTGTTATTATGCCATGGGGGCAGAGTGGTCATAATTACATTTGTTTTCTGGGCAACTATTGTATTTTTTTGCTTGGCTCTAGCCGGCTGGTTAGTTAATGCCATTCTGCCCAACTATTATTACTACTGTGTCCCAGGTTGTAAAATGCTGTGTAAGTGGTTCCAAGTTGCTAGTCACGTCTGCTAAACAAGCATTAGGCTTAAGAATGCCTGTGACCACATATTTGGGAGGAAGAAGCTCTCTCAATTTGAAGGACATGTTCTTGCCATGGCTGTCAGCTAATATTAAAACTTTCTGTTTTTGAGAGTGTGTTTTCTTTGCAAGTTGTGCTTGCAGGTTCATTGATTATGGTAGATTTTGTAGTCTGTCTGGACACTGCAACTTGTGTTTTTTTGTATGTGTGCTTGTGTAGACGTTTTGTGAAGAAAGAGGTAGAGGATTGATGAGGGAGAAAAACATGGTCTTGAAGGAGATGGAACCTGTTGTTTGTAGGGAGGGGATTGTGTGTGAGAGAATGTTGTTGTGCAAGTGGATGACTGGGCTTGGTTAAGGATTTGTTTGTTTTAGCTCTAGAAATTACTGTCCAGCCACTAGTGTTCAGAACCTTTTCCAGCCTACAGATTTCATCTTTAATTGCATTCACCTGCTGGAATGCAGCCTCTGTGTGTTTGATCTATCTACACATTCTCTAGCAACCATTATCCAAGCTCTTTTTTGTTCTGTTTCATTTATTTTACATCTGATTTTATTGACTAGAATTTGATTCAGTCTGTCGTTCAGGCCATTTGGAAATGGTGCATTAACTGCTGTAAAACAGTTTAATTTTTTTCTTCTAGAATTTTTAAAATTCTTTTGAATTTGTCCCTGGATATTGATCCCTTAGTATTATGCCATTTTTATCTGTTGCTGACACATTCTGAATGAGGTTGATGAAATCTGTGGCGTTTTGTGATTTCGATGTTAAAATAAATGCATATCTTGTGAAGTGGTCGACCAATAAGTGGAGGTATTTTTTTGTTGATCTTCGTCCTCCAAATCCTCCAATGGTGTCTATAGAGATGATTTCAAATGGTTCAGTAGCTGGCCCCAAGTGGGACATAATCCAAATTTGCTTGGGCCTCTTGTTTTATTTTTGATACATAGGTCACAATTTTTACACTTTTTTTTATATTTTCTGCCAGATTCTTTGATGTATAGTATGAACATATTCTGTTTATTGTCTAATGCCTGTATGGCATCATTCCCTGTGTATATCTCTTATCAATTTAATGCAGAATTCTTCTGACAAGATAATTTTTTTTTCTCATTTTCTTAAAAATATTCCCTTCTTTTTTATTAATTTTGATTTCATTTTTTGTATTATTTCATTGTTTTCTGGGTCTATTCTCATTTCACTCAATTGGGCAGTTTTACTATTGTAAACCTCTTCATTGTTTTCAATGGGTTCTAGTACCAAATTTTGGTTTAAGCAGTCCGCTTCAGAGTTATCTTCACCTGGTACATACTTTATTTGGGAGTCATATTATGACAGATAGTAGGTTAACTCACCTAATTCTTCATCTGTCCTCACTTTTATGTTCAGGTTTTCGAGCGGTTTGTGATTCGAGTATACTTCAAACTTTCTTCCAATCAATCAGTGTTGCCAATATTTTACAGTCTTTGATTGCGAATTTAGGTATATTGCCTTCTTTCTTTTTTGAGCTTCATTCAACTTCTTTGAGAAATATGCGACTGGTTTTTCTTGTCTATCTATTTGTACTTGCTTCAATATTGCCCCAATTCCTTCTAGCAATGCATCTGTATAAATTTTTATTGGCAGGTCTTTAATCGAATATTTCTAAAATTTGTTGAGAAATAATAATTTCTTTATTTCGTAAAAGATTCCACATTCTTCTGACCACTAAATTTGACTCTTTCCAAAATCTATGTAATGGGTCTAATATTATTAGCTATTGGTATATATGATGTAAATTGATCTTTCTCAAAAATGATTGATATTTTTTTGAGTTTTGAGAGTTGGAAAATTCTGAACTGAGATGAGATTATCTTTTATTGGCTTTACTGTGTTATTTTCTGTAATGTGTCCCAGATATTTTACAGAGTTCATAGCGAATGAACTTTCTTGAATTTTAATCTAAAAGTCTTTTCTTATTATTGTTAAAAAAAAATTAATTATCATCAATATATTTAAATTGTTAATTGATGTTTCTTTAATATGCCACCCAGGAGCCTTTGAAATATTGCTGGTGACGTTTTCAGACCAAATGGTAAACACGTCCATTGATAATGCCCTTCGTATGTTACGAACCTGTTTTTTATTTTGTCTTCAATTCGGAGTGGAATGGACCAAAAGGCAGAGTTGATATTCAGTGCTGTAAAATATTTGTAGTTTCTAGTTTTAATTATCAGGTCACCTATAAGTGGATATGATTGGGCTTATGGTGCAATAATCTTGTTTAAGTTTCTGAAGTCGATGCACAGACGAATTTTATTTCCTTCTTCTCTTTTATACGCCAGTGTCACTGGTGCTGCAAATGGACTTAAGATTCTTCAATCAAATTCTTTCTATAACTTTGCCACTTGTTTTCTTTTCTTTTTATCTTCTATGAGCACCTGTATGGTCTTTATTACAATATTTGTCTACTATTTAGTCGATTCTTGCTTCATAATTCTTTATTGTACCAATTTTTTATATTGTGAGATGTTCCAACTTTATCTGAAATTCATCTTCCTTTGTGTGTTCATAAAATTTACTGAACATTCATTACTTTTATTATCTTCATGATTTATTATTTTCTTTTGAGATATTTGTAAATTCTCATCTTGAATTAATTTAAATGTTTTTATGGCATCTAATCCAATGAAAAAAATCATTGTTTCTACAATGAATACATCAATGTATTCCTATTTTTTTTTTATCAAACCTTTTGTACTTGTCACACCATTGACTGTTTCAAAAAATATTTTGTTTACATCTTGTGTCTTGTTCGTTATCTTTACTAGTTTTGGATTTATTATTGGCCTTGTCCTTGACTCTAATTTTCTTCTAATAATATTTTGACTTTAATCAATGGTGTGATACTCCTTTTTGCTTTGATTTGAGTTGCTTCTATCAGGTTACTTTCTTTTCTTTTTTCTTTTTAACCAACTCTTCAGGATGATATTAATCCTTATTCAAGGTTTCAAATTTTTACATGGCTTTTCTCTTCAATTTCTTTGTGTTTTGGTTTTTTCTTTATTTTTGTAAAACTATTTTTATTCACTAAATGTTCACATTTCATGTAATAATCCAGTAGAGTTCTCGCATTTGTCTTTATTTTATTTCTAACAATTTCAGGTAATCCTGCTGCTATAAGCAACACTAGGGTTTTTGAACTAATTTCATTGTCCATATCTACTCACACTGTGTGTGTGTGTGTGTTTGATTCTGTTTCTCTATACGTTTTCAGTAGCAATTTTGTTTTATTTAATTATATTCATTTGATTTTTTATATTAAATACCATTAATTCTTTATCGTAGCCATAGGCAACTTGTATTTGAATAAATTCATTTCCCTTCCATTCTTAATTTTAAATATCAATATTTTTATCCAATTTTTAATAATATTTGGATTCATCATAAAATACTATTCAAATCTCTTTGATATAAGAAATATTAAGTAACTTGCTATCTAAACTATTAAGTAGTATACTCTGATGCAAATAGAGCCTGGATGCTAAGGCAGTTAACTTGTCAAGTATAGGCAGGCCAGAAGGCACTAAAATATGACATGAGTTTTATAATTTAAGTCTAATTTATATTATTCAAATTTTATTTGTATTACTGATAATAGCACTAGCATTACAAGAAAACCTTTTTTTATTATTACTATTATTTATAATCTCATGAATCGTTGAATTATCGCGTAATTGAAAAACTATTCTTTTCATTCATTGCACTCATTTATTCAACAGTACATGAAAGTACATGAAATATTCTAGCCGTATTGTATCATGTACAAAAGTATCTGTCTTTAAAAGTGGTTGGATGCCACACGTAAGCATGAGATAAAATCCCAGTTGAAGAAAGTTTATTGGTTTCATGAAATAAAGTTTTCAAGTTGTTTCATATCGGTGCTAGGAGAAAAGAAATTCAAAAAAGGAAGAAGAGAAAATATTATAGCAGATGTCATGACAACATTACACGCAGAAAAAATTTGTGAATATAGCATTCACAAATATTCAACACGCTACAATACATCTAAAACGCACACTACACACCAAATAAAACTCGTAAAAATCCACGGAACTACAACACTACACAACGCACGGACACCAATAACCTGGAACTAGTAAACAACTGTTTGTTGAAGCAGTGCGCAGAGCCGCCATGTTGCTTATTTGCAGAACCTATAAGCATTTGTAGAACCGCTTCAGGACAAGCTTAGGACCGATTAAGGACTCAAGAGCTTTATAGGTTAAGCTTTATAGGTTCCATAAGTCTTATTGCTTGTTCTAGAAACACTGTTTGTCGCTATAGACCATTTTATAGAATCAATAAGCTTATGGATTCCATATCGAACGTTTATGCAATCGGCCCTTAGAGAGCCAAACAGCCTGTCTCAGCGCTCCTAGCGCGATATTCGTGAAATATGGCCGCCATGTTTCAAGGTGTCAGTGTCTTGAACAGTTTTGAACTGTGTTTATCACCGCGCTACTGGATCATCTCCATCTTTAGTTTGTGTCTTTAGTTGTTTAATTGTTCTCGAGTACGAAACCACAGGATGTTTTTTTATTTACTTTTGAACTGTGGCGTCTGTTCTGCAGAGTAGTGAGAGTGGATGTTGTCAAAAAGTGTAATAGTGAAAATGCCTCACGTGTGCATTGCTTACAACTGCACGAATAGAAGTGATAAAACAAAGGAGATATCTTATTTTAGATAAGAGGAAAATTTTGTATATTTATTACAGTTATGTATGCGTTTGCCACAAGAGAATGTTGCAGATTGTTAATTGCCAACCATTGACATAAGTGAATATAGGTCGGTAGACTAACTAAAGATAATAAATATCGTATTTCTACACATGAAATATTGTTCAATATGATTTAACAATTACGTATTTTTTTACGAATTTTATTAATAATTTTGAAAATTTTCAATATTTTTATAAAAACAGTATCCATAAATATTATGTCATCATTACAGTGAACTGTAGCAGTGATAGGTATTAATTGTACATTCTGAAAGTATAATATCATAAGTATGTGTAAGTTACCAATTCTATTCAGCACAAGCGATTAGGTATTTAAGAAAATCATTTTTCAAAAGCTAACAAATGTTCAAGAAAAAGAAGGGTTGCCTGCTGCAAATAAATGAAGAAAACAGCATCTACTATACGAAACACAGAAAATAAAAGTTGGTTTAGCGGCTCAGACTCTCAGTCAGTGGCGAAAGCAATGTTGTTTTGTAAAAGTATTGAGATGAATGAATTCCAGGGTTGTGAAAGCACACTGAAGTTCATAAAAACAATTGATTTAACATTTGACTTGTTAAATAGACGTCATCCAATGAGTAAAGAGACAAAATCTTCCGTCTCTAAGAGGAACAAAGTTGCAATATGCAGTCAGATTGATGAGTGCATTGTTTATTTACGAAATATAAAATTTGCTGATGGCTCATCCGTGTGGACATCTGCCAGAAAGATGCCCTTGTATGGGAAAGTTTCTCGGAAATCCAACTGTGAAAATGAGTTCAAAATACCGCATTTTCTCAATAATGGCTCCAAATTGGTTCTTCAAACTTCTGCAACGGGCAGTGCTAATTGCACGGTTTAAAATCACATAAAGTTCAGTTTGGGGTATTATTCCGCTTTTTCAAAACTTACACAATTTTTTTAATATCTCATACATTAATATGCACATTTCCAGCGATTTGTAAACACTATTGCAAAAGTGAGTTAAAGTTCTTTATATGATTTTAAATGAAGTTTTTGGAAAAGTCAAAAATTCTTTTTTAAAAAGAGTTTCAAATTTCTCATTTACAGTAACTTAAACGCCATTTTCTTTTAAACGGGTCCAAAATTTTCAAGAAAAATGGCTATTAATGACGAGGTTTTACACTTCTTTAATATTCTTCAAGTAATATTCCGGTTCTGCTACTAGAAAACAGGAAAACTGAGAAAATGTAAAAAGAAGGTACTTTTGGGCGGCAATAGATGGCAGCTGGGACGAGGATGGGGCAAGACAGTCCACACCAAAGAAATTAGAAAACTTCACTACGACAAAGTCTGTGCTATTCTGTAGCACTATTAGTCTGATATTTTCTCAGCGACAAATTCAAAAGCAAAAACATTTTTGGAAAAAAATATCAATAAAATTCACTGCATGAGAACCCTGGAACAGGCTTGAGAAACAATCTCAAAATTCCTCTCAAAACATAAATCATTGTGATTTTTTCCCCTGAATTTTTGCTTTCTCGCTATCGCTTGCGCGGTAGAGAGAAAATTATGTAATGCTGTGCAAAAGAACTACGAATTTTTGGCACGAAAACTCTTATTGTCGAGCCCTGATAACAAAAAAGTAGATAAATCCAGTTGCTAACTTTAGATACAAATCTTCTAACATCTGGTGCAGTCAGAGTCAAAGTTTTCTGTGTCTTTGATACCGAAAAGTCGATGACGGCCAAACTTCCTTCCGTCTGGTGTATGTGAACAACACTAGCGCCTAAACCATGTGCAGTATTTTTCCCAAATTGAACAAACCCCTACCGATCTGGCTTGAGTCGAAGCTCTGCGATTTTGATAAATATTCATTAATTTTTGGGGTACTTTACATGAATCAGGAGCATTTTCAAAATTTTCTCAAAAGTGGTACCAATTTTTTCTTTAAATTTCTTCTATGAATAGTGTGAAATACGATCATAAAGGTAGCGTTGGTCCGATTTCCATTGTTAACACTGAATTTTCGATAGTTGCAAAAGTTTGGATTTTTTCTTAAGGCTCCAAATATTTTTTTAAACTTTTGATAGGAATAGTGCTACATGTACTCTATGAGATGAAATAAATGGCGTATTGATATATTCTTTTGCTTTTTCTAAAGCTACAAAATTAATTTTTTTGACTTCTCTCACGTCGATAATATTTGTATTCGTGACGATTTGTTTACATTATTGCATTTGCGAGTACATGTGCTTTAAGTGATGTCATATAAATATTCTCGAAAACTCAAAACTTTTCTGAGAAAATGTGCTCAAAATTCCGAATTTTTAGAAATGCTCAAATGCGACTTTTTCAAAAACGACTTAATTTTTTCACAAAACACAATTTTATGTCGACGAAATTTTACTCTTCTTTAATATTCTTAAAGTAATAATTCGGGTCTACCATTAGGAAATAGAAAAATTAAGAAATTTTGAAAAAAAATTACTTTGGGAGGGGATAGTTGGTAGCTGGCAAGAGGATAGGGCAAGATTGTAAAACTCGCCCAAACTAAAGAAATTAGAAAACGAATTAGTAGAAGATAGCTTGTGCCATTTCGTAGCACCACTAGTTTCGATTGCTGAGCTCTATTTAAAAAAATGAAAACAATTTTTACAATTTCCCCCGTCTTTAAATCATATTGACTTTAAAAACTTTGAAAACGGCTGCGAGAGTTCTGTGCATTTATTTTAGTATTTATTGTAAATCTGTAATGACATTTTTTTGTCCAAAAAACAACGATTTTTTTGTTATAATACTGGAACCGACATGGTTAAAACAGCAACATTCGCGTTTATAATAGCAGAAAAGTGAGATTATTGTAATAACCTTTAGTATATTCAGTTGAGATAATAGAATTATTATACAATTATGAGATTAGATAATTTTGTGTTTAATTCTTTTAAATGGACGTTCTATTTAAGGTTTGACTGAATTGAGAGACCTAAACATTTTGTTGCCTTAACATCAGTCTATAATACACCGTTAATTTTCAATGGAGCACAGAATTGTTTACTTGAAAGGAAAACTGCATTAAAACCGTTTTCTTTTCATTTACTATGAATTTGTTATTTTGTAACCAATTTGAAACATCTGATATTGTACTATTTACGGTTTCTTTATTGCAAAGAATGTTCGTATCATCCGCAAAGAGTCTGTTTCGAATCGTCGAGGGCATATCGTTTCCGCGTAGTAAGAAGACAATAGAGCCTAAAATCGATCCTCTAAGAACTACACGTGCAATGGGCAATGAGTCGGAAAGGTGCGTACATAATGTTCCATCATTCCAGTAAGGTATTTCCACTCTCTGAGATCGTTGTTTCAGGTACGAACATAACCAATCTAGGGCAATACCACGGATTCCATATGAAGGTAATTTTGAAAGTAAAGTGTAATGATGAATGACTTTAAAAGCTTTTGAGAGATCTAAAAATAATCCAATAGGTGCTTCTTTTTGGTTCAATGATGGGGCGACGTCTTTAAGAAAAGAAAATATGGCTGTTTCCATAGATTTTGATTTTCTAAATCCATGTTGGGAATCTGAAAGCGCGTCGTGATTTCTGAGAAAGGTTTCCATACCTAAAAAAGCCTCTAACTTTTCTGAAGAAACTGACAGGATAGAAATAAGCCGATCATTTTTAATTTAATTTTTGTTGCCTTTTTTGAAGAGCGGCTTAATCTTAGCTGTTTTGAAAATATTTGGAATAGTTCCGGGGCGTAAGGATGCATTAAATATGTGAGTTAACGGGTGTATAATGCGAGGCGCACAGATCATTAACAGACAATGCGGAAATTCATCTATACCGACCGAATATTTATTTTTTAGTGTATAGATGATTTTGAGAATTTTATAGAAAAAAGTTTAGGAAACGAACATCGGGTCTCAAATTTTGGGGGAAACATTATTGATAATGATAATGATATTGAATTTTGTGGCTGAAAACCTCTTGTGAGTTCGGCAGCAATTCTCGAATAATATTGGTTAAATAGACTAGCTACTGTTGCCAGATCGTTCACATTCAAATTGTTATATTTTAAAACAACATTTTCTACAAGGTTTCTAGTTATTTTGGTCATATTTTTTATTATATTTCACATTGCTTTTGTTTTATTATTTGAGTTCAAAATATTCTGATCGTGTAACACGATTTTGGCCTGCCTTATGACTTTTCTTAACAATGATTTTTATTTTTTAAAGTAGAAGAGAAAATCTTGAGATACGTTATGATGTTTAGAAATGGAAGAAAGAATTCGCTTGTTTTTACATGATGTCCTAATCCCTGGTGTTATCCATGAATTGCTTTTCTGTGAAATATTTAATTTTCTTTGTTGAAGAGGAAAGCAAGTATTAAAATGAAATGAGAGCGTCGAAAACAAGAATAATATTTCTGGTTAGTATTATCGGTATCCATAAATCGAGTGCATGACTTTTGCATCAAGTAATATTTGTAATAAACTTACATCATGTAATATGTCTGTTCATTTCGAAGCTACTCACTGTCCAATAATGGATAATATTTTATTAGAAAATTAAACTTTCCTGAATGAAAGGACGCTTTGTAGTTGGAAAAATGATTTTCTTCAAGAAATTCAATAAGAATATTTTCAATTTTTTACTGTATCAATAATTTTAAAAGGATCAATTTATTATCTTTCAAATAATCAATAATCAATCATTTCAACAGTAATGACTTTGATTATTTTTATTCATTTGTCAAAAGCATCAAGTATTGATTATATTTTATAGTTAAAGTTTATTATCAATATTTGGGGCACTGTTTAAAATCAATGTAAGTCGGTTAAGTAAGTAGTAGTAGTATTCAGTTAATTAAGATGATAAATGTTTGAAAATTCTGTTTCTTTTTTCCTGTATTCTTGGATAAAAGTAATATAAGAACAGGGATTTATTTAGCCCATAATATCATATGAGTAAGTTATTAAGATTTTAGTGCACCGTTGTTGCTCAGCATTTGTGAACATTGCCTGTGCACAGCAAACTGTACAGTATGTCTTTAATATTGTCAACAATTTTACACGTTCACGTTCTCAAACTTCTATAGAGAGATAATAGTTATTTAAGAAATAAGGTTGATTTGAACTACATTATGATGTTATATGAAATGGGCATCTTTCAAAACTTTAATTTACAACAGCCTTGGTATTTTTTATTTCATAAAATTAACTAACTGCTAGGCATTGAATATGATTATTTCAACCTGAGGCGGGGTTTCGGATCCTTTATTGAGGGGGGGGGGCAAGGATCCCCCCGAGTGAGAGAGTAAAACGTTCTCCTAAACCAAATGACACGTAAGAAGTTACACCATAACTCTAACATTAAAATATATTTGAAAAGATTTTTGAAAATTTTCTTGACACCCCGTCCCACCACCTACACCCTCTACGGCGAAAAACGTGTTTTTTTATTTTAATTTTTTCATCAACTTAACACTATTTTATCTGATAGAAAAATATGAAAAATACAAAAATTATTTCCACTTTAAATTATTTTCTTATTTGAAACAAAAAAAAATTACTTTCTTGCTACCGCCTACGCAGTAGAGAGAAATTTATGCAATGCTGCGCGGAAAAAACGCGAAATTTCGGCAGAAAAACTTATATTGCCCGGTCACGATAACGAAAAAGTGCATAAATTCAGTTGCTAAATTTAGAAAAAAAAGTCTAACACGTGGTGTAGCCAGAATCCATGTTTTTTGGGTTCTTGATACCGAAAAATTGATTGACTGTAAAATGTCCGTCAGGTGTATGTGAACAACACTAACACCTAAACCGAGGGATATTTCCGAAATTGAAGAAACCCCTGCCGATCCGGCCTGAGTCGAATTTTTAGGGAGTACTTTTTCATGAAGCCCATGCCACATTTTTAAACTTTTCTCAAAAATGGCTGGAAATGTTTTCTTTAAATTTCTTGTAAGAAGAGAGTAAAATATACTTATAGAGGTGGCATAGGTCCAATTTTCAATGTTAACTCTTAATGTTCGATAATTGTAAAGTTTGAATTTTTTTGGAAGGCGACTTCCCACACCTACAAAATTGAAGATTTTCACTTTAAATGAAATTTGTTGTGCTTAATAAGTCCTTTCACGTACAGTTTTTGAAACTTTTAGTAGTTGTTGGGCAAAATGTGTGTGCAATATGTGTTTGCAATTAAAAAAAAACAAAATCTAGATTTTCTTAAAAAAGGAACCATTGTTTCTTAAAACGTTTGGTAGGGAGTAGTACTGTAGGGACAGTACTACACGTACTCTCTGAGATGACATGAACGCCGTATTGCTCTAGTCTGTTGTTTATTAAAAAAACGAAAATTTTTTTTTTATTTGTCTCTCACGTCGATAATATTATCAATGGCGGCTATTTGTTCATATTATTATATTTACGAGTAAACGTACTTTAAATGATGTCATATAGTTTCTTGTACACTCAAAAGTTTTCTGTGAAAACGAACTCTAAATTCCCCATTTTCAAATGCCATTTTCTCAAAAACGTCCCCGATTTTTTTTCAAACTCTTGGTACGGATAGTGATAAATGAACAGTTTAAGTCATTTTGCTGTATTTTTTTGTTTAAAAAATACACAAATGTATTTTTTTAAGTCGCTCATGTCTTTACTCTGCATATTCTTAGCTATTTGTGTACTTTATTGCATTTGTGGTTGGAGGAGTTTCAAATTACTCCCAAAGACGTTTTTCGAAAACTCAAAAGGTTTATGTAAAAAAAGTTTCAAATTTCGCAGCAGTAACGCTAAAACGCTATTTTCTTAAAACACCTCCAATGTTTTCAACCAAAATTTGCTTATAGAAAGAATTACACTTCTTTAATAGTCAAAGTAATATTTGGGTTCTACGATTAGGAAACCGAAAAATTGAACCAAAAAATTGTACTTTGGGTTGCAATAGATTGCAGCTGACAAGAGGATGGGACAAGATTGTACAGCTGGCCCTGACCAAAGAAATTATAAAAAAATACGAAAAAGTCTGTGCCATTCTGTAGCACCACTAGTTTTGATTGTTGAACTGTAGTTAAAAAATTAAAACCATTTTTATAATTTAACCAAATTTTAATTTACATTTGCTTTAAACACCCTTTGAAAATGGCTTCAACAGTTCTGTGCATTTATTTTAGTGTTTATTATAAATTTATAATGAAAATTGTTCTCTTATCCAAAAAAGGAAAAAGATTTTTGTTATAATAATGGACCCTACATCATGACTAAACAACAGATTCGCGTTTAAAATAACAGAAAATTGAAATTATGATAATAGCACTAAATATAACAAACTAGTGTTGCTACAGAAAGAGAGAGTGTTTGCAGAAAAGTTTTCTAATTTCCTTGGTGTGGTCTGTCTTCAGTCTTGCCAGCTGACATCTGTTGCCACACAAAGTACATTTCTTTGAAATTCTCTCCATTTTTCGGTTTCCTAATAATCAAAATATAACTTTAAGAATAAAAAAGAAGAGTAAAACCTCGTCATAAGTGACAATTTTCATTTAAAAATTTGATATCGTTTTCAAGTAAATGGCATTTTAACGTTTCTGTAAATGCGAAATTTGAATATCTTTCTCATAAAAAAAATTGAGTTTTCGGAAAACTTCATTTAAAGTTATTTGAGGTACTTTAACTCGCAAATGGAATAGTGTTTGCAAATCGCTGGAAATGTGCAACTTAACGGCATGAGAGATATTTAAAAAAATACAATCCTGAAATTCTTAATAAAACAAAATACAGCAAAATTTATTTAATATCATTTTTAACAGTGCATATAGCAATACCCCTTGGGAAAATAATTTAAAAAAATAGGAGTAATTTTTGAGAAAATGGCGTTTGTGCAATTCTGAAAATGCGGAATTTTGATCCCATTTTCACAGGAATCTCTTGAGTTTTTGAGAAATTTTATGAAATTATTTAAAACACATGTACTTATAAATGCATAAATGAGAACAAATTACCGATATTGTAAATAATGTCGTGAGAGGCAAGTCAAAAAATTACATTTTCATAAATTTGGAAAAAAAAGAATACGGAAAGTTTACAAATAAAATTTAGAGCCGTTTTTGAGAAAATCTTTTTTTTGTAATTTTTAAAAATTGCAAATATTGCACGCAATATTGCTCCAAAACTACTAAAAGTTTCAAAACACTAAACGTGACCTTAATGAAAGAACTATTTATGGAAAACAAATTTCATTTGAAGGGAAAATGTCTACCTTCAATTTTGTAGTTGCAGGAAGATGCCGAAAAAATTCACTTTTGAAATTTTCGAAAGCTCAGTGTTAACTCTAAAAATCGGACCTATGCCATCTTTATAAGTGTGATTTCCTCTATTTTTTCAGAAATTTAAAGAACAAATTTGGAGCCGCTTTTGCGAAAATTTTGAAAATCCCCGGGGGCCTCATGTATAGTAGCTCCCACCAAATTTTGAAAAATGTTTCTCAAAATCTCATACCTTCTACTCGAGGCAGATAGACAGTTTCTACAATACGGAAACAATCTCCAAAGGGTTTTGCCGCTAGTAGTGTTCACAGACGGCCAGACGGACGGTTAAAGAAAAACATGAAATATCATTGTATCCTTCTCTTCAGTAGTTCCATTTTTAAAAAATCATAGATGAATAATGTGTCGGAAACTAAAAATATTTCAAACAATATCCCTACGGCGTATTACTTTGTCAATGACCCCGCATAGTGGAGCGAAAACTCCATTATATATGTTGATATTAGAAGTGTAACTAAAGTGATGGCATTCAGAGGCAAGTATCCTATCAGAACTAAAATAATAATAGAAGACAAAGTAATAGAGCAAGTGAAACATTTTAATTATTTGGGCTGTGATATCACATACGATTACAGTGATGATATAAAAACAAAATTACAACGTTTCCAACATACTTGTGGAACAATAAACAAATATCTTCGCAATAAGACTAGAAAAGAGACACTGTTAAAATTTTATAAAGTCATGGCAGTACCACAACTGCTTTACGGGTGTGAATCATGGACATTAAGAAAACAAGATAAAATGAAGATACAAGCCTCGGAAATGAAATTCCTCCGGAGAGTAAAACGCTGCACCCCAATGGACAAAATAAAAAACGAAGATATAAGAAAGGAACTTAATATATTTTCTATCAATGAAAAAGTAAATGAATACAGATCACGGTGGGTACAGCACTTAGGAAGAATGTCTCACGAAAGGATCCCCCGACATGCCTTTCTGTACAGACCACGAGGAAGAAGGGACATTGGCCGTCCACGACAGAGATGGTGTAACGAAGCCGGAACAGGGAATTTCCCTAATCCGTGAAGTGAAGAAGAAGAAGAAGAAGAAGAAGAAGAAGAAGAAGAAGAAGAAGAAGAAAAAAAGATATTTCAAGTTATGGCAGGTGGCTCATAATTGGTGGTGCATTATACAGGAGCACGGCAGGGACACGAAATACGAATGAGCGCGTCAGATCTGCTAGTTCGAACACGAACGCGAGGTGGGTTGCCGACTAATCAGAGGCAAATATTAGGAAGTAAATGCTAATAGTTTCAAACTACCATACACTTCGTATTTACCTTCATCGTTTCTTCAACTATTAATTGGAGGGCGGACGTGGGAAGTGTAGCAAAAGTGAGTTTTGGAGAAAAATGAGAAAAACTGTTCAGTGACATTTACGATTCTAAAACGACGGTCAGATTATTTACGTACGTACAAAGGTGATACAAAACATAATGCATGGTTAAATTCCTTACTATTTCATGAGCATCAGGACACATTCTTTTCCATTTAAAAAATGAAAATATAATTTTGCGGCACTTATGGCCTTTCCAATGGCCATTCTTCAATTATCGGATCTTCAAAAGCTATAGCGGCAAGTAAATACAGCACGAAATTACGCTGAGCTCGAAGTCCGCAGAGTGGGGCGCCAATGGCGTGCGTGCCCCGGGGGCGGTAGGCGAGGGTGGCGGCGCGCGTGCGCGGGGGCGGGGGCGGGGCGCTGCGGCCGCGCGGCCGCCTGCCGGCGAGCGCTAAGCCAGTGCCACCGGCGCCGCCGCCGCCGCCATGGACGACCGTACCATCGACCTCATCTTCGCGGGCTCCCTCGAGAGCCTGCCGCCCGTCAGCTCCAAGATCGTGCGCATCTTCACCAGCAGCACCTTCACAGGTGGGCCCTCCCCGCCCCGCAAGCACAGAGACCTGTACATAAATCTCACACCTTTGCATTCAGGGTTTAATAGTTTCAATAGTTCCTACTCCTTTTGCATCGACTTCTTTTAAAAGAATTATTTGCTTCTTTGACACTCTTAATTTTTACTTTCTCGCATTTACTTCGTAAGAAGAGAAAGGTGTGTAATCGTTTCCTGGAAAACGAATTTTCGGCAGAGAAACTCTTTTTGCCGGCTATGGTAATAAAAAGTGGATAAATTCTATTGTTATATATATTAACTTACTTCCCCTAACACGCGGTGTAGCCAGAATCCATGTTTTGTGGGTTCTTGATTAAGGAAAAGCGGTTGACGGCAAAGCGTCTTCTCGTCCGTCTTATTGTGGTAACGCTTGCGCGTAAACCGTTCAGCCGATTTTCTGCAAAATTGATATTTTCCCACCGATCTGAACAAACTAAAGGCTTGGGGAGTTTTAACCGGATATTTTCAATTTTTAGGGTACTTTACATGAAGCTTCAAGAATATTTTCAAATTTTTCTCGAACATGGTTCCAAATTTTCTTTATTAAACTTTGTCCTTGGATAGCCTAAAAGACACTTAAGAGAATGATGCGAGTGACATACTCGTTAAAATCCCAGATTTATCGAAAATTGCAAAGTATTTTTGGGCGACTTCCTACAACAACAATATTGAAGATAGAGATTTTTTCTTAATAAAATCTGTTGCTCAAAGACATCTTGAAATAAAGTCATGTTCAATTTTTGGAAAATAGTATTTTTTGTGTAATTTGGGACTTAATATATGAACAATTTTAATTTTTCAATCAATTTTTCTAACAAAAACCGCACTAAATTTTCTGTTTAAAAATTCTTCTGGAATGTTTTAATGGACGGTAAAAAATATGATGCTAGTCTCATTTTCCCATTTTCGACAATATCTACTCTTTTTCGAAATTTGCTAGTTAATATTTCAAAACTACAAAATTTAAAATAGAGATTTTTGCCTTAAACATTGTTGTAAAAAGGCCATGTGCAATCTTCTAAAATTACCAGCAAATTTCGTGAAATTTGTGTCTAAAATTTGTGGATTTTTCATCTTTTTTTGAAAAACAGCTCCAAATTTTCTCTGCATACTTTTTTCACGCATAGAAAAAGGGGTGCTTAAAAGAACTGGGCGGGTCTCATTTTCATTGAATTCTCTGAGTTTTCGATAATTGCATTGCTTTGCTTACAAGAAATTGATTTGCTTTCAATTTCTCGTTAGAGTATAGTGAAACACACTTGTAAAATATGACATAGGTACAATTTACACTATTAAATCTGAATTTTGGAAAATAACCAAAGTTTTAATTTTCTCGGCGTCTTCCTACAACAATATTGAAGATAGAGATTATGAAAAAAAAATTTTTTCAAAAGCGCCTTCAAATTTTTTCTTTAAACTTTCATAGGAATAGTGCTAAACAAACTGTATAAAATGACACAAACGCTATATTACCGTATTCTTTTGTTGTTGTTTTTAAAACAATACACAAATGTAATTTTATTTTACAGCGCTCCCACGTCGTTAGTATTTACGTTACTGGCGATTTCTATATTCCAATACACTATTGTATATGCGAGTACATGTACTTCAAATAATGACTTGAAAAGTTTCTCGAAAAGTCCTGTGAAAATCAGGTCGAAATTCCACATTTTTAGAAACGCTCAAATGCCATTTTCTCGAAGACGCCTCCAAAATTTTTCTTTAAATGTTTTGAACGTTTATTGTTAAATGGACTGAATAACACGACAAAAAAGTCACTTTTATGTATTCTTTTGTTGTTATTACATTCTCCCTACTGAGTAGACAGAGTTATAAAATGCTGTGAAAAAACGGCGAATTTTAGGCAGAATCTCTTATTACAGGGCCCTGTAAAGAAAAAGTGGATAAATCCAGTTTCGAAATTTCCAAAACGAAGCAACTATTGGATTAGTTTTAGATCTCTCAAAAGCTTTTAACGTCATTCATCATGACATTTTACTTTCAATATTACCTTTATATGGAATCCGTGGTATTGCCGTAGATTGGTTATGTTCGTACCATAAACAACGATCTCAGTGAGTGGAAATACCTTACTGGAATAATGGAAAATTGTGCACACACCTTTCCGACTCTTTACAAATTGCACGTGGAGTTCTTCAAGGATCGATTTTAGGCCCTATTGTCTTCTTACTACACGTAAACGATATGCTCTCGACGATTCGAAACGGACGAACAGTTCTCTTTGCGGATGATACGAACATTCTTTGCAATAAAGAAACCTTAAATAGTACAATATCAAATTTTCAAATTGGTTCCGAAATAACAAATTCATAGTAAATGAAAAGAAAACGGTTTTAATGCAGTTTTCCTTTCAAGTAAACAATTCTGTGCTCCATTGAATGTGAACGGTGTACCATTGACTGATGTCGAGGAAACAAATTTTTAGGTCTCTCAATTCAGTCAAACTTTAAATGGAACGTCCATTTAAATAAATTGATCACAAAATTAAAATCATTATGCTACGCGTTAAGAATTCTTTCAAAAACAGTTAGCCTTCATACTACTCATTGTGTATATTTCACGAATGTTCATTCCCGCCTGAGATATGGCATAATATTTATTTATTTATTTATTTATTTATTTATTTATTTATTTATTTATTTATTTATTTATTTATTTATTTATTTATTTATTTATTTATTTATTTATTTATTTATTTATTTATTTATTTATTTATTTATTTATTTATTTATTTATTTATTTATTTATTTATTTATTTATTTATTTATTTATTTATTTATTTATTTATTTATTTATTTATTTATTTATTTATTTATTTATTTATTTATTTATTTTAACGTCAAAAAACAGTTAAAACTGCGTATGACGTGCTATGGGGAAGAGTGAATTGTGTGCATATTTTCAAAATTCTGTGATCCCTACACTAAGTCATAAACTACATGAATTATGAATTTAAAAAAGCTCCCATGTAATAAAATCCATTTTCAAGGATAAATAAGCAATACATTTTGGGCTCTTATCCATGTTGTCCTTCGGAATAATACCTCCTGCCGCGGCAATATGGAAACGATAATTTTAATAACTATATTTCCCACTGAATTCTAGAAGACGTGCACAGATAATGAAGTTACATTTATGTCCAGAAGCAAAACATTTAACCATCTCAGCATTTGCTCAATGGATAAAGGGAAACTGGACGAACCTGATCGAGATGGGGGTCATTGACCCAGAAGCTGGGATACAATACTTGTAACATATTGTTTAGAATTACACAGTCCAATGGTAAATAATACATTAAATAACCATGTTAAAATTAATGTTACTTTCCTTGTGATACTTAGTATAGTCTAATTGTATAGAAACAGTTATGCAGCAGAAATTTCGAGTGTTTGAGTCGGCATTTTCTGAAAATATATTCCCGCCCTTAAGCAAGTCATTTTTGACAAAAATCACTGATTCGTAAATCAACAGACAAGGTAATGGTAAAATTTCAGGATTAATGAAGAGAGGCTTACAAGAATGACGTGGGTGTGATTTGGTTGTTATTCGTACAATTCGTTTTTGTAATCTTAAAGTCTTGGTGCTATTAGTTGTATTTCCCCAGAATATGATGCCATTTCGTAGGTGGCAATGAACATTTTTCAAAATATACACAACGAGCAAAATATATTCCGAGGAAATACATCTTACTATAATATTCTGGGGAAATACTTAATACCCAGACGTTTGCAAAAAATAATTGTACGAATAATGACTAAATCCCACCCACGTGATTCTGGTAAGCCTCTCTTCATTAATCTAGGAATTTTACCATTACCTTGTCTATTGATTTACGAATCAGTGGCTTTTGTTAAAAATGACTTGCTTAAGGGCGGGAATATATTTTCAGAAAATGCCGATGTCTATTACAATAACACTCAACGTAGAAATCATATCAATCATGTGTCAGTATCAACAGCTCATTACAAATAATTCACATACAATACATGTACATTATTTTACTACACTTTGCCAGATGACATTAAACGATTAAATTCGATAGAAAAGTTTAAATCCCAAGTGAAATCGTTTCTGCTGCATAACTGTTTTTATACATTTGGAGAGTATACTGAGCATCACAAGGAAAGTAACATTAATGCATTATTTACAATTTGGACTGTATAAATGTAAACAACCTGCAACATGTATTGTAACGCTGCCTCCGGGTCAATGACCCCCTTCTCGATCATTTTTTTCGTCGTTTCCCTTATCCATTGAGCAAATGCTCAGATGGCCTCTTGATTTGGGTATAAATGTAACTCCATTATTTGTGCACGTCTTCTAGAATTCGGTGGGAAATATAGTTATTCAAATTATTGTTTCCATGTTGTTGTGGCAGGAGGTATTATTCCTTGATGAAGGACATAATTGATAAGAGCCCAAAATTTATTGATTATTTATTTTTGAAAATAGATTTTATTCCATGGGAGTGTTTTTTTAATTAATGCATAATTCAAGTAGTATTTGACTTAGTGTATGAATCACAAAATTTTGAAAACGTGCCCAGAATTCACTTCTCGCCATAGCATGTCATACACAGTTTTAATTGTTTTTGACGTAAAATAAATATATAATAAATAAATATTAAATAAAGCCAAGTACAATTTTTCGAAAATTTGAGAATTTTCCATGTAATTTTGCGTGAAAATAGGGCAAAAACTACGTGCTGTTTTAGTACCATTTGTTTAGAGTTAAACAAATGTAATTTTTTTAAAAATTTCAAATTTTCTTATGAAATTTCTCGAAAACTCAAAAGTTTTAGGTGAAAATGGCTTGAAAATTGCTACAAAATGCACATTTTGAGAATAATTCAAACATTTTCTCAAAAAGTGCTCGAAATTTTTCAACGAAAATTTGCATACAGGACGAGATTTTTCTCTTCTATAATATTTTTAAAGTAATATTTTAGATATACCATTAGGGGAACCAAAAAATTGAGAAAACGAGAAAAAATTCAGTTTAATAAATGGCATCTAGGAAGAGAGTGGAGCCACAACGAAAAGCTAGCCCAAACCAAAGAAATTAGAAAATAACTCGCACGAGAAAAAGTGTGCTATTCTATAGCACCACTAGTTTTATGTCACTAGTAATATTTTATTCAACTAGAAGAGGAATTACTTTTTTATTTGTTTATTATTATTATTATTTTTTTTTCTCGGGGGTTTCTCACCCGGGATTCATGGTTTGAGGGGCCTCTAGGCATACCACATTCCTAGCTTTGCATGTTGAGGACTGCGAACAATCCGGCAGGTTTCAAGAATGACTGACTTTTGAGCTTTTGGGATAATTTTATGAGGATGAAGACCTATTTTTTCTAAATAATTCTTTAGATTTTTGTTAACCAGACCTGTAGCTGTTATTACAATTGGTATAATTTCAACAGACTCAAGTTGGTATATTTCTTTATATTCTATTGATAGGGGAATATATTTTGAGATTTTTTCTGTTTCTACCTTATTGATGTTGTGATCTGCAGTATATTATTATTATTATTATTATTATTATTATTATTATTATTATTATTATTATTATTATTATTATTATTATTATTATTATTATTTATTTAAGGTCGCTTTTAACTGTTTGTTCATATAGCGACCACTGTGATTTTTAACATTGAAGTAACTATAAGGGGAACATATAAGGACAACATCAACACATACAAACATCTCTTCCCGGGGCGGGATTCGAACCCGCGACCCTAGGAGCCGTCAGGCACGACTCTTCGGACTTAGTGACCTCGGCGCAATTACCTATATTTACGTATTATTTATTGATTTGTGGTCAAGAGTTTACAAAGTTTTATCAGTTATTGTCTGTGAGTTGAAAGATTATTGTATTTATGTGTGTTTTGTAAGTGTCATTTTCGGTCGACTGTCCGACTTCGCCGACTAGCTTATCGGTGTCTTCCAAGCCTGGCCCTAATTTAATTCCCACTCTTGGGGGGTAAGAGAGACGTGGCGAACATGACGTATTCCCTTCCCCGTAACAAGCAAATTTTGCCTGCCTGAGCTTTCTTCGTCATGCACCTACAGAAACCGAGACGATTTTAAAGCAATGCTACATTAGTTTTGCCCCGACCGAGAATCGAACCTGGGATCGCATCATACGAAGCTAAAACGCTGACATTTCATTTTAGGACAAAATATTATTGTATACATTTTAATAAATTGAAAATTATTGCAAAAAATGAAAGTGCAATGTTCAGTGAATATTTTTTATGTACATTTTTGTAGTCTGAAAAGCACTTATGCAGTGAAGTGGAGTTTTGGAGGACATATTTGGTTCATGTATTATCAACATTATAAATTAACATTTTTATTGGTTTGGGAAATATGGGGAGTCTCAAATTGGTAACTATGACGAATTTCAGGAATTACAAAACAACTGAAAATACCTGCCATTAAATCTGCGTTTAAAAGGAAGAGTGATGTTCAGAATGTATTCTAATAAACGCAAATTTTCAAATTAAAAGAAGCATTGCTTCATCCATTTCGTCAGAAGTCAATGCAATTTATTGTCCATAAAAACTAGTTTCAAACTAATCTGCGTTAATTTATATTTAATTTTTAATATTTTAAATTAGTTTTTACTTTCTGCAAAAGATAGCTCGTCCTGGTTTCTGTCTGCAGAAGCACTGCTATCTAGAATTAAATTGGAAACTTTCGCATTATTCCGTGCTCGTGCTTTCAAAACTTGAAAGTAAGTGCAATTAATTATCCAGTAACAGTTCGTGACACTGCACGATGCTGTTTGCGATGATATAACAGTCGTCGAGCTACGGCAGAGTTACCAAACCTCTTCAAATGCGTTTTACACGGAATGGTGTATTTAAGTTATGGCAGGAATGATACATGGGTATGCTATTTCAAGGAACAACGTTCAGAATTCGACATTGTGAAAAAAGTAACGTGATAACTTTAATGCAATATTAATTCAATGACCAAATTTTTATAGGTGTTTTTCTCAAACCTCATATTTAATTATAATTAACTCTTATTAAGATATATGTTGTAATGTAATGTAATGTAATAAGTATTTTTAGTACAATTAACTAAGTGTTATAATCAGCTAATCAAAGCCTTCTACAACTACAAGGCACTCATACACAAACAAAAAGTTGTCAGACCCAAAGAGTAGACACATGTTTCTCTATGTATTGTCGACACGCTGAATCCGAATTTGAAGCCAGAATTGTGCCAACATCCTCCAGTTTTTTATCGCAAAAAAACTGGACATTAAAAAAGTAACATATTTCAAGTCTTTTTTTTTACGTTCTGTCACTTTTCCGTGACAACGTACCTTCTTATGGCAAGAACTTGATGTGGAACGTGTTTCTGGCGTAATCCTCCGTTAATTAATATTCTTACGGAGTAATCCGTAAGTTACGGTGAAGAGAATACGTCATGTTCGCCTCATGTCGCTCTTACCCCCAAGCATAGGAATTTAACTAGGCCCAGGCATGGGTGACACTGGTAGCTAGCCGGCAAACTCGGACTTCCGACCCAATAACGCCGAATACATAAATAAATGCTTGTTTAGCACTTCTAATAGCGATTGTGCATTCAGTGTTCCACCAGGGGCCGCTTTTGAACTTAAAAGGAACATGGTGCGTATGTGTTATCGAGTTAGCAGCATTGCATACAATGTTACTGAAATATTTTACTATCTGGTCAGTATTATCATTGTCCTTGAAAATATCCTCTTCTTTGAGGCGCTCATCGTTTTTTTACTTCTCGTAGTCCGGCCAGTTAATATTCTTGTAATTAGGGACTGGGTTGCGGCATTCATGATTAAAGGACACATTTTTGGTTCATGAATATCACTCAGTATTCCAAAGTGATCACTATTATATAGGAAATCCATAACATTCCAGTTACATTTCAGTGCTATTGTGGGAGAAACTATTGAGAGATCAATGGCATTTAGTCTGCTGTTACTGATATTCTGTGTGGGATCACCAATGTTGAAGATGATGCTGTCATGGTCGACAATTACTTTTTCCAATAATCTGCCTTTTTTATCAATTTTGTACGATCCGCACAAGCAGCGATGACAGTTAATGTCCCCAAGAATTTTGAAGGGTTCTTATCTGATTTATAATATGCATTTTGATTTCTTGTAGTGGATATCTATTAGGGATATAAATATTTTCGAACATATGGTGTTAGTTGGATTGATTTTAATTGCCACAAATTCAATATCGGTTTAATTTATTGGAGTTTCAATGCGAATCGATTTTTTTTTAATATTGATATAGTCATGCCACCACAGGCACATTTAGGTTTGCTTTTGTTTTAAAAGGTGCAATTATATTAAGATATTTTTCCATGTGTTTTTGCTTTAAAGCGAGTTTCTTATGTACAGATTATTTCAGAGTTATGTAGTTTGTATAAATATTATGTTATCTAATCTGTTGTAAAAATCATTAGGATTATATTGCAGAACTATTATAGATTCTTCTTTGCAATATATTATATTGTCAGTTGTTCTGCATAATTTATATTCTATGTTATTATCTAAATAGGTACATACAGTGTTTTAGGTACTCTCTAAACTGAATTCTGAGTCTGAAGTCTCTACCTTGGGAATATTTTCTCTCATTTTTTGGATAACTATTGTAAATCTGCCTTTATGGGTATTTCATTCAATAGTTTGTGTTTCTTTCAGCATACTAATTATTCCATTAAAATCATTTGGTTAATCTTACTATAAGAATGTGGTCAGGTACCCAAAAAGAGTTTTCAAAGAATGATTTGAATCTAGTGTTTCCGGACCTGCGACATTTTTATAATCGTAGTTTTCTCTCTGCGATGAATAATTTAAAGAAAAAAATTGGATCTGTTACTGAAAAAATCTTCTTTTGAAAATTACCTTTTGGAATATTTCACGCAAAATAACGTGAAAACCACTTATATTTAAAAAATAACAACAAAATGAACTTTACATTTAAAGATTTAAATATGAAGAACAGATTTCATTTTGAAAAAACTATCTTTTCTATCTTGAATTATGTAGTTGAAGGAAGATGCCGAAAAAATTAAATATCCAGGATTTTTTGAAAGAAGATAATAATATAAGGTTATTAAAAATTGTCAATAAATCTTAGTTTTGAATTACAAGTATTATATACTATATATTAATATACATTTATTTTATTTTTATATTTATTATATATCGTAGTAGCTCAGTGCCTCAACTAACGTCACCGCAGCACCTGTGACCGGGACGTCCTAGGTTCGAGTCCCGACGGCGGCAGGATTTTCGATACTAGCTTTTCAGCTACGTCGATTCCAGTCGCTGTCTGGAGGAGAATTCTAGCGGCCGGCTGCTCTGATCGGTAGTTTGCCGTGGTTACTCCGATCAATGCCAGGCGAATGCCAGAGCAGTACCCTAAAAACCGAACCACGGACCGCGCGCGATCTTTCCTTCCTCTCTCTTGTCCTATCCTCTCCCCTTACCCACACACACACTTACACTAACATGGACTACACTACCACATATTCCGGGAGACTGATCGGAAGTTTAGAGCTTGTCCCGGCTGGGGCGGTGCCCTGCTGGTGGGAGAGTTCTGGTTAGGGGGAAACCCCGCTAGCCGACGGCAGGTCGGCGCCTGATCTCACCATCCAGCGGGAAAAGATCACCGCCATCTCAAAAAACAAACAAATATGAACTACACTTACGGGAATAATGATTTTTCTCTATGTGTGTATATATAACACGCCCACCTACTACCTTCCAGCCGGTGGCGATAAGCGTGAAACAATGAATGCTCGTGAAGCGAGCTTTGAATTCTCAGGAAGCAGGATCTTTCGGGTATGAGAAAGGTCTGAACCCTTGACACAATAAATTAGGTAAAATTCTGGTAAAATGAGCATATATTCAGTAAAACACAAATTCCACAGTGGCACAAATATACAATAAAGTATACACTTTGCGTAGATGGTCACTGCAAATAAAACAGAAACAAAAAAAGAAAGAACACAACCACAAAAAATGCATAGGCGTCACCTTGACTGCCTGAATACGTCAATAAGTACTATTCACAATACTTTTGCTTTTATCTCTTTCTCAATTATTTCGTGTACCTCATTTAACTTTTATTAATCTTAAGTTTTCTCCGTGCACGGCCCTTTAAGTGATTCTCTACGATTATTCTATCATAGACTTCACAGAGGTCAGCCTTAATCTGCGCATTTATTACAATGCTGTAAACTCTAACACAAGAATAAACGTGACACACACGTTACTAAAATTGTACCCTTTACAAAATTATAGCAACTAATTATCCCTGACATCATACAATGGAAACATGACTTTCAAATAAGATTACTTTTACATTACATGAAAAATTATAATTTACTTTAGAAAAGTTGTACAAAGTATGGCATTCAAACGAATTTACTGGTGCGTACAGCGAATTAAATCTAAACTGCCGCTCATACGTTCGAAATATTTCTCCCAGTAATTATTTGGAACTTTCAGCTATTTTAGGACGCTTCGCCTGGTATTTTAAAGCTACACGGTTACCCAACAAATTGCCGCATAGAAGTTGCCAGTTCTTTACCTCGACATCTCCTTCCCGATCGCCATCAGTTAACCTTGGGGTTTTCGGTCGCTCGCCGTCCTCGCCACGTCACTTGACTGGTTCGATGTCCTACACCACTTCTTTCCCTCGACCTCAGGATGCCGCCACACGTCCAAATTCCAGACCTTTCTCTCGATCTCTGGCTCGTACCATCCACGTATTTGGTTCAAGTCCTTCTCGCCTACGCTTGAGTCTTTACTGGAGTCGTCCTTCTACCGCCTGTCGCGTACCCGATGTTCGCGCTTCCAGATTTAAATTACTAACGTACTTGAATTAAATATTTCTAGCACTCGGCCGACATACCACACTTTGAGCGTGCGTGGTCGTGGCGTACAAAATTAAATACTGGATTTCGTTTAAAGTCCTTCTGCGCGAATTTATTTCAATTATGAAACTATTTCAGGTTCAAGCAATCACATCGCTTGCTTACTCGCGTAATGTTAATGCTAACACTGTACATGCATTTCACTTCTGAATTCTATCACATATTACCGCGTTTCTTAAATCAGCTTTAACTAAGCAAGTAAAATTATACTCCTGCACTAACCAATGACTATCGCCGAAGAATTAAGTTGAGTCGCCGTCGCTGTCGAAGTTGTAAGAGAGCTCTTCCGAAGTGCGTCGCGGTATTTATGTGACTCCGCCTGGGGAAATTTCTGGAGGGTTAATTTTCTCCTCCTTCGCGCCCTCTCAAGAAAATATTATCCGCAACTTCGGACATCGGAGTGCGAAAACCTGCGGGTAGATGTCGCTTTCTCGGACCATCGCTCCGCCGCGTACCCTATTTCTCGGTGTTCTGGTCTTTTCTCGTGGCTTATGGTGGCGTTACGGGTTCGTATAATCCCGTGACGTCACTATATATATATATATATATATATATATATATATATATATATATATATATATATATATATTGAAACGCGCCGCGTTTCAGGACAAAATGCGAGGTGTTCGCGGTAGTTGAAATGGCGCGGCAGGTGGGCGGGTCCCGCCTAGTGCAAGAAAGGTTCCCGTGGCGTGCGAGAGCCAACGGACAGGGAGACGCGAGTGAGCGGCAGTTGAAGGGAATGCGTAGAAGGACACGGAAGTATTGCACGTTAGCTGGCTAATGAAAGAAAGGAGAGTACGAGGTTATGAGAGGTGAGAGGACTGGAAGTAAGTGCCGTGATTAATAAAGCATTAGTAAGAGTGCGGACGAGTTAGTGGGAAGTATGACGAGAGTGAAATTCAGAAAGAACTGGGTAATCCATCGAGTAGGAGTCAGAGGCGAGCAAGACCATGTGGTGATGGGGGGTTGCGGAACATCGCGCCCGTATGAACTGAAATCGAAGTGGTTAGTGGTTACGTGATCCTGGCTTCGGTAACGCGGCAGTTGTGCACCAGGACTAGCAGTCAAGGGCGCATGGATGAAGATACCGCGGGCCGATAACGGACGGGCACGTGTGGGAACGAGCTGCCGCCGCTGCGGTGGAAGCACCGCCACGCCGGGGAAGCAGCCGAGTGGTGCCGAATTACTGGCATACAACCCGAACGAGAGGATGCCGGCGTGGAAAGTAACGCCGCATAATGAGCACAGGTTATTCTGTATTACGTCTAAATAATCTAGCCTGGACCTACTCAGGGACTGCAGTGATTCGCAGCATAATGACCTAGGGAAAAAGTTAATTTAAAGTATCTGTATGATCTTAAAAATCAAGTTTTGGTATGATCCCTATAGTAGAAATCTGTGTTTCCATGTTTGTCTGAACCCAGAGCCCATTCGCAAAAAAGAATTCCTGCCCCAATACCTACAAATTTACTGCGGCACAGGACCGGAACAACGGTTCGTCATATATCGCTCGAAACCTGCTGTAACAAGTTACTGATAAACAGATTTGAGCATGTACGAGTTCAAATAAATCGTTTATTTAAAGAACCACTCTGTCTAAAACATACAGCTGTACTTAAAAAATTCTGAATATTTAATAAGAGATAGACAATAATTTTCAAAATAATGAAGAAATTAACTTTTGGATTTAGAAAAACTGAGAGAATTCAACGAAATTCGGTCCTGTGACATTTTTATAAGTTTACTTGGCTCAATCGGATAAAAAATAAAGAAAAAATGGAAACCGTATATTTAAAACCTCGTAGTGCTACAACATTACATATTTTCTCCCATTATTTCTAAATTTGCAGCTCTGAAAATTTATAGTTCAACGAAAATGAGATTTGGTCATTATTTGAAGCGTTCGTTCTTCAAACCGTGGAAAAAAAACGAAAAAATGTGGAGAGTTTTCTGATAAAAGGCTTTTTTTAAAAATCGCATACATTTCAAGCACAAATTACGCCAAAAACTACTCGTTTTTTAAAAAAATGTACAAGTCGTTTTAAAGAGCTCATTTTTAGAACAGATTTGGTTTAAGGAAAAATCCCTACCTTTAATTTTCTAGTTTTGAAATGTTAAAATTTTGTAGTCTCGAAGATACAGTATGTGGGAACTGAGATGAGCACCAATTTTTTTACCGTTCTTTGATATATACTGTGACCAACCAAGTACTCTGAGTATATTTTGCTCTGAGTACAGGTGTCTAAAGTGTATAAGAGTACTCTCAGTATCCCTTGTGCTATGCGAGAACAAAGTGTAATAAAAACATTGGGATTCATTATTTAAAAAATTTTGAAAACGTTTTTAAGCCTTCATGTAAAATACCACTAATATCAAAATATGCTTTCCACAGTCAAGAGGGCCTCGAGTTCATTTAAATCGATTGAGGAATATCAATTTTGTAGAAAATCTGTTGCACGGTTTAGCCAGCAGGGTTGACAACAGAAAGACGTTTTGCCGTCAATCGATATTCGATATCTTGTCTGTAGTTCTGCATCGCCTGCGATTGTATTTGTAGTGGCGAGTCCCAAGTGAAGCTTCGCTGTCAGAAAGGTCCGAGGAAGCAACGCTGACGTTGGTGCATTTTCGAAACCCGCAAAATGGCTGATTTGAGGGCTGCAACTGCCACGATGGACATTTCTGAGGTCGACTACTGGGTTTGGTCGTTTTCTGCTAACAATTACAGGGAATATACGAGCGTACTTTTAACACTGGACCTCTCTATTATAACACTACCTTACACAATACTTCACACGCTGGATATATTGAGCTTATCCCAAAAGGACGTCACACCGTTTTAACTGTTTCTTTGGTGTTAAATAAATACATAATAAATAAATAAACTCCCACTCTTACGGCCGACAGGTAGACTGATCTCTCCCTCACCTTGCTCATCAAGGGATTCCTGTGCAGTGCACGCGCTGCATGCCTCTGAAACGCTGGATGTGTTGTTTTTTTGTGGATTTTGTGAAGGAAATTAACGAAAGGTTGAAACTCAATTGATAACAAGAAATTCATTTGGCAAAATATTCGATCAATCGAACTTTTTCATTTTCTCTACAGATTCTCAAATCGATGATCCAATGCATTATTTTTATACTTGAAAATGCTAGAATTCATTTCTTGTCTTAGATTGCTTTTAGGCTAATTTTTGCATATATTTAAGTCAATCCATCCATCTCAGTTTTACAAACATCCTTTAAGAGGTTTTATACATGTTAACTTAACTCGCACATTTGCCGAGGGCCATGCTTAAACGTTCTCAGCATTATAGAACAGAACAATAGAATATTTACGCTAACCAGATGTGTGGAATGGCAATTCATGCCATGCTTTATTTAACTGCGAGAAAATGATATGGAGAAGAGATTTAGTGTTTAGAAACAAAGCAAGTTTTCACTATTACATTCATTATCATTTCTTCATAGGATTTTGTTCGAAATTCCGTGTTTCTCACGGTTGGACTAGAGATTCCCTCACGGTTTTCCACGGAACCCAGAATTCCGCGAGAAAACGAGAACAAATATCATTTAAATATAAAAATTTAGAACAAATATTAAATATAGCTTGCCTAATTAGCTAAAGAATTACGCATTCAGTTGTCTGATAAACTCTAATTTAAAAGCAATTTAAGTAGCAAAATACGTTGCCTTCAGTAATGAAAACGAAAGGTTTTCTTTAAAAAAAACAACTTTTTTGTGATTTATTGTTATATTTTCTTTCAAAAAATATTTGTTTGTGGATTTGAAATGTTTTCTCATTGATTTCTTTTTAACTACTTTTTACAAAACATTTAGAGAACTGAATATTCTGAAAGGAAGAGTTTGTCGACTTACAACACTTAATAAAGTTCACGGACCGAATGGGGTTTTCGCCGAAGAAAAGTGACATCCAAAGGATTCCGTAAGCAAACCTCTTTTGGAACTTTTGGACAACATTGATAAGAGCCCAAATTTATTGCCTTTTTATCCTTGAAAATAGATTTTATTACATGGTAGTTTTTTTCTTTTTTTTCCCTTTCAAAATTCAAAATTTAAGTAGTATATGACTTAGTGTAGGGATCCCAGAATTTTGAAAATGTGCACACAATTCACTTTTCGCACAGCACGTCATACGCAATTTTTAACTGTTTTTTTGACGTAAAATAAATAAATAAATAAACCTACGCGCTATACTTGCTTTTTTCTAACGAGGCAGCTGAGGGTATTTTCTTCAAGATGGAACGGCACGGATTATCGCATCTTTCTCGGTCGTGTCGCTAGAGTCGTTTGATCTGCGGCACTGATTGATATGGTCGCGATCATGCAACATCTTACGGCAGGACCGAGAAACACGCAGAAAGTCGTGCCATATTCCATCTCGGAAATAATACCCTCAACTGCCATGTGAGAATAACCCATGTATAAACGCTCCCACAGTTGCCCCGCCTCGGCAATTCCCGCCCCTCTGTTGCAGACACCACCATGGAGAGGAACACGCTGATGGCGCAGTGCTACCCGAAACTCAAGGACTACTGCCGCGAGAAGCACGGCCTGGAGTTCCAGGTAGAGCCCCGCGGCTGCTGTCACGCCTTCCCCGCGCCGCCCAAGCCTGCTCACAGCCAGTGCTGGCTATCTCTGCAGCGACTCTGGCCGGAGACCCTAGGAATCGATTGATTGATTGATGATTGTTAGTCATTCCGGTCGCGTCAACTACTAACGTCATTAGTCCCGTTAGTCTCATCTTTTGATCGCGTGTTTTTTTCATCGGGAGTTGGTGGTGATCTTCCCTCGCTGGATGACGAGATCCGGCGCCGACGTATTATTCGCGCACGTTTCCTTAAGCCTCAGAATACCTGCCCCCACTCCTTCACTAAAATTAGTTCAGCTAAGAATAAATGATAGCAACGAACGATAAAGACAAAATTTGATAATCAGAAATATTTGCTGCCGAGAAATGGAATCTATTTTGCATCGAAAACGAGCTACAAATTTGATATAATATTCCTCTTGTCAAAATAACCAAACTCCCCACTCCTCTCGCAACTAGCGAAAGGAGGGCTCAAGAAAACGTGCGCGGAAAATACCATCAACTAGCGGGCTTTTCCCCCAACCAGATATCTCCCACCAGCGGGGCACCGTCCCAGCCAGGACAAACTCTAAACCCCGACCAGTCTCCCGGCGTTTATGGTAGTGTAGTGCATGTTAGTGCGTGTGCGTGTGTATGTATGGGGTGAGGATAAGACCAGGAAGAAGAAGAAAAGATCGCGCGCAGTCCGTGGACCGTTTGTTAGGGTACTGCTCCGGCAATTGCCTGGTTTTGATCGAAGAAACACGGAAAACTACCAATCAGAGCAGCCGGCCGCTAGAATTCACCTCCAGACAGCGACTGAATTCGACCTAGCTGACAAGCTAGAGTCAAAAATTCTGCCGCCGTGGGGACTCCAATCTTGGACCTCCCGATCAGAGGCACTGCAGTGATATCAGCTGATGCACACAGCCACCTCTCCCGATCCCAGGGTGCGAGATCCGACGATGGTGGATATTTGACCATAGATTTACAGCTGCCTGGAACGGCCGGATCCTCTGATCCATATTTTGTTTGTGCTTTTTCTTATCAATAGCACTTGAATGCTAGAGCAGTGCCCTAACCCACACTACCACAAATCATGGGAGACCAGTCAGGAGCATAGAGCTTGTCCCGGCTCGGGCGGTTCCCCGCTGGGGGAGATACGTGGAGTGAGATTAATCGGGAGCTTACCAGGGTCCTGGCTGGAGCAGTCCTGGCTGGGGCGGTGTCCTGTGCCCTGGAGAGATGCCTGGATGGGGCAAACTCCCCTTAAGTCGATGTGAAGGTCGGCGACGTATCTTACCATCCAATGAGGGAGGAAATCCGCCACTTTCTGGTATAGAAAAAATCACTCCATTAATGGAACTAATGGCAGTAGGCGTTTCCGGAAACATTTATCAATCTGTCCATCATACGTTGTCTGCGGCACCTCGAATCGTGCTCGTCACATCTCCACTCACGTAGCGGGAGCGGTGGCTCAGTGCATCAACTTATATTACAGCAGTGCCTCTGAGCGGGAGGTCTGAGGTTGGAGTCCCGACAGCGGCAGGATTTTCGGCACTGGCTTCTGAGGTAGGTTTAATTCAGTCGCTGTCTGGAGGAGAATTCTAGTGACCGGCTGCTCTGATAGGTAGTTTTTCGTGGTTTCTCCGATCAATACCAGGCAAATCAAAACCAGGCCGGAGCAGTACCCTATCAAACAACCAACAGATCGCGCGATCTTTCTTTCCTCTTCCTAGTCCAATTCTCACATCTTTCACACACACAAACATATATTACATTACCACACATGCCGGGAGACCGGTCGGGAGCTTAGAGCTTGAACCGGCTGGAACGGTGCCCCGCTGGTGAGATTGAGCGAGTAGGAGATACCTGGTTGGGGAAATCCCCGCTAGTCGACGGTAGGTTGGCGCCGAATCTTGCCATTTAGAGGAGGAACATCCCCGCCGCCACCCCCGATGAAAAAAATGCACTACACTTACGGAACTAATGACCACAGTATTTGCTCCCGGAATCACTAAACAATCAATCGACTCACGCACGTATGGTGTCCCCTATCGCCGAGCGCCTCTTCGCACCTCTTTCCTCCGACCTTCCACTCCCTTCTTCATTATCCCATCTCCACGACCTGCTCCCATTTCGTTCTATTCCCTTATATATCTCCCCTCGCCTTTCAATCCTCTCGCTTAATTTCTTGTTCAATCTCTGCCCGTCACCCATCTCCACGCTCCTTCGTCATTGGTCCTCATCCCCTCTTCTCTCGTGTTTCGTCCGTTGGGAATCGTCCGCTCCTTTTTGTCCTAGCATCCCCTTCCTACCGTGAAAATGGATTCCTACCCTGGATAGATCGTAAAAGGAGGAATCCAATAATTGATTGATTGATTGATTGATTTTTTCGTGTTTCCGGGCACGTCAACTGCTTTGGTCATTAGTCCCGTTAGTGTAGTGCATGTTTTTTCTCGGGAGATAGCGGTGATCTTCCCCCGCTGGATGGCGAGATCCGCCGCCGACCTACGGTCGGCGGGTTTCACCCTAACCAGGACTCTCCCACCAGCGGGGCACCGCCCCAGCCGGGCCAAGCTCTAAGCTCCCGACCGGTCTTCCGGAATATGTGGTAGTGTAGTGCATGTTAGTGTAAGTGTGTGCGTGCGTGTGTGTGTGTGTGTGTGTGTGTGTGTAAGGGGAGTGGATAGGACAACGAAGAGAAAGGACAGATCGCGCGCGGTCCGTGGCCCATTTGGTAGGGTACTGCTCCGGCATTCGCCTGGTGTTGATCGGCGAAACCACGGAAAACTACCGATCAGAGCAGCCGGCCGCTAGAATTCTCCTCCAGACAGCGATGGAATTCGACCTAGCTGAAAAGCTAGAGTCGAAAATCCTGCTGCCGTCAGGACTTGAACCTAGGACCTCCCGGTCAGAGGCGCTGCAGTGACATCAGTTGATGCACTGAGCTACCGCTCCCGGTAATCCAATAATGTATTATATGTTACTGTTTTGATATAAATTTTAGTAGAAAAGTAAGTTTTCTGGCATGTGATTTTAAATTAAATGGACATTATTTGCTTTAGTAACCCTTGCAACTGTCGCCTTTGGGGAAGGTGACATTCTCTTCGCGGCGCCGCGGTCCTAACAGGCTCGGCGCCGCGAAGACTATCTTTCCCAAAGGCGACAGTTGCAAGAGGAAATATTGTCCGTTTAATTTAAAATCACATGTCAGACATTTTTATACTACTATTTTTATACTAAAATTTCTCTCAAGATACTAACATGTGATACATCATTGGGTCATTCTTTTCATGATCTATCCATTGCTGGCGAGAAAAATATATAATTCAATTTAAACAATCAAAACTGGTAAAATTTCTCAAAAACTAAAAATATTACGAACAAAGAATATTACTTTCCTCATGATTCTGGATTGTTGATCGTCTACATTTCGATATCGCAAAGCGTTTTGAAATTATGGGAGTGGGACATCTGTATATTGGAGAAAAATTAAGTAATTTATCATTATATGCATATTTAAACAATATTATTTACGATGCAACCGAAAAATGATCATTAAAGAACGAGAATATGGAGAAGGAACAGCTGATGTTAGCGCATCGACTTGAAAAGGATTTGTACCCTTTTTCACGTCGATATGCATAGCTTCTCATCGCGGCGATTGGAGAATCTCGTTTGTTGAGATATTGCCGGCGGCGTCTGGGCTGGCGTGCCACTCCAACTGTCATTATATTCTATTAATTTCCATGCATTACGGCAAAACCTTTAAGAAAATATCGTACTTCGGTGGAAAAAAAATTGGTTAACACAAATTCAAAGAGAAGCTTTACACGGATCAGAAAGGCCTACCCAGACATTCATTATTATATTCCATAACCATTATTACTTTCATCACTATGAATTGATGCGTGCTGAATTATTTTAAGCCTCTGTAGGTGATCAGGTAAGCGTAGTCTGTAACGAACAATATATGAGCTTTAAATCGCCAGGCAATTGGCAGGGAACAGTTTGCACCGCTTAGTGAGCTTCGCGTCATGATCGCCCGAACGCGTACCGCTCAACTCATGACAGCCTGCAGCGCAACTTGGGCCGGCAGACCCGTAAATAGACGGCGCTTGCAAGTACAGCCAGGACCCTCGCCTTTACCGCGGCCCCGCTTAGGGTTGTGGGAGGGGGTGGGGCGAGGGAGCGGGGTGCCGGAGGTCGCATCGGGGGCGGTCGATCGCGGGGGCGGGGGCGGGTCCGTGCCGACCGCCGCCTCGCACCGGCCGCCACCGCCGCCATCGCCGCCGCCGCAGTCACTGCCACTTCCGTTACCGTCACTCCGTCGCCACCGCCCCCACCGTCACCACCCCATCCAGTACCGCACCCGCTGCGGTTAGCACAGAGCCCGAACTGCCGCTGTCTTAACAGCGACTCTGACTGGAAGGTTCTAGGGTTCGAGTCCACACGGTGGCAGACTTTAGATTCTAGTTACATAACTAGGTCGGATTTAGCCAGTCTTTCGGAGAATTCTAGTTGTCAGTTAGATGCACTTCCCTACTACACCTTGAGGAAGACCAGTCGGAAGTTAAGAGCTTGTCACGTATGGAGCGATGCCATGCTGGGAGGGGGGAATCTGGAGACCTGGAGGGGGAAATCACCTGCAAGCCGACGTTAAGATCGGCGCCGGTTGTCACCATTCAGCAAGAGAGGAACACCGCCATATCTCGTGATAAAAAAGTCACTACTCTTAAGGCCGCTCCACAATAGCCCGCGAACGGAAACGGGAACGTAAAGACGAGAACGGGAACGGGAATGGGAGGGACGTGCGCTTAACAATAAACGCCAACGGGAAGACGCAACAGCGCTATGAATCTGTAGCGGTAAAGAAGAGAACTTCTAGAAACAGTTGCCAACCCCAAAGCACATCTAGCAACGTTACCGTGTTACTCTTTGTATTGCCATCTGTCTGACGTATTTGCGTGAGCTGCTATAAATAAAAAAAAATACTTTAACGAAAGAATATTAATTAAAAAATAAAACTATAAGTACAAAGAATGCCAAAACTACTACGAACTCACGGAAAATACAACTATGAGAAACTAAAATTTCGTCAATAAACAAACAGCTCCAATGCTTTTTAACGAAACATATTAAAACATGTGGGAAATTTTAATTCCAAGTATTAATACGAATAGAAAAAAATTGTTCTATAAATACTAAAAAAACTCAACAATGACTAACAAAACCCGCCTCAAACCACTACCTCGCAAATCTAAGTTCCAACCTCAATATCGCCGTATACTCTTAATCCCGCTTCAGAGCAGTGTGGCCTGTCGCGCGCAGTTCGCGGGCTCGATCAGCTGGAAAGCTTCGCCGCCATTTGCTGCACTTTCATTGGTCGAGAGGCTTCGCGTTCCCGGGCTGAGATAAATGTTGACCATCCTTCCGTTTCCGTTCCTGTCAAGCTTCGCGTTCCCGTCGGGTTTTGAACGCTTGCTCGAGTCATCTCCGTCAACTCAATATATTTCCTTTTTTTTCTTTCATTGGTCAGAGGCTTCGCGTTCCCGGGCCGCATATTTCACTTCTCTTTCGGTAAAAGTCGGAAGACGAATCATCTTGGGAGCAAAAACAGCTCAACACGTTTATTCAATTAACAATCATATTTCTTTGGTAGAATATTATCTAATATTAGCCGGGATAAAATCGAGCACTCAACAGTCATCCGGGCACATTTGAGTCATCAACGCACCACTACAATATACTCATAACACTAATGGGTCATTGAAGGTAACTGGAGGAAGGGCAGATCGTTTACCGCACCCAGTTAGAGAACCGAAACCTCCACTAAACCCACCAGTAAACCCATTTACTGAACGAATGCCATTTCTTCTGCGCCATCCATACCCTGCGCAGTTTACCGGCTTAGGTGGCTCAGGATTTCAATTGAAGTCACTGCAATTTCTCTGACCGGGAGGTTCTAGGGTTCGAGTCCCGACAATGCAGTATTTTTGACCTACCTACAGGTAGGTCGAATTCAGTCGCTGACTGGAAGAGAATTTCAGCGGGCGGCTGCTCTAATCGGTGATTTTCCGTGGTTTCTCCGATAAACATCGGGTGAATGCCGGAGCAGTATCCTAAGGAAACGGGCCACGGACCGCGTGTGATCTTTCCTTCCCCTTCTTTGTCCTATCTTCACCCCTTACGTTCACTCACATGAACACCTTCATCTACACTATCACACATGACGGAAGCTTAGAGCTTGTCTCAGCTGTGGAGATTCCACGCTCGTCGCAAATATCAGGTGTGAAAACCCTACAAATCGACGGATATCTCGGCACCGGATCGATCTAACGGGGGAAGATCACAGCCACTTCCCGCGGTATAAACATACACTATACATGCGGGATTAATGACCTTAGAAATTGAGGCGCCCGGCATCTCTAATCAGTGACACCCTCAACAGTTTCATACTTTAGCCAGAGACACTCTTCATGAACCCCGCTAGGAGCAAAAGTCCTTCCTCTTTCGGGCACAGAAGTTTCAGAATAAATGTTATGAACTTCTAGAATATGTAGAGATAAGTTACGCAATTCCCGCACAGGTGTATGACAAGGACAGAAAATCTCGATAAGTGAGTCAGAAAGTGACGTGCAGAATACCCGAGTATAAGAAGTTGCCTAAAAAGAGGGAGAAACATGACCTGTCGAACTCCGTTGTATGAAATTTCCCACTGCCTGTCGTCAAATAGTGATAATAAAATATATCTCCTAAATTTGTGCGTAAGGGACGTACGGGCGGCAGCGCAAGCGCGACCTTCCTCGACACCGGACAAAACGCAGGCGCAGCTGAAGCTCCTTGAGGGTGGAGTCTGAGTGATAGGCAACCCGTAATGCGATAGAAGATGCAGATATTTCGAATACCCGCTGGGTTCGCGCGCGCGCGTGTGTGTGTGTGTTTGTTGGTTCAATATATTCATATTCATGTAATAGCTCTGCCCAATATAAAAGTAATATTGCGAACGCCAACTATGGAAGTTAACGTGGGACAAGCAAATATTTGACGATCAATGTATTGTTTAATAAGGAAGATTAATGTAATTCGATATTAATTTTATAAAATGTAGTTTTACTGCTGTAATACTGCATTTACAATTAAAACCGCTAATACTGCAAAATGATTTACTTGTAATGCTCTTGCGTCGGTTTAAAATACTTTAATTGACATAATCTGAGACTAACATGTTTGGCATTTGTTATAATCCTTGCAAATGGAATGATTTATTAAAATTGTTGTCGGGAAGTATGTATATACTGTTGATTATGAAGAGAATATTTAATTATGAGAAGTAGTACTAATTTGGGGGATTCCAATATCGAGAAGCAAGGGTTCAGTCAAAGGTACTCGTGTGGAAGTCAAACAATAGCATTTTGCCCGGGGTGTCGCTGGTTCACTACATGAGACTGATAGAATCGATGCGGCGGTAATAGATTTACGAAGGGTTTTGATCCTGTCTCCCAAAATACGCCACCAGGAAAATAATAATAGGGCAATACTCGCGAGTGGTACGATGGTTGAAAAAGTTGTAAATAACCGGCACCAGCGGGTAAGAGTGGGAAATAACCTGTCGGCAAGAGTTGGAAGAACGACTGGGATTCTGAAGGGGAGTGTACTTGGGCCAAAATCAGTCAACGACGACAGGACGAAGACAATGACAGTTGACGACAGGAGTATAGCAATGGAACAAATGTTCCAAACAGAATGTTTACCCTCCATAATAATTAAATATCTACACATGTGCAAAAAGCCGTCAATCGCATTACTGATTTAAAACTAGTAGATGCTAAAAGGAATATCCAAAATACAAACCTTGAGTTACAAATAACTTTGCTAGGTGTGAATGAACAATCAGTCACGTGAACAAATACTTGCTCTTATAAGCCTGTAGGGGGTTAATATCACATAAGAAATGTTTCGCAATATAGCCCGATACAATTCAAACAACACAATATCAACAAAATAAACTTGTAACTCGATACCACAGATGTGTAACGTACAACGATAGATTCAAGTCTTTATCAACATACCGTAGATTGAGACACGCTTATGGTCATTCAGCGAACATTGATACAGAATATGGAGAACCTTTATGAACATAACAAAGTATTGACATAATTTTCATTAACTCAAACTTAAAAACTACACACATTCGTGCGGTTTTACTGTTGTATATAATTTTCATTAGACTATTTTGGTTTCTTCATCGAAGTAATTACAATATCAATGTCAGTTCTCGACTAGGTGGTGTATTTCATTTAAATCTTCCAGTCAGCCGTGCAGGCGGGCGGTGGCGGTCTGGCGCGTTTAATTTATGCGTAATTAATTAGCAATTAAATCGCTCCACAGAATGGCATATTTGGTTTTTTGGTAACCCAATGTGGTAGAGCCAGCTTTTATCTTAAACTGCCTCACCATTAATTACGCAAAAAAATGAAAAGGAAAAACATTGTGTAATTAATTATCAATTAAATAGTTCTAAATGTTGGCATATTTGGTTTTGTGGTAACCGATTGTAGTAGTGCCAGTTTAAGAGGTGATTGCAGGGCTCACTGTAACGCATTCATGTCAAGCGGGTTGCGTTAACTGCGATTCAGGGCGACTGCAGGGCTCAGTTCAAATTATACCTATGATCGTAGGGTATCAGCACCTCATTACAAAGTTATTAGTCCTTTAATCAATTCATTTTGTGACCTTCTGAACCCATAGTTGTCGCCAACGCACGAGATTGTGGAAATTGTCAATCACGTCACACTCTCACACTTGCTACATACAAGAAGGTACTGATTTTCTTGGTGATATTTTCCTTTTCACGATACCACTATCAAAGCCTCAGCGACTATTTACCTTTGTTTTTGTAACCCGGCTATAATTGCTTGTCTCGGATGGAGCGGTGCCCCGCTGGAGATACCTGGGTAGGAAAAATTCAACCTGACGTGTAGTCGGCGCTGGATCTCGGTATCCAGCGAGAGATTGTCACCTCCTCCGATAAAAACTTACACTACACTTGTGCTCCATTGAAAATGAACGGTGTATCATTGACTGATGTTAAGGCAACAACATTTTTAGGTCTCTCAATTCAGTCAAACCTTAAATGGAACGTCCATTTAAATGAATTGAACACAAAATTAAGTTCATTATGTTACGCGTTCAGAATTCTGGCAAATTCCGTCAGCCATCATACTGCTTGTTGTGTATATTTCGCGAACGTTCATTACCGCCTGAGATATGGCATAATATTCTGGGGAAATACATCTCATAGCTCCCAGACTTTTAGATTACAGAAAAGAATTGTACGAATAATAACCAAATCCCGACCACGTGATTCTTGTAAGTCTCTCTTCATTAATCTAGGAATTTTACCATTACCTTGTCTGTTTATTTACGAATCAGTGTTTTTTTAGGCTTGCTTAAGGGGGGGAATATATTTTCAGAAAATGCGGATGTCTATTACTATAACACTCGACGTAGAAATCATATTCATCAGGTGACAGTATCAACAGCTCATTATAAAAAATGCATATACAATACAAGTACATTATTTTACTACACTTTGCCAGATGACATTAAACGATTAAATTCCATAGAAAAGTTTAAATTCCAAGTGAAATCATTTCTGTTGCATAACTGTTTCTATATAATTAGAGACAATGCCGAGCATCACAAGGAAAGTAACAGTAATTTTAACAATGATATTTAATGTATTATTTACCATTGGACTCTATAATTCTAAACAATATATAACGAGTATTGTATCGCAGCTTCTGGGTCAATGACCCCCATCTCGGTCAGGTTCGTCCAGTTTCCCTGATCCATTGAGGAAATGCTGAGATGGTCCAATATTTTGCTTCTGGACATAAATGTAACTTCATTATCTGTGCACGTCTTCTAGAATTCAGTGGGAAATCCAGTTATTCAAATTATCGTTTCCATGTTGTCGCGGCAAGAAATATTATTCCTTGACGAAGGACATGATGGATAAGAACCCAAAATGTATTGCTAATTTATCCTTGAAGCTACATTTTATAACATGGGAGCGGTTTTTTTCTTTTTTCTTCAAAATTCAAGTAGTATATGACTTAGTTGTAGGAATTCTGATTGGATGTTGTTGACGTTCTTATAAGAAGAAATAAAAGAGGTCATCTTCGTCAACATATCAATATGATATGTTGACGAAATGACCTCTTTTATTTCTTCTTATATGACTTAGTGTAGTGATCACAGCATTTTGAAAATGTGTACAGAATTCACTTCTTCTCTTAGCACGTGATACATAGTTTTAACTGTTTTTTGACGTGAAATAAATAAAAAATGTGCCCTACTACGTAGAGAATTATTCATCCTTGCTTCCCTACTCGCGGTATTGTTATCTTCCCTACTCGCAGCAAGATCGACTTGTTGAAGTACTCACTCGCACCGTTTAAAATAACGGTGCGAGTGAGTACTTCAACAAGTCGATCTTGCCTCTGAGTTGCCGATCCTAAATTTTTATAGACTCCCCATCTCTTCGAACTTGTAGTCTGTTTTGACAATTTTAACATATTTCGACATTGTTTGAGAGAATTCTGTGTTTAAAAATTTCTGCAAAAGAAGAGGTTGTTTTGAATGTATACATATCTATATATTGTGCATTGTACAATACTGTATATTCTCTACTCTCTCAACCTACTTCAATTTGTAAATACTTTCAGACTCACAGTGTTTTTTGCTACTTTGTATATAACTCTAAGGACAATGCATGAACTTTGACATTCTTTACTACTTTAGTTACGGCTTTCTTTCAATGTTTCATCAACGTTCAGAACTAACAAATCACCAACATTCACACATTCAAGGGGGCGCGACATCAACCAAATCGATTGGGGAATATCAATTTTGGAGAAAATCGGCTGAACTGTTTAGCCGCTAGCGTTCTTCACAGACAGACGTTCTGCCGTGAATCCTTTTCGGTAACAAGGACATATGAAACATGGATTCTGGCTTCATTACGTGTTAGAGGATAAATTTAGCAAGTGGATTTATCCACTTTTTCGTTACCAAAGCCCTGTAATAAGAGTTTTCTGCCGAAAATTCGCCGTTTTTTCGCGCAGCATTACATTATTTTCTTCCTGCTCCGCAGCGAGAAAGTAAAAAGAATTGAAAAAACACGAAAACACATGGGGGTCATCATTTTATGACTTGGGGGTCATCATTTTATGACTGATATGACATATATATATATATATATGACATGATATATGACTATAAGTTATATAAGTGAAAATTTTTTAGGAGTTTTCGACCCAGCATCACTGATAGACCAAAGGCGTGTGATTAACCAGTAGGTTAACCAGTAGGCTGTAGCAAACAAACAATCATCGCTTCAGCTTCAGTCTTCTAGATTCCCAGTCTCTCAGTCTTCTATCTCCCAAATTTTCTAACTCCCAAGAGTCTCTTCTGAGACTCGAAACTCCACAGCCTCCCAGTGTCTTAGACTGTGTGCCTGCTAGCTTCCCAAACCCTGTGCCTCCGGGCATCTTATCCTCTGAGCTTGCTGGCACACCGGCATGTGTCTTCGTGTGTCTTAGGCCCAGTTCTTAATCCCTAGTTCATCAGCCTCCAACTGATTTAGCCTTTGAACCTGTTATCTTTCCAGCCTACCTGTCTCCAGCCTACCTGGCTGCAAGGATTCCCGCCCTCGAGTTCTTAACGTGCTAGCTTTCCAGCTTCCCTGTGTCCTAGTCTTTTAGTCTCCGATCCTGCTAGCTTTCTCGCCTCCAAGAGTCTTAGCCTTCGAAGCTGTCAGCTCTCCCGCCTCCTTGTCTGAGTGTGTTAGTGCTCGAGCCCAGCCAGCTGCTTGTGCGCAGGTGGTGGACATGAGGTGGGGCGTGCGAGACGAGGCCACCGACGACCACATGACGACGGAGCTGTGCATGAGGGAGATAGAGAACTGCCAGCGCCTCTCCATGGGACCCAACTTCGTGGTGAGTTGCACTGGACGAGTTACGCTCTTCTAGGGTTGGATCTTTTTAAATTAAATTTTATATTTAGTTATCCATCTACAACTTGCAATCAAAATATTGTACGTGGTCACAATTGTCCGATTCATTTACTTTATTACTTTTCTTAAAGAACTTATAAACAAGAAACAAAATTTTACGCTCAAAATGAAAAGTAAATAAGAAAATTGACAAAATTATGAAAAGAAATTTAATTTAAGATTAACTAATGAAGATAATAACATCTCTAGAGATGGCTGACTCGCTGATTGGACAGACGTGATGCTTTTAAAAATAAATTCAATCTCTTAATTTACACGTTCGTTAATTTTATTATTTAAAGTGTTATGGAACATACTGCATCAATATATTACACCGACAGATGCGTGAGAGGTTGCATCCACACCCTAGAAATAGTCAATTAGTTGTCTTGAAATGCCTTCATGTGCCACAATCCGTAGGTCTTGACTCCAGGGTTGGCTATGAGGTCGGCTGCGAGTCCCGTTTGTTGTTTTATTCAATTTGTGTCATTTTCACCCGTTAAAACTTTGCCTTCTTGATTGTAAATCCTCTGAATAATGAATTCATATTGAAGAAGCATAAATTGTAGCATTTTATGTAAATTAATTTACACAAAATTCGTTGGCGTCAAACTTCGTTGACAAAAATACCTTCAAATTGAACTAGGTTTCCCTGTCTGCAATTTTTTCCGCCTGATCCACGCAATAGATGCTGAGAAAAAAATAAAACGTGCAAAACAAGTTTCTCGTTGTATCTCTGAAACAATGCAAGATTGCCCTAGGAAGCTGATTTTTGGTGAATCTATGTCATTTTGTATTCTCTTTCATATGAGCATCGCGCTTGTCGATTTGGTTTGGGGGCACTTTTTACCGCCTTATTCGGCTGTACCCTGAATAAAAAGTAGCAAGGTCTCTGGATGTCATTGCGTAATCACGTAATCTCCGTCAGTTAGTAAAAGAAAAATATGAAATTTACCATTACTAATTTAAATTTTAAAATGTAACACGTTCTTTGGTATTTTAGATATGGAATAGGCTCACATTCTAAAAATGCATACCATTTCATAATTATAATTTAAAAATTAAATTAAAAGGGCCAATTTGCATATTATTTTTAAATTAAGTATATATTCAGAATTATAAACCTGATTTCACAAAATGTTTCTTTGATTTATCAAACAAAATTATGTGTCATTGGTTTTTCACCAAACCGAGTAACGTGCAAGCAGTGATTACACTGGTTACTCTAGCGACTACAACACCGGTAGCGTATTAGCATCTCAGAGAGTTTGACGAGCTGTTACCACACACTACAACACACATGACAGTACCAATACAAATTTATGAAATCTCAAAACATTTGCACTTACCGATAGGCAACAAAATGTCTTGAGCCCTGTTGCTGCTGATGATAGTTACGTATCTGCGCGCTTCTCAAACGATTCATAGGATTTAATGAGCGGCAAAGATAACCATCACTGAGACAACCATAAACCATCACAAGATGTTTGCTTCACGGTCAGCATGCAACATCGACAATAAAACATCGATATTTAAAATTAAAACTGCGGTGTAAATAATACACCACTCAAAAACCATCGAAGTTTTTAGAATGTCAGTGTTTTAAGTGGTTTAGTAATCACTAATATCTACGTTCGTGCAGGGGAGAATTTACTTTGACGAAGGCGTTTATTAATATATAATTAATATTTAACTAACAAAGCCAACTACTACTAATAATTATGATATTATTGGTCAAAGTGCGCCTGACAGCTTGAGCGCTTCCGCAAGAGGTCAGATATTCTTGAGTTAGACATAGAAAAATGCGGGAAGAAGAGGAAGTCCCTATGCCGTACGAAATGTGGGGAGTAGCGTTGGGAAAATCAGGTCATCGGGATCATATCTCGTGACAGACATATAGCGTTTTCCATTCGTCGCACTGGTGCGCAACCAGTGCGCACTCAGGGCAGCTTTCGTGTTCCATTCGACAGCTAGGGCGCACCAGTGCAAAGAACTGCGTGTTCCATTCGCACATCGACGCGGCCCCGGGGCGCCTTAAACTGCACTGACGATCGCGTCAGTGCAGTCCAGTGCACTGGGCCATTGTGAGGTTGGGTGCGGAATTTATCCATGCTGATTTAGATTCGTGGTGAAATTATGAAGGCAATTTGGGATCGCGCAGGGATACTTCGAATGATGGAGTATATTATGTTTAAGAAATATCTTAAAATAATGTTTGTGATTTACATGAAGTTCGGAAAATCAGATTGTGTTCTCCGAAAATTTAACCTTGAATAACTTCATATTAACAAACCCAGTGCTATTTAGAAACTAAAGTGTTTTAGGTAAGACTCAATTTCGAAACGCTAATAAAGTGAAAATAAAAATAGCGACCCTTACAAAATCATTCAAATATATATGCCAAGAAATGTTTCTCGCATGCCCATGCATATACCAGCGGAAATATTCATGTTAATAATTTTATTGTTTTCAGTAATCAAACAATTCTACAGAAGCTTTTCGGTTCAAAATCTTGTGTACTATATCGATCACTGGCAAATCTCGAAAAATGAAATTATTCATACGTATTTGAAGTTTTCGTAGTTTTTAAATAAAGAAATCACACGTTAATAATTTATGAATTAAGAAGTAAGAATTACCAAAAGACTGCATAAAAATTATAACGACGATCGTAATTCAAAATTATTATTTTTCGAGCTCCATCAATGTGACTGACCAAGAACAGCTGTGTATAATTTCACTGCGTAGCGCACAAGCACTGACTCAGTTCCGGAATCCGTTTCATTCGTAGCTGCCCTTTACGCGTGTGGGGCAGCACTATTGCGGTGCGATGACGTTTCTGCCCTGCACTAGGGTGGGTTTCAGTGCAACGAATGGAAAATGCTAATAGTCTGGTCGATGAAGGTGGTATAAACAACGTTCAGTTTTTTCGAACACATGAACTGGCAATGGTAAATTTGTTCTTACTTTTACAAAGTTGAGATTATGAAACTTCTTCGTTCAAAAAAACAATAACAACAAATCATCAGTGTTAAAATAATCACCTTTAAACCAGTCGATATTTTTTGTAGTATCCAATAAAAGACAAGGATTCTTAAAATGGTTTTTATTCCAGAAAACTACAAGAAATTAGCCAAGTGGTTGAATATCCGCGGGAGAGTTCCCAGTCCGTAGCACAAGTCGTCGTAGCCGCAGGAGAGTTCCAAGTCCGTTGCGCAATAGTAGCACTCCACACTTCTATCACCCTTGCACTAATCAGTGTATACTCGCTTACGCTGCCGCTCGCTGTCTGCCCTGGCGTCGAGTCGGAGCCATCTTATACTCCAGTAGGGCTATTGGCCCGCCGACTAGCTGCGGAGAAGGGGCGGTGCCGAGTCTCTACCCGCCTGCTCGGGCGTGACGGCCGCGCGCAGACGGGCCCGGCCGGCTCGCACCGGTTGCCTCCCTCTCTCGCCAGGGGCGGTAACGCTTCGCTGACGTCCCTCGGCGGCGGCTGCTTTGACTGTGTGCGGCCGGTCAAATTTTTTATAGAAGCATGAATGTTTTGAAAATATCGACGTCGATGTCGCATACATACTTCAGAACAGGTCATATCCGGCACAGGCCGAGAGTACGCCGCCGGTTCTGTGGTGTAGGGCGGAGGTGAGAGCGCGTGGGCGTCCGGCGCAGGTGTTCCTGGGCCAGAAGTACGGCTACCGGCCCATTCCCACCTACATCCTGTCGTCGGAGCTGGCGCTGCTGCGCGAGGAGCTGGTGTCGGTGGGGGCGGAGGTGAATCTGCTCGACACGTGGTACCGCAAGGACGCCAACGCTGTGCCGCCCGTCTCCGTGCTGCAGCCCATCTCCTCCATTCTCGTCAACTTCAATAACAAGGTATACGGTGTCATCAAACTATGTGCACCCTAATAACCTTCAAATAACGAACATGTATTTGAAATGAATGTGAAAACAAAACAATAATATTCGCAGACTAAAAATATAATAACGTCGGTGCACAAAAAAGTGCCACTTTTCAAAAATCGTCAAAAAACACGGCAATTTTCTTTAATAAACTTTGTATTCGGGTAGAATAAAGGACGCTTAAGAGAATGGTGCAGGTCTTGTTTTCGTTGAAATCCCTGATTTTTCGAAAATTGCAAAAGTGAATTTTTTCTGTGACTTCCTACATCATAAATGGTATCATTTTGTGGTATTCTTTTGTTTTCAAAAATTATACAAATGTACTTTTTTTAAATATCTCTAACGCCGTTAAAATGCACATTTCTAAATTTGTACATATTATGCGTGGTTTGAAAACACTATTGGATTGGTGAGTTAATGCGTCAAATGACTCCAAATGAAGTTATTTTCGAAAACTCAAAACTTTTCTGTGAAAAAAAGAACTTCAAATTTCGCATTTACAGTAACGTTTACATGCCATTTTCTTCAAAAGGGCTCCAAAGTTTTAAAAAAATTGCCATTTAGGACGAGATTTTACTTTTATTTAATATTATTAAAGTAATATTTCGGTTCTACAATTAGTGAACTGAAAAATTGAGAAATTTTCAAATAATGTATTTTGGGCGGCCATACACGGCAACTCGCAAATGTATATAGCAAGATATAAAAGGTAGGAACACCAAAGAAATTAGAAAATTTACTAGTGCTAGAAAGTCTGTGCCATTCTCTACCACCACTAGTGTCTTTGAAGTTTTGACTTCGCATGTATCAAATCGGTAAAAGAGTTGGTCCTAGTCTCATGTCCGGCAAACTCTCTGTATTTTCAAAAGTTACAAAGTTTTAACGTGTAAACATTGAAAGTTGAAGAGAGTTTTTTTTTCTGAAAACAAAATCTGTTCCGTCAGTTCTTTAAAACAGGTCATGTAAATTTTTTTGAAAGAACGAGGAGTTTTCGCTTAATCTGCGCTTGCCATTATTGCAATTAAAACAATTTTCAAAAAGCGCTCCAATATTTCTCTTCAAATTTTTCGACGGATAAAAAAGGAACGCTTAAAAAATGGCTCAGATCACATTTTTGTTGAATTACCTTTGTCGAAAATTTCCATTTTAGAAATAATGCGAGAATATATGTGCTCTTGTAGTCTAGTTTACAGATAATAAAATAATTTTGCTTATAGATACTTATAGTAGTTGAAACATTATCCTTTACAATGTATCGAAGGGCTCCCCAGTTCGTGATTGCCATCCTTTGTTTTACTGTCTTGTCCATTATGGTGTATATAGATAAGGAGGACGTATTATATAATATATAATACTTTCTGTTTCTGAGATATTCTGTTTACTGTTTCAGAGAATTCCTAAATTACAACAACATGACCAAGCAGTTTGGTGGGACACTTTATCAAAAATGCAGAAGTTATTCAGGAAAGCTTCGCTCTCCCTTTACACCAATGAAAAAATTGACAAAGACACTATGCACAATTATTTCATGTCAGGTAAGTAATGTGTCGTCTGCGGAAGTCTGAAAGAAGGTAAAAGTTTAAATGGACGGCATCAAAGAGACTAAATATTTAATTTTATTTTCAGTGACGGAACGTGAAGTCATTAATGGAATATTGAATGTAAAGAACACAAAAAACCATTGTTTAGCATACGTCAGGTACATTAATAATATTAATCTCCAAAATCTCAAAAAAGCATCCCTTTTTCTGGATATATTGAATCGCAGTTTAGATACAGAAGCCTCGAAGTTGTTGGCAAATTTAAGAGATGAGCGTCTTCCTGAAAAAATCGAATCAACTAATTTACAAAGGTAATTATGTCCTAATATTTAGAAGTTGTGACAGAGCAGCCGAAAGCAATTAAATTTTGACAAGGTAGAGAGTATCCAGCGTTTTGTCACTCAAAAACAATTAATACAAATGTCATTAATTATGGATACAATTTACATATAGCTTTCTTAATTTGGCTGTTATTTGTTTATTGATTGATTTATTTTTGGTCGCTTTATTTAGCTGTATTTTGGACGAAACGTAATGAAACTTATAGGGTCAAACATCATTTTGCCACGAGATTTTTGTAGAATACAGCACGGATTTCTGTCGATAGTTGACTGATTCAATACTCTAACGATAATTGATTGTTAGTGAGTCCGGGCGCGCCAAATACTAAGGTCGTTAGTCCCGTTTGTGTAGTTCATTTTTTTCCTCGGGAGATAGCGGTGGTCTTGCCCTACTGGATAGAGTCATACAGCGCTGACCGTCGGCTAGCAGGGTTTTCCCCAACCATGTATCTCCCGCCAGCGGGGCACCGCCTCATCCGGGACAAGCTCTAACTTCCCGACCGTCATGAGTGCTAGTGTAGTGCATGTTAATGTAAATGAGTGTACGTAGGGGGTTAGGATAGGAAAATGAAGATGAAGGAAAGATCGTGCGTGGTCCTTGGTCCGTTTGTTAGGGTACTGCTCCAGCATTCGCCTGATGTCGATCGGACAAACCATGGATAACTATCAGAGTAGCCGCCCGCAAGAATTCTCCTCCAGATAGCAAATTAATTCGATCTACCTGACACCGTCGGGACTCGAACGTAGAACCTCTCGGTTAGAGGCCCTGCAGTGACATCAGTTAATGCTCTGAGCCACCTTTGCCGGTCCCACGAACTGACATTTCGTCCATTATTACTTTCTCGTACACACACGTACATAAGGAGTAATATATGTAGCATAGAGAAAGTTATGTAATGCTGCTGAAAATCGATTTCGAGATTTCAACGGAAATACACGTTTTGAGGTCCCTGATACCGAAAATGTGTTTTTTTCAAAACGTCCGTACGTCCGTCTGTGAACACTTCTAGCGCCTAAACCAAACGTACGATCTTTTCCAAATTGAAGAAACCCCTGTCCATCTGACTCTAGTTGAAGCTTGGAAATTTTGAAAAACCTTCATTAAAATTTGGGGGTACTTCACCCGGACATTTTCAAAATGTTCTCAAAAACGACTTAAAATTTTTTCTTTAAATTTCTTGTAAGAATAGAGCAAAATACACGTGGCATAGGTCCCATTTTCACGGTTAACTCTGAATTTTCGAAAACTTCAAAAGTTTGAATTTTTCGGCGTCTTCCTACAACTACAAAATTGAAGACAGAGAATATTCGTTCAAATGAAACTTATTGTACACAAATAGTTCTTTCATAAAGGTCATGTAAATTTTTTGGGACTTTCAGTAGTTTTCGTGCAGTAGTGGATGCAATATTTGCAATTTAAAAAAATAACAAAAACAAGATTTTCTGGAAAACGGCTCCAAAATTTTTCTTTAAACTTTTGGTAGGATGAGTGCGAAACGAGCCGATGGCAAACGCCATGACAAACGCCATATTGCTCTACTCTCTTGTTGTTTCAGAAATTACAAATTCTTTTGACTTGTCTCTCACGTCGTTAATATGTACATTACAGACAATTTGTTCACACTGTTGTATTAACGATTACATATGCTTTAAATAATGCCATATAAAGTTTCTGAAAAACTCAACAGTTTTCTGAGACAATGAGCTGAAATTTTCGCATTTTCTTTTTTAACGGATACTGCGAAATTGCACTGTTAATTATGACGTAAAGTTCATTTTGATGAATTCTTTTTTTTAATTACACGATGTAATATTTTTGAAAAATCTCACGCCGTTAATTTGCTATTTCCAGCTTTTTGTAAACATTATTGCATTTGAGAGTGGATGTTCTTCAAATGACTTCAAATGGAGTTTTTTGAAAACTCAATAGATTCCTGTGAAAAGAACTTCAGAATTAGCATTTACAGTAACGCATAAACGCCAATTTCTTAAAACGGCTCCAAATTTTTTTTATTATTTTTTTAAAAAATTTTCATTTAGGAAACCAAAAATTCAAATTTTAAAAAAAGTTTTAGCGAATAGATAACAGCTGACAAGAGGTTGGGGCAAGACCATAAAGACAGTCCACAACAAGGAAATTAGAAAACTAAATTAAGAGAAAGTCTGTGACATTGTGTGGAGAAAGTGTTTTCCTTCTCTACATTCAACTAATATTTAATTTATTTTGATTCAAGAATTGTTATGTTTGCATATGGTTTTCTGTATCCTTTATTAACATGATTTTGGGAGCTACAGAATATTAACCTTAGTGGTTTACACTCTCCAAATCCGATGTAATATAATGTTGTGTCTCTTTGTGCGTGGGCGAGTATGTGATAGTGTTGTTAATTATTTAAGTGCGTTTCGGATTATTCTCTCTCAAACCAGTTACTGGCCTAGAATTTTCCATAAGACTTGTTAAACACAATTAAAATACATGAGATATTCAAATGTACCTAAAAGAAGTAATTTATGGAGACAAACGGAAACTATAAAAATTTACCCACTTATTTAGAAACCTATGCCTTTTCAATTATTAATAATATGCAATATACGCATGCAGTTTCAATACAACACTTCAGACAGTATCTGGATTATTTCTATGGATGGTTTACATACTTTCTCCTTCATACAGTAATGCAATGACACTAGGAAAATACATGCTTATCTGAGACTTTCGTACGCCGGCAACACTACCGCGTGAGAGAGTTTGGGTCACGTTCCAGGTAGTGTCATAAAACAGCCGTTCGCACCCGAATAGAAAGTAAGTATGTAAACAATTGTGCCTCGTCCTGATGTTGCCACTAGCCGCACAGGTTGGCGAATAACAGATGATAAATATTTGTGAGCCGACAGGGTCCACCTCCCACCAGACGCTCTCACGCGCGTGGACGGTAAGGGTTACTCGCGTCGGCTAAGTGATGGAATATTCAACCCAAGCGAGTTGCAAATTTTGTCTTGGCTCTCGAAGAGCAAAGAGTAATCCGTCCTCCCCCTCTGCACCGTGGTCACCGTCTGAGAATTAAATCAGTTCTAATCAGTAGGATATCGATAATCCGAAATAATGAGAATCCAGGTGTGTCAAGTAGGCACAACCATCACAGCATAATCACATCAAACGAATTGAAGTATTTAATACTCAAATACTACTAATTAATTCCCCCAAAATTAAATTGATTAATATTACCGTTTATTAACTAAATGTTGTTATGGCGATTTGAGGGCTGTGCTACCATGCTAGTCATTCCAGATTATAAAATTAGAAAGTAGGAACAAAACCTTGGAAATTACCAAATTACTCCAAAGTTATATTTGTCACTGTTGCCATTTATTAAATACATGTTATTATGCCGGCAAGAGAGTCATGTTGCCATGACAGTCATTAGTGTGCGAATTGCAAAGTAAAATTTTTCCAAAAATGATTTTCCCCTAGCTGATCTCTCCGAAATCAAGAATCTGTGAATTTGAAGCGAATATTTTGATTTTCAGTGGTATCTTTTAGAAAGCCTTAACATTTTCAAACATTACTATAACTGCCACCAAATGTATGCATTTCTCCATAAATAGAGTAAAGAACGGTTAATAATATCTCAGGATTTATTTTCGTTGAACATGGAATTTCGAAAATTCAGAATTTAATTTTTTTTTCCTCGCCTCCCACAACTACGCATTTCAATGATACATATTTGATTATTGAAATCTGTTTTCCAAAGACATCATTAAGAAAAGTACAATTTTTTTTTGAAAAACGAATAGTTTTCACGGAATTTTTCGTTAAAATAATGGCAATTGAAGGAAATATTTTCTCGACCCACAATATGTTTTTTAAATTTTTTCTTGAACAGAGCGAAACGCTTATAAAAATAACGCAGGTACAATTTTCGTTATACACTCTGAATTTTCGAAAAGTGCAAACTTACAAATAATGGATAAATTATGTGCACCACGAGATTTATCAATGATCACTAAAATAATACATGTAATTATCGTTTCCTAGTTACCATTATATATTCTGAATGCAATATTAAGCTCGCAGAAACTAAAAAACATTACTAGTTTATAAACCAGCTCGCTCGTGGCTCACAGCCAAGTCGCTCGACTTCCACCACTGACGGCCGGGTTCGATCGATCATATGATCGAAAGTGCCAGCCGTAGCCACGTAAGAATACATTCTTTTGATTGTAATTATACTTTTGTGCCTGGGCAAACCAAAATTATTACTGGGCTATTAAGAAATAGTATGCTCATAATTATCATTGTTCCTTCAGCGTAAGTGTTAGCAAGACAGATAAATGAGAAAGGCCAGCGACCCGTTAGATACACGCTTCTGCTTAATTTATTTCTGTGCCTGGGAAACGAAAATTATTCCTAGAAACGAAAACACACTATTAGGAAATGCCTAATATTATTTTTGTTCCATTTGTGGAATTGTTAGCCCGAACGGACAAATACCAAATTCGCATGCCGGAGCCATCTACGAATACACGCTTCCGCTTGTAATTCCATTCTGTGCCTGGGAAAACGAAATTATTCAAGAAAACACACTTAGAAAATTTCCAATTAATTTTTTTCCTCGGAACCGTTAGCCCGATCGGACATAGGAGCAAATTTGCTTGCCCCTGTGTGAATCACTCTTCCGCTTGTTATTTACATTTGCACCTGGGCAAACGAAAATATTGTTTGGCAAACGAGAACATTATTTTATTGAATAGAATATAACGAAATTTTTATGTGCACACATAAGAAAATGATGGGTAAGCGATATACGTAGTTTGTTTAGAATTCAGATTTCTTTTCGGCCAACCTGAAGTTGGTTCGAATTTTTTTGGCGTCTAATTTTTTTCTAGTAGTGGGCAAGCGAAACCTTTCGGTGGGTAAACCTGAGCAAACGATTAACTAAATTTTTAAAAATACCTGAATTTTTGTTCAACATGGATTTTCCGAAACATTTTTTGTGTGGGTGGGCACACGAAGTTTTTTGGTGGGCAAATCTGGGCAAACGATATGCCAAGTTTGGCTTAAATCCAGATTTTTCCGGCCATCGTGAAGTTGGCCCGAAAATTTGTTTTCCGTGTAACTTTTTTCTGGGGGTGGGCAATCCTAACCAAACGATATACCAAGTTTGGTTGAAATCCCAGATTTTTCGGCCAACTTCACGGAGGTGCGGTGGCGCGCTGGTGCGAGATACTTGTTTGGGGAAAATCTCCGTTAGCCGACGCAGGTCGGCACCGGATCTCAGCCAGCTGGGGAAGATCACTGCCATCTCCCTTGATAAAAAATGCACTACACTAACAGGACTAAAGACCTTGGCAGTTGACGCGTCCGGAGTAACTATTCTATCAAATCAGAAGATTATTCGGACGTTTAGTGTATCCCGGTTGGGGCGGTGCTCCATTGGGTTATGATCTGGTGAGAGGCAATGCGTTAGATCTCACGTTCCAGCCAAGAGGGACGTTGTTGATGCAACGCGTCTCTTAACCCTTGTTGGGCGTTGAGCGCTTTCTTACGGAGTAATCCTCCGTTACTGAGCATACTATACTCATATACATACTCTGTTACTGAGAATAATCTCAAGTCAAGTATCGTCACGTCGCAGTCAGTCAGTGCCTTTTATTCCTTCGGCCAGGGGCTCGACGACGTTAGATCCCGGGGTTCCTGGCCGGTCACCCAACGAAGAACCCGGGAGTCTCGAATTCGCTTAACCGTCGTGACTTCACAGAGCGTAGTAAACGAATTCGGCTAGCGCCGCCGGCCGGAGGGATCGTCGCCACTTCTCGCATTATAGCATGAACTAAACTTACAGGAATAACGACCATAGTAGTTGACACGCCCGGATACAATAAATTAAATCGGATACATTAAATCCAGGAAGGATGGATTCATAAATGTCGATGGTGCTAGTAAACACTAAACAGTTTCAACTTTTCACAATCTGAAATAAAAAACAAATACACATTGGGAGTAAAATAGTTGTGCATTGGTAGAGCACTAAAAGCATTCACTCCTATTTTTCATCTCAATATTTTGTTCGAGGGGGAAATTTAGACGATAAAGACACGTTCTTCATAAGTGCATTTAGAAACCCCAATTATGAAAAGGCAATGTTGTTTCAGAACTTAGTTATATTACGATATTATGCGATTTGTGCAGCTAAACATGCTCATGCACATAGTATTTTAGAATATTGCATTCAAAAAATCAGATGAGTTGTGACGTGATGTTTCGCCGTAGGTACACCGTCGAGTGGATCGGACGGGAAGGTCTGGACACTGAGACCCACGAAGAATACCTTCAACACTTCATAACGCACTTTTATAAAAACATCACGAAACTTGTTGACAGAGCAATGCGGAAAGAAGATTCAAGCGCTCAGGGCCAAATTGTCACGGAGATCTTGCAACATCTGCACGCGTGCAACAACTCCGTTAAGGTAAACGGCCCCGGCGAAAAATTTGCACAGGTTTTGAGGACTGACCCAGGGCCCACACATTTCTAAGCAAATTTGAATTAAAATGTAAAATATGTGCAAATTAAGATAAAATGATACAGTTGTTAATTCTACTAAAGCCCGAAAACCGATGTAGATATGCATAATGCCATTGATGCGTTTTGAAAGAAACTATTACTATTTCGTCTAATGTTATTTACCATAAGTATCTTTTATCATAAATGTACTGTTTTCACAAGGTATTCTATGGTCGTGAACATAACTTGGAGCACATTAAAAGCTATATGCTGGGAGATTCAGATAAACCTATAGTTCTCTATGGAGAAGGTGGCTGTGGAAAAACATCTTTACTGGCGAAATCTGTTAGTTTGACGGCAGAGGAGTGGTATAAGGGAAAAAAGCCTATAAACATTATTCGCTTCTTGGGTACCACCCCAGATAGTAGTGCATTGACTCCTACGCTTATTTCGATTTGTCAACAGGTCTGTTAATTTTATTTGATTATTTTCTTGAATAAATTGAAATATTTTCTGCTAAATTTTTCTTTAATTTCTATTTCTATTTCAGATTTCATACAATTACATGCTTCCGTTTGAAGATATTCCAGTAGATTTAGTGCCACTTACAGCTCACTTCAAATATTTATTGACTAATGCTAGCAAAGAGCAACCGCTCACTCTTTTCCTAGACTCTGTAGATCAACTGACGGGAGCTCAAGATGCAAATAAAGTGTCTTGGCTGCCTCTTCGTCTTCCGCCCTACTGCAAAGTAAGTGTATTAGAGAATGTAAGAGCTTAATGAAGAAGCGCGTTTAGAAAGTACGAGCACGTCACACATTTGCACCGAAGAGAAAATTTTGTATTGCCTTATGTCACTATGCAGAGTTTATCGTTGATATTTGAACTTACAGACAATTCACGTTCGTTTGGCTGGACTGTTTAACCAACTTCGAATGAAGTTGGTTTTACAATTATGTATATGTTTTACGTTCATTCAGCCCTAACTTTCGCAAATGAATTCAAATTTAATTGATTTTTCTTTTGCTTTATACACATACATATACATAATCTCCCGGTTCTCAAAACCGGCACTAGATTTTGCTTTTAAATTTCTTACTCAAAAAATGAAAGCGACATTATAAATATGATTAAGGTTTAATTTTCATTAAAATCTTTTAATTTTCAAAGATTTCAGAAATTAAACTTTTTTATTTCAAACGGTAAAAAAAAGAGCAAAATATGAACATTTTATACAACTTTAAAATTTTACAAGTTTTCAAAAGTCCATCTTTTACAGAACTTCATGAATAATATATATAAAAAGTCAATATAAATATTGTTACTGACTCAGGTGGCGCAGCGCGATCGAGTCAGCAAGGACAGTAGGGACGCAGATTGTGGCACAAATCACGAACGTGTAATAGCAAAAATCAGACTGAAATTACAGAAATCAAACACCGAGAAAGAGAAACGACCTGCTGTCAATACAAACTTAATGAACGAAGAATACAAAGTGGGGTGTACGAAAGACTGAACCAACTAAAAAATAGAGAGACTACGAATGCCGAAGCGTTTTGGAAAGACATTAAAACAGTCCTGACTGAGGAGGCGGAAAAGCAAACTCTTAAGAAACGTAGCGACAAGGGCAATAAATCGCTATCTCTAAACCCCATTGCAATAGCAGAAGAAAGACGCAAAGCAAAAATTGACGAGGACATTGGAAACGTGAGCAAGCTGAATGCAGCATTTCAGCGTTCAGCCAGAAAGGACAAGGAAGAGTACATCAGTTCTGTATGCAAGAAACTGGAGGCTAGCAAGGCAAAAACGCAGAGCAATGGACATGTGTCGTAATATCAAAAAGCTATCCAAGGACTTTACACCCAAGTCAGTTGCTGTCAAAGGCGCTGATGGAGCACTATTAAAAGAAAGATTATACTTATTCTTACTAGCTGGAAAGAATACATAGAGAATCTGTACAAGAAAACAGTGGATGAAGTAGAAAAATCAATGAAATATGACATGAAACCGCTTCGCTGAAAGCGAAGTCAGGTGGGTATTGAAGCACATTCCAAACAACAAAGCCGTTGGATTTGACACTATACCGATCGAACTAATAAAAGCAGAACAAGACGAAATAATAGTCAAACTCTTGGAACAGAAAAGGCCAAACGTTGGAAAAAATCATTTTCATTATTTTGCTAATGAAAGGCCACACGAGAGAATGTGCAAACAACAGGACAACATCTTTAATTCTTCAAGCAAGTAAAATACTGCTAAAAATAGTCCAAAAAAGAAGGGAAAGCTACATAAAATTCGGACTGTTTATAGAACAGGCAGCAGTTAGAAGAAACCGCCATCAAATAGCAAACCATAGATGGATAGTGGAGGCTGCACTATAATTTCAGAAAAAGCTCTTCATTTGTTTTATCAATTACGCCAAGGCTATCGACTACGTCGATTACAGCAGAATGCGGACAGCTATGAAACGCATAGGAATTCCAGAATATCTAATCCAACTGACCAAGAAGTTGTACGGTGATCAGCTCGCAAAAATACTTGTGGATCAAAGCGAAACATTCTGGTTCGATATTAATAAAGGAATACGTCAAGGCTGCATTCTATCACTTGGCCTGTTCATCATTTACAGCGAAACTGTCATGAATATGACAGGGCTAGAGGATTAAGAAGTAGCAATAAGAATGGGAGAGCGTAAGATTAACAATCTTAGATACACCGACGACACAACTTTACTGACTGGCCGAAAGTATATCTACAAAATTTATTGGAAAGAATAAATTAAGTAAGCAGTGAATATGGCCTTCCTCTCAACTTAAAGAAGACCAGGATCATGGCCATAGGAGAGGAAACAGAAATTTTCCTACAAGGCCAAAAGTTAATGACGATTGAAGCATTCAACTTTCTTGAAGAACGTATTTTCAAAAAAGGTGACTCTTCTCAAAGATATCGAAAGGAGAGTTAAATTGGACAAAGTAGCCATGACAAAACTGAAAAAAATCATGAAAGACACAAACATCGCGGAAAACACCAAAATTCAAATTGTCAAAAATCATGGTATTCTCGATTGTGCTGAACGGCTGCGAGAGCCGGACGCTACGAAAAGAAGATAAGAGAAGACTTGATGCCTTTGAGTTGTGGACATGCAAAATGCTATTAAAGATTCCATGGACGGCAAAGTGTACCAAAAAATCAGTTCTGGTAGAAATTAAGACAGGCGACGCTATTGAAACAATAGACAAACACAAACTGCAATATTTTGGACACCTCATGAGAAGACCAGAATCACTTGAAATGGGCTTAACGTTATGGGTCACAGAAGGCAGTAGAAGCTGTGGCAGACGAAGATTCAGATGGTCTCATGAAATAATAAAAACTTTGGACAGTGAATGATCCGAAATCATAAGATTAACAGAAGACAGGCAAAGATGGAGGAGCAAAAGATGGAAGAGCACAATAACACGTGGCTTTAGCGAGATGATCTGGGAGCAACATTTAAGAAAGTGGCAGCCTGTAACTGCTGCGCATATCCATTACATATCACTTAAGGACATATCACCACCACCACCACCACCACCACCACCACCACCACCAACAGTTGGTTATATCAGCATTTTTTTGGTTATGAAACTTTAGAAGCCATTTCCCGTAAGTTACATATTTTCATACACAAGGAACATTTTCTCCAAAACTGTGGATAGTAGGTATACCAAACATTCACAGCTTATTATCAGTGATTCAGTCTTAATTTTAACAGGGGATATTAACAAATACTCTTGTATTTTGACAGGTATGACAATTATTTAAAAAATAAAAGTAAAATATAAAAATACTTAAATATTAAAATTTCTATTCTAAATATTAAAATTTCCCTGCTTTAAAATGATAGAAAAGACTCAATGCATATGCTGTGAAAAGTTCAAACCTTTACCTTTAATAGTTTCTGAAAAAATATACATCCAAAATACTCATTTTAACGTGGGCAGTGTAGGTATCTCCCGCTCCCCTTAAATGATTTCATGCAGTTTTTAAATTTATGATGATCCATGATCTTTGATGACTGAATTTATAGAACTAAATAATGAATTCTTTTATGGCCACTTTAAAATTTTTAAGTGGCCATATCCAGTGCTTATTGAAGGGACTATTTTCTTCCGCGAAAGAGTTTTGTTGTGAATTCAAAGTTATAATGTGTTGAGTTTTCTAAACTTCGTATGCAGTAGCGTAGGTAAGTCCTAGAGTACCCCAGTGGAGAAAGTCGAAATGTCCCTAACTGCGATAAATGTGAAATTAAAGGGTTTTAAATCCCATTGCTATAAGAAAATGGTCCATGTAATAAAGGAAAAAAGCTTGAAGTGCGGTTTGCTTTATTTTTTGCCGATGTCCGTCCGCACGAGTCCTTCTTAAGGGCCCGTTACTTGGGGCGATCTGTGCGATTCACCAACCTCGCCTCGCCCCTGATCCCAAGGATGAATGACTGATACGAAAGACGAGAAGTGAATATGTTATTTATTACAATCTGTTTAGTTGTTTTACATCAAAAAACAAGTATTATGAAGTTCATTAATATTTTTTGTAATCAATGGGATCATGATTCTATCTATCAATCTCCGCTTCATATTTGCCTCTAGATCCCCAATCATACTTGTGATCACTAAGTCCCTTCAAAATTTCATCGACCCCCAAGGGTCGATACCAACCCTGTTAGATATCGCTGATTTAGACTGATTTCCTTCTTGCAGAAGGCTTTCCTAAACAAAAAAATATATTACCCCTGATGCGTATAAATTTCCAGGAATTTAATCGAGACCCAATAAACATAATATCCACGTAATATTCAAATGTAAAAATAAAATTAATAATTGACGTACATATAATTGAGAAAGCATGAGGTGGTTACTATATAATTATGTAAATAATTGACCTGTTCAGTTTCTGAAAAGGCGTGGCTTTTCATGGTTAATTTGCCATGGAGAATGCTGATAAGATTTGAATCATGATACAAGAAACTGTGTTTGTTTCATGATTGAAGGAATATGGGAAAAGAATAATGCATCGAGTGAAAGCAACTTAGACTGCATGATTTCATTATCTCTACCGGACACTATTCATTTAACTGAACAAATGAAAGTTCACTTATTCGTTATAAAAAAAGGCATAATTCTGTTGTTTTGTGGTAATTCTCTTTTTTATTTCACAGTTAATCGTGTCGTGCGCAGCAGAGGCCGATAATCCTGAAGTATCTGCCGACTATTACCTACTCCGGAGGATGATTGATATTCCTGAGAATTTTATTGAGGTAACAGCTCTTGGAGAAGACCTGGCCATGGAAGTCATAAGGCAAGGGACGAGCGGAGACGTAACTTTTAAAAGTGCCTAGGGCAGTGATATCAAGGTTGTCTCCCTGTGGCAGTAGCATGCCCCCTGCCACAGGGGCTGTACCATGAGCATGGCGGCTTAACTACTATCCCAAAAGGAAAAGATCAGTAGGACGCGGCTTTTTCCTATAGAGATATCCAGACAGACGTCAGAACGTCTGGCGGGAAAATGGTTGGTGGCAGGCTCCGGTTGATGTGTAAGAGTTTTATAGAGCACTAGAATGTTTTGCTTACACTGGGGAGCTGCCGATGTTTTTGTTTCTTATAACATGTGTTATTTACAATGATATTTAATTTCTTTCCGTTTGTTTCGGTTCTGACTGCACATCTCGTTCACACATTTGATTTAAAGAAGTAGTGGTCTCTCAGATATACTATCAAGTCACTTCCTTTTCATTTCGAAAATGGTTCGACGTAAACATTATGTCCTTTGCGATGATGCTAATGTGCTATTTTATAATAAAATGTGTGAAAGATTATAAACTGTCGGCTTTTTAAATATTTATTTTAGAAAATCGTATTAATTATTAGCATTGAGAGAAATAGTATTTACGTTAAGCTTCGATAATCGTCCTGAAAAAAATACAGAATGGCAATAAAACATTCCTAAATTTTTAAAAAAAAAAATTTTTTTATAATTTTAAATTTATGGTTAATTCAATATTCAAGCAACGTGTTTAAAATATTACTTGTGTTATCCTTAGTGATTTTTTGGGGTATAAATTGCAGAATTTTAAGTCACAAATTACCATCAGTTCTGATTACAATTAAAAAATAAAAATGTTAACATTTTTTATCGAACGTTTTTCAACAACATTTGTATGCGAACTTAAATGAATATTTGGAGCAATTTGTCACGATGTCAATAGCACATGCCTTGATAACCATGCTGCAGAAATTAAACAGTTCATTTGACAAACTAACTTTTACACAAATAAAGTTTTGAAGAGCCAAACAATTTTAATAGCTCTTTGAACTGTTTGATCAACACGTTCAGGCAATGCACAGAAACGAAAATTTTTTATTCTGAGATTTAGTGGATCTCTTCTTAGTGGATTGTTTATATTATTGCAAAACTGAAAAAAATCTGCATAAGTTTGTAAGAGAAATATCGGCGAGGTTGGAGGTTCATTTAAAAACGGCCACAGTATATCTCAAATAATAATCAAATTTTACTGTCTTCAAAACAAAAATTTACTTTTGTCGTCTTTATTCAGAGTGTGCTATAATTTTACATTCATGATTTCTGGACGTACGAAATATAGAAATGTCTTGGCCCCCTCTTGGCCCCCTCTTGGCCCCCTCTTGGCCCCCTCTTGGCCCCCTCTTGGCCCCCTCTTGGCCCCCTCTTGGCCCTGCCAATATAGACCTCTTGGCCCCCTCTTGGCCCCCTCTTGGCCCTCTCTTGGCCCCCTCTTGGCCCCCTCTTGGCCCCCTCTTGGCCCCCTCTTGGCCCCCTCTTGGCCCCCTCTTGGCCCCCTCTTGGCCCCCTCTTGGCCCCCTCTTGGCCCCTCTTGGCCCCTCTTGGCCCCTCTGGCCCTCTTGGCCCCTCTTGGCCTTGGCCCCCTCTTGGCCCCCTCTTGGCCCCCTCTTGGCCCCCTCTTGGCCCCCTCTTGGCCCCCTCTTGGCCCCCTCTTGGCCCCCTCTTGGCCCCCTCTTGGCCCCCCTTGGCCATAGATAGTACAAATACCATATAACCTCGATGGCACCATTAATGTCTGCATAATTTCTGACACAAATTGTAAACATTTGCTTCTAGGATGTGGATGCAAACTGCTCACAGGGATCTAACCAATTACCAGTGGCGATTAGTAGCTAATGCTATTGGTCAGTGTTCACTGCCAATATTCGTGAAATTGGTGTTTGCCGAAATATGCCGTTGGAGAAGTTACACAAAACCCCAAGACACGCATTTAGCATCCACAGTGAATGATTCCATTATGATGTTGTTCGAGAGAATCGAAAAGCAGGTAAGTCGTACAAATGAAATGTTTCATGATACACATCTCTGTTTTCACCTTCTGCTTTCTGAAATATAGGCGCAATTCAAGAGATGTTAGTTATAATGGCATTGTCGTAATTTTCATGTGACTTTCATGGTAAGATAACACATCAGTTTTCTATAAAAAACTGTATATATAATAAACAAATCACTTCATTTTAAATAATGTGAACAATTAGATTTTAAAAACAATTTTTTTTAAAATTTAAAGACATATTTAGGAAAATATTTTGGAAATCCTTCCCCAACACTGTTATAAATTAACATCTCTTAAAAATTTGCTCCCGCCGAGAATCGAACATACTCTTAACAATAATAATTTATATTGAAACGCTATCTTTTCTTAATGTTCTCTCTAAGATGCCTAGCAGTTCTTGAAGTATTAAATTACTATATCACTAATTTATTTAATATATTACAAAGACAAATGCTGAGTAAAGAAATATTTGCGGACACTAGCTTCTCAGCTAGGTCAAATTCAGTAGCTGTCGGGAGGAGAATTCTAGTGGCCGGCTGCTTTGATCAGTTGTTTTCCGAATGCCCGCACAGTACCCAAATTATTGGGTCACAGATCATGCGCGTTCTTTCCTTTCTCTTCCTTGTCCTATCCTCACCCCTTTCTTACACAACACATACACACATTATACTACCACACATGCCGAAAGACTGCAACACATACCACTCCTGTCGCGAGTTAAGACATTCTCCTGGCTGGGGCGGTGCCCGTAGGTCACCGCCGGTTTGGGAGTCAACAGGAATTCGTCTGAAATGACAAGCGCATACAAATTTCGAAATCTGTGAAAGGCCTAACGGGTAATATCTAAAGATTCTTAATAGACGTAAGCAGATGATCATACCGAACATTTAGTATAAAAGAAATCATGAATTCATAGAAGAGATATTTTAAACTGTGGAACTGTGTGTGTTTGATCACAATACAGAAAGAAGAATAATTGCCGATCACATAGATGTATAAACTGAGGTGTTACAATATTGGCACAGAGATGCCAATCACTGGCGTGGAGAATATATTAGTCGTATGAAATATCATGCAGAAACTACATCTTTTCTTAGCAAACAAGTTATTAGTATTTATTAAATAAAAATATTTATACAGAAGTCATTAAAATCACTGAAGCTAAAATAGTAAAATAATGACATCTTAATTTTTTATAATTAGAAAAAGTATAAAGTAAATTTAGCAAAAACTAGTGGTATAACAACAGCACATATTTTTCTGGCATTCGTAATGGTTACGTAAAATTATAATCCTATAATTTCTGTCCATATTAACACATCATATCAATCACTTCTAATAATCATTACTAATCGTAGCGCATTAGGCGCGAAAATTTTATTTATTTAAGGGTCATTCATCAACACAATTTCCACAATCTAAAACTCCATTCCATACAACTAGAAATACCGCCCAGCAATGAGATGAAATTTCGAGAACTGACATGTCTGGGCGTTCGTATTGTTGTATTTGACTTATTTATTTTACGTCAAAAACAGTTAAAAATGTGCGTGACGTGCTACGGGGAGAAGTGAATTCTGTGCACGTTTTCATAATTCTGTGATCCCTACCCTAAGCCATATACTACTTAAGTTTTGAATACAGAAAGAAATGGGCGTTTTTTTTCAAGGATTGTTAACAAAACATTCTCTCCGATCTAATAAAATCTATTTTCAAGGGTAAATCAGCAGTAAATTTGGGCTCTTATCATGTCCTTCGTCAAGGAATAATACTTCCTGTCGCGACAACATGGAGAACAATATGTTGAATAACTATATTTCCCACTGAGTTCGAGAAGACGTGCACAGATAGTGAAGTGAGTGACAGAAGTCCAGGAAATTCGAATTTCTATTTGTGAAAATAGCAAAATTTCGCAAATCTACTCATAATGTTTTTAAATTGTACACATTTCTTAATGTGTGCTCTGAAGTGTTAATGTGAAATTTGATTGGTCTAAATTCTGCGGTTAATCATATAACTCAAATTGGATTTAATTAATAATTATTTTAAGCAGTGCATCATAAAGAGTGCAATAAGTGAGTTCGATCGCTTACGCAGTAGACTGGGCCAGAGCTCTGTCTGTCAGGCTGTCAGAGCCGTCTCAGTCTGTCAGAGCGTCTTCCTGTTCGTCAGTCGGTGTCCGTCTCTCTGAGGTCAACGCTGGTGCCTAAACCATTCATACGATTATCTCGAAACTATAGATTCACCGATAGATCTGGACGAACACCATGCCCTGCGAGTTTGAAATTTTCATTTGGGGATTCGGATAGCGTAAAGGACGGTTTAAAGCGACGGTGGTTTCACTTAATATTCCTGAATTTTCGAAAAAAATTACAAAAGTTGAAATTTTTTTTGCGACTTCCTACAATAATTCAACAATGTCATAGGCACAACTACAATATTGAAAATAGATATTTCTATAATGAAATCTGTTTTTCAAAAACAGATCTTGAAATAAGATCATGAATAATAATTCAAAAACTATGAGTAGTTCTCGCTTTATTTGTCATCAAATATAGGCTATATTTAAACAATTATATTTCAAAATCCAGCTTCAAATTCTTTTAAATTTTCTCCTCGTATTATCAAAGGAGGGGGAAAAAGATGCTGTTCTCATTTTCGCGAAACACACTGTATTTTCGAAAACTGCAAAAAATTAACATATCAAAAGTACAATATTGATGAGATTTCTTCCTTACGAAATCCATTCTTCTATACTAGCTCTTGTAAACATGCAAATGACAATCTCTAAATTTTGGAAACTCGGAAATACAAATGGTGACATTTTAAAATGTGGTAGTTTGTTTCCCTTTTTCCCTAAAAAGTAGAACAGAGCCGTGTGGCTGATGGTGTAGTACTAATGTGCCAGGTGTGTTAACTTTACGCCCTGAGTTGCAATTTCAAGGCGGAGAAAACTGTTTTGCAGGTTGGATTCATTATTATATTGTGTTTCCTGGCGCGTCACCTGCTAAGGTCATTCGTCCCGATCTTATCGCTGAGATGGCGGTAATCTTCCCCTGCTCACTTGCGAGATCCGGTGCCGACAACACGTCGGCTTGCGGAGATTTTCCCCAACTTGGTATCCCCTCCCGCGCGGCCCCAACTCTATCTGGGACAAGCTCTAAGTTTCCGATTGGTCTCCAGACATGTGTCGTAGTGTAGTGAATGTAACTGAAGGGCGTGTAAGTAAGGGGTGAGAATAGGATAAGGAAGAGGAAGATCGCGGTCCGTGGCCTGTTTGTTAAGGTACTGCTCCGGCATTCACCTGGTGTTGAACTAGAAAACTACATAATACCAATCATCGGGACAGTCGGCCGCTAGAAATCTCCTCCAGTCAGCGGATCAAAACTTCTTCCTCCGCTGGGACACGAACCTAGGGCCTCCCGATCAGAGGTAATGTAGTGACATCAATTGATGTCACTACATCAATTGAAGTCACTACATTACCTCTGATCGGGGCCCCGCATAAGCCGGTTTTTGTTGGTTGGAAACAATTCTGCAGGTCATTATATATGAGTGGCCGTTATAAAAAATGTACGAGAAAAACGTGTTGTTGTAGCATCACTTGTTTAATTTATTAAACCGTGCCATTCTCATTTGAACTACGAAACAGAATGCTCTGTCTGCACCACTCGTACCGGGAGTAGTAGCTCAGTGCATCAACTGATGCCACTGCAGCGCCTCTGACCGGAAGGTCCTAGGTTCGAGTCCTGACGGCGGCAGGATTTTCGACGATAGCTTTTCAGCTAGGTCGAATTCAGTCGCTGCCTGGAGGATTCTAGCGGCCGGCTGCTCGGATCGGTTGTTTTCCGTGGTTTCTCCGATCAACACCAGGCGAATGCCGGAGCAGTACCCTTCCAAACGGGCCACGGACCGCGCGCGATCTTTCCTTCCTCTTCCTTGTCCTATCCTCGCCTCTTGCACACACAGTTACACTAACATGCACTACACTACCCCATATTCCGGGAGACCGGTCGGGAGCTTAGAGCTTGTCCCGGCTGGGGCGGTGCCCCGCTGGTAGGAGAGTCCTGGTTAGAGGGAAACCCCACTAGCCCACGGTAGATCGGCGCCGGATCTCGCCATCCAGCGGGGGAAGATCACCGCCATCTCCCGAGAAAAAACATGCACTACACTAACGGAACTAATGACCAAAGCAGTTGACGCGCCCGGAAACACGAAAAAACCAAACCAATCCACGACTCGTTCTTCGCCGAGGCGACTGTGTACGATAAGGGATCAGACGAGAAAATGGTCCATCATCTTCCTTCGTTTTGCGCGACGACTGAGCTGGGCGTGTTGCAGCACGGGCGCATCCTGGTGTTCCACGCACTGGCCTACATCACGGCGGCCAAGAGCGGGCTGTCCGAGTCGGAGCTGGAGGACCTCATCTCGCTGGACGACAAGGTGCTGGACGACGTGTACCAGTACCACTTGCCGCCCGTGCGCCGCATCCCGCCGCTGCTGTGGACGCGCATCCGCAACGACCTGCCCAACTACCTGTCGGAGCGCGAGGCCGACGGCGTCAGCGTCATGAACTGGTACCACAGGTGAGCGCTGCTGCCACTTTTATTGACGGATTGATGTGTCCGGGCGTGACAACTGCTATGGCCGTAACTACCGGTAGTAAATGTTTTTTTTATTTCTGGAGGAAGTGGTGAACCTCCCAGCTGGATGGAAAGATCTCACGCTGGATGGAAAGATCTATTGTAGCGTCGTGCCGCTAAAAACAGCGTGGGCACGGGACGCGGTGTGCACCGGATGCGCAGACAAAGGCAGAAGTTACGACGCACGGAGTTTTTCTGACAGGGTGTGCGCATCGCTAGGGCGGAGGCAATGGAGGCGGCGGGCCACGTCGCGAGGGCTATTTAAGGGCGGTGAGAACAATAGCCCTTCCTTCTCGGTCCTGGCAGCAACGGCAGCGTAGGTCGTCCGTGAGAGGTGCGAACGTGGACTCAAGGAGCCGGCAGTTATTGTCGTGAGTAGTGAGACATGTAGACGGTCTCAGGGCAGGCGGTACTACGCACGGCGAAACATTAGGTAGTATGTTGCGGAGTGGAAGCCGTTGTAAATATCTCCTAGCAGTGGGGTCTATTTAGTTAGTTAATTGTATACAGTGCATTGGTTATTTGTGACTACGGTCTAAATTGTGAATAAACCTGCTGTTATTACAACCCACTCTCGTCTGTGTACTGATTACACCCGTATGACGCCACTCTATACACAGACCTGAACGAATTTCCTCTTCAAGGTGCCCAGCGGGGTACAGCCCCCAGCCGGGATAAACTAAGCGCCTGACCGGTCCCCCGACATCCGTGGCAGTGTAGTGCATGTAAGTGTATGTGTGTGTCATGAGAGAGGAAAAACGAGAGAAATGAAAGTTCGCGCCCGGCCCTCCGCAAGTTAGTTAGGGCACTGCTCCGGCATTTACCGCGTATCGATCGGAGAAACCACGGAAACACCTATGAGCGCAACCAATCAATTCTTGTCCTGACAGCGACTACAATTTAATCGGTGATTTTAAAAGAAAAAAAAATAAGCACTTTTTTCGTAAAAATAATTGAGATATACATTTTCTTTGTTATCCTTTACGGTAAAAATGAAACACGACAAGTATGTGTTCTATTGCCGACTCAAAATTCAATTGACTGGATAAGAGAAGGAAGTCCAGGACTAGTCTCATATCCTCACATAGAACTATTATCAGCAAAACGCCTAAATACTTCATGACAACAATAATAGACACTAACGGCACCATAGACTTCAAAAACCTGGTGGTCGAACAATTTGAAGACAATAAGTCTCTTGCTAGTCCTGGCAGTTCTCATTGTGAGCCTAGTACGAATCTATTTCCACAAGTTCGTCCGCAGCATCAACTTTAGATTGGAGCCAAGATGCGTCTTTGTTGTAGGATCTTATTTCTTCCCAGATTCCTGCCCAAAATGTTTTGACGTCGTCTTTTGAAGGAGGGACAGAATTGCCATTCGGTTTTTGGGTCTGATTGAAAGAAAGTCTCTTCGCGTCTGTTTCAAGCAACCGATTCTGTACACGAAAATCATCTCTACGTTTCTAACGTCTAACGCTTTGAGCACACACTTGGATTTTCTCTTTTACGTTCTCAGATATTATTAGCCTTGTTCTGTCCTTTTGAATTTTGTATTTTTATTCAAAATGGAGTATTGTTCGTTGAACTTATTATTATTTATTATTACAATAAATATTTGTTTAACACGTATTTTTCGTTTCCATTACATTAATTCAATAATTGATTACTACATAATAATATTGTTCAAAAATAAATAATAAACAATACAATCAAACTATAATTTTTGTACACCCACGAGGAAGATGTGTGCTGAAGAAGAAGAAGAAAAGAAGAAATGGATGAACATGTACGCATGCGAAAGTGGCCCCATTGAAGGCCTGAAAAATATTCTATCCAATAGTTTGACCGTAGCATCAGACAGCGATCGCTTGTTTTGGAAAATTGAATGCGTTTGAAAGGATTTGGATGAAATAATGTCGATTTTATAACGATTCGAAATAGACGGTCCAAATGGTTTGTGCATTAATAATGTTTTACAACCAAACTCGCTTCGCCCGAGAAACATGCCTGAGAGCGAATTATAAAGAGGTATATTCTGGGACATAAACCTATAATCGCGAACATGGAGTCGCTTCCTCATTTGTTCTTGAACAGCCCCAGCACCTATTTGCGCCGTGTGTTCACGCCTCATTCGTTACTGAGTATAGAAGGATTTTCCTAAGAATGAGCTAAAGTGACAGTTCGCTAAACAAGTGAATATCACATGTAATTAAGGGGAGTCTGCCGCAGCAGCTGTTCAGCCACGCCTCTTCGTAAAGTGGTTATGTCTCCTGTGAACGCATCCCTATACAGAAGTCTAAGAGTTTCGCTGAGGTATATGCACGTACGCGAGTCCGGGAAATATTGAAATTTATGTAAATGAATTTGAGGCATTGTTTTCGTATATATTTATTTTTGCAGCAAGTTCTTTCGGCCGCATGGCGGCCATCTTCAGTGATACAAATAATAATAATAATAATAATAATAATAATAATAATAATAATAATAAATAGTATAATAATAATAATAACGACATTGATATACTAAATTCAAATATAAGGTATTATTATGAAGAAAATTGAAATATATATATATATATATATATATATATATATATATATATATATATATATATATATAAACATAATTTTGAATAGAGGTACTAATAAAAGATGTACTATTCAAAGTAAGAAAATTAAATGAAATACAAATAATGTAGGCAAATATACAAGTGAATAAATAAATTTACATTTAAATAAATTGAGAGACAACTATAGCTTACGTTTTTAGAAAATTGGGCTTATAGGAAAGTAGCAGGTGAGAATGCAGTGGATTTCATGGTGCAGAATTAAATATTGTCGCTATAATTGGAAAGCAAATCCAGTTATCATCTCCAATAATACATACGTGGAAACAAACGTACTTGGATTTGGAAAAATACATTTTTCCAGCTGTTTCTTTCCCCTTAAAATATACATTTATTTTTCTTATGTGAGTCGCTAATGATAAATTTTAAATTCTTTTTGTTAATTTCAGACAGTTCCGAGAAACAGCCAAGGAACGCTATTTCAAAAATCTAAACAATGCAACGTACTTTCACTCATCAATTGCAGACTATTACCTGGGCATCTGGGGAGGCGGAAATCCAAAGCCTTTTAAATTCACTGAGATACAGAGGCACAGGTAAGCTAATGTGAAAACTTTTTTTACATTTTCGCTTCTGCACGTTTACGTATTAGTGGAAAAGTATTGTAATTCCGTGGTGGCAAATTGACAAATTTCGAGAGAAAAACCCGTATTGCACGGCCCTAGTAAGGAAAACGTGGATAAAACAGACGGACAGTTGAACAGACGGACAGTTGAACAGACGGACAGTTGAACAGACGGACAGTTGAACAGACGGACAGTTGAACAGACGGACAGTTGAACAGACAGACGTTGAACAGCGACAGTTAACGGACAGTTGAACAGACGGACAGTTGAACAGACGGACAGTTGAACAGACGGACAGTTGAACAGACGGACAGTTGAACAGACGGACAGTTGAACAGAGACGTTGAACCGACGGACAGTTGAACAGACGGACAGTTGAACAGACGGACAGTTGAACAGACGGACAGTTGAACAGACGGACAGTTGAACAGACGGACAGTTGAACAGACGGACAGTTGAACAGACGGACAGTTGAACAGACGGACAGTTGAACAGACGGACAGTTGAACAGACGGACAGTTGAACAGACGGACAGTTGAACAGACGGACAGTTGAACAGACGGACAGTTGAACAGACGGACAGTTGAACAGACGGACAGTTGAACAGACGGACAGTTGAACAGACGGACAGTTGAACAGACGGACAGTTGAACAGACGGACAGTTGAACAGACGGACAGTTGAACAGACGGACAGTTGAACAGACGGACAGTTGAACAGACGGGCAGACAGTTGAACAGACGGACAGTTGAACAGACGGACAGTTGAACAGACGGACAGTTGAACAGACGGACAGTTGAACAGACGGACAGTTGAACAGACGGACAGTTGAACAGACGGACAGTTGAACAGACGGACAGTTGAACAGACGGACAGTTGAACAGACGGACAGTTGAACAGACGGACAGTTGAACAGACGGACAGTTGAACAGACGGACAGTTGAACAGACGACAGTTGAACAGACGGACAGTTGAACAGACGGACAGTTGAACAGACGGACAGTTGAACAGACGGACAGTTGAACAGACGGACAGTTGAACAGACGGACAGTTGAACAGACGGACAGTTGAACAGACGGACAGTTGAACAGACGGACAGTTGAACAGACGGACAGTTGAACAGACGGACAGTTGGACAAATAGAGTTTTCGGACCCAGAAAACCTGAATTCTGACTTCAAAATGTTAGAGGAATAATTTACTATATACAGGATCAATATTAATCCACTTATTTGATACCAGGGCCGGAAAAAACCGGTTTTTCTCTCAAAACATCTCTGATATTTGTCGCTGATTTTCAATACTTTATCTTTAATACATAGTCGTTGTAGGGCGTAGAAGTATCGGTAAGCTTGCTTATAATAATTGACTACATGTATGGCAAGTGAGTGAAAATTAGAGCTTTAAATGGGGGGCTTAGGGCACAAGGGATACAAGTACCCTAAATGTGATATTGAGAAAATGGAGTTTAATGTTGAGTACTATAGAAAATGCTATGAAAGGCATTTTCTTTCCACCGATTGAACGCGGTAACTGTCTTACCTACTAGAATACTATTTGTTTACGCAATAGAATAAATTTTTTACTTTACACTTTTACTCCTAACTCAAGGTGTAACAAAAATGCTCTTCTACACTTTGTGCTCTGTACCCCTGAAATAAGGTCATGTACAATTTTTTTAACGAATAATTTGTCGCGAAATTTCTTCAAGTTAATGGAATGTATAAAAAACCTTTTCTAAAAAAGGCTGTAACGTTTTCTTGAACATTTTTCCTGGGATAGTGTAAAGAACGGTCAAAAGTGGCGCACGACTCATTTTCGTTATTTCCTGGCGTGTTAACCCAATGGACGTGTGTTGCAATTTGGCGTGGTGAAAAGAAACTGATACCGAATTAGAGGATATTTATTCCTCCTTTACGTAGTAAGTTACGTGATCATATATGTAGCGTGGTCATAATCCACGTTTTGTGGGCTTCTTGGTGCCGAAAAGATTGTTTTTTGTTCTGAAACGCCTCAATGTCCGTAGCCCGCGTTTGCTCGAAAAGAGCAAACTGTTGCTTTACAAATTCATCGGTCTGGACTTCCTTAAATCCCCTAAAAATTTGTAAATTGACAAAGTTAAAATTTCTTCGAACCTTGTTTATTTCACACATTCTTACTTTACATGAAGATCTTGAGGCATTTTGAAACTTAAAAAAAATGGCTCCATCGTGTTTCATTAAATTTTGATCTTGGGAACTGTGAAGTGCCTTTAAGAGAATGCCGCGAGACTTAATTTCGTTGAAAACCCTGAACCCCTTTTTTGAAAATAGCAAAAATTTAAACGTTTTTGGCGTCTTCTTACAACTACAATTATGAAGATAATCGATATTTCCTTTAATGAAATCTGTTCAAGATAGATTTTGAAATAAGATAATGTACAATGTTTCGAAAATTTAAGTAGTTTTTGCGAAATTTTGAGCGAAAGTACGGGCGACAAAGTACGTGCTGTTTAAATTAATTATATTTATTATTTATTAATAAATATATTTATTATATTATTATTAAATTAATTAATTAAAAATATTAATTTTCGCATAATTTTGTGCTATACTTTAGACTCGCATCAAAATTAAAAATTCATTCTATCATCACCAATGGAGATGTTCTATCATCCGCGTATATCAGGTCGTAGTAAACCTCTAATCTTGAGTTCGAATCTCATCGCGGGTAATTATTTTTCCTTGAACATTTTGAATTAATAAAGCTCAGTACACTGATTTAAATGGGAGAAATTAACTTTCATTTATACTTTTGAATACTCAAACATTTTAAAGACATGCGTTTTAGTTACAAATTTAATCATACAAATAGTTATAAAATGTGTATTTTTATTTCTAGTCTTTTGCACTTTGTTCGGTTAGTTTTAGAGTGATTCCTGAAATGTTTGTAGGAAAGACGTTTCAATCTAATGTTGCGTAATCGTTATCAATATCCCGAGATAGTACGTATGTGCTGCTGAAACACTACTAGTTTATAATAGGATCCCACCTTTTCGATGTCCTGAACCTGAATTCCAATACCGAATCTCATTTTTTATTTTGCCTAATTGAAGTTAATTTGAGCCTAATTTTAATTTTGATACCTAAAAAATGTTTACTTAGGTAACAAAACATTAATTAGACCATACAATAGTAATTTTTTTACGTCTTTTTTCAAAGGTTCAATCTAACGGATAAGGAAGGCTCAGCTGATCGTAAAGTGCCAGTACAACCCTTAGTATTCTATTCGAAGGATGGAAAAGTAACTCGTTACAATTTAAGGAAGGTGACTCTTCTTTATTTCACTCTAATTCTTCTTAATATTGGTAAATGAAATTGTACAAGCTGATGTAGATTCATTACTGAATCGTGGGTTTGAGATTTGAGTGAGGAACACTCTGTGAGCCTCTGCAATTTCTTCGGTCGTCAGGATCAAAATATCTTCGATATTTTCTTTATAAGCCAAATATTTTCATTCAATTCTTCAATCCAGACAAAGAACACGTTCTTTTATCGGTAGATCGGTGTTGTGGAGCTTCAATGATGGCGACTGTTTGAAAGCTTGTCCTCGGATGGAAAGCAGTATGGTGTTTAAGGGCAGGGCTTATCAGTGATGTCGGAGTTGGGCAGTGAGCATCGGTGGCACAATGAGACCTCCGCCTCCCACGCAGCCAACCACACAAGAACGGTAAAAACAACCGCGAAACACTCACTTGAGTTATGTGCAGCTGCAGCGCACGTGGCTATGTGTAGGTGCAGCAAAGCAACTTGATTTCTTTGAAAAAAATGTTTGCGAGCCACCAAACATACCAACTTCCTCAAATAACTATAATAACCTGCATAACTAAATGAGTAAATTTTATTTATTAGTAATTTATGACTACTTTTTACGAGGTGGTGCCCACAAAGTCCCACAACAATTTCCTGATAATAAAACTTACTTATTCGATTCAAACATTATGCCACCTTAGTGAGAATATGGATAATTTTACTTTAAACCCATAAAAATATACTTTTTTCAAATAGCCATGGCTTCATGAATTTTTATTCAAAATACTTTGCCTGACAAAAAAGTGATGTCCCCAAAAGGAGTGGTCGAATGTATGTATACCATACTGGTATACATACACACCATTGATGTGTGAGTAAATGATTAGATTCACACGTGTCATTAATGTGTAGAACGCCCACCAGAGTGCGTTCGTGATTGCACTGGCCTGTTGTTGCGCAATCAGTCAACCGCCGTGTGTTAGACAGTGAAGAAGGTCGTTTACGTACAGAACGAAGCTCCCGCGATGCCGCGTAGACGCGATCGATAGTCTATCAAGCCCGTTGACTGCTTTTGACAGAGGCTACGGGGGCCATGAAGCTGGTTGGTGTATCGTGTAATTCTCAGGCATGTGGGCCATTCATATTTCACAGTGGCCCGATTGATTGATTGATTTTTTCGTGTTTCCGGGCGCGTCAACTGCTTTGGTCATTAGTCCCATTAGTTTAGTGCATGTTTTTTTCTCGAGAGATGGCGGTGATCTTCCCCGCTGGATGGCGAGATCCGGCGCCGACCTACCGTCGGCTAGTGGGGTTTCCCCCTAACCAGGACTCTCCCACCAGGGGGGCACCGCCCCAAACGGGACAAGCTCTAAGTTCCCGACCGGTCTCCCGGAATATGTGGTAGTGTAGTGTATGTTAGTGTGAGTGTGTAATGGGAGAGGATAGGACAAGGAAGGGGAAGGGCATATCGCGCGCGGTCCGTTTGGTAGGGTATTGCTCCGGCATTTGCCTGGTGTTGATCGGAGAAACCAAGGAAAACTGCCGATCAGAGCAGCCGGCCGCTAGAATTCTCCTCCAGACAGCAACTGGATTCGACCTAGCTGAGAAGCTAGTGTCGAAAATCCTGCCGCCGCCAGCACTCGAACCTAGGACCTCCCGGCCAGAGGCGCTGCAGTGACATCAGTTGATGCACTGAGCTACCGCTCCCGGTCACAGTGGCCCGATGTTGGATCAGTGAATGCGTGAGGGCACCCATGCACGTCGTGCAGGCTGGGGTCGACCAAGAAACACCTCCCCAAGAGAGGACTGTCGTACGGTGCACCAAGTAGTGCGGAATCCCATGATGTCGGCACCCGCCATCTGCGAACATGTACTGGCGACTCTACAATACTGTTGTTTTGCTTCTTTACTCTACCATCTACAACTTCTCTACTACTTGTTTTGCGACTCTACTATACCATTGTCTTGCTTCTGGACATAAATATAACTTCATTATCTGTGCACTTGTTCTACAATTCAGTGGGAAATATAGATATTCAAATTATCGTTCTCCATCATGTCGTTGCAGGAAGTATTATTCCTTAACGAAAGACATGATGAGTGATAGGAGCCCAAATTAATTGCTCATTTACCCCTTGAAAATAGATTTTATTGCATTGCAGCGAACATTTTTGTTGACAATCCTTGAAAAAAAAACACTTATTTTCTTTCTGTATTCAAAATTAGTCAAATAGTATATGGCTTATGGTAGGGATCACAAACTTTTTGAAAACGTGCACCGAATTCATTTCTCCCTATAGCACGTCACACACAGTTTTCATTGTTTTTGACGTAAAATAAATAAATAAATAAAACATTATCCAGTGAGTTCCCGGTAAATGGCTCGACTACACGCGTCCGCCGGATTCGGGTCCCACCGCCCCATGCGTCCGTAGTCATTGACTCCAGAGCACCGACGTCGGCGTTTGGATTGGTGCCGTGCCCGGGAGGCATGGACTGAGGACGAATGGCTTCGCATGTTCAGTGATGAGTCCCTATACGCCACAAACTCCGATAACCATCGTGTTCGAATGAGGCGTCGTGAAGGACAGAGGACATATCCTGTCCATATGGAGAGAGACACAGGCGTAAGTCCGGGTATCATGGTGTGGGGAACTATCAGATATGCGTTCAAATCACTTCTAATAGTGGTTCGGCAGATTTTGACGGCAAAGCGAGACGTCACTGGCATTCTACGTCCGCACGTCTTACCCCATATGGCACAGCACCCTGGGACAGTGTTGCAACAAGATAATGCACGCCCACCCACAGCACGTGTCTACAGACTATCTTAGATCATGTTGAGGTCCTCCCTTGGTCAGCAAGATCCTCGGATATCTCCATCATTGAACATGTTTGGAATGGCTTAAAAAAAGGGTCTCCGATGTAGTACCAACTTGCAGGATCTGGAAGAACAGCTGCAACAACTGTGGACGAACTTGCCTCAAGAAAGAATCCAAATGCTGTTTGACAGCATTCTGAACTACATAAGGGCATGCATTGCAGCCAAAGGACTTGCCCCCTGACCTGGCGACAACTTTACACCTGTAGCTGCCAACGGCCTTGTCTCTTTCATTCCATATTGTAATCAGTTCAATAAAGTCACATTATCTTCCAGCATTTGTCATGTAGTCAACATATTAAGTTTCATTCACTTCCAACCAATCCTTCTGGGTGCATCACTTTTTTGTTAGGCAGCGTATTTTCAATTAATAACAAAAGCAGGAACTCTAACTTTTACCAAACATTTAAACAATTTCACTACAATGCGCTAACAATCTACCTCAGCGCAATCTGTTTCAGTACTGTCAGCGAATCACATTCAATCCGCTCTGCCTGATTACTTTATTCATTATTAGGCTGCATTGAACATGTGTGTGGAGATCAGAGGGGTTGAGAAATTAGTAGATTTTAGGAAAAGCTTTATGCAGTTTGGAAGACAATGAGCTAATTTTAACTTTCTTGTAATTGCTTCGTAAGAAGAGAAAGTATTATTGATTGATTAGTGATTCCAGGTGGGTCAATTGCTAAGGTCACTTGTCCCGTTAGTGTAGGGCATGTTTTTATCGCAAGAGGTAGGAGTGATCTCCCGCTGATTGGCGAGATCCAGGGCCGATCTACGTCGACTTGTAGGGATTTTCTTCAATCCGATATCGCCCACCAGCGGGGCACCACCACATCCGGGACAAACTCTAAGCTCCCGACTGGTCTCCCGTCAGGTGTCGTAGTGTAGTACATTTAAGTGCTCATGTGAGTGTAAGAAGAGGGTGAGGATAGAACAAGGAAAAGGAAGGATCACGCGCGGTCCGCCCGTTTTTTTCAACAAGAGACGGTCAAAAGAATGGCGTAGGGCTCATTTTCTTCGACTAGTCTGAATTTTCGAAACTTGCAAATTAAAATATTCGAAATCAAATTAGAATTTTTGAAAATTGCAATTACAAATAATTATAGAAAATATGTGCTGTTGTTGCACTACTATTTTGTTTTCTGTTGTTTTTTTATTTTTTTCGATTCCGTGACAGGTTTGATATAGGCGCAATTTTATGGCCACAATGTTGCGAGAACAAAATGATCAGAGAACAGTGTCAGAGAGGCAAGTAATAATTCTAATGTGTCAGTTTGTACAGTTTCACATAATTTTATAATATGGAAAGGGAAATATATATATGTCATTTTGCATATGGAATAGTGTATATGTTTAACCTTATAGGGAAATGAAATTGATAATTCTATGATAAATTATTTTACTTAATAACTAATGGCTTTGAATTAAATAATTTCTAGTTTGGAGAAATGCCATATCATCTTGTTCGTGCGAGACGTTTTCAAGATCTTTACGAGAACGTATTGTTCAACTACGAATGGTTGCATGCCAAGCTATCTAGTTGCCCCCTGCAAGCAGTGCTGAGCGACTTTGAAGATGCCTGCCAGCACATAGGAGACAAGGACAGAGTGAGGTATGCATGACACATTCACAGCAGCAGCAGTGGCGTCCAATAGGGTCGGGGCCAAGTGACTTCCCTTGGGACTCTGGCCACTTCCTCTGGGATTCAAATATAGTATGCATACTTTTTTCTCTATAGTTGAAGTTAAGGCCTACACCATATATAGTTAACGTGCTTACACGCAATTGTCATGTTTTATTCCATGGGCGAGACAAGGTCTAGGGCGCCCCTTCCATTCATTGCCCTCAGTTCTAGTGGGCATGGCGTGTCAAGCGCCAAGCTTTGAGCAGCCTTTAACCTCCAAGAAAACATTTGGTAGTTATTTCGTCCTCGCACCAATGCTGTCTCCGCTGCCCTGTTGCCCCAGTTGGGTTCTCGGCTTCGTCGAGGAATTGGCCCGATACTCTGGGCAGGAGAGAACTTGTTCCCGGCGCATGTGAGTAGCGCATTGTTTTGATAGAATTGCCAGGATAGCTAGGAGCTATGATCTGACAGGGCAGCTCTTACCCAGGCATTGTATGGGGAACTTGCCGTGAGGTTAAACTGGGTTCCGGCTGGATCGAGATGTCGGCCTGTCGACGTACTTGTGCATCGGCGGGGGGGGGCGGATAAGAGCTAGTCCTCTAGGGCCCACCCCGGGGTTAACACCCCCTGGGAAAGCAAATTATGTGTGGTAGACCACGCAGGGTTCACATATTGCCCTGTTGCTACCACAGGCGCATGTGTATGTGCGTGCGAGTCCGTGTGTGCGTATGTGCGTTTGCGAGTGCAGTGTGTGTACGTGAGTGTGCGTGCGCGGGCGTGTCTGTGCGTGCGTGTGCGTAGTACGAGCGCGTGCGCGTGTTCAGGGAGATGCTGCTGGTGGCGGACGCGCTCCGCCTGGGCGGCGCCATCCTCAGCGTGTACCCGGACATGCTGGCGCCGCAGCTGGTGTCACGCCTGCTGCCGGAGATCGGCCCCAACCCCAACGTGAAGCGCCTGCTGCAGCAGTGCGACCGCACGGGGCCCCAGCACTGCGCGCTTCTGCCCTTCTACCACTGTCTGCACACGCCGGGCGGCCCCAAGGTAGCGGGTTCTCGGTTGCCACCGGGGCGGTGGCCAGCGTGTTAACTGATGACACTGCAGTGCCTCTGACCTGAAGGTCCTAGATTCGAGTCCCGATGGCGGCAGGATTTTCGACACAAGCTTGTCAGCTAGATCGAATTCAGTCGCTATCTGGATGAAAAGTCTAGCGGCCAGCTGCTCTGATCGGTAGTTTTCCGTGGTTTCTCCGATCAAGACCAGGCGAATGCCGGAGCAGTCCCCTAACAAACGGGCCACGGTCCGCGTGCGATCTCTCCTTGCTTTTCCTGGTCCCATCCTCACCCTTTTACACACACTCTTACACTAAATATATAAAATATGCATTACACTTACAATTCCAATGACTTCAGCAGTTGACGCGTCCGGAATCGCTAACAATCAATCAATCGGCTGTCACGATATGTACGAGTATATGGTGTCTGGAGATCTCGGGTCCGTGGTCTGGTATCTGGGTCTCCGGTCTGTGGTTTCGGGCCTGGGGTCTCGGGTCTGAAATCTCAGTTCTGTGATCTGGATTCTCAGGTCTGTTGGGGTCTCAGGTTTGGGGGCTTAGGTCTGGAATCTCGAGTCTCAGTTTTGCGGTCTCTGGTTTGAAGTCGCGGGTCTGGAGTTTTAAGATTCGAGTGAGAGTTTCCGGCTTGAAGGCATATTCCTCCGAATTCGCGCCTCAGGCTTCGATAATCTCTTATAAAACTATTAACTTCGTATTAATTTTTAATCTACCTTATTGAAGTTTTCAGTGTAATCCTAAAATATTTTACATTTATAGTCTATCTGTGTCATCTATGAGAAGAATCAATAATTATTGTTGACGGAACATACATATTCATTCTCTCGTTGTCTACTCTAGTATCTACAAATAGTTAAGAACTTTTAGACTTGTGAAATAAAAAGTGCATCATGTTTTCCTCTTCAAAATCAAACTGTTCACGTCGAGGTTCCTAAAACCAGAATTGAAATACATCCAACCAGGAAACTATCACAGTTCTTTTGAAAGTTCTTTCTGTCCGATTTTTAAAATATAATGCTCTCTTCCAAGCCACTAGGGCCTTCTACAGCCAGACACAAAGACGCACCGTACCGATCGTTATCGGAGACAAGACCGCTAGTTCCGGTACTGCCATTCTCGAGAACGAACAATATCTACACTTGGCATGTAATGAGGATATGCCCTCCGTGTCGGCGGATGAAAAGCCAACGATGGATAACGAATTTTGGAGGAGTCACCGGATCTCTCGACAGTGTTTTTCGTTCAAGCATATCTATTAAACATCTTAAACACAGTATTTATTCCCACTTCACTAAAGGCAATATATGAACTAAGTATAAACTATGTTCCACGACGAAAATTGAATTAAAATTCGATGACACAAAGCGCGTTTGTAAACCTCTGCGTATTTGTGCAGTTGAAATTGCGCAAATACGGAAGGTTTGTCATTTTATAAAACTGTTTTAAATAATTTTTATTCTTAAAATTAATTAAAATTCTGTATTAAATTAATTTCTCATTTGTAACAGAATTAATGGTATTTCTCACAAGCAAACACACTGAAACCATGAATCTGCGCACAAAGCACAAACCGCCGATACTGCGTGAATAGTCGTCAATGAGGGGTACCGATAGTTCCGATCCTCGGAAAAGGATCTAAGTATAGTTTTCACGGGAGCGTGCTCGCTCTGTGAGGGCAAGCCAACGAGAATAATCGACACTAGATCCCGTTTTGCCTGGCTGTAGAAGCTACTAAACGGAATGAAACAATGTATACTTTCCAACCCTTCTACACATATAATACAATTTACATAAAATATTTTACATACAACACACACAACTTTTATATAAATTAATTTTATAATATAACAGTTAAAAACAACAATTTTCTCTCATGCTTATAGTATTCTCTGGAAGGCCATCAATTTGCAGTTTTTGGATTCTGCTTAACATCTGATTATCGTTACATAGTATCAATATCTAATAAACTAATAACCTGGGATTTATCAACAAGTGATTTAACAAGAGAAGTCAACCCAGGTCTTGAAGGTATAATGCAACAATTGGTCCTTAGCCCAGATAACCGCTTTGCGGCAGCCTTCACAAATAACAATCAGGTATGTTTAACAGACATGAAAAATTGCATGAACGTGAATTTTAATGACACATTTAACTGTTCGCATATTCTTTTTTTCAGACTGTGCTCCTTAATACATTGACAAGTGAATTTGTGATAATCGAAAACCCTATGATGGGGAGTGAAGATGTTACGGGCGTATTCCTTCTGAACGCCCATTTGTTTTTGCACGGAGCAGGAACTTGGTAATATTTTCTATTAGTGACATTTACCTGAAGGGATAGTGGCGGACAAGTATCACATAATCGATTATCATACTTCAGAAATAAATACATTCCAACTTTTAAAAAAAAAGCAAATGATTTTACAGTTCAACAAACCGGTTGACAAAACAAGACTTAGCTCTTCATGTAATGAAAAATCAAAGAATGTTCTCAGTCAAAATTAGTAATTATTTTTTCTAACAATACCTAATGGCTAAGATGCGAGATGGCCGAGATGGCTAAGAGCGAGTACCGACTCAGTGCTTCGGTCCGAAGGGTCGCGGGTTCGAGTCCCACCTTGGGCACGGTTGTTTGTCCCTTGACTTTGTATGTGCTGTCGCGGAGGGCCTCGCGTTCTGCTGACCCCAGATCAGAGGAGCCCGCAAGTGTGTTGGTCCAGTGTATGGTCGAATATGTGTCCCATCGGGACGTAAAGGGTAACCGGCTGTTGGCGGGATAGAAGCCCTAGAAAAAAATACCTAATACTGCCTTATTTTTCTGTAAATTCGACTATTTCGTAATTGAATTCCATATTCACTCTCCAGGCAAGATCCCAAGCAACGGATAAACGTGACAGACCATTGTTGGGTGTATCTTGGCGGCGAATATGGAAGCCAAAAGCAAATGTCTCTGGAAGGCTATCGGTATCAAGAAAACACCATCAGCAATGTTGCCGAAAACGAATCAATCAGCAATGTAGTCGTAGTCAGTCATCGCCTTTTATCCCTTCGGCCAAGGGCTCGGTGCTCTTAGATCCACAGAGTTTCTTAACCTCCGCAACTTCACGGAGGATGGTTACGTAATTTGGCTACGATAGCGGCTGCTGCCAACATGAATTGAGGCTCTCAGTATAATAACGGCAGGTCCCAGCCGAAGTTCGTTTTGAGAAAAATGAATTTTCCTGTTTTTGTTCATGTTCACTTACACTCCGGACAAATTTTTGAAGGTAGAATTTGAGATTTTCCCATATTACAATTCAATTGGTATTTCAGCATATGATATGTAAATGGCAGGAGTTTGTCATACTTCTGGAATCTGCTGTTATTATCCTAAGCGCCTCAATTACGACTTATTTCAAAAGCTTACACCCCTACTTCACGAAAAGCCACCTCACATATGTGTGTACGGTCTCCCAATCTACTGTAAGCAGAAAATGTTGATTCAATTTTCCATGAATTTTGCGGAGATATTCACTTTCACCGTATTTCTTCAAAATTCACCACCGCCACGGCTATAGCGCCTGTCCCGTCCGGATCAAATATAACTCACTCACTGCTCTAAACGGAATACTACCACTCCTTTTGTGATGTCTCACGGTTTCTTTGATACTTTCTCTCGCATTACTACGTTTAGAAGCGAAAAAGTATTGTTATGCTGCGGCGTAAAATCTGCGATTGTTCGACAGAAAAACTCATACTGTCGGGCCTGGCAACGAAAAAATTGATAAATCTCGTTTCCGTATATAGTAAATTACTTTATCTTGTATCAGAATCTACGTTTTGTGGGTCCTTGATGCCGAAAAATCCATTGACGGCAAAACGTCTGTCTGTCCGTACGTGGACAATCCGCATGGTGGACAGCTCGCACCACAACCGTTCAGAGGATTTTCTAGTAAATTGATATTCCCGGATTGATTTGAACGATCTCTAGACCCTGCGAGTTTCATTTTTTTGATTATGGGGCGCTAGTTTACAGGAAGCTTCAACATTTTCAAACTTTTCTCAAAAATGACTAATTCTTTTTATTAAGCTTTGTCCTCGGATAGCATAAAGAATGCAAAAAATAAAATAGATCTCATTTTCATTGCAATCTCTGAATTTTAGAAAATCGCCACGTTCTATTTTTTGGGTGCACCCCTACAACTAGTGAAGATAGAGATTTTTTTCCTAATTGAAAACTTTCAAACGCATCTTGAAATAAGGTGTTTTACAAATTTTCAAAAATAAGAGTTTTCGTGTAATTTTCGGACTGGAGGCTGTGGGAGTTTCTAACGTATATTTTGTTTGTTGATGGTTGTTTTACATGAATCAGACATTTACCTTTTATGCCTCTGCCCGAGATCGATTCATAGAGCTCTTCTGTGGAGAAATGGTATGAGTGAGGACAAGTTAACTCTGATTGGAACTGAGGTTGGGTTTCGAAGTGAAAAAAAAAAATCTGCAGGTTGAAATCACTTTTGCTGGTAGTAGTATAATATTGCGGAGCATTTACTACCAATGCGACAAAAAATGTGATTTGGCACCACCACAAGTTAGTTAAATGAAATCTATTCTAAAAAATTATATCAATAAGAAAGATCATTTACTTTTTTTAATGAATAGTTTTCGCGTACTTTCAGCTTGACGTTAATGAGATGTGTAAAATATTTTTCTGAAAGATTAAACCAATATTTGTAAATGTTTCCTTGGATAGATTAAAGGACGCAAAACATGGCACATGTTCTGCTTTCGTCGAATTCTCTGAATTTTGAAACTAGCGCAGCTAGAAATAATGCTAAGAGAAACAACTACTTTTTAAGCGTCAGGTAGGTTGGTTTTTACCGTGCGGCTGCTGGTGTATAAGGAATGTTTTTGGAGTGTTAATTTGAACAACCTGACCCGAGTCTCGGCCGGAGAAAGAAATGTTTGTTGCTTGGGAATACTTTTTCGGGTGCATGTAGAGGTTGAATATTGTGTAGCCGTTGCAAATAGTGCGAGAAAGCTTGTGCTGTTGTAACTCATTTAGTTTATATTGTCTCTGAAATTTGTACAAATATTGTGAACAATTACCCGGACAATGTCTCCTCTACATCGCATTTCTTCCAATTTCCGTTTATTCAGCATATGATGAGATAACTCTCTAGACTTTCTTCTGAACAATAATTCCAGTTTTAGTTCTGTTTGAATGTCTGTCACTTAATATTGCTGAATTGTTTTCATATCAATAAATATTAAATTATGTCACGGAATTAAAATCCTAGTCTCATTTGGATATTGATAACTAAAAATAACACCTTCATCGTCTAAGTACGAAAATTCCATGCTTGGTTGGTTGATTAGTGATTCCGGGGGCGTCAACAGCTTACGTCTTTAGTCCCGTAAGTATAGTGCATGTTTCCTCCGGGAGATGGCGGTGATCTTCCCCCGCTGTATGGCGAGATCCGGTGCCGACCTACCGTCGGCTAGCAGGGTTTCCCCCTAACCAGGACTCTCCCAGCAGCGGGGCACCGCCCCAGCTGGGACAAGCTCTATGCCCCCGACTGGTCTCCCGGAATATGTGGTAGTGTAGTGCATGTTAGTGTAAGTGTGTGTGTGTGTGTGTATGTATGTGTGTGTGTGTGTGTGTGTAAGGGGAGAGGATAGGACAAGGAAGAGGAAGGAAAGAACGCGCGCGGTCTGTGGCCTGTTTGTTAGGGTGCTGCTCCAGTATTCGTCTGGGGTTGATCGGAGAAACCACGGAAAACCACCGATCAGATAAAACGGCCGATAGAATTCTCCTCCAGACAGCGACTGAATTCGACCTAGCTGAAAAGCTAGATATCACTTGATGCACTGACCTGCCGGTCCCGGTAAAATTTCATTGTGATTCGCTTTTTTATAGGATGCTTCGTTTCGCCTGTATAAAAAAGTGACTTCTGACTATTAATCAAACAATCTCTTAGCATTTTGCTGACAAACGCCCAGTTACAGTAACAATCTACATCTTTACTCATATACCTGTTAACCGAGGAAAGGTGTCATTGTCGGATATTATAGGGTGATCTGTTACACTGTATTCTGTGCTTCACGTCAAAGAAAGTAAATTTTTAAAATGGCCAACGAGAAAACGTCAAGTTTCGAATACTGTAATCGGGGGTGAAAAAAAGTCGACACTGCATCTGCTCTCTGTTGGGGTTACATTGTAGAGACGCCACATGTAACGGTGCTCTACTAGTTTGGGCTAAGAACCCCCAATAAAAGTTAACAAAAACATTCTTACAAATAAAAGCGCATCTTAGAGAAACTAGTGGTAGTACAACAGCAAATACTTTATCGCCTTATTTCTCAATTTGACATTTGTGAAAATTCATAAAGTTCAGAGAAAATGAGATCTAGGCCATTCTAATCGTTCCTCGATCTATCGGTGGAACATTTTTGAAAAAATAATTTTGAGCAGTTTTTGAGAACATGTTTTTTTATTTGTAAGTTGCATTAATTTTAAGCACAAATTATGCAAAAACTACTACTTTATCAAAACAATGAGCATGACATTTTTTTAAGAGCTAATGTTTTTAGAAATGTTGTCTAAGGTAAAACTTCCTGAGATATGAAACTAGTACCACTTTTTTTTACAGTTCTTTGATACATACGAGAGAAAAATTTTAAGATAAATTTGGAGCTCTTTTTGAAAAAAGTTATTTAAAAAAATTAAAATTATATTTCACACAAAATTACGAGAAAACTACTCATAGTTTCGAAAAGTTGTACATTTCAAGATCTCTTTTTAAACAACAGATTTCATTTAGCACACAAATCTTTTTTTTTTTTTTTTCAATATTGTAGTTGTGGGAAGGAACCGAAGAAAATTTAACTCGTGCAATTTTCAAAGCAAAGCGGATTTTAAGCAAAATGAGACCTGCATTATTGATGACCTCTGCTTGAAATAAGCTGACAAAAATGAGACCTGCGTCCAAGAAAGCGTCTTTTTCGCTATCCGATGACAAAGTTTAATAAAAAAATTGAAGCTACATTTAAAAGGAATTTAAAAATTATGTTTCATAGAGTAATTACCCCTGAAATTAGAATATCTGTATTGGAGAAAATCGACTGAACGGTTTAGGCGCCTGCGTTGCCAGATGGACAGACAGACGGAGGGACAGAGGTTCTGCCGTCACTCCATTTTTAGTTATCAAGGACCCGCAAAATGTGGATTCGGGATTTATCACGTGTTAGAGGAAGTAATTTTTTAAATATAGAACAACCGGATTGATCCATTGTTTCGTTATCAGGGCCCGGCAATAAGAATATTTGTGACCATTTTCCGACGCACGACTACAGCACGTTCTCTTCTTACGAAGTGAGGGTGAGAAAGTAATAAAAAGGACAAGGGATACTTTGTCATATAGACCCGAACCCATTGGTGGATCTCTGATAAACTGAATAAGAGTGTATTGTGCGAATACTAAATTTTCATTAAAATTATTTATGAAGCAGGTACAATAATCATGTTTATAATGTTTATATTTTTAAAAATATATTTGCAAATATAATTTAATTACTTCTCATCTGAAATTTTTCAACAGGTGTCGCTTCAACATGAGAGGTGAACTTGAAGACAAATTCACCAGTCCAGTAAACCCACAGGAGTGGCCCTTTTTGTATATGGAATTTAGTAACCTGGATGAATATATATTTCACTTTTGGAAAGGAAATCTAGATGACACGGCAATGCAGTTATATACTGTGAAAAGTAATGGAGTATATGAACCATTGTTTTATCACAGGTACATTGCTTTTTAAAAAAATCGTTTCTGTGAATAAAAATCAATGTCTAACGAAGTGAAAAAAATCAAAGGTATTTGAAGAGACACGAAATAAAAATTCAACGACAGAAATTAATTTATCAATATAATCATCTCAACACTATTGTGTTTGTCAGTGACAATATCATAAGCTGAATTGTTTGAATGATAAAATACGTACCTAACAATTACTATTACTACTATGAGCAATTCCCTCATAAATGCAGGCAAAATAATAATTTTTCACTTCACATATTTTCTGTTATTCCTGTTTATGTGTTCTCAGAAAGCTTATGCCGCAGCTTTTCCTTCCAGTGCCATGGTCATGACTGCGGACAGATCAAAAATTTATTGTTGCAACAACACAGAGCACTTTGGTGTTTCACTCTATGCCATCGATAGAGATCAACAAAAGTGGACTAAACAGGTAAGAAGTCATAATTAATCATCACCTAAGAAGTGTTTCCCCGTCCTGCATCAAACAGATTTAAATGCAAACAATAGACGTTTCCTGATTACGACGTATGGAACACTACTGCAACGCATCTTTCAACCGCGCGTAAGTCGGAAACAAAGCGTACGAGGCCTTCCAAAATCTTTACATGAAAGAGGTTTTCGTGTCTCAAAAAACACGTTTTGTGAAGATAGGTGAGTTTTGTGGTATATGATTTTTGGAGGGCAGGCGGGAAAATGTGAGCACAAGTTGGCTCAGGTGGATATGTGACAGGTGAAGACCATTCTGTTTCAGTAGTATTCTAAAAAAAATAGACTCTTTTGCTCCTTGTATTACATTTTTGGAGATTAAGCTCTATTGGAGACTCCTTATTCGATACCGTGGATGGTCATATTCGCACTGTAACTAAAAAGAAAATAAATGAAGGAATAGAGACAATTAATATTCCATGATTTAATTAAAGTGACTACACGACTCTCTGTGCATTTTGATAATTACGCATAGCAATATCAGAATTTTTACCCTCACACAATACCATGCATGTAATGTAGGAAAGTACAGTGTTCATGTACTGGCGTTCGATGTTGGGTTTCAGTATTTATGTCGAAGCGCTGAATCCAAATCTGGTTTCGGATTCGAATTCAGTGCGTCGGCATACGTAGATAAAAAACATTGGTCTGACAACTTTTTTACATAATAATGATATTAATAAAAATTAATAATAATAGTAATAATAATAATAATAGTAATAATAATAATAATAATAATAATAATAATAATAATAATAATCAGATAAGTATACCTCTATAAAAATACAAATGAAAGAAACATATGTGAAATTTCAGCAGCAAAAATTAAAGAGAAGGAAACCATTGGAAAGGAGATTAAAAATAACAAAATAATAAGTGAGTTAAGAGATGACGCCGGAATAAGAACAGCCTATATTAACAACAGAAATAAGAGAATTGAGAAGAAAATGCATGCCATTGGCAAAAAGTAAAGCAAACACGCTCAATTTGATAAACCAAATAGCATGCCATCAGAATATCTACACAGGTCAAACAAATATTGAGCGCATATGCAAAACGGTTAACACGTTATAAAAAACGCACAAGAGAAAGAATGATAATGTCAACTTCAAAAGAGATCAGAAAACATTCTTTAAATCTTTATATGTACACTCTCATGAATATGATAGAATGGGAAGAACAACAACAGGGTTTCAGACACGATAGATCATGCACTGATGCAATTCATCTCACAAACCGTGGAAAAAGCTCTAGAATTCAAAAAACCAGCTTTCCTATGCTACACGGATCTAAGCAAAATATTTGATAACACAAAACTAACTGATATTATCAGAATACTGAATCAATATGTTCTAACCTTTTAAAACTAATAGATATAATAATAATAATAATAATAATAATAATAATAATAATAATAATAATCATAATAATAATAATAATAATAATAATAATAATCATAATAATAATAATAATATAATAATAATAATAATCATAATAATAATAATAAAATAATAATAATAATAATAATAATAATAATAATAATAATAAATAGGTAACAAAATTTCTAGGTCTCTCAATTCAGTCAAACCTCTAATGGAATGTACATATAACAGAATTAAGCACTAAATTAAGCTCGTTATGTTACGCATTCAGAATTCTTTCAGGAAAAGATGGAAAGACTCGTTATAATTCTTGGAAAGGAACAAGTCTTAGACATTTTAAGAAGAAGAAGAAGAAGAAGAAGAAGAAGAAGGCATACAATATACTAAGTCAAACTTTACGTCAAATAAAGAAGAAATCGATTGCTACAGGGGAGGTATATGGTCATCTGAAATTAAATATAATGCTGAAGCAAGATGGCTGGAAACAATTCGCAAATCAGCAGAAACGATTGTACCCACGGAGAGCTTCCAAATTGAAAGAATAAAGTTTATCCTTGCCAAACTAAAACTTGGAAGACCCCCGGAAGCGATAAAATTCATAATTTCTGGCAGAAAAATTCATCAGCATTGCATAGTAAGTTCGTTGAATGTATAAATGCTTTTATTGAAGAACCCCAAGGCATTCCGCATCATGTGGCCACAGGTGTGACGTATTTCATATTGAAGGGCTTGAGAAGTCGTAATCCAGCTAGATATATGCATATACCGTGTTTCAACACGTTCCACAAACTCTTAACACCATGTGTATCCAAGATCATTGTAGTGGTAACTATATCCTAGCAGAACAACAAAAAGGATGTAAGAGATGATCGCTAGGCTGTAAAGAAAAACGAATTATTGTCTCAGCAGTCTTAAAACAAGCAAGTAATAAGTAAAGAAATCTATTTGCAGCGTACATAGATTATCAGAAAGCTTATGATTCGGTCCCACATGACTGACTTATAGACGTGCTAAAAATATACAAAATCCATCCCAAGTACATAGACATCTGTGGAACCGTAACAACAATGTGGGAGACAGAAATTGTATTAAAAACCAAGGATATGAACATTATCACAAATAAAATTAACATCAACCGTGACATCCTTCAAGGAGATTCTTTGAGCTCATTTTGATTTTTCATGGCTCTGAACCCGCTGTCTATCATCCTCAGCAGCAGTAAATACGGCAATGAGATAAAGAGTCAGCACTCCTCATACAGACTTTCCCATCTGGCATACATGGATGATATAAAGCTGTATGCATCAACAGCCAGTTAATTGAAGCAGCTTTTTAATATCACCGAAATCTTCTCTGAAGACATCGGAATGTGTTTTGGTGTAGAGAAGTGTAGAATGGTTAACGTGGTACGTGGCAAATTAACGAGGGGACTGGAACGCACAGAAGTGATCTTATTAAATCATAAGAACATGATGAACAGTATAAGAATCTTGGTATAGAGCAGTCTCGAACAGTAACCTACTCGGAAGTGAAGAAACGTATAACCGCAGAATTCAAGAACCGACTCACAAATATTCTTCAAACATCTTTGAATTTACAAAATATTGCCTCTGCGATAAATACATACGCTATTCCTGTGATCATCTACTCAATGGGCTTAATAAAATGGAGACAGACAGACCCTAAAGCAATAAATAGACATGAAAGAACCCAAATGACCCAGTGTCGATATCATCATTCTAAATCTGCTGTTGAGCGGGTCAATCAACCACGAAAAAGGAGTTCGAGGCATTACAAATATAACCAACAGTAATGCCAACCAAATCTCTAATGATAAAGTACTTCCTTGAGAGGCAGAAACATCGATATTGCATAAGTCTATAGTAGAAGCTGATTGCAGTCTCACCCCCTTAAATCTTGAACATGCTCAGTATCAATCAGAGTACACAAGCAATGGAAGCCTGATGCAACAGTAGTGTCGAAAAGTCACATGGTGGACATCTCCATGAACTATCAGGACAGAATATAATTTTGAAGTATCTAACAGGTGGTTGACACGTGGTTTACTGTATCCAGACACAGAAGGCTTAATCATAGACATTCAAGACCAAGTGATCGCAACATTACTTACGCTATATAATAAGAGACCCCTCCATAGTAAGTGATGAATGTAGAAGATGCGATGCACAGCATGAAAACATCCAGCACATTCTTGCCGGTTGTAGTGTGTTGGCTTCCACCGCCTATAAAGTTAGGCACGATAATATGGGTAAAATAATTTATGGATGGTTAATAGTTTATCAGTACATGCAATAATATAGTGATTCATATACTCATATTTTAAGTTACAAGAGTATCACAATCATATTGAACTCATTAATGCTTATTCACTTATTTCACTTTGCAACCGTACTTGAACCAAACAGACAAAATAAAGCTGTCGGGAATGACTGACAGAAAAATGAGAGAATTTTTTAATTAAGTTAAATTGTCTTAAAATCCCAATCAAGTAATTTCCATCTCTCACATTCTCCAAATCACAATGGGGACCAACATGTACTCTTAATTTGATTGTGGGTGGCTCCTTCAAGGTGTCAGGTGTTTAAGGTTTAAGTTTCTGCAATTCCAACAGTTCTGCATAATCTTCTTCCATTGAATTTTTCCATGTTTCTGACGTGACATGGTTATGCCGTAACATATTTTTGTAGATTCCTTTTCATTTCACTTGTTATGATTTTAACAATAGCCAGCGTTGCATAACGTCTCTGTAATAAACCGTCTGGCCCACCTAAGATGTTCCCTTCAATTTTCTCCTGAACTGTTGCAGAATTTCTCGCCGAATATCACCCGGAATTTCTCGTTCAGATTACCGAAACCAGCAATCGGCGTGCGTCTTTAAAACTCTTAATTTCTCGAAAATTTTGTTATTTAACATATGGCGATATGCATATTTATGAACTCGTCTCTTCACGCTTGTTATGATCTAAAAAAAAATCTATAGGGTTACATCTAAAAAATCAAAGTTGGGTCAATATCTCTGCAATAAAAAATGCTATAGAATAATATTATGCATGACCATATGTGCCCCTTGCATATAGTATTTTTGAGTGAAAACCGCATCTCAGTATCTGCAACGGTTCAGGAGAAAATTGAAGTGAATATCTTAGGTGGGCCACACGGTATACTGTGGTTTTTACAGAGCTGCCTCTGAAGGCCACTCAACCACGGTGGCCTTATGCCTGGTTTTTCGCGTCTTTCTCTGTCGTGCCAGTAGGTGTCGCATGCTCGTGACCGTATCAGGCAGTGCTGCAGATGAAGCGACTCTAGCGGCGCGACCGAGAAAGCCGGGAAAAACCTGGCATAAGGCCACCGTGGTGACGGGCCTTGAGTGGCCTTGAGTGGCCTTGAGAGGCAGCTCTGTAAAAACCGCACTATAGTAAGAAAAAAAATTGATTCAAACAGAGATGTTCAACGTGGTCTAATACTTATGGCATTCAATAAGAACTCAATAATATTGTGACATCAATAGCTTACCCCTCACAATTTTCGCTACTTTGGTTATGACGCTATTCTCATGAAGTTTTTTTTTTTTTTTTGAGAATGTTTCCCTACCTTGCACTTAAATACTTTCAGAAGAATTTTACCTACACTTTCTGCTGAACTGGAGAGTTGTTTCTCGTATTACAAGACACCGATGATAATGCCAAGCACAATATGCCCTCTGAAAAAAATCGGGCACTGAAATAGATTTTAAATACGAAATGCGAGATCGAGCTCACTCATGTAAGTTCTCATCGCAGCGTTTTGGTGCGTTAGACGACTGGAGTTGGTACACATTTATTTTGACAGCACGCACGTCAATCTCCAGCGACGAAAAAGTCCCTAACTGAAATACTTCTTTACATGGGGATTTAAGTTGGGGTTGGCCCGTACCTCCTCTAACTTAAATTCTAATCAGAAGTCCCTAAGCCAATGTAGTAAGTATGGAGGCTGATTTATGGGAGGTTGATATTGCGGGACACATCTTACGTGAAACACATCATCTAATGTTTCCACGGATGTACATATCAGCATCATGGAAGTCGAAATTTGTGGGTTCTAACACAGAATACAATTTCAATTACATATTTTTTCTCGTAGCAACATCATAGAATAGAACTTTTGGATGAACAATGCGGATAGTCGAAACTTCACTAATGAGAAGTTGAATAAGAGCCATTATTTCCGAACTTTAAACAGATCTATCCACTGCATAAATTCATCGTTCCCTTCTTGTCCGCCAGAAATGTTACTCTCTTCAGATCTTTCAGTAAGGTTCAACATGCAATGCATACGAGCATGCATGTTAACGGAAAACTATTTTTACCTCTGACATTTAATATTTTGGAAAGTAATTCCAATACATTCGAAATTTTCACTCCTTTTATGAACAGTCAAGACAAAGCTCGCGGCGAAAACACAGCTCCGGGGGATTTATTCCGCAGAGATGGCTCTTTGTAATCTATGATGACTGGCCTCTTGGAAGTGGAAAATATTTCATCTTGGCTGTCCGGGTGACGCCGCGTTGAAGGCAGAGTTGCCGACGTTTCGACCATCTTTTTCGCGAAACGTCGGCAATTCTGCCTTCAACGCGGCGTCACCTGGACAGCGAAGATGAACTTCATGATTCTGGCTGCGGAAGCCTACGACTTCACGAAAAATATTTCGTTTGTCCAATGGCAGCGTTCTACACTATTCCCTCCCGTTGCAGTGCGACCTCCCGAGGGCCGGCAACGACGACACGGAGATCCTGCTGCAGCTGAAGCTGGACAAGGAGGGCCGGGGAGCAACGGCTTCATCGTGTGGACGTGGGCGGAGCCGGCGGCGACGCTCGGCCAGGGGCAGGAGCAGGGGCAGGGGCAGGGGCAGGGGCAGGAGCAGGGGCTGCCCCAGGAGCGGGCGCGCGTGCTGGTGCTGGGGCTGCCGCACGGCGTGCGCAACATCTCCACGCGGATGCTGCAGTCCAACTCGTGCATGGTGTCGGCGGCACGCGACTTCGCCGTGGCCGGCGTTCGGTGAGCCCACGCGATTAGGGATGCGACCGGCTCAGAGCACCAACTGATGTCACTGCAGTGCCTCTGACCGCTAGCGTTCCTCTCCCGACAATGAGAGGCATTTTTGACACTAGCTACATAACTAGATCGAATTCAGTCGCTGTCTGGAGGAAAATTCTACACCTTTTCAACTTCAATATGAGACCAAATACTTTCAAGTTAACAACAAGGACTTGCAAATTGGGAACAAACACAAGGTTGTGAACAAGCTCATTCAAATTGAGGCCATACGTATTCAAATCGAAAACAAATACGCTCAAATCGAGACGAATCACCTTCAAATCGGAAAAAAAATGAACTCCTTAATTTTTAGATCCACGGCATTAAAATTAAGAAAAAAGTAAATTAAATAAAAACACAAGAAATGATTGGGAATTAAGAAAGCATTTTATTGAATCGCACGGAACAGAAAAATAACAACATAGATTGAATTAATTTACACAATCATATCAACTAAATGTAAAGCATTTATATGAATCTTTGAATACGAGCAATGAACTTTGCACAATTATTGACATTTATTGAATTAATATTGTTATTTATATTTTTTCTGACTCGCGATGACGAAATTCTATTTGAGATATATTTGTTCTTTCTTCACCAGTTAGTATATTTGGCAACTGCTATGTAACTGCAGCGAGTTCCTTTCTTACAACGTCCTTGCTTTTGAGAAATAAAGTTAGTTTCGCCCATGTATAATATAAGAACATGTTTTGTTTTTATTTCATTGATTTTAGTTTTCTCGGTCTCTCTTCGTGTGAACCATATACATTTTTCTATAAACTTTCTGTGCACACAATAATTTAATGATTTTCTTGAAATTAACGCTGAAGTTCCTTTAGTGAATGCCTTAGATTCTTCTCAATATAATCAATGATTAATTCACGATGTTCTTACGTAATTTTCAGCTTTCTCCTTCCACCCCTTGCACAGAGGGCTAAATGACTAATCTAGACAGAACTAGATATAAATATATTGACTTAAATGATGTATGGTTATGGAATGAGATGTTAGGGTTGTGAATCTGATTCATATGAAATATACTTCATTTTGCCCAGTAGGAGCCGGAATGGAATTCTATTAGTGGTGCCAATTAGTGCTGTGACATCGATGACAAAACATCAATGTTACTAATTATCGATGTTCAAAACTAAAACTTGATGTTACTAAAACATCGATCAAAACCAATTTATGATTTTAAACATCGATGCGATGTTTCAAAACAGGTTTAGTAATCTCTAAAATAAAATGTGTTGACAAAAAAAATAATTTTACTGTATTCGTATAATTATTATAATGAAGATTAAACTGAAAACAAATAAAAACACTCAGCCTGAAAACCTGAGCGCCCCACAGAAATCGCAAGAGATTATAGCTGCCCTAGTTCAATGAAGAAGTGTATGGGAAGAAGAGGCAAAGCCATACGCCCCATAGCGTACGCTGCCTTTCCATGTCCGCCGAAAGACACGGAAAGACGTATGAAATATCGGTGCCTCGGGGTCATCCTGAGCGTGAGATAGTCTGCTCGATGAAGATGGTGCCATTGGTGCACTCTGTGGAAAAGAACGTGAACTACTGTGCCAGTTCGAATTGTTTATCGTCTCATGCGTAAGATACGCATAGAAACTAACACAGCGTTCTTTATACGGCGCTAAATGGGTAGAGACGGTGACAATCCGTAGGTGGCTCAGAGGTTTACGAGGTCGACGGGGCACCACGCCCTGTGCGTTTGAAAAGAGTATTGATTCGGCATCGAATGACTAAGCGCTCATTCAAATGAATTACTATAAAGAAATATATATATATATATATATATATATATATATATATATATATATATATAGATAAAATTTTGAAGAAATTATATTTTATACACCCATTTGTGGTGAAAAGTTTCTTTCCCTCCCTTTTTGTTGGTGGTGCCACGGCACACTGGCACTGCCCTGCGAGCCGCCACTGATTTTACCCAATATTGTTTATTGTTAATAAAGAATGTTAACTTTTTAAATATAAAGAACACTTTGTAGATACATTTAATTATCAGTAACTGGATAATCAATAGTAAAATTAAAATTAAAATGGAACATCAAAAGCAAATTCCAAAATATAACAAGTTGAGGTTGATCTATTTAATTATTGTAAATAATTAAGAATCAGTGTCTTTTGATGCGCATTCCGAGTAATTGGAGGAATTTTTTAAGTCTTGTATATAAATGGCACTTTTTAATAAACTTAACACTGTCACAGCAAATGGAAGTGTTCTCTTTTGTGAGCTTTGAGAGGTCTGTGAAAGCAGTGGATGTGAAGTTACGAGGAGAGTATTCTAACGCCACCCCCGGCTCACAAAATTAGCAGGCATCTAAAGGGAAGACGCTGACGAATGCTCTAGAAGAGTTTTGTATTACCTCAGGGAAGAAGGTTCTTTACGTGTGTGACAAAGCGATTATCCAGAACACACGGAAATCAATGTAACTTTGCACGTGTATTCAAGCATCAAAATCAGAATACAGTTTTTACAAAAAATATGCATTTGCTTATGTTCGCCTCAACGGACAACTCTCTCCTAAGCCGATATTCAATCTTAAATAAACACTCTTTGAATAAGAACGCTTTCATCAAATTGAACCCGTGGACGGTTATCACTTAGCCCTCGGTGACTCGTTGGTTAGAGTGCTCGCTTTCGCTTCGTCGGCTAGAGTGCGCGCAACCTCAGGTTCGTTTCCCAGTCGGGGCAAAAATTAACTGTGCGCTTTCCAGCAATGTTGCTGAGTGACGATGAGAAAGCTCACTCGGGTTGAGAAGACCAGAGATACGGGGCGTAGAGATCGCTATGTGCTAACCATACGTACCCCTCAATCCATGGCCACAAGGCCGAGAAGCCGCTGGTAGGCCTTAGCTCGTAAAGAGCTGTTGTGCCAAAGTACATATACACATACGGTTATTACTTCCTAATTATTGGTACTAATTTTACTTTTAATTTCCACAAATCAAAGTTAAGAACACACAAAAGAATAGCTTCACACATAAACTCTTATATACATTTCAATTGGAAAAAGAATGTCAAGACCAAAACATTCAATAATCATTTCACAATCAATGACATTGAACCTGACAAGTTAGGCAAATTTAAATGTAATAATGTTATAAAGTTTCAAGGCATTTAAATAATCAGTTTTAGAACGAAATTATTTCTGTCCTCTTTCAATCTCTGGAATAAATTAATTCGTCGCGAATTTTCTAATACATTCTCCCCAAGTTATTCACAACAAGAATCGGAATTACTAATTATTTGGGAATTACTTACCTGGTTTTATTACTATATATTTCGGAATTACTTATCTGGTCACGAATGCGCCTTAAACACGATACTCCCGCGGCCGTCGACCTCCCAGCTCGCGGCGCATCCCTATGCCCTGTCAACAAATTGCCTTGCCGTGGCTTGCCGCGTTCGACCTTCGTCGACATTCCGGCGTCGCCTCGCAGCCTCCATCGGTGGAGGTGCAGCGTCCTCTCGTCTACTGTCTTCTCGCCGCACTCGCAATGTTCGACGCGTACGTGCAACTAACGTCCCTGGAACCCCACACTTATAGCATTTTAACAGTTCTGGCGTCTGCCTACAATACTCGTTCGATTCACGCCCGCTTGCACAAGCTCAGTTCCTACTCGCAGCTTCCATTGTGCAATAGTTTAATTTAATATGCAGTCAAATGAATATTCTCGAAACAGTTCCAATTCACAATGCTTCAACCATTCTGCTAACAATTCTTAAACGATCACAGTTCTTTCATAAAAATGGCTAATGTGCGCACAAGTATTACGCGAACAGCAAAATTGAAATTACCACGTCTCACATCAACAACACGTGGCCTCTTCATGGCCAACTAATTACTAGGCCGCTCGTACAAGAAGGGGTTTTGTCGGGCCGATGGCAGAGATCGCTAAGGCAGTAGTGTCGTAGTGATCTCGGACCGAAGGGTCGCGGGTTCGAGTCCCGCCTCGGGCATGGTTGTACGAAGTAGGGTCAAAAAGTACCCGGAATTGGTTATTAAAAATTTATTAAAAATATTTATAACATTCTTACATTATTTCCCTTCAAAATACTCTCCTCCTGCATCAACACATTCATTCCACCGTTCATATAATTGTTGGAAACGCTCTTGAAAGCCGTTTTCTGAAAGTTCCTTCAGCCGCTCCGTCGCATTTTCAATCACCTCTGACGAATCAGCAAAACGATGTCCCTTCAATGCCATTTTTAACCTTGGAAACAGGTAGAAATCTGGTGGTGGGAGATCGGGAGAATATGGGGGATGTTCCAGAGTGGTAACATTATTCTTGGCAAGGTATTGTTTCACCATTAGGGATCGATGTGCTGGGGCATTGTGCAACAAACACCAGTCATTCTCTGCCCATTTTTTAGGTCGTTTTCGTCGAATTGCATCTCGGAGCCGTTTTAAGATCTCTGTGTACAATTCTTTATTTACTGTTCTCCCTTCAGAAATAAATTCATAATGAATCACTCCACGGTAATCAAAAAACACCTCCAACATCACCTTACCCCGGCTTCTGTCCAAGCAAAATTTTTGTTTTCTTGGTGAAGTTTTTGACTTCCATTCAGCGGACTGCCGTTTTGTCTGAGGGTCGTAAAGAAAGCACCATGTCTCATCACCTGTAACAATTTTGCGCAGGAAGCTGTCATCTGCATCAGCCATTTCAATCAAGTCCCTGGACATGGTCACTCTCATTTCCTTTTGCTCAGGGGATAACATTTTTGGAACAATGTGCAAGCAAACACGATGCATGTTCAAGTCATTATGAAGAATGCTGTGAACACTCCCATGTGAAATACCAACTTCAGAGGCAATAGTATTGATGGTTGTTCGCCTGTCCGCACGCACAATTTGTCGAACGCGCTCAACATTGTCGTCTGTAGTGGAAGTGGAAGGCCGCCCAGTCCGAACGTCATCTTCAATTGTTGTGCGACCGTCGCGAAAACGCTTATGCCACTCGTAAACTGCTGTTTTCTTCATCGCAGAATTTCCGTATGCTTTTTTTAGCATCTCAAGAGTCTCCGAGGGTGATTTCTCCAGCAACACACAGAATTTAATATTGCCACGCTGCTCTAATGACATTGCACAATCCGACGAAAGAAAGAAACTACGATCTACAATATTAAACACCGAACGCACGGAACCAACTACAACTGCCTGCTAACCTCAAAAGCACATTCACTACCAGTTATGCCAACCTCACAAACAAAAATTTCCCTTTCAGCTAACAAATACTTGACTGTAAGCGACCATTCCGGGAACTTTTTGACCCTATCTCGTATTTGTGTTCGTCCTTTCACCCCTTATCATCAATCACCATATCGTTTCATCCACATAGTTACCATACCGTTAACAGCAATAGTGGTCGCTAATGACCTAAGATGTTAATGCGACCTTAAATAACCAATTAAAAAAAAGAAGGGGTTTTTGCTCTGTTCTCGACAGTATTTATGTGGCGGCCTTCTCATGTTAGAGGAAGCGTGATGTTATGCCCCTCTCAGGACTGATTCAGAAAGCGTACCTATCAGAAAGCTAGGCATGCAGTTGTGGTCAGCTGATACATGATCGCGCTTCCACTGACCACTGCGGCATGCGTACTCTGAACTCTGCATTCTCGCGATGTGAAAGCTGCGTTGGTGGCTGAGACGTTTGGTGAATATTGCCGAAAGTCACAGAATGAAGAGCTTCCAAGTTATCTCTTCGCGAACATTTTCTAGCATGACCCAATCTGTATCTTCTTACATCTCTAGGTCTTGCTTTTTGAGCTTTCTCGGATAATTATCCAATAGGCAATATGGCGTGATCAATATTTTTTGCACCACGAATGAAAACTTTGTGTACTGAAGAAGGCACATTATACCATGGATAATGTGCTGCATATAGACTTGCAGTACTTAAGGAGTAATCTTCGAATGCTTCCGAGTCTATTGCAAAACCAGAAGATATTGTGGTCAGGATTGTTGCAAACCAGCGAATCGTCTTCGTCGATGCCTAAATACCTGCCTGTATGCAGATTTCTCCGGGCACTTAATAAATAGTCGAGCGGTGTTTCCGTCATTAGTTGACCTCGAACCACTTTGTTTAGGTTGGACAACTAGAAGACCAACTTCCTAACGAAATCTCTTCGTAATTTCTTTCTTTCTTCTGTTAAATTATTCACTGTCACTACCCCTTATTTGCCGCTTTCTTATTGTTAATCTGTATGCAATAAACATTCAAATAATTTGATCCGAGCATGAAGAGGCCAAGTGTGTATGTTTGAGAATCGGAACTAACAAGAGTAAGATCTACATTATTCATGTCTTTAGACACACTCCGCACACATGCTTAGCATTGCGTTACAGTGCTACACCATGGTCATCACTAACAGTGAAGTAACTGAAAATTGATTCTGCGCTTGATTCGGCCTCTCAATTTCTTTTATGTGTCTGAGAGTCCATTCGGATGTCTCTTTTCCATTACAATTTTAATTGGCCTACAAAATCTTGTGGAAGACGGACATGGATTCTGCCAAAACTTCTTTTTTTCATGAGGTGATGAAATTAGCTGCATGGGGACAAGAGGCACAATAAAAATATCTTCAGCACTATGATCACTTCCGGACGAAAACTTTTGTTTGTAAGCACTGTGAATACCGCCAATATCACAACCCCACTTACACAAAAGCTGTAAATGCTCTCCAATATTTAAATTATTTTTAAAAACTTCTTGTGATAAAGCAATTGCTCATATAGTTATTCTCAACTAAAAATTCCAAAGTATCTTGGGCAGTAAATGGTAGGGGAAAAGAACTTGGATTCTTAAGGAGAGTATGTAGTGGAATTTTGACGAAAAATTGAAAAATTCTTGTCATGGCGTACGTAAACGCGCATTTGTTTATAAAGACATTCTTGCAATTCTGAGTTAAAAGTTAGATTTCGAGTGGAAAAAGCTGATAAAGCAGTGGAAGATCATAGCAAACAGGCAAAAAAGAAGAAGAGAAATATCAAGAAGAAAAGAGAAGAGAAGAACAGATATCATCAAATGAGGCTTCTAGACTATTGTAGTGGTTGGTGGGTGTCACTGTTTACTTTGAATGCCATTTTCCGCACATTTATTTCCAGTGGACGCTGGTGCATTTATCCCCAAAAATACTTGAACAAGAACAATAAATGTAACTTTTATTGTTCTTGAGAAAAGTGCACCAGAAGTTTGAAGATTTAACATTACCAGAATAGAAACTACATACTCCCCTTAAAAGCTTTTTTAAATTTTGTTGCTCTGGTAGGAGTTTTAGTCATCTCGTGAAATACGTTGTCACATTTCTTTGACAGGGAGCCAGCAAGAAAATCCTCGTATGATAAGCTCAAAGCAAAACTTTTTGAGCAGTTAGCCAGTGTGATGAGGAGCAGGGAAACGCAAGTATGGCGGCCTTTAGGTGTCGGCGTTACGCTGTACAATTTTTTGAATGTGTCAAAAATAATTATGCCATTGGAGAATGAGTACACAGCTAATTCATGTTGCATATTATTCGTTAGATAGCCAAAGTGTGAAGGAATTGTATGCCGTATCGATGGGGCGTCTCAAAATGTACACCAAATTGTATACAAAGTGACTTTTTTTAATGCTCTCTTGTATTACGAGCTCAAAGTTAATGTTTTTCTCTAATGTTAGAAAATTATTTTTCATTGCCGATTATGACCACGCCATACTGTTTCGGTGCCTCTAGGTATCCATCATATTGATTCAAAGATATTCAATTTGTCACTAGGTCATGTATCACAGGTACACACACGAGAAAAATGTTTTTTTTATTGATATTAATGTCTACAAGACGAATCTGTTATTGCCATACCAATTGGAAGTCTTGAAAGTAAGAAATTAGCCTGTAAATTTGTAAAATGTTTTACATGTATGATGCATAACTGGTACACGTGCCACTCTTATGTTTTTTAGTCATGTTTAATGTCTGAAATACCGAGACACACATATACCATACCGATGTTATGCATCTAAGCGAGGAATAAAGATGCATATTTGTAAAATATTTTTAAAGTATAGGAAATATAATTAAGTTATAATTATTCTAACTTTTGTATATGTACTCATTCTTGGAAAAGAAAGATACTGCAGAAATTCTATGACAATCAATATCTATCATTCTCTTCTTGTCGCGTTTGTGAGCCCAGGGGCATGACATCTGTAAGTTGTATTATTTACTTATTACTAAGTGTTATTATTTACTAAATGTATCTCTTAATTCAATTCCATCTATATTCTAAAATTCTAAATATATTCTATAAATTTATGTATTACGTGGTTAGGCGGAAGAGCGGGCCTGATGGCCCGAGTCTCGCCACATAAATAAAGTCATTATTATTATTATTATTATTATTATTATTATTATTATTATTATTATTATTATTATTATTATTATTATTATTATTATTATTATTATTATTTTATTATCATTCAGGTGACCTTTTTCTTTTTGGTCAATCAATCTACATGTTTGCAAAACCAAATTAAGTGGTAGTGGAACATGACTTTTCATGTAATATTTATACGCGCACATCACATGTGAACAAGAAATTAATATACCTGCCCGTAAATGAAAAAAAAAATTGCTTTCAATGAAAGTATTAAAGTAAAATATCACAGTAATTAGAGATGAAATTATGGAATAAAACTAGTATAAGTAAAATATAAGTAGGAAGTGGAACTCACCAAAACATGTTAATAAAAACTTTGTAAAAATTAAAAAAATCAAAATAAACACAAATAAGCAAAAACATTTCCAATTGAAATGTATACATCCTCCCTTCAAGGATTTATTAAATTGATATGTTAGTTCTATAAATTATATTATTTCTAATTTGTCATAAAATGTTGGAAATCAACCAATTATTTCCATTTATATTGTTGTTACGATCATACTATTACTTTCCAGCGCTTACCAATGATTTTATGAAGATTTTGAAATAAACAGATTTATCAGTATGGTAGTCATTTATTGACGTCTCATTAGTATGGCATTGCATCCATTTATCCAAATGGTCATGGAGGGTCCAGAAAATGGACCGCCATACTTGTAACTATGATACGAACGTACATGGCCTACTGACAAATTGAACATCTTGGAATCAATATGGCAGCTTCTTAGAGTCGCCGGAACGGTATGGCGTGGTCAAAATCGGCAATAAATAAAAACATTTCTATCATTCGAGCTTTGAGCTCGGAATACAAGACAGCATTAAAAAATGCCATTCAATATGGCGTACAACTTGAGACGCCACATTGGTATGGCATGCAACTCCTTCATATTTTGGCTATCTAACGAACAATATACAACAAGAATTAGCTGAGTACTCATTCCTTAATGGCATAATTTTTTTGACACATTCAAACAATTGTGCAACGCAACGTCTACACCTACAGGCCGCCATACTTGCGTTCTCCTGTCCCTCATAACTCTGGATAACTTCTCAAAACGTTTTAGCATTGAGCTTATCATACGTAAATTTTCTTGCTGGCTCCCGGTATATCTCGTTGCGTACACAATTTTTCGTTTCGAGTGCGATGTAATGTTTGAATGCGCTTCCCCTTGCCTCTGTCATTACATTTATTAAAGCTTTTTCACGACCTCCTTATGCCTGAACTGGTAGATAAAGTAGTTTGCAATATACTAGAAGATGTTATTGTCATGTTCATTTCCGGGAATTGAATCGCACTATCTAGCTCCTTTGAATACTTTTTAATGAAGTGGGGCTCCACGTAGCGGCATTTTTTTTTTTATTTAAGATTTTTTATTTCCTTGTTCGACATTATTATGTCTTTCAAGGGTTTGATGATACATAATATACAATTTTGTTGTAATTACATTTTGTCATGTATGAACAATGGTAGAAGACTAATATTTACAATAACACAATAACGGCTAAGGATACCCGGAAGGGTCCTTCAGAGAAAGAAAATGCATACAATTTGAATTTAGACATAAGTATTTAATTTATAAATGTTGGAACCTGCTTTACAGCTAATTAGGGAGGATGTATTAGGTCTTTAGAATATCTTGATTTTATTCGTGGAAAGAGATTGGCTGATTTACCTAGTGTACAGAGGAGTGGCTGGGCAAGATGAAAGAGAAGAGTAGAAATTAGCAGAAAGTTTTAAAATCCAAGTTTTCAGAGGTTCTATAGATAGTTCTTTTAAAATTTGATCATTTCTAATATACCATGGAGCTTTTAAAACATTTCTTAAAAATTTATTTTGCAATACTTCCAGTTTTTGAAGGTTGCTTTTAGCGGCACCTCCCCAGATTGGGCAGGCGTAGGTCAGTGAAGGTCGTACAATGTATTTAAATATTATTAATGCTGATTCTATTGATAATTTTGATTTTCTATTTATGAATGGATACAATTTTAATATTTTTATGTGTGTGTTATTAGCTATTGATGTTATATGGTTTTTCCAGGTTAATTTGGTATCTATTTGAATTCCAAGATATTTAACAGGAGTGTCATTTGGAAGCCATTAACTGCATGGTTATTAAGGGAAAACCGTTTTAAGGAGAAAATTTTTGCTTGAGATTTTAGGTGATTTATTTTTATTTGCCAGTCATTGAACCAAGACATGAGGAGATTTAGGTCATCTTGGAGATTGTCTCTACCTAAAAGAAGATCACTATGAGTGGTAAATATTGCAGTGTCGTCCGCAAATAAGGCAATATCTGAGTGTAAGAGGTAAGGCATATCAGAAATAAAAACATTAAAAAGCATAGGTGATAAAGTGGATCCTTGGGGTGAACCGAGGATGGGATATGGTAAATGTTTAATTACAATATTAGGAATTAAATCTAAGCCTGGTGATTTTTTGTTTTTAAGTTTGGAAATTATGTATTTGACTTCAGATGGGGAAATAAATTTAATTCTTTCAGGAACTGTATGAAGTGGGTTGGCTAATGATTGGACTATGTTTTGGGTAAAGGAAATATTATAAGGGAGATTATTGGTAAAGGAGAGTTCAAAATGATTTGCCAATAGTTCTGCTTTTTCAGAATCAGTAGTTGCTGATGTGTTGTTATTATTATTTTTTAATGGGAGTAATTGTTTTTTGTCATTTGTTATATTTTTAATTGCAGACCAGGGAAGCAGAGTTAGGTTGAAGCTGGGATATATAATTTGTAAATTTAGAAAACCTGTATTGTTCTAGTTTATTTTTAACTTCATGAGTAAGGCGATTTAAGGTAGTTTTAGTATCAGGATCTCAAGTGATTTGCCACTTTCTACGAGTTACATGCTTGAGAGCAATTAAATTTAATATTTCTTTTGGTAGGACAGGTGAGACTGATTTGTTAGGATTATTACCTGTCTTTGTCGATAATTTAATAGTTTCTAATATATTTCTTTGTATTATTAAAACTTCAGCATCTACATCAAATGGAGTATGGCGAGAAGTAGGATAATCATTTTTTTGAAGCATATATGACTGGAAAAGTTTCCAATTTATTTTTCCTTTAATTAGGGAATTATGGTTCTGCTGTGGAATAACATTATTAAAGTTAATTAATACAGGATTGTGATCCGAGTTTAATGCTGGTATGCAGTATTGTGTGAGTGGGAAGTTTAAATTTTGTGAGACTGCAATGTCCAAATCTGGAAAGGTATTATTTTGGTAATGGGAGGTTGGGGGGGCGTATATTTTGTAGTTGTTTATTGAATAATATTATACCTTGAGGGGTAGTCGTTTTACATCCCCATGCTTGGTGTTTTGCATTGAGATCTCCAATTAGTAATATTTTATCATTATTATTGAAGAGTAGTTCTTTTTGGTTTTTTTTTTTTTAATTGGTACAATATTTGTGAATGTTTGATTTTTCTTTTGATTAGTATTGCTACCCCACCCCACCATGTAAAGAAGCTCTATCTTCTCTGTATGTGATATAATTTGGAATATTAACTTTTTAGCATTGTTTAGATGTGTTTCCGTAATACACGCTATATCAATTTTTTGGTCATTTAGAAAATGTTTGAATTCATTTATTTGACGAAATAGTCCATTGGCATTCCAGTTTAATAATTTTATTTTATGGTGATCCATTATTGATTATTCTTGGCAGTACTTCTATTATTAATTGCTGAATTTGTGGAATTAATATATTTAAAATCTGAGTTGTTAAACTTGGAATATATTTATTAAAATCTATTGTAGTAGGTGGGGATGGAACAAAGTTATTTTCAAGATACGTTTGTGAATTTCTGAGAGTGATGGTAGACGGGAAATTTTTTTTTTGGGGAGTTTTTTGAGGGGGTTGAATTAAAGGATTTGGACTGATTTCCAATGGATTTGAACTAGATTTTGAATTACTATTTTTGAAGAATCTACTGTGTTTTCAAAGTTCACATTGAGGAGAGTTTTAGGTTTTTTACATTTTTTTCGAAATTCGTTGACTTTTACTTCACTATTGAATAATTTTCTTAATTTGATTATCTCCCTACTCTGATCACTGTCTAAGAGTTCCAGTGCACACATTTCTAAGGCTTCTCTGTTTTTCCCAAAGAGTCTGTAAACAGAATTTACTGAGAATGTTTGACCTAATTCTAACTTAATTTCTTCGTTAGTATACGAAGTTGGTATGTCATAAATAATAGCTGAAAGTACTCTTTTTGTTGGATCCCTACAAGTAAAATAATGAATATTATTTAGGTCAAAATGTTTTCTGTACTTTCTATAGTCTTCTATTGTTTGGAAGAATATAGAAACATAGTCGTTTTTAATTTTAGTACTAAACTCATTATTTACTATTTGCTTAATTTCTAAGATAAATGAGTTGAAATTTCTTACGGTACCTTAAGTTTTACTAATATTTATTGGGGGTATTTTTGCTGGTTCTAAGATTCGGAATAGTACTATCAGATTCATCTGTAACTTCGTGGAGTACTTGAAACGGGTTGTCAGTGGGAATATTATATACAGGAGGTAAATCTTGCGAACTGGCACTTTCTTCACTGCTTTCACTATAATCACTTTGATGAGAACTTTCACATAGATGAGATGCACTATTTTGAGTAGGATTTTGTGATTCACTTGGGACGTCCGTTGGGCTGTTTGGATTTTCAGAAGGATTTTGCTGAAGTAGCCGTTGAAGTTCCTGCGACTGTTGTCGTAGAAATAGTATTTCATGTTCCAAGGCTTGAATTTTTGCTTCTGGAGATATGATTGCGTCAGTGTTGTAATTAGGATTTTGAACCATGTTAAAATTTAAGTCGTTGCAGTTTGGAGTAGGAACGCACTGGTGAGCAGTTAAAAGCGCCGACGAGATGGCCTCGGGTAACGATGGGTCTCCATCTTGGGAGACCCAAGGTTCGCCCCTCCTATCAATACAAGGCGTTGGCTATTTACCTGGTAATCCGGCAATTATTGATGGCCCACAGAAATAAGTTGGTCCACCTCCCAGCACGCACTCCCCACTTACAACTGACACAATTGTAGTTTAGCTTCCACTAGCTCGGAAACACAAAACTTTATAAAACTGGCACTGGTAACGGTAGCGGAGCTCGACCTCAGAACGTCTGCTCTGCTCGGCGTCACAGACCGGACCTAGCGGCATTTTCCCAATAAACTCACAAAATTGCCATAAAAGTCTTGAAAAGTGTCTTTTAGACATTTCTTCATTCTTCGCATTCTCGTAAACCTAGCTTCACACTGTATCTCCGATTTGACGTCTCCTTTTCTGCGCGCAACGGGAAACAGACCACAATGGGTAACTTCAAGACGCATGCAATCATTTAAATAAAATATAATTTTCTTTGGACGTGAAACTCAATGCATCATAAAGTAAACATTCTCAGCAATGAAGTGATACATTTTTTATTGTAATACCGATTAATCTACATAGTTGAAAATCTACCTGAAAGTCGGAAAAGTAAAATTACGCTCCCGTGCCACTCCTACGCCACAGCTTGTTTTACGCTAAGAAGAGTGATTGATAAAAATGTTAATGCCGATTCATAAAAACGTTACTTACTTGACTGTGAAAAACTTCCACATCGAAGAGCATCGTATTCACCTTTCCATTACAACTCCGCACGTTTATGTCTTCGGGCGTCTGTCGAGCGACTGACTCGCGCAGTGCTTCCTTTAAGATAAGAGCTCTCCCAAGGTGGCAACCGTGAGCCGCAAAAATTAACCAACTATCAAATCTTATTCTGCCAGCATTGATGATCAAGTTCACGAATACAAAAAGGCGATTTTAAAATGTTGGGGAGGGGAGTTTAGTTCCGCCTAGATTGGCAGTTGGCCTTCTGTACCATGGTTTGCTTTCGTTTTGGTTTGATTTATTTGGTCAAAGAAAAAAAAACAGTAAAAACTGTATACAACGTATGAGGAAGAAGATTATCTGCGCACGTTTTCTTGAGTACCAGAATCCCATCCCAACATTTTAACGATTTATGGTTGAAAGATGAATGAAAGTTAAAACAATAAAAATTTATAATAATATTTTTAAAAAAGCGCAAGATTAGCAACATAAAAAAACAGATATTTTCGTTTCCGAGTTTTATAAAAACTATTTGCAACGGTAAACGAACCGCAGATTTGATGTTTCTGCATTGCTAACAATATAGTAACTTACCCTCAGCTCTACTCCTACCACTACAATCAAAAGGAGAGCTCAACAAAACGTGCGCATATTGAAACTACATTTATGACCAGAAGCAAAACAAGGGGCCATCTCAGCATTTGTTCAATTAATAAGGGAAACTGGACAAAACCCTAATGGAGATGAGGGTCATTGACCCGAAATCTGAAGTACATGTATTGTTACAGGCATATTGTCTCTTTTTAGTATACAATACAAATGTAAACTAATCCATTATATATCATAGTTTTGTTAAAATAAAAATTTTCTTTTTGATGATCAGTATAGTCTCGAATAATATAGAAACATATATGCAGTAGAAAAGATTTTACTTTTAACTTAAATTTGTGTACCAATTTTAATTGTTTAATGTCATCTGGCAACGCCTCGTAAAGTAACGTACATGCATTGTATGTGAATTTCATGTAGTGAGATGTTGATACAGACACTTCATGAACGTGATTTCTATGACGTGTATTGTAATTATAAATATTAGTATTGCATAAAAATATGTTCCCATCATTTAGTAAGTCAGTTTGACAAATATTAAAGATTCGTAAATAAAAAGACAAGGCAATGGTGAGATTCCAAGCTAAATGAAAAGAGGCTTGCAGGGATCACGTAATGGCATTTTTCATTATTCGAATAATTTCCTTTTGCAATATAACGGTCTGGGTACTACAATATCAGCTTTCCCCGAATATTATGCCATATCTCAACCGGGATATATATTTGCAAAATAGTTACAACGAGCTGCATGAAGGCTGACTGAATGTGAAAGAATTCTGAATACGTAACATAATCAACTTAATTTAGTGTTTAATTCTGATATATGTGCATTCCATTTGAGGTTTGACTGGATTGAGAGACCTAATTTTTTTTTACTTTAACATCAACTAATTGTATATTATTCATTTTCAATGGACCATGCGATTGCCGATTTGAAATACAAAAATATTTTAAACCGTTTTTCCTTCCTTAACTATTATTATGTTCTTACTAAACCAAATCGAAACTTCTGAAATTGTACTATTTATTGCTTCTTTTTTCCAAAGAACAAAGGCAAACGGAACTGTTTTTCCATTTGTAATAGACGAGAACATATCATTTACGTATAACAGAAAGAGGATAAGACCTAGGATCGAACCTTGCGGGACTCTATGCTCAATTGGCAAGGTATGGAAAGGTAAGTAAATAACGTCATTTCGTGCTAGTACGATATTTCTACTCTTTGAGGTCGATATTTAAGGTACGAGGTTATTCAATCTAGGGCAATACCACGAATCCCATTTGAAGGTAATTTTGAAACCAAAATGTTATGGTCAATAACAATATGGTTCTATACTTACCGATTAGCAGATTTTTTTACACCAAATGTATTCGCCAGACCTCTCCAATACCCATTTTTGTTAAATAAAGCACATATTTGCTGTTTGGTGATTTTTGCCTCCCTTTCTAAATATATAGCATAATTAATCAACAAGAAAAGCTGTCTTGAACAACTAAACATAACACAAAGGCATAACCTCTTTTTATCAACTAAAACAACTGCCTGTTTACTTCTGGATTTGAAGTTATTTGGTCTCAATATCAAAAGGCTCAATTTGAGTGTGATTTGTCTCAATGTAAACGAGTTTGTTCCCAATTTTAGGGTATTGGTTCCCAATTTGAGAGCGTTTGTTCTCGATTTGAATGTGACTGGTCTCATTTTGAAGTGGAAAATGTATAGCCGGCTGCTTTCATCGGTAGGTGACCATAGTTTCTCCGACCAATACCATATATAATATGATGGAACAGTATTACGGGCCACCAACCGCGCTCGATCCTTCCTTTCTCTTCCTTGTCCCCCCTTCTTACACACACTTACACGTACATGAACTAAACTACCAAACATGCCAGGAAACCAGTTGTAAGCTTAGAGGTTGTCCCGACCGGGGCGCAGCCCCGCTGGTGGGAGATACCTAGTTAGGGAAACACCGCAAGCCGATGCAGGCCGGCGCGGGTCTCAGCAACCAATTGGGGAAGACCGCCACATCCAGCAACAAAAACAAGAACTATATTTACGGGACTACTGACCTTAGCAGTTTACGCGTCCGGAATCATCAATCAATCAATTAGGGATGCGATATCGACCATGAATGTTCCAAAACATTCATGTATAAAATTAAAACATCGATGTAAAAATGCATCAGTTAAACAACATCGATGTTTTAATGGTTGGTTTTGTGACTTCTAAAATTTACATTAGCGCGGGAAAGAATTTAATTTAGCAGTGGCCATGTTTATTATTTATATTAAAATTTAACTGAGAAAATAAACTAAAAAATTAACAAAACTGAGCCTGAATCCTGAGTGCTCGCGGTCATCTCAAGGGGTTAGAGCTTCGTCAGTTCGCAGTAGCAGAACGCGGAAGAAAGGAGACCTCACGTCTACTGCACATGCGCGTATTTCGCTCGCAAAGAGGCCGTCAGGCCTCTTTGCGAGCGAAATATCCGGAAAGGCGTAAGGTCCGGGCATCGCGGTCATCTCTCGGAGGAGAGTCTCGTCGATGAATGTAACTCGCTTCGTTCGAACACATGAACTGACAGTGTATTATTTTATAGTTTAACTTTTAAAAAATTTTGATTGTGAAACTTTGTCATTAAAAAATAAAACATCAATGTATAAACATCGAGCACAAAATATCGATGTGAAGAAATTGGCTGTAACTTAATCGATTCGTTGCAAGAATCATGGGTGTTTTGAAAACATCAGCATCGATGTCGCATCTTTTGCGTCAACGCACGGGCTACGCCAGGGCTGCTCAGGTAAGCGACCCACTTGGCGGGCCCTGGCTCGGTGCTTATCTGCGGACCGAAGCTGTAGCCCGCTGCTTCTCGCGTCAGCCCCACGGAAGGGAATTTATTTATTTCTTTAGTCAAAAACAGTCAAAAACTATATGTGACGTATGTGGGAGAAAATCATCTGCGCACGCTTTCTTGAGTTTCAGAATCCCTTCCCAACAATTTAACTATTAATAGTTTAAAGATTAATAATAATAATAATAATAATAATAATAATAACAACAAATTTTAAAAAGCGAGGGATTAACATTTCAAATACTAGATATTTTCGTTGCCAAATTATAGAAAACTTATTTTTAACGGTAAGGTATTGGAGCGTGATCGGCACTAGTCTAATGAAAGACACGCGGGCCAATGCGGACAGTTTGGCTTCAGTTGTTGCATTTGAGCAGCCCTAGGCTAATCGGAAGCGCCTCGGCGCACGTGCTTCTAGTCTTTGTTCCTCCTTACAATGATCCTGACGTAAACAAAGAAACATAGTATTCATCCGCGACTTTTAACCTCATTAGCCGAATCACTGGAGGCTTCTTCCTAATGGTACACGTGTACCGGAACTGTCAGAAGTGTAACGGCAACAGCAGTCTGTCTGCGATAAGAATAAAGCTTCGATTTTTAGCAGTGACACACGCATCCTGTTTCACAATCGTATCTCCTCATTACAGACTCGTCTGGAAGATGTCCAACACCCAAATCGTTACTTTCCCTGGTGTGATTAAGTTTCTGTATGTACTCACCTATCTGCGTGCATTCATTACCCTTGAGACTTGACGAAGACACCCCCGTTGACGATGATGTGCATTCGGCAATCTGTTGAACGGCCAATGTAAGAATTTCTTCATCCACGCAAGGAAACGCTTAAAACTACCGTTTTATTCAACCCATTATAATGGTTACCTCTTTTATATTTCGTAAAACACGGTTCAACCTCAGGATCTGACATTACAAAATGATAGGTCCGCACAGAAATTAAAATTATCAAGAGATTCTACGCCAATCTTGCCACACTAAGCGAAGAGAAATGACTGCTCTATTGCTCAAAGGGTCCAACGAACGCTGCGTTTGAAACTTCTGTTATGAGTCAACCGCCAATAAAGCTGTCAGTACCGGACGACGAGTATAAGGTATCTTCGCTGCCATTACTCGACGCCTTGGCCTTGGGCGAATTTCAGAGCAATGATCCTATTCTAGATTGTTTTCTGGGATCTACGATCATTTTTTCTTGATCTAAACGCATTCTTTTATTTTCAAATTTGCATTTAAAGAAGAAAATTTATAATTTCGACGAGATCTATTTTCAGAAGTCAAGCATTACACCTCCACACTCGCAAATCCAAGCAACCGATAAGAGGCTGTATTAAGCACGTGTATTTGTTTACATCAGGATCATTCTAAAACTGAACAGACCTTACACAGCAGCAATGGCAACATGACGCTCCAGTAGCACCGGTGGTAAATGAAATCTCCCTCCATGCAGTTGACTCCGTCCCCACCAGAGAGGAGTGAAATCGGTCCCGCAACTTAGGCATGTGATAGAATTAGGTCAAGGTTACAAAAAAATTAAATTACGTTTGTTGTTTCTAAGCAAATATTTGCTTGTATTTTACTGTACATATCTTCTTTTCACTGAATCAAAATCTCGTTGTCTTATGAATACTTTGCTAGATGTTTCGGCATCTGCATTGCTAGAGGAAAATAGAACTGAGTTTTATTCCACGACGCTCTTTGGAGTGACAATGGACTCACAAGCTTGTGGAATTCACGATGGTGGGAGGCGCGCCACTGCCACCGATAGGCAACCTTGACGCGACTGCTATTCAGTCAGACTCTTTCGCTTCACGCGCATAAGTTCATTACCGTCTTGTAGATGTTTGTCGATTTCACCATCACTCGCCAAATCCGTCTTGACGATCGTCACTTTTCACGAACGTCAAAATATTTTCGCATTCTTACGTTTCAACAACTTTTGTGTTAGAAATGACGCTCCGCAAACTTAGACGATTCGTCAAGGATGTGAGTTGATTTTTCCCCTCGTACAGAGGTTGGCTAAAATGTCGTTCCGCATTGGTCATTGAGGCTGCTGACTACTGATGACGTATGAACTATTACATTCCACGTGTGTGCAATCTATCATCTCTGTATCCCCAGGAAAGTTCGCTTTTCTAGAAAAAAAAAACTCGCCTTGTTTATTAGGCTTCGGCACTCCCTGGAAATACCACATATTGAGGGCGTAAAGAAGGATTTGCGAAGGAAACGATCTTTTCATTTACACTATCGCACTCTGTGGATGACAAAATTCCGGCAACGGCTGGAGGAAATGTCCCACAGAATAAAATATTAAAGCTATCAACTCCTATTGGGCATTGGTATTAGAGGCTTATTTCTGTTTGAGGGATATTCCAATCGCTGTTTTATTTCTTCTGATTTTTTCCAGAACACCGAATTCGATATTCTCTCGTTTTGAATTGAGGATCTTCCAATTAATAAAAAGTATATATTTTTGACAAATTGCGTGTTCTGACCCATTTTTTGTAAATATATATAAGTTAAGCATCAACATTATCTCCCATGATAGCGCACACGCCCCACTTGAACAGCAAAAATAGTAAAATAACTAGGTTTAGTGGAATCCAATGCAGGCATTTGATTCACCCAAACCTCACAACAGCAGTTTAGCTAGTCATCAAAGTCGTTGATGGCGGGGTACCGGTCCGTCAAAATTTGACGAATAAAATTTAACGATCGTGAGGTGAAACGACCATGGCGTAAATAAGGTGTTTGACGCGCAGTCAATTGTTTGACGTCGGTTAAAGCTACTGATCAGTGTTGGTGAAACCGGCAGATCATATTGATCAAAATATCTCTGAGGCATTTTACTGACAAATGCTACAATACTGAACTACTATTTACCAGAGATACAGTATCTTAATCTGGGAAATAAGGAAACCATACAATTTGTAGAATAGTCCTAGTGTGGTACGAACCACAGAAAAAGATGGGCACTACCATTGAAACGCTTATTTCTCCTCATTACACTTCTAATTTCCTCCCCAAAGTCCTGACGAATAGAAGACTCCAAAATCTTTTCATTATCTATGCTACATGCGTCTGGTATATTCAATTTCAGCTTACATATTTTCATTATTATGAAATTGAGCCCGAGTCGCCTAATAATGGAAATAGCTCATATGTGTAATTTCTTCTTTTTTCAAAAGCATTTTATATGACTATTAGAATCCTAAACTCATTTTCTCCATGATTATTTAAACAATATTTGTATTCAGTTTGAGTTTCTTCTAATCTTCCTTGAAATGTATGGTTTAGAAAAAATAAGAGACCTACCGGTCACAAATATGGTATACAATTATTATTTGTCTTCAGAAGAACTTGTCCGGAAATTCACTTCAATATCATTGTAGGTTTTTCGATTAAGGTAAGAGGGTGGTGGCGGAGAGTCTTAAGTTTCCGCGCTGGATTAAAAAAAAGATTCTTAGCAAAAAGGATGCTTTTGCTTCGAACTCATTTCAAATATTGTTACGTTATAAGACATTTTAATTAACCATGTTAATACGTTAAAAACGAAACAATTTTTTTAAAAAACATGAAGGTAATAATGTGGAGGACGTCTGTACACAGCAAAAAATCAACAGCTGCGTGACCTGAAAACAGAACGCTCGGCATCGCCAGGGTGCGAAGCCAACTAAAGGGACCCTTATCCTATCTACAGATTGCACACAGAATTGTTTACGTTCGTGTGTAAACCACTTACTTTTTCCTGCATTTTATTTATATAGTACTAGAGAGAACTTTTAATAGGTAAGTCTTGAGGTTATAGCAGAAGTTGAATGAAAATAATCTAAATTTACATTCATTACATGCGTACGTTTCGGCTCTTGTATTGGGCCTTCATCTTGGCTGGAAATTTATTATAATTTCAATTACATGGGTTTTCTTATCTCTGACAATGCAGTTCGCAATATACGGAACAGGTACTATGCACTTTCCTCTCAAGTTCTTTTGAAAAAAGTCTTATTGATGCCAATTTTAAAAAATTTTAATAAAAAATTACACAAGTCTTGTATCCCTCTGTTTTTCAAAAAGATTAGAAAACATTTTTTACTATAATCATGAAAAAATGATGTTAGAATTTTAATAGTCAGGAAGGAAGGGTTTCAAAGAAGTAAAATTCACATTGTCTTTTAAAGTTAAAAATCGGTTAATGAGCAATTTTCACCATCTTCTCCAACTACAGCTTTTCGAAAAACTGTTATTTAATGAATTGGAATGTTTACTGATTCTTTTGACTTAAAACTCTTTTCACTACAAAAATAATATTGTTTGAATACACCATCAAGAGTTTTCAGACGCACAAAATTCCTTAGCTTCACGTCCTTTGAGAGTTATTGAATAATTGCTTATTTTCATGAATAAATTGGTATAACTTAATTACCAGTTGTTCGGGTTTAAAGACAATACAGGTATGGAATTAAAATAGTTAATGTCATTAGGGCCATAAACACCAAGTAACAAATGCAGATGACATTTGTAAACCGAGGCAATAGCACGGGTTTATTACCACTCGAGACTTATTTGCGTTATCGGCCGTATCTTTGTGCATACTTTTCATAATATATCTTATAAGATATACAAGAAATATCATTTCTTGGAACAAGTGTACTCACTTGAGGAAAATGAGGTTATTTTACGTAATATACATTTTTCTTTTCGTACTATTAATCATATTACAAACCAATGTGAATTACTTCTGAATTGTTTAAATCTGATTTGTTTTGTGCATCGCAATGTTTTTTCCCCTCAACAAACATTTGACTTGTGATGAATTGATGTTTGTTTACGTTCCTAAGGATGTTACAACCCATTGCTAAGGATGTTGCATGTTAACAGGGATTAAAGATGCATGTGACCGATAAAATCCTTAACGGACACTGGCTGTTAGGAAAGGCTATTCGTCGATAATAACAGTAGAGTATTGCGAAAAGAAAATAAGAAACATCATTTGTATTACCCATTGCTTGAATTTTTATTCTTGAGATCATTGCATCACTCCTTCAATCTACTTCACTCAAATAGCTACAGGGTTAACATTTTAAGTAGAAGTGTATATTGTGGGAAAATACTACAATGCATAAACATTCACCTAAGTTTTGTTCCCAGGAAAAATCTGTATGTATGGAGCATGGAAAACGGAGAATTAGTGAAAATTCTAGATGCGCATTTCGGACGAATCATTGCCTTGGAGCCTCTTACCATTGGAAACTGGAATTCTGTAAGCACTTTTCGTAATAATCAACTGCCATTGAAATATCACAGGAAATGTAAATTATCTTTTGAAGTTATGATTATTCATATTAGCAATCAATTTTTTCACAATAAGATACGTGCAAAATCAGTTTGGTCACTTGTAAAATGTAAGAGAGCTTCTCTTTCAATTCAACATTTTGACGAAAATTAGATCTTGTAATCTTATTTGAATAAACATTTCTTTTGTCATTGATAGACCACCCATCTCTCGTAGGTAATAACATCGTCGATAGACAGAACCGTGAAGGTGTGGAACATCAACAACATCTTCGAGCAAGTGCACGTGATCGACCGGCACGAGGTGCAGGTGGACGCCATCGGGCTGTGCCAGTCGGCGGGGCTGGCCGTGACGGTGACGCGCGGCTGCGTGGGCATCTGGGACCTGCAGATCGGGCGCCTCATCGCGCGCCTGGCGGACAGCCCGCTGGGGGCCATCGTCACGCACGCGCTCATCACCCCCTGCAGCAGGTAGCCCTCACCTTGTCCCCCCCGCGTCGCCCCTCGTCTCCCCCTCGTCACCCCCGCGCCACCACTCGTTACCCCTGAGTCACCCCCGCGTCACCCCGCGTCACCCCCGCGTCATCCTCGCATCCCCCCTCGTCACCTCTGAGTCACCCCCACGTCTGCCCCGCCTCACTCTCTCGTCACTCCCGTCACCCCTGCGTCACCCCCCTCACCCTCGTCCCCCTCGTCCTCCCTCTCTCGTCACTCCCGCGTCACCCCCGAGTCACCCCCACGTCACCCCCGCGTCACCCCTGCGTCATGCCCGCCTCACTCTCTTGTCACCCTCTCGTCACTCCCGCGTCATCCCCGCGTCACCCCAGCATCGCCCCATGCACCGACTAATGCCAACGTTCCGCGCTTCGTGAATCATGATTTTAAAATCGTCCGGTGCTTTCCGGAAAGAGCTTCATGCAACGGAACCAATCTTCGGACGTTTGTGATAACCCGTGGTACCAAGTGCGGGTACCCAGAAGCGCTACACTTCTATTTTCAAACTGGCACACGAAACATAACTCATAATACTTTGACAACACGAAAACAGCTCTAAGAGCCTAGGATGCATCGTTTCAGAGTAATGTTGCAGCTTATACGCGCATGTGCACCTACGATATTCAGTATTACGGAAAGTCAATTTTTTGTCTCGTGAGTTTGATTATCGCAGGAGGAAAATTCCTTATTCAGCACAATCAAATTTACGGGATATTGAAACGAAAATTTCGTTGAATTCCTACACAATATTTAAAATTTAAAATAGGATGCGATAACAGGCCGTTGTCTCTGCACTGTTCACCGGGAGGTTCTTGGATCACAGTCGCGACGGTTACGTGCTTTCGACACTAGCTACATAGCTAGGTGGAATTCAGAACTCCAGAGCACGAGCTAGCTCACGCGAGTAGTGACCTGAATAGACCAAATATAGAAAATGTTTAAATATCCAGACACCAATTTCGCACAGACAATAACTAGCGGCTAAGAGATATTAATTTCTCCATCGTTGCTGATCGGCGTCACAGACAACAACGGGAGGTCGAGACGTATTCATTCCTCCCTCGTTGCTGATCGGCAGTGGCGCGTTGATGATGCGCAGGTACATCGTATCGGCGGAGTCGGGCAACGTGCTGATCTGGAACCGGCTGACGGAGCAGGTGCTGTTCAAGGAGGAGCAGGCGGGCATCCAGCAACTTTGTCTCCTGGACGGCGGCGGCCGCTGCCTCGCTGCCTCCACGCCCCCAGGGCGCGACGCCGCAGCGGGGGAGGCGCCGCGCGCCCACGTCACCGTCACCGCGCGCACCATTCCGCGTGAGTCGCTCTTGCGCCCCGCCCACTCACGGCCGCTACCACAAAATATTACCCTCCGCGTCACCGTCACCGCGCGTACCATTCCGCGTGAGTCGCCCTTGCGCCCCGCCCACTCACGGTCGCAACCACAAATATTACCCTCCGCGTCACCGTCACTGCGCGCACCATTCCGCGTGAGTCGCCCTTGCGCCCCGCCCACTCACGGCCGCTACCACAAATATTACCCTCCGCGTCACCGTCACCGCGCGCACCATTCCGCGTGAGTCACCCTTGCGCCCCGCCACTCACGGCCGCTACCACAAATATTACCCTCCGCGTCACCGTCACTGCGCGCACCATTCCGCGTGAGTCGCCCTTGCGCCCCGCCCACTCACGGCCGCTACCACAAAATATTACCCTCCGCGTCACCGTCACTGCGCGCACCATTCCGCGTGAGTCGCCCTTGCGCCCCGCCCACTCACGCCCGCAACCACAAAATATTACCTTCCGCGTCACCGTCACCGCGCGCTCCATTCCGCGTGAGTCGCCCTTGCGCCCCGCCCACTCACGACCGCAACCACACAATATTACCCTCCGCATGAGTCGCCCTTGCGCCCCGCCCACTCACGGCCGCTACCACAAAATATTACCCTCCGCGTCACAGTCATCGCGCGCACCATTCCGCGTGAGTCGCCCTTGCGCCCCGCCCACTCACGGCCGCTACCACCCAATGTCCTCACGACTGTGCATCACCGCGCGCACCATTCCCCGTGAGTGTGCTCACGCCCCTCCCACTGCGGGCTCCGACCACACCATCATTCTAAGTGATCGTCTCCGCGCAACCATTGATTATCAGTCTTACTTTGACAGATTTAGAAATGAGAAAAATATGAGATGAGAATAACAGTAGTGTATGTTCTTGAAACCATTACGGGGGACGCTTTCCCCGTCTCCTCACTTGAGACTCCAGTACCTGGTTCCGTTTTCTTTCTACTGAATCGACAGCGTCGCTCCTATAAATTACTTTTCAAAAGAGCAAAGATATTTTATAAGCATGTTTACGCTCAATATCAGTTATATTTAAATTAGATTCTGAATATTAGATTTGTGACAGTTCTCAACACAATGACAAATTTTTCATTCTCAATACTTTTTTTGGAAAAATTATTTAAAACCAATTTAGAAAAACGGTTTATTCTGTTTATTCATATTTGTGGATTGTTATGTTTCCACATTCTTATTTTCATCCTTTCGAATCCTTGGCTTTTATCGCATCTTCAGGAGTTGTATATAATGTTTTAAAGATAGCTTTAGTTAGTGGTCAAATTAGTTTTTCGGAGACGGGGGCTAAGTAAGGGTATCTTTCAATATTTGCAGATCTTGATGTGGTGACCAAACCCAAAGTCTCCAAACGTTAAAAATAGCGTGAAAGTTTAACTGACTGTTTCCGGGCGCGTAAACGGCAAAGGTCATTAGACCCGTTAGTGTGGTGAATGTTTTATCCGGAGAGGTGGCAGTAAGTCTCTTCCGAGGAATTGTGAGATCCAGCGCCGACCTACTTTCCAGCTTCCAGGGGATTTCTCCTTCCAAGTATCTCCCTCAGAGGGGAACCACCCTATCTGGGATAAGCACTAGGTCCCAGACTGGTCCCTAGGCTTGTGTGGTGGTGTAGTTCATGTAAGAGTGTGTGTATATGTGAACGAGAAAGAGGAGGACAGGACAAGAAAGACGAAGGAAAGCGCCTCTGACCGAGAGGTCCTAGGTTCGAGTCCTGACGGCGGCAGGATTTTCGACACTAGCTTTTTAGCTAGGTCGAATTCAATCGCTGTCTGGGTGAGAATTCTAGCTGCCGGCTGCTCTGATCGGTAGTTTTCCGTGATTTCTCCAATCAACACCAGGCGAATGCCGGAGCAGTACCCTATCAAACGGGCCACGGACCGCGCGCGAGCCGTCCTTCCTCTTCCTTGTCCTATCCTCTCCCTTTACACACGCACTTACACTAACATGCACTACACTACCAGATATTCTGGGAGATCGGTCGGGAGCTTAGAGCTTGTCCCGACTAGGGGGGTGCCCCGCTGGTGGGAAAGTCCTCGTTAGGGGGAAACCCCACTAGCCGATGGTAGGTCGGCGGCGGATCTCGCCATCCAGCGGGGCGGGGGAAGATCACCACCATCTCCCGAGAAAAAACATGCACTACACTAACGGGACTAATGACCAAAGCAGTTGACGTGCCCGGAAACACGAAAAAATCAATCAATCAATCAAACGAAGGAAATATCGCGAGTGGAACATAGCCCTTCTTTTAGAGTACTGCTCTAATAGGCATTCGCCTAGTAATGATCGGAGAAATCATGGAAAACAATCTAACAGAACAGGCCGCTAGTATTATCCGGCAGACAGCTGAATTTACCGCAGTTATAAAGCTAGTGTCGAAAATCCGCCACCGTCGGTACGCGAAACCTAGGATCTCTCGGTCTGAGTCGTTACGAAGTCAGTGATAAAGTGAAAGTTTAATAAGTCAAGAAATATAAATAACCAGAAATAACCGCTTTCCAAAAGTGTTTGAAAATATGGTATTAATGTAACAGCCAACGAAAAAATAATATATTTTATTGTGAGAAAATATTATTTTTTTTTTAGGATTGTCATTAAAAACGTGACAATACTTCATTCAATTTAAACATCTTATAAGTATATGACTGAAGTGAATTTCTGTTTTCAGTTGGTCAAACCATTTACTCTTTTGAATACTCCATTCGCCTGATACCCGGCACCCCCTTCAAGCCTGGAGTGGTAACATGTGACGGTCAGAATTTTGTGGCCATTGGAGCAGATAAAGGTAGTAAAGATGCGATATTTGTTTTCAATGTTAGAAACGGCAGTCTCAGCAGCAAAATTCCCATGAAGCAAGCGGTTCTTAAGGTAAGTAACTTCCACAAGTTTACCAGGCTCGGATTTAGAGTGCCAAGCTCCATGGGTCCAATTAATTTTGCGTATCTATTTTTACGTCAGCTGTCATAAGACTGTCTAAAGACAGATAACTGTCTCAGTCATAAAATTGTCTTAAGACAAATGCGGATCGATTCCTTTATCCACTCATGTTAAAAATATCTGTAACAACATGAGCATGTAAGAGGCGGCGACATGCATTCTTGACAAGCTTTGTTGGCATAAAAAACTCTAATGGCATATCACCCAAAACGAATCGGTCGAAACTTCTCCTTCAAAACTTTCAACATTGAAGAGCCAATGGGTGGTATGCATAAAAGAGGAGTAAATGCTTTTGCTAAGATTTTCGTGGAATATACTACGAATCATATGCATAAAACTCCTTAGTATATGCTTTGCATCGTAGCAAAATGTGATCCAACAGGCCGTGATTTAGGTTTTACTTTTGCTCTGGGTATATACTACGAATCCTATGCATAAACTGTAGTAAAAGCTTCTACTCTGTAGCTTTTCCTATGAAAAACCGTAGCATGTCTCTTACCTGACTTCAGTTGCTTAGTAAATGGTTTATGACACTTTAAGAATGGCAGCATTTTTACAAATTCGTGATAGAAAGACGTACAAAGAGAGAAGGATGCCATTAAATAGCGACTATAAGAAACTGTATAGATTTGAGAAAGAAAATGTGGAATGGTTAAGTGAATATTTCTTAGGAAAGAAAGAAGAAAGACGTGGGGCAGCCTTAACCTCTGAGCAACAAATGAGAATTTTTTTGCGATATGTGGCAGATCCTGGATTTCAACTTGGGATTGGTGAAGAAATAGGGGTTCATCAGAGCAGTTTCCAGATCAATTACATTTGTGACCGAAAAAATTGTAGAAAAATCTCATACATGGGTTAAATTTCCTTCAACTGTTGAAGATATGAGAGCAGCAAAGAATAAATGGCAACAAAAGTACAAATTCCCGACTGCAATAGGTGCTCTAGACTGCACTCATGTAAGGATTTCCAAACCTTCGATTCATGGAGATGAATACGTGAATCGTAAGGGTTTCCCGTCAGTCAATGTTCAGGCAACCTGTGATTCTAAAGAATATTTCACCAGTGTTGATATCAGCTGGCCCGGCTCAGTTCATGATTCACGCGTGTGGAGAAACAGTGCTGTGCATGCAGTGATGCAGAGAAGTAAAAATGTGGTATTAATTGCAGATGAGGGTTATGGGAATGCGGCGTGGCTTATGACGCCGTACAGAAATCCCAACAATCCCCAGCAAAGGTCATACAACAGATTATTGTCGGGAGAACGAGTGATAATTGAACGTTGTTTTGGCCAATTAAAAAGAAGATTCCCGAGTCTTCACTACGGCGTGAGAGTGGCCTTACCTCGTATCCCATCATTCATTCTAACATGTATTATTTTACACAACATTTCTAAATATCTTCAAGATGATGATGACTTCGATGATTTGAGTGATAGTGGTGATTTTGATTATGCAGATGATGACGATGATGATAGTGATGATGAAACTACAATACGCATGAGAGGACAACAGAAAAGGAATGAACTGGCTGAAATTATACACAATGAATGAAAACCCAATTGTTATTTAACTTTATTTTTTAAATTAAATTAGTATTTAACTGTGAAACAATTTTCATTTTTTTTTCATAATACTCTGTTTGCAAACGTGTTAATTTTAACTGTTTAATTATTAATAAACGTTGCAGATCTCCAGTACTTAATTTTGCATATTCATCATTTTCGAAAGATCGCTTTCGGTTGGGCCTCTTTGGTACCGCTTCTTCCATGGCTGGAGGAAAGCATGATTCCGGTATGGGTGGTAATACATCGAGGAGTAAATCTCGAGACGAACCCGGAAGACCAGCATCCAATGCACCTTCAATACATAAAAATTGGATAATTGGATTTATTTTCACATGTTTAACTTTTATAATGAGATATATTGTGATATATAATAAAAATAATAATACTTACATGGCAATTTATTTAAAGTGGGATTTTCATCCTTGGAAATCAAATTCAACATTTCCCGCTCCCAAGGCAAAAGTGAAATTTTCTTGTTTCCTGTTCTCTTAATATCTGATTTTCTTTTCACTTTCATTTTCATATTGTTAACTTTTTTCATAAGCTGTTTTTCTGTCACAACCTTTCCATAATGGTTTTCTAGCTTACGTTTTATATTAATAAGTGCTGACGCCTTTTCGTTTCTCACTACTGGCGTCTGAGATTTACTTAAAATTACAGGATATTCTTTCAGAAGATTCACGAACGTTACCTGCTCTCCGATATCTTCTTCTTCAAGTATAAATTCTTCGTCGGACATTTGAAATGCTTTTCTATGCAGATCTAATGCACAAATGTCTTAATACACAAATTAATCACGCACGTGGTGGAGATCTTAACCTCGAAACCAATCAACCTTACGCGAAAACAATTAGCGATCGAATGTAGTTCCGGAGAATCATTCACGATTATATTAATTACTCTGTTCACGATCGAAATGAAATACGCGGTTCGCGAACTCTCCCGAACTTTCACGAATGCATCCGAAGTGTGACTAATCGATTATTATCGAAAAGTAAAACCTAAAGGCGCGTAGTGTTTCCTATGCAGCAAAAGAACCTAGTTTATGCATACGATATGTAGTATGTACTTGTACTAACACCTTTTACTATAGGCGAAGCAAAAGGTAATACTAACATTTTATGCATACGACTCAATGCATGACTTCTCGATGTACTTCTTCATTTTACTTACACCTAAGACAATAAGAAACTACTGCTGGTTTAAAGCACGCATACAGACACGAAGACATCTTACGAATATTGTCGTAATGTAATAATGCGTATTCACTGTTTACGTGATCGTCAACAACATGCTCCAAATGCAAAGCTGATTTGGAACTAAAATGCTACGTGGTTGAAAATTTTGTTACAGAGTGAAATTTTGAAAAAATGCGTACTAGGAAACTAACCATAAATTATTGATTTTTGTTGATTTTTATCTCTCCCTTCTTTTTATTTTTCCATGGAGTGGCTTGTCTCACCACAATTTCTTTGACACTTTTGTCTCACATTTCATGACAAAAAATATCAGCAGTTCAATGTCGGTTTTATTCAGCGTGTCTGGCATAGTTTGATTTGCAATGCTTCTGTTTTCACTTAAAATGCCGCCTTTCCTATTTAAATTAAATGGCCGACCTCTAAACGCGTCAAATTAATGACTGACCACATACCTTCCTATTCCAAATATTACATTGTGAAAGAAGATTTTAATTTGTCAGGGTCCTCTTCCTCCTTTGCGTGACAGTCTGTGCATCAGTTCGAGAATGGGTGACTGGAGGCAGTTTTCTGCTTTCTTGATCGAATTTCTTACTCAGTCCTGGCCACCACTCCGAAGCTGTACTCGGATACTGGCACAGTCAAATTACCTATTTCGGAAATTTTATTCCTGTAGTTCAGAGAGGACTTTAGGGTGAATCTTACACTTCCTTAATACTCCTTTGGAATTATTTCCTTCATTGTGACGTCCGAGATATCACACTCGTCAATGCTAGATACTTGTAGATTTTTCCCGGCTCAAGATCTTGAATCACTATGAACATATTAACGTGAATATTCTCGGACGTCACCACTCTACTTCTGAAGTTGACTTTTGCACGGCACTGGCAAGCCCAAATTCAGGCAGATGTCATTTCTCAATTTATCATAGACAGCAACTGAGAATCGTTTCATTCCTAGCATATAATTTTAGATCACCCACGTAAAACAAATGTTTGGTGTCTTTCAGCACCACGCAGCTCGCAACAATTATATAAAATGTGGAATCAAACTAAAGGCAAAGAGCAGAGGGGATGTGAAAATCGTTGAAAAAGTATCTTGTTAATTTGAATATTTCTGTTTCGACTACTTGCTGTCTGCTGTGTACAAGTAATCTGTTACTTCATAGTATTCCTGGTTCGAAACTCAACAAGTCTAGAAATAACTCGAAAGATCTTTAGATTCTTCCGCAACCAAGAGCGGAACATAGTTAAAGACCTGGAATCAACGCAAGATAAGCTCAAATTACGTTATCTTTTCCTTACATCATATAAGATGACTTTGTTGAGTAGAAACATTTCTTTGCAACAATAGAAACACTTACATCCTTTCTGTTCAATTGACAACTGATTATTATTATAATTATTGATTATTATAATTATTTTTAATAGTTACAATTTTCCCTTGTACCCAGAGTTTGATTTTATTTATTTTCGTCAAAAACCAGTAAAAAGCCGGGTGACGCCGCGTCGCATGACATGCAAAACGTCAGCCTCTTAACCTGCGACGCGGCGTCATCCGGACAGTGAAGAAGATATAGACTCGAGTCGCGGAAGCTAACGGTTACAGTAAAAACTGTATGTGACGTATGGGGAGATATATAAATTAGGGTATATGTGCTGTGTTCTTTACTCATTTCATAGTTTACTATGAAAGTGTTCCCAGTCTACTGGCCATTGTGATGCTGTTCTGATGTAAACAGATCACTGAGCATCGGCGAACAAGTAACGCACCAGAATTCCTACCACGGCCTTTGCGCTGCCTCCTCCCTAAAATTTGATACCCTGAGCCTCAACTCACAAATCCGGGCCTCAAGTAGAATATTCAATAGTGGCGTTTGGCCGTGAGCTACGAGTGTGTGCCCTTGTTCAGGATGTGGGCAGCTTGGTTGCGATGCCGCACAGAGGGAATCTGGTGGCGCTCATCGACCCCGACAAAGCCAGCATCCTCGACACCAAGCACAAGCGCATTGTGCGACACGTTCCAAAGTGGGGAGGAAGTTGCACGAATGATGGCCGATACGGTTTATATGCACCCTCAAGGTAACACTACATTATATTTGTTTACAATATTTCCCTGTGGCTGACATGATATATTTGAGATAAATTCATAGAAAATTGATGTCCACATCTTGTTTCATTTCTCCTTTATTTTATGCCTCGTAAAATATGCTAGTCTATAATTTTCTACGTTTTCACTGGTTTACGATGTTAAATTGCTAAATTATTTGTATACAGTCGGTGTAAAAAGTGACTGGATACCTGTTCTCTTCACTCAACAATAACTCTGATTCGAGTTTTAGTTAGAAAATTTAAAAAATGTATTGTAACGGGAGTGCTCTCTTCATTTATCAAAACTGTTTTTTAAAATCTCAAAATAGGGACATGTGTAAAAGCACGAGTTAACGAGAATGTCATTGGTAGGAAGTAAAAACGCCTTTGAACACTGAAAGAAAATGTAAATAAAACTACGTTTCGTTTTCGAAAATGTGTTACTGGGCAGTTCTCAACCCTTCCAACAGTCAATCCACCTTTTCCGTGATCCCAGTAACAGTTGCAGCTTTGCAACGACACACTGACTGTGAAATGGGGTCCAGAACGAGGGAATTCATTGTCCGTGAACGTCAGCTAATAATGCGGTGGCAAAATCAATGCAAATCCATACGGGACATTTGTAGAATGACCAGAGTTCCAAAATCTACGATTCACGTGATCCGTTCCGTTTTGGAGAGAGGAACCTTGGAAAACAAACCTCGCAGTAGTCGCCCTAGAGTGTTGCCGATTCAAGACAAACGGCGTATCCTGCGGGCAGTTAAAGAAAAACCCAAGGATAAGTGCCCCGACCTCGGCAGCGGACCTCCTGGAGATCGAGAAGCGCATTTCTCCAAGTACGGATTGCCGTGATGTGCATTACGGAACGTAATGCCCCCGCGGTGGAAGAACAGTCAGGCATAGGTCTCCTACAATGAGAGAAGATAATAAACCAAATAGTGTAATGATTACGGAGTGAAAGTCACGCAGTTATAGATCATCCACTCCCTAACAAGAAAGTACTTTCAATAGAATATTGCAACCGGAAATTCTCAATAACGAAAGTTCTTTGCGATGTGATAAGTGATGTGTCGTTATTCTGTTTTATCTATTTTAAGATAACTGAAAAATACTTTACAAACGGTCCTATTTTCCGCCCATTTAATCTTCGGTTTTAATTACGTTAATATTAACATAAAATATTTGTATATTAGTAAAGTACGTACGAAAACGTAAAAGATATACAGATCAAATATTCCAATGCCTGTACATAAAAGATAATTCTTCTTACCTTCACACATTACCTAAACAACTGAAATATACAAAAACCATATATTCCATTAAAATGTCGTTTTTAATGAATTGATTTGTGATTTCGTTAGCGTCACAAGACCTTACGGAATCCGACAAGTCTCTCAATATATGTTGTGTAGGTACGTTTTAGAATCAACGTGGAGCGATTAACCGAACACGAATTTTCTTATTTCGTTATTTAAGATTAACATCATTAAATTTTTTTTATAAAGCAGGAATGCTAGTCTATTAAGATTGAAACCCTTAGAGCTCTTAAAAATAACATTTCTACGACCGTTTCTCCATTTGTAAATCTAAGAATGTTGTAGGGGTCAATGGAAATTTCTACTAACTCAACAACCTCGGGAAGAGTCAAATACCATTATTTCTCATTTTACAGAGGCGGGCTGGAGTTATTGGAATTAAAACATGGAAACAGTGTAAAGACATACATACCCAAAGTGGCGGAAGGTGTTTTTACAGTGATATGTATGTTCAATAAAACTGATGAGTATGTCATGTACTATCATAGTGGCAAGAAAACACTTCGAGTCTTCCGGTGAGTATAAGGACAGTCACACGCTTTCTACATCGATTATAGCGCTGGCAAAAAAAAAAAGAGACTGAAAGTACTATTTTAGGTTCACACGCTAATGCGTTTACTTGACAATAGTAGGGGACAACCCAAACAAGATATTGTTTGGTTTAAATTAAATGTAACATAAAACATGCGTAATCGTTACGAGTACCCAACACGTGAGTATTGACAAATTATTAACCCTAAACCACTGTCGAGAGCTAAGGTGTCCTTGGAGAATAAACATTGGGTGGGGGGACGAAATGATGGGGTGCCTTTGCGAAATTTTAGTTCAAATCACGAAAATTTGTTTATTGATTCATTGAAGGCAACAAGTTATTTCATGGATTCAATCACACGCAAACAGCAGCCGCAACGGACAAGTGGGCTGCGACAAATAGAGCGGCAATAGTGCTAAACATTGCCGGGCTAGCCTTATATTCATCAGTTTGAGACCATCTTAATATTCCTTTCCATGGACTTAACTTTTTGATTCATGAAGGACGAGACAACATTTTTGTGTACATCATGCCACCATTTCAAAGCCAGTACCATGTTAGTTGGTACCAGTTAGTACATAAGTATACTTCATATTACAGGTACTGTAAATAAGTATACTTCATATCGTATTTGGTGGTTATTAGTCTTAAGAGAATTCACGAAAATAAACCCTACCCAGAGCACATAGCATATATTAAAAATATTTCGGTGTGTCAGAAAGTAATGCCCCACATTTTTTTTCTCCAGAAATATTTATTGGAAGAAACTGAAATTTGCACACAATATCAACACATGGTTATTCTACTTGCTCTATTTTGCCATATAATTTCCATCGACTTGTATAAATTTGCGCCAGCGACAAACAAGTGCGAGCATGCCTTGCCAATACCAAGTCTTTCCTGACGACGCGTCGTCGCGACGTAGCCATTCCTTCATTTCGGGTCTTCTTCATTTTTTCCTCCGCGAATAGCATTTTTCAGTGGCTCAAAGACATGGAAATCGGGAGGGGAGGGGGGCTAAATTTGCACTGTATAGTGGATAGGGAAGCACGTCTAACCCATTTTTGGCAGTGATTCTCTTGTTGCGACATTGTGTGTAGGCGTGCGTTATCGTGCAAGAGCAAGTTTTGTGCACAATTATTGTCGGATTGAACTCGCGAGAAATGCTTCCTTAGGTTATTCAGAGTGTCCATGTAAGAATTTGAATGGATGTACTGCTTTTGGGCATAATGTCAACATGAAAGACACCGTCGATGTTTTAAAAGACAGTGATCAGCATGTCAGGACTCATCGCTGTTGCGGGATGCTCGGAGCGCAAAAATCACTTTCCGGAGCTTTAACTCGTTTTCCCAAACCTACAATAGTTCTGCTGTCAGGAGAAGTGCCATACATTGCACACAAGCGTTTGTGAATGTTGACAATACTTTCCTTCCCTGCAACGAGGAATACAATCACAGCTCGCTGTGTGTAACGAACGTCGTTTACAGCCTGCAGTTCGTTAAGGGACTGCTATCTATAGGAGAGACTTGAAACTTCGACCACTAACGTTAGAAATAGGAAGCTTTGAAGGTGTTAACAACTACAACTGTCTACCATTATTAATAGATGAAGGGGAAAATATGGGGCATTACTTTCTGACCAACCTGCATGCATTGTGTTACACCAAAAGTTTCAGCTAGTGACGAATTGAAGGGCTCAGGAGAACAAGGGGCTATCCCACACTGACCTAGTTCTGAGATATTGACAGTTTTATTTTAACTTTCATAATATAAGTCCATACTGCATTTAAGAAACATATTACATTGAAAGAATAATCTTTTAAGTTTAATTTAAAGCTAATAACTCAATTTTAAAAAAATTGGGGGATAGTCCCTTGTTCTATAAATCCCTTCAATGGTAAAATATATTTTCCGTCCGAACTTCACTTCATTTAGAAGATATATTTGAGTGGTACACAGTCAGACTAACTCTTTTTTTCAGTCAGACTAATTCATGTTCTCTTCTATTTTGGACTTTGTTATTTGCATGGGCAATTATATCTGCAGCACATCGGATACTCAAATGATAGCAAATTTCCGAGTGCAAGCGGAACTCAGTGCAATTGAGAGCACTGAGGACGGCAAGGCCATCGTACTGGGTACAGTGGATGGCTGTCTGTCGGTGCTTGCAATTGCCGATTCTTCCAAACCAGACATGAAAGACTTTCTGACTTCCCTGCCATCACGGGATGAAGAAGTAAGTCTATTTTGCGCATACTTTTCACAATTTTTCTTTAATTTCCTTAAGAAAGGTGGTATATCTTGACTCTTTTCTCCCTGGAGCTGTGGCTCAGTGCTTCACTATCACTGCAGTGCTTCTGACCGGAAGGTCCTAAGTTCAAGTCCCGACGGCGGCAGGATTTTTGATACTAGCTTTCCAGCTAGGTCGAATTCACTGACTGGAGAATTCTAGCGGCTGGCTCCTTTGATCGGTAGTTCTCCGTAGTTTCTCCTATCAACACCAGGCGAATGCCGGAGCAGTACCCTAACAAACGGGCCGCGCGCGATCTTTCCTTCCTCTTCATTGTTCACATTCACCACACGCACTCTCTTTCCCTCTTTCTCTCTCTCTTTCTCTCTCCCTCTCCCTCCCTTTCTCTCTCTCCCTCTTTCTCTCCCCCTCCCTCTTTCTCTCCCCCTTTTACCATCTTTAATTTTTATTTTTATCTCGTAATGCCTATACAAGTGTGTAAAATTGGCGAGGTCTTCTGGACTGACTCATAATACGAAAAGGGAAAACTTGCACGATTGGCTGCGCTGAGAAAAAAACTGCTCTTAGCATCAAACAACTCGGTACCAACGTACTATTGTCTGCAAATTGTTTCAGAGAATTCTCATTTACAAAAATCGTGTTTTTTTAATAATCAATTGTCATCTTGTTATTGAAGGCGAAGCTTCGTGTAAGGCTTTGAAATTTTGTCATACAGGAAAGTCAGCGAAAACGTACTGTGTGTGACGTGTGACGTATTATGGGGAGAAGTGTATTCTGTACACGTGTACAGAATACACTTCTCCCCATAGTACGTCACAGTTTTTTAACTATTTTTGGCGTTAAAGAAATAATATAATTTCCGTTCCGACAGTCGAAAGAAAATGGTATACAAATTTAATTTTTTTTTTTTTTTTGTATTCCATTTCCACATTTTATTTCGTCTTACTAAATGGCCGTTCGCGCAAAACTGGGCTACCAGGGGAAATAATTTGAGTGGCAGAATATTCATTTGTGCAGTAACAATGCATTTCTTAGTGCCTACAGTACCGGCAGCACATAAGCGACTCTGACAGTTCAATGCGCTGTTGCCACACACTACTAGGAACATAGCACCACCTTCATCGCAGATAAATCAAATCTCAAAACATTAAAATTTCTGATATGCTATGACACGTCTTGTTATCATGATCATAACTTTCGCCACAGCCGAACCTTCTCCTCCGCGACTTCGTGTGAGTCAGATGAGCGGCAACGCTGAACGCTGGGTGTGAGAAAGTAAATAAATCCTCGCAAGCAGTTGCATCAGAGCAGGTCACATGATCTACCACAGCACGTGGCGAAAGAACTGTCAGTCGCTTATATGCTGCTGCAACTGTAAGCTGGAACGTGACGTACATCTTATAATAACATAATATTTGTATAATTTCACTTAGTTAAAACCATCTTCAAAAGCGGTGTATTAATTTTAAGACATTACAAATTTTTAGAGGACTTTATTGTTAGAGCTCACAAAATAATGAACCTGAATCTCTCTTCAAGAAAATTAATCGATTATTTTTCGTTTCAATTTATTTGTAATTCAACAAGTGGAACAAAAATATGATTCAATTAATCAGTTTTTGCTTCCACTTAATCCAGTAATAATAGTTTTTGATTAAGTGTTGCCATCGTGATAGGCAATACTCTATTTGTTGGGTTTACATCAAATTTATTTAGTAGAATTTCCAAGAAGTATCTAATTCACAAATCATGATTTAAAAAATTATGCAAATATCAGAGTCATTGTGTCAATTCACTTTTGTTTGTTAAAAGCAAAATTCACGTACTTATGAGTATCTTTCCTGCACATAGTTTGTACAGTAGAAATGGTATTCACTTGTATCAATTAATATTATCAATGCAGTTGTGTTCAACAATAGTTATTGATTTTATAAAAGTATACCAAATGCATTTAATATAAGCTTTGCCTTTTCAGTGGAAGAAAAAAATAGAGAAACTCAAAGCTTCTACACGTTTCAAGGCTGCTGCTTCAATAGCAAAACTGTCCACACACTTCCTAAACAACGAGGGTAGCAGTGAAGATGATGAAGCAAACAACAATAATTAACGTATTGAGCACATCCATGACAGAAAGAATCTGGAAGCTTTTTTTATGCTGTTACCAGCTATTTGTTTAATTTTTGTGCTTAACACAAGGGCACATGACCCTGAAGCACAAAGCAAAAAAAAAAACATTTTGTCTGCATTTTCCTTGAGCATTTTGTTGTGTTTAGTTCTGCAAACATTCCACAAACAATGTTAATTATGTTCTGAAAAAATGAAATAAAAATTCAAAATATTGCGTTACCTTTCATTTGTAACAAACTATCCCCACAGTCACCAATTAATTGTCATAGTTCTAGTTCTACCACTTCCTTGAAAGAAGTGAAAAATATAAGTCCAATCCTAATTTTTCTGATTCTAATAGTTTCCAATATCTTTTCTGCTATACAGGTATTTTTAAATTGTATTTTTCAAAGTCACCAAGTTAAAAGTTTACTCAACAATGTTTATTTGCATAACTTTACTCTTAAGAACTCCCCACAGAAAAAAGTCCCATGGACTCAGATTCGGAAACGTGGTAGCCACAAACCTTGTGAAACAATGGGTTCTCCGAAAAATTCGGTTAAAAATGCATTTTGTGCGCCGTGTGATATTGGGCGCAGTCTTGCTGAAACAAGCAATCCCTCTTATCTTCCAAAAGAGATACGAAGTTTTCAACAATGTCTTTAATACTTTTCGGAAGTAATTGTCTCCGTGAAAAAATGGTCCGGCGGCGGGATATGGCACACCAAACCATGACTTTCCGAGAATTAAGTGATTTTTGTAGAGTTACATGTAGTTTCGATGTGCACCACAACCGACAATTTTGATTACGTTTCCGACCAAATGACTCCAAGCTTCATCACTAAAGATAAGATGTCAAGGACGCGAAGCAATAATTGAATTAAGCTCCTAATAGCATTTCAATTTTTTCGCTGCAACGTATTCGCTGATGCGAGAAACATAGAAGCAATTTGCAGCAAGATGCAATTTCGATAACGAAGTCTCAGGGGAGTGTTTCAAAACCTGAAAGTCTAGTAACTTCTCCTTTAAAACCATGATACTGCGACTCCGATTCCTATCCATAATGTTCTCCGAGGCCCTGAAACGTTGGTTTAATTCACAAATTGTTGACTTGTTGGAATCTTGCGTTTTCGGAATTTTTTTTCTGGAAATATTTCCTGACATTTTAGAAAAGGTGTAGTGACGAAGTAAACTTCAACAAGCCACGTTGATCCTTCGCCAACACTTTCCAAGCGATTCGTCTTACGACCATGAATGAAACAATGAATGACTGCCCGAAAACAGAAGTGTTTGCTCATTCCCCCACCCCGAAATTTGAGGGCAGGCGCAGTGGCGTAGTGTGGGTGTCAGCCGCCTGGGACGGAGGAAAATTTCGCCCGTTATTTACGTATTCCAATTTAAAACAAAAATATACCATAATTCTAGGGAAAAAATTAAAACTTGTAAGGTTCGTCAACGAAAGTATCGTAGAACATTTCAAAATAATTACTAATCAAAAATATAATCTACTTTACTGAAATTAATTTCTCCTGTTTTTAATCAATAAAAGCCTGAACAACGTAAGTCAAATATACAATTACATAAACAAAAAACGTAAATAAAATATTTAATACATAGTCGAATATATACGTACACGAACAATACATTTTTTCATCAAGTTCAATAATTTAACAACTACACGTACTTATGAGCACTAAAATCACACATTGGAAAGCGATTAACATAATACGATTAAGTTAAAGCATTCATTTAAAATATCATTCACTGACTTCCCTGAAAGGACTTATCTGTATTGTAATCTAATTTGCATCTGTTTATTATACAATTTTTTGAATGAGTCGTCGCCAACGCTGTAAACTTTTTTTTTTTTTTATTTTTTTCATGTGATGAAAATTTTTAAATGTCATGAATATCTTTGTTCAAATAAGTTCTTAGTCTCTCTGGCATTTGACAAACCAATGAATCGTAGTAGCTGATAATGGTCTACTCCCCTTCAAAAATTCCCGACACCCAATAACCTTGCATGTTACTTCCATATGGGGTATTAATTGTAATATTGGAGATTTCAAAAATAAAAGTAAAATAGCCATAAAAAACACTTGCAAGTATGGATGAGGCGATAGTTACAATTTAGTTCAGCTACATTGTGTACGCTTTCCCCCCTTCAAATATGCACATAAAAGATCGCCTGTAAGCTGTTCTTCAGCTCTATTCTCTAATCCTAATTTCGGATCATTCCCAATTAGTTCCGAAAATTCGGTCGAAAAATCTTCAACAATTACATTTGATTATTTGATTGAGTATTTGCACGCTTAAGAAAGTAAATGTGCAAAGTAAAATATCCATGTACTTTCGTTCTCTAACGTTACAGTTCTGATTTTCGGCATATTCACATGCCATTCTTAATACACAATACTGTATTTTGATATTCTTTCTGTCTATTCAGGTCGAGTTGTAGTTGGTTTTGAATGCCGTTCATACTTTGGATGAGCAGAAAATGGCAAGATGATCAATAAAAAGCTATGTCTTTACAGGCTCTCGTACGACTGACGCTGTTGTTCACAATGGCAAACAGTGGAACTCAAAATTGACCCTTGGGAACTCCGTTTTCCAAGGGTGACTAGAAGATAATTTTCCGCGAACGTGGACTCGAAAGGACCTTGAACAGAGGAAGTTCACAAGCCGTCCTCTAAGTCCCAAGAACAGAAAATGCTACGTAAGCCGTGCCTCCAGATCATGTCACAGGCCTTCTCAATGCCAAAGCAGACGGCTACAAGGTGTCGTAATACGAAGTGGATATCTGCGAAGCAAGAGTGGCCAAGTGATCCAAAGTAGACCAATGCTTCCTAAAGCCACACTGAATTGATATTAAAAAGTATCTTTACTTCGGGGGGAAGGCCAGGTGACGGTTAACCATTCGCTCTGAAAGCTTACAAACGCTGCAAGTAAGCGAAATCGGTCTATAATTCGCAATAATTCGAATCCTTCGGTCCTTTCCTAACTTAGGAATAGCAATGACTACAGCCTCGCGCCAAGAGTCATAAATGGAGTGTTCTTTCCAAATGCCATTGAGAGGCTTAGAAGGTAGTATCGCGCCTTCTCGGGTAGATGTTTTAACAATTGGTTGTGATCCTAAAGCAGACTCTTTCAAAAGAGCGAGTGCAGACAATAATTCCTTAACAGAAAAAGGGGAGTTGTATTGCTGTTCTATGCAACCTGAAGCATCCAGCGCACGTTTTTCCCATTACTTATAATTGAGAAACCTCTGCAGAATATTGCGAGGAACTGGAGATGTTCACTTAGTAAGAAGCCAGTTGCTCTCCTGTGTCTCTAGGGAGGTGATCAGATTTCCATTCACCAACAACCCTGGAACGTTCGGAATAGTCGTTCCCCAATTTGACGGACCTTTTGCCACACCCGTTCAGGAGTATGGTAAAAAAAAAGAGGAGAAAGATAGGCTCTCCAAAACGTCCTTTTTTTGCTTTAGCGTATGACCTTTCTAACCTTCGCTCTACACCTTTTGTATTCGACGAAAGTTTCAATTGTATGAAACCTATTGATTCTTGCCAATGTTTGTTTCCGCTCACATACCGCGGTGACAGTTATCGTTTCGTATAGGACACAGGCTGCGTACAGGACAGTCAGGGTACAGGAGGATGTCGTGGTCGGTCCGTCGTTCTCCGTTTGGCAGTGTTTGCGGCGTCGAAGATGGCTTCGGTAAACTGGGGAGCCATACAATTAATGTGATTGGGACACCGGTACAGTATGTTCAGTTCTTTACCGTATTTGACCTAATCCACACGCTGGATTGACCACTGGGATGGGCGGACATCAAGATCGGGTACATTAACTGGACAAATATAGGAATATGGTCGCTTCCATGCAGGTTCTCCAGGATGGTCTATTCTACATTTGTAAATAATGATGGACTGTAGAAAGCGAGATCGATAAGGGAAAGGTGTTCGACGCCTGAGGGAAATAAGTGCCATGATCAGTATTTTGTAGAATCGAGCCAGACGGGACTATGAGCACTGAAGTCCCCAAGAATGAGAAACGGTAAGGGACGTTGACATTCACAAGGTCATCTTGCGATACGGCTTGTCCAGGAGGGATATAGAAGTTGCAAATGGTTATCGAGGCATTACGAAAATCGGTACGAACGCAAGATACCTGAAGACTGGTTCGTACATCTATTTCTTTGGAAAGGAGTCTGAGAAATGTAGCGACTCCATGTGCACGGAGGTATCATCAATGTCTTGCCTGCAAGAACAAAAGCCGCGAAGACAGGGAATGCTCAGGAAGATTTGTTTCCTGAAGGCAGACAACGGGTCTATATCGAGAGATTATCAGCTTCACTTAGTTTAATCATGAACGACAGCCATTGATATTTCGCGAGAGGAAAGCCATTATTTTTAAGAGTTAAGAGTTTATTGTAGGGAAATTAGATTTGGGATTTCTTTTTCCTCGTCAGTGAAAATGTGATGGACGAGCGCATATGAGGCTTCTCGTCCACTGCAGAGTTGTCTTGACTGTTGTTACAGAGGGTGGCATAGGTCGAGGTACCTTCACGATCTCTTGACACAGGCGATCGGGATCTAGAAATAGGTCCTTTCGGACTCCGTTTCCCAGACTCACATATTTGGGTGTTTGTTCAGACATTTGAAGCTGACTTATTTATTGTTTCAGGTAGTAAAGTACATTTGGTATCTGCCTCTCCGCAGACGATATCTTCCAGGGACACCTGACAAGCAAAATCGTGTACGGAGGTTCGTTGTATCTCCGCACTAGTTTGGCAACTCGAGGATTTTGACATCAAGGTGCGGGTAAAACATTTTGATACGGTTATCCTATTTCTGGTGAGGAACCGTCGACGTGGTTCAGGAAAAGGCACCTCAGACTCGGATTTTCTGTTTTTCTGTTTCTTTTTGAAAGATAGAGCACGTGTTTGAAACAGTTCTCCCGTAGATTTCACACATTTGGGGTCATTTTCGCAATGGGAGTCATGACATTCTTTAACGCAAACCTCACAAGTTGCCCATGCAGCCTTACTGAGTATGACCGACCCTCTGACACTTAAGAGCAGCGTAGAGGATTCGGCACAAACTGCCTCACACGCAGATTGTAGAAACCATATAAGATCTCCGAAAGAAAGAGGCGGTCAAATGTGAGGATCAGCGTTGAGGTGGGGTTGAGTATTGTGTTCACCTTCTGCGGAATCTCATACACGTACGTAACTCCCTCAGGCTGGAGGGTTTCGGTGGCGAATTCGTCGTGATTTACTACATTCTTACATAGGTTACTCTACCTTAAGGTAGAGTGAGTCAACACTTGAACCTGAAGACGGCTATTTTCTTCACTTTCAAAACTGTCAATTTGGTCGTCCCACCGACTCTCGAAAATAATGGTTCCAATGCGTTGATAGACGATAGCCCGAAACTTTCCTAGTTTCTTTACAGCCGCGGCAAGTTTTATTGAGCTTACTCTCTCCATTGATTTCCCCCTATTCGCTGCACGTCGTTTCAAGAAAGCGGGGTTTTGAATGCTTGTCGGTTTATTTGCAGAAGAAGCTTTCTAGGTGTACATTTCTCTCATTTAAACTCCTCTTCCTTTGGGAAGAAGGTAGGGCGATCGAATCCATGAAAAGGGATTTCAATTCGTTCCCGAGGTCCCCTCCCACCGTGGAGCCCAAGGGGACACTGCTGGAGTGCCGGGATTGCCATGGGGACATAGTAGAGAATGGAATGGTTTCTTCCCCGCCGTACACCCGTAGAGGGACACCATGACACCCCCACTCACCATGGAGTTGTCAGACCTGGTGTGAGACGATTGATCGGGAATGGGTTAGCACCTGACTGCCCGTCCAGAAAGAGAGTTCGAGGCTAAAGAAAGTGCTGGGACCTGCAAGGTCCAGAGACCTCCCCTTACTCACCGGGGCCCACCGTTGTTCGTAGTGAACGCTGCTAGATCAGATCTACTTACAATCATCCGGCGTCAAGTAGGCATTCGATAAAAAAAAAGCACAGTCCCCTCAATTCCCAGGTAACCCATTCCCTTCGACACGGGTCGACATGCACGGTAAACACATGGGTAGGCGTTTAACACACAAAAAAGGTCTGTGAGGAAGAAATGGGGGTGATATAATGTAGGTGACATATGAAATGAAAATAAGATGAAAGATGGAGAAAGGAACACATGAGAGCATCTCTCCGTCAGGACGAGTGAACCGACCCACCTCGACGAGTCTAGTAGCGAAACTGATAGCAGGTTCGGTCGTACGGACAGGGTCTCGAGGTCGGTTCGGTATTCCTCGGAGAACAAGGAACCACGGACAACACCATGAACGCAAAGCCCGTCTTCTTGGTCGAATCGGTATGAAAGGGTTCGAAGTATGGGTCGAATCGGTATGAAAGGGTTCGAAGTATGGGTCGAATCGGTACGGAAGTATGAAAGTCGGGAAGACAAGAGTTTTTTGCAAGCAAAATATACACGGAGGTGCCACAAGTCATGAAATAGAATATCCAAATATGCCGGTGATAGTAGTATTGCATACAGAAGTTGAGACGTCATAAAACTTGTAAAATCTTGAATGATATCAGAAGTAGACAATACAATAAAAACTCTGCGACGTAAATCTTCAATCGTGCATCTAATGCGACAAAGGGCGCGTATTCAAATGCCGCGCTAGATAGCTGAAGATCACAAAGCATATTGCACTACGCCTACATTTTTTACAAGACCAAAATACAGGAATTTTGTGGCAGGAAAGAATCTCGCCATTTGAAGCGAGTGCATTCTTTTTCAAATTACTATTTCATAATCCAATATTTTCAGCAAATTGTTTTCAAAATGTCGCCCCAATCTCGAGTTGCTTATATACTGTGCAGGTCCTGTTAAGAAATGTGCAATAAAAATTCACGCAGAAAAATATAACATAACGCTTGTTCATACGAAGTAGGGTCAAAAAGTACCCGGAATTGGTTATTAAAAATTTATTAAAAATATTTATAACATTCTTACATTATTTCCCTTCAAAATACTCTCCTCCTGCATCTACACATTTATTCCACCGTTCATATAATTGTTGGAAACACTCTTGAAAGCCGTTTTTTGAAAGTTCCTTCAGCCGCTGCGTCGCATTTTCAATCACCTCTGACGAATCAGCAAAACGATGTCCCTTCAATGCCATTTTTAACCTTGGAAACAGGTAGAAATCTGGTGGTGCGAGATCGGGAGAATATGGAGGATGTTCCAGAGTGGTAACATTATTCTTGGCAAGGTATTGTTTCACCATTAGGGATCGATGTGCTGGGGCATTGTCGTGCAACAAACACCAGTCATTCTCTGCCCATTTTTCAGGTCGATTTCGTCGAATTGCATCTCGTAGCCGTTTTAAGATCTCTGTGTTTCTTAAGATCTTCTTTATTTACTGTTCTCCCTTCAGGAATAAATTCATAATGAATCACTCCACGGTAATCAAAAAACACCTCCAACATCACCTTACCCCGGCTTCTGTCCAAGCGAAATTTTTGTTTTCTTGGTGAAGTTTTTGACTTCCATTCAGCGGACTGCCGTTTTGTCTGAGGGTCGTAAAGAAAGCACCATGTCTCATCACCTGTAACAATTTTGCGCAGGAAGCTGTCATCTGCATCAGCCATTTCAATCAAGTCCCTGGACATGGTCACTCTCATTTCCTTTTGCTCAGGGATAACATTTTTGGAACAATGTGCAAGCAAACACGATGCATGTTCAAGTCATTATGAAGAATGCTGTGAACACTCCCATGTGAAATACCAACTTCAGAGGCAATAGTATTGATGGTTGTTCGCCTGTCCGCACGCACAATTTGTCGAACGCGCTCAACATTGTCGTCTGTAGTGGAAGTGGAAGGCCGCCAGTCCGAACGTCATCTTCAATTGTTGTGCGACCGTCGCGAAAACGTTTATGCCGCTCGTAAACTGCTGTTTTCTTCATCGCAGAATTTCCGTATGCTTTTTTTAGCATCTCAAGAGTCTCCGAGGGTGATTTCTCCAGCAACACACAGAATTTAATATTGCCACGCTGCTCTAATGACATTGCACAATCCGACGAAAGAAAGAAACTACGATCTACAATATTAAACACCGAACGCACGGAACCAACTACAACTGCCTGCTACCTCAAAAGCACATTCACTACCAGTTATGCCAACATCACAAACAAAAATTTCCCTTTCAGCTAACAAATACTTGACTAAGCGACCATTCCGGGAACTTTTTGACCCTACCTCGTACATCTCAAACAGTCCTACCAATGCGCGATCAAAATCGATATCACCCGATGAATTAGGCCCTTACACCAAAAATACCAATGAATATGTTCCAAGAGTACTTCAAAGGACCTGATGCATATTAACGCCTCAAAGTTTGTTTTACTCTTATAATTTACGCTTACAAAATAAATTTTATTCTTTAATGAACAACATCCTATTTATAAAGGCTAGAACGTCGCAAGCAGTGAAAGGGTTTTATGACTTCACGAAAACAGGAACTTTTCATGACAAAAATTAGGTGCTATATTACATATTTCTCGCATTATTGGAAACCGCTACTTAGTATTGAAATATTTTCTGCCATACTAACACATGCATATCTACATTAATTTCAAGTCTCAAACAGCACTCATTTTTTACTTTGACAAATGAAACAAACCGAAATACATCGGACAGATACAGTAAAATGTATCGAAAAATCAATTTCGAGATTTCAACCAAAATACAAGTTTTCCACACTTCCGTCCATGAACAAACTTAGCACCTAAATCACACGTACGAAGTTTTCCAAATTTATGAAATCCTTTAACTTTAAAGAATTTCGAAAAAAATTCTTTAAAATTTCAAAGCTTCAACTAGAGCCAGATGGACAGGGGTTTCTTCAATTTGGAAAAGATCGTACGTGTGGTTTAGGCGCTAGGTTTGTTCACATACGAAAGACTGACGTTTTGAAAAAGAACCCTTCTCGGTATCAGGGTACCCCAAAACGTGTATTTCCGTTGAAATCTCGAAATCTATTTACCGCAGCGTGACATAACCGTCTCTACACTACGTATATTATTCCCATATATACATATGTATATGAGAAATTAAAAACGGAGTGACATAAAAGATCACTGCAATAGAACTGCAATAGCTCTGAAAGCATCATAATAGACCCATAACAACCAAGCTTAGATGATAAAGGGATATAAGTTTTCTGAGGAAGATGTGTTCTGAGGAGAGACGAGTTTCGGGGGATTGGTGGACATGTAGGGAAAATGAAGGATGGGATAGGATAGGTGAGGGGTCACATGGAGACAGTTATGAATAGAAATGTTTCTTAAGTATTCTACAAAATAATATGTTTGATCTTTATACATTTTTGGAGATAGTTTTTTTGTGCTCCATTTGGTAGTAAAAAATTAATAGAAACACGAAATAAAGAAAAAATTGAAGAGATATGTACTTTCACGATAAGGGACTGAATTTCTGTGCAATTGAATCTCAATGCTTAGTAAGGTTCGAATGGTTTCTCTTGCTTCAGTACCCAGCCTAGTACTGGTGCCAGCCCAGTTCAGGGGCCGGCCACTTGCAAGTTGGATTCTATGGAGTAAATTTTCACTTTTAAAATAATTTAACAAATGCGGAGCTTTTACACTGCTTCAGTTGTACACTTACCACCTAATTTCACGGCACTATGATCATTAAGTCGTTGATTAGAGGAAAACCAAAGAGAGAAATTTAGCCTCCATTTCAGATCAGATCGTTGACGAAAAATGAATAGTTTTATGTGTTCGAGTATTAGAGAGCTGATGATGACAGTCATGAGATACTTGACAACCACAAATAGTTCAATTTGTTACTCAAGCTGTTAATTGAGATGAGAGCCAAAATGAAGCAGACTGCAACAATGAGCAGCAGGTATACCATTCAGTTACAGCAGCTCCTTTCAATTTATTATTATTACTATTCAATATATTTTTATAACTTAGAGCAAGATTTCACCACAACAGACATGTTTTTAAGACTTTGGTGCAATTTGGCTTCCAGGGACAAGTCTTCTCGTCAAAAAATTGTTACAGACTTTTTCATATCAATGTTATACTGTACCAATCTTAATTGTATTGGACCTTGTAAGTTTTAATTTTCTTGTAATTTTTTGTAAATTGTTAACTAAGTTATTAATTTTCAAAAAAATGTATTCTGCAAAAGATTTTAATGTAATAATTGTATTTCTCTCTTCCATGAAAAATTCACTGTTGGTTTTGATTTAGCACAGCCATTGTACCATACTTTTTAAGTTATAAAATGGACAATAATAATTAAACATGAAAGTTGAAGGGAGTATCAAATACAGGAAAAACTAAACCAGAATGTATCGGAACAAAAATAATTCCAGTTGAGGGAAGTCTCCATTTTATGACACTTGTGATATTGATATTTCTACCCTGAAAGCGAGCTTAAATTACACCGATTATAATTATCAAAATAAATAAAATAATGTTATTATGGAAGAAATCACCAATAAATGAATATTAAACACTCTTCATTGACAGCTTTCGAGTTAAAAAAATAAACATTTTACTACCTAGAGATCGTAACTGCTTGCCGACTCAATGCACAATGCATCACAACCCAATACTATGACTATCTGATACCCTCGCATGGCCTTCAGCAATGCATATCTGGTGCAGGGGGTCATGATTTTCAATGCGGGCCAGGGAAGTGCATGAATGGAACCCATACCCATACATCTTACCATGCTCAGACGTTTGAGGAGGGAATTCCCCTACGGCCTACGCCTTGAGGGACAAGCAACCCCTAGGTAAAATTCAACACTGACAACTGAAGCCCCTCTCCTTTAATGTCTGGCTGCCAGAACAAAATCGCATGTCACGGGAATCGAAAATTTAAAACAGGCTTGCAGATACATTCGTCTAATTAAGAACATCTGGCGTCTCTATATCAGTAGCATGAAATTCACAGGAATTCAGTTTCATGAAGTTTTTTCCCCATAGAACATGAAAAACCATTCCATTTCAGTGTTGGAGAGATTTATGCTATGAAAAACGGCATTTAACTTCACAGGCTGGAGAAATTTTCTGTTTAAGGTAGGTTCCCAGCTTGTATAGGTTCTGGTTTAGACAGATTTTACAGTATAATTAATGAATTTTTTTCAGAGAATGAATCACAAAAACAAAGCAGAGAGAAAAATTAAATCATGTTATACCCAAAAACAATTCCTGCTAAATTGAATTGAAAAAATATTCATTTGTGTGAAATATTGTCTTCCTTATTCTCCAGAAACTTTAGCTTTAGCAGATTAGAAAATAATATCAGGCTTTATTTTACAAGGACACTGATTAAAAGTTTTAAAGCAGTACAATTTACACAATGAAAATAAAAATTTGGTTGTGGCCAGTTCCACATTCCTGAGAGTCACTTTCTTGCAAGTATGATTTTGTGAAACATTTCACAGTTCTCTCATCAAAGGCTTCATAAGATCACATAAAAATAAGGAATCTTATTTTACACCAGGGTCATCTCACATTCCAATAATTTCCTAAATGATTTGTTCCTGCTCAACATCGATCCTGCCTCCTGAGACTCCATAGATTGAAAGTCAAACAAAACCATGTGTCAAATTTATTTATTTAGATTGGTATTCAAAGTTGTACATCACAAAAATACCTAGAAATTTAATCATTGTCTTCTTCCTCCTCATCTTCCTGGCTATTGATCTGTAAAGAATGAAAAAGTAATGTTATCACATCACAGATAAATTACTTTCACAACATCACATGTCAATTTTTAACAAAACAAGTTTCATTATTATGTTATAAACTTTTATCTATCCTGACCAGATGACTAGCATTTTCTATTTACATCACTGGTTAGGTTACATTAATATCTTGGTTTAGAACTCCTGTTACAAACAATGCCTTTCTTTTGTCTTTGAAAAGGTGTGTTAATAATTAAGTCACAATGCAACTAGAGGTACAATAAATGCATTTGTGCACGACTATCATTATTGAATCATCATAGATAAAAACAATGTCGTTCCTTTTGGATAACCATAATAAAAATTAAAAATTGAATACAGAGTTCCTTTAAAGTGTAACACAAAGTTTAAAACATATAAGAAGCATTTTATATATTTATTCAAATACTGCTAATATAACAATTTCAAACATCTAATCCCCAGATGAAATACCTTATATATTTCTGTACAGGAAACAACCACACATTCCATACTTTTAATGTATTTGTATACATAGTATGAGGAAGTTACGTAAGGTTGCAAAACAAAGTTCATTGGGCAACTGACTCAAATACACAGTTTCGGGTTCCTGCTACCTAAAAAGTCTTTTCTTTCATAACATTTGTCCTTCTGCTCCCCTGTGAACACCACTAGAAACTCCACTGCACATAGGATGTTCACCAAAATAGCTATCCCTGTACCAACTTGGTTCACCAACCAGCCCTGGGAAATAGAACTTAATTTTTGGGAGAAAATGAAGCCACTAGAACATTTTCAAAATTGTCTAAATATGGCTCCAAATGTTTTCTTTACATTTATTGCTTAAATAGAAAAATACATGCTTAAAAAATTATGCTTCTAATGTTGCTAATGTTTTTTCAAAATATAAGAAATTTTCATGTAATAGGACAATTTTGCAGACACCCTGAACAGTGTGGCATAAAGAAAGATGCTATGGTAGGTGGAGTCAGAAAAGAGCACAACAAATTGCAAAATTTTTAAGGGTAATTAATTAATAAGTCTGAAAACCATCGAGAATGGAAGGTCAAGAAAGAAAAATAATAATGCAAGTGAAAATGAAGATGGTGGAGATAAAAGGGATTTTATGTAGAAAATAACACAATTTGCTATTTTAAGGACTGAATAGTGAGCAGTAAATATAAAAATAAATAAATAAATAAAAAATTAAGACGCACTTCAAAATTAGAGGGAGTGTCTCATATTTGAGTAACAAATTAAATCTACAAAGATGTAATGTTTGTTTGGCACATTTAAAGGTGCAACAAGAAGCTTCAATGTGGCATTGGTGTTACAATGGATTTATTTCATTTTATGGAGTCCATCTCTTCAGAGTACCCCATTCCATTGTAAGGGAGCGACATATAGCACCTCAACTTTTTTAACTTTCCATCAACCTCTAACCCTTCACATGGTGATGGGAGGAAATGCCAAAAGTTGAATTTTCCTAGGTAAGAATTCTTGCTTGGATATACTACCCATCTATATTAGTATAGATATGTAGTATAAGATTAATTAGTTAATAATAAAACTAGACTTGTGTACTCATTTGAAACAGGAAATTTAACTACACTACTATCAAATTAAGACTTAGGTTAGATAAAAACATACAGTAAATAAAAAAATCTTGTACCATTATATGTAACTTTTTTAAAAACTACACAAAAAAACTACTTTTCATTATGCATAACACTCCTATATTATAATTTCCTAAGTTGTTTAACTTTCTTCTACTGTGGCGGCAATGGTGTAACGGCTAGCGTATCAGGCTGTTATACCTAAGTTTGCAGGTTCAAACCCGATTGAAACCGTGGACTTTAAAAGGGCGAAAAAATCCTCCATACACCTTCCTTCGGAGGGGAAGTAAAGCCGGCTGGCCCATGTAAGTAAATTTACTGCATGTAAAAGATCCTCAAGCCTAAATGAAGCCTCTGAGTTAAATTCAAATTGCCTGTTTCATCACCCAAGTAATACCTTCTTTCTCCCCTAGTACGTGAAAGGAGTGTAACGAAATTTGCATGGTCAGACGGAAGAGCAGGCCTCATGGCCAGAGTCTCACCATGTAAAATAAGGCATTCATTCATCAACAAACCGCATAATTATTTGAGCTTGTAGTAATGCCAAAATCCACAATACAACACTACATAATTATTCAATCTCAAATTAAATTTTCTTGGCACCTGTACATTAACCTTTTCACTGCCAGTGCCTTGCAGCCTACAGTGCAAAAACAGAAATAGAAAGCAGTTTCAGTCTATCTAGGATTAAAGGTAGAATCATTGTTTTTTTTGTTGTTTTTTAAACCCTCCAAGATCCAAACTTTTGGCCCCAAGGAGTGATTATTTACCCATAACAATATCATATTCACCTCCCAGAGAAATCAAGACTGCAAATTTTCAGAAAATATTCCATAACAAAACAACACTGAAGAACTACACTAATCCTGCTAAAAGAGAACATGGAAAGTGACAGAATTAACCCACAAAGAAATGGATTAACCATGGAACTTGGGAAAAGAAAGCTAGACATAACTGTCATTACTGAAACAAAAAAGAAAAATAGAGGGTCTAAAGAACTAGAAGATGATCATTTATTCTGGAGTAGAGGAAGAACATTCTGCAGCAAGAATAGCTCTAATAGTAAATAACAACCGGACGTATATAACTGGATATCCATCAGACTACTAACGATGAAACTAAATATAATAAGAGTATATGAACAAGTTGAAAGATGGGCAGAAGAATCTGACTATTTCACAAAGATCTTCAACAACTGGTAGACCAAGTATGAAAAGACGAGCTCATTGTGTTAGGAAACTTTAATGCCAGAATTGGTGATAGTTAAATACCTCCATGCATAGGCTCAGAAGGGGAAAAAACAATAAATGAAATTAGGAAAATTCTACTTAACTTCAGCCTCATCAACAACCTAAGAATGGAATAACAAATAGTTTTTTTAAACACAAAGAACACAATAAGAGGCATGCTATAATGCTAATAATAACATGCTAACTATTGCTGAACATAGGAATTAAAAGCCATACAATGCTGCCATCAGCTCTGATCAGCCTATGGGAGATTGGCTGTGAATGACAACTGCTTTCATCGGCTCTTGGCAGAGAAAAAGTAAAAAAGTGTAACCTCTCTTTTACACTTCAATTCAAATAATTGTCATCTCTCAGATGTATTGTTTTGAGAAAGATATTACATTTGCCTTTCAGTAGTTTTTAATCATCTTTACTTCTCCTTTATAAATTTTCCATATATGGAGCACAGAGAAAGTTCAATGTGCTGATGTTTGTGACAAACTATTTTGTGGGACCCCGAAACCAAAAAGACATAGTCTTATTTTACTCTATGATTTAATAAATTACTTTCTCGAATATATGGTTTGGTCAAAACCCACAGTGTTTAGTGGAGTCTCTGTCCATCTGTGGACAACATTAGTGCCTAAATTGTACACGGGCAATTTATTACAAATCACTCTGACAGCATTCAACGCCATGCAAGTTTGAAATGTATCTTAATGTTTGGGGATGCTTTACATGAAGCTGCAAGGATATTTTCAAAATATTGTCAAAAATGACTTCAAACTACTTAACTTTTTGGTAAAATGGATCTAAATATGCCTACTAAATTCATGCAGGGCCAATTTTCACTAACACTTCTGAAGTTTCAAAAAACAGCAAAATCTGTTTTTTAAAAACATCTTCAAATAACATCTTGTACAATTTTTCGAAAATATAATTATTTTTTACATAATTTTATAAAAACATAATTTATTAAATTTTTATTTCAAATTCATGGACAATTTGAAATAAACATTCTTATTACAAAACCTTTAAAAAAAATCACATACCTGGAAGTATCTGAGTTCATAAGTATCTTTCCCACTAGCAACTACTCTCAACCAATCTCTGAGACTGTTCTTCTTCAGGTACTTCTTTGTAAGGTACTTCAGATACCTAAAAATATTTGAGATTTAATTTCGAATACATATTCATAATAAGACATAACAGAAACTTAATTATGAAGTGTAAGTTTCAGACTGCAATAAATTTATTCTATACAATCTGCTATGGCAGTCACCGGTATTGTTCCCTTGTAATTAATAAGTAGGGCCTGGATTTCTACAATTTTTCAATGTTATTTTAAGCTTATTAAAATAACGTTTAAGCTCATTTTAGATATTTATGACTTTCAAAATTTTTAATTATCCGACTGAACAATATTTCTAATAAACAACAAATTTATTACTACTCCTCTTTATCAATAGTTTCATTTCTGAACTTAAGACAAACAATCTATTCTCAAAGAACAGGCACATAAAATTAATAAATATATTTGACAAGTGTGTAAATATACCCTAGACAATTAGCATGTAAATAAAAATACACTTTCTTAAGATGCACTGTTGGCAATGAAACAGTGTACAACCATGTACAACCCCAAAATATCTCATGCGAAAGACTTCCTATTGTCTCTCAATGCACAATTATAACAAGAAAAGGTTTGCTCATCTGAACATGAAGTCAATGGTGCATATTTGAGATGCCACTGCTCTCTGTCCCCAATATAATTGTCCTGATATTTTCCCACCTAGAAAAACTGCATTGCACATTGCATAACCAGAATCACATTGAATTTTCCAAGGCTTTTACGAGAACATATCACCTACAAACTCTAGTACTACCTTACTTGAAGTAGTTTCAGTTACGTTTATCACTTCTTTAAGAGACATTTTCTACATTATGCTTACGCTGACATAAGTTTTTTAAATTTAATTTACTTAGAAATTCACAATTTTGCCACTTTTAGAATCAAAACTAAAATTAGCTCTTTTCCAGATCTGTAGGTATTTATGTACTTGACTCAGAAACAACAAACGATGTATATTACAATAATTACATTAGAACGGAGGAACATAATAGGTTAAAACTAAAGAATCCAGGCCCTATAGGTACGATTATTATTCACCACTTCTGTTGAACACTTACCTTTTAGAGAACGCAGATTCTGAGATAACAGATAATTTCATCTTGTTCTTCTCTAGTGATACTACATTCCCTAAATTATTTGTTTTGCCATTGACCTTAATTCTTTCCTGCAGGTATTTCTCCTAAAAATTAAATTTTTGTTAAGCAATGGTGCAAACATATACAAAAAATTTAATTTCATCTTATATAATTGTATAATATAGTACACAATATGTAAGAATAGAAAACATGTGGGAAAAATTATAATTATATGCAGCACATTTTTTATGTCTAACTGGAGAGATGCAGCACAACGAGCATGAAACTACAATCTTCAGTTCCCTCAGACAAAAAGTGAGAAAAATTCTGCTCATAAACATTCAAATATCCAATCTAATTGTCTTTAAAGGTATCAATTAGAATGCATTTATGAACAGTGCCACACAGAAACATACTGTTCAGGACATTAATTTACTCAAAATAGAACACTACAACCATATTCTCCCTTCTCTCACTTATTACAATAATTTAATGATCATTATGTTTTCAAGCTTAGATTAATTCTGAACTGTTGACATCACATTCCAAAATAGAAAATTTTCTTAATAAGCTTTCTTAACATTTCAAAAAACTTCTATTACGAAAACTTCTATTACGGAAACTCAATGTTCCGTATCAGAAAACTGCCCACTGTACCACACCAGTATCCTTGACCTCTAGTACTCATTTAGTATAAATGAAACATCGCTATTAATATAATCAATATTACTATTTACTTTTTTGGACAGACAATTTTGATTAATATGTTGTACTTGCCAAATGTTTACTTAGCTTAAACTATTTCTTCCAACAATTTTTTAAATAAATAATAAATATGAAATGATAATTAGATACATTTTTGCCATCACCTTTTTTGAAATTAATATGTCAATATCTTCAAAAATAGCCTAAAAAACAATTTAAATTTATTATAGTTTTGCTCATATCACAGCAATGGCATTTCGTTATTTTTCTTGTCACATTTCTCTTCAATAATTGTCCATTGAACTAACAAATTACACTACTTAATTAGGCGAATTAAATAACCTTTAGTTATAATGGATATTATACCCATAACCCAAACAATTCTGATAAATGTTGGAAGATGCAATAGTTCAACACAGTAAATAAAACAAAAAGCTTCTGAAGTAGTAAAATTTCTTACACCATCGATGTCAATTTTCAGTTCAGCTCTGTTACTTAACAAAAATGTGAATGTTCTCTGCATGTTTTAGTAAACTGCTGCATTGGGAGGGCTCTTCCATTTGAAGCTGATTCACTAAACACATCTGCAAGGATTCAACAGGTACCTACATCTGCTTACAAGAAGGCAGACTCAAATGGGGGGCTGCAATGTCCCTACAGCTCTGACTTAACGACTTCCTATGGGAATCACCCTCTTTCACACGTGACCTTGAAGCAACATTAAAAAAACAAGTATACCCTACAATACAATTTGAAACTGCATCTTCAATTTTCATTTTCCCAGTTGTATCCTGATGCATTTGGAACTTACTCTAACACGGAGAAAATAAAGAAAAAGGAGATTTTCACCTTTATTTGCAATATTACAAAACCAACTGAATGCAATGTTCTTATCATTTAATTGTCCTCTTGCTCAATACTTTCAAAGGCAATTTCAGCAATACAAATATCTACATTGGCAAATAAAAGTATTCCTCAGAATGTTTTGTGATCAGGTGACAACATTATGCTTCAAATTCATTCTGTCATCGCTCCTACATTATTCTACACATCAAAATTTCTACACAGGAAAAAGCATGTTGCTGTATTTTCTCTCGAAAGAAAAGCAAGTGCTGCACTTCCAGCATGTGATTTATGATGAACACACTCTCGTAGGTACTACAGAGAGTAAAAACTTACAAAGTTGGCCACATCCATAAGATTGTCTTCCACAGGATGGGTGCAATCTACAGTAAAACGGAGAGCCACCTTCTTCTTCTTCTGGCCCTTGCCTCGGATGATGTGCTTGCTTTTGCCTCCACTCGTTTTCTTCCCTACCACTTGCTGCAAGCAGACAATTAGCATTACTGTAATGTATACAAGCTCATGGCCTAAAGACCACTAGTCCCACAATGCGACTTACAGCCTGTAACACTCCAGAGTAAGCAATAAAAATAGTTTCACCAATACAAAAATCACACATTTGCAATCTTTTACTTTGTGCACACAATTATCTATCATATAGGAAATGGGAACAAATACACATTGTGTAATGTACTGAACTGCAGGATTCAACTGCGTAAGACAAATAGATTCAACTGATTATAGAGTAGTTAGTACGACCTGATGACCTCCGCTGTTTCTTACTTTTTAAAAAAAACATTCATTTGCTTTGGTGAAATTTTGAATTGTTCACTGCTTCTAACTTGAGATCTGAGGAGGTCTAACCAACTCTCTAGTTGCAATGAAATTGCAACTAGATAAAAGCATATGATATGTGTTTTCTAAAAAACAGAGTTTTCACAGGTAAGTAGTATTCACGAGACTTGATTGTTCCCAAATTTTACTGTTGAGAAGCTGCCACTGATTAACAGCTTTATGAATAATGTAACAGAAGCAATGCAAAATAAAGGTGATAATCAAAACATCTTCAACAATGTTTTCAGTATCTCTAGCAGTATTGCATTGTAGCATTATTATAAATAACATGCAAGTAACATTACAAGCAATGTAAGAATACAGTTGCAAGTGGGGAACTCTCAAAAAATCCTTTAATTGAAGGTCATTGAAATAATTTAAGCCTAATTCAGAAAGCCAGAAACAACACTTGAGCCACCAATCGGACCTTCAATTAGATCCATTTAGCATGATAGTTGATAAAATTAAGCAAAGCATTATTGATTTACAGGAAAACAAATACCTACTGAAAAGTATAGACTTGAGAGATTTATACAAGTTAACCCTTCAATGAAGCAATTTAATTACAAGTTTAAAGCACATGTCCTTGACAACCTGACCTAATCAAACAAGTTTACAAGAAATAAACAATGATCTGCCTTTTTTGTACTTTATTTTATGGAAACATCACAGGTTGAATAAAGAGGAGACTTGTAATTTAGTAACAATTTTTTAATTACAGGCTGGAATATAATTTTTTATATAAGATAATAGGTAACTGAATGAACTTTAAAAACATCAAAACCAGTTTATTATAACAAAGTAAAAATATGAAGATTGACTATATTATCAAATGTTTATAACAAAATAGCAAAAGCAATAATACATTATTGGATAGAGATAGTGTACAGACATACCATGATTAGTTTTTATTAGTTTTGTTTTTTGTTTATAGATATATAGTTATTCTGTTGGTTATATGGATCGAGACGGATGAAAAACTCGTGATTCATAAATACCATAATCTCGATAAAGGATTATGTTCGATCAATACGTTTACAGATTTTTCTGGTACAGTTATCACAATTTGTGTCTAGATGCTTTTCGAAGCCAATTAACGTTTTCCTACAAATATATACACATGCACAAGCAGATTACACGAAGTAACCCAAGCCAAAATACTCCAACTAATAGATCCCCAGAGGCCATGAGACCCATTATGTTGCGTGCAAATCTATAATTTCACAGCACCATACAGGCGTACTAAATAGAACTTAGCCAAATGATAGACACGTTAGCAAACTTATTGAAGTGAATTTTAGAATCCTTTGCGATAAAATGTTAAAGCATAAGAAATTATGAAGGGTCCCCAAGATCCTGTTGCTCTAGTAAAGGGTTACATCAAATCATATGACAAAACATGTGAACATTAAACACTGTTCTAGAAAAGTGAAAATAAGAATAAAAAATGTACATAACTATTTTATGCTCGTTTCTCGTAAGCTAGCAAATTCATATTTCAACGACCAATAAAATTTAGTCTTCAAAACACATTCGGGAGTGTTTCAGTCAAATTATGGTAACTAACAGATGGAGCAACTTATCACAACAGTACCAAATGAAATGACCCTAGACATTTCATAATTAATTGTTGTAGTCTTCTCCAATAGAATCACGAAATCCGACAAATTCGTGTCCAACATGTGGCTTTCTCATTAAGCCATATACACAACACTCGGTTATCATGATATATCGACGCCATCGATGAATATCTGCATGTAAAAGTATTTTTCTCTGCATGTCTACGAAGTGCCAAGTTAGAATATTACATTCGTATTCAAAAACATTCAGACGTAGGGAGAAAAATACACGAGAATCTTTAACAAGTTTACGAACACAGCGAACACCAACAAATGCAAACGTAACCTCTTAAAATAAACATTTTAGCTAAAAGGCTGATAAATTCACAATCACAATAAACTCACCGGGGCCATTTCAGAAATCTGGCTGAGCCTTTACTAGAGATGTATTAACTTAACCCCCAAAATATGTACCACCAACGCCGGACGTGTAGCACTAAAGCCTCAACAGGGCCTCAAAAGGCCCACAGCTCTCAGATGTTCCATAAATATACGCAAATGCTTAACAAGCTGAGAGTGCTGCTCTCTCCAAAAGAAACTCCCAACCATTGCAGTCCAGAATGACGTCACAACGTTTGGCGGGAAAGTGTTTGGTGGCAACCTCTGCTGTGCGCGTAAGCGATTCCTAGAGAATTACTAGTTTCTGGCTGTATTACACCCGCAACACACTACACCGAGAGAAACGTTACGGGAAATGTGCAACGAGAAATGAGGAAAGAAGCCGGCGATGCTGCTTCCACACACTAGAAGTAGGTTATTCGATGTCTTGAAATGCCTTTATGCCCTACAAGCCGAGAGTGGGATAGCAGTTAGCTATGAGATCCCCTGCGAATCATATTTCTTGTTTTATTAAATGCTTTTGTTTAACTTTAACCCGTGAAATCCTTGTTTTGTTGCCATAATCGTAAACCATCTGTTTAACGAGTTCGAATTGCTCAAAGTGAAATACATTACTGCATTGCATACAAATCATTATTTAATGTTAAAAACTGGAACGTATGTGAGGAGTGCAATCTGAGCATATTTTCTTGAGCTCCGTAATTCCCCCCTACTCTGTTTTACTGTATTTATTGGTTGAATTATGAATAAATGGTGATTCAGAATAAAATTCACAATTATTAAATTCATTCATATATAAGAAAATAATGAATTAATTAAATGATTTCAAAACACTCAAGTTTCTGCTTCAAATTTTTAATATTGATCATTATGAACGGGTTTCATACAAGTAAGAATATCTTTCACACAAGTTTTTTTCTTGTTCATTTCCTTTAAAGAGAAAATTCAAGTAAACAATTTAAAAACTGGTTGTTTATCATGTCTTTTACTGCTATATATTATAAACTCACTCAGTTCTACGCATTGTTTAGTGTTTCCCTGCTGTAACGAAGGCCTAAACGTCATATAAAAATGAAGGAGTAGAAATGTGACCGAGACAACTCACTCGCTGACCGACTCGAGCGAGGAACTCTTTCACTTCCGCATAGGCGAACTAGAAAACTTTTTCTAGTGTGTGAGGGTCGATAAGTGTCCCTTGTTTCGATTTTCCACATTTCACGACATACATTTCTCGCAACGCATTTCTCAGTGTCGTCTGTTGCGAGCCTTATGCGGTTGCTGAGGTGTGTGTGTGAATTAACACATTTGTTAATTACAATAATATTTGCTTTCTTTCGGTTTATTTAGGTTCTAGTTGCGAATTTCGTCGACAAATTGGACTTACAAAAGCATATACTTTATCACCACACATCAAGCCGCTATTTTTTTTCTGAAAATGGTTCGAAGTAAATATTATCATGACATTAGCGATGATGATAAGGTGCTGCTTTATAATAAAATGAAATGTACGAAACATTTGGTTACATGTACCCATTCATCGGATATGAGAAATGCCAACGAATTTTGAGCCCCTGTGCTATTAGTGTAGACGTGACTCCTTCCGTATATTTTTATAAACTCGTCTTTTTAAATGTTAACTTTAGAAATTTGTATTAATTATTATCATCGAGAGAAATATTACCTACCTTAAACTTTAATGATCGTTTGGAAAAAATCCAGAGTGTTCATAAACACAGTCCAAAAAATGTTCGTAATTTTTTACCGTGCGGAGGAACTTTCAACACTAAGATAATCAGAATTTATTTACAAATATAAATCTTGCACTTTTTTATATTAAAAAAAAATGTTTGAAGTTTCCTGAGTTGAATTCAAATGTTGATGGTAAAATTTCAATATATCATAACACGCTTAAAATATTAATTGTTTTCCCCCAACGATTTTAATGTTAAAATTTGTTTATAAAAGTATTTTCAATATCTTTTGCGTGGCAATTTCTAATGAACATTTGATGTCATTTCTTATAAAACGATTGGGACACAACGTGATAGCCCTGGCTGCAGAAAAAATAGTTGATTTGGTGACCTACGTAATTTTTAGGCTTAGCTTTTACACAAACGTCTTGGAGAAGATGGCTTAGCTATTAGACAAATAAAGTCTTGAAGGTCCACAGAATTTTAGTGGCTAATACATATTTTGATGTGTTAGTACACGTTCAGGCAACGCAAGTAAATGACAACTTATTTATTGAGAGCTATGTGGGTTGTTTATATTATAGCAAAAATTTGGGAAATCTACATACGTTTTCACGTGAAATATCTGAACATGACAGGAAAAGGTTAGACGTGTGAATTGCAAATTACGAAAATGGGCGGAACCTGTAACCTACGATTGACTTGAAATAACCATCTAACTTTTCTTGCTTCAAAGCAGAAATCTATTTTAGTCCTCTTTGTTCCGAGGGTGCTACAAATTTACATTCCTGCTTTTGGGGAACATTGTGGCATATAAAAAAGCTTACTTTGTTTCTCCTGGCCTTGTTGCCTTAATCCACAATTGTGCACAACTAAGTTATCGTGAAAAATAATCTTATTTTAGAGGGAGAAAAAGCACAACTCACAGCGAGAAAGTGTAGCTAAACAAAAAAAATGTTTTGAACCATAATAGGCAGAAGAAAACCTCCAACGAAGAATGATCACATTTTAAAAGAATATCGACACTTATGTTTTGTTTTATCCATAAGCTCACGGCTTGTACCAGCCTGCCGCTTGCCACCAAGATGCGACGGTGCTGCCCTCCGAACTACTAGAAGTCACGTGTTGGACGCTAAACGTCTCCATAGACGTCTGCCAAGTCTTCAAACCTTTTTATTGAAAATAATTTTGTTTTAATATATTGCTCAAATTAAGTTTTCTTTGTAAATGTAATTATCATTCATGAAATAATCTCACTATATACCACGTGTATAACGTGTATAGAGCCTGACGCACAGGGTTGTTTCAATTTGGAAAAGATCATAGTGTGGTTTAGGCGCTAGTAGTATTTACTACTGACAGACAGACGGACAAACAGACGGACGGACGTTTTGAAAAGCCCACTTTATCGGTACCAGGGGATCGCAAAACGTATTTTCCGTTGAAATCTCGAAATCCTTTTTCCGCAGCATTACAGAACTTTCTCTATACTCCGTGTATTACTCCCATATATACGTATGTATACGAGAAAGTAAAAATTGTAAACGTAATACTTTTAGTGTGGTCATTACAGGGTTAAATTAAGCAATGTTTAAAAGAATATTTACAAAAGTATTTCCTATTGGTTTTTTGATATTGATTACATCTAAATGTAATATCCTCTCTGTATATATTATGCTAGAGAAACATGATGATTTTCTACAATTTATAAGAAACGACATACCCAAAACATTACGTATGCTAGGGAAATACCCATCGATCTCATATCGAACTGATTTAAGACGATAATATACGATAATTAAGACGATTAATACGATAAGTTCGTAGATAATGGTAGAGAGTAAAAAAAAGCGCACATACAATCCAGAACACATTAAATGTTGCAACACTTAACCAACTTGAAAACAATTTGTTTCAGACCCTTAAAACAGTGTGTCTGTGTGTGTGTGTGTGTGTGTGTGTGCGTGCGTGTGTGTGTGTGTGTGTGTGTTTGTTACGTACGCCGTATTGAGATTTTTGAACATTCTATTACTTTGTTAATAATATATTTATTTATTTATTAATAAGGTTTAGCTCCTTTTGGTACCCCCAAACATGGGTGTTCAGAAACGAACAGAAATCCATAATTATATAAATATTCTTGGAAGTAACAGAAATAAATAATATTCCACGGTAGTAAGTAGTAAGTAGTTGATTTTCATAGGTAAGTTTTCGAGTGCACGGAAATTACCGCTAAATGCATGTAGTGTGTAAAGAGAAATTGAGAAGTCATTTTGATACATATTTTGCAGCGACCCCGTGTCTTCCTATACAGGCCAGTGATCGTATTTATCTTTTTGGCAGTCAACATCTGACAGAATTGTGGTTGCAGCTCACTTCTTTGATTTTGACATACCATCTCTTCTGGTGCGTCCACCTTTTGATTTACTTTTGCCAGCAGAAATAAGGCCAGTTGCAATTTCTGCCTGAAACTGTCTGTGTGATATGCTGTACTTGCAGGCTCTTGCATTCCTTTCTATACTTTAGCCAACTGTTTACAACGGTAATACATATAGCATGCCAAGAATATACAGGTACTATCTTCGAGATTTCATAGGGTACTTGTACAGAGACGACAACATATCAATTCATATCATTAACATCTCATATCATTTTCAAGGTCGATTCCTCCCATAGAGCAGGGATAATTGCTGGTCTCTGAATATGGGCATACTCTTTCCATCTCTTTGCCGTGCCTTTTGGATCAATTCCCATGAAAGATGACAAGGTAATCGCTTTGTTGTCATACCACCTGACAACAATAAAGTAGTTTGTAGTATCTACAAGACTCGCCCCTTTCTTTTCGATTCTTCTTCTCCGAGTATGTCACAATCCTTCAATGTGTTCGAGTTGTTCCAACAAAATATATATCTCTGTAAAAGATATTGTACAATTATGGTAGACGTAAAAAAATTATCTGCGAACAATTTGAAGTTATGTTTTTCGGGTAATGTATCTGTCAGTTTTACCACTTCATAACAAAAACCTATGCCAACTGGCAGTGCCAGATTACCGAACAGGCTACAGACTGGGGCGCTTAATTTTTGGAGGCGGACGAATTTCACCGGATACAAAATTTCATTAGGTGAATTTCGAATGTTTTTATAGAAATGTCATTCCATATTTGTATCAAAAGAAAGTGTTAATTAATCAAATATTTATCCATGAATATATATATATATATATATATATATATATATATATATATAATAGATACAATTATTACGATTATTAAATTGTAAATTAAAGGAAATTAAAGTAAATAATGGTCTAAGTAGCGATTTTGAAATAACAACTGGAGTGAAAAAAGGAGATCCATTGTCAGCCTATCTGTTTAGTATGATAATAGATGTAATTAAAAAAAAACGGGGGCAATGTCACCACACGTGTAAAACAATGAATACGTGGATGACAACCAGATCTACGTCCGCTCTTGAAGAAACGACGTTCCGAAAGAGCAGTATTCACAGTAAGGACTAATCATAAATGATCAAAAGACCAAATTCATGAGATATAAATATGGCCCAACAAAACTGTATGATATTAGTATTGATAATATTAGTTATCAAGAAGTTGGTTCAAATAAATACTTTGGGTCTAATCATAATCATATAGAAGAAGAAATTAAAGAAAGAATAGTAGCTGGTAATAAAGCTTACTTTGCCAATGAAGCATTCGTTAGAAGTAAATTAATATCTAAAAGTTCAAAGTCAAGACTACACGGCAGTAATACAACTGGTAGTCACGTACGCAGCAGTAATGTGGGTCCTCAGAGAAGTTGACATTCAAAATTTAATGGCTTTTAAAAGAAAAATTTTGAGGAGGATTTTTGAACCAGTAAACAACCGAATGGTATTTGGAGAATAAAATATAATACGGAATTGGATAATCTAATAAACCACAAAATATTGTAAATCATATCAGATCTTTAGGATTAAGTTGTGGGACATGTCTACAGAATGAATGATGATAGGCTAGTAAAGAAAGTCCTCGAATGGAACCCTATTGCAACCAGTGTTAAAGGAAGAACGAAGACAAGATGGAAAGATGATGTCATAAATGATCTCAAGACAATGAAAATACGAAGCTGGACCGTAAAAGTGAACAACAGAAAGTAATGGAAGGCCATAGTTGAACAGGGCAAAACAATTAGCAAATAATGTTGTTGAGCCTAAGAAGAAGAAGAAGAAGAAGAAGAAGAAGAAGAAGAAGAAATAACATTAACATTTCGTGGTATGTTCAGCATTTTATCGGTCACCATAAAATCTCGATTTACGCGCAAATTTACATTGCTGCGATAGTTAACAAAAGAATTTTGTTGCCGCGGGACGTTATTACGATATTATGGGGTATTGCTTGCGATACATCTATTTCAACAATATTCGTATATCGTAGTTTAAGAAAGATGGATGCAAATAATTCTCCTGAACCTAAAGATACGCAAACAAATGACGTTCAGTTAGGAAATTGGCGCTTTGATTTCCAGTGGCGACACCTTCACGTCAGTAAATATGATTACCGGAAACGAGGTTCATTGGGAGGAATGCCAGGAAAATGAGATTAATGTTATCTAATGTATTTTTTTCTTATTAAACTAATAATATTACAATGAACAATAATTATCCCAGAAACGAATAAGTTACTTTTATTCTGAGTTGTTTGAATCTGATTTGGTTTTTACATCTCCGTGTTTTTTCTTAACAAACAATTGACATGCGATGAATCGATGGTTGTTTATTTACGTTGCTAAATTTCTTAACATACAGGTCGGTGCAAGTGCACTTAACAAACCTGTACGGTTGCATGTTAACAGGTGTTAAAGACGCATGTGACCGATAAACATTTTTACCTTACTGAGATGCTGATCCTTGAGGCTAAATCTACCGACACTAGTTCAATTTGTCGCTACCACGTGGCAGCACCAAAATAGGCAAAATATACTAGACCGATAACGTCTGAAGAAATGGTTCGATATTCGATCTGTAAACGGCATTGGACTCCTTTTTAAAATAGAATTTACGCTACGAAGCCGTTTCTTCAAAAAAGATTTCCAATTTTTTTTAAAAAATTTCTCATAGTTTCGGGAAGAAATTAAAAAATGAGGGCTTATAGCGCAATGACGACGTGCTTCCTGAATCCAACGACGTGTCAATCATGAAAATCGGATGAATATGAGCGGCGTAAAGTGAAATTTGAAAAACACCTTCCCCCCTTCCCGCTCCACACCGGTGCGTCAACCGACCCTTGCGGGCCCTCCCTCCACGCAGCCGAACGGCCAAACCCGGCGCACGGTGGTGCATTTTCCCGAAATCCTGGCCAAAACGTCAAAAACGAAATCGCGTTTACTGAACTTTTGCAAATACTACGACACACTGTATACTTGAGGGCATCTATTTCTGCCCACTTCTTGTCTCTGGGTCAATTCCCCTGGCACCAGTAGTCACCCGAACTTACCCTTCGCGGCGTTCGGTAGACCTGCAGTGCGAGAGTAACATAGAGAGACCGTTTTTATTTGTAAGTGGTGACCATACAAAGTGTGACCATTATTTGTAAGTGGTGACCATACAAAGTGTGACCATTATTTGTAAGTGGTGACCATACAAAGTTGTGCAGAGAAAACTGGCAGTATGGATTCTCTTCCTGAAGGTTGGTAGAGTATTTTCATGATTGTTTTATAATGCATTAATGCATAATACAGACGTGGGATGAAATATTAAAATGCATGAAATTAATACAATAATTTTAATTACTCATAAGTTCACGTAGGCTGATAATTACCAATTTTGCGGAATTCCGCAAAGTTTCTAATTTCATTTACTAGCTTAATCTATCCTCTTTCGAATCCAGTTGTAAAATCATGCCCCAACTTGCCCCATTAGTGAAAACAAAGAATTAACTTTTCGTCGAGCACGCGTGATCGCCGAAGCTAATTTTAAAACTGTTTTCGTACTTTCGAACAAATTTGAAAAAGTGGTAAAATAGCACGCAGGCGAGATGCATCCTGAATCCAAGGCTGTAACAAACATTGAAATCTAATATTAAGAATCATGATATGTCTCAGCTTACTTGATAAGTTATATTGATTTAAAATGAATCTGTTATATTTATATAGACTTGAAGATGGGAATAAGTAATTCCTGGTGCGTCATTTTGGTACAAACTACGTAAATGATAAATTAAAAGGATGTAGTATAAATCAAGGTATTGTGACATTTATGTATTTTTTAATGCATTAAATTGTCATGAAAGCAATATAACTTCAACCCTTAGAAACACCACACTAGACGAGGTTTATGAGGCGGATAAATTATGTTTTGTTATACAGTTATTAATTCGGCAACGTTTACATTGCTACATTGAAATACTATTTTTCTAAACATCGTACACGCTTTTCAGTAACATTTAATCGGGCAGCAATTCTATTTATAACATTTAACATACTACTAGTAAAACGGGTTTACCAGTCTCACTGATAAACCTCCTATTAGAGAATGTGAATCAGAATGCAAAAGTATTAAATCGGCGATCCTCATCTAGGTGTCGAGAATAGGGATGCAACATTGATGTTGATATTTTCAAAACAGAGATTTTGTATAGACACATGAACATATTCGTAAAAAAATGAAATTTATAAACCCGATTTTTTATCGTTTTTAAGCTTGATGAGCTTGTTGACTTGATGAGTTGAATGAAAAGAATCGATAATCACAATTTTATAAAACTTAAAATATGAAATAATATTGCATTATACCACTGTCAGTTCATGTGTTCGAATAAAGGGAACGCTGATTGTAACATCCTCATCCAGTAGACTATCTTCGGCCCAAGATATGATCCCATTTTTCTGGCATTTCCTACATATGTCCTCCCGTATCCGGAGAGGCGGCCAACGCAAGCACTCTAGGTGTAAGGCCTCTCGCCCACCTTCCTGTACCCATTTGAGGAAGTTGTGACTCCTTGAGATGACCCTGAGCGCTAGTTTTCAGGCTTAAGTTTCGCTGTTATTCTTTTTCCTATCTCCTGCCCTTTTGCCTAAATTGTAATTATAAATTAACAATCACGGCCACTGTCAAAACAAATTATTTTCCACGAACTTGTTCGAGATTACTAAACCAGGTTTTTGAGAATTGTTTTAATTTTGAACATCGATGTTTGCATTATTTGAGCATCAAGCCTTCGCTTTTCCTCCTATCCGAATCTGGGAGAGGACGCGCCGATTATTCTGCGAGTTCTTCCCTAATAATGGCAGAATGAACACATGAAGGACTGCGGGTATCAAACATACTGTTCAGTGCGATGATGTCTATTTGTCGGCTCTAGTCCGGGTTAAGCAGCGGCTGTGAGAATCTCTCCTTTCATCTGCAAGTCCCAATTCTTCGCGGCGTCTGGACGCGCAGAGAAATAGTACTAGAACATACATCGCAAACCATCCCTCGTTAGCCTACCTAGATATACTCAGCAATAGGATTCCAGCATGTTTGTTCATTGCTCACTCGGACTCAAACTGCCTTTTCCTTTTGTTTGTGATATTGTGTATTAGTTTTTTCGACTGGTTTCTGTCTTCAACACACTTATGTCTGGTCATGTGTGGTTGGTAGCCTTAATTATTTATTGTGCCACCTACATCTTTTTCTTCCGCTCTTTCCACTTTATTCTACCATTCCAAGCATAATATCTTTTCTAGAGATTTGTTCGACCATAGTATGTCCAAAATATTTTATTTTCAATATTTTGGCTTTGGCTTTTAGAGAAAGTTCTGTTTTCTTTTCAAAATTTCGGCATTTGTCTTTTTTTCTTCCCATTGTACATTAAATATTTTCTTCCGTGCCCATACTTCAAAGAATCTTCCTTTTTTCGGCCTTTTAACCCACCCAGCTTTTTAACCCACACATCAAAATTAGAAATACCATTTTCTCGCTTATTTGGATTTTGGTCTTACGGGCTTGATTTCATACGGAACATGACGAAACGGCGATCCTTTACCTCGGTGATAATTACTAAATTATATTTTAAATATATAACTATTTCTCTTAAACTAATACATAATTTGGAGTGCGTTCCGGGACCTAAAATTTTGCAAATCAAGCTCTGGTCTTACGTGATATGCATGCATATTTTATGAATTTTTGTAATTTTCTTGCTTTCTCTGGATGCAATTATTTTGTTATTTGCTTAATCACGGCTGTCGCCTTTCTTTGGTAATGGAATAAACATAGTGCGTTTCCAATCTGTTGATCACTCTTTTCTTTTCCAGATCAAATTGCATAATTGTATTAATTTCGCCGTGATTTCTTCCCTTGTGTCTTTGAGTAGTTCGATCAGGATATTATTTACACCCGGGGACTTCCCATTTTTCAGTTGTTTTGTCGCCCAATGCATTTTCTCTACAAAAATCTTTGGTTCATCTTCGTAATCATCAATGTTTATCCATTCGTGTACTTGAAAGTTCTTCTCATATAATTACTTCGTGCATTCTTCCCATCTTTTCATGTGTCTTCTTTTTTTGTAATTATTTTGCCATTCTCATCCTATTCCCAGGGACCGAGTAGCGAAATAATAGCGGTAAAGGTATTTATACCGGTATAAAAATACCTTTACATCTATTATACCTTTATTCAAAATACCGGTATAAGACGTCAAAGGCGTCAATCAATCGTTTTTTAGGTATCAAGGACCCATAACAAATGTATTTTCGTTACACCACTAGTTAGAAGAAGTAATTTACTATATAGCAACAGGATTTATCCACTTTTACGTTACCAGGGCCCGGCAATAAGAGTTTTCCGGTGCACGATGACATAGCTTTCTCTTCTTAGATTGACAAGAGGATTGAGAAGAAGAAAAAAGTAAAAGTTATAATTTGAAATTCCATTAACAAAATATTGATTAAATCGAATTTAAAAATAAATTCTTTCTCTGCCTACTGTTTGTGTAAGAGAATGTATTTATCTGTCAGTAATGACAACAATAGTACGCACGTAGAAAACTCAAGGACGAGCAGAGAATCTTTCAAGCACTCTTCAATATCTTTACGTGAGGCATTTCTCAATTAGTATAAAACAAACTATGGTTATTGCTAAAAAAATCACAACAAATTTAAAAGAAAACTTTTTTCAAAATTAACCAAGTATGTTTTCGGAAAGAATTTCAAGAAAATTAGTAGATTTGTAAAAAATTGTAAAATCAGCAAAATGTGTAAAATACATAATACTGTACAAAATATGAGACGAAAAATTTAGATATTTGTTACGATTTAAACAGTCCACCCAGATCACAAATTTCAGAACAGTACATAGAAACATGTAATTACAATGGAATCCGGACTCTAGCCATGAGATTGTCGGGCAGTGCCGCGAAAGAGGATTTTTGACATTACTGAAGGTATTCTGTTTTCTACATTTGTCTATAGAATTATATTTATCCCATTTCAGTGTATGATTTGGCGTTGGATTCTGGAGACATCTCACCTGCGTGCTATTTTACCACTTTCAAATTTGTCCGAAAGTTCGAAAACAGTTTTAAAATTAGCTCCGGCGATTTTACTTGGGAAAACAGATTCAATAGGTGAAATCTATCAAGGAGACAAACGCCGTTTTGAGATCAAAAATCGAGTCGCAGGATAAAAGAGCTCGTGCGTAATCTCGGCTCATTCTTTCTGGTAGTGGAATGATAACGGAAGATCTTAGAAGTAAAATGTATGTAAAATAAGATGTTAGGATATAGAATATTGCTGATATCTACACAATTAGTTAGATTTTATTTTTGAAATCAGTTTCCAAATAGGAATCGATATTTTGAGTAATGCCTGAAAATTTTTTTGATGGTATTCGAAGGAAGTCGGAAATATGTGAACGAGATATATACCTACAAAATACGACTATTACAGATGATACGAGACCGTTTGGTTGTGTTACAGCATCACTAGGTTGATATGTGGAGAAAAATATATTGAGATTGAAAGGGAGGAAAGCATAAACCGACTGCCTGACTTGCCTGTCTGAATGTTTGGCCTCCTTTCGCGCCGCAGGCCGCCGAGTTTGGGCGTTCGGCTGCGTGGTGGGAGGGCCCGCAAGGGTCGGGTGACGCACCGGTGTGGAGCGGGAAGGGGGGTGGGGAAGGTGTTTTTCAAATTTCACTTTACGCCGCTCATATTCATCCGATTTGCATGATTGACACGGCGTTTGATTCAGGAAGCACGTCGTCATCGCGCTATAAGCCCACATTTTTAATTTCTTTCCCGGAACTCTTAGAAATTAAAAAAAATTGGAAATATTTTTTGAAATAACGGCTTTATAGCGTAACTTCTATTTTAAAAAGGAGTCCAATGCCGTTTACAGATCGACAATCGGACCATTTTTCAGACGATATCGGTCTAGTAAATTCCCTGTGATAGTGCTGCGATCTATTGATTTTTCCTAGAAGTATTTTTCGGTACATTTAGCCTTAATGTCGGTATGATAGTTAAGATATAGGATTATAGATTTATGTGTCCCATTTAATGAAAAATATGTTTCATCTAGGCGCTTGTTTATATTTAATGTTCCATTAAAATTAAAACAATATGTTTCATTTAATGAAAAATTCCAATACAATTGAACCAATAACTGTAGTTTTGTATAAAAATACAAAAGAGAATAAGAATACATTTTTTTGTGTTCAATTTTTTATAGGAAGAAAGTATGAGTGTTGGTATTGGTACAAAGAAACCGAGTGGTGCGGAGAATAGGAAGAAAGCAAAAGAAAAGCCAGAATGGGAAAATGAAATCATAAAGAAGACGTCTAAAATTGGTTTATTATTCGCATCAGCAGTCATTCAAAAATTTTACATTGATACGAATTTAACGTCGTCCGTAATTCGAGCAATACTACCAGCGGAACCGACAGATACTACACGCAAATAAAAAATTAGCGTCAACTACAGAGATAATAACAGAAACATTTTACAATTTTCAAACGACTCAGTACAGTAGAACGTTGACGATGGCTTTGGAGAAGTGATGGCCAAAGACAAATTTAAACAAAATGATATCGATTTTCTAAGCCTAAAAGGTATTATGCAGATCGAAGTCGATAATCGTCAAAATCATAATTCTAAACAAGGGCAAACGGTTGAGTTGTTAAAAGGTTATGTACATTCGCCATCTACAGGACATGTCTTTCGTGCTCCTTGCGAGATAAATGGTGGAGCTACTAAGCTCACTTAAACAGGGCTGAACGGCTGGAAAAAGAGCGACAGCATTCATTTTTGATAATAGTTCCGAACATCAAGATTGCGTAAGACAATTTGTAAGATCTGCCGTTTTAGAAAGAGTGGATTCAGAGCCTGTGAAACAGCACCCAAATGAAGTTGGAGACATGTCCTGAAAAGAATTGTAGAAACTGTGAAATTATTAGCATCAAGAGATTGTCTTTTTCAACAAGAACGAAATTATTGGTTACAAAATGAAAACTTAGGCTCCATTGAGTTGAAATCCAAATCTGATACGTTTATGGCGGGTCTTCTCGTTCAGTATGGAAATAAAGGGTCACATTTGTGAAATAAAGGTTTAGAAAATAGTAGCCTAATTCCGAGGGCATTCTTTATCAAAGAATTCGTCGATACAGGATATATCAATTTCCAAATGACAAGATTACTTAAAAACTCTATTTAATTATGTCTGACTAATGCAAATGAAGATCTTTCTCTGCTTTGAAGTGCATAAAAAATTATCTGAGATCGAGTGTTAAAGAAGACACATTGAATGCATTATCTCTGTTATAATTGAAAATGACATTTTGGGACCCGTAGAGTTTTAAGACACTGTTTAGAAATTTGCCGAGACTAAAGCGAGAAAACGAGATCCGGTATGACAACGCATATTTTATTTGTATACTTAAATGTTATTTTGACTTTAAAATCAAAATTTTCTGTAACAAAATTACCTTTATTACCTTATATTTTTAATTTATTGACCTACAAACGTTTAATGCTATAAAAAATACAAATACATAATCAATTATTAATACTATATAATATTTGCATGGGTTACAAATATCGTAAATTTTTTAATTCAAAATATTATCAATTAATTTTATGTTAAAAAATCAAAATAAAAAAGGCGCTAAAACATTTGATAGCCTGGGGTGCATATAAGTCAAAGTCAGGCACTGCTCCTAGCCGATCCTTGGTGTATATCGAAATCAAAAACACATAGGAATTTCCTTTAGGCAGTTGGTTTGAAATTACTTTAGCCACAGACGAATTTTACAAAGCTTATCATTTTTGTCTTTATCACTTGCTGATAAATTATTTGTAAAATGGAAGGATCTAAGCTAATTCTCGAATTTAGTCGAATAGAACTCTCTATAATAATAAAAACTAAAGAATATGCCATGTGTGTTTTTCAATAGCTGCGAAAACGGGACATTTGAGCAAATCTCATTCAAATGAGACCTACATTCCTAGCATTTGTTCCAGTTGACTTGTTTGTGTTTGCACAAATTTTATCCTTCTGTGCATTGCATAAATTCGTCTTCTCCTGCAAAATTACCAACATAGCATCCGTCACTTTATTTATTATTAAATACTCTATTTCTAATGTATTTAAGAGGAGTTGCTATCTGAATAGGTTGGGAATAAAAAAAAAAGATCAAATGGACGAATATCAAGCACAATATTTCCTTTTGTCCATTTCAGCCGAGGAGAATTTTCATTGATATTCTCGTTGGTTTGAAGAATGTCTTCTATAGCTTCGCACGGATCATCTTCATCATCACCAGGGGCGGAGTTTGACCTAAAACTTCGCCAAATATGATCAATAAAATACTATTAAAATGCTCAAAACGTGAAGAAAAATTACGTAAAAAATGTGACCAAAACCCGTTCGGGTGAACAACTAAAATCTGTTGGATATGTTACTGAAGTAAGAGAGGCTTCTTCCATTCGTTCAAGTGAACTCAGCTTGCAAACGTTTGGTATCAGCTGTTCTTTGCCAGGAAATCCCGGTCTTCTGTTATCCCGAAATCGACCGTACTGACAATGACGCTGATAGGCGCCATAGAAACCTTAGATTACATACTCACACGGCTGACATTACAATTTCTGAGTAAAGAAATCAAATAGGCTACTCAGGAATTCAGTGGAATCACGGAAAGTTTCCTCACGAACAGAGCGTTTGTAGTTAAAGTGAACACAGAGATATCTACCCCTCGCGCTATTGCCGCAAGTGTATCACTGGGTTCAGTCCTCTCTCCCTTATTATTTAACATTTTCAGTCACGACATTCCAATCCAAGGCGACTCCAACGTTGCTTTATACGCTGATGATATTTCACTTTTCACCTCTCATAGTGATATTATAATAGCGAAGGAGAATATTCAAAACGATCTAAACAGCTATATTAAAAGGACTCAGAAATGGAGAATAAAACTAAGTCACACCAAATGCCAAGCAAAAATATTTACTTTACGCCAACCGAAAAATCCCCCCGAACTTAGCATCAAGGGAAATCTCATTCCGTGGACCTCTTCACCGGTGAAGTACTTAGGAGTATTAGTATATTAGGAGTATTAAAAGACTAACTTGGAAACCCCACATCCACGCAACCGCTAATGAAGCCTTGGCCAAAACAAAAAATGTTCCCCTTAACTAACTCTCGATCTGCCATTAGTATCGAAAGCCGAATATTACTATACAAATCAATCATTCAACCCACTCTAACCTATGCATGTCCAGTATGGGGTGGCGTAGCACCCAGTAACCTCCAAAAGTTAGTTGCATTCCAAAATAAGTTCCTAAGAAAGACCCTCAAGGCACCATGGTTTATTCCAAACTCCCAAATTCATCGCGAGCTCAATATATTGCCACTAAACGAACACATAAGTAAAATAGCCGACCATTTCTTTAAAAATCTTTACTCTTCACCCTGTTCCACAATATTTAATCTGTTTCGTCGTGCTTCATGGCCCCGTCTCAAATCAAGGTTCCCTAAGGATAGACTCAGACCACCGTAACATGTACTTTCTACACCTTCCTAGCGCTACCCTAACTTCCAACAGACAATTTCCTCAGACAAAACCTTAAAGCCTGAACACCCTTCATAAATAGACCATGTTCACGAGTAGGAATGAATACTCCTTGCTATGGATGGCCATATCCAAAATGTTATAGGTATATGTACTATTATCAAACTCCTCGAGAGACAGAAATGTCGAACAAGAAGAAATAAATTTAAAAAAAAAGGAATTCAGTGGAGAACATTTGTTGCATCTTGTAAATATTATTTGAAGTACCATTAAAATGATATTAAAATCGATTAAATAAGCAAATAATGCATTAAAAATGACTTGAAAAGGTAAAAATGACTTATTAGTCGAAATCGACGAAAAAATGCAAAAAAATTACAAACAAAAATGCGTCACTTCCTTTTGTCCTAACTTAAAATTAATTTCTATACTAAACGGCATTGTTCTTAAGTGAAAAGAAAAAATACATTTCATTTGAATCCGCCCCTAATTATCACTATAATTATTTCTATTACATGATTCGTCCGGGAGTAATTCTACGTTGTCGGTTTTTGTAGTTCAATTTCAGGCATTTCATTTATTTATTTATTTAGTCAAAAACAGTCAAAAACTGTATGTGACGTATGGGGGAGAAAATCATCTGCGCACGCCTTCTTGAGTTTAATTTAAAATTGTCTTTCATCTCTTGCACTAGTCAAAATTTTCTTCAAAGTTTTTTCAGTAGTGTGACTTGCAATAAGCAATTGTAAGAAGCTGAGTATTTTGATATTAAGGCAGCATCTTATAACATTTATCTAATAAATGAAATGTGTTAATGTGATGACAGAAATCTAGTGTAGTTTCTTATGAGGTTTAAAAACTTGTGAACTGTACTTTAAAACCAGTCGTGGTCAGTTAGAACAAAATTCTTTGGTATAATAAAAATATTTGAAGAAATGTTAAAAGGCATATTTGTCCTAAAACACTAATTCATCTTCTTTTGAGTTTCAAGGGAATTTTAAACACAGTTGATCTAGTAGCGCGGTGAAGTTTTTGTTTTTAACGAAGTGGTGTTCTGATCATACAGAATTCGCATGTCCTCATGTTTTCATTTGTGTATTCTCTTCTTAATGTGAAAAGAACACGGTAATAGATGTATGTAGCCTAATACAAATGAGGGAGGGCGGTGGTCAACTGTGTTTCTGGGCCACCTTTTCCTTTAACCTCTTTTTATTTACATAGGACATTTTTCCAGTAATTAAATAAAACATACTATGAGGAGAAAAGAAACATAAATTTAATGATACATCTAATAAATATAATTGATTTTATATAGAATTGTTTACAAGATTGTCGGATTTGGGAAGGAAGCTTTCCAAACCATTGTCTATATCAATTCCCTAAAGCTTCAGCATGAAAAGAAGGGGGAAATAAGGGAATTGTTCATAGGGATATAATGTTTTATTACGTAGGGCTACCGGGGACCCCTTCAAACTAATAATTGATAAAATATAATGATATGATAAAATTATATCATTCTTCGTCTGACAAGTCTTCTACCTATATCACTTGCATCAGGATCGTTCAGAAAAGATATATCAACGGAAAGTTATAAACAAGAACATGTTTATTACTTATTTACATGATAATACACATTTCATCCTAAAGGATTGAAACATCTATGTCCGAATTCCACAGATTAAAAAAAAAAGTATGAATACAATGACCCATGTGACAACATCTAATGCCCAGTGTATCATATTAGTCATATGCCAATTCTAAATCATAGATAACCCAGAAAAAATGACAAATCGGAATTCCAGTGGGAACTTATCTTCAATGGAGCCTATTTAACCATAATATAAATAAAAAGATTCATAACATACAGAGGCGTATGTAAGTATTGAAGCGCTCATATCAAGTATAGAATAATTGTGAATATAAATAACTTGCTTATGACTTGCTAAATGACTTGCTTAAGGTCGGGAAAATATTTTCAGAAAATGCCGATGTCTATTACTTTAACACTCGATGTAGAAATCATATTCATCAGGTGACAGTATCAACAGCTCATTACAAAAAATTCACATACAATGCATATACATTATTTTACAACACTTTGCCAGATGACATTAAACGATTAAATTCGATAGAAAAGTTTAAATCCCAAGTGAAATGGTTTCTGCAGCATAACTGTTTCTATACAATTAGAGACTGTACTGAGCATCACAAGGAAAGTAACATTAATTTTAACAATGATACATAATGCATTATTTACCATTTGGACTGTATAAATGTGTATAAACAACCTGTAACAAGTATTGTATTGCAGCCTCCGGGTCAATGATCCCCATCTCGATCAGGTTTTTCGTCCAGTTTCCCTGATCCATTGAGCAAATGCTGAGATGGCATCTTGTTTTGCTTCTGGACATAAACGTAACTTCATTTTCTGTGCACGTCTTCTAGAATTCAGTGGGAAATACAATTATTCAAATTATCGTTTCTATGTTGTCGCGGCAGGAAGTATTATTCCGAAGGACAACATGGATAAGAGCCAAAATTTATTGCCTTTTTATCCTGGAAAATAGATTTTATTATATGGGAGCCCTTTTTTTTCAAAATTTAAGTAGTATATGACTTAGTGTACGGATCACAGAATTTTGAAAATGTGCACACAATTCACTTTTTCCCATAGCACGTCATACGCAGTTTTTAACTGCTTTTTTGACGTAAAATAAAGAAAATCAACTTGATATGTCCATCAACAGGATGCAGTTGTATTGAACTCTTCCCTTGCTGAGATGGAGCAATTTATCGGCGTATTGTTGCTAATGGGCCTAGTCAAAATGCTCTGCATTAAAATGATTTGGGCTTCAGAAGCACGATTGGCTACAATTGCAGATATCATGAGTAGACATAGATTTGAACAATTGAGACGATGTCTACATGATTCAAATAATGATGATCAAAAACCTTCTGGCCATCCTGAACACGATAAATTGTTCTAAGTTCAGCCTTGACTCAAGTCATTGCGCACAAATATGCAAGAATTTCCACCAGGAGAGAGACATGCTATAGACGAGCAGATTATTCTTTTCAAAGGAAGAAGCAACATAAAGCAATACGTAAAAAACAAGCCCCATAAGTTGAATTTCAAAGTGTTTATGAGGGCTGGTCAGTCTGGCATGATGTATGATTTTGAGTTGTATTCTGGAAAAGGAACTTGCCAGGATATTGGACTAGGGTTTTCAGAAGACATTGTTGTTACTCTCACAAATGAACTACCTGAAAATAAAAAATTCAAAATCTATTTTGACAATTCGTTTGTTTCATTGCAACTTGTTGTTGCTCTACAAGAAAAAGGGTTATTGTGTCTGGGCACAATACGCAATGCTATGATGGGTAAATGCCCTCTAATGTCAGAAACTGAATAAAAAGACAGTGGAAGAGGGAGCTATGACTGGCGTGGGGAAAAAGATTGTAACATTGCTCTTGTAAGATGGTATGACAGAAGAGCGGTGAACTTGATATCGACTTGCACAGCTATTGAACCTGACAGGAAATGTAAAAGGTGGAGTTCAGCTGAAAAGAAATCAGTAGACTTTATATGCCCCATATTGTCAAAGAATACAATACATTTATGGGAGGGAGAATAGAGTAATATCAGTAAAATGGTACATAAGAATAATTTATTGAAGTATAAATGGGTCTGTTGTGAATAACTGGTTCCTGTACCGTAGGCATCAAGAGTTAAAATCTGAAAAAATTTCAGGCATCCATTGCTGCTGCACTCAATAAATCTGGTGAAGGCAAGAACAGAAAACGTTCCAAGACACCTAATGAAAATTCTCCATGCAGAAAGGTATTTTCTGCACGTCCAGTAAACGATGTTCGGTATGACGGATATCAATATTGGCCTCAGTTTTCTAAGACGGGTAGTTGTAAATATTGCCCGAATGGATTTACTCAAGATGTATGCATGCATGAAGTGTAATATAAATTTATATATGACTCCACTAAAAAATAGATTTTGTATGTTCCATAACAAGCAAAATTGTATTTAAATAATAAGGGAAAGTGTCGTGACCGCCCGCACGCATTTGAAGGAGCCGCCGCCGAGTGACGTCAACGGGGCGTTACCGCCCCTGGCGGGAGAGGAAGGCGACCGGTGCGAGCCGGCTTGGACTGTCCGCGCGCGGCCGTCACGCCCGAGCAAACGGGTAGGGACTCGCCACCGCTCCTACTCCGCAACTAGTCGGCGGGCCGCTAGCGGGCTGTAAGAGGGCTCCCACACGACGCCAGGGCAGATAGCGAACGACGGTGTTAGTGATTGGATCCTGGCGAGTGACTTGGTGAGCGAAGAGCGGAGATCAGCTACGACGACGACCTGTGCAACGAAAGTGGAACTCTCTTGTGGATATTTGTCGACTCGGTTGATTTTGGGACTTCTTCTGGACAACGATAACACTGCTTCGTTATTTGTACATTTTTCTGGTGATACGGAACTTCAGCAATTGTACCTGGTCTTGAATAAAAATCGTTTTATGAATTCTTGCCTTTTGATTGGATACTACAGAAAGGAAATGGTAAAACTTTACAAAATAAAGATTAATTAATGAAACTTTTTTAAATTAATGGAGCTCTCAAAGCAACATGTGGTAAAACTCAAAATTTTGGGAGAAATTTTTTGAAAATATCAAATAAATGCTTAATGTTACCCCATTGAAAAAGAGCAAAAGATAAAATAACACCGAATTACGGGAATAAGTTTTGGTGCTGAAACGGATAACGGTAGACCCGTATTCTACGGGCGACCCGTATGATGCGGATACCCGTATGAATGCGGGTGGGATAGACCCGCACTTTTCTGAAACGGTCGGGCGGGCGGGTTGGTAGGTCTGCGGGTATTGAGAGCTCTATTCTACCCAGCACCAGTTTCCGTCAAGAAGCATGTGACCACTTCGTTTGAAAAGCGAGACCAGACGTCGGCCGCCATGTTTCATGGAGTGCAAGAAGTGTTGAGAAACATTTTTTAAATGCCATAAACGGATAATTTTCAATGGTGACCGACCTAATATAACACAATGAAAGGGTAATTGCAATAAAAGATATTATATTTTAAAAAAGCGCTTATCTGTTTCTAATTCAATTACTTGTAACTGTGATAATTTTGGCATTTAAAATTCACGCAAACATAATGACGCACACTGGTGCCTGAAGCTCATTGGCTGAAGTCGGATGCGGAAGAGGGCACCCATCTCTTTCTACCATGCATTCAACCAAGGATATTCCGATTGATACATAATCGATGTTACACCTATAAGATTTCGAGTTCACATGTCGTGTTTAAACACGACATCGGTTAAACTGCTTTTTTTTACCACAGTCCATATTCTTTAAAAATATGAAAAAAATGTATGTAATAGAATGTTATAAGACCCATTGTAGGGGGGGAGGAATTGAGACAGTACTGCAACGTTATCGCGTCGAAAATTAATTTTAAAAATTTATTTATTTTTCTATATTATATTGACATCAAAATTAATTGACAAAAATACCTTCACATTAGACTTTGTTTCCCCGTCTCTGCATTTTTTTTCAGTTTGATACACGCAATAGATGCTGAGAAAAAAATAAAATATGCAAAACACGTGTCTCGTATCTCTGGAACAGATTGCCCTAGGAGGTTGATTTTTCGTGAATCTACGTCATATTGTATTCTCCTTCATCCGAGCATCGCGATTATTGATTTGTTTGGGGCACTTTTCACCGCCGTATTCGGCCATACTCTTTGTCACATAGGGCTAAAACATATGTGCTCCCATTCATCAAAATCCATCTTATTTAACTGCTAAATGTATGAGAAATGTTCATTCTCCCGAACGGAGCGATTCACTCAGACGTGATTTACGTGGGCAGGGCAACCTTCCCGAAAGTCACGTCTAGATATCAAGTAGTTGCCTCTCTACAATATTTGGAATTTTATTGAATTTCCACTATCGCATAAAATGTTTAAAAATAGTATTCATATAAATGTTTAACAGAGTTTAAAACTTAAGTGTAACTGTCAAATAACATAACGAAATGCAAATAAGTAAAAATATATGAAAATTGTAAAATAGTTTAGTACTGGAATTTATATGGAATAACATGTACCTAAATATGTTGCCTGCATACATATCAACTAAAAAGGTTCAAAATGTGGAATAAAATATTTATAGATATTAAATATTAAAATGGATTGCTTTTTTTACATGGTGAATTTTTCGTTTCCCGAAAATCGCTTCGGATCCATGAGGCCAGGTAAGCAAACTACGAGGGCTACAGCTTGCCGGAAATATCACGCCCCCAAGGGACTCCCACCTGAAGTTGTCCAGCTACTGTGTGCGCTCGAGGATATCTCGTTAAAATTTTCTCCAGCGCTTTTGACGAAAGCTCCGACAACTCCGAAGACACTCAAACCACCAGCTACTATAGGTAATTCTTCTTAATTGTTAACTCAATGCTCTGTGATGCCACAGAAACCTGCTCTCCTGCTCGGAACCGAGCCGCGGAGGAAAGGAAGTGCCCGACGCGACGACGGGCACCTTGTGTTCCAATGTTGGTAAGGAAGTGAAGGGAAAAGGTTCCCTTGGAAAATCGATAATTACGTTTTTTATATGGTAATTATTATCTAGAATATTAATAATTCAATAACATGAAAAATTAAATAATGGAACATAGATTATTACATAACTTAAAGCAATACCGATTCTTCTATCATAACCAGTATTGTAATTCAACATTCATTCTTCTAATACATAACATGTTTTAATAAGACAGTTTAAACATTTTAGGACAATAAGATTTTACACAATATTATATAATATAACGAATTTCGTCCGTCCCTTGTTTATAATAATAAAAACGTTCGTCCTGAAACAATTAATCTTAATAAAAAGATAAATAGATACACAGGAGGTGCCACATAAGAGAATTTGGACTCCAGGCTTAATTATGTAATGTAGTTTAATTTGAGAATGCAATTCATCGTGATTTTCGATACCTTTTCCATACTATTCTATCAGTAAAATCCTTTACTCATCTAATGACTGCAGGCTATCTATCAATTCTCAGAATTTATTTAATTCTCGCGGGTTTCTTTGGAATCCAAAGCTTCGTGAAACAGTCAGTAGGTTAAACCTTTTAACATACTGCAGTTCGTTTGAACACACTAAACACATCGAAACCTTGGAGAGAATGCAGTGGCGAATCTAACTCAATAACATTGGGTAGGTTGAAGCATGATTATCTACATTCTATGTACCTTTGATATTTGTATTTTCTTATACAGGAGGTCAAAGCGTCAGTTTTTCATGGTCGCAAATTTGTCAATCACACGGTCGTTAAAAGTTTGATCATCCGTCAGTTGATTAAATAGATTTTTTTAAATGGCAATTGTACTGAAATAACAATCTTTCGTTTTTCATTGAATTACAAAAATAATTATTTACACTTTCAGTACTCATATGCCTCTCTGTTGAGGCAGTGGTTACTGGAAATGTCAAAATCAACTTAGCCAATTTTGTAATTTCCTTATAGATATTCTGAAGAACATATTCTAGAATGTTCGTCATAAGGTCTCCAGTATGTATTTTTTGTCGATATAAATATGTTTAATTCATTTTCCAGTCGATCTTGGTTGAAAAACTGTTAAATTGTCATAAGTCCACCCAAAGTAGGAAAAATTATTTTGCAATTTTCAAACTGATGTTTGTCTAGTAACTCAATAAATTGTATATTTTACAGATCTCTAAATCGTGTTACCATTTGAGTGATTAATGTGTCTAAGATATCGTAAGCCACGAGTTTTAGGGACTGAACATTTTGATCAATATTACTTAATTCATTATAAAATATTTTACACCGATCAAGACAAGAAGTCACAGTTTTTTCTGATCTCATGTTTTTCAATTATAGATTTTTAGCTCAGAATTGTACATATTTACATCTGATAATTTTTTCTTTCAGGAGATCAAAAAGATGGTCAATATACACAAATATGTCTTCATAAAAACAAAGAAGGAATCGTCAGTTGTGCAAGATATTCAACAGGACTGAAGCGCAGCTGAATGACACAGGGTCTCAGTCTGCAACGTAGTCGATGATATTTTGGAAAATGTGTTTCATATCAATGTATTTTGTATAAATTATACGAACAACTCGAGAATTAAAATTTTAACTCGTGGTTTATATTTGGGGTAGTCTGAATCCTCTACTCTCCAAGAGAGTTGTGTTCTTTTTGAACAATTGTTGAAATATTTTTGGAAAGTGGCAAGCCTAGCACTTGTTCAGCCCTATTGTGTTGAACGGCAGAGGTGCGGCCGGGCTCGCCATGATTCAGCGGGGAATTTACGCACGCCACGCCAACAGGCGTCGCCACCCACCCAGGTTTGTGAAAATTGTCGACTCGCCAAAATTTCGTACGAAGCCGGTGACGCCAACCGTCGCCGATGACACCGTGATTGGGCAAAGCGCACAGCGTGATTTCAGGCAGCCAATCGCCGAAAACCGAGTGGGGGGAGGACCACCTGATCTCGCGATTCGAGGGAGGCCACTGCGGGCTCCAGGAGCATTTCTGACTTCGGGAATGGGCCAGTGCGGACGAGTCTTCTGATGGTAGAGACGGGCAAGTGCGGACGCACTTCTTCTGATGGAACGGGCGAGTGCGGACGAAGTTTTTTTGTTGATGATGATGTAAACGGGCGCGTGAGGTCGAGTTTGCCTCTGATGGAGGAGACGGGCGCGTGAAGTTAATCATGCCAGAACGCATTGCCGCACGTCGCTAAAAACTTTGCCGTACGCCGCGTCTTCTCGCAAGACCGCCGATGCCGCCACATCGCTGGCCGCTCTTGGGTCGCCTGGGCTTGCACGCTGAATTATCACTGTGAGGTGATATCTCGACAGCCAATGATTGCCAGATCGCCCGAACTCGGGCTCGAACTTGCGAAGGGCAGAGGCACGGCCTTGGACCACGTTGCCGCTGCTCGAGGGAGTCAGCGCCCGGCCGGCCGGGCCCAAAAGGATGCTGCCCGCGTCAACCCACAGCCCCTCTTGGCAACGCCGTCCCAACCCGGACAATGACCCTAGAGGGCCTTTTTCAACGCGTCTCATTCGGATTGCGCAACAGTGGTGCCGCACTGGTTCAATATCTGGACGAGATAATGAACAAAGCTGGGTTACGAGACACTACCATTTATGTGGACGATGTCATCATCCATTCAACTAATTTTCAACGTCATCTTGAAACATTGCGAAAGTTATTGAAACTATTGATTGAAAATAACCTGGTATTAAATCTCGAGAAATCGCATTTTTTGTGTACCACAAATAAAATTTCCCGGGTATGAAATCACAAAAAAAGAAAACGAAATATGAAAAAGGAGAAAAAGTCTGTTTCAAGACTGTTTCTCCATCACCTCCAATCCAAGCAATTGAAAAAGTCTTACCAATTGGAGGGAGAACTCGAATATATGCCCCTACCCCGGACCAGACCCGAAACAGAAATTCCCAAAATATCGTATCGGGCGTTTCGCCAGTTCAAACGTGGCGCGCGGGCAACGTCATCGCATGAAGTCTGCAGCGACCAGGTCGAGCGGAACGCGCTCCAACCAACGCGAAAATCCGAATATAAGAGCAGGGACCAAACCTTGCTATTGGGTCCTCCAGAAAAACCATGGGAAATCTCAACAATATTTTTTTCCGTTAGAAAAACGGAAGTCGAGTTGAAATCTCCGAGAGGGACGGTTCGCTGAAAGTCGCGTAACGAGAGCCCACTTGAAATCTTCGCGAGTAACGGTTTGTTGGAAGTTGCGCAAGAAACGTTTAATGGAAAATTTTGTGCGAGGCGGATCGTTAAAATTCTCGTAGGAGTACGGACAATGATTATGTTTTGATACCGAACGACGGTTGACAAACGTGCAGTAGTGGAGGAGAATCGCAGTAGTTTCCAATGATTAAGTGCTCATTTCGGCATACCACGGACAAATTCTACGCAGCCACTATGCCATATCGCTTAGGCGAGAATCCTGGGCGATCTCCAGTCTTCAACGCGGCCAGGGAAGCAGATGAACTTGAAAGTGAACGGACGGAGGCAACGGAACGCAACGCAGAAGTGGCGAGCGCTCCGCAGGGTTTACCCGAGGCCGCGCAGAACTTCGTCGCAGCCTTTGCTGCCGGCACAGGTCACCGAGGCCAACAATGCTTCGAGCCAAAGTGCCGCCGCAAAACGCGCACACTGCCTTCCAGTACCGGGACGTGCATGCTCCGTTCGTCGTATCTGCCGAGTTTGTTCTACAGGTCTCCCATTGCAGAAGCGTGAGTACCCGTGCGTGAAAAAGGCATCAAAGACAAAATAGAAAAAATAACTAATTAATTTGAAATCATAATTGTAATTTAAAACCCATTTAATAATCTATTTTTCAAGCAAGATTTTTGAATGAATGCAAGTGAAATTAACGCTTATGTCAATATGGGGCAATGGATAGCTATCCTTCGTAACATTGTTGAGCTGTCGGAAATCGACACAGAACCGAGTCGATCCGTCTTTCTTCTTTACCAATATGACAAGAGAAGCCCACGGACTGTTTGATGGTTCGATTACGCCACCCTTCTTCATCTCTTTAATAATCTCATCTGCTGCTTCTTTTCTAGACAGAGGTAATCTTCTAGCAGCTTGGCGAATCGGTGTTGCGTTTGCGGTGTCTATTCTGTGACGAACAATATCAGTCTTTCCTTTTACACCATCACTGCATTCAAAGACATGCTGGTATCGCCGTATTAGGTTTTCAGCCTTATGGCATTCTTCTCGAGATAAGAATCGAATGGACTTTATAGGTCTCTGTAACCAGATTCTGCAGTCGTTCAGGAATTCCTTTAGGTGGTGGTTCGGTACGGTTCACATTTTGCAAAACCGAGGATACCGAAGAACATTAACCAATTCCTTTTCTCAACTTAACAGGATAGTGGTCAATGTTCATTATTCTCACAGGTATTGTTCTATTCACTCTGACCAGTTCTTCTCAGCTTCTAGAAGACTGACTTTGGCTAAGACTGACTCGCGGTCGCCGGACACCGCGTATTTATACTCGGCGGGTGCCGTCGAGAACTTTCTCATGTCCCATGTGTGTTGTATGTTTTTTCATCTGGAGGTGGCGGTGATCTCAAGCTCGCGACCAGTTTCCCGGCATGTGTGGTAGTGTGGTGCATGTTAGTATGTGAGTAAGGGAAGGGGGATAGGACAAGGAAGAGAAAGGAAAGATTGAGCCTGATAGCCTGAAAGACTGATCCATTGAGCAAATGCTGAGATGGACCCTTGTTTTGCTTCTGGACATAAATGTAACTTCATTATCTGTGCACGTCTTCTAGAATTCATTGGGAAATATAGTGATTCAAATTATCGTTTCCATGTTGTTGCGGCAGGAAGTATTATTCCTTGACGAAGGACATCTTGGATGAGAGGCCAAAAGTTATTGCTTATTTATCCTTGAATACAGATTTTATTACATGAGAGCTTTTTTTATTTTCAACGTTTATGTAATATGACCCAGTGTAGGGATCACAGAATTCACTTCCCCCCATAGCACGTCATATGCAGTTTCAACGGTTTTTTTACGTTAAATAAATAAATAGATTACGCGCGGGCTGTGGCCCGTTTGATGGCAGACTCGGCATTCACCGATCAGAGCAGACAGCCGCTAGAATTCTCCTCCAGACAGCGACTGAACTCGACCTAGCTTACAAGCTAGTTTCGAAAATTCTGCCTCCTCCGGGACTCGTACCTAGGACCTCCCTGTCAGAGGCTCTGCAGTGACATCACTAAATGCCCTGAGCCACCTTTCCAGATTTGTGGAGCTAAAGAAAAGTGCAATTTTGCTTCTTCACCATACTTCGCACTGTTTTTACTGTTGACGAAAATAAATAGGATAAAATCTAGAGCAAGACTGTGGTACGGGTGGGGGTGGGGGGTCCCATGGCGTATACATGGTGTTTATATATATATATATATATATATATATATATATATATATATATATATATCACCATGTGTATTACCATACGATAAATAAATAAATAATGGCGTATACGCTAAGACGCGAGAAATCCGGCGTTTTCTGGATATTTGGACCTAGGGAGTGGTTTGAGCGTTGAAGTTGTCCAAAACGCCAAACAGCGTTCGCTGCCTAAGAACACGTAGTGTGAATTGAAAGTAATAATAATATTCATTTTAAATGCAATTTGTGGGCTGAGATTCCCAAACAAGGTACCATTAATAAACTAAGAACCACAAACAGTCGTCAAATAAAATCAGATATTTACCAAATACCATTACATACAATTACATTATATCATTATATTCAAAAACCGTGAGTACATTCACTGAGGTGACAAAAGTCATGGGATAGCAATACATAAATACACTGATGGCCGTAATATCGCATACACAAGTGCACCAGTGCATTGGGAGAGCTTTCACTTGCACTCAAGTGACTCTTATGAAAATATTCATAACGTGATTATGGCCACATGACGGGAATTAAGTCTTTGAACGCGGTATGGTAGTCGAGCTAGACGCATGGGACTTTCGATTTAGGAAATCGTTTCGGAGTTCGATATTGCAGGATTCAGTGTCAAGTGTGCCGAGAATACCTAATTTCAGACATAACTTCTAACCACAGACAACCGTCGGTCTTCACTTAATGACCGAGAACAGCGGCGTTTGCGTAGAGTTGTTCGTGTTTACAAACATCTCTTCTTGATTGGTTGTTTGATGTTTTCGTGTTTCCGCGCGCGTCAACTGCTTTGATCATTAGTCCGTTAGTGTAGTGCATGTTTTTCTCTCGGGACCGGGAGCGGTAGCTCAGTGCATCAAGTGATGTCACTGCAGCCCTTCTGACCGGGAGGTCCTAGGTTCGCGCCCTGACGGCGGCAGAATTTTCGACACTAGCTTTTCAGCTAGGTCGAATTCAGTCGCTGTCTGAAGGAGAATACTAGCGGCCGGCTGCTCTGATCGGTAGTTTTCCGTGGTTTCTCCGATCAACACCACGCGAATGCCGGAGCAGTACCCTACGAAACGGGCCACGGACCCCGCGCGATGTCCTTCCTCTTCCTTGTCCTATCCTCTCCCCTTACACACACACACACTTACACTAACATTCACTACACTACCACATATTCAGGGAGACCGGTCAGGAGCGTAGAGCTTGTCCCGGCTGGGGCGGTGCCTCGCTGGTGGGAGTCCTGGTTAGGGGGAAACCCCACTAGCCGATGGTAGGTCGGCGCCGGATCTCGCCATCCAGCTGGGGAAGATCACCGCCATATTCTCCCGGACTATGAAATACTTCTTATATCGTCAATATGTACTTTACGAGCATTTCTTATATATTATCGTATTTGTGAGAATAGTAACCTCTAATAATTTTTTGTAAGTAATTGTTCGCCACATGATATAAGGAAATGTGCGTCAGCTGCATTTTCGATGGCCCTTTTGACCTTGAATGATGGCATGTTTTCTTAAGCATTTCCTTTCTTGAACATCTGACGCAGTGACGCATCGAAGCGATCCTCGTTTTCCGGCGTCATGATCTTCATGCTCAGTTTGGATCTCCCAGTCCCTTCAGTCGTTAGTAAATCTACTTCCTACGTTATGTGTCTTTTCACTGCTTCTTTCCCTTTATGTCAAAAGAATGAAAAGATATATAAATGCCCAACGATAGTTAGGATTTGCACAGATATTCTAAAATCACCACGATTTTGGGCAAGATCGTCAATATCGGTGTATTTAGGATAAGACGTGAAATCATAAATTGCCATAATAGTGTCTCTAACGCAATAAGTTATAAAGTGAATGACAAATTGTAGAGGTTTCTTTTCAAAGATGAGAACATTAGTAGAATTAATATGATCAGTTAATATATCAAATGTTACCAAAAGCTCCCTTTTTTCATAATTCAATTTTAAAAAAATAGTGTAGGGAAAGGAAGGGGCTATAGATTCCAGAGCACAAGAAAAGGTGCGCAGATGCTACTTTACGACCATAACGATTGTTCACTTTTTATACGTTAAGTAAATCAATGAACCAAGTTAAAAACTCTTAAACCACATTTCCCTTTAAAAAAATTCTTTACCCTTTAAATCCGATATATCTTTTTAAAGCAGCGGTTTTGAATTTCGTTGTAAAAATTTGTATTCAGCAACTTCGAAAACACACCTTCACGTATAACCATATTTCTCATCATATATCCCTTCATTTTCACGCTTCAATTTTGGATTTCCAATTGGGTTTTTTTAGAGTTTTTTAACCCCCTTTTTATTTTGAAATTTCATTTCATGATATTCAAATTCAGCGACCTCAAAAACCCCTTAATACCAATTTTTAAGCAAATCCACTGGCATTTGCAATTATGACCACGTTTTAGACCCGATTCAACCAGTGTGCGCCGTTAGGACTCGAACCTAGGACCTCCCGGTCAGAGGCGCTGCAGTGACATCAGTTGATGCACTGAGCTACCACTTCCGGTTCTCTTCTTGAAATAACAGCAGAAATCAATGGGTAATGACAGCGGAAGACCGACTCCAGTGCCTTTACTAACAGCACGACATCGCCTTCAGCGCCTTCCCTGGGTTCGTGACATATCGATTGGACTTTAAGACGACTGAAAAACCGTGGCTTGGTCACATGAGTCCCGATTTGAGCTGATGGTATGGTTAGAGTTAAGAGTTTGGTGCAGACCCCACAAAGCCATGGAACCAAGTTATAACCGAGACACGGTGCATGCTGGTGGTGGCTCTATAATGTGGGCATTTTTACAAGGAATGGACTGGGTCATCTAGCCCAATTGAACCGATCATTGACTGGTAATGGTTATGTTCAACTACTTGGAGACCATTTGCAGACATTAATGGACTTCATTTTCTCAATTAACGATGGAATTTTTATGGATGACAATGCGTCATGTCAGGCCACAATTTGTTTGAAGAACAACTGACAATTTGAGGCCACCCGACATGAATCCCATCAAACATTATGGAGAGGTCAGTTCGAGCATTAAATCCTGCACCGGCAACACTTTCGCAATTATGGATAGCTATAGAGGCAGCATGGCTCAATATTTCTGCAGGGGATTTCCAACGACTTGAGTCCATGCCACGTCGAGCTCTGCACTTCCCCGGGCAAAGGAGGTCCGACACGATATTAGGAGGTATTCCATGACTTTTGTCACATCAGTGTAAAGATATGTCAGTGTGAACAATGACGCGTACAACACAAATCATTGATTAACCGGTTGTTAATTAAATACGTTTTGTTGGGTGTGTTTGTTCTTTAGTTCAGAAAGAACTATTTGGTTTACGGATTGCCTCCATTATCTACATAATTTGTTTAGGGCCGCTACTAAACCTGAGAAATTGAAGCCATTTTACGTATTTTTTTAATTGGTTATTTAAGGTCGCATCAACATCTAGGTCATTATCGATCACTATTGGAGTTAACGGTATGGTAACTATGAAGATGAAACAATATGGTGATAAGGGGTGAAAGGACGAACACAAATACAACCATGCCCGAGGCGGGACTCGAACCCGCGACCCTTCGGTTCAAGATCACTACGACACTACTGCCTTAGCGATCTCTGCCACCGTGCCGACTTCACGTACTTTATCTACTCCAACGTTCGGGAGATTCTCGCGCCAGAACTGATTTTCACTTGAACGCCAGCTTTTGATTGCAATTTCGGAGCAAGAGAAAAGAATCAAGTAAAAATACACGATCAAAAATGTATAAGTTTCTTAATCGAGGCAGTTTATTTTCTTGCAAAAGAACTACACTTTTATGGAGACATTGAAGGTGATGAATCGTTCAACAAAACAAATTATACAGATCTTCTCTACAACCCGGCCCAATAAGATCCACACTTGGAAGATCATTTGAAGATATGTACGTGTAAAGTTCCGCGGCACTCGGTCTGAAAATCAAAATGATAATATTGTACGAGTCAGCATTTTTGTATTATGGAATCTTCTTTCTGATACGGTTTTCATTGTGGTTACTAGAAATTTGGGCAGTGGCGGTTTCTCAGGACAGAAATGTTTTCACACATTTTCTTCTTCTGAATAGAATTACCATATACAATATTTTCTTTGGTGCAAGAGGGAAAATGTATATACTTTTTAGTTTATAGTCAAAACATACAACTGTTTCAAGAAGAAATAATAAGCAAGGCAGAGGAAGTTAGCTCTGCCTTTAATACATTTTTTATAAATGTTGGGTATGATAAAAATCAATCTCCAGAATGGACTCCAGAAACCATCATTAAAAATACTATATTCATAAACCCTACTGACACTAAGATATCAATCAACTAATTTGCACTTTTAATTGTAGCAAATCCTTTGGGTGGGATGAAGTATCAATTTAATACTTAGATGAAATTGGTTTACTAGAAATACCAGAGCATCTAATAAATACTAAGTGATGGAATATTCCCAGATATTCTAAAATTACTTTAAAAAGGAAAAATTAAAAATTTCAATGACTTTTAGAAAAGTATACAAAATAATTTATAATTTTATGGAATGTAACAATGTTTTTGTAAAATATCAACATGGATTCAAAAAGGCACCTCAACTGTTAAAGCAGCAAATGATTTTATAAATAAAGTATTTTTCACCATGAAAATAATCTCATACAGCAAGTATTTTTATAGACCTATCAAAGGCATTCAATACAGTGTAAAATAAATATTAATATCTAATTTAAATTTTTGGGAATCTGAACATTTAGTCCAGTTGATCTGAAATACAGTCCAGGTTTGATACAGTAATTTCAAGCACTCCACAAGGGCCAATACCTGGTCCTCTACTTAATAATTTTCCTCGAGATTATAAATTAATATCATGATGCAGATGTATCATGATCCTGTTGTTAGTAATGCTAATGATTTAATTAGGCCACATGAAAAAATGACTACATCAATGGAATATATACTTGCTACTTAGATGTGAATAATTTAATCTTAAATCCTGAAAAAACAAATGCAATTTACTTTCATTTATCAAACTCTAAGATTTCAAATGACTATACTCATGTTGAGGTAAAAAATAAAACTGATTGAATGCCATAAATTTCTAGGAATATAAATTGATGAATCCCTGACTTAAAATTATTAACATTTTTAGGAAAACAGACAACTGATACACTTAAAACAATATATTACGGGATAATACATCCATATATTGAATATGAAATAGAAATATGGGGCAGTACAATCACTCTAAACATGAACAGAATTATGATTCTACAAAAACAGCACTTTGATGTATTTTCAAACTACACCTACACAGTCATGTAAGAATTACTACACCACACGCAACATACTGACTGTAATACCCCTTTATGCCTATAAATCAATACTCTCTTCAGAAAGAAATCCACCTCACACTTCATTCGTAATAGTGAATTGTATAATTATAGCTCCCTGCTATCAGGAATTTCAAAAATTCTGGAAAGGCTTTTCAATGATAGACTCAAACATTTTCTCAATGCAAATAATGTCCTCACAAATGCACAACATGGCTTCAGGAGTAATAGATCCACAGCCATAGCCATCTTCTCCTTTTTAAATGACATACTTGTTGCACTAAATAAGAAGGAAATTCCCATTGGTATTTCCTTGGATTTGTCAAAAGTCTTTGACACTATTGATTATCACATCCTTTTAACAAAACTAGAAATGCTAGGGATCCGAGGCATTGCAAGCTAATGGATCAAATCATATTTATCAACCCATAGCCAAGTAGTTACCCTCCAACACATTAAAAATTAAATCTCCTCCTACTACGCCTGCCTTAGATGATAAATTGTGGAGTCCTGCCAGGATCCATTTTAGGCCCAACACTATTCCTGATATACATAAAAGACATGCCTTTGGCTTTAAGAAATAACAAGATAACTTTGTTTGCAGACGACACAAACATAACCACACAAACAAAGCAAAAACACAACAATCATTAGAAAAAGAAACTCAGAAAACCTTGCGTGCCTAGTAAAATGGTTTCAAGACAACAAACTCATCATAAACATTACCAAGACAGTCTCTCTTAATTTCATAAATCCCCAATCCAAAGCAAAATTCTCATAGCATATGCTCACAAATAATAACCCTATAATGGTATCTTGTGAAACTACATTCCTCGGTTGAATAATCCAAGAAAACCTAAAATGGAATACTCACATTTGAAATCTTAACAAGAAGCTCACCTATGCCCTATACATCCTCAGGTCAAGCTCCAACACTGAGACACTTTAGATAATGTATTTTGAAAATGTGCACTTATGCCTAAAGTATGGAAAAATGTTCGGGGGAAATGTCCCTCGAAATCTCTTGCACTTTTATAATCCAAAAAAGAATACTGCAAACTATGACCTGCACTCATAAGCCAGAGTCTTGCAAATCCTTGATCCATAAATTAAGGATTCCTCCTCTACCATGCATGTATATATTTGAAATAGTGGTCTTCACAAAGAAGATTATCATGAAAAACAAAAAATCTTTTACCCTAAATTCTGATGTACGCAACTACAACACTCATCAAAAGGATAACCTACATGTTCCCCATTCCAAAATTACACTTTATCAAAAAAGTACCCTAACAGAGGGCATTACACTTAACAACAAATTTAGCCATGATATTAAAGACATAAACACAGTACTTACATTTAAAATAAATTGAAAGCTTTCCTGCTTAACATGTTCTACAATGTGAAGAAATATACAAATCACAACACAACCTCCCTTAAAAAAAACATACATAAATAAAAAATTGTATCCCATTCGACTGTTTCATGTTGACTGTTGAAGATGAAGCAAAGGAAAAAGAACTGTCATATCCCATCCTGCCTGTGTTAAACCGCAGTTGGACTGAGGAGGTGGGAGAACGCCCGACCAAAATTCTATTTCCTTCACCCTGAATTTGCTAGATGCATTAGGCATTCTTAACAATATTGTTAAATAATTTCTCAATGAATACTATTGTTATTATTGTTATTGTTATTATTATTATTACTACTACTACTACTACTACTATCATTAGTAACTAGCATTGTAATTCAGCTCCAAGATCCAACTCAATCAGCGTATTATTCAGTTTCCCTTACTCCTTTGTGCAAATGCTGAGATGGTCCCCTTTCTTTGATCTCTGAACAGTAAATGTAACTCCTGTCTGCCCAAGTCTCTTTGAGCTCCCTTTTGCTCGACATGAGAGGAGTGGAGGGTTAATAATTGTTAGCAGTGTAGTATTCAAAATCAAAGTTGAATGTCACTTCCAGTTCTTTCACATGGAGGTGGACATTTCTTATATTCTTATATTAAAATGCTGCTTTACTCGTAATACTTAGTAAGAGAAAGTTAAAAATCTTTATTACATTTTGATTACACATTATCTTATTATTACACTTTGATGATGCTTGAAACTTATCACTGTACAAGTCTATTGGAAATAAAATATTATTAATATTATGATCAAGAACTACCATAACAGTAAGACTGTAAGACTTGACCATAGAGTGATACTTATTTAACATGTTTTAGTTTATTTGTCGCATTTGAATTGTATTTAAGTCCTTTTAAAAATTGATAATGTTTTCGTGTTTTTATCATGATTTAAACAGTTTTTAAAGCAACTGTGGAGGCATAAACATTAGTATGAGATATGCTGCAGATGTAACTTTTCTAATACATTATGAACAAATTATTAACTGTAGTTTCATGTTTCATTGTCTAAAAGAAACAAAAGACACTGCAAAATTGAAGATATGAATAGGTAATCATATTCATTAATTAATAAACAAAGAATCTTCATATATAAAAAAGAACAATTTTTTCCTGGATTATTTTAATTTGTGCAACATAATACTTCATTTCTCTAGTTCTGTCTTTCAGTTTGAACTGGGGGTCTACCTATTCTAATAAAGTTAGCCAACTTTGAATGTTTTTCTGTAATCTGCTAATCCTATTATTGATTTTCCAATTTCTTAAGAGAATCCAAAATATATTGTTTCAACTGGTTGGAGTCATCCATTTATGACAGAATTGTAATTCCGAGCCCACACACTTGCATTAGTTATAATCAAGAAAAATTGCATACCTGATCTACCTATAGAATGTCATAAATTGGCATTTAAATCATCCAGAGCTTCTCAATTCAATTGGATTCTAACTTCCATGGTGCACTCAAACCAAAAACACATTTTGAGACATTTTTAACTCCAATAGTTACAGTTCATCATTCCCACATTCCTGAATATGTAAATTTTATTGATTGTTTATTGATAAAATTTTTGTACTTCTTGTAATAGGTAAATTCCACAATACATTGAATGTAGATCCACAGAATCTATGTAATTGTCTTGACAACTGAAAAATAGAAATAAATTGCCCAATTTCTGAAAGAATAAAATTACTCAATATATTTACCGACTCTGCAATGCAATAAATAAAAGGTTTCGTAATTAATGCTTTAATTGAGAAAGAAACAAATCGTTCACAATCAACTATAATTAAGCAATCCTCTTACCACTAATGAAAAGGAAATTTGATAAATACTCATCTAAATCCATTAATAAGAGTCTTCAGAAAATCCAATTCATATTAAAAATTAAAAGAGGATTCTCACAAAATCCTCCCAATTAGCTAAGAAAGCTTGATTTCTAAAACAATTTACTCAGGTTTCTGTTATGACCATATTAAATTACAATGAAAACACGTTAACTTTGCAATAATCACTAATTTAACAAGTATTAAGAGAGGTACCTTATTGCATTTTACATCTTTAGCTTAATGTGAAACACAGAAGTCTACTAAATCTAACTTTGTACCACTTTTTAAGCATATCGCACACACAGAAGAGAGTGAGATTTGGCAAAGTTAAAGTTTATATGGACGAGGAGTTCACAAAGCTGAAATTTATATGTAAGGTTTTACAAATATATTAAATTAAATCAAATGTATAGCATGCAGATGCAATTCGAAGCACATTATATTTGTTCGTAACTAATAAAATGCATTTTAGAGCCTTAAACCAGACTTTTGTGACCCATAGGCATACAAGTATTGTTTTTCTATCCCCTAATTTACAAAATGAGATTCTTTAGGCATTTTATTCTCAACTCAATGTTTAACAGGAAGATGCTCTATTCTGTATTTGCATTTGTGTATGCGAAAAGCACATTGTTAACAGAATATTCAACTTCTGGAGGACTTTGCTCTGATCACGATTGATGTAACTAGACCAGTTTCCATTGTGTTTCTCACCCATGTGGAAGAGGGGGAACCCAAATGATCGCTGGAGCATTTATGATATTAGTACAATAAGGTGCTAAAATAGTATTAAAAAAAATCGTTTAAGCTAATCCTGCTCAAAATACTTCATTTAAACTTTAAATTTTTATTTAAGAATTGAATATAGATATAAAAATTATTGTAATTCATTTTCCTTGATGTACACAAATTTTCCACAGGAAATTCGTGTGGGGGTCAGCAAGTCACAACAACAACAAAAAACATGTGTGTGCGCCATGCAAGATGGATCTTGCAACAGCTAAAGCATTTATTTATAAAATCTTAGCAAAGCTAATCATTGTAATGGCCTTTTATAAATAATTGGAAATGATACATATCAGGAATTAATTCCCAAATAATATTAGCAAAACACACATTTCCTTTTTCATATTAACAATAAAGCTAAAAACTTTATAATTTTGTTGTAAACATTATAATTTTTTTTTTTTTTACACTTTGCCATTCTACAATATTTTCTCTTCATCCAATTATCCCTTGTTTCCACTAGAAGTTGTACTCAATAATAGATCAAAGCATTACACAATATCACAATTAAATTTTGATCCAGTGTTGTTATGGAAAACATGCAACTACAATAAAATAAATACACAAACTACATTTACAAGAATTTTATTTAGCTATGTACATAATAATGGTGTTCAGAAGTAAACACTTTCTGAAGAGAAAGTTATTTGGGCAAAGTTATTGCCTTATTTACTATCATTAATATAATAGGTAATTTAAGGTCGTCCCCACCAGCTTCCTATACGAAATTCAGATCAACATAATGCACGATTTCAATACAAGACAGATTTCCAAACCCTGCAACTGCAAACAATGTAAAATATTTTGAATTGATTTAAGTATCAGACTGAAAGCTTTACTTAAGTTATCTTAGTATGCAATGAAATAAAAAGTTTTTTCAGGATCGTGGTACCTCTTTATTTTCCATAGACATTTTCATCACTGTATGCAATGAACAGAAAAGAATCTTCTTCATGGTGTTCCTGCAAACCCAACAAAAAATATATTTAATTTTGTAAACATGACTATAAAACATTAAAAGGAAAATAGCAAGAATAAAATATTTACTACATTAAATATTAGCTTAGATTCTTTGTAACAATGTGATTTGAAGAAAACTGTTGCTGGCCATACAATTACAATTCAGTTTTCTTACACACTGCATTTTTTAAATTCTTACTGCATTTATACTTTTCTAAAATCTTTAGTTTCTCAAGAATTTTTTTACAGAGTAAATATTCTCCATGTAAAAGCCCACCAATATGGAACGCTTTCAAATCCAGGACAAAATCCAAGCTAGAAAGTTTGAAATTCTAAGGAAATAATGATCATCACCCATGCTGCCACAAAAAGGTCTTAAGTGTGCAGCTCTCAATGTCCTTCTGCATTAATGGAAGTGTTTTCTATACATTAAGATGAGCCAACTTTCACTCAATTGGAGAATTTTCACAATTTATTATCATGAAAATATAATGGTCAAAAAATTGCTTTAGTCTTAGGAAATGTGCATATAACTGAAGGTACAGCACAATCTCATTTTAAATTGGGACACAAGAACAAGTGGAATTACAGAGAGATTGCTAGCCCTGCGTGTTTCTGTGCGAGGGGGCTAATACTGTCTATACATAACTCGCTTAAAATTTTTGATGGTAATTTGTTATATATTCTTACAATATATTCAACATTTTTAATCAAGCCTTTTATGTCAATATCTACTAAAGAGTGTACTTTTGTCAATCTAGCCTGAAGCAGACAACAGTCAAGGCTGTGTTAATGATGCCTAATATACACTAATCTGACCTATTTTCTCAATATTGAAAATAATTCTTAGTTTAGTTAAAAAGTACTACTTTTGCTGCTCATATAAAATTATCTTCAGAAGATCTAAGGAGAAATTCAGCAAACTTAATGCAATAAACAATTTCTTTTCTGGAAATTCATGCTTAAATTTCCATACTAACTAATCAATAACTTGATAATTCACAAACGCACACTTCAAACCAATTAAAACCATATTTCTATTAACCTGATACAGTGATCCCATAGTGGCACTTGTTGGAGGAATGACATTATTCACAAAGAAGAACAAAGCATCTTCAGGGCGCAAGTGAATTCTCTTGCGAATGAGGAAGTAAAACTGTCCAACAGTCAGATCAGAAGGAACCAAATACTTCTTTTTATCCAAATCACCAATTCTTGCTTTTGGTGCCTTTTCAACAATCACCTACAAAGAAAGGGATTTACTTAAAAAGGTTTAAATTTCTTGGAAACATAGAAAAAAATGAAGATCAACACTATGTTGAGTGCAACTATTTCTAAGAATTAATCTTTCAAAGCTTTCAGATTACACTAAGTACTTTAAAAAAACAAAATAGCATATTCAAAGAAATGACAAGTTTACTCAGTTCATACACTAACATGTCCAAAATTCAATACTTTTAATTTTCCTCTCTAAACAGATCTTGACAACCTTCTGCTCAAAAGCTTTTATTCACCATCTTGCCTTCCTTGTAATTCGAGTACTTTCTATTTAAATGTACAAGCTTCCATACTGATCTGTGTATCATAACACAGAATGTAAATCTTAGGATGGAAATATCACTCGAGTGTTACATGTCATTAAGACGATTAATTAACATTATCAAAACAAAAGACGACAAAATCACTTTTCTCCCATTGTTTTGAATTTAAAAATACGAAAACCGTGACAGATATAGAAAAACTGACAACATTGAAATGTTGCACAACAGGATGAACGGTAACCTTACATTTCACTCAGGACTGATCGTAAACAAAGGCAAAACAGTAAGTCATATTAATCTTCCTACAAAAGTAAGAGCAATTTTTTAACACACAATCTGGTCAAATAGCGCACATAGTTGCTGATTTTGACATCCAGTTTCAGCCTGTCGTGTCTTGTCTCGAAAAAATTTGAAAACTGCAATTACATAATGGATCCACAAAAGCTTAAAAAATAATTAAATGACATTTCCAGGCACAGAAACCAATACAACATATACAGAGACAAAAATATAGCACATTAAAACCATTAAATGATAGAAACTTCCGAAGGGAGAAATGTCACCTTCAAACTCTCGGGACTGGTAAAGATTTTTGCTTCGCACCAACTTTACTTACAGGAACTCGATCGGGGTATTTCCTCCTAATTTTTTCTCCTTCGGCTTTTCGCTTCTCAAAAGGATGTTCCTCCTTGTACTGAAACTTCATCTTAAGCTGACCGAACGGAGCAAACCACACTGTCTAATACCAGCACAGTTCAGCGAAGACCTGTTCCCAAACAATGACAAAATGGCATATAGCAACCAAAACAGCTGAGTGTGACGTCACTGGTGTAATAGTACATAAAATAGCACCAAGAAAATCAAAAAATTACAAAAAGTTATGTTGCTCCACGAATTTACAAATACGTTTCCTTTCTTATACATTCTTATTTTAAAACTACTTTCTAATAGTAAGACACCTTATTTCAATCTGTGCTAAAAGACGATGTTTCACGAAAAGTATTCGTCCGCATTCACCACCTTAGAAACGTGACGTTAAGTCATGTGTCAAGCAGTGTCGTCACAACAGAATTACGCATCAACTGCGCATAAATATATTTCTTCCACAACCACCGATTCTTTTAGTGAGTGGACCTTTATTACATAACTATTCACTACAAGAAAATTCTAAAACGTTCTCTTTTCATACTGTCACAGCACAAAGCTCGTTCAATATAATCCCCCATAATATCCCCTACAGGATCGCCCGAAGCAGTCCCTCAATTTTTTCCGCCAGAAGCAGGCGCTCTCCGATCACTATCCAGAAGGACTTACCTGATAGAAATATACTATAATAATTATGCACTGCCATTTGGCTTAATATGCAAGCTAAATATTTTTTAAATTGATTCAATTTAAATAGATTCTTCAAGAGTTTACAGTAATAACAAATGGTTCAATATTCGAATAACCTTTAAAAATCGGACAGTAATACCCATGACAAACTAAGCACGTAATAATTTGGCAAAAGAATTGCAAAGTTGTTGTTTTTTTTTGTTTTTTTTCACAAATGCACTTCACAAATATTGACTTGATCGAATTATAAATTGTTTTAATTTTTATTTACCTTCCTGAACAAAGGAAGACAATGGTCAACAATTAAATTCTCCCTACTATCTTTCAAAATACTATCCAATTACTTAATTATTTGAATTACTTCATTTTTTTAACAAATATACATTAAGAACAAATTCACAAAATTACACCATAGTTTGTTTTAAAATTCTGCACTCTTCAAATTTAAGTTAAAAAAATAATGAAAAAAGAATGGGATCGAATGGAGTGGAAGGGGGACAGTTGAAAGCAGATTGAAATTTGTGTTGCTCAGTTGCTTGGGAAGGATGCCTAAGCCGCTAAAACTTGGGACAGACAACGGCGGGGAAGAGCGCGGTGGCGGATGCCAAAGAGGCTGTAGCGGGTACGACGCAGCCGACGCCAACGGCATCGGAGGAGAAGGCTGTGGCAATGGCAGAGGCAGTCTCAAGGCCTTAGCATGCCAATGGTAGCACTTGATCAGCATCTCGGAATTTGAAACCAAGGGGCTGTTCTTTTATTTTGTGAAAGAGGCAGGGAATGATTTGCCAATATCGGCGCTGCGTTTCAAGACGATTGCTTGTCTGTGTTCACCCCGCTGGGTCCCGCCTTAAAAATGAACAGCCTATGACGGCCAACTCCCCCCACTCATCCATCATCACTGATCGTCGCCAGTTATCGAAATACAGGAACATAAGATGTATAACATTCCATGAGTTCGATTAGCTGCAAAATTAACCCTTCAGAAACACAACTTATTACATATGCACATAGGCATCGGGAGAGGGAAGACGAGGCATCCATGAAAATTTTAAAAAGGAACCCCGTAGCCTTACGTGATTCATTTCATTTTGTAAATACACCAGGAGCAGTGGCTCAGTGCATCAACTGATATCACTGCAATGCCTCTGACCAGGAGGTCCTAGGTTCGAGTCCCGACGGCGACGATTTTCGACACTAGCGTGTCAGCTAGGTCGAATTCCGTCGCTGTCCGGAGGAGAATTCTAGCGGCCGGCTGCTCTGGTCGGTAGTTTTCAGTGGTTTCTCCTATCAACACCAGGCGAATGCCGGAGCAGTACCCTAGCAAACGGGCCACGGACCGCGCGCGATCTTTCCTTTCTCTTCCTTGTCATATCCTCACCCCTTACACACACACTTACACTAACATACACTACACTACCACACATGCCGGGAAACCGGTCGGGGACTTAAAAGTTGTCCCGGTTGGGGCGGTGCCCCGCTGGTAGGAGATACCTGGTTGGGGAAAACCCCGCTAGTCGACGGTAGGTTGGCGCCGGATCTCGCCATCCAGTGGGGAAAGATCACCGCCACCTCCCGATAACAACATGTACTACACGTACGGGTCTAATGACCTCAGTAGTTACGCGCCCGGAATCAGTAATCAATAAATATAATATCAATATCAATCAGTCAATAGTTCAATCCTTGATTTTCCCCCTTTTAACCCGGCAATTTGGGAAATTGTTTTCCAGTAGGGGAAGATGTTCTCCAATCCATCTGAAAACCCTGTTAATGGTTCAATAGAAAATCTATTGCTTTTATTAAAGCTTAATTATCATTAAAGAAATGATTTAATTCTGTTTGTAGTACATTTTATGTTTTCAAGTAAAATGTCGTATTTAAAAATAAAGATCCGATAGAAAAAGTGGTCCAGGAATGTAGTTGCTCCCTCTTGTTTTAGGCGGTGCACGTTTATGCTTCTTTATTAAACTTGAAATACATGACGCAGGGATCGAATCATCTTTCGGATAGGGAACGGTGGATGCGAATGGGGTACAGATCTATTCTACATACTTGTGGAATAGACTGTGGGGGAAATGAAACTGGGAGAATCTTCGCCTAAGCAGTTCAGTCTGAATAAATCCCAATGCCCGACGTATACACTTCCATTTATCGAACGATTTCCGGAATTTAAAAAGAAGAAATAAAAGAGGTCATCTTCGTCAACATATTAATATGTTGACGAAGATGACATCTTTTATTCTTCTTATAATAATGTCCACAACACCAAATCAGAATTCCCACAATTCGGAATTTTAAAGTAGGTGCGCACGTGCAGAACGGCACTGGGGTGCAGCGCATCCACGCGGTCGCTAAACTCCCGAAATCGTAGGTCAAAAGGAAGCGTATACATCCGATCGAAGAATGCTCTTAGGAAAGTTTCCATTTCGAATGACCTAGATTTAAACTATGCAACGCGTAGAAGTCATAAATACGCACTTGGATTTGAATTCTGTATCTGGCAAGAACAAATTAATACTTTCCCAATAGGGTGTTTCTCCCTCGGGAGAAGGAGATGATGTTTGGCATCCCTTTCATTAGTTAGCACCTTGGTAAGCGTCTTTATGAATTAGACATCATTAAAACGTTCACGCATCAAATGATTATAAAATTCTCAATTTAAAATCACGACACATTGACAAGAAAAACGTGAGACATTTTTTCGAAGTGATAGTGTGCATCCAGAAACTAAAAGACGAAGGACTCAACTATTTCGCAAAATGTACAATCTCACAAGAATGTCAAATTGCGAGCAGTAGCAGGTCCCACAATCAAGAGAGTAATATAGCACTGAATAAACTTTACGAAGCACATATGGCTTTAAAAAATTTTATTCATGAAAATGCTAAAAGAATGTGTAAAATCTGAACAAATCGAAAATTATATCCAATAATTTAAAAATGGATAATCTACGAGTAAAAGTATGTGACACCTTGTGACACTGTCAAGATTATAGCCTGGTACTGAAAGACGAATTCAAACAAAGGAGTTAGAAAGAAGAGACAATAGTGGGAAAATGTTTTCCAGTAGGGGAAGATGTACAATAGTGGGGAGGGGAGGAACCAAAATTACCACCCTAGGTAGCATCTAACTAAATGGCGCCGGCCAAAATTGAAGCTGCCTCTGCTGGACATTCTTTCAAGTGACGGATATATTTGGTCCTCACGGCCCAAAAGTTCACCCCCCATACATTCTAGAAGTTCCATGTGATCACACTAGGGAACCTTCGAAATAATGACGTTTGAGTTTTAAAGCGATGAAATTAGTGGCAAAGTGAGTCATTTTTGCTTTGTCATCACCAGATGTGTCGAATTTCCAGTCTATTTCTGAAGCTGTTGGGTAATGTGGTATTCGAAATATTTTTTGTTTGATGTTCTATCTCTTAAACATCTAAACATCGCTCATGTCACTGGTATTATTTCTTTACATTTGTTTCAATAAATCTTCTAAACACCTTGAGCCTATATTGAAATTGAAATTCTTATAGAATTCTTCGATTCGACCTTCCTGTGATAACTAGGGCCCGGATCATGATCTAAAAATCAGCGAAATATGCAAGCACTTATGACCTCATATTTATATAAATATGACCTTAAAAAATAAAATATGACGTTATACAAGTTTATTTTTTAAATTCCTGTTGCTTTTTTAGGTATAACTTAAATACAAAATTCACTCAAGAACAGATTGGTATGACACCGTATGATACATACAGTTTGCAGTCTTTGGAACTTTTTTGAACTAGCGTTAAAAGAAGCTTGTGTCTGTAAAACAAATCAAGTTCAGTAAAATAAAACCCTTCAAACAAAATGTCTTGGTTTACTTGGCATACTTCTCGTTTAATGTTTTCTAATTTCCTCTCAGTATCCAGTTTCTAGAGAGTTGCACTGGATCACAAAGTGTATTTTCAGGTTTGCCATCTTAAAAGACCTACCGTTGTCGCTGAGGATAGATTTATATCTGGGAAAGCTCCTCTGCACATCACATGACGTAGGGAGCGCATTTGAAGGCGACGATGTCACTGCAGTGCAGCTTTGGTTCATTGTTTGTGTTGCGGCATTTTCTGAAATTATACTGCTAAATTTGCACATTGTAGAATATCCAGGATTTCGCTGAAGAACACTCGTCAATTTGTTGTACACTTTTTCAGCCACATGACCAAGAGCTCGACTCACTTCGCTCAAATTCACTTACGTTTCAAATAATCCTTTGTAGTATAATTGTTGAGTTTGTGTCAATATACCTGATACATTGTCATGCGAGACACATTTTCAAGCTTTTTTTTTTGTCCTAAAAATATGACAAATGTATGTATTTTGTGGAAAATTTGGCCAAAATATGGCCTTTTACTAAAAACGGTTCTTAAAAATATGACAAATATATGCATTTATAGCTAAATTTGTCCAAAATATGACCGTTTACTAAAAACGGTGTAAATATGACTTTATATGTACAATAAAAGTACGTTTTTCTAATCTACAATACCTGAAGTCGTTCATAAATGGTTTTAAAATTCACCCGAATGTTCAGAAAAAATATATGACTGGTCATTAAAATTCGGGCTCTAGTGATAACAGACATCAGATGGAGTTTAAGGGCGAGATGTAAGAAAAAAACTAAAATTCTTGGGCTGCAATCAATCTGATAGGAAATACTCTGATTCATTCGTAAAATTCATTCATTCGAGAAACATAAATCACAAAATCCAGCAGAAATATTTTTTATTTGCATCCTTTGTTGCCCATGCCTTTTATTTGCGAAAAAAGCGTTGACGCTTACTTCCTCAGCGCCACTTGTAAACCCTCTAACTAGACATCATAAAGTGCCTGATTGTAAACTGTTTCTTTGGTAACTTTAGTTGTCAAATTTCATACCGAAGATCTTGGTCGGTCTTTCTGCACCGTCAAAAGTTTCTCTTCGAATTTATGTAAACCAAGTGTGTTTTTTTTCGACATTTATCATTGTTGACACGTTTCGACGATATCTTTTAAAAGATTCCCATAAAGCATACACGTTAACATAACTAAAACGCAGCAAAAGCGTCCTAGAATCAGGGCGCACTGAAAAACACCGAACTATTTCACTCATATACCAGGAGACAGAAAAACAAAGCGAAAACAAAAAAAAGTATGATAAGCTCAACGCTAAACTTTTTGCGAAATTAACCAATGTTGTGAACTATAGGAATATGCAAGTACGGCGACTGTAGGAATTGGCATTCTGTTGTGCAATTTTTCGAATGCGAAAAAAAGAAGAAAAATCATCTAACAACTATGCCCTTGGGGAACGAGTACACAGCTATTTCTTGTTACATATTTCATTAGATATCCAAAGTGTGAAGGTGTTGCATGCCATTCAGATGCGGCGTCCCAAACGGTCCGCCATATTGAGTTAAACGAGTCTTTTTTTATGCACTCTTGGATTACGAGTCAAAGCTAATTTCTGTCCAATGACAGAAAAAAATTCAGGTAACAGGTAAACGTATCGTACTTATAAGTACGTTTTTGAGACTTTTTAATGTCTGAAATTGAATGTGACAGAAAGATAGAACACGACAGAATGTGTAATTAGAATAGAAGTAATAAGATATCTTAACTGAAACCATAGAATGGTAAGCTTAAAACTAAACATAAGAAAGATGTGAAGATTTCAACACCGAAACGTTCAACACTAAGAAATTTAGATACAAACAAATTTAAGTTAAAACTGAAAACACGGAGGAAATCAATACTGAAAATCATCAAAACCCACAAGACAAACATAATATGATTCTATTTTTTTAAAATTCATTTTACGTCAAAAAACAGTTAAAAACTGCGTATGATGTGCTATGGGGAAAAGTGAATTGTGTGCACATTTTCAAAATTCTGTGATCCCTACACTAAGTCATATACTACTTAAATTTTGAATTTTTTGAATGGGAGAAAAACAAAACTCCCATGTAATAAAATCTATTTTCAAGGATAAACAAGCAATAAATTTTGAATTTTGAAAGGAGAAAAAAACAAAAACTCCCATGTAATAAAATCTATTTTCAAGGATAAACAAGCAATAAATTTTGAATTTTGTTTTGAAAGGGAGAAAAAAAAACAAAAAAAACTCCCATGTAATAAAATCTATTTTCAAAGATAAATAAGCAATAAATTTTGGCTCTTATTACTTCCTGCCGCGACAACATGGAAACGATAATTTGAATAATTGTATTTCCCACTGAATTCTAGAAGACGTGCAAAGAAAATGAAGTTACATTTATGTCCAGAAGCAAAACAAGGGGCCATCTCAGCATTTGCTCAATGGATCAGGGAAACTGGACGAAAAACCTGATCGAGATGGGTATGAAATATTTTCGAAATATATATTTTCGAAATATGAATATATTCGAAATAACATAATAATAGCCGAAGAAATAGTTAATATTACAAACAAAAATAACGAAAATAAAGTAAGTACTGAAACACTAGAACTATTAGAAAAAGGGAAAAAGATAACACCTTACAGAAACTCGTACAGAAACCCTTACATCACCAACATCAAACAGGAATATGCATTACTAGAGAAGGAAGTCAAACGAGACATCAAAAAAAAAAATCATTAGTCAGACAAAAGGGTAAGATAAAATTATAACAAGATGAGAAAATAAACAGAAAAAATAATCGAGAATTGAACATGAGAAATCAACATCACGGGTTTAAAGAGTAAACGGTCCATCAAAGAGAAGGAATACCTGCAATAATCATCAACGAAGTTAGAACAGCAAATGCAAGGTCACCAGGAGAGGATGGAATGGATAGATAGAAGCTTTATTCTACAATTGGGCAGATGTTGTCCGGTGGCAGAATGTAGAAAGATGAAAACACAATTACAATTAAAAATAAGAACTAATGCTGCTTCAAAATGGCACAGACTTTCTGGCACTTGTTATTTTTCTAATTTTTTGGCCGGGACTAGCTTTTCGGTCGTGCCCAATCCTCTTCTCAGCTATCATCTATCGCCGCCCAAATATCACTTTTCACATTTGCTCAATATTTGGTTACTTAATGGCAGAAACGAACAATTACTTTAAGAATATAATAGAAGAATAAAACTTCGTCTTATATGGAAATTTTCATTGAGAAATTTGGAGCCATTTTAATCAAAATGACGTTTAAATTTTACTGTAAATGCGAAATTTGAAGAATTTTTTACAGAAAACAATTGCGTTTTCGAAAAAAATTATTGGCAGTTATTTGAAGAGCTTCACAAATGCAATAATGTATACAGATTGCTGGAAATGTGCGTATTAAAGGCATGAGGGGTATTAAAAAAATACAATTTTGTAATTTAAAAAAACAACAACAAAGAATGCAGCAAAATTAATTTTAGGCCATCTTAAACAGTGCAACTAGATTTATCCGTACGAAAAGGTTAAAGACAAAATTTGGAGCCGTTCTTGAGAAAATGGTGTTTAAGCGTTTCTGAAAATGCAGATATTTGAGTTCACTTTTACAACAAAATTGAGAGTTTACGAGAAATTTTAAGATATTATTTAAAGCACATATACTCGTAAATGAAATAATATGAACAAATTGCCATTAATGTAAATATTAATGACGTGAAAGTCTAGTCAAAAAATTAAATATTTTGTAAAAACAAACCAACCGAGCAATATGGCGTTTATGTCATCGTGTAGAGTTCGTTTGGCTCTATTGCTAACAAAAGTTGAAAGAATAATTGCGAGCGGTATTTGAGTAAATTTTGTTTTTGTAATTTTTTAAATTGCACAAATTGCATGCAATAATGCGCGAAAAGTACATAAGTTTAAAAAATGTACATGACCTTAATGAAAGGACTAAATATGGAGAACAAATTTCATTTGAAGGAAAAATCTCAATTTTGTAGAAAAATCTTCAATTTTGTAGTTGTAGGAAGACGCCACAAAAGATTCAATCATTTGCAATTTTCGAACATTCAGAATTATACCGTAAAAACTAGACCTAGGCCATCTTTATAGTGTATTTTACTCTATTCATACAAGAAATGTAAAGAAACAATTTGGAGTTTTTTTTGAGACAATTTTGAAAATGTCCCAGTGATTTCATGTGAAGTACCCCCAAATTTTAAACAATATTTTTCAAATTTCAAAGCTTCGACTCGAGCCAGATGGACAGGGGTTTCTGCAATTTGGAAGAAATCCTATGCATGGTTTAGGCGCTAGTGGTGTTCACAGACGGACGGACAAATGAACATTTTGCCGTCAATTGGTTTTTCGGTATCAAGGTTCACGAAACAGGGATTCTGGCTACACCACGTGTTAGAAGATTTTTTCTTAATTTCGCAACTGGATTTATCCACACTTTTGTTATCAGGGCCAGGCAAAGATTTTTTTCTTTCGAAAATCCGCCGTTTATCGGGCAGCATTACATAACTTTCTCAGTACTACGCATATTACTCCGTGCATACGTAGGTATACGAGAAAGTAAAAACAATATACACAAAAGGACAATATAAAAACAACAAATTTTCTTTGTCACTACCTAGCACATGCAGATGGCATTTACATACATATACATTTACATACTACAAATTCAAATTCATACATGTAACGTTTAGATAAATAAACGTACGTACTACATTAATGAACATGCATATATACAAACATACATATACAGACCTATGGAGTTTGTCATACACACAAGCCTGCAACTTTTCACTCATAAGAATATTCTCACAAATATGGATTAAACTTTTTACTTTCTCGTACAAATATGTATATACGGAGTAATATACGTATTAAAAGACAGTAATGTAATGTTGCGAAAAATCGATTTCGACATTTCAACAGAAATACATGTTTTGGGGTTCCCTAATATCGCAAAAATGTTTTTTTTTTCCCTTTCTTTCAAAACGTCCATCCGTCCGTTATCTGTCCGTCTGAGAACACTACTATCGCCTAAACTATCCGTCTGGTCATTTCCAAATTGAAGAATCCCCTGTCCATCGGGCTCTAGTTGAAGCTTTGAAATTTTGAAAAACATTCCATAAAATTTGGGGGTACTGCATGAACCCCCCTAAACATTTTCTAACTTTTCTCAAAAACGGCTGCAAATTTTTTCTTTAAATTTCTTGTAAGAATAGAATAAAATACATGTATACAAATGGCATAGATCCGATTTTTGCGGTTAACTCTGAATTTTCGAAAATTGCAAAAGTTTGAATTTTTTCGACGTCTTCCTACTGTAAAATCGAAGAAACGGATTTTTTCTTCAAATTAAATTTGTTCTCCATAAATAGTTCTTTCATTCATGTCAAGTACATTTTGTTGAAGATTTCAGTAGTTTTCGTGCGATAGCGCGTGCAATATTTGCAATTTAAAAAAATTTGCATTTTGATTTTCGTATTGTCTTCCAAAACACACCAAATCGCACTCTTGTTATTTACATGATTTTTTTCGTGTTTCCGGGCACGTCAACTGCTTTGGTCATTAGTCCCATTAGTGTAGTACATGTTTTTTCTCGGGAGATGGCGGTAATCTTCCCTCGCTGGATGGCGAGATCCGGCACCGATCTACTGTCGACTATTGGGGTTTCCCCCTAATCAGGACTCTCCTACCAGCGGGGCACCGCCTCAGCCGGGACAAGCTCTAAGCTACCGACCGGTCTCCCGGAATATGTGGTAGTGTAGTGCATGTTAGTGTAAGTGTGTGTGTAAGAGGAGAGGATAGAACAAGGAATTTTCAATTTACGAATATTACGAATAAAATTCTGGGTCTGAATTCTTTTTTTATTATTTAAAGGCAACGAAACGAATTTCCGCGCTTCTTCAATGATTTCTTTAAATTTATTTCATATGTCTTCCAATCCCATCCTAACTTTTCGAAATCCACATACTTCAGTTTTAGAGAATGTTGCAGTCCATTTATGTCAGCTTTTCGATATTGCCATACTCTATTACAGATTTTACCATTTCCCCTGCAAATAGTGGCATTTATTTCAAGAACTATGGCATTGTGGTCACTTATTCCCAAAATAACATCCCAATAGTACTGTAACATGTCTATCGGTCTAATAAGAAAAATAGCTAACATGAATTTTGACGTGTTGGCTTGTCAACAACTTGCGTCATTTCTGCATCCCAAACTACTGTAAACTGTATTTTTCTATCGTATACATCACCTTGCCAATTGATATCGCTTAGATTTAAATCACCGCCAATAATAATCGGATTACTGGCTATATTAAAAATTTCCGCCAATTCGAGGATATTTTCAAGAATGGAATAATTACATATGTGGCCTATAACATGCAATAAGATCTATTCTTTGAGAGTTGTCTATGCTTATATCTACTCCTATCACTTCATGCTCAAATTTTTTTCCATTTCAAGTTCGAGTTTATAGATGATTTGGCTAAAATAAAGACCTCCCCTCACCTCTAGTTTCCCTGTCCCCCCGAAATATTTTGTACTCATTTCGACAAATTTTTGAATCTGATATTTCTTTAGTTAGCCATGACTCAGTACCAATCACTACGTCGCCATCACATGCGTCAATTAAGTTACAAAGCTGAAGTTCCTTATTGACAACACTTTGGCCGTTTACCTGGAACAGCTATAGAGCTCCTTTATGCCTCATTCACAATGCAAACTTAAACGTAACGTAAGCCGTAAACGTATGCAGTAAACTTTTCACGTAAAAACGAGCATTCACAATGGCAAACGTAAGCTGGAACGTAGGTTTTGCCTGAACCAATCAGAATTCAACATATTGATCGATGCGTTTCTAGCTTTTTTCGACTCTCCTATCGATTTCACCTTTTGCATTTGCGAGCAGTTGTTGCACCCCTACCTATTGAGGTTATATGCGAGCAGTGAGCTTTAAATTGTGTACCGCAAATATATTTAACGCCACGTTCAGATTTTGTCATGAAGAGAGATTTGGGCGTGCAGCTTGTGCTGTTGCAAGCTTCAGTAGCATTTATTTTAGGGTCGCTTTATTTAAAAGAAGAAGGAGGCGCTTTATTTGCCATTTCGAACCAACACTTCGCAAGTCGTACCAAAACTCCACAAACTTCTTTGCTCTACCGTTCAACTATACACACCAACGCACACCAATACACACGCATAAAAAAGAATCGATCTGGAGTCGACCTTCCTTCTCACGGATTTTGTTGTGCATTTGGTTTTTTTCATGCTGCTCTCTGATTGGTCATCGGTAGAATTTCGACGTAAACTTAAACGTAGAAGCTTGGAGCTTGCGAGCTCTTAAGTTTACGGTCTACGTTTACGTCAAGGCATTGTGAATGATCTCGCTTTATAACCCATTTCTAGGTTTTGCGGCTACGTTACGGTTACGTTTAAGTTTGCATTGTGAATGAGGCCTTACTCACCCCTAATCCTTTCTCCGACAATGAATCACGCTTTGACCGCTTCCGTTCGCTATGCAACATGGCCCTCTGCAAAGCTCTTCCTCCCGAATACTTTCTAATCGCTGACGTCTTAGCCGTTGACGTCAACGCTGCCTCCCCCCCTTCCCCCCCCCCTTCTTTCCCGACTCTGTCTCTCCTACGTCTGCCCCCTCCTTCTCTACTTCCAACGGAGAGAAGGGCAACACCGCTGGGCGTCCATCTTGTCATTGGTATCGCACATGTGCACTGCAAAAGCCAGCAACTGCCGTCTGAGCTCGATGACACCATGGCGGTTCAAATGCACGCCGTCATGACCGAATCTAGTCTCTTTTATCCATCCGTCTGGATCCACGAAGAGTAGTCCTAGCCTCTGTGCTACACAATCCATATCGCGGTTGACCCGCCTGATTTTCCGAGGTCACATACCATGGTGATAGAGCACTGCTCTCAGAACAATGCGAGCACTCGCAAATCTTTTCTTCGTAGTTGCTAAGTCGTAAATGTCATCCAAAAGATGGTAAAATGACTGACATTTTTTAATGTTGTTCAACACCGCATGTAAAATTACTGTTTTGGGATTAATCACATTACAATTTTCAATTTGTCTCTGCATTTGCTCCACTCGTATTCCTGGAAAACAGTGCACTTTCATGAGTTGTTCCCTCCCCACATGACGCACTAATAGATTGATTGATTGATTTTTTCGTGTTTCCGGGCACGTCAACTGCTTTGATCATTAGTCCCGTTACTGTAGTGCATGTTTTTTCTCGGCAGATGGCGGTGATCTTCCCCCGCTGGATGGCGAGATCCGGCGCCGACCTACCGTCGGCTAGTGGAGTTTCCCCCTACCCAGCGCTCTCCCACCAGCGGGGCACCGCCCCAGCCGGGCAAGCTCTAAGCTCCCGGTCGGTGTCCCGGAATATGTGGCAATGTAGTGCATGTGTAGAAAGAAAGAGAATAGGACAAGGAAGAGGAAGGACAGATCGCGCGCGGTCCGTGGCCCGTTTGGTAGGGTGCTGCTCCGGCATTCGCTTGGTGTTGATCGGAGAAACCACGGAAAACTACCAATCAGAGCAGCCAGACGCTAGAAGTCTCCTCCAGACAGCGACTGAATTCGACCTAACTGACAAGCTAGCTGCCGCCGTCAGGACTCGAACCTAGGACCTCCCGGTCAGAGGCGCTGCAATGAAATCAGTTAATGCACTGAGCTACCGCTCCCGGTCGCACTATAGATTCATCTAGTGTTCTTAAGGTGTCCATCGCCGTCGTCGAGATCATCGTCGACATTGTGGCAGTCGCCGCCGCCGCCGTCGTGATCGTCAAATAATGATTGACCAAGAATAACAAATGAAATATTAAAAACCTGTACTCCAGAAATGTTAATGACAATTACAGATGTCTTCAATGATATACTCACTTCTGAAAAATTTACGAATCAATGGACAACGAACACTACCATTACTAAATTCTACTACCGAAGAAACGGACCAGAGATGATCTTAACAATTTCAGACCAATAATTATAATGCCCAATTTCTACAAGATTTTCATCAAAATCATTGCCAGAAAAATAGAAAGAACACTTGCTGAACAACAACCACTAACTCAAGCAGGATTCAGAACGCGATATATCACGAGGGATCATCTACAGGTATTGAATTAATAGCAAAATCCAAATTATATGATAGGAAAGCATTTGGCAGTGGCTCTGAATACCCGCCTTTGGTGATAGCATTTGGAACAATAGAGATGTCCAGAATGACGTCAGTATGGCGGGATAGTGTTGGGTGACAACCGCTGTAGTGCGCTTATGCGATTCCTAGAGAATTAAGTTTTTGGCTGTATTATGCTGCTACAAAGGTGTGTGTGTCTTATCACATTTGTTATGTACAATTATATTTGCATTCTTTCTGTTTACTTAGGTTCGGGCTACGAATTTCGTCGAAAAATTGTATTTAAAAATATTTTATCAACACACGTGAAGACGCTACCTTTTCTTTGTATAAACGGTTCGATGTAAATATTTTCAAGACCTTAGCAATGATGCTAAAGTGCTGCTTTATGATAAAATAAAATGTGTGAAACATTTAGTTCCGCGTGCTCTTTCATCGGTTATGAATAGTGAAAACGAATTTCGAGCCCCTGTGCTATTAGCGTAGACGTGACGCCTTCCATACATGGTTATAAACTGTCGGTTTTTAAATATTTATTTTATAAACGTTTATTAATGATTATCATCGAGAGCAATATTATCTACAATAAGCTTAAATAATCGTTTGGAAAAAAGTCCAGAATGTTCATAAACACAGTCCCAAAAATGTTCATAATTTTTCACAGAGTGGAGGAACGTTCAACACTAAGTTTACCAGAATTTAATATAATTTAACTATTAATTTTTAATATATTAATTGTAATAAATATATGATTATTTAAAATATAAATCTTGCACTTTTTTATCATATTTTTAAAAAATGTTTGCAGTTTCCTATGCTGAATGAAATTTTGATGATTGAATTCGTCAGATTCTTAAAAAAATTATTTCCACAGATTTTAGTGTTAACATTTTTTATGAAACGTATTTTCAATATGTTTTTCTTGGAAAGTTTTATTGTTCATTTAATGCCCTTTCTTGCAACACAATTGAGACACGACTTTATAGCCCTGGTGGCAGAAGAAAACAGTTGATTTGATGACCTGCGTAATATGGTATTACTGCAAAAATGTGGGAAATCTACATGCGTTTTGACGGGAAACATCTGAGAATGACAGGAAACGTTTAGACGTGGGAATTACGAAGACGGGCCTAACCTGTAACCTACTATTGACTTCAAATAACCATCTAACTTTTCTTACATCAAAGCAGAAATCTATTTTGGTCCTCTTTGTTCCCAGGGTGCTACAAATTTATATTTGTGATTTTTGGGAACAGAAGGGCATCTTAAAAACCTTACTCTGTCTCCTGACCCTTTTTGCGCCAGTCCACTATCGGACACAACTTGGTTATCGTGACAACCGTGATATACAACTTAATTTTAGAGAAAAAAGAACATACAGCTGAGAGAAAGTGTACCAAAACAAAACCAAAACCTCTTAAAACTATTATAGGCATAGGAAAACCTCCAACGAAGAATGTTCACACCGTTTTAAAAGAAGATCGTCACTAATGTCGTGTTTTGTCCGTAAGCTCACGGTTTATTGCAGCCTGCCGCTTGTCACCCAGAGGCGTCGGTGCTGCCCTCCGAGCTACTAAGTCACGTATCCTGGGCATCTCTATAGAGCAACAGAGCATTTGGCTCTGAAAACCCGCAGACCCGTCAATCAGCCCGCCTGCCCATCTCAGAAAAGTGCGGGTCCAACCCACCCGCATTCATACGGGTACCCGTATCGTTCGGGTCATTCGTAGAATACGGGTAGCCCCTATAATACGGGTCAGTCGTATAATATGGGTCGCGGGTCTGATCTAATTTACTTATGTTTTTCTGTCTCTATTATATATTCAATATACATATGCTACATATAAGAACAAGATTTATCCACTTCTTAGATAGATTAGAGCCCCCACGATACGAATTTCTTCTGTTGAAAAATTGCCTATTTTTGCCACAACGCACTATGGGGCAAATGACAGCAAAACCTGGCAGAAATTAAAAAAAAACAAAATTATTTAGGGTGAAAATTTCTTATGGTTTCGTGCACAGGAGAACCTGCACGAACATGTCCTAGCATGGGCTGTCCGTCTTCACAGTAGAGCTTTCAGTTCATGCAGTGTTGTAGTGGCGATCGGACGTGCTTTTCATTAGTGAGAATTTATCTCTAGATTCGAGGTGTTTTTCAGTCAGTGTGTGTAAAGAAAAACAACTTTTTGCAATGGAAGCTTCAAGCTCAGGTATTTAATGTAATTTAGCATGTGGCAAACACAAAATCTAGGACTTAATATTAATAGAAATAAAACTACAAAGAAATAGCTTTTAACATTTCAAACTTACGTCTTATTTTGTGAAACATAACTTTTTAATTATGTATCAAAGGTCATCAAGCCTTGATCTTTGTTTCTCGCTATTCAGTAATGTTCCAAATATATTATACAGCTGTTTTTTCTTGCTACTTTTGCTACTTTCGTCACCGGAATGAATTTTTACGGAAGTGTCTGCACGTAAAATACCGGAAATGAATTGTGTACTATGTAATTTTTTTTTTTTTTTTGCAGGCAAGAGTTCGAATACTGTTCATATCAAGAGAAAAGAACTTTTAGATATTATGTGGAGATCTAATGAGAGAGAAACATACAAAAAATGTAATTTCCTGACTGAAAAACTGAAGACAAGAACAAAGTGTGGTTCACGAAATATTAGTGATATAAAGCAAAAAGGAAGTCATCTCAAGTCCCAATTCAAGTTGCGATGGTGAAGGCTTGCAGAATACGTGAAAAATTTGATAAAAATAATGAGGAATGGCTTGAAAAATTCGTTTCGTTTAACCAGTATTCACTGAAGAGATGTGGGCGCCGGGAAATTTCTTTTGAATCCAGTTCTGTGCGAACAAAGCGACAAAAAACTAAATAATTGCGAAATGCTACACCATCTAATATTTTAACATTCACCACACAAATGTACATGAGAGCTGAAGGACAGCCGCTGGCTTCGAAATTACTGATGGAAATGACTTCAAGTCCGACACGTGCCCAGAAACACAGAGCAGCTTACAGAAAATCATTGGCACCAAAACAGATGACTGGCGAAGATGCTCTATCAGTTTTGGTGGAAGCTAAATTGACTAGACATCAATATCACATCATAAGGACAAATGCTCTTTTTTTTTTAATTTGTTGCGTCTACTTTGACGCAACGCGTCTCCAAGCCCCTTGGGGGGGGGGGGGCGTTGAGCGCTTTGCGCTTGTGGGAGTAATCCTCCCATTACTGCGCTTGTTTTATGGAGTAATCCTCCGTTAACATTGTCGCGTCTCGTCATAGTCGGTTGTCAAGAGGACCACCAGGTAGCATCTCCGCGTACGCGCCTCCTACCGCGCGCTCCTGTGTCACTACCCAGCGGCCAGAATTAGGAAGGAATAAGGATAGGGGTAGGGTTTAGGACACTTCACAGGGGTTGGACTAGCCCTTGTGAAGCAGCCGAACTTGTTTTGTTGGAACAAATTTAACATGAGATTCGACCCCGGGAATCGATCCCGGATCTCAGTGGTGAAAGGCTTGCGACTTTGCAATGAGCCACGAGTTCAGCTCTAGAAAAAGCTCTAGTTTGCTCCAGAAAAATTTCCGTCATATAAAATAGTTCAGGATGCGAAAAAACTCTATTACCCTACAAGTATGCACATTACCGAAATTTTTGCTCTCATTTCCCCGCAAGCCTTGCTTGATCACACTGTGAAGCGCTTTCTGTCACTGGAATCTGTAATTGAATCACTCCCAAATGCAGTACTTCATCAACTCACCCTGATATCAAAATGGGGGTTTGATAGCTCTCCGGGACACATATCTTACAAGCAGGTATTTCAAAATAATGATGCTGATAATTCTTCTGTTTTCATTACAAGTATTGTTCCTCTTCGTCTGGTTTGTAATGAAATGATTGTTTGGCAAAATCTGCGACCTGCATCGACAAGATATTGTAGACCTGTTCACATACAGTTTATAAAGGAATCGAAGGAATTATGCATTAAGGAAAAAATGAGAGTTGACGATGAAATCAAAAATATTCAAACAAGCAAGGTAATGTTTAGAGAGAGAGAATTACAAGTTGATCACAATATGATATTTGCCATGGTTGATGGAAAAATATGTAATGCTCTGACTGAAACTACTACAACTCAAAAGTGTTACATATGTAATGCCACTTCAAAAAAATTCAATAATGTGAATAAAATGATTGAGAGGACAATTAAGAAAGAAAATTTGAAATTTGGTTTGTCAATCCTACATGGGTGGATACGCATGTTTGAGTGCCTATTGCATTTGGATTATAAGTTACCTATTAAGAAGTGGCAAGCGCGAGGGAATGATAAAAACAGTGTGGCTGAAAATAAAGCTCGTATTCAGAGAGAGTTTCGAGAACGCAGTGGTTTGATTGTGGATCAGCCAAAATCAGGATCCGGTAATACAAATACCAGAAATACAGCTAGACGGTTCTTTCAGAACCCTGAACTATCTGCTGAAATTACACGCACTGATGTAAATTTAATTAAAATGATGCACATAATTATTATTGTCGTATCAAGTGGTTGTGAAATTCATGTTGAAGAGTTTCGGGCTTTTGCTCATAACACGGCTCGGTATTTTGTTGAAAAATATCCATGGTACAACATGTCACCTACACTGCACAAGTATTTTATTCATGGACCTGAGTTTGCCTCGTCAGCTTTGCTTCCAATTGGACAATTAACAGAGGAAACTCAAGAAGCACTCAACAAAGATTTTAAGAAAAAGAGAGAGCACTTCTCCCGAAAATGTTCCCGTGAAAAAACTAATAGTGATGTTTTAAATTGACTGCTCTTAAGATCAGATCCACCTATCACCAACAAGAGAAAATTACCTACGAAAAATGTGCAAAGCCTCCCAAAAGAAGCTCAGAAACTATTGGTTCATCCACCCGAACACATTATTCATTCTGAAAATTATGAGCCCGCGCGGATGATGATTGCGATGACACAGTTCATACTATTGATAGCGATGATGATGATGATGATGATGATTTTTTCATGATTTAATATAATTTCACCATATTTATATTTGATTTTAATTTATGTAATTTATGTAAAACCTTTCATTTTTTGCTCTTTTGTCAATAAAACGTAATGTAACGTTATTTGTTGTTTTTATTTACAATGCGTATTCCTAGAAAATCGACTATTTTTTTGTCAGATGAAGAGGTATTGAATTGGAAGTTACACCATTTCTTTCAACATTAATTTCTCTTTACAGTGATATGCAATACTATGGGTTATAGGTGTTACTCGAATTAATGCCAGAAATGAGGCCCTCTTGCCCCACTGTGCAACGGTACAATATTTCTCTTTATTAGGTAATTATTGCGTGAAAGCACAAAAAAAACTAATAAAAATGGCAACATGATAATAGTGATGATATCTAATGATACATTTTGAAAGTGTCTTTGATCACAAAACTGTATTTATGCCATGTTTTTCCAACGAATGACGCTCTTTGTGAACAGCGCCTATGGCCCGTACCATACATATGCCACCGGCAAAGGCATCCTCACTGCTTTGCGCTTGCTATGGTTGCAATGATTACGGATCCAAATCTGCTACGAGATACAGAAGTTTCCCCAGGGCATGCTGGTTGTGCCACGACAAGCACACGCAAACTACGAATCCTGTTAAAAGTATTTGTCTTTTTCTCATTCAGAATTATTGGCCGAAAAAAAGAACCATGTTCTTACCCTTTATTGCCTATCATGTAACCGAAAGAACACCTCTAAGAGTGAATGTAAAAATACTTTTTCACATTTAGAAGCTTCAAAAGCATTCGTTAATTAAACATTAATTATTATTTTCACATTTATTAATTAAATTAATTTAACATTGATGTGTATCCGTGTCAGACTTTTCTTAACAAAATAATGTTAACTTTTTTTGCAAAAGGTATTTTTTATATTTAGAGTTACTAACATTTAAGAAAGTACAAAGTCTAGAAAACTTTTTTGAAGTATTTATGAAATACATTATTTAGTGGTAAATTTTCAAGTACTATTAAAAAAATGTAAGTTATTAATGCGTGATGTTTAATTATGAAGGATACATTCAAAAGCAACCGTTACGAAATCATTAATTTTTAAATTCAATGCATTTATTTTTGAAATTATGAGGAAGGTGGGTAATTTTTCATTGTAAATTAGACTCACCATAAGTTTTTAGGTTTTTGCCGATGACAAATCACAGAAAATTAATCATGTAAACTCAATTTACCGTTAATCTGTATCACTATTAAGAAATAAAGCAATATATCACACATAATTTCGACATACATTTTTTTCATCAGAAATAACACTATTTCCAAATATTCGTGCCGTAATCTCAAGAACAATCATCTGAATAAAAACATTGGGGAGACTATATTTACATTTGCAGATAAGAAATCAGAGAAAAAAAGATATCGAGCTAGGTGAAGAATGTTTTCTGAATGTTTTCAGTGAGTTTCTGCTCAGTTTTTTCCAATTCCATTTTATTGCATCAATGAGCATATTTTTTACGTAATTAATTGTCAGATATTTCAATTGGTAGTAACAATATAAACAATGCCAATAAATCAACGACGGCGTAGCCAGTTATCGGTTATCTTCTTTCATTATTTGTGTTGTTCAGACGCAACTGAGAGTCCTGGAGGGCTTGGAGGTCATTGAGCCGATAAAAGATGTGTAGTGCTTTAATTACCTAAGAGTATGGCAAGGATTGCATTTTCTTCCATTTCATTTATTATTAGTATTTTTAGTTAAATAAACATATAAAATCAATAAATAGGTTGTTTTTATTATTTGACTGTTTTTGTTTATGATTACAACGAAAACTTCTTAAATATTGCTTTGGTTGATATATTACGGGTATAAAACAAAAAAAAATAAAATAAAAAATAGTGGTACTACAATAGTACAAACGTTATCGCATCATTTGTAATGGAAATTTTACACTACTGTACGAACCTGTAAAAGTGTTTCCAGTCAGTATTTTTTTCTTTCCCCGCGCTGAGGTTCGAAATCAGCTTTCCAGTCTAGCCCAGGCACATTACCGCTTCACAGCAGATAAAACCAATTTTCTCCATGCTTCAAAAATCCGCATTATTTCTAAATTTACTATACTTTGCTATAAACGAAAGAAAAATTTAATGAAAAATTTTGGAACCTATTTTGAGAAAATAATTGCTTAAAATTGCCAATATTTCACGTATAATTACGCGAAAATAACGGACATTTCAGTAAAGGTTATGCTTGAGAATCAAAGCTTAACGGTAGTGCCGAAGTGCCTACGCAGCATGCTTTTTGCAGATTCACGTCCAACGGTGAATGTTGTAGATTAACGGTAACATTCAAACGTTGATGAATTCAGGAATTACAATCATTAGGAGATATCACAGTAGGCATTACGTTACTGATGTATGAAATTCTAATCGCTAGGCTTTTAGCAACGTTTTGGTTTATTGTCATAGGCGTGCAGCCAGGAAACGTGGTTGGCCGTGACCTTGCCCTGAAATTTTCGAAAGGAGCCCCACAACCTTAGTAATAAATCATTTTATTTCTGTATTATGATAAATTCCTTGTGTTCCCTTTTTTAAATTGACAATTTCAGGAATAAGTACACGAAATTTGAGGATAAGGCTTTCCTGATCTTATGACAACCTATAAACGATATGACCTGAAAGCATTTGTATTAATTGTATCATTAAAATTATATTGCCATTCTCGTTGTAGTGCTTCATTTATTTCCTAGTGAAATATATCATAAGAAAAAAGTGTAATGGATATGGGGTCAGAAGGACCCGGAAATATAGTAGGCACCCTCTAGTTTTAGGCTGCGCTAGCTTACGTTTCATAAGTTTCTTTTGTTTCTGGAATATAAAAGCCGAATGGTGTAGGTATTGTCGAAAAGCAGGCATAGATAAAAAATACAACCGTATTTCAGAAAGTGTCTAAAACCACTTTTCTCGGAAAATCAGATAAATTGACCAATTTAATTACAAAGAATCAGACTTGGAAAGAAAAAAGGCTAAGATAATTGAAATATCAAATTTTTCTAAGTTGTGCCCTATGACAAAGAATACCCATTATTTTAATTTTAAAATCTTCATCCAGCATTACTAAAACAATTTGGTCATTACCAGGGGCGGATTTACATATGGGCTGAACGCACTATAGTGCGGGGCGACACTTCTTGAGGGGGGACACATTTTCCAAAAAATATAATATCTTGAATTTTAATATCATTCGTTTGAATCCAAATCTGAAATTAACCCGTATTTTATATTTTTCTTTCCTAGACATCTTCCATTTATGAAGAAGTGACAAATCAGTTTCGGTATTCATTTTTGCTTCAAATGAAACGGCATTAGAAACGATGTACATTCTTCAATACGTAAAAAATATGTAGAAAATATTTATTCTCAATCAGTATAGGGAGAATATATCAAAAATATACACATTTTTCCGCGATGAGTTTTTCCAGATAAATTACTTTTTAAACACGGGACTGCAATTCGTTGAAATTCAAAATTTGTCTATTGCAATTTTAATAAAATCTGTCAATACGTTAATTACAAACGATTTCAAGAAATATAAACAAATACGCATTCGGTTTAATTTTTTTCATATTTCCTTTAAACTGAAAGCACCATTATCAAAGAGGTTGGACATTTCAAATCGCGCACGTCGCGAGTGACTGCTAATATTCATTTAGATTATTGCTACTTTTTTGCATTAATCCAAATGATTACAAAATCACCAAATTTGAGGTATGAATACAAATTCTAGAATCAATATATAGTTTTTTATCAAACCTAAAATATTGATTATGTATGGGAAATAAAATAAAAATATAAAGTTCTCAAAAATAATTTTATTAATGTAAGTTTTTTATTTAATTATTCGTATTAATTAAAGATTTTACTGATTTGTTTATATACATATTATTTTTATATTTTTATATAATGAAATATATTGGAAACTACTTATCGTATTATTAGCGTTTCTATGAATTCTAGGAAAAGTATCTCCGTTAGATTAATTGTAATTCTTTGCAAAGCATCCAAGATTTCGCAGAATTAGGTGGCACCATCGAAAAAAGAGAAAAAAAATCTGTGGATGTTTTAATTCGCGCACATTATAAGTGATGCACTGGCCGCCATTACACACACACACACATTTTTACACATATCATGATCTCTTTTTTTATAAATAATATAAATTATCAAGGGGCGGCAAAATCAATGGAGCCCAAGGCGGCGACGTGTATGTATCAGCCCCTGGTCATTACTCTGCAATAATTTACTTTTTCCCTTAAAAAACTATTTGAGAGGGACTGAAATTAGGAAAGCACAGTATGGACATACAAAAAAACTGTCCGAAATACACGGGTTAAGGTAAAGTCAAAAAGTTGGTTGTTTAAGTTGGTTGTAGGCCCAAGGAAATTAATATTACATAATTGCTGCTCATATTAATATGATTTGGTGAGGTGAATTGAGGTGAATATCTTTTTTTCTTTGATATGGAAACCCAAGGGGCGCTCATTTGACTGCGCAGAACGCTAAATTTTGTTCGTTCTTAGCATGACGTCACTGTCGAGAAACTTCAAGGTGTTTGGCAAGAAAAGTGCCCAGGAGTTTGTGGTATGAGTATTTTTGAATGATTTTTTATGAATTTTGGTCGTTTCGATAACATGTATTTCAATTTAGAGTAGGCATTTATTTAAGGTTTTATATGAACGACAGTGAAAAATAGCAGTGTTTTGATGCGTGCGTGTATTTTGTGTACACAATTTAAGATTATACTTCGATTTCTCTAAAGTTGCCTGTCAAGGTAACGTACGAAAAAAGGAGAGGGAACATAGACTACAATAGGGAGCTGCAACGTCACTTCACGTAGTGACGTTGCAGCTCCCTATTGGAGTCTGTCTTCCCTCTCCTTTCTTCGTGCGTAATCTTGACAGGCTACTTTAAAAAAATCAAAGTATAGTTTAAGGCACTTATTTTACGATATTCTGGGAGACTGGCAAATTGTGCAGCAATTTGTGGTAATTACAACCAAACTAGTAAGGGAAACGATCTAGAATACGATCCATTTCCGAAAGATCCCTTTCTAAAAAGAAAAAGAAAAAAAAAGATGTTTGTAAGCGCACATTATATCAATGTACAAATGCAACTATATGCAGTATCTATTTTTGAAAAACTTATTTGAAAGAGTGAATTTTACAATCTGGACTTTTAAATTTGCCCCAATGAGACGTCTCAGGTGTGAGAGTGTACCAAATGAACATTTAAATATTTTGGATTATCAGTGCATCGCACAAATAATATAGAAATCACATGGCAGAGACACTCAAATAACCTTTGAATCCACAAATAAGGAAGTATGTCAGGACAAGAATGTTTTTGAGATAACATTTAATAAGGTGACCAATATTTTTACAATGAAAAGGAGGTCGAAACAAATTAAGAAAAAAGTAGTAAAACGAAAATAAATGAAACATTTTATTTATTGAAATAAAAATAAACAAATTATGTTTACATTTCTTTTAATTGTTTAATTAAACGAATATTTTTCAATTAATGAATATTCTTTGTCAATGTATCATTTTCTAACAATATTTTGGAAATTTCGGGGCAAGAAATGTCCTTCATATTGTATTTTACAGTAAGTGATGCAGCTAGCGTATTCAATCTTGATTCCTCAATTGATTAACTAGATCAACACATTCGTTTTAAAATATTGAAAAGATGGATAGGTAGAAGGGCACTTTTCGGACAGAACCGATAAAAGGACTGTCCTCTCTAATGGAGGGCGATTGGTCACCTTACATTTAAATGTTGAAACTAAATTAAGTTCCACTTAACTTTACAAGCGAAAGGGGGGGAATGGCAGACTATTTTTAACAGCTCAAAAATTTAACGTAGAGTTTGTTTTGTTTTTCTTTTTCTTTCGTCATATTTTGCATGCATGATGAAGTGCCATAACGCGTAAATGTGATACTATTATTTCCAAATAATGGTTTAATTCGGTATTAAATCATATTAGCAATTACTTTTCAAGTAGCAATCTGGAAACAAAATGCACAGCGCAAAAATTGACGCACGATTATGACTTATTCGAAATGTCTTTCCTAAAAGTTGATAATGGTTAACGATATTATCATTTATTCTGAGTGAATATTAATATTACCTTATAGGTGTAGTCTTGGGTTTTTATAACGAGGCGCGTGAAGGACTTGTCTTCACGATGGAAAATGGCATGACTTTTTGCGTCTTTCTCGGTCGTGCCGCCGGATGTCTCAATACCGCGACCGTATCAAGCAGTTCTACAGATCAAACGACATCTAGCGGCACGGCCAAGAGAGACGCGAAAAGCCGTGCCATATTATATCGTGAAGACAAGGGCCTCATGCGCCACGTTACGAAAACCCAAGTATAATAGAACTTTTGATGTCTATAGGCAGGTCATGGGCGAGACGGAATTTGTTCTCGATAGTGACGTCATGCGTAGAAATCATTGCGCATCCAGCCATTTCGCTCTACCTCATATTCTAAATACCATGATGGCAAGCTGTAATTTTTCAAAAGAAAAAGGCCGATCATTCAAGTTACTATTAATTGCTATTGATTGATTTTAAGACCTAAGATTGATTTAAGGACCTGTTTCAGAAAACCAATCGAAATACTAACATTGTCACTTACCCCCAAAAAAGTCTCCATGAAATCATTAAAATAACTTATCCTGACACATTTTAAATCACCATTTTCTTCAGATTGTAGAATCCAACTAAATGTTTCTGAAGGCAAACACATATTCACTTGAAAAACCAGTACTTCAAATGGATCTAGAATTTTTAAAACACTATGTAACTGAAGGGACATTATAAAATAAATCATTTTGCATTTAATAAATGCAACATACTCATCTTTCGCTGGAATCCTTCAATAGATGAACCTTTCCAATTTGGACATCATTTTCGAACGTTTGGAAATGTATTATTTTGTCTTGTCCACACCAAACACTGAAAATACATCTTCATCCCTTTGTAGAAGCTGCCGCATACTAGTATGTTCTTCAGGTTTTCCGTTTCTTTAGGAACTTGCAGAGTATGATACGAGGGTTGATTGGGAAGTATTGATGGATACGCAATACATCCTTACTTGCGACCATGTTGCTTGACACGTATGGGATCACCATTTTCATCAGTGAAAATGTTTTCCCTAACTACAAACTTTGGTTCAAACTGTTTGACACATACTACCGAGTTATAGTGTGATATGAATAAAAATGAGTAAGTACTCCAGAGCAATTGCTTATTAGAACAAGTAGGAACTACTACACATATGCAATTGCTTCTTTTCATATGAATAATATGTTTCGTGAACTTGGAGTATTTACTTCTCTCTTTGAGTAATTGCTCACTAACTTATCTGTTGCGATTGGTCGATTCTCGTCGGGTTTGTTTTTCCGCGTTACCGCGCGAAGCATGCTTGTTCCTGTTGTGTTTGTTGGTGTCGACCATGTTAGGTTAAGTGATATTTAATAAATTATCACAGCACAAATTCTTGAACTCCTTAAACGATTTACAACAAACACACTTTTAATTTAGGTCAAACATGCCAATTACATCGACGAATACTTTCAAGATTTCCGAAAGAAATTTCATACCCCCGTAAACCAAATAATATTTATTACTTCCCTCCCTCATTCAACTCAAATTTCTTAAAATATCTAATTTTTAGCTTAATAGAAATTATATATTAGATGTAATATTGTCAGTAATCCCTCCTTCAGGTTCCCTGAGATGCAAATCGGCAGTAATGTCAATTTGTAATGTTAAAATCCCTGGAAGACATTCTTGTCGCACAGACAGAAATAAATTTTAAAACAAGGTCAAGTGGTCCAGTTGACGTGCATTATTGGCGAAATCGTAGAAAATCTTCCATCATTTATTCACTCACTACCTAAAACCTCACAACCAGCTCGCAACAATCATGTATAATAACCTCTCTTCTATCCATTTAATACGATGAGTCACCTACAGAGGTTACTCCGAAAATTCGAAGTAAATTCTTCGCACTAGAAGCAAATACCCTATTTTATTCATACGAGAAGTAAGCAATTGCTCGTGGGCCGAGCATTTACTCACCATTGGAGAAATTGCTCAAAAAAGGAGCAATTACTCGCTTTTATTCATACTGCTTAAAGCAATTGCTGTGAAAACTCGAGAAAGAAGTAATAGCTCATTTTTATTCAAATAACTAGATATTGTATATGATATTTTGTGATAGTTCGCCATAGGTATCACATACACCGCGGCACACATCACGAAGATACATTAATAAGTGTATTCCTAAACTCAAACTACTAAACAAAATTATGAAAGTTTGTTTATCTCCGTTAATAAGAAGTTTGTCTGAATTAATCGTCACTAACACTCATAGACCACTTGAACATGCGTACACACGGCAAAAATCTCACAACAAAACGTAACGTACTCACAAGCAAACAACCATCCTAAACATTACCACGTGTATCCAGCATGCTTCGCCTACGATAGCGGCCATTTTGTCAGATATCGATATATGCTTTGCGATGTGAGAAATGTAGTTGGTTTCATAGTGGACAGATTTCTACCATGGTTGGTCTTGCCCCATAGACATATAGTATGTCATATAACATATAGTACATACTATATGTCTATGTCTTGCCCCTACGTATCACTTCCGCTCATGACAGTGAAGCCGCCATAATTGCGCTCGCCGCCATATTGGTACCACCTTCTTGACGAAAGTTACGCTAGGTTGGCAATATGTAATAGTTTTATTTCGTAAGATAGGAAATGTTTGATGCTTGGAGATAGTTTACTGCAAGGAACACAATAAACAATGCTTATTACTAGGGGGCAAATGTTGATGACCTAAAACATCGTAAAAAATTATCTACTATAGTACATTATGAAACAATGATGAAATGATTGGTACTATGCGCACACGTTTTCTTGATCCTCCAGCTCCCTAGTTCTGGTCCAGCCCGGCACAGCACGGTCCGGTAGAAAATATGAGCTTCACTCGGAACGTCACGGCTCAGTTTGCAGTGCTGGCCGTCTTTGACTATACGGGGTTTTCAATTTTCTTTCTAACTACCTGTATGTACAGTGCTCCTTCTTGTTACATGAGAGTTTCTATAAATATTAATTACTCTTCAGAATTGTACAAAACTTGCTTTATTTCTCAGCGTTGTGTAGTCAAAGGCGCGCTAGTACGTTGAGTTTTCTGTCAATGAAGTTGACAGCACTGCACTGCCGTAAAGTAGACAGAACCCGCCTCTCCCCGCACTCACCTATGTGGAGTATCAAGAAGAAGTGCGCGATTAGTATTAATATACGAGTGTGTAGTGGTGTAGCTGGGCGGCGGGGGGGCACGGGGGGCGGTGCGCCCCGGGTGACACCATTCTAGGGGTGACACCAATTAAAATATTTTATAATTGGAATTATATAATTTAAATCATTTACTTAAAAATTATAGATATTAAGAGATTTTTAGTTTTAGTAATTTGAAAATTTTATTGCTGGAATTATATAACTTTTATGGTTTAAAAATTATTTATATTAATTTAATAAATTTATATTTAAGTCATAAATATTAAAATACCAAAGACCGAAATAATGTAAACTAAAACGCAAAACAGTGAATTATATTATTATGAAAATTACATACAATTTTCAATATATTATGTGCAATAAAATCATGTTCAAATAATATTATATTTTTAATAAAATACAAACAATTTATAAATTATATAAAATCAATTTATCTTGAGGATTTTAACTAATTACGGGTAAATACAAAAATTAATTGACCTATTAGAGGAAACCGACGAAAAATGCAAAAAGAAAGTCATATAAAATAGGCCATATTCTTTCATAATATAAAAAAATATCTATACTAAAAGGCAATGTTCAAAAGCGAAAATAAAAAATTACATTTCATTAAAATTCTCTCTCTACTTATTACGATAGCAATATAAGCAAGATTCTACAAATACACTAAAAATTCAACTAGAAAAAGCTCTGACAGCTAGAATGTCGAGTATTATAGTACAACAGACAGAGGTTAAAATTATTTGCCTATTCATTTTGTAATGTAATGTTTATAGGCCCAATTACCCTTACGTTTTGTTGTTGAATTTGTGGCGTTTTAATCGGTCCAACTCAAGGAGGTTATACGAATATATGGAGGTGACATCGTAATGACATGGTAATATATGGAGGTGACATCGGTCCCAGAAAGTGAAGCCAGTCGCTGGAGTGTCCGCCATGTTTTGTTGACCAAAATATCTGAGTGCGTCTCGGTGTATTCCGGCTTGCTAGCTAGTTTCATTCTGTTTATTGATTTGCGTTCCAGTGTACCCCGTGTTATTTATTTTTATTCCTGAATAAAAATTTAATAAACATTTTCCCCCTGAGAAATAAATTGTTTGGAGGTATATTCTCTCGAGGTGAGTATCTAAGGAAAGGGCCAGACGTAATTGAACATCCTATACCAAGGCCTATTTTTATTACATATTATCAGGTGCTTTTTACCCTTTAGTTTTTTAAAAACTTCAAGCTATCTGTCGTTATTTCAGAATGATAAAATGGAAATCTGTTGTGCTTATGGCTGTACCTGCAAGTCAGGTATGGCAAAGCGCGAAAAAAGTTGTCTTTCTTCAGGTAAGTGAGTTCATTTACGATCTCTTTCGATTTGGATGTTTACTAAATTATAGAATTATTGTATTTATTTATACCAGTTTTATTAATAAGAATGAGATCACAAATGGTTGGAAAGTTGTGCATGTTATTCATTGCTCATGTTTAGATTTCCTAGTGAGAAAGACCAAGAAAGATGGTTCACTTTTTGCAGACAAGAAGATTTATCCACTTTTTTGTTACCCTGGCCCGGCAATGAGAGTTTTGGATCGAAAATTCACTATTTTTCACCAGACAATACTTTTTACTTTCTTACCCTTATTTTGTAAGAAGAAGAAGAAATATTTTTATAAAATTATTTCGCTGTATTTAATAGTAATGTCACAAATGTAAACATTGAAGTAAATCAAGCAGTTCATCTGAAAAAATATTTAATTTAATTTATTTACCTCACACATGAAAAAAAGGTGCTCCCCATTTGAATTGCCTATTCCTTAGATCAGTAAGAAATGTTATATTAATTATACATATGTATTGTTTGTTTGTTGTTGTTTTTTTCAAATAAAATACTAAATTTACATTTGCAAAATATTTGTTTTAAATTGTTTAAATTGATTTGGCTTCAGGAAAACTAAGTTTGAGCAGATTTATAATTTTATTCTTGTCTATGAATTTCAACTCAGTTTCATTTTTGAAGCCTGAACGCTTCTGTTCAGAGAATTTTCAATTAAAATTCACCATTAGATTTGCTCTGGCAATTGGTTACCATTTCCTTTCAAAATTTTTCAATATTCAGGCTCCTTCCAAATACACAAACTTAATTACTTCCTTAGTTCAAATTTGGAAATGATTAGCAGTTGTCACTGTATCAATTTATGTGACATTAAATTCAGCTCCTTGCATGAATGCAACACATTGTAAAAAGCTCCTGAATTCAGAATGAGTTCACTGCTGGTTGTTTTTTTTTTCTTGTTCGTTTTCCAATCTCTACTTTAAAATATTGTATTTTCTCACTTCGATGTGAAAGGTACAATTGTGTTTCAAGAATACATGTCATCAAGCACATACATTGAATTCTAATCGGTTCAACAATAAATGAAACAATTTTTAAAAATATTTCCTCTGCACTTAATGAATTTTGGGGAGATTTAATATTTTCCCCAGGTCTGTTTTGCTTTATTCTCTGAATATGTATGTCTGTTAATTACAAATAATTATATATAAAACATCTTCCTTACGGAAATATTATAATATGAATAAATAAAATTTAAGGATGAAAAGGTAGATTTCAGGCTTTTTAGTCAAACTGTTTAATCAAACTCGCAAGGGGTTAGCTTCATTTTTCGCAATGGGAAAGGTAAGCCATGCCACATCCATATATTATAACCTTCTTGGTCCAACTCGTCTGCAAAGTCTTTGTGCAGGCGTTGAGTGCTGAGGAGTAGTCCTCTATTAAGATTGTCACAGTCATTAATCGGGAGTAATTCTCCATTACGATTCTCGCCACCGTTACCATTTTATTATGATGACCGATACTGCAGATAAATTCATTTATTATTTATTTGTTTGTTTGTTTATTTGTTTGTTTGTTTGTTTATTCAAGGCGCTAAACCCCTCCGAGATATAAGTGTATTAATAATTTCATAATCCTATGTGAGTTTATTATGTTGTGTAATGAGTTAAGTTCTGTGTCAGTGTTATGAGTAGACATCGGATGTTTAGGCACTAAAAAATCGTGTTTTAGGCGCCTAAAAAGGCACTGAAAATGTCAAGAATAAGGAGAAAAGGCACAGTCCTAAGTTACATACACAATAAAATGAAAATCGTTTGTAATTTTTGTCTATTATTTTGTAAACTTAAATGCACAAAACAAGTACATACATTTCAATGTAAATTTAGATTTATATATTTACAATTCTTCCACACTTACTTTTGAAGAACCACAATTTCAAATTTGCGACGTTTGGAACATAAAATCAGTGTGAGTGCGGAGAAAGGTCTGTCAACATCTACTGATGTCACTGGCGTATAATTTAGTCCAACATCAGCAACCCTGAAACCTTCTGAGAATTTACGTTAATTTTTTATTGAAATTTCTGTTCCCTCGGCGTATTATCAATCGACCATGTTCTGAGAACATGGCTGATATTCATGAAATAGAGAAAGGGAGAAAAATGTGTTGGTATACATTTAAGAATTCTCTCGTATTTTAAAATACAAAGACGTGAATTGAAGGTTTCGTAATGAATGGTCAAGTTGGACCATGGCCAATTTTTTGATATCTTAGTATAGTATGTAAAAATAATACATCTATTTAGCGGTTTTTTTAACCTAGGCCGTTTTCCGCATCCCGATTTCCACACCTCTTTTTCCCATACGCCTTTCTCCTACATGTTTCTTTTTTGCATGGCTTCAGTTATTGCCATGTTCCATAACCTTCTCGGCCTTCCCCTGTATCTTCTTCGATTGGGGATCCATTACCACGTTCTTTGTGGAAGTCTATCTAATTCCAATCTTCTCATATGTCCATACCATTTTAGTTGTTTCACTTCGATCGTCTCGTTCAAGGTTGTTCGCACTTTCATTTTATTTACTTCATCATTTCATATTTTGTCTAACAGAGAAAGTTTACATCTTCGCCAAAACATCATTTCTGTTAACATTTCTATTACGTGTGTAATCATTTCTGTTACATAAGAGGCAAAATATTCCAATGATTTTAAAAACAAGATATTTATGCTTTAATAAACGCAAAAATAAGCATTATAAAACTTTGTCGTATGTCATCATGTATCATTATTCATGCACATACACTACCAGCCTTTAAATAAATCCGTTAGAATAAAATAGGCATTTCCCTAAACATTCGATGTCTAGTTATGAGTTTATTCTGAAAAAGATGATCTGAATTCGTTTGTCGTGTTTAAAGTATTTAGAAAAAAAACAATATAGTTAGATGTTTAAATTGTTTGTTTTCATTGAAGTACAGCACAAAAGGGTACACTGTATCTTATACGGACATTAATTTATTACATTTTTTCTTCAATGAATGTCTATCAATTATTATTATTAAGACAGCCAGTACCACTCTTTATTTTTGACACACAAGAGTAATATATTATAGGGTATATTGTTACATATAGTATATTTTGATAACGTTTCGGCTAATTTCGGCTTTTGATGACGTTTTGGTTAACCGAAACGTCATCAAAAAAATACTGAATGTAACAATATACGCTATAATAAATTACTCTTGAATATCAAAAATATAAAGTGGAACTGGACAGTAATTTAGTGCACTCTCTGAATAGCATCTTCAAGTCCGAAAGAATAATTTTCTAAAAAATCATTGGATAATGAAAACTCCTGGAGTCCAAATTTATTTTCATCTCATGAAGACAGCAGAAGGCGGCAAACGACAGAGGAAGAAACAGAAGACGAACTAACTCGACAGGTGATACTGGAGAGTGAGCATGCCCTATCAGGACCAGCTGCGCACGTTTATTCATCAGTGTCCTTGACATATACGAGACATTCCACATCAAATCGCACAAAAACGACCACAATTTGATCTTTATATTTTTAATTATTTTCTAATTTTTCTATTATATGGAACAAATAACACGCATATTTTTATTTTTTTCTAACTTTATTATTTTCGGAAATATTGCATATTGCAGTATGCTAAAAATGACGTGCATCACTAACTTAAAAAATATCACATACTTGAATACACTAATTTTAGAAAATACGTTCAAATTCCATTAGAAACTTAAAAACATTTTTTTAAATTTTTGAGATTTTAAAAAATATTTAATTTTCTGAATTTCCAACTTTTTGAAAAAATTTAAATTTTGAAAATTGAATATTTTTGTAAAATCGATGAACTAAACATTTTTTCAAGATATTTATAAACGCGCTAGCGTATTGTTGACAACTCCAGAAAAAATCAAAGAGGGATCTCGATAACTTTAAAAAATATTTTTTTATGAATCTATGTGAAGAAGATTGCTGCTACAGACGCATTTCTTGCGCTGGCCGTCGGTTTCTTTGGATGAAACAATAATTTAAGTATTTCTTGAGGTGGTGTAACTTCACGATTGTATTTGGTTAATAAATGACGGATTCTTGATTCACGTTCTGACTGATATTTTGAAATTTTCTGGTCCCTCACAACTCACTTCAATTAGTATATGTACTCGCTTACCTTAGAATTTCTTAACTCTTGTCACAATGCACAGTTCTAATGCCTTACCAAATTTACTTTCAGGTCTGGACAAAATTCAATTTTCTTCAGTCAACATTATAGCCAAAAAGAGACACGTGTTTTTTTTAGTTGCTTGAAAACTGGTTATTTGTGTAGTGATGCCTATATTAAATTTTGCAATCACGCGTAATTCGCCAGATATGATCAATTGTTGCTGCAAATTGTCGTTTAATGTTATAATATGTCCAAATTTTAATTTTTAACGTCTTGTCATCTGTTGAGTGAAGAAATCGATAAGTTTCTTAATAATATCTTTATTGTCAGATTTTTCAATGGACGTTGAAGGATCTTCAAAATGAAAAAGTTTATCTGCGATAGCACTTTGTACTTTCTGAAATTTCTCATAGGGATACCGTTAGGAGCTCAGCTGCAATACTTATATTCTCTACATTTCGCAGACATTTGGCGAACCACCTGAAGAGCTTAAATTGTCATTTCCTTGATTTCCATTGTATTCACTGGACGTTCCGCTACTTTCGTTTTATACCAATGGGAGCCACTGATATCGATGCTCTTTTCACTAACAAGAAGTCTTTTTTTAAATTAGTTTATTTTTGGTCGCATCAACTACAAATGTCATTAGCGACCGCACCAATTACAATATCTAATACACACTTCACATTTGGATTTTTAATAGAAAATTACATTGTTTTAACACCATAATTCTACATTAGTGCAATACATAAGTGTTCACAATAATTAGCATGTTGTTTTGATCTCAAATTTCCGGTATAATACCAGTAACTTTACAAAATTTAACCACTTGGTTTTGATAGTCCGGGGAATGTAACAGTGCACTTACTTCCATTCCCCGCAAGATGCCTTTCCGCTCTAAGGAGGACTTGGGATATGACATTATGACGTGGTCCAAGGTTAGATTACAGCTACACACATCACAAGCTTGGGGAGGATTCTTTTGTAGTAGGTGGAGGTGGCTTAATTTTGAATGTCCCGTCCGTATTCTTGTTATGACCACTCTTTTTCTTCTCTTCTGCTACGGTTTTTGTTGGTTACCAATTTATTTTGTTTAATATTTCGATAATGGTTTACTTTCTTATGCAGGTCACTTCTTTTAAGCGTTGTCCTGATGGAGAACCATTTTTCTTCCATTATTTTTCCAACATATTTCACTAGACCTTGTAGTGTATTCGAGTTGGCCAGTACAGTTTTTGGGTTATCAGTTGTACTTCCACTAGCTACACTGACAGTTTTCCTCTGCTTTTCTGTGTCTTGTTTCATATCCCAAATCAATATTACTTCTTTACCTGACTTGGTAATGCCATGATACAATTCTTGGATTATAATGATCATTTCACTACAGTTTCGTTATTGTTGATGTTATTTATTGCAGTGTGGGAATTTGAGTATAAACTGAACTTTGAATGGTTAAATTTTTAATAAGTTTCATGGCGGTCAAGATGGCACATAATTCAGCAAAGATGGCTGTCATAGAAGTTAAGTCTGTGTTTAACCAATGCATCTTTCGTTTGCACTGTTGCTTCTGTTCGTTGTGAATTTTTAATTATTTTGGCATAAACTGGATAAAACATCTCGTAATTGTTGGTCGGTTCAGAGTTTATCTCAGATGTTCCATTACCAGGATGAGCGCCTGAGGATACCTCTACTGAGCTATCCAAGATTATCTGAGGAGGAATTTAGTAATTTCTCTTTTCTACTTTTCTGTGATTCAAATTAAGTTCTCTAAGTATTTTTCTAGTTTTTGCATACAATGGCATCAAACGCGAATGCTCTATGTACTCTTGTTTTTTAGGATATATGTCCTATATTATGATAGGATTGATGGACGTGGCTGCTTTTAGAGCATATTTCATTATTAGTTCCTTTCTGCGATGAGATAATGTGTGTTCATTTACTTCAATTAGTATGCTTCCGATGGGACTGGTACGAAAACATCCAGTGCATATCCTGAGACCTTGATTATGGACTGTATCCAGTTTTTTAGGTCACTTTTACCAGCAGAAGTGTATATTATTGATCCATCTATTTTGGATCTCACAAGTGCTTTGTATGTTGATAATAGCAATTGTCTATCTGCTCCCCAGTTGTTGTGTGCTAGGCATTTAAGTATGTTGATTCTCCCTTTACATTCATTAATAGTGTTCAATATGTGCCACATCCAGGTCAGTTTATTGTCGAAGTGCATTCCTAATATTTTGGTACTGGTAAAACATCTCAAGATCTGATTACCAATTTCAAGCGTAGGTAAGTTACTGATGTTCTTTTTTGAGAATATTATACACTCCGTTTTCTGAGGTGAAAATTTAAACCCTTGTGTGATTTTGTCTTCACAACATGATAGAGAAAGGAACGTATAGGAACAAGTTTTATCCATTTTTTCGTTACCGGAAATAAAGGTTTTTCTGTCGAAAGATTGTTGACTGTGGCTGCGATCCGGCGGTGGCTAACATAGGTGGGGATCCAGATAAAACATAAGTTGTCTTGCAGTGGTGTGCATTCCAGGTAAGCTAGGTATGCTGCGCCTACCCTGGAGAAAAGACAGTTAAATGTAATTATTATATTTTAAAATCACCATTTACACCATAGAGAATTAAACTTGGGTTTTAAAATTGTGCCATGTAAGGGTTACACCGCTGTTACAAAGACAGAAAGTTGTTGAAAGAGACGGAGGTAGTACGCGCCGCAACCCGGCCCGAACTGAGCATGACGTTGTTCTCCATCTAAATATAGAGCGATTTTCCTAAGGATGAGCCAAAGTGACTGCTAGTGCTGGCAACACAACTGAAGGTTCTGTGGTCGTAGTGCCCTTGAGCTTATTAGACTCCATTCCCACATTCGTTCGTTTGCAGTTGGCTAACTTGTAAATGGCTTCGGCTCTTCCTTTTGTGATGTCCTCGTCCGACAAAAATATAGTGCGCCACGAGAAATAATTGAAATTAGGAAGTGCAGTGTTATGTGCTCTTCTGTAAAAATTATTTTTTTCTTCATATATTACATTAGATTTACTTTTTGTGTGATAAATATTATTTTTATTTTAAAACCGATACTTGAATGCGAGATGCATACTGATGCACGTGGTTCCCGCCTTTGTGCTGTTGTGTGGCGAGCTGCAATTGAGAGCTTTCTATTCACATTCGTGGCAGTTTTCTTTTAGATTGTGAGAGCATGTTAAAAGATTTTCCACATACGAAATTAAATTTATATATTTCCCGGACTCGCGTACGTGCATATACCTTAGCGAAACTGTTAGGACTTCTGCATAGGGATGTTTTCACAGGCGCCATTAGCACTTTACGAAGGGGCGTAGCTGAACAGCTGTCTCGGCGGAACAGCTGTCTCGGCATGTACTTCCCTGAAATACATGTGATGTTCACTTGTTTTTTTTTGTGAACTGTCACTTTGGCTCATCCTTACGAAAATCGCTCTATACATTAGGCTGTTCGCGCATGCGCTCTTGACTTTCTGGAAGCGCCATTTGGTTGTATGCAGCACGCTGGTCGCCGCCACCCGGGCCCAATGCCGCGGCACGCCACCCAGGCTGGCTCTGTATTGAGCTTGCAGATGTGTTCGCATGCGTTCCTTCCGACACACTGGTGTAAGCGCCACCTGTCATGTAGTGCCACGGTCTTTTTCGTGTAGATTTATTTGATCTGTGCTAGATAACGGTACAATACTGTTTTCTATGGAAGAAAATACATTTATAATTGAGGATATTAAAAAATATATATTCAGTTGTACTTTCGTGAAGACAAGAGAATTATTCGTATAGGGAGGCCTGTTCCAGAACTTGACTTCAGTTCTTTTCGTAAAGACAAGGGAAGGGAGCATTTCCGCTACTTTAACACCTCAAAATGTGAAAACACTCGGTTGGTTAATAGGAAACTAATAACTTATTTTGCTGTGCCATGATCAGTGTTTTCCCATGTTCGTCATGTGAGGAATAAAGAACGCTATAACGATTTGCACAGTCTCTGAAAAACATCACAAAAATGATTGATAACAGAGTCATTTATGTCCACTTATTCAGCTGACCAGTTTTGTAATGTCAGCATTGAAACATAAATTGATCAGATGCAACGCAACATAATTACAGAGAACGAATAGAGTCATATTAAAATGCCTGATAGACGCGACATTTTTTTTTCAATGCAGAAATAACCTTTCGGAAGGCATCGTAAAAATGAGTTGGTTAGCAAAGGCTACGTTGATCGAACTTCTAAATTTGATGATACAATACCAAATACAATACCAAATAAGCACGAACAATAGCGTCTCTTATACGGGATGCAGCGTACATTACGTTCTGAAAGATAACTTCCGAGTGTTTACGCCATGTGAAGTGTTCAAAAGGCAGAGGTTGATAATTGTCTTTTGGTTTACTGAAAATTGTGGGAGCGTATGGAGAGAACTAGCGTTATTCCAGAAGTCGCAATAATAATAATAATAATAATAATAATAATAATAATAATAATAATAATAATAATTAAAAATGTCTTTTTGATATAATGATTATTTTAAACGTAGAGAACTGATTGAATTTTCGTTTTGTCTTCCAAAACACACCAAATCGCACTCTTGTTATTTACATGATTTTTTCGTGTTTCCTGGCACGTTAACTGCTTTGGTCATTAGTCCCGTTAGTGTAGTGCAAGTTTTTTCTCGGGAGATGGCGGTGATCATCCCCCGCTGGATGGCGAGATCCGGCGCCGACCTACCGTCAGCTAGTGGGGTTTCCCCCTAACCGGGACTCTCCCACCAACGGGGCACCGCCCCAGCCGAGACAAGCTCTAAGCACCCGACCGGCCTCCCGAAAATGTGGTAGTGTAGTGCATATTAGTGTAAGTGTGTGTGTAAAGGGAGAGGATAGGACAAGGAAGAGGAATGGAGATGGGGCAAAACCGTAATGCCAGTCCACACGAAGAAAAATTGAAAAATGAAGTACGAGAAAGTCTGTGCCCCTTTATAGCACCGCGTGTATTTTGTTTTGTTTTATTTTCGTTTTTTTTTTTTTAATGTGTAAAACGGGGGTACTTGCTTTCTTCTCTCATACCTTCTTATCTTAAAACAAGAAGATTGTAAATATTTTTGCTAGGCCACATTCCTAAATAAAATAACAATTTTTACAACAAACTCTTACTTAGTAGCAACGACCAGCAACACTAATTTTGTCGCCCAGTTCTTTAGTTTCCCAGTGTCGCCCAGTTCCCAGTTTCTGAATTTAACTTCAGTCGCCTGAATCAAAATTTTTGTTTAAACTTTTTTGTACTGACATACTTCTTCGGCTTCAAATTAAACAGGAATATCTACTACCATCGAGGTCCGACCTTAATATGATAAAAAATTAAATTCTCCATACGTATAGGTATGATCCTTTTGTTTGTTGGTCGATAGTAGAGCAGAATATGCCCGTTACATTCAATGGCGAAAGTCTTATTAAAATTTCTGAATTTTGAAGAGGTAAAGATGTGTGCAATAATTTAGCATTTTATGGTCGAATTAATCCGACTTTTGCCAGCTAGCAGTATTTCTAGGCATGGGCATTCTTTTTAAACATTCACGCCTGGGGAGACATGTTGCGAGCATTACGTATTCCCTTCCCCGTATCTAGCATACTTCGTCTGCCTGAGCTTTTCTTTCGACACACAGCAGTGGAAACTCTGAGGATTGTAATGAAAAGTTACAGCTCTATTTTTGTTCCGATTTGGAATCGAACCCGGAATCAGACCACAGAATGTTCGCACGCTGTCCTTGAGCAACCAGAGAAGCAAGTAAAAAACACGTTTTTTAGAACCTCTGGTTTTACGTAGACAAGTTATTTTGTTAGATATTCTTCGTAATCCCTTAGCATGCTCTCAAGAACTATGTAAAAGAAAGTTGGTAAAAAGAACTGTGAAGCGTCATCAATATTCTGAGGCACTGTTATTCTTATTACTAAGTTATTACACTAGGCACTGTTATATAGGCTCTGTTGTTGTTGTTGTTATTATTATTATTGTTGTTGTTGTTGTTGTTGTCGTTGTTGTTTTAAGTTTTGTTCATCCTTCAACAATGTATCGTTAAAATATTGGGATGGGATTCTCGTACTCAAGAAAACGTGCGCAGATAATCTTCTTTCCCACACGTCATATAGTTTTTACTATTTTTGATCAAATAAATCAAATCAAATCATTGATAATTTGTATTGAACAAGGGGTATTTCTTTTCGCCATCCGGCACGTGTGCTGTCTTTGCGGGGTAATGGGCACTATTGACTAAGCCAATAGTTAAGATTATACTGCGCTCACCGTAAACACAATTTACCCACAAAGAAGCAACCTAGCAGAAATTAAACTTAGTGTGAGTCAGTTTGACCCTGTGAACCAGATGATTCACATTCATCTCTCGGCTGACGTTAGCAAAGACAGGACTTATCGGTGTACCTGCTGTATCAGCCCATTGTGCCTTTCTACTCTCGCTTTTGTTGATTCAATGAAGTGAAGATACAAGGGTGACTGAGCCCCATTTCACACACACACACACACACACACACACACACAACCAAACAAACACACCGCAAACTCTCTTGAAGAAAAAAATTGAATAATTTTCAAGAAGAAAGGCAAAATATATACATACATTAGAAACAGCTTGTTGTACCAAGAATATGAAAACAAAAATCCGCAATTCGGAAAGGCATTAGTTCCTATAAGGAACTAATTCCTTTCCGAACATCTTGAACTTGTTAAACAATTTAGATAGTATAATCAACCTATTAAAATTAAATATAAAATTGATTATCTGCTTTACATTTTTAGAGTGGATAAATATCAATAAAAGTAATAATAAATAAAGATACTACACATTCAGATTGATTAAATGATTTATCTTTCCGAACGTGTCAAATTCTATGTCAATGTAGTTAAGTGTGTTTATGACTGGAGGTGGATGTGTTCCTCCTGCGCCTGATAGTGATATCCGGCACCGACCTACGCATCGGCTTGCGGGTAATTTCTTTTTATTTATTTATTTATTTTTTATTTTTACGTAAAAAAAAAACAGTTAAAAACTGCGTATGACGTGCTATGGGGAAAAGTGAATTGTGTGCACATTTTCAAAATTCTGTGATCCCTACACTAAGTCATATACTACTTAAATTTTGAATTTTGAAAGGGAGAAAAAAAACTCCCATGTAATAAAATCTATTTTCAAGGATAAATAAGCAATAAATTTGGGCTCTTATCATGTTGTGCTTCGGAATAATACTTCCTGCCGCGACTACATGGAAACGATAATTTGAATAATTGTATTTCCCACTGAATTGTAGAAGACGTGCACAGAAAATGAAGTTACATTTATGTCCAGAAGCAAAACAAGGGGCCATCTCAGCATTTGCTCAATGGACGAAAAACCTGATCGAGATGGGGGTCATTGACCCATCTTCTCCAAGTATTTTCCCCAGCGGGGCTCCGCCTGGACGGGACAAGCTCTTAGTTCTCGGGTGGTTTCCCAACATGTACGGTAATTAAGTACGTAAGTGTAGGTTTTTGTAAGGAGGAGGATACGACAAGGGATAGCAAGGAAATATTGCACGCGTTCCGTGGCCCATTTGTTAGGATACTGTTCCGGCATTCGCCTGGTATTGCTCGGAGAAACCAAGAAAAACAACCGATCAGAGCAGCCGACTGATAAAATCCTCCTGCAGACAGCGGCTGAATTCGACCTAGCTATCTAGCTAGCATCGAAAATCTGCTACTGCCAAGACTCGAACCGTGGGATCCCCCGGTAAGAGTCTCTGCAGAGACTGACCTATATTCAGCCGATAAATATGGTCATATGTGAGGAAAAATGAGGGGAAAGTTTATGTAATAGGACAGTTGCAATGGCTACTAAAGGAAATATTGTCCATTCAATTTCACACCACTTATCAGAAAGTAAAATTTCATACTCTAATTACTATCAAAACATTGACAAATGATACATTGTATTTCTCTTTTTACGATCTATCCCTTGCTAGTGATAAAAATAGTATATAGTTCCATTCAAAGATTATAAAATTTCTGGAAAACAAAAAATATTACAAACAATATCTCTACGGCCTATTACATGCCCCACGGTTCCGCATAAGCGAAAACTGCAAATGATGGCGTGCCAGGTAAACAGTTTCCAATCTCCAAAATTATGTATCTGTCCAACTCCTTGATTGAAAGAACAGATTTCATTAAGGTGAAAATATCTATCTTTAATATAGTAGTTTTGCAATTATTTGCAATTTTCGAGAAAACGAAGAGTTCGACAAAAATGTGACCTGCGCCATGGTTTTAAGTGTCATTGCAGTATCAAAGTATAATTTAAAAAATTGGAGCAATTTTTAAGAAAATTTTGAAAATGTTGAGATTTTATATAATGTACCTCAAAAAATTAAATATCCGTTTCAAACTTGCAGGACCTCGAGTTCGGGGAATATTAATTTTGGAGAAAATCGTTCGAATGGTTTAGGCGCTAGTGTTGACCAGACACAGGCAGACAGGCAGGCGTTTCGCAGTCAATCGATTTTTCGGTAGCAAGGAACCACAAAACACGTATTCTGACTACACAACATTCTATATGCTTCATTAAATAGTATACACTTCCCACTAAATCTGCATTTACTACCAGCAATGCTAAATTCCTCTATCGTAATTTACGAATTGTGGGTAGAGTTTCTTAGAGCAATTAATGCGATAGTAGATCGCCTCGAGACATGATTCCCAACGTCTGGAGGGCACTGCCTGTGGATCTTGGCATAACCCCAGATGTTCCAACTTGACAATTTTTGGATGTTCCAACTAGCAGGATTCTGGCGTTGGGCACTCCATGAAGTTGGACTGCCAAGGAAATGACTGATTGGTATTTTTCCACTTTTCCTCCCCTGGTTTAAGAAGGCTAAACCCATCCATCTGGCGGACAGTCACATCGATCACTTGGACCTCCTCCCGGCTTTTTATTACGAGGTCAGCTTTAAGTCTAACCCCTTCAGCAACGATGAAAGTGGCTTCCATGGACACCTCAGTGTCCGATTTCCGGAGCATCTTCCCCTCTATGAAGATCTTGATCTGTCATGACGCTTCATTCTTGCTGGCTTCGTAAAACTGCACTGACCGAGGATGTGATTTATGATTTCTACCGCTGTACTGCACTTCCTGCAGTACACGTCCTTTCTGAACTACTAAGTGTAGTTTTATTGGCAGCGGTATTTGATCTCAATTGAAGTGATGTTATAAAAAGATCAGGTTTTAGAAGATTGTAATCTTTCAAAAAGGCATTTCCAATCGGATCGTTTATATGCGCCTTAACCGCTCTCCCTTGGGGTCCCAGCTTTTCCCGGGTGGCTACCTTCTTATACTTTCTTCTTCTACCTTCTTCTTCTTATAAGCCCTTAAATCTTGTTCAGTATAGGGTGTCTCGGTGTTTTGGCAGTCTTTAATGTCCGTTGGTAGAAACTCGGACAGGAGATCAGCCATCTGCAAATTGGATCTGCAGATTTTTCTACCCGCAATCCTAGGTTCAGCTCTACCCTAGAGACGCGTTGGGCGAGCCGCAGCAATCCCAGTCCTCCATCTCTCTTGGCCAGGTAGCATAAGCCATCTGCAGTACTCACATGCAAATGTAGGAACTGTTAGACTGCCACTCTGATTTGACAGTCCACTTCCCTGAGCATCGATATAGATAGCATCGACAAAATCAACTGGTAGAGGTGATGTGGCGTTATGTAGGAATGCAGTAATGCCAACTTCTGAGTGAGTTTTCAATGAAGCCTTCTGAAGCCTCATCACTGCTTCCATCAGATTCGTTATAGATGCTTTATATAGGAAGCCGTTCCAGATAAGAGTAGTTCACTCCCACGTATGTCAGGATATGATCATTAATGACCAGAGGAATTCTCTCCCCCAACATTTCCATATAGGGGTCCTCAATGAACCAAGATCGTCCAAAGGTAATATGAAATGGTGAACACTTCGCGACGGACAATGTCATTCCGAGGGCCCCAAGATATTTCACCACAATACCAACCAATTCTTCAGCTCCTGGGGCACGTTTTGCTAACAGCACCAGATCTTCAGCAAATGCTAACACGGACACACTCCTTTCCTATAGCGTTCATTTATTTATTTTACGTCAAAAACAGGTAAAAAATGTGTGTGACGTGCTACTGGAAGAAGTGAATTCTGTGCACTTTTTCGTAATTCTGCGATCCCTATCCTAAGTCACGTACTAGTTGAATTTTGAATACAGAAAGAAATGAGCGCTTTTTGCAAGGATTGTTAAAATATTCGCTCCGATCTAATAAAGGGTTTCCGATCTAATAAAGATTTTCAAGGGAAAATCAGCTATAAACTTGGGCTCTTACCCCTCATCATGTCTTTCGTGAAGAAATAATGTTTCCTGTCGCGACATGAACAATAATTTGAATAACTATATTTCTCACTGTATTCTAGAAGACATGCACAGATAATGAAGCTGCATTTATGTCCAGAAGCAAAGCAAGGGGCCATCTCAGAATTTGCTCAAAGGATCAGGGAATCTTGACGAAAAACCTGATCGAGACGGGGATCATGGACCCAGAAGCTGCGGTACAATACTTGTTACAGATTGTTTAGAATTATACAGTCCAAATAGTAAATAATACATTAAATACCACTGTTAAAATTGTTACTTTCCTTTTGATGCTTAGTATACTCTAATTGTGTAGAAACAGTTATGCAAAGCTCAAAAGGCGTGGGGGAGTCCCATAGGGATCGGTCCTAGGCCCGTTTTGTGGAATATATTGTACGACATGGGGGCCCAAACATAAGCTAACGAAAGAAGCATCGCTAATTGGGTTTGCAGACGACCTAGCTCTTATGGTCACGGCGGAAGATAGTAACGAGTTACAATTCAGAGCAAATGAGTCCCTACGACGTATGAATAGGTGGATGTAGAACACCAATCTCAACCTAGCATCAGAGAAAACAGAAGGGATCATTTTGAAGGACCCAAGAAATAACCAAAATATAGCGTCCCAGCTCCTAGATAGGACGATAACACCAATCAAGACAGTTCGCTACCTCAGCGTCGGATGGATAAAACCAACTGGATGAAAAATAATGGATAAAACCGACACGTACGGGGAGTACATCAAAGGAATCACGATCATAATAGAAAAAGGTGGTAATATTGGCACGGTTAAGGCCCAACATTGGAGATCCGAGAACAGCATAGTGCGAAATACTCTGCAGTGCGACAAATTCAATGCTCTTCTATGCAGCCCCTATATGGCATAAAGCGATAATGTGGAAGAAACTAAGAAAAGCATAGGAAAAGGCCCAAAGAAAATTGTTTCTAAGAATTACCTGCGGGTACAGAACCATATCTACAGCAGCATTACAGGTTTTGGCAGCTGTTATACCAATTGACCTACAGATTATATCAAGGCGCCTCATTCATGAGAGCAACCCTGGAAACTCCATTGATTATAAAGCAGACATTAGGAAAAGAATAATGCACGAATGGCAGGAACGATGGATAAAAAAAAAAGGACGTCGCAAAATGGACTAAACGAATAATTCCAGACATACGCAAATGGTATAACAGCAAATTTCGCCAACTTTACTACTTCTTTATTACATGGGAGTTATTATTATTTATTATTCTTTATTACATTATCTATTTTATTACATGGGATTCTTCAAAATTCAAGTTTATTGCTATTTATCTTTGAAAATAGATTTTATTACATGGGAGTTTTTTCTCCTTTCAAAATTCAAAATTTAAGTAGTATATGACTTAGTGTAGGGATCACAGAATTTTGAAAATGTGCACACAATTCACTTTTCCCCATAGCACGTCATACGCAGTTTTTAACTGTTTTTTGGACGTAAAATAAATTAAAAAATTCTTGACACAAAAAACTCTCAGGACATGGACAAGTCAAGAAGTACGCCAAAAAGGTTGGCAAACCACAAGAGGACACTTGCACATTGTGCCAGGAAAAGAATACAGCACAACACACCGTTTTTTGTGTCCCTGGGAAAAAGATTAGACATAATTTAACCTGTTACACAGGGAAGACTATTAACACAGATAACATGATAGAAGTAGTGCTTAAAAGCCAAAACAACTGGCAAAATATTCAAAAATTCTCAAAGTCGGTGATGGTGATTAAAAAACTGGACCAAGTAAGACAGAATATGAAAGAGAACCAGCAGTCCCTCGCAGCAAGACAGGACCACCCTGACGATATGCGTCCAGCAGCTCCGAGATGGACCGCGTAGACGAACGCAGGCTGTTTTTTTTAATGGGTGGAAATCCAACTCCCACATGAAGTGGTCTTTTCAAGATCCCCTCCCCCCTTAAAAGAAGTGATGGTAATGGTGGAGGTAATAGTATTCATAGTAGTGATATTAGTTGTGGTTGTCCAGCAGCAGAAACGGCGGCGGCAATAGTAGTAGTAAAATGACAGTATGATAAATCTTATTTTAAATATGAAACAGTACAAAGCAATGTCGAAATGTTAACTCCTTTACTATCAAAACCATTTTATTTTACTGTGTGTTTACATTTGTATCTGTCACACTTAATTTTGCTTCAAGGTCAATTACCCCATCTCTATCAGGTTTTTCGTCCAGTTTCACAGGATTCTTTTAACACAAGATGGTCACTTACTTTGCTTCAGGACAGTAAACATAGCTTGAGTCTCTGCACAAGTTTTCTTGCTCTCTTGCCAAGGAACGAATGGTTAATTAGTCAGCAGTTTAAAAAAATCTGAAGATCGTTTCCCCATGAGTTCTATTACACAGATGAGAACATTAATTTAATATTAAAATGCTGTTTTCTACCTTCACTTCAGGAAAGAATAACTGGAGCTGTTAAGAGAAAATCTTTTTAATACAGCCTGTATTCCATACAAAAGTACATGAAAACTACTACTTATTTTTCCCAAAAATTGTACATGACCTTATTTAAAGATCTGTGTTTAAGCAAAACATTTCATTAAGGAAAAAAATTTAACTCCAGTATTGTAGTAGCAGGAAGGCAATGAAAAAATGTTGAACTTTTGCAATTTTTGAAAATTCAGAGTTCCAGACCTGCATCGTATTTTTATGTTATTTGTTCTAGCTGAGAAAATTGAACCAAACATTTCAAGCAATTTTTGAGAAAAATTTGAAAATGATGTCTTCAAGAAAGTATCCCCAAAACATTTTTCAAATTCAAGGAGCCATCAGCCAGAAAGATCAGGAAATATAAATTTTGGTGAAAATTTTAACAACACACCACTACCACACCTACCACACCACTAGCATTGTTCACATGCAAACATTTTCCTGTAAAACGATTTTTTGATATCAAGAAATTACAAAATGTAGATTCTGACTTCACTACCTAATCAAAAAATTTGGAGCCATTTTTGAGAAAACTTTGAAAATGTTAAGGCTTTATATACAGTATCCCCAAAAACCAAAATATTCATTTTAAACTCACAAGAGGGCCTTAATTCCCTTGATCACAGAATCTTAATTTTGGAAAAAATCGGCTGAATGGTTTTGGCGCTAGCTTTGACCACAGGCAAACGGAAATGTTGCCGTCAATCATTTTTTCGGTACCAAGGACCCACAAAACAGATTCTGACTACACAACATGTTAGAGGAAGTAATTTGCTACATACAGGAGCAAGAATTATCCACCTTTACAGTATCAAGGCCCCATAAAACTTGGCTGTCAAAATGTTACCATTTTTTCTGCAGTATTACAATATTTTCTCCATACTACACAGTATACAAGAAAGTAAAAATTAAATGTAATTAGTTTATCACAATAGTATTTATTGTTGCATAATCAGAGTCAAATATATAGATTTACATTACAGATTGGACATTGATATTAATGTTCAATTGACTTTAATTAATAATGAGATATCACAAATAAAAAGGTTTATGATAAAATTTTTTTTGATTTAATAAAATCAATCGTTAAATTATTTACATACTCAATATACAATTTCCATTATAAATCTCTTATAAAACAAATTTATCTCCAATGAATTTACAAGGTGAAACATAACAGTAACTTAAAATTTAAGGAAAAAATGCTTAAAAATATATTAACTTCTTAAAAACTTAGGAATATTCAGTCATAATTGAACTTTGACCATCACAGTTAATTAGTTCTTTAGAAAATGGATAATCAAGGCACCTTCTTTGATCAAAACATTCAGAGGAAATGTCACTGCATATATATGGTTTCATTTGAAAGTTGTTAGTTACAAAAATAAAAGAAAGCATAAATCTGTATGGAATTTTTCAGTGTACATAGTCTGCATATTTGTATCTGATAGTTTAAAAAATTACTGGCATTTTTTTAAAAAAAAGGCAGTAAATAGTTGCAACAAGTAAACACACATCCTTGTTTACACTAATAAGAAAAAATAGTATTGATTTATAAAAACACATTAAATGTAAATTTAATTTGCTTACAAAAAATCAAAGAAGGGAAAAGTTCTTAGGAAATAAAAACAAGGTAACTTATTTTAAAATTGTCCTTTGTAAAATGTCCTTCATTCCTTTAATTTATGCTGGTTACTTGGGCCTCCTTCAGTAAAGATAAAAGTAACAAACACTCCCTCAGTTAATATTATTGTAGTACTCTTTGTTTAATATATGCTGCATGGAAGGCAATCAAAAACTTCATTAAAGATCTTACCATTAAAAAGATGCAAGTTAATCATTTTAATATTCATGTAAACAAAAACATAACAGATATGATGAAAAGATATACATGATGCACTTGCTTGGATATCCAGTGAGAATGGTAACCAAATTTGAAAATCATATGATGTAAATATAAATATGTAACCAAATAAAGTATATACATATCTTTATTTAACATTAAAGTATAAAAAATATTTTAATTTAATTTTAACGAGAGAAATTTATATTGAATTTCAATGTAATAAACCATACACATATTTAAACAACTATATACTATTTAATTCTCTATTTGAAATATTACAGAACTTAGGCAAATGATACCAATGCTAACATCTTTTTCCCTTCATATTTTATGGTGTGCAACACTTCACCTAACCATTTACATCATGAGATAACCTATGCCTCAGTGATGAGAATGCTAGCTTTCCATCTCTGAAACTGTAATTCAAAACCTGGTCATTCATTTGGAATTTGTGATGAACAATGCGACTTTGGGGTACTTGTCCCTGCCTTATTGAATCACTGCTTAATAATCATTCTCCATGTCTTCAACATTCATTCATTTCAGCATTCACTCCAGGGTGATTGTGCCTCACCCAGTTGGCACCCTTTTTATTTCATGGCTGTTGTCAGGGGCACTTAGTTCCATATGCCAATCCCAGAAAAAGAGTTGTAAAGAAACTATTAAAGCTTACATTCCACTATGATAAGAATAACAGCATCAACCTAAATGTGCTAACATAGTCCAACCAATTAGATTATTTTCAGAATAGTCAGGTGTTTGGTTTATTAATTGAATATTTAATAATTAAATCCCACATTTTTTTAAAATTATTCACATCGGGAGGTGTACATACATACACCACATAATCACACAAGGTGGAAACAAGAAGGTCATATTGTTCTACTAGACATCCCAAAGCATGTCATTCAGTCATGGAGCTAGGACTCCACAAGTTAGGCTTTGCAGGCTTTGCTTTTTTTAGGTGTCACTACAAAGCCAGAATTTAGAACCAGCTGCCTTAATCATTGAAAATTCCAGAATACTTTGAATGGTCGGTAAAATGGACCTAGACAAATCTAGAGAAAATGCCCTACCACTTGTTCTCTGAGATTAATCACCTAAAAATTGTTCAGTTTTGAACAACTTAACTTATTTGATTTAAGAGGAAATGATAAAATGGGTACCGATTCCATGGTAACAACAGATTACATATATTTATGACCACGAACACAAACCAAGAAATTAATTAATTCATAATCTCTAGACCAAACAAATATTAATAATACAAAACAGCAATAATGAGCATATGCATAAATATTTTCTACTCTCCATTTATGGAATAATTACACCAAAAAGAATGTATTGGCGCAATGAGAGATAATGTCATTTTTATAAAATGTAATAGTGGTAGTGGTGCAGTGATGGTGGTGGCGGTGGCAGTGCAGTGGTGGCGGTGGTGCAGAGGTGGCGGTGGTGCAGTGGTGGCAGTGGTGCAGTTGGTGGCAGTGGTGCAATGGTGACGGTGGTGCAGTGATGGCGGTGGTGCAGTGGTGGCGGTGGTGCAGTGGTGGCGGTGGTGCAGTGGTGGCGGTGGTGCAGTGGTGGTGGTGGTGGTGGTGGTGGTGGTGGTGGTGGTGGTGGTGGTGGTGGTGGTGGTGGTGTGGTGGTGGCAGTGGTGGTGATGGTGTGATGGTCAAGTGGTGCGGTAAAGGTATGGCAAGAACAAGTAACATATCATCAAAGTTTACCTCTGGAAGAAAAGCATCTCTCCTTAAATGTGTATTCTAAATTCAAGCAGCACTTTGTAATCTTTTGTCCTTACAGTCATAATATTAAATTAATACAAAAACAAAAGTAACTAATTACAGGCCATTTCACAAAAGAACAGCTCAAAGCATTTTAGGTAGAACACGTAGAAAAAGGAATAGCTGGTGTTCTCAACTGTGAAAATGGTAAAATAGGAAACTCATTATTTTTATTTCTCAAACTGCCATCTTGTGATTTTAAATGTTTTTGAAAACCAATTGAGCAAGGCAATGTGGAGAGCAAATTACAATTATAAGCCATCTCAGCTCTTCCTGTGTTTTACAATGGAAAAAGTTTGACTGAAAAGAAATTAGTAATGCAGCTGAATGATTGCATACTGCAACAATTTGGAAACCCATAAAATATAATAGAGATGGGAGAGGCAACAGTACATGAAAAATTTTCTTAAATTATAAGTTACTATTGCTGTGCATTAATGACAGCAGCAAATATCTAACCCAACAGAAGACAGACATGGCAGATTAAGTAATGCAAAAAGGCAATTCTAAATTTTTTTTTCTACAATCGTATAAAAATGATGGATTTTATGTATGTGTGTATGTATGTACGTACTATGTATCTATAAAGTCTTTTCTCAAGCATCTGAAAAATATGTTTCCACTAATTCATGTAACAAATAATCATTCATTACAGAAGAAATTTTATATAACTGAAGAAAGAAAAAAAGGATTTCATGAGCAAAATGATTGTTTCTTACATGATCTCAATTGTGTGTGTGTTTTTGCCTCATGGTGCAAAAACACTTCAACCTTGATCATGCAAAACAATCATTTCAAACCGTAAAAATAACTATTTTCAAGATGAAGGTACATCAATCTCAGAAATCAGTAATGCATTCAACAGTTGTATTATTTAAGAACTGCCTGCAAGTCATTTGCTCGGTTAAAAGTATTTAATAAATTTTTACTAGGGAAATAATTACTATTTACTAGGGAAATAATGTATACAGTTGACACTGGCAATGAGCAATAAGTTTCAGTCTTTATCCCCAGTACTCACATCATCACTGGAAAAAGTGCAATTGAAACTGAGTCAAGAGTTTTTAAATCTCTTCAAATTCTTCGGCGCAACAGACCTTTTTTGCATTGAGGATAATTTTCAGTTACAATTTGCAATTTATTCATACTTATGATCAGTACTTGGCAGTTATAATAAAGCGACTATTTTCTTTAACCCATTAAATACCAGATTTTTTAAAATGAACAAAAATTGTATCACTGTAAAGTTTGGTGTTCTAGAAATACATCAGACAAAACATTTTGGTAAAAAATGTTAGCAATATGTTCTACAAATAACATAAAATCCATCCCCACATTGGGATCATGGTACTTGGCATGTAAAAATATCATCTGAAACTAAAAACGGATTTTTTAATACAATTGAGTTGATACTCAAACTTCTTTTTAAAAATAAATAACATGTAACCTGACAATACACTTTTCACGTTTCTTATATGTAATTTCCACTTTGCTTTCACACAACAGACCTTGTCATAGCATGGTTCACATTTGCACAAGCTATTTGTGGTGAATATTTCAAGGGAAATTGAGTAAGAGCTTTCTTTTTGAGGGGCAATGTCATGGATACATATTCACTACATACAGTACCAGATGCGGGGCTTAGCAATAACTACATCAATTGAAGTGGCAAAAAGAGAAAAGTGCAATTTCCTTCTTAAATTCTAATTATATTTTCTTGAACTACAATTTAATTTCTTCACTCCACTCATGAATCTATTGTAATGAGCTGGAAGGTATGACTGAAGAGTTGACTTGCAAACTTTACTCTTCTTTGACAATTTGACGTCAATAGCATGACACATTCAAGATTTGAAATTTTGAATTGGTGATAATTGGTGTCTTTCCAAATAATAACTATTACTTTATTTGAAGCATTACACTTTATATCACATGAACCACAAAGTTTTGCCCAATTTTTACTAGTTAGATAAAAACATTTACTAAATGCATTTCAAACTACAAATAACAGCTTCACAATAATGCCTCTTTCTTATAGATATTTTGCAATTTCAAAAATAGAAAGTAGTTATCAAAATAGAAATATGTTAATGAGGTTCTTTAATGATTTTCACTAGCTGCATTTTTTTACTAGCTGCACAAGCCCAGTCCATGTGGATCCCACCTGTGGACCACATTTTGTTTTCCTTCTTGAAATTTCTAAGTGGAAGCAGTATTCAAACTCGGAAACAATTTTCCAAAATTGAAATGTATCGGTTTCACTGTCAACATTTTTTTTTGAGATCTGCATTATCTGCCCAACAATTCTAGTATTTTCAGAGGAAATTTTAAACTATGAGAATCAAATTTATCACAGAGAGGAATAAGAGACAGACAAATGATGGATAGATTCCATAATAGTTGTGCACAATACAGCATGCAAGGTGTATCCTTACAACACGCGGAGTACCATGATCCCCAAAGGGGATCTAAAAGAAAACTCTTCCTAAACAAACACTGGTGCATCAATGATGAAATACACAACAATTTTGGAATAGGAAGGTTCAAAATCGTAAGATATTGTTCTAAAAATGCCAAACCAATATGGGTATGAGAAATGAACAAAAATGCCTCTCAATTACGTGGCAAAAAAGTACTGTGATCAGCTTGTTACATGATAAATATCATCCCTTGTTGAAGTTGTAAGAGAAACCTAACGTGAAAGGATTCTCACAGGTTCAGATAGAGGAATTTTACAAGTGTTGAAATATTCAGGTATTCCAGTGATCTGCTGGTTATGAGTGGAGTGTGGTATTCACTTGTTCATAAATTACCCCACTACTTGCAAAACATGTCTGATACCAACCAAGGAATTCACCCGCAGTTTCACCACACCAATATGCTTTTATTTTTTTTAAGGTTTTACCATTCAGTTTGTGCATATTTGAGTTTTGAAGGTGCTGAGGTTCAATTTAAAGCATCCATCGACTATTGGCAGAACAGAATAGACTGCTGTTGGGTGGGTGATGAAACTAAACCTTGTTCCTATAGAAATGCAGAGTCCTTGATGTATGGCTTACAGCCCAAACTGCAAATTATTTCTCTGAAATATTTTCATGCCAAAAAGCCAACAAGGGAAGTCATGGAGAGAGACAACTTAGAGTGGCTGCCACACTGAAAACAATTTTTTTATTGCGCACCTTACTGTGCGCTGTATTTTAGTACTGTTTTCATCAAAATAACATCATTTATGTAGCAATGAACCACTTTCTTCTCTTCAAAGAGCCTGAAACTAGAGTTCACACAAATATTATTGAATTGTGTGCTACTTCTGTAATGAACATGCTTAACTCCATCTTATAATAACTTTGTTTACTTCATGCATGTCCATCCCCAAGATCTTTGTCATTCTTTTGTTTCTTGTAAGGTTGGTACTGCTGAGTGGAGAGGGGGATGACAGAGGGCGCTGAGTGGAGAGGGACAAGTGAACATCACGCTCCACTAATAACCAACAGATCGCTACTATCTCCAAAAATTCTTAACAATAGCAACATAGTAGTAATAAATGTTTAAGATCCCCATTTGCGATCATGGTACTTAATGGATATGGGTTAATTTGGACTTTTTTCTACTATAATCAAACTTACTTTCTCATATCAAGCAACTTCTAATGACAAAACATGAGATGGATCATGTAAAGAACTTTGTGTAGAAATATGACAAAAGTTTCTAAAGCTCTAGTGAAAAATCCAAAGTACTGATAAAGTAATTGCTCCAAGTAACTAGTATGATATACACAAAGGATATTTGATGATGTGATTTTCATACAACACTTCTTCTGAGATCACGAATATAATGAATAGAAAACAAATCTCAAAAAGCAATCAGCAAACTTAATTTGATGTTGTATATAACCTTCAGGAGCCTTAAATGAGCAAAAATAAAGCCCAATTATTTTGCATTAAAAAAAAGCAAAGCCACTTAGTTGTAGGAAATATCCCAACAATACAGAACCAATAAGGATATCAGTCTAATATAATTACATATATCTTATTTCAAAAAATATCACTCCACTAATGTACATGCTATTTTTGAAACTTTATGGGTCAGGGCAAGTGGTAAGTAGTCATGAAAACACATAAATGCATTAAGATAATAGGTACCCAATTTTTTGTTCATCCATTTCACAAGAGGTTGTTGTAGGGGACCAGATCTCTATCCATGATATGTAGGAGGTGATTTGTTATCAGGTCCACTTGGAGCAAACATGGCTGGGCTGTTACTTCTGTCATGGTGGGCTCCACTTGAGTGAACTCCTGGGACAATTTGGTGAACACTATCTATGTCTTCGTATGGTGCTCTTTGACCTGTTGCACCTGCAAGAAAATAATAGGTTTAATCCACAATTTTTTGCTCTCTCATTCTATACAAACAAGAAGTTTATTCATTTGATAAAATGAGAACTTGACACCAAACAGGATTTGTCAAAACTTTGGAAAGCATATCATTCTGCATCATAATTTTGAAGCAGCAACAAATTATAAATCTCCTATAAAGCACAATTCAGCACATTCAATTCATTTATTCTCTGGTATATCTATACACATACATTCTCTAATATTCAAGGCGGGAGAGAAGAGGAGATTGGGCAACAAGATTTAACTCCTTTCATAGAAAATATGATTTTACAGGGAATATGCCTCATAATAATGCTTTTGTATGTACTTACTGATATGGTCAACTTTTAAATTTTGAAATTTAATTATATTGTTTGAAGAAAAAAACACTTAATGATACAATTTTCAAAAATTTAACATTATATATATTCCAAATTGTTGAAAAATTGGTTTTGGTATTTTGATCTCATTTGCTGTCAACCAAACATAATTTTTAATTACCATTCAAAAGACTCTGGGCAAGTCAAAATTAACAGAAAACAAATAATTTTCTCACCAAACAATCCCCCTAAATTGTTTGAAAATGCTCCAGAAGCTCCAGACCGATCTGCGTGAACTCGATACAACAGCATGGAAGTAACAGGACGGATTAGCAAATTCAGAATTGCCATTCCAACACTGAATCTGTTACTAGTACCTGGAAAGTAGATGTTAAGTATATTTAAGATTAATAGTCAACAGAAGATAGCAAGAAGTGAAACGTAATACAATAATGTTATCCACAGTAACATTTGATATGCACAACTATTTGTAAAAATTACAACATAGAAAGATTAGGTCAATTAAGATGGCATTGGGTGCAAATACTTGCATAAACTTTTCATGGATTGACATCATATGCTACTGTCCGTCTATATGTGATGAATTCTATTATGCAATCTACTCAACTTTACATTTATCAAAATTATTGTGTATGCATTGCTTCATGAAGTTACCAGTAACATTACTGTAGCATATAAATATTAATAAATAAATAAAAAATGACAAGTGATATCCAAATGAATTTAAATTTGTTTCAATTTTACATGAATTAAATAAAATTATAGTGAAGTAATTTTAATACATAAAAATAAAATTGTTATAAACAATTATTGGTCATAAATTTCAGGTACAAACTACTCATATTTTCAAAAAACCGAAGTCATTGGAAGACCGAAGTCAAAAAATTTCAACTTTTGCAATTTTCAAAATTTTTAAAGTTCAGATTTTTAGAACAGATTTTCATTTAACAAAAAAACTACCATTGATAAAGTACTTTTGTTTATATTAATTTCTTGTCTGTAATTTTTGAAAATTTAGTGTTCACCAAAAATAGGGCCAGCACCACTTCTGTACCAATCTTTCCTGCAATAATTAAAAACAAAAAAAGAAGTGCCATTTCTGGGGGAAAAAAACAACCCTATGTTTATAATGCAAACTTACTATTATTTCAAAAAATTGTACATGACCTCATTTGAAGATCTATTTTTGATGAACAGATTTCATCAAGGAAAAAAATGATTATCTTCATTATTGTTATTTTAGGAAGACGCTGAAAAAATTTTGTACTTTTGCAATTATCAAAGTAGTGACGCTACAAATGCACATTCTTTCTCTTATTATTTTTAAATTTGAAATTTTCGAAAGTTTAGAGAGTTAACGGACATGAAACATAAGTACACGAAAACTACTCATATATTCCAAAAATTGAACATGAAGTTATTTAAAGATCCGCCTTTAAGGGACAGATCAAACTATCCGTTGAAACTCCTTAAGCCTCGAATTCATTCAGATCGATACGGGAATATCATGTTTGAAGAAAATCGGTTAAACAGTTTAGGCCCTAGCGTTAACCAGAGACGGACAGAATCGATAGTCGTGAATTGATTTTTTTGTATTAAGAATCCAAAAATCATGGATTCTGGCTAAACCACAGGTTGGAGGAAATTTTTCTATAATTAGCAACAGGATTTATCCACTTTTTGGATACCAGGGCCCGGCAATAAGAGTTTTTCTGCCTAAAATTCCCCTTTTTCTCATGCATGATTTACGTAACTTTCTCTTCATATGAAGTACCTTTGTACCTTCTTAGGGGCAAGAAAGCAGTGGCACCTCCTCACTCTGGACCAAGGGCGTTGGCAGTGAAGGAAAGTGTTAACCCCCACACTACTCTTTTCGCTTACATATTTGGAATAAAAATTGAATTATGTAAACAAAATCCTTATTTATTTTAAATTATAATGTTGGAATAATGAGGGAGTCGCAAAATAACAACGAGAATGTTGTATTTCTATTGCAAAGATTGGAATAAGACATTTTATAGTATTTAAAAAGACATGCTCAACACTTTTCCCATTCTTCAAATCCCATTTTAAAAACGAAATTCTGAAATATTATCAGGTTAGGACACAATCACTCATCACTCAATTACTTCTTTCTTTTCTTCATACGAAAGGGAAGGAAAGCAATTATTTAAAACTATTGTTCCACTTTTTCACTAGTCTAATAAAAAAATAACACTAATTTCATGAGTATCGCTAAAGGGTTCAACGGGCAACTGAGAATATCACAATCATGGACGTTCGCTCTCCAGCAGGCTATTAAATAGAGATCCAACACCTTGGCACGCTTTGTGCTCAAGTGTGTGTGTGTGTGTGTGGGAAGAGACGTTTGAACGCAAGACAATAAATGAAAGAAATCTTAAAACATTCAAAGGAATAAATGAATTTTTTTATTTTCTTAGGCGCTGACACATGACTTGCACACCCAAAGAAAACAACCCGGTGAGAATATAAAATTCAGAGATTTCACTGAAAATGAGTGCTGAGCCATTTCTTTTAAGTTCTTCATGCTATCCGTGGGGCAAGTTCAATCCAAAACTTTTGATTAAATTCCTGATTTTTGACAAAATTTTGAAAATGTTGAGGTATTGTGCAAAAAACCCTCAAAAATCAAAATATACGCTTCAAACTCGCAGGGCCTCAAGTGCCTTAAATTGATACGGAAATATCAATTTTTGAGAAAAGCGGCTGAACGGATTACGCGCTAATCACAGATGCAGACAAATGTTTAGACATCAATCAATTTTTCAGAATCAAGGAACCCCCAAAACAGATTCTGACTCCACAAAGTGTAAGAGGAAGTAACTTACTACATAAGGAACAAGATTTATCCACTTTTTCGTTGCCAAAGCCTGTTAACAAGAATTTTTCTCTCGAAAAATTTCAGTTTTCTTTAAGCATTACAATACTGGCTAAGCAGTACGCGAGAGAGGGAAATCAAAATATAAATATCCGTTTCAAACTCGCAGGGTCTCAAGTTTGTTCAGATCGATCTGGGAATATCAATTTTGGAGAAAATCTTTTAATGGTTAGAGTATTAGTGCTGACAACAGACTGACAGTTTTGTTGGTGAATCGATTTTTCGGTGTCTTGGACCCGCCAAACATAGATTTTGATTAGTGGATTTCATAATGTGTTAGAGGAAGTCATTTACCATATGTAGGAATATAGTTCTGAAAATTTCACAGATAGCAGTGTTTTCTTTCAAATAATTCTCATTTTCATTTTGTTAGAAAAAAGAATAACTCACGATCATATGGAAAGCAGACAGTAATAACAATGATGTCAAGAATTATACTAGCCACACCAATGAACAAGGCCTGGAAACATAAGAAAAATAATGACATTAAATACATACTAGCATAAAAAAAACTAAAATTGTAAAAATACTGACATAATGGGCAAAAAACATCCTTGAATGATGGACTTTTCAGTTCATATCCATTTCTCAAGAATTGCACTTCAACAGATTACATACACTTGTCTACTAAAATCTTTTTGATGACAAAAACAGTCCATTCCAAAGTGAACAATAAATAAATACTATTGATCTGCAAATCAGATTAAAGGTCCAGAGGCAAAAAAATTCTATGATGAAGAAAATTAAATATTTAGTAATTTAAAAAATGTTCGAAGAATTCAAAGCATTTTTTTTATTTCATTCAATGCGTCGAAAATTTGAGGTTGTCATGCTCTCTTTATATTCTTAACCTAAGAACTTTTTGACCTTCTGGGTCAACAACCCCTATCTTGATCAAGTTTTTCATAGTTTCCCTGATCCTTGGCAAATGTTGAGATGGTCTCTTTTATTTTGCTTCTGGACATACATGTAACTTCACTACCTGTGTAGGTTTACTTGAGTTCTTTCGAGAATGTAGATATATATATTCGAGAAAAATAAATGTTAGTTAAAAAATAAATGTACACTACGAAGACACTGATTCGCTGATATTTGGGAACCATCTCATAGAACTTTAACTGGTAACTGATCTTCTTTTAATAATAATATTTATCAATGAACCTCATGATAGCCTTGAAGAACACTGTCTTCTAATTCCGATCAATAAAAATTTGTCTAATGCACACTTTGCTAAGGAATCCTACTTACAAGAAAGGTCATGTTTGAATTACAAAATATGAAATGACATTGCCCTATAATACAGCTATTAAACCTCATTATCAGAGTACTAATACAAACTTACATATTCTGTAGGTAGATGGTGCTTTAAGTGATAGTAAAACATCAAATTACACAGAAGATATACTTGTGAAATTAAAGTTGGTTTGTGTTTAATCTCAGTAAAGCTAGATTGTATTTGTAGTTCTGAGAAAATCACTAAATTTTAAGTGGCCACCTAGACCTCTAGGGCAACATCTGGTGGCAATCAGCAATTGGCAACTGTGATGGCAAAGTACAAAAATAGTAGCAACAGCCCTGAACAAGTATTATCTTATGTAGAACCTGAAACTTGAAAGAAGACCTCTTCACCTCTGCCCTTTCCCTGTTAGCCAAATTCTTAGCTGGTAATTTTGGTGTCATACAACTGTGACCTTTGTCGTGTTTGTACAAGGTATGTACTAACAAAATGTACATTGACAGAATTAGAAGAGAATTAATTTTCCATTTTCTTTAACCCTTCAACGCAAAAAGCAATCTTAAGGCATCATGTTCCTTTCAACTCTATTCATGAGTCTCTAAATATGATGGGGGATTTTCCTTCAAAGGTGGGATAGGATACCGTGTGAAGTGGAAGACAGCTGAAGTGTTCAACTGAGTTGGCTACTTGCTCTCATGGTGGCACACAGAGTCCCATTATCTTCACCCGCATTTGAATGTTACTGTACTCAACCTGGGATTCACGTTGAAGGGTTAATGGTCATCAAAATTAAATGAAACTAATCAAGACCTTTGAGAGATGCATTGACTAATTGATTTGTAAATTAGAATATGCTTATCTTTGATTAAGGAGAACTAAGATTTTACAAAAGCATGTACTTTCTTTCCATATATAGATAACTACTTACCATTTCCACAGGTTCGACTGAGTCTTTGCACTGAATTGCCCACATTAGTGTAAGAAAGAAAAGCAAATTGTAAAAAAAGTATGAATTGGGACTCCATGTTCCTTGCACACCCCTAAAACAAAAAATTATGAAACTGAATTAATCATTAAAGCAAACTAGTACAATGCATTCAGTTTCAAAAAGAATTATTAGACACCATGTAAAGCCGGTAAGAGCATTTACAAACAAGCCAGATGTTGAGGATACAATGAATTTCATAAATATTTTTCAGTACAATTTTTGTGCTATTACCAACCATTACACATAATTCCGTTCCAAGTGTAACAAAAGTGTTCACAAAAAACTTTTCTGTCAAAAAAGAAAAATATTAAATTGCCAATAGAGCCCACCAAATTTACCCTGAATTGTTTTCTTGCATAATTTATTTAAAAATTTACTAATCTACCTAAAAAGGTTTAGCACTTAGTTTTGTCTATGAATCTGGTTATGTATCTTTAATGATTAATTCCTAAGTCAATGAAACTGACTACAAATTTTGAAATCATGTGTTTGACAGACTTTTTTAAAAATAAATTAAACTCAACCAATCACCAGTATCCAAAATGCTACAAATGAATGAAAGACAAAGCAAGCTGAGGTGTGCTTCTAGAGCACATAGTCATTTTGCAACTCTCGAAGTGTTTTTCTGCTATTTACGCAGATTTTACACCTCGTGGCGGCAAACCGTATTTACCATAATTCTGATACATATTGTTCATCTTCCAGCTGACGACAGTAAACTGGTTTCTCCTTCAGCTGAAGTTCGTCAATCACCTAGCCTATAGCTAGGTGACGGTAAGCAGTCTTTTCTGCAAGCTGATGCATAAAGACATGCTCAAGTCATCTGCATCAAGAATATATTGTACTCCCCAGTGAGCGAGCAAGAGCGAGTGTGGTAGTTCTAATAAGAGCAAGTGCAGAAGGAACATCCCGAAACAACTGGTCCATCTCTACTCCAGCTAGACCACCACAATGGAACGGAGGCACGGCTTCGGCCATGACCCCAAACAGCTGCCCCCACAATGGATGGACTTTGTACCATCAACCAAACCAAACAAAGGGGCCTCTGCTACAGCAACTGAACTGCATCAACATCTTCCCAGTGACCAACACCACTCAGGTCAGATTAAGCGGACACTTTCCCCCAGTAGAGCTTTCCACCTAAACCAACGCCACCCCCAAAAGCACCTTCTCTTCCTATTGGACATTCCGGCGATGGATTCTCCCCACCAAAAAGAACTGGTGAACTCTCTTCTGAAAATTTGCAATCCTCCATCACCACCAGCAACTCCTTCACTCCCTTAACCACTAAAGAAGCAGAAATCACCTATGAAGAAACCCCCATAGACCAATCCACTTCCTCCCAAGAAACCTTGATTCGATCTACTTCAGAATAAAAAATTTGACCTTATCAACCCAAAACCAATCCCCCAACTGGGATCTAGACCAAGAATTGGAACAATCTACATTTCGACCTCTGACATCCTAGACGGACAATACCTAATCAAGGAACTACAGAAATGCACATCTGAACTTATCCACAGTAGATACACACATCACAATGTAATCATCTTCCCAAAATCAATTCTGCCTCACCAAAGACTATCTAACTGCCTATATGTACTTCAGACAAATGAATCTTCTTTTCTGCCCCACCTAACTACTATTACCACACAGCGACCCCTAAGACAAGAGATAAGCTGGTACTGCAAGGACTTTCCCCAAAATTACACCTGTCAGACCCGATGCACAAGATTAAAGGACAAAATGTTAATCCTTCTATGTGACTAAAATGATGAAATTCACTGATGAGAAGACTACAACAAAATACGCGGTACATAATAGAAGTACCAAGACAAGACATCCCACTAATTAAGACCAACCTACGCTACCTTGCCCTGCACCATGTGACAATAGACACCGCCCTTCAGACAGAATTCCCAGATGTACCAATGACCAACAGTACAACTACACTAAAGCCTTTTGCCACCGCTCACCAACCTGCTGCTACTGTGCCGCAGCCAAGCCCTCTCCATTGAAACTTGCCATGTTCACCTTGCCAACTTCAAACCACTATGCATAACTTGCACTAAAGATCACCCACATAACTTCCCAACCTGCCCTGCTCTCCACACTTTGCAAGAACAAGGGCAAGCTAACATAAACAATATCCAAGCACTCCGCCGGTCCCTCCAACAATCCATCACCACTCTTCAGACCAATGACGTAGTGCTGACTACGCTGACTCAACCAACCTTAATCAAACCTGAACACCCACTGGGACCACAACTAGCCTCTCTAACTTAAAATTACTCTTCACCCAACTTAAATCACTCAATATTCCCAAACACATCCAAACTATCAAAGAATGTATCCAAATTTTCAAATCTCCCCAGGATAATAAAAAATTAATAACTGCTGGAACAAAAAGTCTGTAAACTGTTTTAAATATGTATCCTTTCTCTCATTCCATCTTTCTTTCTTCCTGGAATGCCAATAGTGGTCTTCCCTCTTTCTCTAAACAAATTCCTATCTGACTACTCAATTAGTATCCTTCTAATCCAAGAAAACACACCTCAAATCATACATTCCCTTCTCAATCCAAAACTATATTACCTACCGTACCGACCATCTAACCCGTGAGGGAGGCGGCACCGCCATCCTAATCCGCAACACCATTCCTCATTCCTATATAAACTTACCACTCAACCCAAAAACAGAAGCAACAGCAATTCAAATATCTTCACCTTGCTCCAGCATCAACATCATCTCTGCCTACAATCCCTTGCAGACACAACTAGCCCCAGCAGATCTCACCTCACTCTTCTCTTTGCCAACAGCAACTATCTTATCTGGAGATCTAAATTGCAAGAACAGACATTGGGATTGTGCAAAATTCTCAGGACAAATACTACAAGACTAAGACAATCTCCACAAATTACCCTCCTTGCCCGTGAACCACCCATCTTATCAATGACACACCTCGTGACATTTTTGACATCATCCTTCACACAACCAACATTGCAGTTACAACTCTACACGTTCACTATGAACTCTTCTCCTACCAATCATCTTTTCCACACAGTGTACCCCCTACCCTAACATATTCTCATAGCATCCTCATCACCAACTGGAAAGGATCGAAAAGCAATTATTCAAAAAGAACCATTTCACTTATACCCTCTCTACCAAAACTGAAATAGATGCTGCAGTCACTCATCTGAACCATCATATCAAAAAAGTCTTCTTAAGCACTACAACATACAAATCATCTCATCCCACTCTACCCTCCGGCATTATAACTAATATGCAACAAGTTTATAGCTTAAAGACTATTCTATCACACCAGACTTAATACAGACAAAACTATTTACATCAACCTAAAACATGAACTCAAAAGATGACTACACACACAGCCACAAATAGACAAAACTGGATACACAAATCAGACTCAAATGATGTGGTTTATAGTACTATTGATACAAACAATAAATATAATTTTTTTTTCTATCAAGATTTCATTTCATTTTAACACTTGCTCTCCCCTTCAAAAAATAAAATTAAATATTTCGCGGAAAAGCAATTCTTGGATATAACTTGGGGTTAGGACATAATGTTAAAAAAAAATCTCTTTCATTTCTAAGCATTATAATGTATCGTAAGATTTCCTCCTCACTTTAAAAAATACAAATCATTTTTAAGAAAAGTCATAAGGCAGACTAAAATCATGAAACACGATCAGGATATTCTGAACTCAAATAACAAAACAAAAGCAATGTGGTATATAATAAAAAATACTACCAAATCAACCTGAATGAAGAATTGTTGTTTTAAAATATAACGATAAGAGATGTGTGAACAATCCGGCAATAGTGGCTACTCTCTTTAACTAATACTTTTTGAGAATTGCTCCCGATCTCACTAAGAGTATTCAGTCACAAAATTCAACATCCCAAAATATTCAGATACGATGCTCGTTTCCGAAACTTCTTCCTATGAAATTCTCAAAATAATAGTCAAACTAAAAAATAAATATTTGGCCAGTTTAGATGATTTAGTTGGTTGGTTGGTTAGTGATTCTGAGCAAATCAACAGCTTAGGTCATTAGTCCCATAAGTGTAGTGCATGTTCTTTCCTCGGGAGATGGCAGTGATCTTCCCCCGCTGGATGGGGAGATCCGGCGCCGACCTACCGTCGGCTAGCAGGGTTTCCCCCTAACCAGGACTCTCCCAACAGCGGGGCACCGCCCCAGCCGGGACAAGTTCTAAGTCTCTGACCGGTCTCTCGGCATGTGTGGTAGTGTAGTGCATGTTAGTGTAGGTGTGTGTTTAAGGGGTGAGGATAGGATAAGGAAGAGCAAGGAAAGACGGCCTGTGGTCCATTTGTTAGGGTACTGCTCCGGCTTTCGCCTGGTGTTGATCGGAGAAAATACGGAAAACTACTGATCAGAGCAGCCGGCCACTAGACATCTCCTCCAGACAGCGACTGAATTCAACCTAGCTGAAAAGCTAGTGTCAAAAATCCTGCCGCCACCCGGACTCAAACCTAGGACCTCCCGGTCAGAGGCGCTACTGTGACATCAGTTGATGCACTGAGCTACCGCTCCTGGTCGGTACTGGGAAAATATCAAACATTTTTTTTCAAATATTGTTAATTCTTTTCTTTTTTTTTTTTTTTCCAATCAGATAAAACAGTGATGATGAAAAAACATATGTTTGGCTGTAGAGGGGTGAGGGTAGTGATACAGGGACCAAGAGATCTTTCAAAAATATTATTTTTATGTTGGTTGGTTATAGTGTTACTTTAGTAACATTCAGTTATAGTGTAACTGTTCATAGGTCATTTGGTTTAGGGGAACTTTCTACCATATTATCTGGGGGTATCGATTGCACTTAAAAATAACTTCAAATATATTATGAAAGTCTTCCAAATGAAATACTCACCAACAACAGAGAAAGAAATGAATCGCGAATATGACCTAAAACAAGAAATAAGAAATACTAAAGATGACAAAGTTAATTCCAAGAGGCAAACCATATCGAATGGAAACGAATCAAACTTACTTTGATAGGAGCATTAGGAATGGTGTTCAAATCGACCATCTTGCTTGGTTCAATTTCAACTGCAACATGTTAGAATTACACAAATCAGCAAATCTTTAATAAGATTAAGCACAAAAATATACAAGGCTCTGTTTAATCATAATGGTGTTGATGCCAATTGTTTAAAACTCTAATAAGGCTGAGAGAAAAAAAATTCACTTTCTTTCTCTCAGCCTCATAGAACTATACAATTATTAAAGAATCTGATTTTAAGATGTTTTATAACTGTTTTACATTTTGTTTGATTTTTCATTTTACATCCTTATTTGCTTATTGACAGTCAACTTACTCTCCACTATTCCATCACATGGACATATTGAAGGTCTATAAGTCAGTTCAGATTTCAATCATTGTGACATACAAAACCTCCAAATACCTTGTGGATCTTGTTTAGAACTGGCAGTGCCCCAGATGATACCCTGAACAGAGAGATCTTTGGTGCTTAGAACGGAGGATAAAAAAGCAATTTAGCAGGCATCAATGAATTGCTCCTATTGCTTCGGACCAGGACGCAGAGGGGGATAAGTAACATTGAAAGTATCCATCACATTACTATATCAAGCTTGTTCGGATTGAAAACATGGATGATGAAGATGAGTTTTATACATCTCGCTACATTTGAATGTTTACATGGGTTACAAGAATAAAGAGCCTAAGCAACATGTATGTGTGAACTGTGGTGCTATGCATTACAAATCTTGTTTAGAGTGAAAAAGTGAAGGAAAAATAGTTTCAATGAATTTTTGCATTTCAAAGTAGCAATCGCATGCTCCATTGAAAATTAACAATACACAATTAGCTGATGTTATGGCAACAGAATTTCTGGGTCTGTTGGTTCAGTCAATCCTCAAATAAATTCCCATAAAACTGAATTAAACACTAAATTCTTTCGAATTCTGTCAGCCTTCATGCAGCTTCTTGTGAGACTTTTGCAAATGTACATTTCCACTTGAGATATGGTATAATATTCTAGTATATATTTTAGTTCTCGCACATTTTGATCTCATTCGATAGTACCCAGACTTTCAAATTACAGAAAAAACGTTTGAATATTAAAGATGACATCCATGTGATTCCTGCAAGCCTCTCTTCATTGAGCTTGGAATCTTATCATTACCTTGATAACTTATTTACAAACCTGTAGTTTCTATCAAAACTGACTTACTTAACAGTGGGTAACATATTTTCATCCAATATTGATATTTATAATTACAACACATGCCGTAGAAATCACATTCATTAGGAGTCAGTATCTATAGCTCATTACAAGAACTCCATGTATCGTACATAAAAGTTACTTTACAACACATTGCCAAATGACATTAAAGAATTAAAATCAGTACACAAATTTAAGTTAGAAGTAAAATATTTTCTGCTGCATAACTGTTTCTATACAATTAGAGACTATACTGACCATGAAAGAAGAAAAATAATATTTTTTTTGCAATGATAATAAATGCATTAGTTTACATTTGTATTGTATAATTTTAAAAAAGACTTAATATGCCTGTAACAAGTAATATACTTCAGCTTCCACATCAATGACCCCCATCTACATCAAGTTTTTGTCCAATTTCCCTGATCCATTGAGCAAATGCTGAGATGACCCCTTGTTTTTGCTTCTGGACATAAATGTAGCTTCACTAAGCGCACATTTTGTTGAGCTCACCTTTTGCTAGTAGGGATAGGAGTAGAGTCGTGGGTGAAATTCTGTTATCAATACAAAACTGGTACATAGCACATACTTTCTCACATTATTTCTAAATACTCCGCAATACTATATTACTACATAAACCAGCAAAGTGTTTTCAACCAGCAATTTTTTTCCACTCTGAGACCTGAACTCGGATCCTCACAGTTAACTTGCCGGCACTCATACCTCTATGCCACACAAGCGCCGCATGGTCAAACTCAGGCATAGGCATAAAAAGGTAAATGCCCAATTCATGTAAAAAACCCTCAATAATCAAAATATCAGTTAGAAATACCAAAGCGTACTACCAGTCCGTTCAGATCAATCAGGGATATCAATTTTGGAGAAAATCAACTGAACAGTTTAGGCGTTACAGTTGTCCATAGACGGATTTACAGCTGTTATGTGAATTGATTGATAGTGATTCCGGGCGCATCAACTGCGAAGAGCATTAGTCCCGTAAGTGTAGTACATGTTTTGCTCGTGAGGTAGGGGTGATCTTCCCCCTCTGGATGGCTAAATCCGACCTACCGTAGGCTAGTCGGGTTTTCCCCAACTTGGTATCTTCCACTAGAAGGGCCTCACACCAGCTGGGGCAAGCTCTAAGCTCCCCGCCTGTCTCTCGGCATGTGTATTAGCGTGGTGTGTGTAAATAAAGGTTAGGATAGTACAAGGAATGGGAAGAAAAAGTGGCACGCGAACCATGTCCCATTTGACAGGGAACTGCTCCGGTATATGTCTGTGCTGATTAGAGACCCACGGAAAACTATCGATCAAAGCAGCCAGGCGCTAGAATTCTCCTCCACGCAGCGACAAAACTCGATCTGGCTAGTGTCAAAAATACTGCCTTCATCAGGACATGAACCTAGGATCTCCCAGTCAGAGGCACTACAATGACATCAGTTGATTCCCAGAGCCACCCCTCCTGGTCAGCCGCTAAGGATATCACAGTTGGTCCCATGGGTAGTGTATATATTGTATTTAAATTTCTTGTTGTTAGATCGATTAGTTTACTTAAATCGGTTCATACAGATGCACAGAAAGACAATAATGGATTTGACGTGATATACGTTTTACAAATCAAATGAGAGAGAATTGAAAAAATGTTTAAAAATTGCAATGTGGAAAAGCACATTCCAACAGGTCCTGTTTATTTATCTGTTTATTGACTGTATTTGTGAGTATAAGTGTTTCAAATGATTTTCAATAAAATTTCTAGAATTCTCTATAGTTTTCTGCAAGAACACATTCTGAAATTAAAATCCTTACATGGGATTCAAACCCCATTCCTTTTGACCTGAAATGCTGAATCCGTACACGCTTTAACGACTTTGGTCATACAAGTCAGATACGGCTGTACACATCTATATTAGTCAAGACATAACTGTTTCAATTTTAGCATTAGGGAGCATTATGGATCAGACTTAAGAGATTAGAAAACTAACTAGTGCGAGAAAGTCTGTTCAATTTTGTAGCACCACTAGTTTATTTATTTACCATACGCTGTCACATACGAGGAGAACAATAGCTGAAAATAGCACTAGTACCATATATTTAGCGTCCCTTATTACATATCAGGAAAATATTTAAAGAAACAATTTGGAGCAGTTTTGAGGAAAAAATTGTGTATATTTCGTGCAAAATTACACGAAAACTACCCATATTTTCCAAAAATTGAACATGCACATATTTAAAGATCCATCTTTAAGGATCAGATTTCATTAAGGAAAAAATCTTTATCTTCAATATTATAGTTGTAGGAAGACACTCCAAAAAATTGTGCTTTTTCAATTTTCAAAAACTTGTGATTTCAACAAAAGTGCGACCACCACCATCCTCTTCAGCATTCTTTACATTATCCAAAGACAAAGTTCGCTCAAAAAATTTGGGGCTGTTTTTGAAAAAAAAATTGAAAATGTTTTCGAGGTTTCATGTGAAGTACCCTAAAAAATAAAAATATCAGTTTGAAACTCCTACAGTCTCGTGTTCATTCAAATCGAATGGGGAATACAAATTTTTTAAGAAAATCGGCTGAACGGTTTAGGTGCTAGAGTTAACAACAGACTGACTCACTGACTTACTCACTCACTAACACACTTGCTCACTGACTAACAGATGCGCTCACTCTCATTGACTGACAGACCCACTGACATACAGACTCTCTGACTGAACCACTCACTCATCAACTGGCTCTCCCACCGACTGACTCTCTCCCACCGACTGACTCTCCGCTCCCACACTGACTGACTCCCCACGACTGACTCTCCGACACTGACTGACTCTCCGACACTGACTGACTCTCCGACACTGACTGACACTCCGTCCAACTGACACTCCGACCAACTGACACTCCGACCAACTGACACTCCGACCAACTGACTCACTGACACTGACAAACTGGTTCACTCACTGAAAGACGTTTTGCCTCAATCGATTTTTCAGTATCAAGAACAAAATATGGATTCTGGCTACACCAGGTGTTAGAGGATTTTTCCTTTTCTCAATTTAGCAACAGGATTTATCCCCTTTTTTGTTAGCAGAGCCTGGCAATAAGTTTTTCAGGAGAGTTATTCGCCGTTTGTCGGGGCACGATTACGTAACTTTCCCTTCTTACGATGTTTTTTTTGTGAGGCGAGAAAGTAAAAAATAAAATCTGCAGTTCGTTTACCATTTCAAATAAGTTTTCTATAACTAGGGAGCGATAATGTCTAGTTTTCAAAACTTACTAACTTCGCTTATTGAAACTTTTATTCAGCATTCAGCTATTTATAGTTAAATGTTGAGGAGCTCAAGAAAATGTGCGCAAAACGTACTTCTGCCTCAAATGTCACATACAGTTTTTACTGTTCTTTGACTAAATAAATCCAATCAAATCAATCAAAAAGATATTGTAATTTTAGATAAATCTAGAATACTTTGTTCTGACATTCAAGCTAGGTGGGAAAAGGAAAATTATCTTTCAAGAAAATTAACTGCAGAAACGGAAAAATAATACCTTGTTCAAGGAGAAAGTTGAAAATCTGGAATTGGAATTGCACAACTGTAAGCCCGAAGTATGTAAGTCATATGAAAAAAAAGGAATTATACACCTTGAATTAGTAATATTAAGCCAAAAAGTTAAAAACAAAATGGAGAAATAATTAAACCTTTAACTAGTGAGATAAATTTGCAAACTTAGAGATTGCTGTTAATATGGTAAAAGAAAAGAATGACATATCAGTGCTCCTGAGATATGCAATTGCAGTTCTAGCAACAAATTACTACTGAATTAGAATAAGTTTAGGGTAATAATTGTGAAATTATTACAATTACACACGTAGAACAAAACAATTAAAACACGAGAATTAGAATAGTCGATGTAAATGTAAAATACGAAATAAATGAAGTAATATAAATAATTAAAAAGCAAAACTTCAAACACACTGGTATTGATGAGTAACATTGTTTACATCCAAGAAAATAAATTTAATGAGACTTCGAACATTTTTCTGGAATTATCAACGAAAAATTTTGAGGAAGTTCTAAAAATAGGGAAAATTTACATGGAATGGTATAGATACAAGGCCATAATATATACACAATATAAACATTACACAGTATATAAACAATATAAAGAACATTAATCCAAAATAAAAAATTTTGTAATATAATATAAATAGGTGTTTTAAATGTAACGATTATGAGCTCAGCGCAAAATACTGTAATAGCGACTGTCATATAAATACCGCATGAGTAAATATGAAAGAGAAGATTGTAGCCAATGAGATAGAAAACATTGTATAAATTCCATTAGATTGAATAACAAATTTAAAACTAAGATCAACAGATCATTGTTCATTTGATGAACTGGTATGACGTTTGATGAACTAGTGAAATCTACATATTTTATAAAAACCAGCTAAATGCACAGATTTTTTATCATTATTTATATCTTGAATAGATTGGGATAAAGATAATTTTGATGACGAGAAATTGATATGCAATGATTGCCAAAAAATTGATGAATTTTCAGTTGATTATTCAATCTGAGAATAGTCCAATTAAATGTGAGAAGTTTGTAGAAGAATTTTGATGATCTGAAACTGTTGATAGAACAGATAAACAAACCAGATATATTCTTCTGTGAGGAAATTCTGTATGGAAATTCATAATATTAATTATGCTGGATTTTATGAATTAGATAATTATAACACAATTTTTACAAAAAACAACATTAACAGAAATGACAGAATATTTCTGTATGTGAAAGACAAATACAACTTTGATTATAAACAGATCAATATGAATTGTCTATATGCTGTAGAATTACAAATCAAATTTGAATTGAGAGAAATCAAGCTTACTGCTAGGTGTTGAACTCATGACACCCTGTAAAAAGGTTTATTGATGATCAACAATAAAGCACAGGACAATAAGAAAGCAAATCACTTAATATTGACGGATATAAACTTTGTTATATTAAAAGAAAACTCCACTGTAGATATAAATCTTATATAAATAAAGCTACACGAGTTACTGATACTATGTCCAGCTGCAATGACCGCATTTTTTGGCAGAATGTCAAAAAATATTGAGAAAATATAGTCAACAATTTTTTTAATCTGATATTTGGATCATGTTGCACTGTCGTTGAATATAAGATTTACAGATAATAGCAGTAGATAGAATGATATACAGGAGAGAAATTTTGTCAATAATAACTACCATCTATTTGTGGATTCAATTAAAAAAGAAAAATAGGATGAGTTATACAGCATTGATTATACAAATAAGATAACTAATACTCTGACTGTAATACTTAAAAATTATCTAAAAAAAGCAGAATCGCTGCAAGCAAACCTAGGAAGGATAACAAATTATATTATGGAATCTTGTAGAATTAAATATCAATTAAACATGAAGGTAAAATATTCAATTGAAAAAACTCAAAATTAGGTACAATGCTTACAAAAAAAAAATTGTCCTTGTTAAAATCTGTCTAAGAAATACCTACAGCAGCACACTGGGGGGAATCCTACAGCAGCACTTTAAAACCCTTGAATAATGTACAGAAGAGAATATTGAAAATAATACATGGTAAAACAAAATTACATCCTTTGGAGAAGTTATATACAAAGCACAAAGTATTGAATTTAAGTAAAAATTGTATATGGAAACCATTGATTACAAAACAACGGGAAAACAATTTACCATACAAAATGCTCAATCGAAATGCCTTCAATTATTATTACCAAAACGTAACAAAGAAATTGGAAGGAGAACAAATACTCAAATTGGTTATAGTTTTTAACACTATTGATCCTGAGAGATACATCATGTGGTTAAATCCTGTGTCCTGGGCTGTCCTATAGCTATATTCCAAACGTAAAACAAAAACTATTGTAAACATCAGTTTGAAATTGATAAAATCTTGAAGTATTGTCTTTTCTCTTTAAGTCTGAATGTATTTTATTATCATTTGATTGTAAGATGGTAGTGAGAATGGAATTTCAAGAAACCCATGTGGTCCATTTTGTATTTTTGCGGAAAGTAACAATGTTACAAAATACAGAGGGAAATTCAGTGAACTTCATATGACAACAATACTTGTAAACTATAATTATATTTTATTGAAGTTCATATATAGTTCCATTTGAATATCTATTTATTTCTACCTTCATTTTTCAAAATACACTGTGATAAAAAATGATGAAAAATAGTCTAGTTCAGTTAAGTCTTTATTTACAGGAAATTGTACTTGACTGGTTTTCTTAAACACAGGTAATTCAGATTGTTTAACAATTTCACAGCATTCTAAAGGAAATACAAAGTCTTGAATTTGAGAAGACTCATCAATAGAATCATTAACATCGTTATTTCCCTCCTCGATAGAATTTTCATTGCTCAAACTAAACAGTCCAGGAATAAAATCATCATCCCCCTCAGAAGAATCCAGTTCTGATCCAATACTCAAAAACTCTTGAACTTCTAATGGTGAGAGTCGCTGTGAATTTGACATCTACATCTTCTAAACATCTGCATATGTTGGTAACAGCATGAACACTACTTGCAAAGAAAGACATTCTAAACGAAATTGACAATGCCCACAAGTACAAATATCTGATTGCTTCTGGAAAAATTGCAAATACTTGCAAAAAATAGAAGCACACATTAGCGTTTGTCCTGCAACCATCTTAGTAATAATAAAAATCATATTTCCGGTGCCTACGTCTGTCTGTGAGACATTAATAGCCTGTTAAGGACAATAAATGTAAAAGAACATACAACATACATCCATAGGACACAACAGTAAAATGAAGATGACTTATCAGACATGTTCTTACAATCAAAAGTGTTAATAACCTTCCGGTCAATTTGAAAACCTTGGAATTCATTGACAAATTGAATATTAAGTATAAATAATGATAGAATAGCTAATTACTACTCTAGAATGAGAAGTCAAACAAACATTGAAAGTTGTCAAAAGAATCTAATCACAAAAATGTATAGTAATTTATAAATGTAATTTGAACAAATTATGTTCTTAATCATTGCACTAGAGACATTTCAACTGATAGTGCTTTTTGGATTTGCACACATGTATTTTTACCTCAGCACGTAAGGTTTTCAAATTATAATGATTATCATTATGTTAAATAATTAGGTATTTTTGTTTTTTTCATGTTTTTTTATTGAAAAAGTAAACATTTTGAATGCAGCCTTGTCAATATAGCATCCAATAAATATATATATTCTATAGCATATGTAGCCGTATGCTGCATGCATAAGACTAAACACAGTATATAAACAATATAAAGATGATGAATCCAAAATAAAAACATCTTGTTATTAAGTACCCTTTCAAGTTTATATAAAAAAATTACCTCCAAATGTGCTGATCTCTTGAAAGTAATTCAAATAATTTGTTGTTTTCACAAAAGTATCTGCAAAACATTAAAGAATTAAATGGTTATTAAAAAATAAATTATGTAGGTGATTATACAATACTTCTACTGTTCATTAAATTGATCTTCATGGAAGCACAAGAAATATGAATACAAGATAATTGACATCTCAGTGTATCACACAAAAATAAGAAACTCTTCACAAAAAAATTTAACACATATATACATTTTCAAACCTAAATTGAAAAGTTGGTATTTCTTTTCTATTCCTTTAAATAAATGTATCAAATATTGGACACAAGACAGAAGTATCACTAATAAAATAAAATTTAAAACAAACTTAAATATCAACCTCAAAACATCATTATTAAGGCACTTATAACATCTCTCAAGTGACTGTGAGTCATTCTATAACCAAGAAAACAAAATTACCACAAACCAATCTTTGTGAAGGAATAAATGAATATGGAAAGAAGATACATATATATGCCGAAAACTGACCTGGGGCAATGGTATCATACAGATTCAAACTTCGAGAAATTTACCATTAATTAAGTTAGTTTCTTACAAATCTTCTTTTAATATCAGAAATAATCTTCACAATCAATACAATTCATTTTACTCACATCAACAACGTACTGCTTTTACACACCTTGACAATCAAGATAAAAATAATCCGCTAATTACAGTCATCCCTTAATAAACAGAGGAAACGCGCATTTACACTACTAACACAGGTAGATACAATAGCGTACACTTCACAATCAACCTTCTGCTCAAGTCTCATGAGTCTCATGACCTCCTCATGACCACTCATGACACTTGCGTAGGCAAAGACAGAAGTGATGACGCGCCTGTTTCAAACTGTTTTGCTATTTGTAGAGCTAAAAGCTAACCAAGAATTTTTTTTGAAATCCTCCGTACAGCTTCATGAGTGAAAGTCAGATCTCTTTCTACTTACTCGCATACAACTTATGTAGTATTATAATGCTCCTGGGAAAAACGGCGCTTTTTCCAACAGGAAAACTAGTATAATGTAGGGCCCTGATACGTAAACCGGATAAGGCTTGTTCCAAAACGTATCAAATTACTACTATTGACACGTTGTGTAGTCAGAATCCACGTTTTGTGAGTCCTTGATACCGAAAACTTGCTTTAAAGGGAAAATGTCTCTCCTCTCTGTCAGAAAACAAAGCTAGCGGCTAAACCGTAAGTAGGATTTTTAGATTTTGACAACAGATATTTCAGGATCGATCTCGCTAATATCGCGGCCTCTTAAATTTCAAACTGCTATTTAAAATTTTTGGGAGTACTTAACAAGGCACCTGACTTCTCAAAATTTTCTCAAAAACGGCTCAATTTTTTTTATTAAACTTCCGTGCGGCTCGTGGACATATATTCGGGGGTAGGCAACACACATTACTGAACAGGGGGCGGATCCCGGGCGGCCACGCCTGAGGAGGGATTTCGAATCTTTTGTGTGTGTATGTGTGTGCGTGCGTGCGTGCGTGCGCGCGCGCGTGTGTGTGTGTGTGTGGGGAATTTGGCCGCTAGTATAAACATAAAAATATTCGTTTATATGAATGCTTTAAGTTAATTGTGCTGCAATTATACATTTTCCATTTTGTTAATTAGTTAATTTCTTATTATTTAATGTATTGATTAGATGATAATGGAGGTGACAATCCTCATTGTTATTTAAACGGTCCGAACTGTTAATTCAATGATGCATTTTTTCAGTGAATCATACATCAAAATATCGAAAGTGTTTATTATTTATTATGATCACAAATATTTAAACATATTTGTAGGATATATATTTAAAACCTACTTTATAAATTCTTTGAATTAAAATACAACCTTAGGTTTTTGGCAAGATTGAAAGTATTTATAGTTTTCTTTATATCTTTAGCCTATAAACAGGAACTACTCTTTTTCTAGAGTTAATTTGAGTATTTTGACTCATGATTTTAGGTCAAAACTGTTTAATTTCTGAGTAAATAATGTTTTGAAGTAAAATAAAATTGTAAGAGAATTTATTAATGAGGGATATTCACGGGAATGCTGGATATTATGCCGCGCGTTTTATAATACTGAACTAAAGTTCACTTATTTATTAATGTATTTTAATAGCTCAGTTTAATAAATTTTTTGTTCGCTTAATTATTAAATTTCTTCTCAAAATACAAATAAATCTTTTATAATATAAAAGGGATAGAGGAATAAGATAGACAAAAGTGCGCCCCCCAATAAACATTTTTTATGTTGAAAATAGTATTTGATGAGTAGACGGAAAGTATTGAATGGATAGAAAACAGATTTTTCGTCGGATTACAATCACTTTGCCAAGAGTACTTCACACAAATGAAAAAAAAGTGTTTTTTTTAATATCAGTTTACTTTTTGAACCATATTGCGCCTATTAATATTGACTTCAATCGTTCTTGAGATTTTTTATAGATGTTAAGGAAGTTTGGAGAATTTTTTCAGGCATTAATATCCGATCTTGACCCTTACAATCAACAAAAAAGAAGGGAAAATAAAAAACAACATTTTTGTTCTATATTTTACTCTCTCACTACGCAATAGTGAGAAAGTATGTAATGCTGCGCGAAAAAACGGCGAATTTTCGGCAGAAATACGCTTATTATAGGGCTCTGGTAACGAAAAAGTGGATAAATCGAGTAGCTAAATTTAGAAAAAATCCTCTATCACATGGTGTAGGCAGAATCCATGTTTCGTGGATCCTTGATACCGAAAAATCGAATGACGGCAAAACGTCTGACTTCTCTCTGTGAATAACGCTAGCGGCAAAACCGTTCGGTCGATTTTCTCCAAAATCGATATTCCCCAATCGATCTCGCTGATGTCGCGGCTCCTTGAATTTGAAACCGATATTTTAATTTTGAGGAATACTTTACATGAATCCTCTGGAACATTTTCCAAATTTTCAAAAAAACTGCTCATCGTTTTTGACTAAATTTTGTTGTTTAACGTTTTGTTGTAGGAAGTTTAAAAGAATGGTTAGGTCTCATATTCGTTGAAAATCCTGATTCTTCCAAAATTGCAAAAGTTCAAAACTTTTCGGAGACTTCCTACAACTAAAATATTAAAGCTAGAGATTTTTCCTGTAATGAAATTTCTTCCTTAAAGGTAGATTTTGAAATAAGATCATGTACAATTTTTCGAAAATCTGGGTACTTTTCTCGTAATTTTGCGTGAAATTATGAGCCAGAAAGTACGTGCTGTTTTAGCACCACTAGTTTTAAGAACATGTCATGTTCAGATACATATCATAAAATAACTCCGTAAGGCGAGAAAGTAAAAGGGGTGAAATAGAAATTGTAGCCTTGTAAATTCTCTACATTTCCCCAAAATTTCAACCCTACATATCTTATAATTTGCATCCGACCACTCAAAATAAATAATACAGTAATATAATAGTTTCTTATTTATTTTCTTAAAATTAGGTTTTGTTTTATTAATTCGTTGTCGGGTGAAAATTGTAAGGTAAAAGGTTGAAATTTTGGGAAATATAGATAATTTACAGGGCTGCAATTTGTGTTTAGCACTTTCCATGGTGTGTCAGAACATGAAATATTCTTGAAATACGAAGCAAAAAGGTATTTTTTAAAATATTTTTCCATCGTTTTTGTAAATTGTAAGGGTCAAAATCGGATATAAAGGCCTGGAAAATTTTTCGAAACTTCTGTATCATCTGTAGAAAATCGCAATAATTGTTTAAGTCAATATTCATAGCCGTAATGTAGCTTTAAAAAATTAAACATGTAAGGAGCGAAAATACACGATTCTTTGATTTGTACGAAGAACTCCGGGTAAATTGACTAAAATCCGATGAAAAACTTGTTTTCTATACACATGAAATACGATTTTCAATATGATTTTGTTTGTCCCGGGGAAATTTTTTCCCAATTGAGGGCAGATGCCCCTTTCCCCCCCTGAATCCTACTTTTGGCCACGCCCCACCTCAATTCATGTATGTTTGTTGTTGTTTTTTTGTATTTTTATTCAATTTATTCAAAACAATTGCCTCGCTGATATCATTCCATTCTTTCCATGAAGCACGCGCAGACGTGATTTCGAAATATTCTGATTCTAAAAAAGTGTTGCAAATCTGACGCAGATTCAGAAACCGACCCCCTCCCCCGGCGTTTAATATTCACTTACTTACATTTGCGATCTTTTGACATTGGGTCATTCCACGTCAAATCGTCACAGAATACAGACATTTTCAACCCTCATCCCCTCTGAACTCGCTGCTCACCTTCTTTATGATACATTAACTATTTCTGTAAAGTTTCAGAACACACGTTATTGGTTTGTATTTTACGTGTCTTGAAATATTGAAAAATGTGTAGATTTCGGTGCGCAAGCACTCATTTAAATCGCAATGTTTTCCGTTACATCAAATGTACAGCAAAAATGTTCATCCCATTGGAAAACTGATATATTATTTCATATAAAGACATATTCATTAATAATTTATTTTATCCTAGTGTGAACTACTGTGCTGATGAATTATTCTCAAAAATAGGTTTTTAAATATATATATATATATATATATATATATATATATATATATATATATATATATATATAGACACACACACACACTTCAGGGGAACGATTGAACAAGTCACGGCCGGTGAGAGAAAAGGCAGGATTCAGGAGAGTGCAAAGGGACATGACGAATGGCGCGCACGGGGCTGTGTGGCGTGTGTGAGGTGTGTGAGGAAATCGGAGTACATCGAGGGGTGAAAGTGCGTGGAAGTGTTAATATGCGAGTAAACTAGCACTCGGAGCATCGTACTAAAGTATAATACTAAAAGTCATTGCGTTCCGAGCATCAATAAGCACGAAACTGTAAAGTGATATGAAAGCACGTGATGCAGCGGTGTGCGTGGGCTATAAACTATTAGGATAAGGAGAAATCAACGGCTTCGAGGAAGTACATCGCCACAAGGAGACCGAATTCGTGTCCGGACTTTGGAAGTGAACGGTGAAATATCAGAACACAGGGCACGGCACGGCGACCACGTGGACAGCATGCAGTCGGCGGGCGGGTGGCTCGAATACGTCAAGGAAATTAGCAGAGGCGGCTACATTCCCACGACAGGACTGCGGTACCCTCAGATAAGTAACGAAGCTCGTAATATTCGTGAAAGTCGGGTTGAATTATTGCAATCATAAGCTTCAGAGTGTACAATGTGGGGAAAGGACATAATGATGAACAATCACAACCGTGCACAGAGGGAGGGATAGACTGTAACTGGTTAATGTCTGGTAATAATAATAATAATAATAATAATAATAATAATAATAATACTGAATGTAAAAATGTAGGTTGTAGAATATTGGTATTTTATTATTGCATAAGAGTGTGGGAGCTCACGGATGATTAGATATTTCAAACAGCATTGATTGGTAATGATGTTAATCACGTTAACAGCATCCGATTATTAATGAAAATTTGTCTAGTTGTTAAACATATTCATGTTTTTATGAATAAACGAATAATTGTAATGTGTAACTTGGTGCATCGTGAATTGAATGAGAAAATTCAAACCTAAAGCCAACATCCTCCTAATAAAGGCGCTCCCCCCTTGAACGATCCCTTGTCTTTATCATTTCGATCTTGCATTCAAAATTCTAATATGTAGTAAGTACTTGCTTGGTCAACCTCAATCCCTAATTCGGGAAACTGAGGTAAGTACGGTCACTATATATATAATATATGTGTGTGTGCGCGCGCGCGCGTGTGTGTGTGTGTGTGTGGGCGCGCGTGTGTGTGTTGAAGTGCAATATGTAGTGCTAATTGGTAAAAAAAAATTGAATTAGGGATTGCAACGCAATAAGAAGTTATGATCCGAAATTGTTCCACATGCACCGGCGAAGGCGCTCGTTGGCTACCATAAAGGGAAGCACTGTTCTCGGGCGACCGAGTTGACTGGCGCCCGCGGGATCCCGGGGGTGCAAATGTTAACGTTTTGAACACTCTGTGGACAAAACAAACTGCTGAAATCTTCCAAGGAAACAACATGAAAGATCGGGTTAAATATTCGGCGTGGTGCATTCTATTTAATTTTGGGCACTCTTGTCATAAAAAAAACTTTCGTAGTGTTCTTCCTTGGATGGTTAGTGTATGCGAGTATCAGAATTTGTCATCTCAACAAAAATATGCGATGGATGCAGGAAAGAAATGAAAAGTAAGATTGATTCGTGTGTTGTTTCAGAAGGGTCTCCAGATTCACCAGAAAATGCGAATAATGAAGAAGCGTGTTCATTGACGAAGGTACATCCATGGAACTTTTAAACAATGGTCATATAAGTACAGGTGAAACCCCTGTTAGAGTAAAAATATTTAAAGAAAGTCCACCTAAAAAGAAGAAATTTAATAAAATTGAAAAGGTTTTAAAGGAGAAAGTTTTTCAGTTTTCTAATGACCCGCAACCTGGACCATCGACGAGTTCTGATGATGAAATTTTAAATCAGTTAAAAGAGAAATTTCGAACCTGTAACAGAAGTGTTATTAAGTTCAAAATGTAAAGCTTATACTTGATACTGTAAAGTTACTAAAATTATTACATTCTAACTGAAAAAAAAACATGCTGGCATGCATAATATGCTATCCACCCCGAATATGTGACTTTTTTGGTTAGTGCTCGGAATGTTCCGGGATTTCGACGATTAAAAATATTTTGGGAGAAACAATGGAAGAAAAAATGGATGAACGATGGAAGAAAAATCCCAAAATTCGTTCAAAAAGTGTGTGAGAACTGACAGATCAAGTTTAGAGATAATCGTGAAGTCCAACGAAGATTTGATCGATTATTTAATGACAAAACTTTGAATTGCTGACACATTCATTCCTCCTTTCTGGAAAAATAAATACCTACGAGATCGTAAAATATCACTTCAACCTGGAGAATGTATAGCTTTGTGTGATTTTTCTGAAAACTTTTCCTTTGTTACTCAAAATAAAGTGCAAGGGTTTCATTGGAACAATGCGCAGGCCACACTGCATCCTTTAGTTATCTACTTCAGATTATCTTGTTTAAATGAATTGTTCAGTGACAACTTAATAATTGTTTCAGCAGCTGCTTGTTACACGACAGTTTCTGAGCTTTTCAGCGACATATCATTCACTTTTTGGAACAAAGAACTGGAAATTTCCGCCACAGTAGGTATTTTTCTGACGTATCTTCTGCAAAATATAAAAAACAAGAACATTTTCTTACATTTTATCATAAGGACTTTGGGATAAATGCGGAATGGCAGTTTTTGCATCATCTCAAGGAAAATATGCTAGTGTTGGATTAGGCGGGACTCTTAAAAGACTTTCTGCTCGTGCAAGCCTGCAGAGGCCCAGCAGAGATCAGATCACTACTCCCAGAGAACTACTTTCTTGGGCAAAGGAAAATTTGAAAATGTAAATGTTGCTTAGAGAACTAACGAACAGTATGAACAATAAGCTAGGGACTTGGAAGGAAGATTTTCAAGAGCGCTGCCGATTTTAGGCGCACGTAAATTTCATTGTGTTCCCCCAAAAAAGGTGTGCTTGCAAAGAAACTCTCAAGTAGTGAAGACTCATAGCTCATCATGCGTTCTGAGCTTCAGAAATACGCGATTTCACGTGGCAAGTCCGAATTTTTTATCCCGAAGTCCGAACTTATGATCCCATTCTCATCCCAAGTCCAAACTTTTTACACACTTTTTATATGAATAGAACTACAATTTTTTTCGTTAATTTTAAAAATATGTATTTTCTATAAATAATTTTTAAAATAAGTAATTGTTAATTTTGAAACCTGTTAAAAATATATTTCTGTTTCTTCAAAATGGATCCAAAAGGCTCATTTATACGCTTTAAAATAATATATGAACAAGTCTTTTAAGTCGAAAAATGACTGTGATAATAGTTTTTGTTTAGTAATGCGCACCGCTATTTTGCGATTCGTCAGAACTTCAAATCATTGTAAATATTTATTTATTTATTTATTTAGTCAAAAACAGTCAAAAACTGTATTGACGTATGGGGGAGAAAATAATAATAATAATAATAATAATAATAATAATAAGAAGAAGAAGAAGAAGAAGAAGAAACTATTTGGTAGTGACATCATAAGCGGTCATTTTATATATTTAAAAGGGTACTTTAGGAACACAACATTTGAAAAAATCTGAATCTGTCAGGGTTGGGACCCTTGTTGTTTTGATATGGAATGACCTCATTTCATGTTTTTGTACAGCTTTTGATAAATTGTTCTCGCCAAAATATCCATTTCGATGCCAAGTACTCTCCTTATTGACAATAAAAGGCACGGCCAACAATGAAGATTAACTTTAACTTAACTACTTGTGGGCCATTTGTGAATCATACCACGAATAATTGAATTTTCTGGACTTTTCTCGCATTATGATGGATGACTATACTCACTTGATTTATTGATAGTGATTCCGGGCGCGTCAATTACTGACGTAATTAGTCCTGTAAATGTGGTGCATGTTTTTTCGTCAGGAGGTGGCAGTGATCTTCCCCCACTGGATGGCGACATCCGGTGCCGACCCACCGTCGACTAGGGGGTTTCCCCAACCAGGTATCTCCCACCAGCGGGACAAGTTCCCCCGCCATCGGTCTCCCGCTATGTGTGGTAGTCTAGAGCATGTTAGTGTCTGTGTGTATAAGGGGTGAAGATAATACAAGGAAGAGGACGAAAAGATCGCGAGCGGTTCGTGGCCCGTTTGTTAGGGTACTGCTCCGGCATTGGCCTGGTGTTGATCGGAGAAACCCGGTCAGTGCAGCCGGCCACTAGAGTTCTCCTCCAAACAGCGACTGAATTCGACCTAGCTGAAAAGTTAGTGTCAAAAATCCTGCCGCCGTCGGGACTCCAATATAGGACCTCCCGGTCTGAGGCGCTGCAGTGACATCAGATGATGCACTGAGCCATCGCTACCGGTTTTTAATATTATAAAATGCATTAAACAAGTACTGCATTCATCAGGGTAGGCAGTACCTACCATACCTATTCCAAAAATCCGGCACACATAAACTTTATCCTTAGATAGCATATGAGGCGATCAAAAAAGATTCTCAATGATCATGAATGATGATGATATTTTCATTGAAATCTCTGATTTTTCGAAAAATTGCTAGTAGGAGGAATATGGTGATCTGGGACCAGGATGTGCCTGCGTCAATTATCAGCGGCGACGTCGCATCCAGGTCCCAGATCACCGTGAGTTTTGGACGACGTCAGAGGGTGTTGCGTCATCCGTGAGTTCGTGTGTTGTGCGCGCGCCCTGGCGGCGAAGTGTGGTGGCGTGGCGGCGTTGGCGCGCTCTGTGAGCGTGGCGGGAAGGAGGGTGCTGGGTGCGTGTGGTTGAGGTCTTAAAAAATGGGTCAGCGCGAGGCGGATTCGAACCGCCGGGAGTGGCGTTTTCAGTGAGGGGTGTGTGTGTGTGGTGCGCTCGCTAACTCTGAGCTACCGTGACAGACCGAGAAGAGCATCGCTTCGGTGGCTTTTACGGTACTCGCGCGGGGCGTGAGTGCGTGCTCTCTCTCTACACTTACACGTACACATACACGTACACATACACGTACACATACACGTACACATACACGACACATAACGTCACATACACGTACACATACACGTACACATACACGTACACATACACGTACACTACACGTACACATACACGTACACATACACGTACACATACACGTACATACACGTACACATACACGTACACATACACGTACACATACACATACACGTACACATACACGTACACATACACGTACACATACACATACCCACACGCGCGCGCCGCCGGCGCAGCACAGCAGCGCTTGATTGACTAACTGACTGACTGGGAAAAAAGGAAAAATCCCTGCCTGGTGGTGAGAGAAATAGTTGGAAAACAAAAAACAGCAGAGCGTACAAAGATGCATGTTTATTATTACAGCCATATTTTTTTAGAAAAGCATATCCGAATGATCAACACTATCATCATCACCACACCCGCATCACCACAACCATTATCACCACACTCACATAATCAAAACCATCACCACCACCACTTTCGAACATCCAAAACATCTGTGCCGCGACCTACCTTTCCGATCAGTACCGTTAATATTGTAAGTACCGGACGAACCGATTTTCGGCAAAACCTCCAAAAGGCTGAATGGACCTTTTTCGTGAGCGTCCATGAACACCTTGCATTCGCTCCTCACGAACACCTTTAATTCTCTTTCGTGTTGGGCAAAGCGCCTAGAGAGCTTTTTCTGGAGATCATCGAGATCGCTTTTTCTCACGGTTTCCACAGACACAACATCATCATTACCACTTCTCATGTGCTTTCCAACACCACTACCACCACTACCACTTTCGTAAAGGGAATCGATTTTTTCATCGACGTAACTTTTCGTGACGCCGTGACGAGCCCGATCCACGTGTCCGAAGACATCCATGAGATCCATGCAACTGAGAGCTTTGTTTTCTAAATCTGGCAATTTATATAATTTTTATTGGTTTAATTTGTCCGACAAAGACGCGTTTCGACCCACTATGTACGGTTTCGGAAAACCTCGCGCCATCTAGTTCCGAAGCGAAAAAAAATTGTTCGTAAAATTCGAGTTTCGATCCACTGCGATGACTACTCTGTCCGCGCACCCTCTTACCAACATCGAACACCAAAAAAATTCCCGCGGTCGGCAAGGTGCACGTGCGCGCCCTCTCTTAGCGAACGTGTGAGTGTGCGCAAAGTTTTTATTCGAAGATGCGTGTTAAAAGTATAGTGCTGGAATGGTGCACATCGAAACCGCGGGCGAGCTCGAGGAGAGATACGCCTTTCGGAGCGATATAATTAGGTCGACCCACCCTGCCCACCTCCTGCGCATGGAGCCCCCCCCGCAGCGCTGCGCGGCGCGCGCGGCGTGACGCAGCCCAGTGATCCCGAGATTGAGACATAGAGTGCGTCAGCAGGCAGACCGCGTGCGAAACCACGCCCCCAGACATGACGCGCTAACAACGCTCTCTCTCTCTCAACTCTTTACCGCTTTTCATTCATCATTTTTTCTTACGCTGTCTCTCCTCCGGCTTGTAGGACATTATTAAAAAACCGTTTTATTACCAAGATTTTTTTATTCAGAGTCCCATGCTAAATATTGAAGCGAGCTGTAGACGACGCTTTTTTTCGAGTGCGATCGCTGAAAGGATATCCTGTAAGATATTATACGATACTCTATCGCCCCCCGCAGAGGGTGGGACGGGAAGATAGCTTCAGCCGACTCTCAGACAATCGTCAGTTGACCGATCGCGACTTTTACAGAGCGGACGAGTAACATCTCCCTACTGACATGAAACAAGGCGGTCTGTCCGAAGAGGGCCATCTTCCAAGATCATGACCTTCGCACTGGCAGGCTACGTGGAAGGCGTGCGCACGATGTTGCGCCTTCATCCGAACTTGGTATTGTATTTATTTTTTTTGAACCCTCTATTGCATGCCGTTGCCATCTGGCAACAAACCGTATATTTATTCACTATTTAAATAAAACAGTTTGTTTGTGCTTGTTGTGGACATACGGCAACGCACGTAAGTTGGCTGCATGTTCTGGCACACATTTTAGTTCCGTTTGGTTGGCAGAAACAACTGAAGATCGAAAATACATATGGAGCTTGAGTAAGCATCGTGGTTGGTTGCAACGTGTTATTTGGTGATTAAATTTTGCAATTTCAAAGCAAGTGGCTGAATTATATTTTATGAGGTATGTAATACGACACATTTTTAATGCACTGAAATATTTATCTTTGATTTATAGATTGATAAAACAAATTAAATAAATATTTTCGGTGTGTTAACATACGTTAACATCATGCGTAGGTGAATGCAAACATAACCTGTTTTCACAAGAACAACTTTTATATTATTTTATTTATTTTTCAGACATGGCATCCATTCCAACTCATACCTTCTATGGAAATAGAAACTATGTGGTTAGAAACATCCCTGAAGACAGTGATGATTCAGAACTGGAAAGCACTGATGTTGAAGACCACATACTCGTCCCTGATTCAGAAGAAGAAAACATACCAACAGTGTCTGTTGGAACAAATGGCACCCTTATAATTCCAGAAAGTGAGAGTGATGATGATGATGATAATGATAATGCAGATATTGAATGAGATGATGAAAATTGTGAAATGCAAAATAAAAAAAAAAAAATTGGAAAAAAGTGGAAAGGAAAAACAATGGGCGGGCCTCTAAATTCTACCCTTTTATGAAGTAATTCAAGCACCACCAGTAAAAAAATCAAATAGGCTCGCTGTACAAAAAATCCAAACAAATTACTAAAATTAGACAGAGATGAACTTGAAGTGTGGATAGGCATGGTGTATTTCATGTCTATCATTAGGTTACCGTGTACACGAGATTACTGGAACGCGGAAACCAGAATCCCAATAGTAGCAGATCGGATGAGTGTTAATCGCTTTGAACAAATTAAATCTAGTATTCATTTTTCTGATAATTTTAAAATGTTGCCAAAGGGAGAACCGGGTTACGATCCATTATACAAAATTAGAGTGTTGATGAATCATGTGTCCAACAACAATGTTCTTCCCAAATCTGAGTGTTTTATTCTTCATGAACAGATCATCCCATTTAAGGGGCGCCATGTACTAAAACAGTACAATCCTAAGAAACCAAAAATGGGGATACAAAATGTTTGTACTGTGTGATGTGAAAGGTCTTGTGTATAATTTTGAAAGTACAGTGGGAAAAGTGTGCAAGATGAGAATCTTCCAGACATTGGAGCCAGCGGAAATGTACTCAGACTCTCTTCAGTAATACCGGACAAGATGAACTGTAAAATATTTTTTGATAATTGGTTTTGTAGTTTAGAATTACAAAATGAGCTTGCAAAGAGAGGAATTTTTAGTTTGGGAACTGTCAGATCGAACCGGCGGATTCAGTGATGGCATTGTATAGAATCAAAATAAGATCAAAAAATGGTACCATAGAATATTTTTCCATATTTTAGATTTGATGGTAGTCAATGCATGGTTTCTGTATCGGAAAGATGATCTTGCAAATGGAGTCCATTAGAAGAAAACGTTAGCTTTGTCGGATTTCAAAAAATCTATTGGTAGAAGCCCATTGTTTACTGGTAAAAGCCAAGTAAAGAAACAGAGTAGGCCGAGAACTTCTACCATTGAAACTCAGCATCAAGCAAAGAAGGCGAGAGGACCTGCTGCTTCACTGCCTGAGAAAGAAATGCGGTTAGATGGGGTAGGCCATTTACCAATAATGGACCAAAAAGGAAGGTGCAAAGTTCCTTCTTGCTCTGGGATAGTGAGAGTGAAATGCATAAAATGTAAGGTTCATCTGTGTTTCACAGCAAACAAGAATTGCTTTATGCAATTTCATACAGAAACATAATAAAAATCTGTTTAAATGTATTACTTGATATTTATTATTTAAAAATAACATTTGTCAACACCATTTGTGCTCTAATTTATAACATTAATTCAATATAAAATAATGTTTACAATTAAAGTATTTTTATTGGTATATTCGTTGAGTTTCACCCATGGTGTTGCCATATGTTAACAAACCAAAAAACATTAAAAAAATTATAAAATTTACCTAATTAATCTGCCTAAATTACAGCATAGTAAATCCTTATTAAAATCCTATCCCCTAGATATTTTTTCAAGCTCCATAAAAAAAGTAAGTCATGCATTAGAGGGTTAATATTTTTTATTTAAAAATTTGTGTCCTTTTGATATCATTCTCTCTCTCTCGCTCTCTCTCTCCCTCTCAAAGTTTGGTCGTCAAGCAAGAACGGAGTGAAGAATTTTTTTGGTAATTCAATACCTTTTTTTACAAAGCATACAGGATTGTAAATGTGATGTTTGAAAAATGTTTGTATTTTCTTCCATACTTCTTCGAGCAGACGATTTTGGAGGTAAATCAATACGTTGTTTGCTTTGTTATTAGGGTACCCAAAAAACACCCAAATAACATAAATGAGGTTTTTCTTAAAGAAAGGTATCTATTCCCAAATTATCAATATCTGGAGTAAATCTGAAAATAAAAAAATAATCACAGAATGAACATGAATGTAAAATAATAATATTGTATTTTTCTTTACGTACCGTTGTGGTAAAAAAACCCGAAAAGTTGTTGTAAAGTTCCCACATAACTACTCGAATCGTATTTTTCAGATTACATTCTTTTTACGTTTGTTATTTGCAAAAAAACACTTTAGGTATCTGATCAAAATGAAGTGATGAGCTGGATCCCGAGTATTTGTTAAGTAAACTTTCCCACGGGCTGAAGAAAAAAATTGCATCATTGTACTATAGTTTTTCCAAAAGAAAGAAATTATTGAATATAAAAAATATATTAATTTTTTACACTTACTTCACTGCCGCTGGCTTGTAAATAACAATAGGGCATTCGGACTTTTTTGATATTTTCCTTTGATCGGTTGGTTGACATATCAAGCGCTGTCGATGTTGATTACGATGATGTCGCACTTTCCAAAACTTTATCAATTTGTTCAAAATTTATGACAATTTCTTCATTATCACAGATTTCAACGTCCAATAGTTTTCTTACATCTTCTCGTGTTTTCTTTTCAAATTGTTTTCTTTTTTATTTGATGTTTTCAAGAGTACTTAGGTAAAAAACAAAAAGAAAAAAATGATTAGATTGAATTTTGAGACTACAATTGAAATATGTCACTGAATTTTTGTTGTTCAATTGAAAAAAAATCAAATCATAACTTACGGTTTTCGTTTTCTTTGTGGCGTTTCTTTTATTTCCTCCTTCGTCACATAATAATTCCCTTCTTCTAGCTCTTGAGGAATGTCTTCTGTTAAGACCACATCTTGCGTTAAGATTTTCGCTTCCCCTTTGTCATTATCTTCAATTAAATAGCCTGTGCTTTTGTCCATCTTGAATTTAAAAAAATTAATTACTGTGCACTTTCCACACGATACTGCTTGAGAAAAAACCTATAAAATGACACTTTAATGAAAGTCTTTGTATACGTGAGACCCCCACCCTTTTTTACAGTGCAAAGATGGGAGTGGGAGGGACACGTGCGCACCATTTTTTAAACTAACCAATTCGGGGAAATCTCCCCAGAGATCTTTCAGTCTGTCAGATCTGTCAGTCACTTTCAGATGATATGTATTATTATTATTAGACTAGCTGAGTGAGTGGGGGCAATGTGTATAGTGGAGGGGGTATAGCTCTAAGAGTGGAGGGGATGAGCGTTTACAATATAGAGAACGGGGTGGAGGCGGGCGTCTCCGCAGCAGTGGCTCATGGAATGGAGAGGGAGGTGGAAAAGGAGGGGGATTCGAGAAAGGAGAAAGACAAGTTATGTATTCAGGTGACCGAGGCCGTAGGTGCCTTCGCCATCGCAATTTTCCCATGAAATGGAAGAGGTTCAAGAGGACGAGGAGAGGAGTGAAGAGTGAAATAGTGAATATGTGGAAGGAGATTGCCATATCGGCGGTCGACGCCGGCGTGGGCGCTTCTTTACTGACCCACGCCCGGATCGACTCGCCCGAGAACACACAGCGCCATCGTCCATATGCACCGGGGCGTCTTAGCCATAATGGAGATGCTCGGTCATCTTCTCCCACACTCCGAAGGTGAGCGACTACGGCAACGAGTTCATTGCATCCGAAAATCTCTTCAGTCACTACCTCTCCCCTGTGAAAACACTCTTCCCGCTTACAAGCCCAATCAACATCCAATTCCGTCAGTTTCCCCCTCTCCCTCTCTGTGAGCTGCAAGAGAAGTGACTGTGTTTTTTGCCGCCATGGTACTACACTGAAGAAAGTGGTGGTGGTGGTGGTGATGGTTTTGATGATGAGAGTGTGGTGATGATGGTTGATGTGATGCGGGTGTGGTGATGGTGATAGTGTTGATCATTCGAAGATTATCAATGTGTCATACTTATGAGTGAATTGTTTAGATCTACTGAAAAAAGTTTAGCAAAGCTGATGCTCATGCTCTGGATAGAAAGGGATTTTTTCCTTCAGGAATGGATCTCTTGTACGTCTCCAAAGAAGAATTCATTTACCCGCTTATCTCTCTCTCTTTTCTCTCTCTCTCTCTCTCTCTCTCTCAGATCGATGATACCTTTCTGTCTTTCTGCATTCGAATCAGAAATGCTATTGCATCAACTTCGATATGGTGGGGGTCTTTCCTCCCCAATTCATGAAATTATTTTGTGTGCAAAGCTGATCCTCCTGTAGAAAGATAAAAAAGGGCGGTCATCCATTTTTTAGCGTGTAACGAATTCTTCTTTGGATGCGTACACGAGATCGATTGTTGCTAGCAGCTTTTTATTATTATTACAAACATAAAGCGCAATCTCGTGAATTGCTTGTACAAGAGAAACCTTTTGTTAATTGTAACATCAATTTTTTTTAAACAATTTACGAATTTGTCCACGACGAATCCATAAAACGATGCTAACCTACCCACTGTAGAATCTCTCTCTCTCTTTTCTTAGAGTATTGAGAAACAGATCAACTCAATGAAATTCCTCCCCCCTTATGAGAACTTCTTTGGCAGTTGATATGATAAACAAATTGTCAAGGGTTCTCATACTAGTGGGAGGGAATAAAGGCATCCATTACTTTATGAACTGAAAAGAAAAAAAATATTGCGGTTGACAGTCACGTCATGCGGGATCATAGTAAGAAAAATTGATTCCGCGCGATGTTACTGCCCTCCGCATTTGCCTCACCGTCTCATCTATCTCAATGCAAAAAATATGCTGTAAATTGTAGACGACGGTCATATTAATTCAATTTTTTAGAACGATGAGATGGTGTGGCTGTCTTCCATACTTTTCCGTTCACATTTCATCGCAAAAGAAATTTTTTTTGTCTGTACCCCCATCCACACAGACGTGATGCATTAACATTTGTTTCATGTTTTGGTGAACCTCCAGTATTATTGTCTATTTGTATGCTTTTCTAAAAAATATGATTGTAATAATAAACATGCATCTTTGTATACTCTTTTGTATACTCTGCTGTTTTTTGTTTTTCCAACTATTTCTCTCACCGGCAGGGATTTTTCCTTTTTCCCCAGTCAATCATTCATACAATCAGTCAGTCAGTCAGTCAATCAAGCGCTGCTGCGCTGCGCCGGCGGCGCACGCAGTCGTTAGGGTGTATGTGTACGTGTATGTGTATGTGTAGAGAGAGAGAGCACGCACTCACGCCCCGCGCGCGAGTACCGTAAAAGCCACAAAGGAGACGCTCTTCTTGATCGTGCCACGGTAGCTCAGGGCTAGCGAGCGCACCACACACACACCCCTCACTGAAAACGCCACTCCCGGCGGTTCGAATCCGCCTCGCGCCGACCCATTTTTTAAGACCTCAACCACACGCACCCAGCACGCCTCCTTCCCGCCTACGCTCCCAGAGCGCGCCACCGCCGTTAACGTCACCACACTTCGCCGCCAGGGCGCGCGCACAACACCCCCTCACGGATGACGCAACACCCACTGACGTCGTCCAAAACTCACGGTGATCTGGGACCAAGATGTGACGTCACCGCTGATAAGTGACGGAGGCACATCCTGGTCCCAGATCACCGTATTCCCCCTACTATTGCTAATGTTTAATTTTTTCGGCGTCTACTTACAAGTACAATCGTGCTGGAAAAAGATCTTCCTCCATGACTCCAATATGCAGATGTCAAGTACACGTGATTTCTAGGGCTTCAGAGGACAGCATTGTCACCTCTGGTGGCGTCAGTTCTTAGACAATGCGTGCTAATGGCTAAAATATGGCATATGTGTCGATTTTCTTTTCGAACGTCGAGATCATTTTTCATTGGAGGTTTTACTCAGCTACTAATGGTTTAATAACGTTTTTGTGTTGTGCAGGTACACTTTATCGCATTGAAATATTCTACTTTCTCTAAATAAAATTGTATTTTCACGATAACCAAGTTGTGTATATGATAGTGGACTGGGGCAAAAGGAGGCGGGAGAGTCAGAGTAAGCTTTTTTAGATTTCCTACTGTTCCAAGAAATCAGGGAAGTAAAATTAGAGCACCCTTGGAACAAAGAGGACAAAAGTGGATATCTGATTTGCAGTGAGAAAAAGATGTTTGAGAGCGATCCGCAACCGGAGTCAGTAACGAACATCGACCCGGCTGTGCAACGCAGGGGTCCACTCTTTACATCACCTGCATCGGTGAGATACAAGTTTCACCTTCACCCATCGTGTCGTGTGACCTGTCAAGTTCTTTGCCAGAAACTGAACAGTTACCATTGTACAGTGTAAGAAACGCATTGTGGAAATCCCGTTGTATAATTTCATTTGCCTCAAGATATTTATATAAATAATTCATTCAGCCACAATCAATTTTAATTTTTTAAGAGGTTCGCTCGTGGCACATAGCGAAGTCGCTAGCCTTTCACCACTGAGGTCCGGGTTTGATTCCCGTCAAATTTCATATGAAATTTGTTCCAACAAAACGTGTTTGTCTGCTTCACAAGGGCTAGTCCAACCCCTGTGAAGTTTCCTAAACCCTAACCCTATCCGTATTCCTTCCCAATTCTGGCCGCTGGGCAGTGACGCAGGAGCGCGTAGCAGGAGGTGCGTACGCGGAGATGCTATCTGGCAGTACTCTTGACAACTGAATGCGACGTGACGTGACATGACTTACAGGTAATGGAGGATTACTCCCCAGTGCAAAGCGCTCAACGCTCCTTAAGGGGCTTGGAGACGCGTTGCGTCAATTTGTAGACGCAACAAATAAAAAATTGTAACATTTTGTGTTCATATAATGAATAACGTGCAAGGTTTATCATAATAATTTCGTGTCTTCATTCAAAACCCGCTTCTTCCCTTAAGTTATTGGCTGTCTCGTAGCTCAAGAGCGAAGTCGCTGGCCTTTCAACGAGGAGATCCGGGTTCGATTCCCGGACAATCTTATGTGAAATTTGTTTCAACATAGTTTGCCGTGGTTTCTCCGATCAACCCCAGGCGAATGCCGGAGCAAAAAACCGGCCACGGACCGCGCGCGATCTTTCCTACCTCTCCCTTGTCCTATCCTCACCCCTTACACATTCACATTAACATGCACTACACTATCACACATGTTGGGAGACCTGTCGAGAGCTTAGAGCTTGTCCTGGCTGGGGCGGTGCCCCGCTAGTTGGAGATTCCTCGTTGGGAAAAAACCGCTAGCCGACGGTAGGTCGGCGCCGGATCTCGCCTTACAGCGGGGGAAGACCGCCGTCACCTTCTGAGCAAAAATACGAACTGCACGTACGGAATTAATGAGCATAGTAGTTGACGCGCCCAAAATCACTATCAATCAATCACTCAATCGGCTGATTGGTTACTAATTTCTTAACACTTTACATCCCACATATCATTTTTAGCTTTTATAATCTCACTTTATACTTCTCTACATATTTGTGTATAAGTTTTTCTGTCTTCTAGATCACGGATCGTCAGCCACTTTTGATATGCGTTTTTCTTCTCGCGTATCCTTTCAGCAAGTGGCACTCCCAATACGTCCCAGTCCTCTGTTGCTTTCTTTCAATTTCTCCCAACTTTCGAATTCCGCTTCGTGTATGTATTTTGTTATATGTATGTTTTTTTCAGAAAGTCTGGCCATCCAGTTTTATTGTTATTTAAAATCTGGATTTATGACCGATGGATAATTTAATAGTATCCCCGGAAGTGGGAACTTCTAGTTTCTTTTCTGGTTTTGAATATTGATTTTATGGAATGTTTTAGTGGAAAAAATGAAAGCATGCATGGGTGCATTTTAATAGTCATTCTATTGTTTCCCTGCCAGTATGCTTCCATTGTTCAGAGAAGTTATGTGATATTCTGAGTTATAAGAGTTGCTGATGTAATGATGTTTAACCAAAATGAAACACTTTTTTACATAATTTTATTTAAAAGAAATCACATATCTCTGTACGTTGCTTTCGGAGAGGAGTCATCCACATTTTGCAACTTCCCACTTAGCCTTAAGTTATACAAGAACACGATTGATGGGTCTTCTAGTAACCTCACTTTGAATTTAATATCTATGGCTATTTTATTTGATATTTTAATTTTCCATTTTGGAAAGGGATAAGACATTTGGCTCGCAGAAGGAAGTGGTCAGATCCGCACTCACACCTCTACATACCCTACATTCCTCCACTCTGGTCCACTCTGTTTACCAATGATGTAATCAATTATATACTATAATTTCCTTGATGATTGAGACCAGAAGTATTTATGGATACTTTTGTCCTGAAAATAACATTCCATATCTTCAAATCATATTGCTCGCACTATCAGTCTTTCTCCATTCCCAGTCTTTGCGTCTTCTCCAAATTTCTTAACTACATTTCTTCCATGCCGTCTTCCTACTTTTCCATTAAAGACGCCCATTAAATATATTTCCTTCCAGTTTCCAATGTGGTCCAGAAGGTTCGTCAAGTTGGTAAAAAATTATATTTTTTCGTTATTGTCCGTGGGCGCATAGACGGCAACTACGACCATATCGTACCCCTTCACACGTAGATCAACTCGTAGTAGGTTTTCATTAATATCATCCCATTTTTATGCGATGTTTTAAAGATTTGCGTATGGCAACGGATACTCCTTTCTTTGCTCTATTTTCTTTAGTTACTCCGCTGTATATGTGAACGTAATTTTGAATCTCTTCCAAACCCTTCCCTTTCTTTCTAGTTTGAGATAGAGCAACATCTACATTTAATCTAACTCTTTAAACACTTTGGATTCCTTTGTAGCTATGACTTGTGCATTCCAAGTTCCAAAATTCATATACCTATTTCGAAGGCCAAGTCGTCGTCCTCGTAGACTAGCATGATTCCTTGCTTATTGCTTGAGACTCGTGCATGCTTGAGACCCTGCACTCGAGGTGCAGGCCCAACATCTCAACCCCCAACTTGGAGGACCAAGGATTTTTTCTCGAGGTTTCCTTCCTTTTTGATGAGCCATCATCTTCTGCAAGGTAGCAGTTTTTTTGAAAAAGAGAGGTATTAAAGTCTTCCGCCTCTTCTGTCGTTAGAGAGCTGACAAACATCTCTTCCTTCTTCAGAGCCGTTGGCGTCCTTTTCTTCCTCTTCGCTGGTTTTGGTCCACTCCGGATATTTAATTTCCCCATACCCACCAGATAAGACTGAACGAGCATCCCCCATTCCGACACCTGGGGAGGCGCCCGCTATGGGACCAGCAACCCCACACGTGACCCAAAATATTGGTGTTCGAAACTTTTGTCTTTAAGACATTTATGTGTAATTCATTGTGCTAGGCGTGATCATGTACGGTACGCATATTATAGAGAATAATATAAGGGGTCGATGGAGCAAAAAATTCTTTAAAATGGGTTGAAGAAAGAAAGAGGTTGGGAATCCTTGCTTTACATCTATGTGGAGGCAAAGTCAACGTCAACGTCAACATCGAAATCTAGATCCGGTCATGCTGGGAGCCTGGATACCGCGTCTGCATTTGCGCATTGCGTTGTACATCTAGAAATGATATATGAATATTTAAATGAAAAAAAGACCACATCAGAAATTTCTGTCGTGTATCGTAAGGTATTCTGCTCTTGGGGTTAAAAGGAGACACTTATTTTAACTGCCACCGGGTCATACCCAATTGCAGTTGAAATAAAATGTATGCATGTATATAATGGCTTGTGACCCCGTGATAATTGTAACATTTTCTACTGCAAACTACGGTACTATTTCTCTGACGAACTACCGCCTGAATCTTCCAAAAACAATCGTCGATGACGCGGACCAAATGCGCAGACCTGACGCTTTTAAGCGGACGACCTTGTTCAGCATAGTCCCATGTAAGAAATTCCGACTTCATTGGCTTATCAGAATCTCTACAAATTGATTGATGATTCCGGACGCGTCAACTATAAAGGTCCGTACTCCCGTAGGTGTAGTGCATGCTTTTATTGCGGGAGGTGGCAGTGATCTTCCTAGCAGGAAAAAGAGATCCGGCGCCGACCTACCCGTCGGCTTGCTGTTTTTTTCCAAGCAGATATCTCCCACCAGCAGGGCACCGCCCCAGCCGGGACAAGCTCTAAGCTCCCGGCATGTGTGGTAGGGTAGTGCATGTAAGTGAGCGAGTGTAAGTTAGGGGTGAGGATAGGACAAGGAAGAAGAGGGGAAAAATCGCGCACGGTCCATTGTTAGGGTACTGCTCCGGCATTCGCCTGATGTTGATCAGAGAAACCGCGGGAAAACTACCGATCAGAGGAGCTGGCCCCACGAATTCTCCTCCAGGCAGTGACTGAATTCGACTTAGCCATGGTGTCGAAAACTCTGCCACCATCGGGACTCGAACCCAAGGACCTCCCAGCCAGAGGCACTGCAGTCACATCAACTGATACTCAGCGGCACATAAGCCGGTAGTCTGCACAGATGAAATTGTTGAGATCAACGTTTCTTTGTTTGCCTTTACAATATCTCCTGTTCCTTTGGTAAGAGGATGGGGGACATTAGAGAGAGAAACCCATTCCTTTCGACACAGGTCGCAAGGTACGGCAAACACCTGGGAGGGCATTCGGCATAGAGAATTGAGAAAGAAGAAAAGAGAGAGATAAATGGTGACATGTGAAATGAAAAACAAGAGGATGGGAGAAAGAAAAACATGAGAGACTTCGCTGCATTCCTCCCGTCAGGACATGGCCAGACTGGTGCGCGCATTGGAAATTAGTAAAATACAGGGAGAATTCAGGGGGGGGGGATCCACGTTTTCTCTATTAGGCACCCTCAAAACGTCGCAAAATCGGCACAGAAAAATTCCTGCAGCATTTCATAATATTATCTCTTATCACATAGTAGTAAATGAGAAACGAAAATTATGATTAGTGTGTCGAGAGGGTAAGAAATAGCCTTGGGACATGAACAAATGAGCTAGGAAAACCCTTAGATAAAAGAACATAACTTGTCAGATACATTCTGGAATGTGGACTATTAAGTTAATATTTATTTTTTATTTATTTTATGGCAAAAACAGTTAAAAACTGTGTGACGTGAGAAGTGAATTCTGTACGGATTCTCATAATTCTGTGATCCCTACCCTTAGTCATATACTACCTGAATTTTGAATACAGAAAGAAATGAGCGTTTTTTGTATTGTTAACAAAATATTCGCTCCTATGTAATAAAATCTATGTTCAAGGGTAAATCAGCTATAAATCTGGGGTCTTATCGCTCATGTCCTTTGTGAAGGAATTATACTTCCTGCCGACACATGGAAAACGATAATTTGAATAACTATATTCTCTACTCAACTCTAGTAGACGTGCACAGATTTGAAGTCACATTTATATTCAGAAGCAAAACAAGGAGGCCATCTCAGTACTCGCTCAAAGGATCAGGGAAAGTGGACGAGAAACCTGATCGAAATGGGGATCATTGACTCAGAAGCTACCGTACAATACTTGTTACAGGATGTTTAGAATTATACAGACCAAATGGTAAATAATAAATTAAACATAGTTGTTAAAATTAGTGTTACTTTCCTTTTGATGCTCGGTATAGTCTCTAATTATATAGATGTCACTGCAGCGCCTCGGACCGGGAGGTCCTATGTTCGAGTCCTGACGGCGGCAGGATTTTCGACATTAGCCTTTCAGCTAGGTCGAATTCAGTCGCTGTCTAGAGGAGAATTCTAGCGGTCGGCTGCTCTGATAGGTAGTTTTCCGTGGTTTCTCGGAACAACACCAGGCGAATGCCAGAGCAGTACCCTATCAAACGGGCCGCGCGCGATCTTTCCTTCCTCTTCCTTGTCCTATCCTCTCCCTTACACACACACACTTACACTAACATGCACTACACTATCACATATTCCGCGAGACCGGTCGGGAGCTTAGAGCTTGTCACGGCTGGGGCGGTGCCTCGCTGGTGGGAGAGTCCTGGTTAGGGGAAACCCCACTAGCCGACGGTAGGTCGGCGCCGGATCTCGCCATCCAGCGGGGGAAGATCGCCATCTTCCACGAAAAAACATGCACTACACTAACGGGACTAATGACCAAAGCCGTTTACGCGCCCGGAAACACGAAAAAATCGATCAATCAAATTATATAGAGTTATGCAGCAGAAACGATTTTACTTGGGATTTAAGCTTTTCTATTGTATTTAATCGTTTAATGTTATCTGTAATAATACGGTTGTGGAAGAGATGAACTAAGATGACCAAGTGAGAAATATATTAAACAAATAAAGATAGGTATTGGGACAATAAATATGCAGGCACGAAAATCAGCTGCGGATAAACGAGTGAAACTACAGAAAATTAAGGTCTGGACTGAAACTTTCAGAAGGAATAAGAATGAGAAAAGGGTTCATTAATATATTTGAAGCTTATGAAAGGATTATAAAGGTATTATGGATTGAATACAGGCACTCCCAACTATTCGGACTCCCGAGATTTTCTGGTATTTGCAATGAATTTCTTCTCTCTTAGAAAACTTTGGGTGCCCCCCCTCGAGGGTGTATCTCGTTTCTGCTTTCCTTATTCAACCGTCTTATGTCACTCTCTGTACTCATTATGAACTTATAAGCAATTTTTCGTCAGCTCTTACCTTTCATATGGTGAAATACAACCAACTGACGTTCGAAAGTCGTTTTTCCCTCTACGACCCATGTTGCTCCTTCACAGTTGTTCGCACTATCCAAACCCCTAGGTGACAGAGCTTACTGTCGCTGGTTCATGGATGACCTTCAGCATTCGATGTTCGTTGATTTCAACGGTTTCTTTCTAAACTCAAAAAGCTGATATTACAGATCAGTCGCACTCTGTCCAAATAGTATTGAGCCACACTGATTTGTATAACTGATGATTAAAAAGGATGATTACTTCGTAGAGCCACTTTTTTTAATAAGTAGTTTTCATTGTTTTTGCGTCTAACTCAGATATATCTAAATTATGCTGAATTAAAATGTGTAAAAAAAATGTGAACGGAAGTTCTTGAAATTTGGTGTCCGAATAGTTTTGAGAGACTATGACCAAGTAAAATTGGGAGGCCTCGAAAATGAACAATATATGGTTGTAAGCCTTACCAGCTTATAACCGCTCATGAAGTTCACTGACAAGTTTTCAAGTAACATGACAATTAAAAAATTGTTTTTAAGCTATGAAAGCTGTATTAACAGAAATACCTAAAATACAGGAATGTTTCCGTTTAAAACGATAAAGCATTGATCATTATTGTAGCTTCAAAAACGAAATTGGGCTAGTCACGACTCAAATCCTCTGATTTAAAACTTTACAAGAGGAAAACGAGGTCTTACCCTTTTAGGTAGACAGGTAGGTCTATGCCAATGACAAGCTTCAATTTGTATTTTAGAGAAATGCCTATAATAAATACACTCTTAAAGACAAAGATCTTTATTGGACAAGTGAGATATTTTACTTTACAAGACAAATCACAAAACACAACTTCGATATAATTTTAAGCTACAGCAGCATCGTTTTTTCCTTTGCTTAAGATTCAAATAATATGAAAGAAATGTTTCTACTACAATATGCATATCTCCCCCACCGACATGTAATCTTGCTTTATAAAAGCAGCAGTATTAAAAGTCTTCTGTAAATAAATTTTAACAAGCAACATAATTTCATGATATAGTCTATTAAGAGAATGGATTTAGCTTTGGTAGCCTTGTCTCATGCTTTGATCCTGGAATGGAGGGACAGAGCCTTGGGTACACAGGAGTGGAAACACTTTTCAGAAAAATAACAGCTCTTCCTTCATTCCGGGAGACTTTCACAAGCTGTGCAATGGTGCATGAAAAGTAAAAAGCTACCAAGGCTTTCACAGCTCATACAACATGCACAAGGAAAGTCGTGACATATGACATCATTATGCCCTATAAATGCAATGAATGGGCAGCAGAATCAAATAACTTAGAAAATGTAGTACTTAATAATCAATGACAATCGAGGAAATTAAGTTCCAGACATACAATTTTAATTAAAATCCACCTATTATAATGAAAACATTCCTCTCACTGCTTGACTGCATTTGAAAATCAATTTTGTAAGATATTCAATTACATTTTCCCTCTTGCAAGTGAAAATAGTTTGCTTAGAACAGCCCTGAGCCCTTAGTAACCAGAAATTTTAACTATGATGGTGAACTTCCTGGTTGTATGGCTGTTCTAGACAAGAACCATGATAACTCTAAGAGGCACTGAATATCTTCTCAGCCTCTGCTGTAACATTCAAGAGGCAACTGAAGTAACAGAACATGTACAAGTGAACATATTTTACAATAGGTAAAAAAATAAAAAAAAAAAAGTTTTAACATATGCCGGCTGGTGTGTACTTGCAATATTTATTACTCTCAGCTCAGTTCTATCTTTAACACACAATGAAGTAAATATGTGTAATTACTCTGAAAACTGTTCCCCACCCTCCATCCCAAAAGAGGGACAAGATACACACAACAAATCCAAAAGAGTTGCTGAGCTGTGAAAATATCAAAAGTTTAAAAAGATTCTAGCTTAGTTTCTTTCTAGAACAGTACATATTATTTTTGTCCTAACTGGAATATACATTTAATTCCATGTGATGTGTAAAGTCAATGCAGTTCATTGAATTGGAGTTTGTTTACAAAAGCTATCCAATGTACTCTTTTTTCTTTGATATAAACTCCCAATAGAAACTATTGTAAATACAATAAACTATAAATTTATGGTATTCTCAAGGGACTTCTCTGCATGGTCCATAGAATTCCAGAGTTCCTATGAAAATACTGCCAAAGAGCACTGCCTGATGGGAATATTCAAAAGTAGAATCCAGAATGCAGTGCCTCAGCAACCCATAGGCTGCAATAGACACCTTCGAGATGTCACATTCAATGATGGATTTTAATTCTGCATTGATTTCATTTTTGACTAAAAAACACCCAAAGATCAAAATGTCATGTATAATTTAATTTCAGATACATGGGCACTTCAGTGTTAAACTGACAATTCCTTCTCTATCTACGTTCACAACCACAGAATACTTTAGCCTCTTTATCTGTCAAAGTTACAAGACACTCACTGTGCCAACAGAATACATATTGTTTCCACTTCCTATGGTTAATCACTAGATACTTCCAAGTAAAATAATTTTTATTATTTTTAATATTATCAATACTGCAATATAACATAAACACTGATGTACTGTCTTAGCTTAATACACCACATGGCCACAAATTCTCTAGATATTTTGGAAATTAAATGCAAGCACAATTCCTTCTGACAGGCCAATAAATATTCAACAAACAACTGGGTTTATATCATATTAATGAGGATACTTAATCACATTGTAAGCCACCAATAGTTTTTGACATGATTTAAGTGATGGTAACAGCAGGATATAAAGCTAGTAAGTAATCAGTTCTCTTTCATTACACACACATATCAGATACAGATGCATGGTCAAGAATACTTTATATTCCCTAAAGTATGAATCATACAAAGTTCGCAAAATTCAGTTTTTTATGTCAACTGCATACATTACTTCCCCCCATATTTAATGAAAATGATACATGTTCAAGCATGCATACATCCACTCTAATGGCTACCCTTCCACACAAGGTAATACATCTTACATACAAAATGTTATGCGCTTGAATACAAGCTACACACTCCAGTTTTAAGACAATGGCTGACAACATATTTTAAATGAATATTTAATAAAACATATAATTCTATGATTTTTGGAGATAAGGGGCATAGAGCAGCTTTGTTTTATAACAATTTTCTGAAGAACTGTCTACTACCTCTTTTGCTTCTTTACTTCTTTAAACATACAAAGGATGAATTCCATATAGGTTCGTTTCAGGACACGAGAAATAGAAATTTTGCTAATGCAGGTAAGCTTGCAAATTCTAGGTTCTCTCAATTTCTATGTTATATTACCAAGGTGACACAACAAACAAGTTAATGCAATCATATTAATTTCCACATCAAATGATGCTTATTACAATGCACTCCACTATACACATCACACTATTACACAAGGTTTTATCTACACAAATCAAGATCTCTACCATACAACTTGCACACTACATTTCTTTTCAAGAATTTAAACACAAATATCAATTTGGGGATAAAAGATATAGATACAAAATAAATGTAAATAAAATTTTAAAAAATTATATTGTATATACTTTTATGTAACAAGGATATTGCAAATGTTAATTGCACAACAATCTGATGATTTAGCTTTTGTCATTGTCTATAAGCAAGTCAGCCACATCTGCAGTATTCAACTGCTTCAGGAAAAGTGTAGCCATGTTTTCAATGAAGCATGGCAGCCAGCAGGTGACATATATAAATTAGAATAATAATCAATTACGACATAACAGAAGAGCTATGTGAATGAGTGGAGCACGCAAGCTCAATTAATGTAGTGTCACTGGATCTATTAGTTTCTCATGTGGTCCCTATAATGCATCACACATACACACACTCATGCGCACACACTTGAAACAAACCCTACAGAACATTTAATGCAATATACAAAAACAAAGCAAATCCATTACAGTATAAGAAGAATGGGTCATATGCTTATAAATCAGATGCATTCACTATAAATATTCGGCTATAGAAGTACACTAAAAAAATACATCAGCAATTCCTGAACTCTAAAATATTTCATGTACAAATACATGTCACAATAGAATTTTCTAAGACTTTGAAGAGGTACAAAGGCAGGTGCAAGCTTCCATTTCCAATTTAAGATTTTCTGCCTTTAAACCAGATTTAACACATTGAAAGGGAAAAATTCTTACGAGTTCTAGGTGATTTCTGAATGCACTCATCCACTTTCTAAATAGAGGACATCCCACAAAAATCTTGCATCTGTATTTCAAAGTTTGTAGATAGATAATTCAGTTCTGGGTCTGTAGCTTAACAACTTTTAACTTTTAGTTCGCAGAGTTCATAAACAATTAGAGCACAGTAGCACACCTCTTGTAAATACATATTTCACATCAAGTACCTAAGCTTCTGTATCTATATAATGTGCACATTTATCTAGTAAGTTCTATATTATCAAACTTATAAATGAAAGAAACTGTACGACAGGGAAATAACCCTGTATTTGGTTACTTGGTTATCAACCTTTTATTTACGTAGAGAATAGGAAACAGCATTGGCAGTGTTATCTTGTCAGGAGAAAACTATCACACAAATAAAAACGCCAGCTTGTCCCTTTTAATATTATTTTTTCCACCATATACACAAGTAAAATGAACAATACTAATAAAATTTTGCACTAATCATTTATGAACACTTAGAGAATAATACAATGTTTTATTTTAAACAATTAAATTATACAATACATAAATATCAAATAATTCATTTGGAACATTAATAATCAGCGTATTTATATAAACTAGAGGAGTAAAGCATCATACGTAGATAACATAAGAAAAGGAGGAATAATAGAAAAATGATACTGCTTGGGCACATCTCATCCACCCACATGAATCAACATGTCACATTAAAATCCTCTGAGGTATTAGCACTCCATTTCGTAATATGTTCCAATACGTATGGAAACATTAGCACAACTACACACTCCAGAAGTTTTGGCAGAAAATTTCCCTAATATAAACCCACTGACTAGAGTGCAAACAATTACAACACTACATATTAGTAATAACAAGGAAACAAATGAAATTTAAAGAATACACGTCCTATAATTCAATTATATGTGGTTTCAAGGCCTGTAACTGAATTCCATGAATACTCCATAACATACTACACTAGGTAGTTTGCACTTGCAGCATTTTTATCTGGTATTGAAACAGTTCAAAGATTAATGATTAATTACAGCACTGACACAAGCTTAGCATTTGTTTTAATAAAATGCCACTTCCATACTGAAGCTTACAGTTCGAACATTCATACCATTCCTCCTCTCCCAATTACCTGCAACATGCTTCCATCCTTCATTTTTTTGACTTTTCCCCTCTTCCCTTTCCCTTTTTAAATGACAGGCTGTTAAACTTTCATAAAATCATCTCTGGTGAAATTGTACCGCAATGGCAGTGTTGTGTTTGCTAGCTGGACATTTTAAGACATTGGGGTCAAATCCCACCATTGATGAAATTTATTCTTACTCCACCTTTAAATGTCTAATAATTCTCAAAAGAATAAATGAAGTGTTTTGTGCGAATGTCCAGATCAAAGCACCCGATTTTCTGTGCTAATGGCCTCCACACAAAATGCTGCTCCGCTTTTCAATTAAATGAAGACTCCCCTACAAGCAGAATGCTTTGTCACAGAAAATATTTTGAAGTACAGAGTCCAAAACTAAGCTGTTAGGACAGCTTCCTAGCAATTATTTCAACGTAAACAGCTGGTCCAGTACCTAATTTTCAATTGTGTGTGCATGTACTGTCAGTCATTATCAAGAGTGAAAGTTGCCCACTGTCTTTGCAAAACAATTCCAAGCCTCCAATCCACAGGAACACAGAAGTCCACCTCTGTACAACAAACAGAATCCATAGAGACATGTTCAAAGGTACACGATGCATAATACGAACCATTCTTTAGATTAACATTTTCTGATGAACGTTTTCAATTTTCCTTAGTTCTAATTCTATCATATAATCACAGTTTCATGCCCCTACGAGAAAGCTGTTAAGCAGAATGAAACAAAATAGCAAGTCTCTTTGACAGTTTCAATAGCTGCTACATTATTAATAATGCTTCAACCACCGTTTTCAACAGGAGCAGTCTACCTATGGTTACTAGATGGTGCCTTGTTAACAATCCAATCAAAGAATTGTTCAATTGCTGAGAAAAATTTTTGAATATGAGGCCATTTAAAATTTCCCCCGAAAATAAAGTAGAAAATTTCTTGGAAGAGCATTCACTGAACCAGCTAAGAAGAAACAATTCCTGCCAGTTCATGGAATTGGTAGAGAAAGTACTGAATACACTATCTAAAGCAAGCAGCATTGAAAAAGCTCTTGGGAGTAAGGCAAGCAAGCACCTACTTGCATTATGTCAGCAGAGTCAAAATAATCACATGCAATGAAAAAAGCATATTTCAGAATTAACTACAGCACTAAGAAATGTAATTATTTCTATTATTACAATTTCAGCATTTCAATTGTAGAAAGTCTGATTCACAACTACAAGAACATGCGTTGTTCCTTCCACAATAGCTCAACTCCCAGCTTTCATGGATCAAGCAGGGTGACCCACGGACCCACATACACTGCCACAGCTTCCAAATTTCCCAAGAACATCACTCAAAACAAAAATGAGTAAGACAATGCCAGAAGAAAAGAGTCTTGAATACTCAAACAGCTGAGTTGGGTAAAATAACTCTACAACCATCCAGGGACTCGAACCTAGGATAATTTTTTTAAATTTTTTTATTAACTTTCTAACGAAATCCATGCTTCAAACACTAAAAACTGTTCTGAACACAGAACATATCTTAAATTGAGAAACCCAATTTTAAATGTTTCATTGAATCTCACTACAGTAAATTTGTGGGAAATGTAGCTTTAATCATTAACGCACAAACTGTTCCCTAAAAATTGAAGCTCAACAGGGGAACAAAAAGTTGCCTAATTTCAAGACACCATCATTTTGGGCAGAAACAAAGTTTAAACACCACATGAAATTCACAGATTTCAATAAAAATTCAATCTTGCAAAACACAGGTTAAGGACTAAGCACACTAATCACGAAACTACCACACACATCATCACTGGACCAATTAACTCACACAAATGTATATGATCACAATGTTAAGACAATTTGAGCATAAACATCGTGATTTTTTTTAAATTTTTAATTTTATGACAGGTGATTTAAAATTTCCAAACTTTAGTTCGGAACAATGCAGGGGAGGGAGAGGAAGCCAGCTCCAGACCAAAACCTGCCGTATGTACATATCATACATGGACCTCATAGTTCAACTACATTTTGGAACATGGCTCCAGAATTTTAATTGTTTGGAGGCTACCAAAGAGAAGGTCAAATACCTGTTACTGACAGAAAATTATCACATGGATACAAAAAACTACTACTACTGATTATACAATAACATGTTTCACTGAGTCTGTATCAAGTTAAGTGCTGACCGAAGCAATATTCTTAAATATATATTTTTAATTTTACACAACTGTACATGTCCACAACTAGAAAATTGGCATGTGTATTTTACCAATCGACAAGATAGCTCTTTACGGAAAACAATACTCGATAAACTACTTGCTTTTGCTGCTAACAGAGTATTATCTGTTGCACCATGAAATACACAGCAACACACAATTCATTCATGAATACACACATTTATATATTTATATATATGTATATATATAAAAAAAAATAATAAACACATTCTAATGAGGCATTTTAGTCATTTGTACAGATGAAATTAATTCAAGCTCTTCTAACATGTTGAATGGGGAGGGAGTAATTAGGCATATAAATGAGAATTGAAAATCTTCACTAGAACAGCAGATATTACTTCAACAGGCTCAGTATATATGTATGTGGCATGTTCTGCTTGCTTTCTTTGGTTTCAATTTGTGCGGTTCGAGTCCCTGGTTCTTGATTTCATTGTGAACATAACCACACTTGTTCCATGTACATATCAAATGGGCCTACTCAAGCAATACATAAAAGTCAGCCTTGAGTATGACAAATTCACTTAGTGAAATTATACCATTCCTATATCACGTTCAATATCAATGCAGAGAAACCATACAGTCAAATTCTTATTTCAAGATACTCTGCTAACAGTATTACATATAAGTGATTGCAAGCCCAGATACCTTCACATTTTCCCATTTTAAATTATACCATATTCCTAAAATTATCTTTTATATTATTCCATTTGTATAAATGACATGCATGCATTCTCTATCCAGATCACCTGTCACACATGCGCGTGCACACGCACGCACGCACACAGACACACACACATTCACAAAGACTACAGTCAAAACAAAAATGTAATAAAAAAACGCATGTGTAAATTCTATCCATCTCGGCACAGGGATACATTGAAGATAACTCCCTTCCATTTTGTTCTTTTCTTGCAAAGACAGTTTCTCCCATACTTAATCAGTGTCGATAAAATAAAAAAAGATTTAAAAAAAGAAGAAAAAAAAACTGATGTATTCGACACTTCTTGGTGATTTTTGGTTGGGTTCCTGGTATTATATCTTGTTTATCATGGTTAATTCCAGATTCGAAGGAAACTGTCCCATGAGCCAGTTGCTACAGCCATACCATCTTCTGTGACGCCCAAACAACTCACTCTGTTGTCATGACCAGCCAAAATGCCTGAAACACATTCACATTACATTTAAGAATGTTAAACACATAGGAATAAAAAGAGTATCAAGTAAGAACAGAAGCTCTGATTTAAATAAGTTCATAATAGCTATTAGAGATTTTTAAATTGAACTTGCCTGCACGTTCCGTCTTCATAGAGTCCCACACATTGCAGTTAAAATCATCATAACCAGCCAACAACAAGCGACCAGATTTAGAAAATGCAACTGATGTGATGCCACAGATAATGTTGTCATGAGAGTACATAGCTAACTCTTGGTCAGCTCTAATATCAAACAGGCGGCAGGTCGCATCATCACTTCCAGTAGCAAATGCAAACCCATTGGGGAAAAACTGAAAAAGTAAACAAATTAACACTATCAACTGCACAAAAGTATTTCCTCCTGAGAATTTGATAAATTATTTTTAATTACTTTCAAGAAAATACATTAATTAAAATATTCATCAGTCAGAAATAAAAAAACAACAAAATTACTGAAAAATTGGTCAACTCAAAGTCATTTGAATGAACACGAACACACTTTGTATCTACTCCTTTGGATTTCTCAAGTAAGAGAAGAAAGGACTTGCAATTCCAATTACTCAAATACATTGAAATGTCATAACAAATGCTAATATAACAAAATTTGTATTTCACAAAATTAGTTTCATGTGCCACCTATTTACCTAATACTTTTTTGCATCTAAAATAATCTCACAACAAAATTCGAACTTTCAGTTATTGTATTACAATAAATATTTTTTGTATTATTAATTTCGTCTTCTGCTATAATGTTTTGGAATTTATTCACTGCAAGTTCTTCTGGTAAATATGTTAAACGTGCACCATTTTGAATCTTTTTGTACGTTCTAATATAGATTTTTGTGAGTTCATTGATCATCAGAGGCAACAGTAACAATATTAATTTTGAGAAAAATAAATATTTTTTCAGTTGCCTGTAATGTAATATAAATACAATGAATAAATCACAATTAAAATTATAGAGTGAAATTATATATTTATATATATATCTATATGTATATATCTATATATATCTATATCTATATATATATATAAATGTATAAGTAGTAATTGAAATAAATAATATTAAAATAAAGCAATAAGTGTGGAAGTGTGAATGTGCATTAATTGGAAGGCAAAGTACCTTTTCCTATGACAAAGCAACTATAATTGTAATTTAACAAGCCGATGAAGGGATTGGAGACTATGCTTTCAGAACATTGGATCCAGCAATTCATAGCTATTACTTAGGAATTTTTGTACAATTTGTACAATTCAAACAATGTACAATATAAAATACTAGAATTAAACAGGTTTCATTTATAATTTATGTTGAAGTAATGCAAGAGAATTACTTTCATAGAAGTTCTTAAGAAATTATCAATTCGTTATAACAAAATTTCACTATAGCAAAGAGTGAACAGATGCATGAAGATATACAGGAAAGGGAAAGGGAAGACTAGTGTCAACCAAAATGCTCAAATGTACGTGATGTATTAGTCATTTATTCTGGTGGCCGACATTTCCAATAAAAGCAAGTGTTCCATGAACATGAATGTGCTATTTTAAGTAAATCAAGAGCTCAAATAAAGCAAGCTAAAATTACTGTTTTCTCCTCTAGAGAAAACACATTAATTTGCAATAAAATTAATAATAATAAATGATGATGATAATAATAATAATAAATGAAATTACTTATAATTATGTCTTAAGTTATTTATCATACTTTAGAAAATTATCTTTATAATTAACAAACTACCCAAATTTTGGTCCCCTTACATTCGTTACTAAGTTCACTGTATTTAAAAAAGAAAAAACACTACTTATTTTCAGGTAATGATTAACTTACTTTAACTAGTAGGGTAAAGGTCAATAGGGAACAGCAAATAAATGGATGATAGTGTATTACTTTTTTATAAATTTTGTTGTGTACATGGTATGATGGGCATTTGGAATGTTTTACAGTATTGCATGATCAATATTTTATTACCGCATGAATATTTTACTGTACTGTACTGACCATGAGGTTTTAAGCTATCATATCTAAAATCAGCTTAGCATTAGAGTGTGTGCCCGCGATGCATCTCTGCCAGTGTTATCCCTTGCAATTAACAATCCACAGAGGTTAAATGAATTTGTCAATATAAGTCTATTTTCACCTGAAATTTTCATGACAGCAGCTGTTTGGTTTTTGTAATGTGTATTATTTACTTAAAATTATATTAGCAACATATTTTGTGTGTAGACTATTGCATGTAATTTTCAAATTCAGTTTATGATCTCATCAGTGGTTATTGTGCACACTGAATGTGACTACTATTTTTTGCCATGTTCCAACAACATTACCAAGCTGAACCCAGCCAAAAGCCAGCACAATGATGACATTACCAAGCACAATCCTGCCAAAAGGCAACATTTAGGTAATAGTTTAAATAGAACTGAAATCAATTATTCAACCGATCTGTGTAGTATGCAAGTACTGAGCAAAGTGGCTCAGGGCGTAACGCACAGACTTCGCACTCGGGAGGCCCAGGTTTGATCTCGTGGCCAGCCATCCTGACTGGGATTTTCGCAATTTCCTCTTAGTCATGCAGGTGAATGCTGGGATGGTTCCCAAATGCCATGATCATCTCTCATCATACTACCTATTAATCCACAGGCCGACATCCAACTGCTTTGATTATCCTCTTAGGCAGATCACCAAAGATTGCACACGATATAAGTACTACTTCAACTAGTATGCAAGTATTGCTAAATCAATTCATGTAGAAATTTGTATTTAGCGATTTCTAATTTAAAATTTGAACTGGTAAAAAAGAAAGGACTGATAGAAAATCAACAACAACCAAATTTGACTACATACAAGAAACAGGACTTCACTTGCAGCAATACTCTATTTTCCTGGCTGACAATTAGGAACCCTGCATACTCAAATACAAAATGACCCCCTAATTTTGAAGATGTCGTTTGAGAATTCTTCCCCTTTTATAACTATTTCTTACTATTTAGTTAACATAAAATCACTTGTTCTACTGACTAGAACATTGTCTTGTTGATATTAAATCTTTTTGCATGAGCTGTCACTATTTTCTTGTTCTTTGAAAATCATCTATAATTTTTGGTCACTACCATATTCATCTTCCGATGTGCGTTTCTGGTCCTCCTCCCAAGGCAGACCTCCCTCTCCCCCTGCCCCTGATTTTTTCATGTTGAATTTGCATTCATAGGCTCATCTGATGCCACCAACAAACCTTCTCTTTTGCGTCACCAGATTTTCTTTGCCCGCCCTTACTCTCAGCTGCTTTAACAAATAATTACAAATTCACGTCATTGAATTGTGAACTAAGAACTCTTAAATCTCAGTATTTCCATTCTGAGAGTATTGTGGGGTATCAGCAATAGTCTGTATTTTTTCACACTGGATTTCATTTACAATTCCATTCGTTTCAGATTCTCTCCATATTTGCCAGTTCAAAAATATTGGCATATTCTCAGTGGGTTCCTAGCTTATTGTTACGCCAGCATTTAATTTTCTTGACAACAAAAGAATTGTCAAAACGTAGATTCCAACGAACATGACGGCAAATAAATGATTCTTTTTTTTCAAATTAGATATTTGGGAACAAAGTGTCTTATTTGGGCGAATAAGGTCTATGAACTACTTCCATTAGTGTGCATTCCCAATTGAAATTAAGCTTCATGCTCTGAAGAAAACTACTGTAAGTTTGAAAACAATCTTCAAGTTTCAATATTAACACTTTCAATCCCATGCCTCAGTGTGGTTCAGGCTACTGTTTTAATCCTAGTGGAGAGAGCCTGAGTATAACTCTGGTACTACATGTACCATGTTTTGCTAACAACAAGCAATGTTTGGTCTTTGATTATATGGAAAATCTTCATCAAGCTCCTTGTGGCCCTTGATGTATGTATATATGTATGTATAAAGTAGAGTTGGACAAAATGCCTTTTATTATCAATCTGTCTTGCTAGCTTTGCTTTCGCAGTCTTGAAACCTCCAAGGACATGCTTCTTATATGCCTACGGAAATCTGTATGTTGGTCTCCGTCAAGAATTGAAACTATCGAAACCACTCCACACTCAGCTGTTCTTGGCAATCGAGGCTGCAACTTTCGCCACTCAATGGAAGTACGTGATATAAAGTCTCCTCGCATTGTGATTGCAAAACTTTCCATTAATTGTAATAGATTAATTATAATTGCAAAAAATTACAATTTCAATTAATCTATTAATTGGTTGAAAAGTAACAAACAATCGATTAATTGGAAATAGTTTTAGAGATAAAACAAAACAATACAATTTTTGGAATATTTAAAAACAAAAGAGACTGTGAAAAGTAATTTAAAATCAACAATAAAATACAATAAAAATAAAAAAACTAAAATAATATTTCTCTCTTCATTTTACCTATGCATTACTACTAGAGAGTGGAAAAATATGTAGTATGAAATGTCAAAATATGTACATAAATATGTAATGAAAACAGTAAGAATACGTAATAAATATGTAAAATAGGATATTATATGTAATCTTAAAATACATTTACATTATTATGTAACTTGCTTTTATAAAAAAATTCTACGCAAATTTTAAAAACAATGCAAACAGTTTAAAATTTGTCACTAACATACAATTTTCCCATAGGTAGTTAAACCTTCACAAATTGTTATCCAGGATTATAGTTTAGCAGTCAGATTAGACGCAATAGTAGCCATCATACAAACAGGCGATATCTACAACTAGCAAACAATCACAACAGCATGGAATATTTTCATTGAAGTGTAGCATGACAGCGATTGCCAAGATTTCTTGGAATTTAAGGTTAAAGGTCGCCGAATGCAGCGTCAATGATACCTCACACCTAAAAGTGAAAATGATCTGCTGCTGCCATGCTCTTCCTGCCTGAGATAACTGAAACAGCCGTGCGGAATTGTAAGAATACCCGAGTGAGTCTTCATGAAGCATACCTCGAATAGAGTGTGCAGTAATAATATAGGAAAAATTGCTGTTCTTTTTGAAAATACTTGTCATAAAAATATGCAAGAAAATCGAAGATTAATAAAATGAATATATAAAATAATAAAAATGGACCTGCTGTTTATTTGCAAATAAGCAACGAAAATACTACACGAGGCAAAAAGTTTACATTCCCGAATTACATATGAAAGCAAAAAAAATATGCTTTGAGGGAGAAATGCAGTTCATACCCAATGGAATGCTGTTTAAGTTTCTTACAAATTTGAATGTAAAGCATATTTATCAAACACACTAAACATTTGGTATTTATTTCATTATATGATAAAACTTATCATCTAAACAAAATTGAGTTGGGTACTGTTCTTCCCTGTGTGAAAACGTCTTTTGGTGACAGAGCACAATTGATTGTGGAATCGTTGATGTAAGCCACCATAACCTCTGAATTGGGTCAAAGAAATCAGGCACCAAACATTGGTGCCCATTGTAAATTGGTATCCATTGTAAATCAGCCTATTCAACTCCTTATTCTATCACTACACATGAGTAGAGTTTTCAATAATTTGAAATGCATAATTCATTATCATTTACTACACGTTATACACCATAGAAAATGAGGAGAATTAATACATTGTTGGGCAATAGAAAAATGTGTAATATTGTAATTTAACATAAGCCTAGAAATTACAAAAATTATTGTTTTAATTCCCTTTAATTCCATCACTGGCATATAAAAGAGACCTAATGTGTAATTCTTTCAATTAACAGAGCCTTCCTTACATTTCTCTTACCTTCCTGGAAGAACATCTGGGATGGTGAGATATCAACCTTGGAAGTTGGGGTTATCGACTTGGCCCCTGATGTGCGAGTGATGTTTGCATTGTGAATCTGAGCCCAGTGCTCACTCATGACTCACCGGTCACCTATGACCCAACGCTTTTCTTTGTGTAAAGAATTGAGAGGAAAGTGAGCTTTGGCATCTAAAGATACAGAATGTCATTGAAAAATAAAGGACATCCTCAGTCTGGAACTAGAGAAAAAATAAAGATTTGGAGCCAAACGACTGGAATTAGTGAAAGTAAAAATGATCTAAACAAATTTTTAACCAAGAGAAAATAGAAATAAATTTAATGAAAAAGGCTTAGAAAGATTCCTTAAAATACCTTTACATGACAACAGGCAAAATAAATATTCTTCAGAATGATTATTTTTACAGTTTCTCATTTTGCATATATGCCAAAAGCCTAAGGCTATCTACAAAAACTACAGGTACCACTAGATTGCCTGTGCATCAGTGACCGTAAAAATCTGGTAAATCACAAGAACACATTGCGAGAGATCCAGTGACGCCTTCAGTATTCATTCGACTCGCTCAGCGCATCCCGATAACAGGCCAAGTTTCGGTATCATTTGTTCTCGACAATGGCAGCGTCAGAACTGGCATTATCGGAACCAGCAGCATTGGCGTGCTTAGTGTCGTTGCCAAGAACGAACAGAGCTGAAGGCATTTTTGTCCGTCTACAAAGAAACGTTAGTCTTCCTCACAAGACAACTACCTATAAATTGTACATACTTGGCTGCCCTGGAGGCAATGTGTCCAATGCACAGACACCAATGTTTTGGCTGTCCCACTGCAATCTTCGTCAGGGCAAACTGTGCAGAAGTGGATGTTGGCATCAGTGCCTAGGATGCGACATCACCCAGACAGCCAAGTTTATACTGACTCCACCATGGATGCCTACACTTTCATTATATAAATTGTTTGAATATTATATTTTGTAAGTAGAAACTTTTTTGGTTCCACAATTTTATTTGCCATAAATTTCATACACCTCTCTCTAATTTATCACTTGATAAAAATTCCAAAAATACCTTCAAAGTGGCCAAATTCGGAAATAAACGTGGTGATAAAGGCTCAGAAGTGAAAGTGTTAAATTCCAAACAATACTTGTCTACATCTCTGTGTGTGTGTGTGTGTGGGTGTTGGTATAAATAAAGAATAAAATTCAAGAATCATAAAATGGGTAAGAGCAAACTTAAATTCTAGATGGGGCAATATAGAATTGCTGATTAAAGCACACTTGCAAAGGAGTAGTGAAGTGAATACAGTCAAAACTCCATAATGAACACCATGGCAGCACACTTCACGAAAATTAGGAAATATTCTGTAGTTTCTTGCAGTGCAATGATGAAAGCTTGCTCCTTTCCACAGACATTTTCATTGTCATAAGGCTACACATGATTAGCAATCATAACACAGTTTAACACGTCCTCCCTTCAAGGACATATTAATATGGGAATTGTATGCAACTGCATTCCTAAAACATGAATTATAAGGCTAATTGCTATTCAAAACAGAAAAATGTTCATACTCACAGTAACTGCATTAATGTCCGACTCATGGCCAGGGAATGTCTGTTTGCAAGACCCCTCCCTGATGTCCCATAACTGTAAAAGAACAGAAACCAGTTAAAACACAATTTCATATTCCACAAGAATTACAATGTACATAGAATACAATAAAACTTGCAGAAGTGTGTTTAAATTTGTGTCAGAAAGTAAACACACTTAAAATGCTTTGTCAGTGTACTTAAACTTCAGGAAATAAAAAAGTGTGAACTAAATTTTGCAAATAAACAATTAAACAATTTTAGCAAATAGGTTCAGAACTTCACTTTCTTCACATCACTATTCATAGAACTATATCACTCCAAAATTAGAAATTGTCAATTCCACAGTTCCTGTGAATGATCACATGAGTAGCAATGAATATTAGTCCCAGTAATCTCTTTATGATGGCAATATTTTCTGCATGGGGAAGATAAGTTGTCGCTGCCTCCAAGTTGCATTTAACCTACCTCTGGTTTTAACAGAGGGTTTCGTGCACTAAGTCAATCAGTAACAACCAAACCTGTCTCTAGCCAGAGGCTTGTGCACTCTGATGAAAGTAACAAAAACTTTTATTTTTGTGTATAATAGGCAATCGCCCAATTTACTGTATTACAGTATTTCAATATATATAATATTTATTACATTAGTTTGCATATTGTAATACCATTTCTTTTGACAAATTAATCAATTTGTTTTGAGGAACTATATTTAAATCAACATTAATTTTATTCAATATCCTAGACATATGCCAAAGTGGGGCATTATGCCAAACATTGGTTGTAGCTGTAAAGGTGCAAAATAGACCATTAGATCTAAAATTCGGTGTAGGGATTTTCCACGAAACAATAGATAGTAAATATGAACAATCAACATTATTATGTAAAAGGTTGTAAAAAAAAACAACAGTATGTCATTAAGGTTTCGATAACATGACAAAGAAATCTTCAAAATTTCAGCAATTTGTGAATGGTCATGACGTATTCTGGATTATGGAAGTTTTACTTTCCAAGCCACAAAAGTAGAAAATTTGTGTTAAATTGATGCAATTTTATCTACGTGTACAGTGTAAAAAGGAGACCAGACAGGAGAAGAATAGCGAAATTGGTCTAATAAGTGTGAATATAAAATTTTTAATTTTAATTTTGGGATTCGAGAAGTCTGTCAAATTATGTTCTATAAATCCCAGCATGTGTATTATTTGTTATACGATCAACATGAAAATTGAATTTTAGTTTATGATCAAAGGTGACACCCAGATCTTTAAATTGTGAGACATTCTAAGATATGATTATCAATATTATCAGTATTCTCAATATTTAAAATTTCACACGAATGCTTTTACTCAAATTAGACAGCCAATTTAATAAAGATCCGTGAAAACCTATTTTATTAGTCAAATTAAATAAAATATCACTGTTGATCATACCAAAAGCTTCGGCAAAACCACTATAAATCCCGGCAATGTGATTTTTTTTAAATTTAATTTTTCAAGAAGAAAGTGCTGAAAAGACAGTAAGTTAGTGGTCTTAGAATGTTGTCTAAAATTGTGATGTGGATCAATCAGTATAGGATTCAGCAAAGCTGCGAGTTTTTTTGATTATAATAGATTCGAATTGTTTAGGGATAGCACTTATAACAGATAGGTCTATAATTTTTTATCATAGCGCAATTCCCAGATTTAAATATTGGTGTAATAAAACTTAACTTTCCAAATACTGGGTATAAGTCTTTCATGCAATAACGAAATAAAAGATGTGATCATGGTGTCAGGTTAACAATATAAAGTTTTTAAAAAGAAGGTGGAATTCCAACAGGTAATCCATCCTCCTTTTACATTTAATTTTTTTTATAGCAGAGTATATTTCTGTTTGGGTAACAGATAATTAGTTCAAATTGATTACTGAATTTTCGTATTGATCAACAAGAAAAGTATCATTAATATCATTGGTAAAATGCACAGATTCAAAGTATTCTGCAAAAAACACTTTAACCTGAACTTGCAACCGTGTCATCAAGTTTCATTATGTTTGGTAATCCTGTTATTCCTCTCTTACTATTCGCGTATTTCCAAAAGGATTTATTCTTGTAACTCACAGAAGTTCCCATATCAATCATATATTGTTTATAATCAACAATTAGCTTAACCCTATATAATCTGCGAATATCTGAAAACTTTAGGTAATCAGAATCAGCTAAAGTACTTTTATAAACTCTATAATAAATGCAATTTTATAATAATTTCTTCAACTCTTGAATTCCAAGGAGGAAAACTTCACAAAAGTTTGATAGGTCTAGGAATATAAGTTGAAATTAGAGTATAAATAAAATCACAAAAATATTGAACAGGTAAGTGAATTATTTAGAGGGGAAAAAAACAACAACAACTGAAGATAATTTTCTATTAATGTTGTAATAATCGGCACCATCAAAGTTAAAATCGATTTCTTCACTGTACAATTCAAGAAAACATTCCATTATTTCGAATGACAATTCGATAGACTGATGATAGTTATCACATGGGAGAAAAAGACAATCAGAAATATTCAATGTTGCATTAACGTCATGAACGAAAAACAGATCTAGTGTCTCACCAAAGAAATTTTAAACTTAGTTTGTACAAGACTTAAATAATTCACCACATCAAGTAAATTAAAACTATTTGTTTTTATCAAATTTGACGCATTCACAATATGATCCGGAATCTGTAGTAGGGTGTTTAACGTTGCCCAAACAAGAAGCAGTAAGATTCATCAAGATCGTGTCATCAATAACTTTGAGAATCGATGAAACTGTGTTTGTCATCGGACAGGCGTTATGACGTAGACATGTTTACTTTTTCTGAAATTCTACAATTCTGAAAATAATAATAATAATAATAATAATAATAATAATAATAATAATAATAATGGTCCAGATAGCCGATATCACAAAGGCAGTAGTGCCATGATGATCTCAGATGGAAGGATCGAGTTCCACCTCGCGCATGGGTTTGTTTCTGTATGTGTGTGTGATTCGTTCTTTCATTCTTCATTATCATCTTTCCATCTTTCATTCTTCATTATTATTATTATTATTATTATTATTATTATTATTATGATCATCATCATTCCATCTTTCATCCCCCCAGGATTAGCAATCCTGATGGATAAAAACCGGATTCAGCCTAATGCTGATACCCTAATAAACCATATACACTTGCCAATGTAAGGCATGCACAAGATGGCCTATTTGCAAGCAAAAAGAAAAGAAAAACAAAACAAAACGATACAAAACAAAAAACTGCAACAACAGGCCAGCCCCAAGGTGCAGACAATTGTGGTACCCGTCATCTGCAGGTTTGAGTCCCGTGTAAGCATGGTCGTACTTGTGATTGTCCCTTCATCCCTCATTATCATCCTATCACCTCATAATTCACACTTCAAGGCTTCACAACCTTGTCGTACTGAGGGATTACAGCTAAAAAGCTGATCCTAAAATAGTTACATATGACCATGTACCATGGTAAGAAATGGCTGATACGCCAATAAAATGATAGTAAAATCAAAAAACCGTATAAAATTGCAATCATTTTGAAAGTGCACCTCCCTGGCCTTCTTTATGAGTTTACCTTAGCAGAAGCATCACACGCTCCAGAAACGAACGTGCGCATGTCAGGTGACAGGGACAGGGACATTACATCACCAGTATGTCCAATGAAGGAGGTACACTGCTGCCCGGTCTCAATGTCCCACAAAGCACTGCAACACAAGACCGACAAAATGAGCAGGGAATATTTAAGGGTTTTTCTTTTACTCAACAATGAAATCATTCATATAAACACCAGCTGTATATCGACCAATATCCAAATGGAAGCATTACAAAGAGCACACATTGAGATCCTCTAGGAGCCTATCTCTTTGTCCGCAAGTATACATAGAAACAATTAAAATTAAAGACTTACTGAAAGAAAAGAAATCAGCAAACCATTATTAAATATAAATTTCTTTCAGCTGAACAATCTTTTAAAAACACTGCACAGAATATTCAATTTTATAATTGAAAAACTAATTATTGATTCTCCAGCACATGTTAATGGCATTATTATTTGTCAGAAGCATTCTTATGCATTTTCTTACATTAGTTATCTAAAACTATAAAATGTATTTCATGTATTATAAACAGAAAATTACATATTTAAGACTTTGTATAGAAAACTTCAACACTGTTAATTGAAACAAAACATGAGCCTTTTGACATTTACTCTAACAGATTAATTTTATTGTTGATTTTCAAAGGTTTTCTAGAAACAGTGAAGTCCCCTACACAAAATTCAAGAATCTTTATCAAACAACTAGCAAAGCCCTTCCCTGCTGATAGTCTATCTAAAAATACAACAACACTCAAAGAAATGGGGAACTCTTCACATCAACATTAATAAAACTACAAAATGAATTAACTAAGCAATTGTCACCCTTACCATTCTTACAATTCCATAATAATGATCAAATTCTGGTATTTTTGCCAGTAATTATTTTGTGAACAGCAAAATTCTTATACAAAAGAAGGGGGGGGGGACCAAGACATTTCAATATTAATAATAAAACAAATTAAAAAGGGGAAAAAGAGAAGAGAAAAGGAGAAACACAAAAAGAAGAGAGAAAGAGAAAATAAAATTAAAAAGGAATTACTTGTAAGCAAACCATTATGAAAAATTGTTTCAATGCATGCAATTCAAATTTCAATGCATTGTTAACATGGTCATCGATCTTTGTCTTTCTTTGATCCAGAAATTTTAAGCATTTAGTGCTTTTCATCTCATTGAAGTACCCAAAGATGGTGTTGTATTTTAATGTTCCATTCCTCCACTTCTATCATAAAATTAAATGCAACTATAAATTTAGTTTGAAAAGATTCTTATGGAATTGATTTACATTTTAATTGAAGAGAAAATGATTAATAACTTGTTTTGCATGGGGCCTCTGGAGGCCATTTTCATGTGAAAAATTATTTGAACCACAAAAGTTTTTAATAAAATAAATTTTAAACTTAATACTGTTGCCTGGCTTGTACATCCTCAAGGGCCAAGTTACATGAAAAATAATTATTTTTTTTACTTTTTTTAAAACTTTATTTGCAAGTTTCAATGCAAAACTAATTTTATCTTAATTATTAACATATCAATTATTAATGATCCTCAATCTGATAAATGAAGACTTCAACAATTCGCGCTTGAAAGCATAATTAACAATTTAACAGTCAAGCTTTTTTTGACACAGTACAAAACATGTTTTGCATAATGACTTGATGCATCTTCAAGCGTGACTAAAATTCATATATATTTATGTCCAAATACGTTAAGATTGATCAAACAAATTAAAAAAACGATAGAACCAAAATACACAAAATAAGGAAAAATATTTCCATTGTAAATATCTACATCTTTGCTTTATGGAGAAGTGGCCATGACTATTTGAAAATTTTGCAGATATCACAAAAAGATATCCAAGCGCTAATTATTAATTTTATGCGACAATTATGCAACTTATATATTTTTCACTGTTAGAGTAATTCTCTTAACTACATCAGTGAGTACCTTAAACCTTGTCCCCAGCACTTCTCCTTAGATTCTTCTAGAATATTCTGCAAGATTCAGTTAAAAATAGTGGCAATCGATTTGTGTCAAGAGGAATGGAACTTATTCACCACTAATTGCTTAAAATATCTCAAAACATATTTACAGTGCTTAAGATAAACACACACCTTTTGAGAATCCTCTTAAAATGCTCTAGACAGAAAGACACCTCACTTGCTCCAAAAAGAAATCAGAGTAGTCTTACATTCAGTTATGGACAGACCCCGATTACTAAAACTACAATAATTATTGATAACAATAACAAATTATGTACTGTTGTCTGCAATTATTATTGAATGAAATAGAAATAATTAAGATTATAATTTCTCACTGTGCAAGGACTATGCTGTGAACAGATGGGTCAAAATAGTGAACACCACAGATTTTGCATTACATGCTGCTTAAAATGGAAGTTATACTGAGTGGCCACTATTTTGTTGGACTTTACACAGTTTTCCAGGACTTTCTTATTTTTCTCCTCACAAAATTTGTTGAGTATTTCAGTTTGTAAGGGAAATATTAATAAAAGCAGGACTTGGGTAGATATTGTAACACCATTCCTGTGGTATCACAGATTCTCGTGCATTAAGCATCAGAATTATGATTTCAAACTCTCTTACCTCTCATTACGCAGCAGTCTGCTTTCAATGAGAAAACTTCCATTTTATCAATATTTGCATATATATATATATATATATATATATATATATATATATATATATATATATATATATATATATATATATATATATATATATATATATATATATATATATATATATATATATATATATATATATATATATATATATAATATATATTCAATATTTGTTAACAAATAAAAAAATATACTGATAATGAAGTATAAGAATCTTAAGCTACACCATTTAGTTTTATAATTTATTTACGAGTATAATTTACAGGCAATAGTAAATACTGATATTTTCTGATCCGACTTATGTAAAATACGGATAAAAATTGTATATAACGAAATCAAATAAATTAATAACAATGAAATTAACAATATTGTATGAAATACCCTGATCTGACTTAATATATCACAATATCCCCCCAAAAGGAATAACGAAATAAATGTTAACTAACAATTGCCAATTAAAGTACAAAAAATAAAGTATGTATGCAAGGAGGTCAGGATTATGGAGTCCACACTAGTTTACAACCGCAGTTTTATTTTAATTCAAGAAGTGGGTGTACAAAGCTTTGAAAGAGTAAATAGAGACTGACCACTGCTTCTGGAAGTTTAATCCAAGAGTCCACCACTCACATAAGTAATAAAATTTTTGTATTGTGCTAGTATCAATTTTGTCTACATCAGTTTCATATAGTGGCCTGAGTTGGAGGTTGTGTTACCTTTGAAAGATTCCATGGACATCAGCATTATAATACAAGTGTAAGATCTTACATGTCACAATCATGTCAGCTCATTTTCTTTTATTGCTCAGCAATAGAAGTATTTCTGGTCACTAGGCAATATTCACTTGTTATCATTGTAAGTAAAAGCTTTGTGAAACATGAAGATTATCTTTTTAGCTTTCTTGTCAATATAAGATATATGGGTATCTCATACGAGATCTTCAGTGTTAAAAATTTCAAGGTCCTTCATAACTGTCAATGACGACAGCACACTAGTACCAATATGATATGGAAGCTTAAGGTTATTATTCTCAATATACATAACACAGCAATTGGCATCATTTAAAAGGATCAGCCACTCTGTAGTTCAGTGTTGAACTGCATTGAGGTCCATTGAAGGTGCAAGTGTTTGGTGGATGGGTTGGAATAAAACTTCATATCAACAGCATACATCACAATACATACTTCCATATTTCGAGGCAAGTCACTAGTGTACAAAATGAACAGAATTGAGCAAAGTACAGAGCCTTAAAGGTTTCTTCTTATATCTGTCCTCCTACACAACCATTTCCAATTCTAACACGTCAACTATGGTCTTCATGAAAGGTTTGTATCAAGCGAAGTTTCCCTTTTATTGCCAAGAACTGATGTTCGTGTAGCATACTGTGTGTTGAAACTTTACTGAAAGCCTTAGAGAAGTCAAAGTAAATGATATCAACAGAAATGATGATGTCCAGGACCATAGTAAAGTCCTGAAGACACGTAAGCAAATTTGTGTTATTTAAAAAGTTTTCTTGACCTCCAACAAATTCCTTATTTTTCCTTATAAATGAAATTTTCTGACTCTTCTCATTTTTCCACAAAGTGACCTATCGGTATTTAAATAAACGGAGCATAGCAACAAAAGCAGCAATTGAATTAGTCTGTTTTCAGATTTTTATTTCTGGCAGGTCATTCCTAACATTCATAACAAGATTTTTTATAACAAGATAGTAAATGAAACATTTTTCATAGCAGGTAGTATCTAAATATCCTTTCATTGCATGCACATTAAGGTTACAAATTCCTGGAAAATATACACCATATTTACTTGCGTGTAAGATTTCCCCCCATAAAATCTCATTAAAAAATTAGAGGGTCATCTTATACTCGCAAATTAAGCCTAGATGGCTGGGGTTTGTTTTTATATCTTTCCATGACAAGAAATTAATGTTGACATAACACTAAGCAGCAAATATGATAAATAAGTGGTTGATACAAAAAAATCAAAGCACACTAAGGCTCATATGAGGAAAAAAATCCGGAAATATTCTTAGATGTTTTATGAAAGCTTAAAAATACAAATTCTTTCCCCAAAACTTTCAAAGGTGGTTGCTAAAAAGTAAAGTGTGACACAGTATTGAAAGAGGCCAAGAAAGAAACAATGATTACATGCAAGGATGAAAGTAGTAATGACAAAAACAATTGTGATGATTTTAAGGAGCCATAAAGTAGTGATAGCTCAAGAAAAAGGTTTTTAAAAATCAAGACAATTTTGAAGTCAATTGGACAATTTGCAATTTTATCTCGACTAGTTTAAATGTTTTAAAATTCTCAGGAAAACTCTTCAAAAATTAGCGGTGATCTTATATTTGGGTAAATACAGTACACTAGATTTTCACACTTCTACTTCCACACAAATACTATACATGACTATTAAGGGATACAAACTACATAATACATTAAACAGTTTCTCCCTTTGGAAACTAAATGCAGTGACCCCCCCCCCAGACAAATATGGTAATAATGCAGGAAAGTTAAATAATTATAGGGTAAAAGAGCACTTATATCCTTTATTCCAGGGGTTTTAAACTTTTACATTAAACTAATTAAAAAATCTAAAATAGTCATCTACTTTTGTAGCAGAATATCTTCCACTTCTAAAGGGCCTTCTAAAGGCACCTTCTCTGCTTCAAAATACAAAATATAAGCATATGCTTTTTCCCCAGTTGGGACAGCAGGTTTTGGATCAGTATCTTCACAAATTTCTCTAAAGAAAAATTTGTTCAACACTGACCAATATCTCAGTTTGGACAAATATTTCTGTTCAAATTGCTCCTCTTCCACGTCTTTCCTGCGGAATATGAAATTGTAGAAACACTTCAATATTGTTTTTGGGGTCACCCTTTACCATGCATTAGTCACAAAGTACAACATCAAGAATGTAGCGGCTGGGGTCAGTAACAAGATAATCCACACCAGCCACAGCAAATCTCAGTTTATAAATTTTACTCATAACGTATACATATAATTCACTCAACATAAATTTCACCCCAACACAAATTTTGGGTGCTGACAAAGGAACATTGCAATAAATATGTATATATAATCGGACAACACAAATTTTAATAACACAAACAATTTTGGGCTCTTGAAATTCGAGTAAATGTGGGTTCCCTGTATCTCAGTTTTGGTCAAAGTACATTTCATTTTCTTACTGCCTGGACCCCTTTGTAAAGATCAACAAGACATGCAGAGTAACAAGATCAGCTATTATTTTCACCATAATTAAGATCTTAACATTTATGAATAGCAGATAGCTGTACCTGGTTATCATGTTATTGCCTCAAACCCTTAAAATGATACATTTATTTGTTTGGAGTTTGTACCATTTTCATGAATAAACAGAGCTATTTCAACAAACCTTGTGTTTCCATTTAGGGGAAAACACCATGATCAAATGAACAATTAACAGAAGGAATACTAATGAAATTAACAGCTCAATTCTGAACTGCATATCAGTGGAATGTGCAGACATCCATTTCTACCAGTGACAACTTTTTTTCCATTTGCTCCCATTTTTGCTTTATGAGCATGTCTGGTGAAGGAGACGTTTATCTGTGCATGTTAATGCTACCGAATTAATTTTGTTGGCAATTTTTTAAAAATATTTTTCAAGCCTCTTGGTTATTGAAATTTACCAATGATGGTAATTATTCTGAGCCATCAGGATTAACCCATTACCACAACTAATCTGTTTATCGAGTCTTTCACTATGGCATGTATCTGCTTTAAGTTTTACAGGCAGAATATTATATGTGAATTTTATTTTCATCCATGATCTTTAATGAGAAGTTCAGGTTTTGATGTTTTACAGTCCTTATCTACACAGACTTTCTCCAGGCGCATGCACACACACACTTTATTGCAGTTAAAATTGTGATGGACTTGCAGAAAAATTTGAAGTGATCAATCAGTTGATGCTGTAAAACCAGTGACAATCAACTTTACAACATACAAGAACAATGCCATTAATCAGAATACTCTAAAATTTGGAGGGTTTTTGAGATAACATTTTTTATAGTTTGCATTACCTTGAAGCAGAATTAGAAGGAAATTACTTCCTTTTTAATTAATTGTATATTCTTTAAAGGTCTGATCTTTAAAAATAAAATTTCGTTAAGAAAAAAGCCTTTAACTCCAATATTGTACTTCTCCAAATTTTTGAAATTTCACTTTTTCACTTTTCTTACGATCCTTTGATAAACACAAGAAGAAAATTTTAACAATCTGGAGTTGTAATCGAGATAAATCATTGTTAAAAATTGATTACACAAAATCATGTGTAAACGACTCATGATTTCGAAAAAACTGTACACGACCTACTTCAAGATCTGTCTATTAAAACAGATTGCATTAAGGAATAAAAACAAGGATCTTCATTATTGATTAATCTTCAATATTGTAGTTGCTGGAAAATGCTTTAAATTTTGAACTTTCACAATTTTTGAAAAATCTGAATTTAATAATTCAAAAATCGAGATTCAGTTGAAAAATAGCAGAGGATTTTCCTGTTGAAAAATTGCCATTTTCCGCAGAATTAGAATTTCTTTTCTTACGAAGAAAAATGTGATCATAAATCTCTATCTCCAGGGATTTTAAGCAATCAGTCACAATTTAAAACAATCACCAATCACAACAATTTACAGCAATTGCCAGTCATAGTAAAATTATAAAGCAATGGTCACTACAATTCAAAACGACCCTGCAATATTGCACAGAAGATAACAGCTGTGTGTGACACATTTGAAATAAGATGTTAAAAAAGTGTTGGCATCTGAAAAAGAGAAATGAAAGAAAAGAAAACAATCACCTTAATTTACAGCATTCTTCCTATTATGTTAACAGTGGAAAGCAAATCTAATGTAAATTTTAGCCTGACGGAAGGAAAACAGTGTCACAACAGAAAAAATGAGCATCAGAAAAAAGTATACTGTAGGAATATAAAAAAGATATCATAGTAATTAGAATATCCAGGTGTGCACAATTACATATATTTCATCCTCACATTTAATAGTTATTTTTTGAAACATCATAAGTCTGTACATCTTTTCAATTCACAAGGCCTACCAGTACATTTAGATTAACTTTGCACTTCCAGATTGTATGTTGAATAATGTGAATAATAATAAATACAATATCTACAGTTGTAACCAGCCTAACCCTGAAACAAAGAACAGCACTACCAGATTGAAGAAAGAAACAAACTACCAGTACCAATTTAAAAAAAAAAAATTTGCTGTATCATTATATAAGCACATAGATCTAGAATAAAGCAAGGACTTTCCTGAAACTGGTTTATTCTATTCTGGAATTATGTTTTATTATAAAGGAATATTCCTAATTGCAATAACATGGTGAAAAACTTAAACAGGACTCGTAGTGCATTAAAAAAAGGAAGGGAGGGGGAGAGAGAGAGAGAGAGAGAGAGAGAGAGAGAGAGAGAGAAGAATTCATAAACAAGATTTTCCCAGACAAAATAGGAAGACAAAAGCAAGTTTTTTCTCGAACTAATTTTATGCTTTTTGAGGAAAATAGTATGGAAATTGCAATTCTTTCCTGTACTGTCTCATGCATTCAGTCACCACGCTTCAATCCATGTGAACGCAAAACTGAAAACCATTTAAAATTGATACTTACATTACAGGTTCATGCTGACATTATCCATCACTGAAAATACCATATGTGAAACTATTCACATGAGTTAAAACGACCCAAAGTGGTTTTTTTATTCTTTCAAATAGGTTTTACAAGGAAAAATAGTTTATATAACCTATATTTTAAAAATGCGAAGAATGTTGAGGAAAGCATGACTTCTCTAAAGAATCAAATCAGTTACCTACTACAGATGAATTTTCAGAAATTAAAAATTTTACTTGGATCAAACTAATTCAAATATTAATCACATAAAATGCAAAATTTAATTTCTGATTTATAAAAAGCAATTTTTACAAACTACTTTCCATACAGAAAATATGAATATTTCTTGCTTTTAAATTTAAAATAAAATTCAAACTTACAAAAAGAAAAAATTTCATTTTATGATACAATTATCTTGAAATAATTTCCTAACATTTAATATAAATATATAAATGAAAATTAATTTTACTCATTTTATTACAGTAATAGAGACACTACAGAGATTAATACACACAAGTTATCATAAGGCACTTGCCTTCAAGTGTGAAGTACTGAAATGAGAGGGGAAGAGAGAGAGAGAGAGAAAGAAAGAAAGAGAGAGAGAGAGAGAAAGAAAGAGAGAGAGAGAGAGAGAAAAAAGAAAGAAAGAGAAAAGAAAGAAAGAAAGAGAGAAAAGAAAGAAAGAGAGAAAGAAAGAAAGAAAGAGAAAAAGAAAGAGAGAGAGAGAAAAAAAAAGAAAAAGAGAGAGAAAAAGAAAAGAGAGAGAGAAAAGAAAAGAGAGAGAGAAAAAGAAAAAGAGAGAGAGAGAGAAAAAGAAAAAGAGAGAGAGAGAAAAAGAAAAAGAGAGAGAGAGAGAAAAGAAAAAGAGAGAGAGAGAGAGAAAAGAAAAAAGAGAGAGAGAGAGAGAAAAAGAAAAAGAGAGAGAGAGAAAAAGAAAAAGAAAAAGAGAGAGAGAGAAAAAAAAAAAAGAAAAAGTGACGAAAAAGGGAGAAAGAAAAATGAGTGGAATGTTCAACCAAACACTGACAAACAAGAAGGGCAACCTAGAGAACAAAATCTCAGAAAGAAAGTTTTGCTACAATTATCCTCACGTCTAAAAGGTCACAATATAACTTGTAACAACGTTTATGATCACTGTGAAACAATATACAGAACATACTGAAAACCATATACAAAGGTTTAAAAATATAATGTAGAAAGCTTAAGTGGATTCTGAGGAAGAAAAACCGTTCTGAACTAGCTTTTGAAAACCAACAGTACAGTAGGTGGCTAAATTATTAGGCAACAGTACTCATATTTGGGTAATTTCTTTGGTTTCCTTGAGCAAATGATTTTGTTTTCCTAAACATTCTACAATGAGCAAAACTGGCGATATAATTTCTGAAAATGCCACGACAGTTGAAAACAATGAAACAAAGCTGTCCTGCAGTGCCATTGCCGCCATCAAATACGCTCCCACGATGTCATGTGACGTGGAGAGGAGCTTTCCCAGATACAAAACTATCCTCAAGGACAACTGTGGGTCTTTTAAGATGAAAAACCTAAAAATACACTTTGTGATCCAATGCAACTCTTGAGAAACTGAAGACTGAGAGGAAATTAGAAAACATTAAACAAGATGTATGCAGTAGGAAAGCAAGACATTTTGTTTGATGGATTTTATTGCACTGTACTTCATTTGTTTTACTGACTCAAGGAATTTTTTAAAAAATGATAGTTGTAGACTGCAAACCGAATGTAATGTACACATAATCTGTTCTTTAGTGACTTTTGTATTTGTTATACTTAAAAAATCACCAGGAATTAATATAAAACAAAAAGAAAAACAACGGAAAAGGAAAAACCAACCAACTTTTATAACGTTATATTTATATAGGGTTTAGGTCATAAATGCTTGCTTATTTCGTTGCTTTTTAGGTCATTAAAATCCACGCGCTAGTTATAACATGGACGATTATGTAGTTTTTTGTTTTCTGTTCAATCATCCATTTAGACTACAGGCCAATATTTTACTGTTTTCAGGAAGAGTTTGAGAAATATTGGATAAAAAAATTGAAAATTTAAGGAAGTTACGGTGTGTGTGTGTGTATAGATATATAATTGACACACACACACACACACCATTTACTAGCCTGATTTTTTAATACATTAAGTAGAGACAATTATGAAAAAATGTTTGTGGGCATACGGTTTTTAAAGAGAAAGAAGTTATACAGTCATAGTACCTTTTTCTTTTATTCCATATATGGAAAATTATTTTCAAAAATCAGTTTATTTTTTTGTTACATACCTCACAGCATTCTGAAGCTTAACTGATAAACAAAAACCCTAGCAAAATTCATTGGATTTGGAAGTAACAGCTTCCAACCTAGATACAAATCATATCAGCACTACTTGTCTTCAGTCTTCACCAACTTAAAAAAAAAAGTATCTCGCACAAATTCAAATTACTTGACGAAAATTACCTTTCGAAACAACCGCTTCAGATTGATATTCAATGCACTAAGAAAGAAAATTGAAGTCACTTGCATATCAGAAGATATTAATATTTCCAACACGTGAAAATGAATAATCATAAGAGAAACGAAATAAAATAGTAACTTGCTCTTTCTAAAGCTAAAACAAATAATTTTTCATGTATTTACAAATAATTATTTAAATAATTAAATTTATAGATAAAATAAATTGGCACAAATATACTAGTACCTTAACCACCTCAAATCTACATCCATCTGAACTACAGAGAACACAGTGACAGTTTCCTCTGCGCAAATTTAGTAGCTACAAGAGCAGGTGAATTTCAGTGCATAGAGGACTCACAATTTTCGAGAGTATTTGGGGCCAAAACTGTTTTGGATAAGAAAAAAATGCCGATTATCTGAACAGCATTCACAAAAAAAAAAAAATTAAAAAAGGAGTTAAAATATACATTTTTGTTTGTTATTATATTAGATTTATGAATCAAATTATTATTATTATTATTATTATTACTGCATGTACATCAAATTAAATTAAAACACATTAAAAAAACATAAAATAAAATTATAAGTGCATTTTACCTCAGAGGAACAAAACATTACTACTGAATTTGGGGACAGACAATTTAATATTCCCAGAGCCAGTGAAGCATCATCCAGCACATAAACTAGCTTGCTACTAACTTACACACTTCTGCTTAACTAGCAAAATCCCTGGCATTGCACATGCTTTCTTCATATTCAATCCTTGCGAATGAGGGAAAAGATTAATTTTATAAAAATCATGGTGTTTAATATTATTTTTAACATAAATGGTTCAAATTTTAATAAAATATTTTAATTTTCTTTCATTTTTATTTTACAACACATTGCTTTTAGATGAAATTTTTCTAATCTTATGCATCGCTACTGACCTCTAGCGAATAAATTAGGTACCAGTTTTGCTGCAGCACTACTGGGTTCTGTCGGAATATATTAGGAACCACATGGTCTAAGAGAGAGGTGAAAAATTGTCACGGTGCATCTGCAAACATGCTATTAATGTAATTTATTTTCCGCAAATGGGTTGTGTTAGTCTTTACCAAACTTTCCAAGGACATTGCGACAATCCTAAAGAAGAGATTGTAAAAATTAAAAATTTATTCATACACTACTTTTTGTGGTATCAATGTCTATTGCACATCATTAAATTCCCTTTGATTAGCATAGATTTTGCAATGGGTTATTAGTGTTCTCTTTGAAGATTGCCTTAGATACCTGCGATTCTGATCTACTGCATAATATTTCATAATATTTTAAACAATGAAATATAGTTAAACTCATGAATTATTGATGACAGATGGTTCTCAAATTAGCAAAAAATGTTCTTTCCAGCCAAATTTTTTTTTCTTCATACAAACCTCATGTAGTTAGGTTCCAAAATTTATCTGCATTCATCCATTTATATCTCATGGCTACAACCTTTAATGCAAATCGGACCAATACATTAACTGTGAAGGTTATATTAACTATGTCAAGGAAATGTGCAAGAGCATTATGAGAAGATGCAGTCCCATATTTTACATTTGTTTCCTCTTCCTATTTTCAATTCTGTAGAAGAGCAATTTTACGGGGATAATAAGATTTTTTTCAGCAACAAAGAGAAGAAATTGCAGAATAATTTTTACTATCGTATATGAATTTAAGGTTGTTAACTACAACAGGATAATAATTGAGATACATGAATTTACAGGCTCTTACAAAGACCGGAAATATTAATTAAATGAACTGAACCTTTTTGTTTTGTATTTTCTAAATAGCCGACGCTAAGAGGCATGAGGGGAAGTGAAGTATTTTCTATATCATTCACTTAATGAAGAATAATTGTATTCAAACCAGTGATTGCCAGTGCAATAACTGTTTTAGTCCCTCCTTTGCATCTCCCCCTCCCCCAACTTGAACTTAATTTAACTTCAACATATCTTGATGCACTAACAGGTCTCTCTCCTGTCCAGTGAAATGTTTCACCTGAACATAATAGAAGCTGCAGCCATAGAAAAACATACCGCACATCTTCAGAAAATAACCAAAGGAGCTCTAACACTACCTATGTAAAAACTAATGTCGAAATCCAAATGTGAATGCAAAACAGAATACAAACCTTCATAAAAAGTGATGAAAAAGGATCACAATGACCACATACATAAAATTAAAAAATAACCAGAAATGTTCTAACATATCATTATTTTTGAAGTAGGTAGTATTAATCATAACTTCACTATTTTTCATACACAGACTCAACTTTTTCAAAATACCATTAACTCTCAACCAAAAATAGCACTAAATTCAAGGACATCATTGTTTCCTTTTTGACAAATTAATTCTCACTAATCAAACTAGAAATTTTATGTACATCATGTTCTCAAACAATTACCAATCAAAATTCAATAATTACCATGACATGTCTCCTGAACTTGTAACAATCTGGTTATCGTCCAGGAAACGGCAACAGGACAGGTAGCCAGTGTGGCCTGGCAGCTCTCGGCTCACTCGAACATTGCCTTCCCTTGTTTTCAGGCTGCAACCACAAGACAAAAACTAAACTCAAACACTGCTGCAACAGCAAAAACATTCTTACACACAAAATCTTTGAACAGTATCTGGAGATGCTGTAACATTTTAATCACTATAAGAACTGAGTGAATTTAATCTACAATTAATGTACAAAGGAAAGGTTAGCAAAATGATAAATACTGGAATCGGTATTCAATTGAAGAATTTCAGATTCACCTTTTGAAAAAAAAAAATTTTAAAAAATTCCCCCAAACTTACAAGATGAAGTATTAATTTCAGGAACACTGCTTTACATTACTCCCAACTCAGGCTATCTAGACTCAACACTGGCTATCCAGATCGCCTCAGACCACCCACTCAACCACCTAGTCCTTTTGACAAGTGTCAAGGTGGCAAAATAATTGCCCATCCACAGTATTTATCATAGGTCAGATACTGTTCTGATAATTGCTTAAAAACAACTACTCATCTAGTTTTATCATTTAGATACCTACAGATGTTAGAAACCACAGCTCCTGGCAATAACACTCACCAACTTGTTGAGGTTAAAACCGCTTCAAATAAGTTGCTGTTATGAGCTTACAAATTAAACACCACCTCCAATTATTTATTATTACACTTCCAGTAAACTTCACATGTAATTTCAAAATATTTGTACTTACATCTACAATAATACCAGACATACATGCATTCATTTAAAATTATCCATTGCTCACCTGTATATTGAACAAATGTTATCGAGGCCTCCGCATGCCACATAGCTTCCCGATGGAGCATAGGCACAGGTCATTACCCAGCTCGAACGCAGAGGAATGGCATGAACTTTGTTGGTCGTATAACTATCCCACACTATAAGCTTGCCGTCCTGCGATGCTGACACTAGGTTCCTGGAAATACTAAACATTGAGTATACCTGTCAACTCAGGCCTATGGCCAAGGGCGTTTAGCATCAAGTCCAAGCCCACAACTCACATTAACAAAGCACTAGGCTGTGGATTATGACGTTACAAAGCTTGTGAAGGGATGAGGAATTAAGCCACAATTCTATTTCTAATGACTGTGATTAATAACACATTGAATTTAACTAATCATACCAAACAATCTTAACACTTCCTACAAGCAATATTCAAGAAATTAATATAAAAGTGCAGCAAGGCTCAAAGATCAATAAAAAATAAATAAAAATTATAAGATAACTATACATGAAGTGTAGAATTAATGCCATTCAAGCATGCAAGCATTGTAGGAAGTAATGAACTAGAGCTACATCAAACAAATGGTAAATGTCCTAATCAAAGAATAAGAATATTTTATACAATCTAGTACTTCATAAATGCATATCTCATTAGTATTAAAAGCATGCTAAAAGTCATCAAGAATTTCATATTTAGCTGAAAGTGAACAGTGGGCTTATGACTTGAAATAAACACCCTTCGTAATCATTTGATCAACTACTGCTATATCTGCAGAGTCAAAATATACAACATGCAAATTAAAAACATTTTTAATACACACAAATTCAAAGCAAATTAGTTAGAGCAATGAAATCTTAAAATGTTCAGTACCTTGAGTCAGAACCCCAGTGCATGGCATATATTTTTGCCAGGTGACCCCTGAGTGTCCTCCTTGTGCGCATCTGTATTCGTCCAATAGGCTCCATGTTGTTGGTAGCCTGCACAAGGCTTGTGTCACATGCAGCTTTTCTTGCATCCTAAACAACAATCCCAGTGAATCCACAACAATCCCAGTGAATCCACAACAAATTCAGTTTGTAGAAACAAACTCAATTATCTGATCATTATTTATGCAATTTACTTTCATTCATATTCAGATAACATTATGGTTGTGTGTGTGTGTGTGTATGTACGTGTGAGTGTATGTATATATACACATTTTTTATTGCTCTTAAGAAAACACACAATGTGTGTAATGTATAAGCAAATCACTGATGTAGCCCCAAAAAATTAAATACCATGATATTCAGATATCAGTAAATGGAATTATAAGAGTATTTAAAAAAAACATATTGTACAAGAAATAAAAAAAATTTTAAAAATTAAATAATTTAAAAAAACACGCGGAAGCATAAGACTGGAGTAGACAATAGACTGAAAATCCTAGAGTTCAAGAAGCTTCTGATGTTCTCCCATACCTTCCCATAATTCAATTATCATTAAATCCATTTCATTACGTGATTACACCCTTTCTTACAGCAACATTGAAATAAAGTAATTATACTGACTTTACATAATAATTGGATCAATTAACTTATGGTTATCAGGAATAAATGTCTACATGAATAAATTCTCTTTACATCGTATTATTACGAGGCAAACTTTACTGCCTCAAATATTTTAATTACAACTCACAAAATCAACATGCAAGACACATCTTTACAATCAAATGGACATTCATGCATATTCTTTTCACTCTCACCCACATTGTGAGGGCATTCCCACGATTGTAAAACAATCTGCAATTTGTAAATTTGTAAAACAATCTGCTTTTTATTAATCAAGTTTAAATAAATGTTTGAAAGGGATTGCATACATATGCACATAAATTTTGAACAACTTAGCCTCTAACTACATTTATCAAAAATACAAAATTCTGAAGCATTTGACCAGTGAACATGCATGATTTTGGGTGTGAGCATTAACACACACACACATCCTTAGACCGTAGCACAACTTAAAATACTGAAACAATCTCCAATAATTCATGATATTCTATAAAATCTTGAAGCAAAATTCATTCCTCTTATCTCAACTTAATTTCTACTAGATGCCAGTTATCAGACAGAAGTGGCCCCCTGAAGTCTTCTTTTACTGTTATCTTACAAAAGTTTCCAAACCAAAAAAAGTTTATGAAGAGTAATAATTTCATTACCTCTTGATACTTACTCGAATGGCATTTTTTAATGTTTCTGCCTCTTGTCGCAGACTGTCTAATTCATTCATACTTGCAGAACACACAGAACTGGTGATTCTGTAAACAGATTTCGTGTTTTAAAGCTATTTCAAAAGACTCGAAATCATGGGCAAGAACCATAATTTAGCAAGGAATAGCAATGATCGTACAAGTATAATGAGAAAGTATATAACAGAATTCTGACATAAGCTGCACATGTAAAACACATACATTTCACATTTTCAACAAAGTTAGTTTGATTTAAATAAGACGAAGGCTTGCTTCAAAGCAAATGACTACAGCTACCATTATTACAAAAACTTTCTTCAAACATTCCATAATATACCCTGCCCTTCAAACTTGCGAATTTGCCTTCAAAATTATGGATGAATATTGTTTATGAAATCAACAACTCATCAAATCTCTGTGCTATAAATATCATTCAGAATATGTACATTGCTAACAGTATACTTTGAAATATGGTTAAAAAGTCACAGTTTTGAATTTACTGCAACATAATTTTAGCTACTTTTTCTTCCCACACACAAAACAAAAGCTATCTACCTAAATAATAAACAGTGCCTTTGCAACTAATTTATCATGACACAAAAACTCTAATGTATCAACTATTGATGAACTGTGCGTCCATACCATTTCTAGTTTAAAATTCACTAATACATTTAAAGTTTATAACAAGTACGAAGGTTATTTCTAAATACATATTCACAAGAACAAAGTATGACTTTGAAAAATTTACTTCTAGTCCAAGTCCTTTTGCAACAAAATGAAATGCTTGTTTGAAGCATTAATCCTGTCTATTACACACACACCAACCCCCACTCTTTTATTAACATTTTTGTTGAATTTAGAGTAAATGATAGCAAGGAGAATTGTTACAATTTGGTAACCAGAAACATCCCTCCCTACCACGATGTAATAGAAACTGTTCTGCACTGAAAAATGACTTTCAGATTTGATATAATAGTCCTATTGCCAAAATAACCAACCCCACCATTCCTCTAGCATTTAGTGAAATGAGGGTTGAAGGAAACATGAGCAGATATTGACATCTTTAGCATCTGCATCTGTTGTACGATCTCAATAATGCAAGTTGCACTCTATTTCAGGCAACTTGTAGCATTTCACTTTTTTCAAACGTATCACAGTCCTAAATCTTTTTTCAACCCCACTTTTACATACAAAGTACTAAATAATTACCTCAAGAAAAGGTTATACACATTCAAATACTACAGAACAATCTCTTCATTTAATTCTGAAAAATCTATCTAGCGTTCCACTTCCTAGAAAAAATACTAATGTTCAATGAAACATATGGCCAAATTTCAAAATTCAACAATCTTTCAAATTTTGATCATATTCTCAGTTTTTACATACATAACCACAATTTTGTATGGAACTACAATTACTGCAAAATACCTTTGTGTAATTTGAGTAGTACATAAAGCAAATATGAAATTTTAAAATCAAATCTAGAATGCTTTTCCTTTTTGTTTGCAACGATCACTTTCTGACATTTAGTAAGGAGTAAATTGGATAATGCCTTAATGAAGTACGAAACATCCCTCTCTGCAAAATAATTACTAGGTACATATTTGGAAACATAACGTACCTAATAATTTAATATAATTCAGAACGCTTAAATCAAAACTTTCATTTCACGATTTCTCAGAAGCAAACCGTTTAAATACCGCTTTATGCCCAAAATCTAAATTTTCCAAGAGTTTAAAATGCGAACTTATGTTTAACCTGCAAGTGCAATTGAAGCAGCCAATATGTACTGTACTTCAGACATTTTCCCTATATCTATATGAAAGTCAGGAACACTGACTTTATCGAATACGCCAACTTAAAATCATGCATTCCCGAAATATACCCATGTAAGTTGTCGAACGCTAAGGAGAAATACAATTTATCAAACTTACACAATGCATTTAACTAGTAGATCATCATTATACTCACGTTAACAAAAATCATACTAACCACACAAAACAACGTTGAAATTCACCCGCACTTGTGCTAAACTTCACCGCGACATCCAACAAGTCCACCTCAACAGAGGTCTTCGATTACGAAATTATAGCACCCTTGCAAGTCAACGTATAATTCCCTAACATTATTCCCTATCAAATAACCAAATTATATCGTTTAGATACAACAGATGTTATCACAAAGCACTTTGTGCCTTTTCTGGCAGCTTAATGAACTTCAGAAATCGTTTTTGACAGCGTTTGCCTCCGGAACAAATCGGCCATGACGGTCCCGAGGATTTGTGCAACAGAATACTATTGCGATCAGTTCCCTGCAATTACTTACATCCACACACAATATAATATTACATACCAAATTTAAAACATTCCCAGCGTAGCAGCAACACGGTCACGTACTTCCTATTTACCTTGATTCCCGTTTACTATAAGTGAATCGAGGATCGCCACTTCCCTTCCGTTGATGATACGCACACACTGTCGCCTTAACGTTCCAACAGAAAGATCCACAGGACTATATGTAAAATTAAAGCGGTACTCACATTTTTAAATCGTCCCTGATGATTTTAAATCGGTCAGGGAGTCATACAACTCGAATATTAACAGTATTTTGCTTGAAATCTATCTATTGGAATAACAGTTAAAATACCACTATCCCAGCAGGGTGCGGCTTCCCTCTACTAAACTTTGAAAGCCCCGTAGCCATATGACGTCACCCTTCGTCGATTTCCGAAATGAAACTTGAAGAGCGAACATTAAATGCTCTAACATCACTTTCTAGTGAGAAAATCGAATAATATCGTGAATGTAATAACACAATATTCATTTTAATTATCGGATAAGTGTTATGAAATTAACTTTTACAAGTTAAGAATTTTATTACTTTTCGTATCTTGAAGCGACGTCGTATTAAACATCTTGACGGATTATTTAGCTTTGGCCATGCGTTGATTAACCCGATGAACTTAAATAGCTAAAAAAATATGCTCTAGAGGAACTAGAAGTAGTACTAGACGTGTTCTGTTATTTATTAAGGAAGCATTGAAATGATGGCTGTTATGTCATGTCATTGGAAAATTCGCATTCCTTCTCATGCGAACTTTACAATTATTAGATTTTAATTTAACATAATTGATGATAATATACTGCAGAAATTCCAAGAAACTTTAATTACAAAGATGTGGAAATATTGTTTATTAATGGCGAATAGTGTAATGTTCTTTCCTCAGTCCCTGTACCGCGTACAAATACGTACATAATAAGCTTAATAGGACTGTGAAAATCCGTATAACTATCTGTTTGACAAGTAGAAGTGATGCACATTCACTGGAAAATTTATGTTAAAGCATTGCAGCCAACTGCAACAGACAGAAATTCTATTGTATAGTTTCTCTTTCCTTGGTTAAATGCGAACGTAATTACATATTTTCAATGATAGCCATACAGTACTTTTGTGATTCATTGATCTCTATCATATATTGTTCAATCGACGTGTTCAAATATATAGTTGTACACATAAGTCGTTACGTTTTCATGTAAGCGTTCTTTCTCAACGAGATAGCACACCCGACAAGAGCGACTGGACTGCGCTGTGTAGGGCGGTGTCCTGGTGTCTACGAGTCCATTATGGCTTTGCGTTTGAATTGCAATATTCAGTATATTCTACTTACGTATTATACATAAGTATAGTAATCTACGAACGTTTTTGAAGTGGCAGTAATATTAAAATACGGAAATGAATGAACGCCAGGAAAGTGGTCAGTCGTGGGGAATTTGAACACCTAGTTGACAGGCGATGGGAAGTTTGTCATACTTGTTTTCTTTCAGTTATGAAACTACATCGTCTAACAATTGAACAATATAATATTACACGCGAATGACATTTAGCATTTTAGATACTGAACCCTTTACACTCTTTTAACTTCAAACAAAAACTCGAAAATGCCGCAATTTTTTCAATCGGGTTTTATTAACTGCTCTCATACTCAACATGTCTTTGTTGTGCTGACATTCCTTTACTTATATAATCATTGCTGTGTAAACCGTTATTTACAGTCACTATTTTTCACTGTCAACATTAATAGTTGTTCTTATTATTAGATCATATGTTATTCATTTTATTATATTTTAAAAAATAGTAAAATCATAATTTTTTTCATACACAATTGCAATTGGAACAAAAATATTATTAGCCTTGTATTAACTAATCAAAATTACATAGTAAATGTAGTCATTAGTATCAAATTATTTAATTTTTTAAATGTGATGCAATTTTGATTTTACGGTAATGGGTATTGTTAAATTGCAGAACAATTGAAAGTTCTATATTTGCCATTTAAATGAAGCAGTGTTCTCCCACCAAGTGTTTTCACTTTGATGGGAGATGGTATTGGAAGACTAATAAATTTTCGAGGAGAATCTATCTTCATAGGCATTGTATAAGAACTTGTCTTATGTGTTAATCTTTGAATAAGTTATATTTTTTTTTATTGAATATCACTATTGATTCATTATAATCATATTAACATAGAATGTTTATTCTAAACATTAAACTTTAAGAGTAATACTTGTTAATATTTTTTCTAACAAAGTATTCTCTGTGTTTTTTTAGTATATAAATGATCAGTCATTATCATGAAACATGGAGGTTCAATTACGCCTAGTAGATTTTTAGGTAATTTGGGGAATTTTTTAATTTAACTACAATAATTTCTCCAGATTTGTATTGTTTTATTACATCACTGATATCTTGCTTTCGAATATTTATTCAAAAGTAACTTGAAAGTCATGGCTAAAATAATTAGAAAAAGAAGGGTAATTGATTATTTTGATTTGCTTAGAGGATACTTCATGAAACATGACTAGATTTAAAAACATTACTTTAAGCTATTCTGTTATATTTGTTTTCCTGTTGATAGTAATATTATTTGTCTCAAGTGTTTTTTGATTTGTTTCCTAAAATTTTTAAAACGGAAAATACAGTGATTTGTCAGAATATTTATATTCCGATCAGATGGTTTTGTTAAGAATATCATCTAATCTGTTTTGTAATAAATTTTGTTCTCAGTCTTCAAAATATTAAAAACAGACTCTGGACACATATACTTTTCCCAGATTGTCTGATCATAAAGAGGATGAATTAGTTACTATTTTAACTCTCCATGATGGACTCATGTCATATCTTTTGAGCATAATCGCTCAAAGGTGTACATTTAAAATAATTGAAACACATTTCCAAATTAATTTTTAGCATTTTCTTTCAAGGTGGTGATAAAAGAGAAGGATAAATACAAAACCATTTTAATAAAAGGTGAGCATTTTGTTTAGTGACATTTTTAATGCATATATTTCTTTGATTTACAATTTTATTTTACCAGCAGCAGCATTTTACCAGCATCTTTCATATGCATTACAAGAGCTTAAATAATAGCTGTTCTTGGTAAAATAGCACTGCACATACCACAGGTGCTTTTAAGAACAATTTATGAAAAATTGTATCAAATACGTCATCACATTTATATGTATTTTTGATGCAAATGAGATGTGAGGGATGACGAACTAACTACAATCAAATTAAAAATTATCACAGTTAGGAAAATATTTATAATTTGACAAATAAAAGAAGAATGTACCTAGAGTCTCACAATAGATGGATGTGTAAATGAAGACAAGGCTTTACAGGCAGGAAAAGAAGTTAAAATTATAATAATGATTGTGTACATGTTAGACTAGTTGCACTCTAATTCTAATTTTTAAAGTTATGTAAAAAGGACAGTTGTAATGTCCATATTGCTGAAGAAATGTCTCCTCTTCACATTTTATAGTACATCTTTTAAATCAGAAGAGTATAATTTATTTCTAAAATTATATCTCATCACCTTTCATAATCTATGAAACTTAACATTCACATAATACATTTAAAAACTAGTAATACTAACTACTCTACTATTCTAACAAAGTAATAGGTACCACATGAAATTCTTTATAGTATAAAGTACAACATAATATATTAATGAAAAGAGTAGTACAAAGAATGTTTCATGAATTTAAAACTGCATAAAAAGAAATGAATGTTCCATTCTATCATAAAACTGACAAGATAAAAATAGCTACCAAAAATAAAATTTAATGTTTACTATTGAAATAAAATTGAAGCCTGTAAAACATTTGTTAAGCATTTTATGTTAAGCTAATGAACCATAAAATTTGTAAATTATCCAATAAAGAAGGCAGAGATCATCATCACATGGTACATCCATTTTGAAAATGAGATTTTTCTTAGTATCTTATTTACAGTAACTGAATCTCAGGGCATTCTACTATCTATAAATACTTGGGGTCATCGTTTCAACTTCACATGTTCTTCTACATCTGATTCACTGGCTGCTGTGTTGCTACTTAAAGCAGAGTCCATTGAGGTCACAGTGCTGTTACTTCTTGGATCACTGGCAGGTAATGCATTTCCAGCCACTGGAGTATTTTGAGGAGGGTGGGCTGGTAAATTCCCGGCATTTGCATCTTCAATTGCTTTTCTTAGCTGAACATCAATAAATTCTGACATTTTAATTTGAAATAAACAAGTAATTTGTGCTTGGAATAATTAATAATATGAAAAGTTCTTAATTAAAACCTGATTGTCTATATATGTTGTAGGGTAGTGGTATCTGCCAAATACTTAAAGAAAATCAATACACACATATTTAAAATAGAAATATTTTATAATAAAATACTACTGTTAAAAATTCTGAGGATACCACTATCCTACAACACAATATACAAAGTTGTTGCAACATAAGTATCTGATAAAATAATATTTTACATTTATTCATACTTACTTCTTTTAGGCCTACAACACCTATTAATCTTCCAATTGTAGTGACATATGCATGGTTTACTCCAACCATAGAAAACAATGAATGCACCTTTAGGAGGGATGTTTTCTCCACTAGTTGGAAAGGAGCTGGGTCAATATGACATTTGTCAAAAGTGATGCTTTTCCCCATTTCTTCCTCTTCCCAGTGTTTCTGATCTTCAGGTGACATGTCTATGACCCTTTCATGGGGCTGTTGCCAAACAAGTGAATTCAGAAGAATGAAAAAAAAAAATTATACATATTCGTTAAAGAATTTGATATTATGAACAAATATAACATACCAATTGTACTTTCTTTGAAGCTCTAGGGCTTGTTGGCACATCAGCTGACTGATTTAATGTTTCACCATCAGTAGCATCGACATCACCATTTGATCCCTGATCAGGGTTCACATCTTGAAGAGTTGCTGATTTTCGAAAAATTGCCTCAAATGCCAGTCGAATGCTACAGACATTACAAAATAGAATAGCCATGATCATCAATGCCACTGCTATTTCAAACAACTGTCAAGACAAACATCCTTACACCTATCACAGTAAAATTTAAAAAATATTATTGAAATGAATTGTTTTGTTTTACATTTATTTTCCATATTTGGTGCTATTAACCTTTTAACAGTTGAAGATTTAAGGTACTCCATTAAGTTTGCAATTTTTTGGTCATTGGCACTATGATAGATCTTACACAGGGTCATTTCCTCTATGTATCTTAACTCTAGTGTATCTTTGTACTTGTTGCATAACAAATCAAATTAGTCAGGAACTCAATTGGAGGAGGCAAGTAATGAGAAAGTTTCTTTGTAATTGTGAAGACCAGCTACCTAACCAAACAACCAAATGGTAAAACACTTATGTAAAATCATTTTTGTAAAAGAATACCAATGCTGCAAGTGGGACGTATTTCTCAGATTTAGTTAAATTTTTGAAATTTCTTTTATTTGTGCCCTACATTTTAAAATGGTTTTATATCTCATATTTATAAATATGTAAGTAAAAAAGAAACCCTATTTAAACTACCATGGGAATGATTTGGTTGCTGCAAATAATATTCATCTGTTCTGCATACTAGCAATTTTGTGCATGGCAGTTTCTGTTCAACTACAATACCAATAAACATAGATGTGGCATGCTCAGTTGAGTTGCACAATTTCTACTAACGGTAGACAAATCACCTTGGTATAAATACAAAACTTGTAACATTTTAAATTTCATTTTACATAAAGACATGTTCACAACTTCTTAAACAACAGGTCACCTATAAATTCCAAAATGGGCTAAATTCAAATCATTGTTACTTCCACAGTTCTAATCAAAAGTGGATGAATTTTTTCTTCGAAAGTGAAACTGAATCTTATCATGGTGAATTTAGGTGAAAAATTAATTCACCTTTTTGCACTTCCATACATCACGAAAAAAGCTTAAAAAAAAAGAATTTCAAACCTCTCTGTGCGTTCAATTCACACTAAAATTCAATAAATCTGTTAACAGCCTCTCAAAGTATAGAATTTTTTTCTAAATGATAAACGAAGCAAAAAACCTCGAAATTGGCAGATATTTTTCAAAGTTCAAGACATTTTTTTAAAAAGTGCAATTTACCTGATTTTACATGTAGATAAACCAACATAATATCAATTTTGGCCCCACCAAGCATAAACAAACAAATAGAAGAAACCGACAATACTAGGTTAAAATTTAGAACATTAATATTTACAGATGGAAGCAAAAATGACCTACGAGTAGGGTCAGAAGTAGCTTTTTAACAAAAAAAATTAACGAACAAACTGCAACTTAAATTAAATAATAGTTGCTCCTTGAATCAGGCAGAACAATTTGCCATATTCAAAGCCCTAGAAATTATGAAAGAAAAACAAATATAGATAAAATGTTGGCATTATACATGGACTATGAAGGTAAGAAATTTACTAGATGAATAATCATGACTACTTAATACAAGAAATATGCCAAAAAATTAGAGAACTACAAGTACAGAATTGGTTAATTAACATTAAATGGGTGATATCTCACAACCATAATGAAGGTACCACAATGCCAAGAAACAAAATAATTCTTCCCAATGGTAGACGACAGATTATCAATAGAAATTCCAATGAGCAATTAAATAAAGATATACTGTCTTGACAGGATATGGACCATTAAGAACTTACCAGAGATTCAAAATTAATGACAATTCAACTTGCCCCTGTTCTAGTGGAGAACAATCAGTAGATCACTTAATATGTTTTATTTTAGGAAATGAGAGACAACTAACAAATATTAAACAGCTAACGACTCCACTGGAGAGAGAGAGAGAAGAAAAAGGAAGAAAGCCTTGTACAATCACATACCAAATTGGTTTTTGAATTTATAAAAGCAATAGATTTTGAAAAACGCCAATAAATAAAATAAGAAATGTTGCTCTTAACAACCTAAGTTTTCCTTTATTTTTTGAAGCCATTTGAACATAAGATTAGGTCATATTTTTATTTTATTTTGTTATGTTTGTCATATATTTCACTGTATTGATCATTTGCAGCACAATAATACTTGAAATATTTTTCTTTCAGTGATATTCTCAATAGAAATAATTAGTACCTGAATTAAAAAGAGTCTATGTAACATTAGTTTGTGTTTAGCCATTCAATAAAAAGTTGAATTCTGTAGAGGACATGGCTTCTGTTTGCAACCCCACAATTGAAGTTGTGTTAGAGTGATACATTTTTAGAAAATTCTCTCACATGTATATACCTTACAACTTTATAATCAATTTTAATTTATTAATATATATACACACATAAATTTATATTATTTATAATAAACTTTATAATCAATTTCTAAGTACAATATCAATTGTGATTGACAATCATTAAAATTTTATTTCAAACCTGCAGGTAAGATTTGCTACAATAATTCTTAACATACATTTTTATTACTGCTTTATGAAATGTTGTCTAGGAAAGCGCATAAATAATGGACTTACCGACTTTCTGCTCCTGTGACAGTAGTATAAGGAGTCATATTAGGACTCACAAGGGGACTGAAACTGCGCGTTGTGAAAGAATATGTTTTCTTCAGAATTGATTTTTTTGGTTGGCTTCCAACTCCAGGTGTAATCTGATCCAAAATGGTTTAAGTTTGTACAATAAAACAGAAATGTATAGAAAAGAAAATGTCAATGAACTCCTAAATTAATGTTAATTAATTTATTACACCATTAAATTAATGTTTTATATACTTTTCTCACTATGAGGACACACCTTTCTGAGTAATTCACTATTGAAATATATTTTTCTAAAATTTGTTAATTATATCCAACTGTTTTGGACTATATAAAAGAACTTGACAGAGCTCCAAAGTTATGCCATAAAAGAAATATAAAGAATGCATTTATTCCAACTTCATGATCTCTTTCCCCCTTACAATGAATATTTAATTGTAAATTTGCAAAATCCAGGATGTTTGTCTTCGTTAACAAGGCATTTTTAAGTTGAAGAAACATTCCTCACATCAACACTTTCAAAGTACGAAGCTTCACAGCTAACTCCCAAATTAAATTCTGACAGCTAAAATTATTTCAATAGAGTGCTTGAGAATGTATGTATTTGTGTGTTTTTCTCAACAAATACAGGCATTTATGATTACTACTACTACTACTACTCCAAATATTCATGTTTTCTAGTAGACAGGAGAAGGGTTGAAAAGAGTGGTAGTCTATGACAACTGAGTGAAATAAAGAAAATGGTACCTTAATGCTATCCTTATGCTAATGGAAGTCCACTAATCCTTATGCTATGTGGAAGCAACGAACTACTGATTAATATAATGAAATTTTTTTTTCCATGGAAGAATTGCGTATTGAATTTATAATGTTGGCCTACACTAATTGAAGATCATTTTTGAAAGGCCAAATAATTTCATGAATGAAACAAATAAAACATGTTGAAAATATAGGCATATTAGAAGCTCTTATTTTGTCCTTAACATGATAATTAAAACTGATTACATTTTCCTGCCTAATAGTTAAAAAAGGCATAAATTTGTTTCATTTGTAAATTTTACATAGGTTATAAAAGAAAACAAGGAATTTGGATAAAAGTTACTAAGCTTTAATTTGCTAATGAGCAAATTATAATTGAACTCATTATTCCAGGGATCTGTTCTCCAACAAAGTCTTAATGATATTAATGAAAATTTCAATACAAGTATACTGTAACACAAGGTAGCTCAGCTTATGTAATTAATAGTTTCTTATATTTGCACGCCAAACAATAAAAATTTAAGTAGAACAAGTAGTCTTCTACTCTAGACTATCTAATGTTTTAAATTGCAGTAGCCTCTTGATATTTATATTATTTAAATTTCTTGAATTCCACCTATTCCTATTTAAGAAAATTAATGGTTGATAAGTTTTTGCAATTGTGTTTATGTAATGAATAGCATTTGACTTCATTAATAATAAGAAAAGAGGAGATACAGACCGTGTCTTTAAGTTTAGAGGGAGATAATTCATTTGTTGAACGCTGTTGCAATTTCAGAATATCTGGGGCAGGTACAACTTCAAATCGTGAAGGTCTTCGATTTTTCTGAGATTCCTCTCGCATTTTTCTTTCCATTTCTTCTCTTGCTCTGCAAGGAAAGAAAGGTCAAACATTACACAATAATTATATTGTAGCCAATTGTAATAAAGACTGGTCACGACAAAGTTTGTTTTTATTCATGAATATACCAAACAACATATAAGATATCCTACATAATTAATTGCAGTTAGGTAATTAAAAAAGGTAACAGAACTAAGGCCAGATTAATATCCTAAGAGCAATTATAAATATAAACTATAACTAGTGGCAGTGTGTGCTCACAAGAAGGGGGGCCTGGAGTTCACTATGGCGGACCCTAGTCCTAGGAGGAGGAGTAGGGAGATGCATGTGGTTTCATGGACCCCCTGCCCTCAATCCCATATTTTTGTTATTGTTATAATTTTACTCAATTTATTCAAAACAATTACCGTACAAGGATCATGTCCCATCGAAAGGGGTATTCTCATAATTAACACACTATTTTTATTTTAAGCTAACATTTTAAAATTCTTTTTTATTTCAAAAACAATTATGAAGAAGAAATCTCAACTAAAACTGGCTTGTCCCTGATATACTTTCTGGACTTAACTAATAATCTCTGCCAGATATATCATACTAGGAAATCGTTGGCTTCCGCGGCTGGATCATTATCTACTACACTGTCCGGTAGACACCGCACGGTGGTTTGAAGAGGGACGAAACGCGCGCATAGGCACCAAATTTTATTTTGTGAAAAACGGTTATTTCTTGGTAAATTTCAATTCTACATACTTCAAATGACTAGAAACCAGGAAAAATAATAATTTTTATCAATGCTTATAGCCATACGACGCCATCAAAGCCAAGCGTTTCAGCCGAAGAAAAATGCAGCTACCCAAGCAGTGAAAATATACCTATCTTTGATTGTTTATAACTTTTTTCCTAATCAACTTTTCAACTTCCAGAAATTATATGCACTTTCATATACCTTTCTAAATATATTAAAGCTGTTTCAGTGTCATTTTTTAATTTTTCATTAAATTAATTGTTACGTAATTAAAAAACTGCTCATTCTTTTCAATAAGTAAATTTTCACAGGCGATTAAAAAAACAACCAAAAACACATCCCCAAAATTAATATATATATTTTAAGTGAACATTATTGAACAATTTTCAGTTGAGATCAGCTGCCCCGATCTGCCCCTTTCAAAATTATGACCGTTTAAAGTTTGCATTAAGTGTTTGGAAAGAGCACCATTACTTTCGGACATAATACCGAAATCGTTTACTTCTTAAAAATTTATTATCTTCTCAACTTTCAGATTTTCATTAATTACATAACATTTTTAATATCTTTTCAAAATTATTTCTTCTTTCAATTTGCCAAATTTCTGTCTTTTTCAATCAATTTAAACATTGGAAATTGAGATCTGTAGAACTGAAACATGCAATAAGTGAATTTTGACGGGCAATAACATTAAAACATCTGAACACATCTCGGCCAAATTAATGCATGTTATTAAGTGAACAATTGTAAATATTTTTACATTAATAACAACCGCCTTGGTCAACGTCTCTCAAAATGGCGTCCATTTATAATTTACATAACGAGGATGAAAAAAGCGCCATTCCCAGGACTATGTGGTCTTTGACGGACAATTACACAAAAACGATTAAAACACTTCTTTGAAATTAATAACTATTATTAATTGGACATTTGTTGATGTTTTTACGTTAACAACAGCCGCCCTGGCCTGCCTGTTTAACAGTAGTGACCATTTAAAGACTACATGATGAGGATTGAAAGAAAGCGCCTTACCAAAAGTAAGTGATTTTTGACGGGCAATTACAAAAAAACAACTAAAAACATTTCCATGAAATTAATAAATATTATTAAGGAGACATTTGAGAAAATATTTTTGTTAATAACAGTCACTTCGGCATGCCTTTTCGAAAATGGCGAAGGTTTAAACTTTACTTGACCAGCTTTGAAAAAATGTGCCATTTCTAATAACTAAGTGATCTTTAACGGGCAATTAAACAAAAGCAAGTAAAAACAGCCTCTTTTAAAATGGCGACCGTTCTAATTTACATAACGCGGTTTTACAAAAAACGCCAATCCCAAAACTAAGTGATTTTTGACGGACGGGTACACGAAAACGACTAATCAAATTTCTGTAAAATTAATAACTATTATTTATTGGACATTTGTTGATGTTTTTTCCTTAACAAAAGCCGCCTCAGCTTGCCTGTTTTAAAATGGCGACCGTTTAAAATTTTCATAATGAGGATTGAAAGAAAGTGCCTTACCAATAGTAAGTGACGGGCAATTACACAAAAATAACTAAAAACACTTCCATGACATTAATAAATGTTATTAAGGGGACATTTGATAAAATAGTTTCGTTAATAACAATCGCCTCAGCCTGCCTTGTGGAAAATGGCGAACGATTATACTTGAAGTGCTTTGTTTCTATTAACTAAGTGGTCATTGACGGACCATTATAAAAAAAGAAACAGGAATATCTCCGTGAAATAAATATATGACTTGAAATGAACAATTGTAAATATTTCTTCGTTGCCCTGAATTGCTTCCCTTGGTGGACGCGCAGTCAGCAGTCGAAGCGTCAGCGCTGGATGTCATGTCAGAAGTGGCGCGCAGGGTGAAATGATCCGGACAGGAAATGACCTCTGGCATATGCGTAACCGCGACTGCTAAAAATAAGACTCAAGGGACATGAAGATAAGTCTTACAGGAAGCCAACTCAGGCGGCCAGACCTCTGGCATTTCCATATCATGAAACATCACTTTCCGGCTTTTGGTCCAAAGCATCCATGCGCCACATCTTGACAGGTTAAGTAACATAATAGTGAAATAATATGAAATGATTAATTATTATTTTACATTATAAATGGCAAACGAGTAGTACAATTGTTACAGTGTAAGTCACTACACTATTAGTATATACATTATTCCTTTTACTACTTAAAGAACATTTTTACGGTTTTTCTACTTTTAAAAATTGTTAAAAACGTTTATACACTATCTCACCTAATTTTACATGTAACATGGAATAAATGCTTATAACAACCTTTTCTTTACTTCTGAACAAATAAATGAAGGTTTTATTCATCTTCAATAATGTCTGATAAGGAATAGTACTTTTTTGACAAATAAATAAACAATATGAATTATGAGGAATAATATTATTTTACACTTAGAACATGTTTCAATAGATTTATACTTAAAGAACCGTTTTAAATCCACTAAATAAATAGTTATTTAACTTAACATCCTATGCGCACGTTTCGGCCCCGTTCAGACCACCGTGCACCGCGTCGTAGGCACGCTTCCACCGTCGTGCTGCGACCTTCCTCGGGGCGAAACGCACGGAGATTTGACTGCACACGGGTTTGTATAGTGCAAAGTTCCATTTACCTACCAGTCGGTAGGCCAAACGATTGACCAATGCTGAGGAAGCATTGGCAAATCAGGCAAGGGGCTCCCTGGGTCGGAGAAGAAGTCCACCCCTGGTCGGACGTTAAGGAGCAGAGGGAACCGCGACCGAGCGTCGCTGTAAAATAGATGTTTCCAGGCCTCGTGGAGACGTAGGCCTTAGTTGGCATAAAGTTTTTGAGGAAGTTTGATACGAGAGTTAATAAAGTTTGAAAATTGATAAAAGAGGCTGTGGAAATAACCAAGTATCCCTAAATACTTCATGTCAACCACGGCTTAAATCGCCACGAGACCTGAAAACGTCTATTTTACCACGACATCAGGGCGTTCTTCTAATTTTGATAAAGAAAAAGTAAAATCCTTAGGTCTTGCAGTGGCGACTGGTGCCTTAGCAAGCCGTTTTTTTAAAAAATTGATTGATTAGTGATTTCGGGTGCGTCAACTGCTAAGGTCAATAATATCGTAAGTGTTGTATATGTTCTTTCCTCTGGAGGTGGCGGTGATTTTCCCCCGCTGGATTGTGAGATTCGGCGCCGACCTTCGCATCAGCTAGCCAACCAGGTATATCCCACCAGTGCGAGACCGTTCCAGACGGGGCACGCTGTCTGCCGACCGGTCTCCCAGCATGTATAGTAGTGTAGTGAATGGAAGCGTAAGTGTAAGTAAGAGTCAGGATAGGACAAGGAAAAGGAAGGAAAGATCGCGCGTGGTCCGAGGCCCGCTTGTAACTAGCAATAAGTTGACTAGGTTCTATTGCAATCGGATGAACGGTACGGCAGCGAATATACGTATGTACGAGCAAAACAAACATTGCTTTTTATATATTAGATTTCTAACTATAAGGGAATATTTTGTCTCCTAGGTATATGTTTGCTCACTTGAAAATACACTGCAGGCCTGTTTACGTTATTGGACGTACTTGTACCTTGCATTTCAATATTGTATAATAATTAAAAATGTAAAAATATTTGATGAAAATTCCTTAGTTTCTATTTTATCGATAAATTTAAAAAGTTTGTTTTAAATTACTTTTCACACCATCTTATTTGTCTTTAATTATTTCAGAAATTGCATTGTGTTTTGTTATCTCACTGACTTCTTTCCAATTAATCGAATAATTGAAATTGTTTTGCCATCACTACGCGCGGCGGCTTTAAATGCGAAGCGGCGACGCTCGGCTGTTCTGCACAAAATCAAGAGGCGAAAGGCGGCCGGTCGAACTGTTAGGGACACTCGAGCGTTGTTTTCCTCCGAATGCAGATCTCCAGGAGGACACCAAGTGACGATCGTACGGGGAGGAAGGTTCCGAACAGTCTTCCCGTGCTTCATTTTGTGTGCGGACATTGAGGGCGTACAGTGCAGCAGAAACCCAGTGAGGGGTCTCCTCGTAAGGCGATCGCGATACGTGTTTCAGCACGTCCCTAGTTTTCACTGCGCTTCAGCGTTAGACTCCAACAAGAAATAACAAAGCAAAGACGTGTTTAGTGTTTAGGGTGTTACGGGAACCTCAAATGATCAAGGGATCGTCACTTTAGAAGGTTCTTGATTTAGTGCTGTGTCTAGACGTTTTGATTTGGCCACACTGCACCGCTGATGAAGCCATGATGAATATATATGATCGTACGATGAAGCCATGATGTATATAATTGATTATACGTATATAAATAATTCTTACCACGATATTGCTTTAATAAATAACGATCTTTTTGTATTTACTTTATCTGTACATATAAATGGATAAATATTTAATTAACACCTTCTTTTGTTACAAATACGGAAAGAAATATTTATATAAAAAAATTCAAAAGTTCGCCTTATGAAATTTTGAATCCACTGAAATTCGTTCGCCCTCAAGATTGCGCCCCCTAGGCTGCAACCTACTCAGCCTGTTCGGTAATCTGGCACTGGCAAGACCGATTCGAAGTTGCATGGTTCCTTCATGGGTCTCTCACCTTTCTTGAGCTTCTTTCTGCCACTTGGCGGCGACCTGCATTCGCCTTTCTCTACCGATGTGGCGTTCAATAAGTTTTATCAGCTCCAAACGTTGAATGGATCCCAATAGAATCATCGATTCTGCAAAAAATAATTTAATAATTTTGTGAAAGTTCTTCGACTCCCAGAGTAAATATTAAAAATCCAGAGATACAGCAATTTCATTTCACTCACTAAAACTTTAGTTGGTAGTTACAAGTGGAGTTTGATGGTGTCATTGCGTTCGGAGAACGCAGGGAGGGTGGGATGAATTAAGAGGAATTAGGTTTTCTCCTTTCTTCGCCGCGACCAGCACCCGACCAAACCCAATTAGTTTGGCCTCTTCACCCTCCCTGATTTCTGAAGCGCCCCCGAAGGCAAAAGACTGTTCGAGGTCGCAGCCGACCCTCCTTCGCCATGCGACCCTGACAGATCTTAATTATCGGCGAACTAACCATCAATCTTGACGGCATCTTGACACCCGTTCCACCACCACCACCACCCGCAGCGGGCAGCTGCGCACTATAGAAGTTATTGAATGGGAAAATTGACCCTTACGAAAAATCAAAATCTCTGCTAATTTCATCTGAGATATCATTATTACCCTTTACTCCTTGAGTTCTACTCTTAAAAATGAGATAATACACTTTGTGGCGTCCTGTTTCGTTTAATAATTATACACTTTCTCAATAAGGATTGTCCTGCCAATAATTTCGAATGCCTTATTGAGATCCCAGAAGATAACTCCTGCTTTCTCTCCTTTATCAATTTTAATCTTCCAATCGTATAAAACTGTACCGCAGTTTCACACGACCGTTTTCTAAAACCTGATTTTTTTATTACCGATAATTTTATTTGTTTCAATATTCACAATCAATTGCTGTTCACTTTCTCGCACTGACTTCGCTAGAAAAGGAAGTAATCGTGCTCCGGAAAACGGCGAATATTCGACAGAAACACCGGGCCTGGGTACCTAAAAAATGGATAAATCTTGTTCCTGTATATAGTAAATTACTTCCTTTAACACGTTGTATAGAAATAATCTGTTTTGCAGATCCTTGATACCGAATTATCGATTGATGACAACACGGCCGTCCATGGTCGTCCATAGCCCTAAAACCCTTCCCTCGATTTTCTCCAAAATTGATATTCCTCGATCCAAGGTTGTACTATACATATGACCTTCTGAATTTGAAACGGGCATTTTGATTTTTGGAGGCTACTTTACATGAAGCCTCTTCATTTTCAAAATTTTCTCAAAAATGGCTCAAAATTTTATCATTAAACTTTGTCTTCCGTTATTGTAAAAGAGGCTTAAGAGAACGGTGTCGGTCTCGTTTTTGTTGAAATCCCTGACTTTTCGAAAATTGCAAAAGTTCAAATTTTATTCGATGTTTTTCTACAACAACAAATCTTATTCGATGTCTTCCCTGTCTACTTGAATACAGACATTTTTTCCTGAATGAAATCTTTTCTCTAAATGTGATCTTGAAATTAGGTAGTGTACAATTTTTTTTTCATAAAAAAACTACTCATAATTTATGAGTAGTTTTTAGTAGGGCAATTTCAGCATGAAGAAAACGGAATTTTTAAAAAAATTCTTATAACAGTTCCAAATTGTTTCCTTAATTTTTTGACATGAATGGAGCAGTGGATGCTTAAACAACGGCAAATGTGTCTTTTTTATGAACTCTGTTTTTTTTAAAACGGCATAAGTTAGAAATAATGGGAAAGACCATTCTCGTTTAAGCATTGGCAAAAGTATGTATGGCTGAGCGAGTGTGTGGTATAGTGGTAATGTGCCTGGCAAGTTACCTTGATGGACGTGAGTTCGAATCTGGGCAAGGAGAAACAAATCTTTTCTGGTTGTGAACACTTTTGTAGGTTTATATAGTAGTAAAATGAATGTAGCTGTTCCATATAATGCAAGAAATTATCTACTGTTGTAGCACCCTAAGTTTTATGTACGTACCACTGATTTCCCTTGACTTTGAATATAAGCATATGAATTGCTTAATTAAAAATTCCATTGAAAAATTAATTACCATATGAAATTTTAAAAAAATTTAAATGCTAGTTGCTTCCCAGCAAATACTTACCTGGACTATCTACCAATGGAAATCCTTTCAGGTTTCGATTCTGCTTCAAGACTTCCTTAAGTTCCTTGTAATTCATGCCATGCCAAATGTATTTGACATCTCTTACCATAAAATCTTCCACATAAACACTATACATTCCTGGGAAAAACAGAAAACAAAAGACAATTAGAGAGAAAATCACTTTTCATAGTTAACATAATTTACACTAGATATTCTAATGATTATCTTTTAAAACATTTCGAGCCTGAATGAACACAGAAAATATTTCCCTCAGTTATCATATTTCCTCACAGAAAAAACATGACAAGAAGCCAAGAGAATTTTAATAATAAACTTAATAACTAGCCCACTCTTTGGAACATTTTTCTGTTTGTAGAAACAATCACATGCATAAATTGCAAAGTAATTTCTGTAGACTTTTCCATGAAAACAAAATCTCTTTGGTGTCATCAATATTTGGTATCAATGCAATCACAAGTTTACTTGAAATTACCAACTTGATGATTTTATAAAAAGAATCATGACTTTTTATTCTAAAAAAAGTCACCAGATCTCTAATTTTCATACAAAAAGCAGACATGTCCAGGTAAAAGAGGGCACATGGTTACCCTGATTTCATGTCTACTAATATGCTAATACTAGATTCCACTAATTTAGATAATTATTGATTAATAAGAGACCATATTATGCTTCATCAACAATGATAACCTTTTGACTACATTCATAAACTGGAGTAGTAGAAATTACAATATCCTCCTTTGTATAGTCTCAGATGAAACAGCTGATGTTTTAAACAATAATTCTAATAGGCAGCCATGATCTAAATTCTAAAATGGCATCCATGTTATTTGGTTTTCAGAATAGTAAGCAAGGCAAATTTTCGACAGAAAAACTCTTAATACAGAGAAAAACTCTTAATACGGTAACGAAAAAGTGGATAAACTTTGTTCCTATACATAGTAAATTACGTTAATACGTTTACTCAAAATCCATGCTGTGTGGGCCCTTGATTCCAAAAATTCGATTGACGGCAAAATGTGAGTGAGTGAGTGAGTCGGCTAATCAGTCAGTCAGTCGGCCAGTCAGTCAGTCGGCCAGTCAGTCAGTCGGCCAGTCAGTCAGTCAGTCGGCCAGTCAGTCAGTCAGTCGGCCAGTCTGAGTCAGTCAGTCAGTCAGTCGGCCCAGTCAGTCAGTCAGTCGGCCCAGTCAGTCAGTCGGCCCAGTCAGTCAGTCAGTCGGCCCAGTCAGTCAGTCAGTCGGCCCAGTCAGTCAGTCAGTCGGCCAGCCAGTCAGTCGGCCAGCAGTCAGTCGGCCCAGCCAGTCAGTCGGCCCAGCCAGTCAGTCGGCCAGCCAGTCAGTCGGCCAGCCAGTCAGTCGGCCAGCCAGTGTCCGTCCGTCTCCGACATTGTTTCTTGGGGGGGAAGGGGAAAATCTTCCGAAGACACTCCGGGGCCCGCACCGTGCAGCGTGTAGGATTTACAGCTAGGCTGTGCCCACTTGGTAAAAACCCCTCCCATTCTGCTAATTCCTATTCTGCCGATTATCTTCCCGCGGAACCGCCGTCAGGCATTGTATCACGGGAAGGGCAGATCGGCTTATCGCTCTATGCCAACTGATACCACTCCTTCGAAATTGTTCTTCTATGCGAAGCTTCTTCAAAACTTTTGCGGCATAGGTGGCTGTCACACTCCAATTCTCTTGGGATACCAACAACCTGACGAAGGTATCAGGATGGGCATGGATCACAGGTTGGGCATGAGGAGTCATCGTCCAACCGGGAACGGAGTTGGTATGCACGGTAGAACCCTTGCCCCGTTAACAACTGGGTCAAATAATGATGCACATCTCTTTTGGGCCCAATTTAGTTATGTCAGGATTATTCCTGACATTTTGTCTTATGACAAAATGTCTATCTACCAGTGAGTGAGTGAGTGAGTAAATGAATGAATGAATGAATGAATGCATCATTGCTCTCCATTCGCTCTTCTCTCTTCTCTCGCCTCTCTCTCTTCTCTCTCTTCGCGCCTCTCTCTCTTCGCTCTCTGCTCTTTCCGCTCTTTGCGCTCTTTCGGCCTCTCTCTCCTCTCTCTCTTCTCCGCTCTCTCTCGCCTCTCTCTCTCTTTCGCGCTCTCTCTCTCTTCTCTTTCGCGCTCTCTCTCTCGCTCTCTTTCGCGCTCTCTCTCTTTCGCTCTCTCGCGCTCTCTCTCTTTCGCTCTCTCTCTCTTTCGCTCTCTCTTTTTCGCGCTCTCTCTCTCTTCCGCCTCTTCTTCTCTCTTTCGCGCTCTCTCTTTCGCTCTCTCTCTCTCTCTCTCTTTCGCGCCTCTCTCTTTCGCTCTCTCTCTCTTTCCGCCTCTCTCTCTCTCTTTCGCTCTCTCTCTCTTTCGCTCTCTCTTTTTCGCGCTCTCTCTCTTTCCGCGCTCTCTCTCTCTCTCTCTCTTTCGCGCGCTCTCTCTTTCGCGCGCTGTCTCTTTCTCTCTCTCTCTCTCTCTCTCGGTCTCCCCTCTTTCGCTTTCTCTCGCTCTTCCTCTCTCTTTCTTAACTCTGTAGAACCTGGCTCTGTATTGTGCCATGAGGTCTAGAGGACGTATCACACACACACAGCATCATACGAAATCATGCGAAACGCCCGGGCCACCCTCAGGGCGAACCTTCTACACACTGACTTCGCACCGCGGGCGTATGACTGGATGCCAAAGGCATCAGCCCGAATGGGGGCTGCGTAGAGCAGCAAGGCATTCCGTGTCCATCTCCGCCTAATTGCGTCTGTTGCTGGCTAGCAGCGTTTGGGTGATCTAGTGCGTGGTGCTCGTCGTCGGTTTTCATTACACAGCGGAGTAAAATCAACGTTGCACGGTGGTCTGAAATTGGCCGAACCGCGCGCATAGGATATTAAGTTCAATAACGATTTATTTAGTGATTTTAAAACAGTTCTTTAAGTATGAATCTAATGAAAAATGTTTAGGTGTAAAATAATAATATTCCACTAAGTTTAAATTTTTATTTATGACGAAAACAATACTGGTCTTTATATGACTTTATTGAAGAAGTATAAAAGCATTTTCTTCGTGACTCAAGGAAAGCAGGTTAAAAAGTGGGTGGAGGTAGGGTTTACAAAGTTTTTAAAAATAGTTTTTAAAAGTACAAATACAGTAAAAACTCTTCGTTTATGTAGTAAAGGGAATAAATAGTATTTAATAGTGATGAATTACACTACAACACATGCAACACTATTCGTTTGCCACTTTTATTGTCAAACAATAATTAATCATTTTATATTATTTCACTACATATTATGTTACTTAACCTGTCAGAGGTGGTGCATGGGTACTTCAGACCAAACTCCACAATGCAATGAACGAGTACATTATGATATGGAAATGCTAGAGACCTGTCTGCCTGAAATGGCTTCCTGCGAGACTTATCTTCAATAGAATTTAGGTAAATGTACCATTTGTCATACAATTGTGAACCAATTCTAGATCAGTTAAGGTACAAAACTCCCACTGAATGTTAAATATTATTAAATATTACATTTTACAGTTCACTTCATGTTTACAGTGCTAAGTTTTAATAATTAAATGGGAATGTGTTTCCCGTTTTGCAATTTCCAAATATCATTGCGACCCCATAACTACAAATGTGACAAATGCAAAAAAAAAAAAAAAAAACAACAAACAAACAATATTAGTTATTATATTGTTTATTATTTTTGTCATGTATATATGATACTATACAATATTATTTTTTAAATAATTACACAATGCTAACAAATAAATATTTAAATCAATTTTGCCAAATAAAGGAGGGTAACAAACAAAAACAATAGGCCTAGGGGGGGGGGCAGGCTCTCCCTGAATCAACTACTGGTCAGTAGATCAAGTGGTTAGAGGAACTGGGAGTGAAGCAGGAGATCTGGGTTCGATTCCCGGCTGAAGCAGTCAGTTCTATGAACGAACCAATATCAGTTCTATGAACGAACCAATATCATTTCTAACATTGTTAAAATGTAGAAAAGAAGTGTAAATGTAAAATGTACTTAGCAAAACACACTAAATGTAGGGTCAGTTCTTTTTCTCACCTGAGCTTGATGGTAGCAGATCAGGAAGATAAGGCAATTTCTTAATGAGAATAATACTGTCATATAAAGATGGCTGGAGGAATGATGCAATAGCATTTGATATTAACACAGCAATCTGAAACAAAAATGACAGGCTAATGAACTTTGCCATTGTGATCTCTCTAATTGTCACAGGATAGTGTCTGCACGGTAGATGACACTAGTGTCAGTCTATCGCACGGTCTCTGATAGCACAATAGGGGTACTGGGTCTCTGATAGCGCAATAGGGTACCTCCTGAAGTGTTGGCGAGGAAACAAAGATATCTACGACTAAGTGAAGCTAACTGATCCTGTTCATGACGGATTTCTGCGCAGGACGAAAGAGAACACCAAGAAGAGGGCACGGACCTCTCTTCAGGGACAATGGCAAGTGAGGTGGGATAGACCCAAAGGAACGTAGACCTACGAGATGATATAACGTATCGAACCGTGGTTCAGCAGAAGCTATGGTGAGGAAAACTTTATATATCTATATCTATATCTATATCTATATCTATATCTATATCTATATCTATATCTATATCTATATCTATATCTATATCTATATATATATATATATATATATATATATGATATATATATATATATGTATGCACACACACACACACACATCGAACATGGTGGAACTTATTCTCATACTGAGTAAAGAGTGGAGCATAATAAAAAAATGTTTCTCACTTTCATGACGAAAAGAAAAGAAGGCTCCGTATTGAGGTTATAGCCTAGCTACCTGTCAGTCTTCTCCATGAAGTAATGCCTCGCGAAGGTTTCCGTGGGGTGAGGCATGGGCACAAGAAGAGAGGATTTTTAATGGGGAAGGGTCTTACACACGAAGGATAACCTATCATTATCCCTGACCGTGCGTAAGGCATTTCCGCCCTCGCCAAACTAATAATAATGTCGGCCCCGTGGCGCAGACGGTTGCGGCAGCCGTCGTCTGCGGCGAGGAGTTTGCAGGTTGGAGGCCTCCGTAGGCATGATCGTATTTGTTACTGTCCCTTCACCCCTCATCATTGTATCACATCATAATTCATAATTCAAGGCGTAACAAATTTTGTCTTAACAACGGATAAGCTGAAAAGCTGATCCACATAATTACACACGTTCATTACGGGCTTCGGAAGATAACGTGAAGCGTGGTCGTAAATGGCCGATACACAAATAAATAATAATAATAATTAATAAATAATAATAAATAATAAATAATAATAAATAATAATAAATAATAATAAATAATAATAAATAATAATAAATAATAATAATAATAATAATAAATAATAATAATAATAATAATAATAATAATAATAATAATAATAATAATAATAATAATAATAATAAATGTCAAAATATTAACTGAGTGTTCAAGTAAGTTTCCAGAAAGGAATCTTGCAAATAATTCTTTATCCTACAAACGTCTAATTCCTGTATCTTTAAAGTCTCACTTCGAATGTGCTTGACGATTATGGAGTCACAATTTTAATTGCCTTTCCTATTTTTCTACGGTGTATTTTGTAAGCATTTACATTTTTAGTTTTCTAGTATCTTGCATTTGTCATTTTAACTATTTTGAATAGTTTGTCTAGTGGTAAAATAAAATAAAAAAGCATATTTATATGAAAGCAAGTAGTTGCATCCAGCAAGATAATGTCTACTGTAAAATAGCCTTTGCCAAATCTTAAGGACTTAATTTTATATGTCTCATAGTTTATCTCTCAGCATATTTAGAATAATCATACTGAATGTATGTTTACACCAATGATTATTTTGGAGACACTTGTACAACCAAATGTAAACTTTCTATCTATTAAGATTCGCTACATTCGTAACTAATATCAATTAACACTATTTTCAAAATGCCACAAACAATAGCTACTAACCATGATTGGAATGATGTGGGTAATTTGGCCAGTCATCTCAAAAACAATGACAGACACTGAGATAGTATGTGTAACAGCTCCTGAGAATGCAGCAGCCCCTACTGTAGCATAGCCACCTGCAAAAAAGACATCAATTTGTCATTAAGAGAATGTACGTGAAATCTATATTCATCACTAGAGGCCGGACTTTCCTGGCGAACTTTTTTCTAATTTAGTTGTTAAAATGGGTGCAAAAATATTAAAAATACGTGCATATTTTGGTACAAATATTTTAAATTGTTTTATTCCATAACATGAGAAATACACATGAAATATTGAGGGGAAACAAGTAATTTACATACAAACTACATTTTTTAAAGCAGTTTCACATCATCAATGATGTCCTCTTGCCGCAAAAAGGAAGGAAAATTGCCGCAAAATAGAATTACATTTTACTTCTCAATGGTAAGGAGATCGAAATTTAAATGCTTATCTGTCAAAAAGTTTTTCTGAATATAAAAAGATATTTCTATGCCACTAGCGCCAGGGGGCAAACTTCGGAGAAAGCCTTTCTTCTAACGGCAAATCACTAGTGCCTTTAAAATGTATGGATTTACGGCGAGAGAAAGGGAGATAGAAGGAGAGAGAGAGATGAAGGGCAGAACAATATCTGCCGGGTTCCGCTAGTATTGCTGTAAATTCTGAGGAGCAAATCCTTCTAGACTCTTCTTTGCTTGTGTGAAAATTCACCACTGTTCAACGACCGGTAGTTGCCCCTTCTTTAGTTGGTTGATAGATGGACAAAGGATTCTAACAAGTTAAGTTAAGACGCTTTTCAACCACTGCTATTTCACAGCTACGAACAGAACCGTCCGATATAGTGCCATTTTCTTCATACAGCGTGGATATTTCTTTCAGTTTATGGCTTTTTAATTAGCTCATTTTTAGAACGTTTAATAAAAAGAGAATTCGATACCTAGAATGTTCATAGAGAAACGTTTTCAGCGACGAGGTGAGGAGAGGGACAGTGTGATGGGCCATAGGATTTGTTTGAAAGATGTCATTGAGTTACCGATGGGCAGAAGTAAATGCGATCGAGAAATGACACATCGGTTAAGAACACATCAGATTTGCCATGCGCACGGGCACACTATTAGACGTAAAGTAGGAACAAATAAAATACATCACAACTCAACAGTGTTCGTTTCAAAGCACCTATGGCATCGGGAAGATATCCGATTAAAAAAACAAACTCTTTCGTAATCACTGGTAATGAACGACAATGTTTTTTTCTTTTTTTCTTTTGTGCATCAGAGGTTAAAAATTGCGACAGGTTATTTTGGAGTAGAGTGTAGCAAACAAAGTTGCACAATGCATATGGCATTGTGGTTTGCACAAAGATTGCCTGATTTAACTTTAAACAGTTTATATTCATGTAATGTGCATATTCATAATGCTAGTTTTTGTGTGCTAAGATTGGGAAATGGAGCAATAGGGACAGATGGTCTATTTAGGTGCAAAACAAGTTTCTCAAATGCTTTCAATCTGTTTACAGAACATGTTAGATATAAAAAATGAGAGCTCCCAATGCGCTTTGTCTGTAAGTGCATCACCCAAAAATCCGGTTCTTATTCAGCACTATCATGTTACTTTGTGCACGTAAACTGTACACGTAAATACAGCTTCAGATTGCATAAGCATTATTCACTTTTGATTTTATTATGATAAATATGTACTGTAATTTAATTCAAAACAGTAGAGATTTTCAAGTTCGCATTGCTATTGATTGATTATTTTGCAACTGTTGTTTAGTTTCTCAAGATTGTAGACTGATGGCAGAGAAGAGAAAGAGAGAGGGACGAGAAAAGAGAGAGAAGAGAGGGAAGAGGGAGGAAGAGAGAGGAAAGAGGAGGAAAGAGAGAGGAAAGAGAGAAAAGAGAGAGGAAAGAGAGAAAAAGAGAGAAAGAGAGAGAAAGAGAGAGGAAAGAGAGAGGAGAGAGAGAGGAAAGAGAGAGAAAGAGAGAGGAAAGAGAGAGGAAAGAGAGAGGAAAGAGAGAAAAGAGAGAGGAAAGAGAGAAAAGAGAGAGGAAAGAGAGAAAAGAGAGAGGAAAGAGAGAAAAGAGAGAGGAAAGAGAGAAAAGAGAGAGGAAAGAGAGAAAAGAGAGAGGAGAGAGAAAAAGAGAGAGGAAAGAGAGAAAAAGAGAGAGGAAAGAGAGAAAAAGAGAGAGGAAAGAGAGAAAAAGAGAGAGGAAAGAGAGAAAAGAGAGAGGAAAGAGAGAAAAGAGAGAGGAAAGAGAGAAAAGAGAGAGGAAAGAGAGAAAAAGAGAGAGGAAAGAGAGAAAAGAGAGAGGAAGAGAGAAAAAGAGAGAGGAAGAGAAAAAAGAGCGAGGGAAGAGAAAAAGAGAGAGGGAAGAGAAAAAGAGAGAGGAAGAGAAAAAAAGAGAGAGGGAAGAGAAAAAAAGAGAGAGGGAAGAGAAAAAAAGAGAGAGGGAAGAGAAAAAAAAGAGAGGAAGAGAAAAAAGAGAGGGAAGAGAAAAAGAGAGAGGGAAGAGAAAAAAGAGAGGGAAGAGAAAAAAGAGGGAAGAGAAAAAAAGAGGGAAGAGAAAAAAAGAGGGAAGAGAAAAAAAGAGGGAAGAGAAAAAAAGAGGGAAGAGAAAAAAAGAGGGAAGAGAAAAAAAGAGGGAAGAGAAAAAAGAGGGAAGAGAAAAAAAGAGGGAAGAGAAAAAAGGAGGGAAGAGAAAAAAGGGAAGAGAAAAAGAGGGAAGAAAAAGAGGAAAAGAGGGAAGAAAAAAAAGAGGGAAGAGAAAAGGAGGGAAGAGAAAAGGAGGGAAGAGAAAAGGAGGGAAGAGAAAAATATGGAAGAGAAAAGGAGGGAAGAGAAAAAGATGGAAGAGAAAAAGATGGAAGAGAAAGATGGAAGAGAGGGAGAATATATAGATAGAAGTAGTACTGAAGAGTACCTATTTTCCTAAAATGGACAAGAATATAAATTGACTCGTGACAAAACACTCGCTACAGTCACTATGATAGTAATGCTAATAAATAGAATAATGTGTAATGAAATTATATCCATTTTTTTGTATGACATTAAAGAAAAAACTGAATTTAATTATAATCGGTTTGCTGGCTTTGATTTGTCAAAATTTAAGATATATTGGAGGCGTTATTTTAATTGTGATACAACTCCATTGATACTCATTTCGAGATATTGAGCACTAAAATTACATTATTATAAAAAATCGCAGATGTGGTTAGAAAAACAATTGTGTTTTTCTCTTATAAGATATTTAATTGTTCGTCTGAGGATAATATGAATACGCATACTGTATGCTTCGCGGAATATTGAAGCTATAAAGGAGTTATACCACCGTAAAAATGAGGGTGATGGGCCAAATTGATAGATTTCGTTCTAAGAAAAGTTAGAAATGAACAAACGGACAATCAGACGGACGGTCAGACGTTTTGCCGTCAATATTTTGCTATCATGGACTCACAAAACATGGATTCTGTCTACACCACGTGTCAGAGGGTTCTTCTATATTTAGTAACTGGATTTAGAAGCCGTAGCGATCCCTCTCTGCTTCGTAGTGATTAAGTAAAAACGAATGGCTGTTTCACCACTGTACATGCCTTACAAAACCGCAATTAATGTTATGAAGACATTTTCCTAAATATTCAACAAAGGTCTGCTTAAATATTTCAATTCGTTTCGTTTCGAAATATTTTAATTCTAAACACCCAGCAAATCGCGTTGTGGGTGCTTAAACCTCTTCCAACATATTTTTTTCAAAATTGCTTTTGAAAATAAGGTTTAATCGTCTATCTGATGAATCAAAGCCTAATGATTCGTGTGTAAATGCTGGGATCAACGAAGCTCCTGATCACCTTGTAGGTGCCGTAAGTCACCCAAACGCGTTTTTCTGGTTAAAAAGAGGTTTTTTCCTCATATATGCATCTTAAAATCTTCTGGGCATCCAAAAAAATATTATTTCCCCATCTGGAGACTCAGATGCATCGACTGACACTTCATTTGACTGGATTGGTGGACCGAGACGTGCCTAACAGTATGTGATGAACGGAAGGAGGGTTACTCGATTATTGTATATGGATATTACCTCGATGGCTCTAAGCCCAAAAATGTGAACTTTTCAACATAATGCTGAAAGGACAATTGAAAATAATATACAGTTGATTTTATTGTTAGCTATTCCTTAACTTATATTTATTTGTAATATAATATTTTTGCATTTGTATGAATTATTGGGCATTAAAACAACGTAATATATTCTATGAATTTCCAAGAGAGAATTGATAAATTCGTATCAAAACGAAGTTGGAAAAGTGCCGTAAGTAGTGATATGTTTGTATGTCGCAATACATTATATGTGGTAATAATGAATGCTTCTTTTTCATGCGATTTGTGTGTTTTAGGATGATCAATGCATTATGAATTTATAGTCTTTTGGAATCGTTATACAATGAAGTGTTCCACTTTTTTTCTCTGAAAATGGGAATCAATGAGTAGTATAAAGGAGTTTGATTATAATTTTCATGCACGAGTAAAAATTATTTGTGAACGGTGCAAACAGCGTGCGTGAGCAATGCCGGAAGTTGGCTCGAGCGGACAGTAGCTTCGGGCGCGGACCCCACAGAGCGTAGAGGTGAGTCACAGCATTGATCGCTGCGGACGCACTTCGCGAGGGCTCTCCCGCCCCCAACGCAGGGGCCCCACGCACGGCCAGAACGCAGCCCCCCCCCCGCCCAACCCAGGACTCCTGCTGCGACGCTCCGGTGAAGGGCGCTCTTAACAAGGTGACAAACGAACACGGAACACGAAAATACTAAATGTACTTTCAGAATGAACTGTCGAAACGTAAAATAAAACGAACTAGAGGTGCTTCAGACTGGCACAGACTTTCTCGTAGCAATTTTTTCTAATTTCCTTGATGTGGACTGATTTTCAGGTCTTGGTCCATTCTCTGGCCAGCTGCCATCTATTACCACCGAAAGTACATTTTCTCAACTTTTCGATTTCTTAATAGTATAACCAAAATCTGACTTCAAGAATATTAAAAAAGAGTAAAACCTCGTCTAAAATAGAAATTTTCGTTGAAAATTTTACAGCCCTTTTTAAGAAAATGTCAATTAAGCATGACTGTAAATGCGAAATTTGAAGCTTCTTTTTACAGGAATCTATTGAGTTTTCGAAAAACTTCATTTGAAGTCATTTGAAGCACTTTCACTCACAAACGTAATAATGATAAAAATCGATGGAAATGTCCATATTAACGGCGTGAGAGATATTTTAAAAAATACAGTTCTGTTATTTTTGTAAAAAACAGAAGAATAAAACAAAATGGACTTTACGTCACATTAAACGGTGTTATTACCACTATCCATTCGAAGAATTTGAAGAAAACATTTGGAGCCATTTTTGAGACAATGGCATTTGAGCGATTCTGAAAATGCGGAATTTTGAGCTCATTTTTACAGAAAACTGTTGAGTTTTCGACAAACTTTATTTGACATTATTTAAAGCACATGTACTCATAAATCTAATAATGTGAAGAAATCGCCTCTAATATAAATATTACCGACGTGAGAGACTAGTAAAAAACACATTTTTGTAATTTTTGAAAAAAAACAACAAAATAATAGAGCAATACGACGTTTATGTCATCAGATAGGGTGTATTTGGTACTACCCCTACCAAAAATTTAAAGAAAAAAGTTGGGAGTCGTTTTTGAGAAAATCTTATTTTTGTAGACGGTTTGAAAAAAAACTTATTCGGTATTAGGGGACGCCAAAACGTGTATTTCCGTTGAAATCTCGAAATCGTTTTCCGCAGCATTACATAACTTTCTCTATACTACGCATTTACTCCCGTATATACGTATGTATACGAGAAATTTAAAATGATATGTATTTACCAGTGAAATAAATGTAAAATATGTTAGTGTATAAGAACTCTGTCTTAAAATAATTTTGGGGTTAAAATTTGTTTAACACGAAAACTGATTCACATATTTTTGGCAGAACATTTAAGAAAGTTACAAAATGTGGACACGTGTGCATCTCAGTAAAACGCACGTATCTCTAATACCATTTATTTACCATTTTATTATACTAATTCTCAAATTAGTTCACACAGTATTTGCAACAGCTAAAAATCATCACATATTTTAGAAGATTAGTTTTATTTTCGAGTAAAAAGTTGCCGAGGAAATTATTTTATTAGTAATGAATTTTGAGTGAACGATATATGAAATACATACATTCAAGAGAAGAAAGTGTGTGTGAATCGTCGGGAGTTACGTGGTAGGTCTGTATAAATGTGATCTTTTGGATTCATTTTCTGCTGTGAGTGGGAGTTACCTTGACTGCGTGACGCGACTTCTTGTACCCTTAGTGAAGCAATCCATTTTGTGTTTTGTGTAGCACAACGTGATTCTTTTATGGTATGTTCAAGAAAAAGAGAAACGTCCGTCCGCGGTCAAGGCTAGCGCTTAAGCCGTTCAGCCAACTTTCTCCAATTTTTTTTTCATCGATCGACTTGAACGAACCCAAGGCTATAGAAGTTTCAAGTGGATAATTTGATTTCTGCGCGTACTTTACATGAAGTCTCAATAACATTTTCAAAATTCGAAAAACACTAAAAAATGACACTAAATTTTTTGAATAAACTTTGTCCTCGGATAGCATAAAGGACTCTTAAGAGATTTGTGCGGGTCTCATGTTGAAATCCGGGATCCAGGGCACTGCAGTGACATCAGTTGATTCCCTGAGCCACCTTTGCCGATGCGCACGGAAGATATTTGAAATATGTCAACTTTTCAACAAATTATGATCTCTGCCAGTGTGGATGCTGTCCCATAGGCGAGCCGGCCTATGGGACTGGGACGGTACCTGGGATGATGGGGGTTACCGTGCCGCCATAGCGCACGCCGCGTGGGAACCACACGTGCATCAGCTCCCCCATGATGCGGCCCAGCGCCGCGCCCACCTTGAACACCGGGATGAAGCTGCCAGACGGCACCGGGATGGTTGAGCCGATGATGGAGAAGACGAACTGCGCACAAGAGAATCTCCTCAGCCTTCGCGAGAAACAGCCACTTGTCAGGACCCCTCACAGTAACCAGGCATCGGGATCATTTTTGGAGAAGCTGAGCAGTGTTCGTTTAGAAAATACACAAACACATGTCATTTGTAAAATATCAAATATTATCAAGATATTGAAATCGGAAGACTTCCCATTTAACATAGCTATGATCATCATCAATTGCAATGGCTGACAATATTATAACACATACAGTATATGATAATGGTAAATATTCGATCATGCAATACACAAATCAAGTGCGGGTCATTACTTAAATTACGTACTTATTAATATTTTTGATTTTTTAAAAGCAAAGAATCGGCAATTCGGCACGCAGGGCAGAAGTAACCTTGAGAACCTCCTAGCGGTGCAACGGAAGCCAAGCAGCCCAGCAACACATCAAGCCGGCCTGCACCATGTACGCGCGCGCTCCCTGCTCGCTGCCGTCGCGCTTAATATCACTGGTGCGAGTAGAACAAGTGTAGATCTTGCATTGTGTGAAGCAAGACAAGCGTACACGCTATTAACGCGCTTTCGAACCTCTGTGCATGCGTCCACTCCAATTTTGCCCTAATGTGCTAGTTGTTGCGGCTGTATAACCGCATTTGAAGAGCGCGCCAAGGTGGAAGCGCTCAGCGGCAACTGGTGAAGTAGGCAGAGGCGGCGATGCGGAAAACCCCCTTTGCAGCCAAGGAAGGTGGGCGGTGTGGAATTGGGTGAGGAGACTGTACCGTGTAGGTTTCTTGGTTCGACGTTGCTTGTTTTTGGTACATCTCTCGGACTTTTGGTTTTGTGATTTTTGGCTTGTGACTTGGTATGCTCTTCTGAATTTTGGATTGGTGACCAATGTACTGTCTTCGTTTAATTGTAATAAATCTTTGTTTGTGAAAAACGTGCTATTTTTCTGAACATAACACTAGTGACTGACGATTTTCCTCCAGAATCAAGTAGCTTGTGTCGCACACTAAACCGGTCACGTGATCACGATAAATGGAATTTGTTCCAAACTGCGGCGCAGAGCGTGGTGCTAACTTTATATTCCCACGATTCAACATTAAATTGCTGGCACTAATCTGTTTATTAGCGGAATAAAATAATTATATTTATTCCATAATATAATATATTACATAAACAATCATTGGTTGTGAACAGCTGTAGTCGAAATGCGGATCACAGGAATGTCCATTACGGAAATTAAACGCACACTCAGCCGCCACAGGTCTGAACTACTTTCATTTAAAACAAAACGTTCACACGCTTCTCGTCTTCGAAATTCCTTGGGATGCCTGATATTACTCCGCCTATCCTGACGGTTTAACTGGGTTCATAAAATAGTAGCTAAGATCAATACTACAATACGATTGATACGAGCAAAGGTCATTCCCGTAAGTATAGTGCATTTTCCCTCGAGAGGATGTCTACTTCCCCCCGCCGGATGGTGAGAACTGGCGCCGATCTACCGGTCGGTTAGCGGAGATTTCCCCAACCTGGTATCTCCCACCGGCGGGGCCCCGCCCCATCCCGGATAAGCTCTGACGGTAGCTAAGGTTTACACGGGCTGTGTTTAAGCAAGCATATGTCTCGCAATAATTTTGTTTCATAGTTACACATAGTTATGTGCTCGGTAAAGTCATCTACGCAGATTAATCTCAATTCAAAGCGTGAACCTCAATTAAGGGTTAAATTTGGCACGTCAGAATGAGGACTTCCAGCTCACTTAGGAGGAACATCACATTGGTTCCTGCAAATGTTATTTTCAGGTGTATCACTAATCTCTTAGTAACAGTGCTTGATTTATGGAAGTTTAGGTCCCGGAACTCGCCCCAAATTAACTGTTAATTTAATAGAAATAGTTATATATTTATAATATAATTTAATAATAATTACCGAGAGGCCAGAACGCCGTTCCGTCGCGTTCTGCTAGAAATCAATCCCTACTTAGTAGTATTAAGTAATCAGTTTCGGGGTAGGTGGATATTTAAGGAGAATAAATTTATTAATCAATTATCAATTTATCCTTTCGAAGCCACAAGAGTTAATAAAAATTTTAGATTCAATTTAATGTAACAAAACATAATAAAATCGTACAAGGATGATTAAGTTCAAGTTTAATTAGACACAATAACATCTTGTAACGCAATGGCTTTATGCCATTCGGTATTTACAAAAGGATAAACATTAGAATACCAAGGGATTCGAAAAAAAATAAAAAATTAGTATTTAAATACTTCGCAAAAATACTTTACAAATAAGTATATAGCCTGAGATATGGCATAATATTCTGGGGAAATACATCTTATAGCTCCCAGACTTTTAGATTACAAAAACGAATTGTACGAATAATAACCAAATCCCATCCACGTGATTCATGTAAGCCTCTTTTCAATTAATCTAGGAATTTACCTGTTTATTTACGAATCAGTGGCTTTTGTCAGAAATGACTTGCTTAAGGGCGCGAATATATTTTCAGAAAATGCCGATGTCTATTACTATAACACTCGACGTAGAAATCATATTCATCACGTGACAGTATCAACAGCTTATTACAAAAAATTCACATACATTACATGTACATTATTTTACAACACTTTGCCAGATGACATTAAACGATTAAATTCGATAGAAAAGTTTAAATCCCAAGTGAAATCGTTTGTGCTGCATAACTGTTTCTATACAATTAGAGACTGTACTGAGCATCACCAGAAAAGTAACATTAATTTTAACAATGATACATAATGCATTTATTACCATTTGAACTGTATAAATGCGTATAAACAACCTGTAACAAGTATTGTATTGCAGCCTCCGGGTCAATGACCCCCATCTCGATCAGGTTTTTCGTCCAGTTTCCCTGATCCATTGAGCAATTGCTGAGATGGCCCCTTGTTTTGCTTCTGGACATAAATGTAACTTCATTTTCTGTGCACGTCTTCTAGAATTCAGTGGAAAATACAGTTATTCAAATTATCGTTTCCATGTTGTCGTGGCTGGAAGTATTATTCCTTGACGAAGGACATCATGGACAAGAGCCCAAAATGTATTGCTTATTTATCCTTGAAAATAGATTTTATTACATGGGAGTTTTTTTTCAAAATTTGAGTAGTATATGACTTAGTGTAGGGATCACAGAATTTTGAAAATGTGCACACAATTCACTTTTCCCCATAGCACGTCATACGCAGTTTTTAACTGTTTTTTGACGTAAAATAAATAAATAAATAAATAAATAAATAAATAAATAAATAAATAAATATCTAAATACATCCACAACATGCATTAGGACTTCATGAGCTAAATACATACGTATTTAAAATACTTCAAATATTGTACATTTATAATAATTTTGTATTGCATATTTTTATTGCAACAATATACTGTAATTGTCAATTACAGTACATTATTAATTGGCAGTCATACAACTTTCTGAACAATAACTAATGTAATGTATTGTAACAATACGTATAAACATTTAAAAAAATGATATCAAAACATATATCTAACACAAAGAAATGGAATTTCCTTTTAAAACGACTAATTTTTCAAATAAATCACTTATTAGAGAATATAAAAAACCTACAACTAAAGATGACAAGTACATTTTTATCCTTGTCATCTTTAGTAGGAATTTTGTCCTCAATATGTAACTTAAAGTGATTTTTGGTTAAAACAATGAACAATTTTATAATAAAAATGTCCTTATATTCATCCCTTTTATGGATGATTTAGTTAAAAAAGTTAACTAAAATGTGCCTTTTATAGTTTGAAATAATTATATAATTATAGAAAACAAAATGTTGTTTCAACTCTATCCAAGAATTGACGCAAAACAATATTTATTTTGGTGTTGGTCTTATTTACACCCTACGGTCATAATAAGGTCAATTTGCATGAAAAATTAGACTATCGTAAAAAACTACTTTTGTAGTCTTGTTACATCTCTGTAACGCTGGCTTTTGAAAAAAAGTTTTAAACTGAAGGAAACGAAGTAAAGACAGAATTTATCCTGTTATTCAACATCTAATGGTCGGAAACCTACTTGAAATAAAATATTACCTTCCACTTAAGAACTACTATTTCCGAAGATCAAAGTCCTTTGAATAAACGCTGATATAACTATCAGACACAGCCACTATGGCAACCACGGTACTACCAGCACATATACAACGTACGGCAAAGGTAAAACCCGGTGTACACGGCACAACTTTCGAGCAGATCGGACATACAGAAAATGCACAGTCCAGACTGCACGTTTTCTGCATGAGCATGTTCAAAATTTTCAATGCAGAAATCCTGACGTTTGACTCAAGTGCCTCTAGCGGCACTAACGGTAATCGGCCATTTCGACTTTGTGTTTTGGTGTGTCAAGAAGCGATTTTGTGAAGTGATATATTGTAATAAACTTCCTTTTCCCAATTCCTACCCCCCTATTTTTATTCTCTATGCTCCACAAGATTAATTAATACTAAATAGAGATCACAGCCAGAACGCATGCACAGAAATACCACTGAAAGAACTCGGACGGCGCAATTCAGGTGTTTCTCGAGACTCACTAGCGGCGGCTTGTGGCGATTCGTGAAGAAAACGTACAGACCGTGTATGCGCGTCTTTCGGCGCTTATACTTCTAGTTTGGAATCTTGAAGTTTCTGTACAGAAACTGTATGAGAATTTGCATGACAACTGTACCGTGTATACCGGGCTTAACAACTTTTCTACTTTCAACGCTCGTGTGTCACAATCTTAAATGTAGAGGCCATATCAAAGTGCGTGCGCTGCTTACTTTCTTTTTAATTAAACTGACAATAAACTAAAACTTATGCACAATGAATAATATTTCTTACAATAAAATTTAAAGAGTACCTTTTTGTAGTCTAGCTACATAAATTAATTAATATCACGCAAACGTTCTTCACTCGGCAAAATGACAAGAATAACAGGGAGCAAAACGGCTCAGGCACAATTTGAGCAACGTTTGTGGATTGAATACTAACAATTTCTTCCTGTTACTCACAACCATATTTTCGATGGTGTAAAAAAGTCGCTGACATTATTTAACAGACATTACTGCGAGCGCCAGCGTCGTCGGTGAATATTCGACGCTGCCCACCACGCCAACACTGTCGTTGACAACATAGTTCACACTCCATTCAACCTATATCCCTTGCTATTGGTGGCCCTAAACATCGGTCTCTATATTTCGATTAAAACACAAGGTCCGTTGGCACTTCGTCAGCTGTGTCACTATCATCCAATCGGGATCAGTACGGTAACATTCAAGCTCCCGATTGGACGACAGCGTCACTTCGATTAAAACAACATCCAACATCCAACGCCTACATCAGAGCACCGATATTGAAACGCTACATGTCTCCAGAGAAGGCATGGAAGCAGGAGAGAAGTCGCGAGACCAGTGCATGAACAAGTCAGCAGGGAGCAGGGATGCACAGGGTGGCATCCACACGGAACACGCTTCTCTTCGCAAGACGATCATCATGTACTTCTCACACACGGCTCAACGTCACTCCTATGCGTTCAGCGAAGGCATAGTTTTGTCTTCTGAACTCGAGCGATTCTACAACAACTTCACTTAGAGAACTGTAACTTACGACGTTTCATCACTTACGTTGAAAATTGTGAATCCAGCTAAACTGACGAAGACATCGGTATGAGTTGTAGACCAGTGACTAACTATTTCGGCTTCTTCCACCGTTAAATCTTCTTTGGTCCACGTAAAATTCGTGAATAGACCGGCTACCTGTAAATGTATAGAAGAAAGTCATAAATGAAAAATATTAATTGACTTCAAGAAAAGAATCACGAATACACAATTTATACATACTTGATCGTGAGAATTGAGGTCACCGGCCATATACTGGCCTAGAAATAATGGAAATGACACTGTTGCAACGATTAGGGAAACAATGCCGGGATACAGAAAACGACTGGAACAAGGCAGTACCGTTACAGTCTATTCTAGAGGTAAAACTCACTCACAATTATTATCTAATATATTACCATATGTTCATACTTTTTCTGAAGAAATGTTGTCATTTTCTTATTTCTTCTCATAAAAAGCACATACTGTCTATGCATCCACACATAAAAGGCTCCACCCAATCCAGAGATAGCTCTAAGAAAAAAGAACAATTTTTAAACAACTACTACAAAACTCTCACGACTGTAAGGCTTATGAAGCAATAGTATTATAATGGGCCTTAGGCGGTCCGGACAGTTCAGGCCTCCAATATCTAGAAAAGGTTCTTCACAAAACTTAGAGGCGAACCGTGAACAAACAATCCGACAGTTAAAGGTAAGAGGATATACTTAAAGTATGCAAAGTTAGTATTTAAAGTTAAGAGATAGTCTGCCTGTATGTGCGTGATATTGTAACGTATTGTATTAGCAAGCAGGAAGACGCCGCCTTGCAGGCACCGCGTAGCAGGATTCGGGCGCCAGAGAATACGAGGGGAGAGAAAGGAAGTAGAATGAATAGACGGTAGCTAGGGGCGGAGGCACCCCGAGGTATTTTGCGAACTTCCAGGAATCCAGGAGAAGGAATGCCCAAAATGCGTGGCGGCGCGACAGTCACGTGGCATGAAGGGACCCGCGAAAGCGAGATGACGTTGCGTGTCACGTCGTCTGTGAGTACATAAGCGAGAGCGCAAAGCGCGGGGGTGGGTTTTGAGCTGAGTGAAAACCTCGTGCGAACGCACAAAACTTGCGGACAGGGCGGTGCGGAGACGAGCTATGCTCGTAGGGCAACCCATGTATTGGGAAGCCGCTGTGTAACATTTTTTCCACGGTGACTGCGGTCGCCGGGGTTCTACGCTGTGCGCGTAAGCTCGCCGAGGAGTGGCGAGGGCCACGAGTCAGGCAGATTTGCATCTTTTAAGGATCGCTCCTGCGGTCGGGATATAGGGTCTATCACAGCTGTACATAACGGATCAAACTATTTATTTATAAATACTTATTAATAAATATGTAAAAATCTGAAGCTCGTGTCTGTGATTGCTGTTGTGTTCCCACGACGTCACAATATCAAAGGGACATCAACACAAGGAATCCGCTCACTGATGATGGCAGTGTCGCTATTAACGCTATTAACCGTGAGGATCGCACGACCAAGGTTCAGGAAATCACTGCACATTCTAAAGACCACATTTCCCTACACATGCGTCTATTGCTTAGGCCTTATAAATAAAGTATAAAAATGCTGAAGGGGAAATGGTTATTTTTTATTAGAACTCGTATAAGAGGCCCTAGTATCGAAAAAGTAAGTAAATCTTGTTCTTCTAACACGTTGTTTAATTGTTGCAAGTAGTAATTTACTTCCTCTAATACGTTGTTTAATCAGAATCCACGTTTGATGAGTCTTTCATACCGAAAAATCGACCGTCCGTCCGTTCCTTCCTCTGACCGACCGACGGTCCTATGGCCTGTTCCTTCTACCTTCTGAACATCTTCCCCACCTCTTGCCCATCCCTCTCTCCGACCGTCCGTCCGTGAAATAAATAAATAAAATAAATAAATAAATAAATAAATAAACAACGCAAGCAGCTAAACCGCACGCAGGATTTTCACACATATTCCCCGATCGATCTGACCGATGTCGCGGCCCCTTGAATTTGAAATGAACATTTTTATTTTGGGAGTACTTTACATAAAGAATCAACATTTTCAATATTTTCTCCATAATGGCTCGAAATATTTTCAATTTGTTTGTGTTAGAACAAAAGACTAAAGAAATGGTGTAGGTTGCATATCTTTTAGCTCCCGGAATTTTCGAAAATTGCAACCTTTTTTTCCGCGTCTTTCTACAACCACAGTATTGAAGATAAAACTTCTTCCTTAATAAAATCTGTTCATGAAAAACATATCTTCAAAGAAATCGGGTTCAATTTTTCGAAAATCTGAGTAGCTTCTGCGTGAAACAAAGGCATTTTTTATAATAATTATTTTCTAAAAAACGGCTCCATTTTTTTCTTTAATCCCCCCCCGCCACACACACACACACACACACACTTGCATATAGCAATAGATGGTAAAGGAAGTATTGCTTGTTCTATTTTTTCACCAACCCCTGTGCACTGACGGAATTTATAAACAAGTAACGTTATAAAAGTAACAAACTGAAGATAGAGATTGTTTCTTAAATATAATCTGATTTAAAATATTCTTGTAATTAAGGATGCAATTTATTTTAAAGCGGGATATTTTTACCTAAATTCTACTCGAAAGCAATTGAATTTATGAAAAATCTTCTCAGAAACTGCAATTGTTTTGTTTTACTGGACTGTGGGCCTTCCCACTCCTTGGCGTGCGTTCACGGGCGGTCCCCTTCTCCCACCCAGCTCTCAGGAATACCGTTGATCGATCGTCCGATAAACTGGCAGCGGGGTGGAGAAAACCTCATTTTATATAAACTCATGCGCCCTGAAGAAGGTCGCAGTATGACGGCCAAAGTGTCGGCAATTATGACTAGGACGCAGCGTATCCCGGACCGTTAAGTTTCTAACACAAAATATTGCCCTGAAATATTTCCTAACGCATTGCAGATATTGAGAAACCCAAGATTTTCACCCAAGTACTGCGAGGAGCAGAAAAAAAGATGAATAATATTATTCTATAGTCTTTGTATTGCAGATATATCGACAAAAATTCGATTTCTTAAAAATGGAATCTTGTAGATTTCTTTTGCTGATGATACCGAGCGTGAGGAGACATATATGGCATTTCCCTATGTTACATAACAATATTTTTGTGAATTTTGGAATTTTTATGACACACAGCGACTCCCATATTTCGCCACCATCGCGAGGAAACCGAAGTGACATGTTGGCAGGCTATTCTGTTCTGCTGCATTGGTTTTTCTTTGGATGGCTACTTTGCAAGTGTCTTCAAATGCGATTTGCCATTGACAGTGCACTTATTGAGCATCTGATTAAAACTGACCTACATTTAAAATTTTTAAGTTGCTATTTGATTGTTTTTAAAACACTTTTCTTCTATACGGCTTTCTTGTATATCTGGAATTATCAATTTTAAAGAAAGTAATTAATATTTCATTACAGCAAATCTTATTTTATGGATACTTTATTCATCACCCATTCCACAACAACGTTTCGATGTCTGATATGACTGTATCATCAGGTACAGAAACTCTATATTTTCTTCAAAAGCTTAATTTTAAGGAGAGGTATCAAGCAATTAAAACAAAAGACAAAAAACACGAAGTTTAAAATACTTGTGAGAAATAAGACGCATCATTGATGTTAGGAACAAATTAAATAATAAGTCAATAATAAAACTGGATGAAACAGTAAGGCACAATGAAGAAAAAAATAAAACAAATTGGCTGTGTAAAGATTGCGATTCGGGTAGGACATTAAACTTCCGCATCCTATCCAACATAAAAGAGTATGGTTTCGTAGACTGTAGATTACAAATTCCGAATTCACGATTATCCTATTCAGAATTTCATGAATGAAATTTGCAAATTGTTTCAACATTCTTATTGAAAATAATTATCCCAGATATTTTATGCACAAAAATGTTTCCAGAAGGCTAGCCATTTCTCATAGATCGAGTAGTTAAATCAAGGATATGAATGATGTTAGTTTACTTGAGAAAAAGTAAACCATTGCTATTTCACATATACCTGTACAAACAATCGATTGAAAAAAAGAACAGAAATTTACAACTACTCATTAATGATAGGAACAAATTAAATAAAAGTGAACGGAAAGAGAAAACGTAAGAAGAGGCTGAGCAAGTCAGCCGCTCTTCGTCCACATCCAGCCACTACGCACTTGCGGCGTGTGGGCTACTAGTCGCTCGCGCTGCGTAAGGCTCAGTTGGAGCCCTGGTGGACAAATTGGAGCAGCCAGCACTACACAATTTAAAGAAGGCAATTTAAAGAATTGTGTTCACTTACCCAATTAGTGCAAAAACAATGAGTTCTTGCGGATCGAAGGGGAAATCAAGGGTGAAATTCGTCCCGAACACTGCGGTAACAGTTGCTGTAAAAAACATACGAAAGAGCATTAGCACACGGCTTGCAGTGAAAGGGTGGTGTGCGGTGACAGCAGCGAGGGGATAAGAGGTCGGGCTGGTGAGAAGACGCGAGATAGGCGGAGTACGCGAAATGCGTTGGGTTGATTTGAGGAAAGAAGAGGTTAAGTGAGATAACGTGCAATGGAAAGGGGGTCAAATCGTGAGAGGAGCGGCAAGCACAGACCTGAAATGTGCAGTGTGGATAGGAAAGGCGGGGTAATAATTACGTAAAGCAGGCCTGCCCAACGCCGGCTCCCGTGGACACTCTGCACTCAAGAGCCGGGCATCTGCCCACAAAAGCGGCGAAAATGCAAGATGTGGTGGTAGACACCTTTACGGGGAGGGGGCAGCCTGCAATTTGCACAGAGAGGTCATCGCGGCGCGGAGATTGAATCCCTGGGTCTAATGCCATGCCGTGCCGTGAACCATGCCGTGAAATTATTGGCCCACTTATTTAAAACGGTAATCTCCCGTATATTTCGCTACAGTGACCATTTTTCACTGCTTACGTTCGTCTTTACGACAATGAATAGACTTATTTTTATTTTTTTACTTTATGCTCGTTGTTACTCATAACAAATATTTAAAAGCGATGGCCTCTTTTAAAATTTTAGTATGTAATAATAATAATTAACAAATATTTTCAATTTAATAATTGATTTTCACCAGGAATGTTATAATCTCCAAATGATAGCAAAACGGAGGAAATTGAGAGCAGTCTCTCACATCACGATTAATATAAAAAATGAAATATAGGCAAATCCACGAATAATATTTGCACACAATTTTGTGACCATTTTTGCTCATTATGAAGCTAAATAAGAGATGCCAACGAGCAAATCTCTTATAATATTTCGTCGTGAGATTATTATGAGTCTTCTTAAATAGAACGCAATGGGCTTAATATTTTTATATGATGTAAACGATTATGAATAAGTAATGTTCGTTGATTTGAAATTAAAAATGTATAATGTACTCTCGTCCGAAATTAGAGTACAAAGTAATGATGATTTTTTTTCAGATTAACATTTTTCAACTTTGATAGGATCATCTTATTCATACTCTCATAAACAAAGTAAATGAAAAATACTTTGACTATCAAACGAAAAAAGATTCAATATTACAATTTTGTGTTTAGCACCATGGCTATCTTTGCGAAATACACTGTCAATCCTACTAAAAATTATAATGCTTGTAATCCTAATCAAATACGTACGTCTCAAATTTTTTAGGCTCGTACTTCACATTGTAATGTATCGACAATAAACATTTCTAAAATAAAAGGCAATATTTCTTGAACTGTTAACAGTCCGTCTTCTCACCGATTAATATTTCCATTTATGAGCTACGGTTCGAATTGTGGATTCTCATTGGCGGCCCCCACTCCTAGACTGGATGTTATCCACACTCCTCCTAGCTTGCTGTATTTGCACTCCAGTTGCTCGCGCGCGGCTCTCGAGGTCAAAGTATAAAATGCTGTGCAGGCCTGAAGTGAAGTATCGGACTGTGGTAAGACCCTTCAGAGCCATACCAACCTCCTGTAAACCACTCGTCATACTTAATACATGAGTTTAGGGACTTTAAATTATTATTAAAGTTAAAATCCGTGGTGGTCAACCCCAACTTAACCTCCCCCCATGCAAAGGAAGTAATACATAACTAACACTGATTGAGAATTGTATGAATGCTTGATTGAATTGAATTGAAGCTGTAAGAATGTAATTGTCAAAATATTACCTGCAGGCTATTTACAGTTGATATATTGTTTTTAAATATTTTAATATTTTTGTACTCTTGTTGAAGTTTTAATTTAGAAAAAAGTAGCATTGCCTCAAATAAGAATGTTCTCAATTTGTTTTCTTAAGAGTCTGTATTGTGATAATGATATGATTGTGATTAATTGAACAGAATAAAAATAACTTCAGAAGAGGAGACATGATATACTGTAAAATTCAAAATCATATCTAAATGATGTTTTTTTATTAATGGTTTATCACAGTGAAAAAAAGTTTTGAAGGTTGGTAGTGCATTGTGTTGGCCATTTTAAAGATTTTAACATTAAAATACACAAAACTATTTAAAGTAGTATGTGTACATTGTATAAACTGACTTTAATTGCATTCATAATTCATAATTGAAAATCTGTCAGTTTACATATGTTTCACATCAACAAATTATTTTGGACTCCTCTAATTTTTATGGTGATAGTCATGTTTGCTTTGTTTCAAAATTTTTATTTTATTTTAAACATTATTGAATGTTGATATAATTTAGGAGCGAGACTTTCTATTAGTTAAATATATTTCAAAGTAATTTTAGAATACTGATTCTTGAACTGTTCTTTGAGGCATGTGCAAGTATTCTTAATATGCATTTAGATATTTACAATAGACAATCAATATGATTCCAGATTATCCTATTAAACTTAACGAAACTGCAGAAATATAGTACCGCATGCTGCTTTTGAATCTTATTTATTACTCACTATGCCACTCACAAGAAAGTTTTCTACAAGCTATTTATTTGACATGATCAAGAAAATCATTTGATAACTGATTTCCCTGAAACTTAATGAAATCACTTATGTAATTAGTAAACAGTAATGTTGAATATTGAATTGAATAATTTCTATTAAGCAGAAAATTGAAAAGATTTGTCATAGTGTCCTAAGAAAAGTATTTGTGTATTTTGTACTGCAATGATCAACATACATTGAATTAATGTGAAGTAAACAATGGATTCTGTTTCTAGTACTTCTTGTAAGAAGACATGTGAATGATTTTTTCAATTTAATACTATTTTTTGAAATATTAAATCATACTCAATTTCTCTGCTGTAATATACATATAATGTACACATTAGCACACTTAAGCCATTGGGGAATACCAGAAAATACAAAGGTATAAGATGAAAGCAGTGTTGTCATGTATTTAATCTCAGAGGCAGTAAAATACATTAATGTTAAAGTTCAACAATTTGTTCTGGATTTAATGTCTCAATAGGCTGTTAACAAGGTGAAGCTATGGAGTCCTATGAATAATACTGAACACATATTGAAAATTAATTTGAAAATAAAACATCTACAATTTAATAATTAAAAGGTAATATTAAAAGGGTTTAACACATTTATGAATTAACAAGATGTTTAAAATATATAACTGGATGTCTCCATTCAGGGTGTGACCCAGATAAAGAACAATCCAAGTCTAAGCACATATATTGCTTAAAGATTAATCCATCCCTGCTTTTATGTGGACTATATTAGTAATTTATGAATCTATTGTTCTAAAGAATCTTGTTTACGTAGAGTAGCAGGAATCTGCTGCAAGACTACTACTTGCCTCAGATCAGAAGATCTAAGGTCACACGTGACATATTTTATTCTTTACTAAACATTGTACTCGCATAAATTCAGATTTCTTGTTATTTATAAGAGCTCAGAAGGAGATGGTTCTATGCCACTTTAAACTGAAATTGAGCTGTAATACAGAACATGTCAATGACTTACCCATAACTATAAAAAATTTAAAAGAATTTAAAAGAATTTTTATATTATCTAGATTTGCTATTTAGTGCAACCTAGAGAAACAAACTGGAAGGCTCAGGGGTTTGTAGATTGTAATATTTTAATTTTTGTTTAGTTGTGAATTAGGAGTGTGTTCCCAAGCCCTTCAATTTCTAATTCTTTTCTTACATGCAATTTTCATTCCTTTAAAATGTGCTGTTCATGGGAACATGTGTTCATTGTATTCTATCAAAAAATAATAATGTAAGATAATTTAGGGTCAGTAAATAATATTTCTTCACTAAACTTTTCTATAAAATGAAAATTATTTAAGAGTTAAAGAGACATTCAAACCTTTCTTCTCTTTTTGCTCCAATAAAGTAATCTAAAATTGTTTCATTGCAATATATCTTGGTATTTGAACTAAATAGGAGTCATTTTTTAAAAATGTATCCTTTTGTAACACGTTTCTCAGTCCTTTTTGAGTATTGAGCGTATATACATATGGAGTAATCCTCCATTAGGTTGTTTTTTTTTGTCTCGTAACATCACAGTCAGTTAATACATTTTATCCCTTCGGCCAAGGGCTCGTCGTCAGTAAACGGTGTCTTCACGGAATATAGTTCAGCTATTCGACTAATGACGCCGTTTTCATAACATTTATTTTATAGTCTCTACATTATGCTTCCTAACATTACATTATGCTTCTACATTTTACACCACATTACAGAAATAACAATTTAATTTTTTCCAGCCTATTTCTAGTCTATTCCACTAGTCAACTACTTCCACTAATACGCCGCGTGTCATCACTACCCAATTTCATTTCGATGAGCACCGAAAGTGCCATTTTTAACCGTTTAGGAGAGGATCTTACGACGAAATATTTATATGTGGCTTCGATTTGTGTGGAGTAGAGCGATATTCATTTAGTTACTGAAGCTAGTATGCGGAGGCGAGTTTCAACAATTCGGACACACATCTCTCACCAAAGAAACCTTTCTATAATAAAAATGAAAGATTGTGACATGCCAAGTGTATATTGAAGTAGTTTCTTGCTTTCTCATTTCCCCTTTATTATTTACCATTTTATGACATTTCTTAACTCACCTTCCTTTTGAAACCAAACGGCTAACAGACGGAAGACAGTGGCTCCGCACACGGCCGCAAAGAAGCCTCGCCAGTAATTACGAACCGCAAAATAAACAGTTGTTACTTCAATGCTGAACAGAACACCTAAAAAATGTAAAAAAATATTGGAATACATTTTGTAACGAGTCTTCAAAAAATATAATAGGGTACTTTAAATTTAGCCATTATTATTCGAAAGAAAAAACAATTGTAAATAAAATAGATATACAATGAAATTTATAATACAGTTTTTCCCTTTCTTTTGTTTCAAGAGAATAAGGCAAATTTGATAAAAAGGAGAGCGTCACTTAATAAGGAAAACTTTAATTTTTTAAATAACTATATTTAGAATGGCAGCCTATAGAAATATTATAAAGGTTACAATTTTTTAATACAATAAAACAAGAAAAATTAAAACCAATCAGTATAAAAGGTATAGTGCATTTTTTACATTCTATCCAGTGAACATTTAAGACGTCTAAAGAGACTGCCATTGGATTGTTAGCTTGTAATCTTCCTTCAACTTTCCTGATTCTTTAATCTTGTGGCGTAAATCGTGGGGAAACGCAAACACATTGCAGTTTGCCAAACAAGTGAATTCTCGTCAGGTATGGGACTGAGGAGTCGCTTAATCAATAAATTGCCGTATAAATGTTACAAATTATAATTTTGGAGAATGCAAATAAATATCGATTTTAAAACCTTTCTAGTTACTATCCATGCTTTTGTTACGATTCGCTTACGCCTACACTGTGGTGGACGGTTAGAAGCATACCGTTTTTCCTGGTACTGCTATGCGAGATGACGGAATTCAAAGACTTAGGCGAACATCTCCAATAGCCACAGCTTAGACCTTTGCTACGGCAACCAGTACGCCTTCTACCGACTTATAATATCCAGAGCGGAAACCCTTCATATTGTTACAGGCCAGAATGCTTTAGATCAGAATTAAGCATATTATTATCATCATCGTCGTCCTCGTCGTCGTCGTCGTCCTCCTCCTCGTCCCCGTCGTCCCCGTCGTCCTCCTCGTCATCATCATCATCATTAATATTAATATTAATAATAATAATAATAATAATAATAATAATAATAATAATAATAAATGTCGCAAGAATCTGGTAAAATATGTGACTCCCAGAAGAAAGTCCAACACACTAAATGAATTTGCGATTGTGAGAGAAACATTTTAGCTTTCTTATACACTTGAGAAAATAGCATATTTAAAATTAAAGCATCTTCTTAATTAGCAAATTAAAAAAATCGAAAATTCAACCGTAGATGTAAAGAAATTCTCAAGGCTAGTTATTCTAATTGGTACTTATGTTTCTTTTACTTCGTTCTGTATCTTCTATTACGTGTTCACTCATGCTTTACGTAAGCTCTTATTACGTGAGCGTAAGTACTTTATTGATTTGTCAGATATTTCAGTTCCGTGCTACGTTTCCCGTCAGTGTTTTAGAACAATATTTTAAAAAATTGAGTAATTACAGATGGATTCGTGTTTGGTTGGTCCGCACAATTTTTATCGAAAAATGAAATTCTGAGCAAAAACAAAACATAACAAAACAAAAACAAATCATATACATTTCAAGAAAATAATTAGTGATTTACCAATATTGTGTGGAAAATACATCTACAATAGTTTTTTATTGTCCTTGCTTCCTGTAATGTTACGACGAAAGAAATATAGATTTAACTCTGTGTTGTTGTTTTTTTTTTCAAGAAAACTTAAAAATTAAATTTGAAGGTCTTAATCTTTTTTACGAACGGAAGTTCCGACTGACTTGAAAATGAGTCAAAGATATAATAGTTATTTATATAACAAGGGGTTTAAGTAGAGCTTTATTCTGGAGGGAGAACTGTTGTGTCCCGAGCGCGGCAGCGCGAGGACCATAATTCCCCCGAGTGAATAGAGCTCAGGTAAACACAGTGTCAAATAGAAAATTTTATTTTTAAACAAAATTTCTTCGTGTGCACACCTATGCCACGAAGGACGAAGCAGAGCAGTAGACGGCGGGCATCCTGGATGTCACATTTAGGTGGCTGAGATTTCAGCTAGTTTGCATTCTTTGTGGAAGAATGGAATCTAGAGGAAATCTGCATGGAGGAATTTTGGAATCCATCAAACGATACATATTATTTAGACTCTGAAGATGAAGTTCTGCCAATTCCTAATCTTCATCTTCCAAACCTTACCAGTTAGCTGGGGTCGTCTTTTTCGGATCAGTTACTACGGTCCATTATAATTTCACAGTGATTTTTACAACCGTCTGTCAGTCTGCGTCAACCTCCCGCAACCTGGAGGTCCAAACTTCATGACTTCACATAGTTAACGAAATCGGCTTGGCAACGCCGATTTTGCGGTCGAGACCTTTTCAGTAGAACAATCTGAGCATTTGTCGAGATGATCGAGGGAAACCATGGGAAAAATGCCGGTCAGAATGGCTCAAGCGGTGATCGAACCCGGGCCTCCCGATTGTGAAATCAGCGCCCGAGGCCCTGCTTCACTTCGCTTGATTATAAATCCCTAACAATTACTAATAAAGAAAATAATGTGACGTTTCAAAAAAATGTACTAATGTTTCTGCAAATAGAGAAATGACAAGAAAGTAAGAAAAGTTTTAAAAGAAGTTGTTCTCGCATATTTTATTCCGTGTGAAGGAAAATGTTGGTATCTGTAAGTACGTATTTTTCTAGGAAAAAATTGTTGACGCGTGTTTAACGCTTTGGTATTGGTGGTATTTTCAGATAATGTAAATTGATTCGATTTTGAAGAGTCATGGAAAAGGCTACTAGTCCGTAAAACTAAGACTTTTACAAAACTCGAATTGTACAGATTTGTTAAATAAGGTTGTGACGATATGTATTTATTCTTTAAGGTTAGTTTTTAACGTACGTATATGTATTCTCTTAAACACGGTATATTCAAACATTTTCTTTCTAAGATTGTAATGATAATGGGAGTCCCTGGTGGGTGTGGTTACTTTCATCCCGGAGGATTACTTTAATCCCACTCTGTGGTTACTTTAATCCCGGAGGGATCAAAGTGCCACTTTAATCACGAGACGAATAAAACATATTTTAACACAGAAAAAAGTGTGATTAAAGCTGCACTTTAATGACATTTAAAAATAAAAAATATAAAAGCATATGTAATCTAAATTTAGTGTAAGATTTATACTTTCGGAGAGTATTTCAACGCAATTTTGGCGCATCACAGCTCTTGCATTTTCTATTGATCTAGTGTTGCACCATATCTCTGTGCACATCTCTATCTTGTTTAAATTGCACCAAATTTTTCGTGGGTGTCGCGTACCAGATAGGTACCTGTGATAGGTCGTGGGCGTTCCTGATTGAGTTTTGTTATACGGACATCATTGTGCGCTTCATTCTTCTTTTTGCTTCCGAGGTCTATTCGAAGTCGTTATCTTTCCATAATGGATTTGTAGATCGTAAACGCTTGGTTGGCATGGTCCTTAATATTTTGTGAAAAAGCGTGAGAATGGTTCGAGCTTCTTTTCATTTCGTTGTAATGACAAGTTAGTAGCAATTCGTGATGAATATTTTAAATGTTGAACGTCATTTGTTCGGGTTATTTTAATTTCAAATAAATAATCCTTTATTAACATGCGTCAAATTTATAAATAAATAAAACCAAATGTTTCGCTGAAAATGCCGTTCATTTTTCTTTACCGAAAAAAGTTCTCCTACACTGTCCACCCCCTGGAAAGGGGCCCTTGGGCAAAGCCCTGTTGACCGACGCCTAAGGCCGGCACTGACTCCTTGACAAGATTCCACTGAAATAAAATACAAATAGTCGATATGGTTCTACATATAAATGGACTTTCTGGTTCTACACAAAGCATCAGGTCTGCCTGTTCTGGCGTCCAAATCACCCAACTCACCTCCTATCGGCGCAGCGAAACAACTCGCCACCCCTACTGCACACGCAGCCGCCAGCATCTCGCAGTTCCGAGATTCATTTTCGTAGATTCCTTGGAAGGAAGTTACCAATTTAGATAACAGGGTCGCTGCTATGCTAGCAATGTGCACAAACGGACCCTGTAACATTATTACATTTAAAAAATTATATGATATTCAACATAATAAACCAAATTTAGATTTTAGGGCATTACTGATTAAAATGATACCATGACATTTGTAGAATTATTATTGGAAGCAATAACATTAGACATTTTAAAAATAGTACGATGAAATATCGATATGATGTAACCAGACGATATATTTTTCTTCCTTTATAAGGAAGTTTGTACATTGTTAGCAATATTGTTCGAAGGAGAATCAAATGAAAACTGCAATTAATTTTTTCACTATTGTACTGCAGAAAGTGTTTCCTTGTACATTATTTCTTTACATGGTGCCTTCCACATTCAATGCAACTATGCCATCGGATAGGAAGTGCTTCGATACCGCCTAAGAAAACGTCGTTTGGTTGTCGTCGTTGACACTCGTGCACCGCCGATGTCTTCATCAGACTTTAACTCGCCCTCCAAAGTGCTCATTAATGGACCAAAGATGTAGTAATCTGATGGTGCCAAATCTAGCGAATGTGGCAGATGTAAAATGCACTTGACGTCGATTGTTTCCATAGTTACACGAGCTGAATGCTTATTGGTGTACATGCGTAGTGATGCCTGCCATCGAGTCTGCTGTGTTATTCAGCTCCAACCACATCTACTGACACTGCTTCGTACTACCACCTCGGAAAGATATCAATGACTCTGCCTGTACATTTCCTAACACCTAAAGAAAATATAAGATTTTTAATCGCACTTTTGCGGTTTCAATTGATTCTCCTAAGTATAATTTTATATTCATTTGCATCACCAGTTAATTTACTTTGGAGATATTTTATGATTTGCTGAAACAATATATTCAAACGGTACCCGGAATAAGATGGTAAAAAGTTACCCTAAACCAAATGACGTATGAATGGTTACATTATAATTCTAAAATAAAAATAATATTTTTGAAAGGTTTCCTAGCTCTCGTCCCACCACCCACACCCCTCTAGAGCAGAAAACGTGTTTTTTATTTTAATTTTTTCGGCAACTTAACATTACTTTATCTGACTGAAAAATATGATAAATAAGAAGACAATTTATACTATCAGAAAAATATATTTGATATTTTTTAGACACAAATTCAAACACAAAAATATTTTTGAAGGAAATAAAAAATAATTTTATTGTGTCTTAGAAACATGGAAGAGGTTCGAAAAAATCTGAAACTTTTCTCTTAAAACACAAATGGTTGTGAATTTTTCAGTCTTTCGATAACTGGTTTGCAGTTAAAGAATAAAAACCATTTTCCTGCTTTAAAATCACCTTCAATTTAAATATACTTTGAAAATGCCTGCAACAGTTCTGTGCATTTATTTGAGTGTTTATTATACGTTTGTATGCATTGTTGAAGCACCCAGTAATAATTTGATTTTGGAATTTAGTAACAAATTATTATTTTTTTAAAATCATTTTAATCCTTTGCAAAAGTATATCATAAGCTAAGGAAAGACGATGTTTTTTGGCAGTTTATGGGAAAATTCGGTCATAAATGAATAAGTTAGGGACATGAGTGGAAGGGGAACAGGTTGTACCCGGATTTGCCAGACCCGTTTTCCTGTGTGATATAACACCGACCCAGGCAATATCTTAAACTTTCATCTCAGAACACTATGGAATTTTTTTCACATTTTTTAAATTGCTGGGCCATAGTTTAAAAAAATTGGGCTTTTGTAGTCAAGTACTTGGCTGTTCGATAGACGCCGCGTCCTATGCGCACATTTCAGACGCCATTCTATGACCTTCCTCTTGAACGAATCGAACCTCTTCTATTACAAGTGTTCTGAGATGAAGTCTTACCATTTTTTTCGTGCCTGGGTCGGTGTTCTAAGACACAGGAAAACAGGTCTGGCAAATCCGGGCACAAGCTGTTCCCCTTCCACACATGTCCCCCAATTATTTGTGACCAAATTTTCTTATAAACTGCCAAAAACAATCGTATTTCCTTAGCGTATGATATACTTATGCAAAGAATTAGAAATATTTAAAAAATAATAATTTGTAACTAAATTCCAAAATCACAATATTACTGGAGTATTCAATGTATACACATGTATAATAAACAAATAAATGCACAGAACTGTTGCAGTAATTTTCAAAGTATATTTAAATCGAGGGTGAATTAAAGGCGGGGAAATGGTTTTCATTTTTTTAACTGCAGCCCAGGTGTAAAAAAATCTAAAAAATATTTACAACCATTTATGTTTTAAGAGGAACGTTTGAGATTTTTTCGAGCCTGTTCCATGTTTCTAAGACACAATAAAAATTGTTTGTTTTTTTCCAAAAATATGTTTGTGTATTTGAATTTAGGTCTGAGAAAATAAAAAAAGAATCTTTTCGATAGTATAAATTGTCTTCTTATTTCTCATATTTTTTCAGTCAGATAAAGTAGTGTTCAGTTGCAAAATAAATAAATAAATAAATAAATAAAAAACGCGTTTTCTGCTCTAGAGGGGTGTGAAGGGGACGGGGGCGTAGAAACAGTTTAAAAAAAATTATTTTTATGTTAGAAATATAATGTAACCACTCATATGTCATTTGGCTTACGGGAACTTTTTAACAACTTAACTGGGGGTATCCTTTCTCAAAAAATCAATAATACAGTATCTTTTATTATGAATGTTTTTAATATTAGCAATTATACACTCTCACTTTTGTCTCGCAGTTTAGAATCACGGTCGTTTCCAACTTCAAGATTACTTAATAAAAACGAAGAACACTTAACATACATAATAACACACAAAACATAACACACATTTTATTGCAGAATTGGACTTAGGCTATGTTATCCTATGGCAGAATACACGTTGCAACGCAGTCAGTGGGATATATTCCTTCCAAGCACCAGTGTAAATTGATTTGCCTACCAAATAGGGGCAAATTCAAATAGTTACCTTCCTTAGATGAGATTTCCCCGCACGTGTTCAATGACAAAAAGTTTCCGCGCCCTCCAGTCCTTGTGCTCCACAGTTTGTAACATTCTGAGACCCCGCCGCAAGGGCAAGGCAGAAGACTCATTAGAAAACTAGATCGAAAATTATAAGGGCAGGCAGTGACCCTGTATCAGTGAACGTCATATCGGAGCTTGGTAGGACCTGTCGAAAATAATTTTGGAGAATGACTGCTAATCTCCTGAACTATCGGGTGTCTTAGAAAATTTTTGCCATATCATCTGGCAATACGGAAGGACTGGCTAGCTCACGGTATTTCTTGATTCACAGATGAAGCATTTTCTTTTTGGTGGTTTATATAACTATAATATCTGTAACTACCAACAGCCGTCAATCTACCTTGAAACTTTGAGGAGAAAGCTCCTCGTCTGTTATACTCTATCCACGCCATGGCGCGCCCAATAAAGCTGGCGAATCAATGGAGGGTAGATAACAGTCTTCAGCACGTAGTCATCTCGTGACTTTCATAAGTTGTCTCTGAAGGTATTTCAAAAAACCGAACGTTTCCTACGTCAAAGCTGCGGGGGCGAAACGGCCGACGCGCAACCAAGCTCATTAGGCTGTGCTTGAGATGTCCCCCTCCCATACACTACTTCTTTGCTATTCTTATTGCTCTTCTAAGGTTTCAAGCTTCAACTTATATTTTCTTGTTATTTAAGTTCGCATCAACATCTAGGTCATTAGCAACCACTATTAGAGTTAAAGTTATGGTAACTGAACATGAAATGATTCGGTGAAGATAAGGGGTAAAATGAACACAAATACAACCATGCCCGAGGCGGGACTCGAACCCGTGAACCTTCGGTACCAGATCACTACGACACTACTGCCTTAGTGATCTCGGCCATCTCATCGGCCTTATCATTTTGTTGAACTGAATGATACAAGTAAAATCGCCCCAATGAATTGCAGGTCATCCAGACAATTGACATAAAGAAGTGCGAGTTGTGTGGGGGTGGGTGGCGCGCACCTCCTTGCCCAGGGGCATGCCGCTGCCCAGCGTGGCCGTCAGCCCCACCACCTTGGCGACGAGCGTGCGGAACGTGAGGTACTCCTTGAGCGCGACTCCGCGCAGGATCGTCTTCATCTCGGGGATGCCGGAGCCTGCAACAGGCCACAATCAGCTACATCCACTAATTAGTATTTACGCGCGCGTCAACAATGCTCATTGATTCCATAAGTGTATTGCATGTTTTATCTCGGGCTATGTCTTGATAACTAGCCACATTAGACAAGAATAGGAAAAAATAATGGCTATTTCAGGAGAAGCATGGTGTTAGGAATGGTTTCTCTGGAGAGTCCGATAGTATCATTGGGTTGCAATACCAGAGTTGTGACTTGGATTGATAAGCTTCTTTGAGATAGGAAACAAAGTCCGGGATTGGACAACAATTTTCTCTAGCAAAGGTAACTTCAGGGATCCCTCAAGAAAGTGTTATTGGACCTCTCCTGTTTCTCGCGTTTATGAATTGCCTGCCAGACGATTTATATTCAAAGGTACGGCTATTTGCAGATGACTGTATAATATATCGAGTTATTCAATCAAAAGTAGACCGAGAGCGTTGGCTCAGTGCATTAACTCATGTCACTGGAGTGCCTCTGATCGAGAGGTCCTAGGTTCCAGTCCCGACGGCGGCAGAATTTTCGACACTAGCTTGCCAGTTAGGTCGAATTCAGTCGCTGTCTGGAGGAGACTTCTAGAGGCCGGCTGCTCTGATCGGTAGTTTTCCGTGTTTTCTCCGATCAACACCAGGCGAATGTCGGAGCAGTACCCTAACAAACCCGGGCCGCGGACCGCGCGCGACCTTTCCTTCCTCTTCCTTGTCCTTTCCTCACCCCCTTACACACACACACACACACACACACTAATATGCACTACACTGCCACACATGCCGGGAGACAAGTCGGGGAATTAGAACTTGTCCCGGCTGGGTCGGTGCCCCGCAGGTCGTTTCTCAGAGCTGGTTTTGGTAAAGAACAGTTCACTCATATCTTAAGTTTCCGTAGACAGGTGTTCGTTCCAGAAGACTCATTAAGTTTAATACCTGAAGCCATACTGATCACATACAAAGGAGAAAGAAACTGGATTCACATGTCAAGCGGTATCATTAAGTGCTTTCACTGCAAGGAAGGTCATATTGCCAAAAACTGTAAAAATGTACGAGACATTAATTTCAACCAATCGGAAGACATAATTGATAACAATGTAGCCGCTGACAACGAACAAAGAGATAAGGTTCTTAGTTACCATGAATTTCCCCCACTTGACCAAGGCAAGCCTGTTAAGAGAGTCTTATCACAGATCACAAGTATTCCCAGCAACAATTCAAATGAACTTCAGGAAGAACAATTCAACCTCCCCAAGGAAAAATTAACGGTTCGGCAAAACAAACTAAGAAAAAGAAAAGGAAGCTACCCAGGGAGAACACCGTTAGTAGCGTCTGCAACAAGAAAAGCATAGTGGAGCAATTAGCCCCAGCGAAAGAAAGAATAGAAGGATCCAACAATGTACTATCGTACGAGCAACTAAAAGACTTTTTGGAAAATACTTACGGCTCAAAGTAACCCTCTTCAAATATCTCTCAGTTACACCAAAGAGACAGGCAAGCTAATTGAAATGCTCAAAGAAATATATCCTTTAGTGTCTGACAGAGGAATCAAATCAAGATTTACGAGAATTATGAAGAAACTTAAGGACCCCATCCTCTCAGATTCTTCAAAAGAATCGTCTGACAACGACGAATTAACAAGCGAAGATCTTCAAATATGAAGATAAGAATTTTGCAATGGAATGTGAACGGTTTTTTCAGTAGATATGAATTTCTTCAAAATATTCTGAAAGACGAAAACTATGATATACTGTGCATCCAAGAAACCAATTTCAAAAATAAGTACCATTTTAATATAAAAGGTTGTCAATGTTTTTTATAAAAACAGGGTGATATGTGGAAATGCCAGTGGCGATGTTGCGATCTATGTTCATACGTCGATCAAGTGTACTGAATGCGCTATTACAAGTGACTTAGAAGTGGCATATTGGCGGTTTTTTGAAATACATTCCTAATGCGTTTCACCTAGAATCTCGCCACCTAGACAATTTATACTCACAAATATCTGGCCCGGTACTGATAGTCGGTGATTTTAATAGTCACAAATTGATTTGGGGATCAAGTAGAACAGATCGTAGAGGGAAAATTGTTGGTGAATTTGCGAATAATGAAGATCTTATGGTCTTGAACGATTGCAGAAAACCTACATACTTCAATGCGTGTAGCGGCAACTCATCTTGCATCGACCTCCAAGCACCTGCACTCCAACTTTGGCCAGATACCTAAAATGGAACGTGATGAAAGACCTTCACAATAGTGATCATTATCCTATAGCATTGTCATATGATAATTCGATTATTCCTGAGGACATCTATATGCCCAGATGAATATTTAAAAAAGCCAACTGGAAGTCGTACCAAGACATCATTGCGGCAAAGTTCAGAAACTTAGAAATTGAACTCGACGTTTTGTGCAAATAAACGATATTGTGAGCAACTTTACAGAACTTATACTGTCGACAGCGGATGTGACTATACCCAAAACAAAAAATACTAAAAGTAAGATGAAACTACCGTGGTGGACAAAGGAATGTGAAGAAGCGGTTAAAAATTACAAGCACTGGTTTAATGCTTTTAAGAAACATAACACAAATGAAAATAAATTCAAGTTTAAATCAGCACGAGCCAGGGCAAGAAGAATGATAAAACAATCTAAGAGGATCTGCTGGAAGGAATACATTTCATCCTTACAGTACACTGAACAGTAAACTGAACTACATGGAGGCTTGGAAGAAAATAAACGCTATCGATGGAAAATTCAGAACAAATTACCCGAAGTTTATGTATACGCCAGACGGACAATTCATTCAGGGCCCGTGCGATATTACAAATAGCTTTGGAAAGCTTTTCGCCTCCAATTCTAGTGATGCGAACCTTGCGGATAGCTTCACGAAACATAAAGAAGAAACTGAGAGATCTCCCCTAAATCTGGAAATAGAAGAAGATGAAATAGATGATTTCATACAACTGAATGCGCCCACTACGCTCCGAGAACTTAAGGTCAATATACGTAAACTAAAAGACAACAGCGCCGGTCCCGACGGAATACCTAACATATTTATCCGGATGCTCCCTGAAGAAGCTATCAGTGTTCTTTTAGACATTTACAATTATCTATATTTAAACAAGGTTTTCCCACAAAAATGGTCAGAAGCGGTTATTGTTCCAATTCACAAGCCTGGTAAGGACACATTTTTAATAAACAGCTACAGGCCTATTGCCCTAATGTGTTGTCTGTGTAAATTACTTGAGAAGGTAGTGAACCACAGACTTAAATGGTTCCTAGAAAAACATCAGCTAATATCGCCTCATCAAAGTGGTTTTCGCAAGAACCGATCTGCCTTAGACAGCATTGCAATAATTGAGAACAGCATCTACAATGGATTCGCCAATAATATGTTCACAGTGGTACTAAGCCTCGACATCGAAAAGGCATATGAGAGGTGGCACGGCGTATTATGGACTAATAACGAAACAGGAATTAAAGGCAACATAGCAAGTTCGTGCATAACTTCATTAAAAAAAACATCGAAAAGGCATATTTGTGTGGCCTTGTTTATTTTGGTACTGTCAGAGTAAGAGGAGCATTATCAGAGATATATATATGCTGACAAATGGAGTACCGCAGGGCTCTGTGCTTAGTGTGACCTTGTTTCTATCGATAATAAATGAACTGCAGACCAAAATCAAACCTTCCGCGCTAGTAAGCATGTATGCGGATGACTAATATATGCATCACTGGTAAACATCTGTCCTCCATAGCAGTTATAGCGCAAAACATCTTAGACACCATCCTCGAATTCTCCACTGAAGTCGGTCTAAAATTCTCCAAGAGGAAATCCACATTCATAATTTTCTCCAGGAAACGATCCACTGAGAAGACTATCCCTGCATATCGGTGAACACAAGATAAAACAATGTATAACCTTAAAAGTCTTAGCCCTGACACTTGAAAGATTATCCTGGATACCTCATTAAAAGCCTGAAAGTGGAATGCACGAAAAGGCTAAACTTGATGAAAATTATAAGCCATTCGGCGTGGGGGGCCGATTATACAGTGCTTAGAAGAACATATCAGGCGTTGATCAGGGCTAAAATGGATTATGGCAGCATATTTTACGATGCTGCAAATAAGAATATTAAAAGAATACTCGACCCTATCAATAACACTGGTGCCAGACTTATATGCGGAGCATATAGAACAAGTCCGGTGATAAGCATGTTACAGGAAGCTAATTTACCATCCCTGGATATAAGAAGAAGAAATCTAATTGTAGGATATATAATCAAAGTTACAGCTAACCGAACCAAATTTACCAGCTTACATACAGACATAGGAAGAAACTATGTTTCAAAAAGAAACTACCAAAACCAATCACTGTGCGGGCTATGCAAATACTAAGCACAATATCAGAAAAACATTCCCAGTCTTAAACCTATCAGTATCACTGACTATGCACCATGGACCATGCAGGACATTAAAGCTGAGGAGCTGATAAACAATCCTAAGAAGTCAAAAATTCACAACCAAGAGATAAGAGCCAGAATAGGAGAAGAAATTGTCAAATATGAGAACTACAACAAAATATACACAGATGACTCGAAAAATAGCAACTTGGTGGGATGTGCTGCTGTAACGTTAACAAGAGTAATATCAACCAAACTGCCCGACAAGTACTCAGTCCTGTCCAGCGAATTATATGCCATCATCACAGCACTAGACTACATTCTCGAAGACAATGAACGTAAATTTTTGATAGTAACAGACTCCAAACTGGCTCTGTCGACTATTGGAAATGTCTTTTATTCAGGAAACCCGCTAGCTTTAGACATTGTTAGTATGATAATAAACTTTAACTTGAAAGGTAAAGATATACTTTTTGGATGGATCCCGGCTCATGTGGGTATCACGGAGAATGAGCTGGCAGACAGATCTGCAAAAGAGGCGTCACAACTTGATGAAAGAAGTAACCTTCCCATTATACCACAGGACTATCACGCCAACATCAAGAGAAAATTACAAGAATTGGACAGACAGGAATGGAATAACAACGCCCGATGTAAAATAAGAAGTATATGTGAATACGATGATTATAATCCGCCACATCTTCTGCAGAGCTGACCAGGTTGTGTTAACTAGATGCAGAATAGGTCACACCAAGCTCACACATGCCCATCTGATCACAGGAAAACAGCTGTCATGTGTAATATGTGTAATGTTTCTATGTATGTATATACGATGATTATAATCCAGCCACATTCTTCTGCAGAGCTGACCATCTATTTCTGTGCCCCAGGTTTGAGACTGACCGGACAAGACATGGTGTTAAGAACGACATGTCAAGTGTACTAAAGGACAGAGAACAATGCAATCGGTTTCTCAAATTTTTGAAGAGCATAAAATTGTACGGGATATATAAGACATGTGTATAAACTTTAATAATGTGATGCGAATGTTTCTATAAATGTTGTAACTTGCCATATACAAAAATATTAATGTTATTGTGTAGTTGTCGCTAATAACCTTTTGTAGTTGATGCGACATAAAATAAAATAAAAAAGTATATAAGAAGATGGATTAGACTTAAATTATTAAATTATTAGTGACAATCAGTGTCGGCGCTAGGCATTAGCAGACCGGGCGATCGCCCGGGGCCCCGCAAGCCAAGGGGGTCGATCAAGTGACTGATGAAAAAATTGCAAAAAAATTAGAATTCGAGAATCGTAATTTTAAAAGTTGCCGTACAGTAGTCTGATAATTCATAAAATTTTCTATTACTTCTTACCTTAAATAGTTCATTGTAGTCAATACTTATAAGGTAGAATTCTATGAAGTGAATCAAATGATACTAACATTAAAATAGGTTCTACTGATATTCATATTCATTATTTCATGAATTTAACAAGTAATATTAAATACCCACTAACTAAAGACAACAAATATTTTAGCGATTTACTCACCGTGGAAATAAAATTATTTGATCACAAATATTTTTACTTGAAGTTATTATTTATATTATATTTCCAAAAGCGTTTTTCTAGCTTAAACGTATTGTTTGTTATTTGTTGAAATAAAATAACTCATGCCGTCCGATGGCCGAAATTGTTAAGGCAGTAGTGTACTAGCGGTCTCGGACCACAGGATCGCGGATTCGAGTCCCGCCTCGGGCATGGTTGTGTTGTGCGACTCTGTATGTTTGTGTAGGTCTATTTCTTCATTATCATAACTTAACCCCATCTTCCAGGCTGTAAAAATGGAATCTGCATTAATTGGCAATTTGCGGCGACGATGGTGTAACGGTTAGCATATCGGACTGTTATACCCAAGTTCGCGAGTTCAAACCCCATCGAAGCCGTGGATTTTTAACGGCGAAACAATCCTTCGTACGCCTTTCTTCCGAGGGGAAGTAAAGCCGGCTATCTCATGTTAGTAGATTTACTGCATGTAAAAAGATTTTCAAGCCTAAATGAAGCCCCTTCAAATTGCCTCTTTCGTCGCCCCCAAGTCATACCTTCTTTCTCCTCTAGTACGAATAGGTGAAAGGGGCGTGGTCAGACGGAAGAGCAGGCCTCATGGCCTGAGTCTCGCCACGTAAAATAAAGCATTCATTCATTCATTCAAGATTCTCCCCTATGGAAACCTACCACAGTCTGACCCTCGGTAGAATGCACGTATCGCGTGACCCGATGAGGCCAATTCATAGGAAAAACAGTTAAAAAAAAGAAAATAACTTGTATAGTTTCTAGTATAGATACAATTTTTACATTTTTTATTCTTTCGGGGCGGAGTACTTTCAGCATTGCCCGGGGCCCAAAATTGTTTAGTTCCAGAACTGGTGAAAATTATTCTCTTTTTATACACATTTGACTGTTTATAGTAATTAAGGTTTTCGCAAGAAAACCTCCCAAACCTGCGTATGTTAGGTTTGTTAGGAGGAAAAAAGCTGCTGGGACAAGAACAAGTCGCAAATGGCGCCAATGACATGCACTCGCGTGGTGTACCCACCTATGGACTGCGGCGCCACGATGTGCACGAAGCCTGCAGAGAAGAGGATAAGGCACACGGGCAGGCTGATCCAAGCCATGTACTTGGCGACGGGGTGGGTGGCCAAGTCGTTGTACAGCCAAAGACGAGCTGCAAATGATGAGCAGAAATGATAAATCACGAGGGAAATTAGTTGTGCTAAAACAGCACGTATTTTGTCGTCCCCTGTTTTCACGGAAAATTACACGAAAAGTACTTAAATTTTCGCAACATTGTACATGATCTTACTTCAAAATATGTCTTTGAGGAACAGATTTCATTAAGTGAAAAATATCTGTTTTTAATATTTCATGAGTAGAAAGACGCCGAAAAAAATACGAACTTTTGCAATTTTCGAAAATTCGGGGTTTTTAACGAACATGAGAACTGCATCCTTCTCTTAACATACTTCGTAAAATCCAACAACAAAATTTATTAAAAACTATGGAGCCATTTTTGAAAAATTTGAAAATATCCAGGGGCTTAATGTAAAGTACCCCGAAAATTTTAAATATCGGTTTTAAATTCAAGGGGCATCAGCCAGAACCTTTGGATAATACCAATTTTGGAGAATATAAAATATTTATAATTTGCATTAATTTCAACGAGAAATTACGTGAAAACAGTTCGTTTTTTCAAAAAATTGTACATGACCTTTTTAAAAAGTAGATTCTTCAGAATAGATTTTCTTTAATTCTAAAATCTTCAATGTTGTTTGTAATGTTTAAATGTTAAAACTGCAATTTTCCAAAATCGTGTTCGCCAGAAATGAGGCTAGCCCCAATTACTTACCGTCATTTGATACCTATGAGGAGAAAATTTTAAGGAAACAATAGGAGCGGTATTTGAGGATATAATTGTTTAAAAGTTTAAAAATTGCCTATATTTCACGCAAAATTATACAAAAACTATTCTTATTTTCGAAAAATTGGGGATGACTATACACCAAGATCGTCTATAAAGAACAAATTTCATTCAGGAAGATATCTTTATCTTCAATTGTAATTGTAGGAAGACGCTCAAAAAATTGAACTCTTGCAATTTTAGAAAAACCAAGAATTTCAATGAAAATGAGACCTCCTTTTAAGCGTCCTTTACAATATTTGAGGACAAAGAATAAAAAAAAACTTGGGGCCATTTTAGAGAAAATTTTGAAAATGTTTTTGAAGCTTCATGTAACGTGCCCTACAAAAATAAAATATACGTTTCAAACTCGCAAAACCTGGAATTCGTTCAGATCGATCGGGGAATATCAAGTTTCGACTAAAATCGGCTTATCTGAGGCGCTAGTGTTGGACAGACGGACAGCCAGAAAGAGAAGAGGAGGGAAGAGGAAGAGGAGGGAAGAGGAAGAGGAGGGAAGAGGAAGAGGAGGGAAGAGAAAGAGGAGGGAAGAGGGGGAGAAGAGGAGGGAAGAGAAAGAGGAGGGAAGAGAAAGAGGAGGGAAGAGAAAGAGGAGGGAAGAGAAGAGGAGGGAAGAGGAAGAGGAGGGAAGAGGAAGAGGAGGGAAGAGGAAGAGGAGGGAAGAGGAAGAGGAGGGAAGAGGAAGAGGAGGGAAGAGGAAGAGGAGGGAGAAGGAAGAGGAGGTTTGAAAGTGAAAGGGGGTATTACGTTTGCATTTTTTGAGGATTTAAAATAGGCGTTTGACAAGATGGGTAGGTAGGGAAATATTGCACAGTAGGGGCATGTGTGTGAAGAAGATTGACATAAAAAAGGAGATAATTGAATTTGTAAGGATAATTAACAGAGGGACAAAATGCAAAGCTAGAATTAAAGTGGAAGTCAGTAAGGAATTCTCAACAATTATGGGAGTTATGTGGGGATGCGCATCAAGTCACCAGCTATTTAATATACTCGAGGATAGACCGGGTTTAGAAGAGGTATTAAAGAGGGGGGAAGGTTGAGGTGTAATAGTGGGAAGTAGGAAAATGTGGTCGCTGGCCTATGCGACATTGTGCTCTTGGCAAATAATATAATAAAAATTGTTCTAATAAGGGGATCAGAAAAAAATTGGATAAGAAAAGCTGTAATTAAATGCATAGCAAAGTGAGGTAGTTGAAATTTGGAGGAGGAGGTTAAGTAAGTTTTAGTTCAACAGGCCAGGAGACAGGATATGCATGTTGCTGGGAGTGTAAGAAAGTCAAGCGTCTCTTTATTAAGCTACCATTGCTGTGCCTCTTGATTTACGAATCGGTGGTCTTTATTAAAAATGACTTGCTCAAAGGCTGGAACGTATTTTCAACCAATAAAAATGTATACAACATATAACTATACCACTCAACGTATTAACCGCATTGACCAAGCGTCAGTATCAACAGCTCACTACAAAACGTTCACGTACTTTAAATGTTCATTGTTTTACAACTCACCGCCAGATGTTAAACAATTAAAATCGATTCACAAATTTAAGTGCCAAGTAAAATATTTTTTGCTGCGCTACAATTTCTATACGATTAAAGACTATAATGAGCATCGAGAAGGAAAAAATATAGATTAAAATATCTAACATATTAGTTACATTTAGACTATATAATTCTAAAAGACCCACCTTTATCAGATTTTCCGTCCAGTTTCCCTGATCCTTTGAGCGAATGCTAAGACAACCCCTTGTTTTGCCTTTGGACATAGCTTCACTATCTATGTACATTTTCTTGAGCTCTTTCAGGAGTGAAAATATTCGAATTATTGTTTTCCATTTTATGGCGGCAGTAAGTCGATTTCTTCACGCACTAGGGATAATAGCCTAATTCTGTAGCTGATTTGCCTTTGCAAATAGTTTTTTATTACATGGAAGCGAATATTTTCATATCAATTCTTGTCAAAAATGCCCGTTGCTCTCTGTATTCATAATTTAACATAATATTTCATTAACATCACAACCATTTCATAAACATTTCATATTAACATAACTCATATGAGTTAGGACAGACATTCCAAAGCTCAAGGAACCGTGTACTTATGGCATTTTCCCCAGAGTAGGTCACACAATTTTTAAATGTTTTGACGTTAAATAAATAGGAGATGGTAGCCCCGACGAAGTATGGGGAATTTTAAGGAGGAAATGTACGGGCAAGCGTAATTTGACAGCTTGGTTGGCTCAATCGTGCATGAAATGGTGTTGGATCGTAGGAATGGTATTGAGAGGAGAGACGTGTAGAGATGACCAAAGATAGGTTCATTAAATGGAGATCCTGACTGGTGTACGCCAGAGGACTTGGTGATAATTGAGACGCAGAAAGAGGAGGCTGATAGCATGTAGCGATGAGGATGAGCGATTACATCTGAGGAGAAAATAAAGACAGGTGGTGGAAGTAAGTTAGCGAGGCTGGCGTGGGCAGAAATTTAGAAAGGAAACACGGGAAAGAAATGAGATTATGAAAATGAAGTTTTATAATGATAAAGGATATTCAAGGATAAAGATTTATGGGAGTGAAGAAGGGGACAAGATATTATCAGAATAATTGAAAATAGAAACAAAGGTACATAAGAACAAATGTACTATAAAACAAGGATTCCAAAACACAATGAAGTATACAAGATTTTTCCAGAAGGAGAAGTACCGGAGATTCTGAAGAGGAAATTTATTTATTTATTTATTTTACGTCAAAAAAAAACAGTTAAAAACTGCGTATGACGAAATGGAGGGATATTGAACTAGGACCATTGCAAAATACAATCTAAGGAAGGAGGTCAGAGCTAACGGATATTGGAGAGTGAAGGTAAGCTATGCTAAATATGTGGGATTGTTGAAGATGGAACCATGTATTGGAAATATCAGGATATAAGTGGAAGGAAAATAGTGCCGGTAAGACTAAACAGGATACATTAAAAAGGGATTTCGCAAAATCAGGAGAAGGTTGAAATCACGCGTGGGTGCATGATGCACTCCTATCGGTCGGTGAGATCGGATGTACACGCTTCCTTTTGACGATCTGAGGAGTTTAGCAAACGCGCGGATGCACACACAGCACTGCCGCCACTGCAACCGCTCTACGTGTGCAAACGTTCTTCAAAAGGGAGCTTAGATACATGGTTTGCTCACACTTGCTTTACTTGGTCCATTCGCAACATTAGTTGTTCACCCCTGCTGATGACCGAGGTGACCGCACGCGACCTTTGCACAGAAGAGTTCCACCCCCTCAAGCACGACGTACGCATGCATATACTTAAGTATATAAGGCGGCGCGTCTAGTTTCGAGTAATTACAGTTGACCCTTCACGAGAGACGAGGTACAGTTTGAGGTGTGGGGAGACCGAGATCATTCTCTAAGAACCCAGTTTTGCTATCTGCTCTTGTACTGTTTAACGTATCTTATAAGTAAACGATTTCACGTATTATATGAATGAACTAACCCAACCCAACTCCCCAGATAATCGATTGTTAGTGATTCCGGGCGCATCAACTGTTAAGGTTATTAGTCCCATAAGTGTAGTGCATACTTTTATCGCGCGAGGTGGCGGTAATCTTGTCTGCAGGATAGAGATCCGGCGCCGACCTACCTGTCGGCTTGCGTTTTTTCCCCAAGCAGGTATCTCCCACCAGCAGGGCACGATCCCAGACGGGACAAGCTCTAAGCTCCCTACTGACCTCCTCGCATTTACGGTAGTGTATTACATGTGTAAGTGTGTGTAAGTAAGGAGTGAGGATACAACAAGGAAGAGAAAGGAAAGATCGCGCGCGGGCAATAGTTCGTTTGGTACGGTACTGCTCCAGCGTTATTCGCCAGGTATTGATCGGAGAAACCACAAAAACCTACCGTTCAGAGCAGCCGGCCGCTAGAATTCTCTTACAGACAGAAGTTGAATTCGGCGTATCATCTAGCTAGGGTCGAAAATCCTGCCACCGTCGGGACTCGAATCCTATGACCTCCCAGTCAGTGGCACTGCAGTGACATCAGTTGTTGCCCTGAGCCATAGTCGTGTGGGGCGGTGAAGATGGATGACGTGGATCGAAATCCGTCTGAGAACACTGTTGCTGATTTAACAAATCAGAGGAGTCTCAATGACTCTCCATGTCTACGGGGAATGGTGCCTGTCGAAAGCGACCGTCACTCACGTGAATCCCAATGGTCAGAAGCCGGGATTTGTACCCTTGCGAATAATGCGTACTATGAACTTCGCACTCCTTCTGCAAGTAGATCATGCGACTTTGAAGAACATTAACAAATTGACCGCGAAAAAAAATCGACTTCACACGACTTTGACTGAAGGAAACATCTGAAGAATTTCTTTAAAAATAATGAAGCTTAAGTCTGCAAATATTTTATGCGTAATAATAACACGAGTATTTGTTAATATTGTAATTTGACACCGTTCGTACCCCAAATTGAGTTGAAAGCATTAATTTCTCAGACTCCGTCTGAAATTTGGCGTCCTAGACTCCGGGTATTTATGTAGGGGCCTTAAGCCCCTACATAAATTCGGTGGTTGATTGGAAAGGACTGACTGGATGATTTGACGACGTCAGAAATAGCTCAGAGAGACGACTACGATCCTATTCTGGATACTTCACAATGCGATGTAGGTGAACATTTGGCAAAGCATCAATGCTTTGCAAGTACTTTTGATTTTTTTTTGAAAATATATACAATAGCGGGCAAGGACCAAGGACGCTACTCACGCCACCATGTTACCCATCTGAGCCAATGTCCCATTCATAATCATTCATATCTGAATGATTAAGAATGGGACAATCATTCGCTGCCTCACATTTACTTTCATCAACTTTCTTACAGCGGAAGACAAAGGCAAACCACTACTGTAAGAGATGACCTGCCCAAGAAAGAAGTTTCGAAAGTGTAAGCCGCCTGCTTCCCCTACACTCATTAACGAGTGTGATACTCTTGTCCTGCAAACAGCATTGCCTTTAGGGGTTATTCGGGACCTTCAAAGCGCGTTGCAATTGAATACACATCCCGCTGGCGGAAGAACTATGAAATGGCTCTAAATTTGTAGCATTTATTGCGCTTTATCAGGAATATCAAGGTTGCGGCCAAGGTAAAAAGCTTACCAGAGCTCGCGATCTCTGTGTCCCGAGAAATTGGAGAGAAATTTAAAAGAATGGGTTGTACAAATCTTTCCGGAGTGGCGGTAAGGCAGTGGATACCTGGTCCATGGCTGTCTTTACGAGAAGTCAGTTGACTGTCATAGCCCCAAATTTAGCTACATTAATTCTTATTTTCTTTTTAAAGTGAAGTAATATCCATTAAAACGAAATCATACAAGAGTCGCATTTCAAATTCTCAATTGAGAGTAAAATTTAAAAAAAATGAATCAAAATTCTCTTTACTTTGTAATCCTGTTTATTTAAGAGTTATATAAAAGCATGAAATTTCTACGTTCAGGTTAGAAAGTTTAACAGACAAATATTCTTGTCTGCTAAAAGCACTGACCGCCTATAGGCGATAATTGTTAACTTATTAATGTTAATGACTTGTTAATTTATTTCACATTATTGATAAATCAAATAAATAATTGAATGATTTAGTATCAACAAAAACCAAAGTATGAAAAGAATTTAGTATGAAAATAATCATCAAATAATAAGTAGGGAACGGAATTTATTGTAATATAAATGCAAAATATGTACATACATATGTACTTATTTTGTCCAAAACATGTGCGACAAAAATGTAAAATAAAAATTCGTTATTGTGTTTAAAATTGTTCTCTACAAGCATTTGCCGATCATAGAACGCCGCCGATCAGTTTTTACGCATTTAGAATGGCTGAAAGTAGGTTCTATCTCTACTGAAGTAATTGTACACTAGACTTAACCACATAAGAATTTTATTCGAAATATAAAATACGTTCATAGTATATATTACAATGCTTACGAGGAGCCGGTGTACAAGTAAATAGAAGTACTGGGTAGCGAGTGATGGATCCCAGGGGAGGGGATTAAAGGGTATATACCCCACCCTCCAAATTGAACAACACGGTAAGACAATTTTCTGTAAAAACATTTGTTAGTTTTCGATCGAGTATTGAATTTGCTGTTTGACACATGAGCAAGTACATTAAAGTTACATTTGTTCATAAAAACCCGCGTATCTCAGACTCGGAAGTACGCGCAATAAGCGGGGAGAAAGTTACACAATTCATGGCAGATATATGGTGGTAATAGAAGTTCAGTAGCATTACATTCGATTTGTAAGAAAGATGATTCCGTAACAAGTATTGCAAACGCATTCGAAATGTTCTTTTTCGACGAAAATATATTAAAAGTAGTGAAATATGTAAGAAAAGTGTCGTAATAGGTAAAATATGTAAAAATATGTTATTATACCAAAATATGTAAAAATATGTAAAAAATAATTATAATTAATTCAGAAAGTCTTGTAACCTCTAAAATATATATAATTGAATGCGGGTACCTAGTTCCTGTAAAAACCTGTAATTACATGGAAATCCGTTCCCTAGTAATAAGTAGTGAAGGATTTAAACATAATTCAGTTCTCGGTTATTTGATAGAAAAAAAATCTGGCAAAGATTTTCGTATGAAGCCACTATTCATTGCCTCGCGCCGCTTCAGCTTGCGCATGTACACCAATTTCTGGATTTTAGAGGAAATGATTGCGGAGTCAAGGGAAGTTGCCCGTGCCCGCAGGAGCGCCGGGCTCCCCTGGCGGGCAAGTAGCTCATGCGGTTTGACATGCCTGCGCTACACCAATAAACACGTTCACCTATAACCTCACGTGGCAATAAATGTCCCAAGAACAACTTCGCGGTCGATGTGAAGCCCAGAGAATCATAGCGCAGAGGCAGTCAGAAGTCACGTGCCTTTTTAGTCAGTCATACTTATGCAGGGACCCATACTCCCGCAGACCAATGAGCGCGACATCATGATTAATACAAGCGGCAATGAACACAATCGATGACCTCCATAAGGCTATCCAAAGTAAGCGTCTCGTCATGTTGTCTCAAGTTGCTCTTCTCGGCGGCACTGCATGACCACACGTCACCGGAGTTGCGAGTACACTAGTCAATGATTTATTTATCTTCTCAACTGCTAGCGACATTCATCCCGTTTATGTAGTGAACGTTATAACCCGCGAGGTCGAGTTGTTTCTCCCCTGCTGGATGGTAAAACCAGCACCGACCCACACGTCGGCTTGCTAGGAATTTTCTCCACCAGGTATCTCCCGCAGCGAGGCACTGCCCCAGCCAAGACAAGCTTCAAACTCTCGCCTAGTCTCCCAATATGTTTAGTAATGTAGTGTATGTAGAAGTACTGTGTGGGTCTGTGTGTGAAAGAGTAGAGGAAAGGTTAAAGAAGAGAAAAGAATGATCATGCGTGATCCGTGACCCGTTTGTTAGGGAACTGCTTCGGTCTGGTATTGATCGTAGGAACCACGAAACCAAGGAAAACTACCGATCAGACCGGCCAGCCCCAAGAATTCTCCATCCGACAGTAGCTGAATTCGACTTAGTATATTGATAGTAACGAACATCTGCTACCGTAGAACTCGAATCTCAGAACCTGCCTGTCAGTCGCTGCAGAGACATGTGAAGCCTGACACTCCTAATAAAATAGTGTGTTACTGATTTGATTTGTGTTAATTTTCTGTTTAACCTGGATGTTCCGACCTTCGGTAAGTCCACCACCCCACCCGGACGCCCAGGGGCGCTCCCGTTGCGCGCGTGAGTGCTGCAGGCGGCTGCCGCCACTCGACTCGAACTGCCAAACGCCCGGACTCGAGCCCAGCTATCTGTTCACAGTAAACCGCTGCAGAGCATTCCATTCGTTCCTTCATACCCGCACGATGACTTAACTATGAATCAAACAATGTCAACAACTCTTTACGCATCGATAGGTTTTCTTTTTTAAAATGTGATTTATCAGTTGCACGTAAGTTTAATATTGGGCGAAAACTATGAGTTTCCAAACAAACATATTATTTAAGACAAACATATCTATCTTTAAATTTGAAGTAAAACGATGTTATGTTTTTGCAATATTCGAAAATACACCTCGGGGATGGGGGTGAGGGTGGGTGTGGGGGTTGAGTTTGGTATCATTGGCTGGCTTCCGTTGACACGAACTACTTTTCCGTTATACACTTTTCTTGATATGACGCGCACATTTCGAGATATTCCCAAAACCAATTTTAAATGGAACAACATGTATACATGAACAAGATTTATCCACTTTTTTACCAGGGCCCGGTAATATGAATTTTCCTGACGAAAATTCGCCGTTTTCCGGCGCACGATTAGAATTATTTCTGTTCTTAGTAAGTAAAGGCGAGAAAGTAACAACTCAAGACTTACCATGGAACTTATGCAGATTCAGAAATAAAGAAAAAGATCTCCGTTACTTTACGGTAATATATGCAATTCACATATTCGAAAATGCACATTTAGGAGACTTGTTTTGACGATTCTTGAAACACATACGTGATCAAGACCATTGGCACAAATTCCATAATATCAAGAACTTAATTTACATTAGTTTAAATAGATTTAATGTGCCATTTAAATTACGATATTTTAATGAATTGATACAACTCGTGATAAAATAGAGGATAATTCCTGAAATAGGAATAAATCTTAAGCTGGATGTTCTGTTGAAAACGTTATTACGAAACGCTTGAAACGAAATGTACGACTTCATATTATTTTCATAATGAACAGACACCTCCCACCCCATTTCGCCCGGTTGAGCATTCCGAGCGGCTCGGTCCCGCACGCACGCCGGCGGGCAGAGCGTCGACTCACCCTTGTTGCACATGCTGATGCCGCGGTCCATGAAGAAGCTGAGCAGGGCCATGATGACACCGAGCAGCGCCAGGAAAACCCAGTCCTCGCCGAGGCGCGCGAACGTGTGTCGCCAGACGCAGGCGGCGGCGGCGGCGACGCGCTGCGCGCAGGGCCCGCGGGCCTTGGCCTGCAGCTCCTTGTTGCGCAGGCGGTCGTCGCGGCGCCGCCGCCGCTCCAGGGCCCGCACGCGCCGCGCCTCCTCCTTGGCGAACTCGCCCAGGTCGCGCGTGTAGCGCCCATACATCTGCGCACATGCACAGCCACGTGAAGTCGTAGGCCTACGCGGTCATGCAAATGACCTTGGTCATGTGCACCTTGGTCATGTGCACCTTGGTCATGTGCACCTTGGTCATGTGCACCTTGGTCATGTGCACCTTGGTCATGTGCACCTTGGTCATGTGAATGACCACAGTCATGTAAATGATCTTGGCTGTCCGGGTGACGTCGCGTCGAAGGCCGTGTTGCCGACGTTTCGACCATCTTGGCGTAGTCTTCCTCAGGGCGGGTCTGAGGGCAGCGCCTGATGCGATGCGGCGTCACCCGGACAGCCAAAATCATTTACATCCACAGCCACATCCACAGCCACAGCCACAGCCACAGCCACAGCCACACCACATCCACATCCACATCCACATCCACATCCACATCCACACCACAGCCACACCACATCCACAGCCACAGCCACAGCCACAGCCACAGCCACTCGCAACATTTTCAGATGAACTGCGTGGTGAAAAGCTAGATCAATTCGCTCTATGAGAAACTGCAGGATATTAACAGATATTACATGATACAATGGGGGTGAACACCACTACCGCTCATGATAAACTATTCAATACACTAACGGGACTAATGACCATATCAGTTGACGTGCCCGGAAACTTCAATCTTGATTATGTGGTACATAAAATTTAACAACAATTTTTCAATGTCTTTAATATTCCCTTGCAACATCGTATCCAAACCAAAAATTCACTTTGTTTAGCATGCACTGGGCAACAATGTACAATCCCAAAATTTCTCAAGTGAAAGACTTCTTTTTGTGTCTCAGCGCACATTGGAAATGAGAAAACGTTCGACTCCCACAACTTCTGGCCAATGGTCTGTATTCCGTAGATGCCACTGCTATTGGTCTAAAATGAATTTTTCCAGATATTTGTTCTCCTAAATGACCTTCATTTGTGTCTTGCATCTTTGCGTAACCAAGATTACGTCGAATTCTCAAGACATTTTCTAAGCACACATTACCTACAAACCTGGTACTTTCTTCCATGAATCGGTTGAAACGATATTCATCGCTTCGTTCAGAAGAAGACATGCACCTAATGTTTAACAGGAATAGAGTATTAATCGGATTAGTAACAATAAAGTCAGCAGCGATAGATGCTTAGCCCATGCCATAGTAAAATTACGATGAATCTGAATGAAAGAAAGATTCCTTACGCCACTTTCCATATTTTTACAAACTCCAATTTAGTCTGTTTTAGGAACATAACTCATTTTAGTCGTTTTTAGGATCTATAGATTCACGTTTTGACTCAGAAATTATTGAAAAGGATACATATATTATTACAACGTCTTTAAGAAATCAGGAATAAAATAGATTCAAACCTAAAAATCTGGGCCCTTGTTAATATCCTAAACGTCAAAAACACGTAGACGCCTGTGCATTCAGCTGTCGCTCATTTGAACGCCAGCGTATTACAGTGGGTGTGGTTTTATTTATTTTTTATTTTACATCAAAATCAGTTAAAAACTGTGATCCCTACCCAAACCAAATACTACTTGAATTTTGAATACAGAAAGAAAATAAGCGGTTTTTGAAAACATTGTTAACAAAATGTTCGCTCCCATGCACGGTGGTGCATTTTCCCGAAATTCTGGCCAAAACCTCAAAAATGAAATCTTGTTTACTGAACTTTTGCACAAACTACGACACACTATATACTTGGGGGCACCTTATTCTGCCCACTTCGTGCCTCTGGGCAAATTCCCCTGACACCAGTAGTCATCCGAACTAACCCTTCAACGGTGTTTGGTAGACCGGCAGTGCCCGAGTGTCACAGAGAGACTGTCTTTGTAAGTGGTGTCCATACGAAGTTGTGCATAAAATGCTGGCAGATTGGATTGTCTTCCTGGAGGTTTGTAGAGTAATGTATGTTTTATAATCCAATAATATATGATATTGACGTAGGATGAAGTATTAAAACGTATAAAGTTATTACAATAATATTAATTTTCGGTAAGTTCACGTAGACTAAAAGCTACCAATTTCGCGGACTTGCGCCATGTTTCTAATTTCATTTACTAACTGAAACTATCCTCTTTCCTATACAGTTGTAAAATCGTGCCCCAACTAGCCACATTAGCAACTACAAAAAATTAACTTTTCGTCGAGCGCGCGGGCGCCGGCGAATAGGACTCTACGAGATCCGTCCTGAGAACGGGAATTGCTTTTACAATGCATTTTTTTAGGGAAAAAAATTTGATATTTTCGTAAAATAACAAATTTGCTCAATAATAGAAACAATAAAAATGAATATTTTAAGTTTTGTAATATATTATGACTACTTACTCATATTATATAAACATAATATTTACGCACATATTACATATTCTGGACTCGATTACTCACATTTGATTTCTTAACAAATATGTTACATAAAATAATAATACGTCTTATCAAAACTCGTCCTCAGGAAGGGTGTAACAATGAAAGGTCAAATAGATACGTGATATCAAAGCAACTCGTCGTATCACATTTTAAATGTTTAAAAATTACATCAAAAATGCAATGTATCGGAAAGTAATATTGGTTTAATTAGCTTCCAAGTTACAGAGACAATAATTTCTATTACATTGTTATTGTTATAATTTATTAGTATTTTATTGTTATTTAAATAAATAATACTGTAACTACAGTTTGAATATAAACAAGAAACGCATTCAAATGCAATTCAGAGAAAAATTGGGTTTGAATGTAGAGCGTCCCAAGTAGACTTATGGTAACAGCAGCGACGGTAATACAGCAAGAGTCTTTTTTGAGAACCCTAAGAAATAGCAGGCATAGATATGGGCATAATTAAGAGCAAGAAAAAATTTATTGGCAATGGTCAGTAAAATCGTCATCAGCATTCCTCTTTGTGAACAGTACACAATGGAAACTGCCAAAAAATATGTTTCCTAATTTTCATGGTATTAAGTGCCTACAGCTGTGCACAAAAGTTTTAATACAGAGTTCGACAATAATTGCTTTTGCTGTACTGCCCATTGGTCAATTATCAGAAGAAGCGCAAAAATCATGTCATTAGATAAAAGACGGTACAGAAAAGGATTCTCGCGCAAATGTTCAAGACTGCACACAATCCAGGACATGTTTAATCTCCCGTTGATCTCTTCTAATCCACTCATTTCCAGCTTTATGGATTTTTCCAAAAAAAAAATAAACTTCTTCAACAAAAATGCTTTGTCCCATTTGTCTAAGCCCGATATCACTGAAGTGAGACAGGTGCTCTAGTGAAACTTTGCTCTATCCTCCAGCTTCTTCAGACACTGTAGATGGTTTTATTCTGGCAGAGGGCTTGGGATAGGCAGATAGCTTTTTAGGCCAAATATTATTGATTAATATGCCAGTAATCCTTACGGTTTTCTAAAGTCAATGTTGTGAGTTGATAAAATTTAACCAAGTTTATAAAGACAATATATATTTATATTTCACAGAATTAAGCAGTGCATTATTCTGGCACTTTGTTCCCAGCTCCCTTCCGTTGTAAAGATAAGCCAAAATAATTTTGGTCGTTGTAGAAAACGTACTATAGCTCCCAGAGGTTTTGGCAACGAACTCACCAAAATGCACCTCTGTGCGATGTAATAAAATTTATTTTCAAGGGTACATCAGCAATAAATTTAGGCTCTTATCCAGAGGCGTCTCCTCACTTTCGACCTATGGCGTTGGCAGTGAAGGAAAGTGTAACTCCCACACTCCTCTTTTCGCTTACATATTTAGAGTAAAATTGAATTATGTAAACAAAATCCTTAATTAATTTAAATTGTAATATTGAAAGAATGAGGGAAATATAGTAGCAAAATAACCACAATGATGATGAAATTTCTATTACAAAGATTGGAATAATACATTTTAAAGTATTTAAAAAGACACGATCGACACTTTTCCCTTTCTTCGGTTCTCGTTTTAAAAATTAAATTCTGAAATATTATCAGGTTAGGACACGATTGTCCATTACTCAATTAATTCTTTCTTTTCTTCATACGAAAGGAAAGGAAAGCAATTGTTTAAAACTATTGTTCCACTTTTTCACTATCCTTATCGCAAAATAACACTGGTTTCATGAGTATCGCTAAATGCTCCAACGCACAACTGAGACTATCACAATCACGAACGCTCGCTCTCTTGCAGGCAGTTAAATCGAGATCCAACACCTTGGCACGCTTTGTCCTTGAGTGGGGGGACATTGCGCGCTTGCGCTGCCACCTCCCGAACCGACCTGAAGACGTTGGAGGCAATCGCCAACGGCCTGAGCTCCGCTCACGCACTGCCATGTTTCACGGACGAGCTTGTGCCTATCTATGGTGCCGATAGCACGGAAGACCGAACAAATGAAATAAATACAAATAAATTCGAAGAAAAAATGATTTTTTTTATTTCCTTGAGCGTTGACACACGACTTGTACACCCAAAGGAAGCGCCACTGCTCTTAACCCTCAACGTGTCTTTGGTCGAGGAATAGTACTTCCTGCGCCGCGACAACATGGAGAACAGTAATTTGAACAACTATATTTCCCCACTGAATTCTTTCATTGACCCAGAAGCTGCGGTACAATACTTGTTACAGGTTGTTTAGAATTATACAGTCCAAATAGTAAATAATATATTAAATATCACTGTTAAAATTAATTACAACGTCGAGTGTTATAGTTATAGACATCCGCATTGTCTGAAAATATATTCCCGCCTTCGAGTAAGTCATTTTGACAAAACACACTGATTCGAAAATCAAGAGACAAGATTATGGTAAAATTCGTAGATTAATGGAAGCTCATAAGGATCAAGTAGATGGGATTTGCTTATTATTCGTACAATTCTTCTTTGTAATATAAAAGTCTGGGTTTTATTTATTTTTTTATTATATTTATTTTACGTCAAAAACACAGTTAAAAACTGCGTATGACGTGCTATGGGGAAAAGTGAATAGTGTGCACATTTTCAAAATTCTGTGATCCCTACACGAAGTCATATACTACTTAAATTTTGAATTTTGAAAGGGAGAAAAAAAAACAAAAACCCCCATGTAATAAAATCTATTTTCAAGGATAAATAAGCAATAAATTTTGAATTTTGAAAGGGAGGAAAAACAACTCCCATGTAATAAAATTTATTTTCAGGGATAAATAAGTAATAAATTTTGAATTTTGAAAGGGAGAAAAAAACTCCCATGTAAACTCCCATGGGATCTAGAAGATGTATTTCCCCAGAATATTATACCTTATCTCAGGCAGGAATTCGACAAATGTACACAACGAGCAGTATGAAGGCTGACTGAATGGAGGGACCTACAAATTTTGTTCAGTCATTGGCACGCCGTTCATTTTCAATCGAGTACACGATTGTGTATTTGTAATGGAAAACTGCATTGATACAGTATTCTTTTCATTTACTATTAATTTGTTACTACGGAACCAATATGAAACCAAATCTTATATAGTAATATTTTCGGTTTCTTTATTGCAAATAAAATTCGTATAATCCGCACAAAGAACTTCTCTTCCGTCTCGAATCGTCGAATGCATACCTTTTACGTATAGTGAGAAGAGAGTATGGCCTAAAATAGAACTCTGCAGGACTCCATGCGCAATTTACCAAGAATCGGAAAGTTGTGTACATAATGCCCCTTAATTCCTGTAAGGTATTTCTACTCTCTGAGATCGTTGTTTAAGGTACGAACATAACCAATCTAGAGCAATTCCACGGATTTCATACGAAGATAAGTAAAATGTCACATTCTATGATATTTTACTTTACTCACTACTAAGTCTAAATACGCATGTAACAAGTTTTTAAATATTATAATACCTCAGCATGTGGATTATTGACCCCACCTCGATCACTTCTTTTTTTTAACAGTTTCCGTGGACCATTGAGGAAGATGATGGCCCACTGTTTTGCTTGTGGACATAAATAGGGTTCATTGTCTCTACAAGTCTTCTTGAGCTCTGTAGATTAGATATTCATATAATAATATATAGATTAGATATTCAAATAATAATTCTCCGTTTTTTCCCAGCACTAACTTGATTCCTTCATATAGAACACTAAGGAAAAAGCTAAAATCCATGGATGAATTGCCTTTGCGAATAGTTTTTATATGAAAGCGAATATTTTCATATCAATTCTTGCGAAAAGCACTCATTATCTGTATTCATAATTCATCTTATTATCAATGAGTTAGAACAGAGATCCCTGAGCTCCGGAAATCGTGCACTGCACTAATCACATAGTTTTTAACTGATTTTGGCGTTAAATAAATATTATTTGTAATTAATTACTGATAAGCTATTGTACCGAATTATATTGCATTATTAATACTTCAACATGGCGTTGGCATTTTCGTGTAAAAATATTTGTGTTGTGCTAGTTCATGTAAGAAGACATTAAAAACAACATACAATATTCAATGGAACATACAAAAAAGCAGCTGGCTGCATAGAGAAATCAGATAAATATCCTATGTGTATGTCTGTCCGTTACTCTCGAAGAGACCTCTTCCGCTTCACCACACTGAACAATTTAACCGAGGCTCAGGTACAATTAGGATAAGTTAATGCAAGCGCATGCAATTTTAAAAGAATGATTCTGAACGAGTAAAGAGCACTCCATAAACTTTGGGATGTGAAAACATTTCCCGACCGGGTTTGCACTCCTCGTGGAAATTGTGGAGGTGCACTTGGTTTGCCGCTTGGTTTTACGAGACTGGGTGCACGCGTCTCTTGTTCCAACTCCCACAAAAGAAAGTATAAGGTACACTGAACTTTGTCTGTAATACTAATTGAATAACATACTTCAATGCTATCAGTCTGATGCAACTTTTATATCTCACATGAAATAATTAATCTGTTGGGCGAGCGTTACGCCAAGGCTCGAAATGGACTTTAGGGCTATCGAAAAGAAGTGAAAAGAAGTTTTATTAGTATTTTTAATGTATCTCGATATGTAATACCTTTTGCTGCTTGAAGCCACTAGTTCAACGTTTGTCGTGTTCGAAAACAGTTTTGGAGTCTCCAGATACCGAAAAAGGGCTTTTTCAAACGTACTAGTCGCGCGACTTTTCTTGACGTCTGAGCTCCCTAGTGCTCAACACAGCACGATTCGGTACGGTCTGGTCACAACATTGGTCTCACACGGAACGGAACGGAAAGATTGTCCGGGCTGCCAAGCTCTGCTTTCAAATGAATTCAGTTCTCGCGTTTTCGCTGTTAGTGTTGTGCCCTGTGATTCATTCGATTCCGATTTTGGTAATATCATATCTCCTTAATAAGCAATATTATCGTTATCAAATTATTTTCACTTGTGGTTGCTATTAATTGTGTTATTATTTGTTATATTTTATCGTCTATAATGTCCTGTTGTATTAAGAACGAAAGAGGCGCGAATAGTATTAATAAGGTTACAGTTGGCAACACCCGTTGGATGTGACGTCGGGAGAAGCCTCTTCTCCCCGCACCCCGCGCTGGGAAACGTCAAGAAAAGTCGCGCGACTAGTACGTACGTCTAAACCATTCGTACGATATCTTCCAAATTGGATACTCCGCGGTCGATCTGGCTCGACTTAAGGGTATGCAATTTTGAAAAACTTTCTTTAAAAATTGGGAATACTTTACGTGAAGCTTCTGGGTCATTTTCGAAATTTTCTCAAAAATTGCTCGAAATTTTTTATTTTAAGTTTTTGAAAGAATAGAATAACATGCACTTATGAAGATAGAGTAGGTTCGTTTTCCGCTGTTAGCTCTGAATTTTCAAAAATTGCAAAAGTTTGATTTTTTCCGGTTTCCAACAACTATAAAATTGAAGATAGAGCTTTTCCTTCAAATAAACTTTGTTCCCAATTGTTAGTTCTTTCATTAAAGTCCTGTACTTTTTTTAAAAAATATTCGTAGTTTTCTTGCAATATTGCGTGCAATATATACAATAGGGTGTCCTATATTTTTAGACTTCAAAATTTTTAATCGCTCACCCTCCAATTTTGTTTGAATGACCTTAACACATGTCTACACACAATTTTGTTGAAATCTGAGCATTCTAATTCGTGCCGACTTGAGAGCGAATTCACATGACGGACAAGTTCAAACCTACCACCCAGCGCTGAGTCAGCCCCGACACGAACAGTATAATAATTTTTTAATCGATCGTGTCACACCTGTTGGCCGACCGCTAATCTAAAATAATGTTATATGTTAGTGTCATAACCAGTGCCGAGGAACGTGTGTTTTTAATAGGAGATAATACTAATTATTAATATAACACACCAAATAACTGGACGCAATTTACTATCAAGTAAACAAGTGCTTGAAGTATTATTTTATAACATACGGGTATTAAAATTAACAGTTAGTGCAAGGGCTAAACTTCTGGTTCGTCAGTGCGTGATATATAAACCAACAATTTCAACAAGAGTTTATCAGCATTCTTCGCAAAAGACTTATTATATTGTAATCGGAGTGGAAAAAATTACAAAAAACGCAAACCAGAGTCAAGCTGTTTTTAATTATCGCGAACAGGAGTTTAGAAATAATTTGAACAATCTACTTAATAATGTACATCCGAATACTTAACAAATGATTAGGCTTACGTTAGAAGAACACAGGATGTTTTGACTTCGGCCGAGAGAGCCAGGACGTCTAAGCTAACTTGCACGAGTAGACCAAAATCTCGCAGATAAAGAAGAAAAAGAAGAAAACGCCGATGTCCATAACTATTACACTCGATGTAGTGATCATATTCATCGGAAACCGCTATCAAAAACTCATTACAAAAAATTCACATACAATAAATGTACCACATTATTTTGCAACACTTTACCAGATGACATTAAACGATTAAATTCCATAATTTAAATGTCAAGTAAAATCGTTTCTATTGCATAAGTGTTTCTATACAATTAGAGACTATTCTGCATCAAAAGGAAAGTAACAGTAATTTTAACAGTGATATTTGATGTATTAATTACCATTTAAACTGTATAATTTGAAAAAAACCGGTAACAAGTATTGTACCGCAGCTTCTGGGTCAATGCCCCCTATCTCGAACAGATTTTTCGTTTAGTTTTCCTGATCCATTGAGCAAATGCTGAGATGGCCCTTTGTTTTGCTTCTGGACATAAATGTAACTTCATTATCTGTGCGCGTTTTCTAGAATTTAGTGGGAAATGTTATTCAAATTATCGTTCTCCATTTTGTGGCGGCAGGAAATATTATTCCTTGAAGGACATGATGAAGGATAAGAGCCCAAATTTATTGCTGATTTACCCTTGAAAATATAATTTATTACATCGGTGCGAATATTTTGTTAACAATCCTTGCAAAAAACGCTCATTTTCTTTCTGTATTCAAAATTCAAGTAGTGTATAGCTTAGGGTAGGGATCACAGAATTTCGAGAACGTGTCCAGAATTTTTCATTTCTATCCATAGCACGTCACACAGATTTTAACTGTTTTTGACATAAAATAAGTAAATAAATAAAAAGGCGAGACAAAGAGCATTACAAGAAGAGAAAATGAAAAATAAACAACAGCAGGAACCACCTACACCTTTTGCTTTATTTTCATCATGGCTGTACCTCCCTCATCGTCTGAAGATTGAGATAACGAACTTCCAAGTTCAGTTGACATCAACATTAGTGAATTTTCGAGAATAAATCAATTCAGAATGCTGCAATCTCTCGCACCAAAATTTTCATTACCCATCAACTAATGATTGAGATATATGTCAGCTGAGATATTCTCTTTACATCCTTCAGGTGACAGTACAGGCATTTGATCACAATTCCCCGAAGAATTCTCTATTGAAAATCTTCTATTCTTCGAATCAGAAATAACAGAACGTTAAGAAACAATTAAATCGGCTTTTAAGAGTAATCTATCTGAAATTCTTACTATTCATTGGGATGGTATACTGTTGCCTGCATTAAATATCATGGATCCAAACTAAGACAGACTTCCAAATGTTACATTTGGGGACAGTCAGCAGCTCATTGGGTTTTCATAATTGCGGAATTCTTCTGGTGAAGAGCACACTAACTCTGTTTGGAATGTGTTAACGCACTGGGGTATCGAAGACAATGTACGAAGGGCGTTCATAAAGTAAGGGACGTTTGCTTATATATAAATATTGGCGCTTCGAAGCACAGTTATACTACTGCAGCGCCATCTACTGACTCATTGCGAAGCTACAGCGCCATTTGTTTTGATTTTGAAGTCGTATTGTTGTCCGTGAAAGCAAAGAACAATGGCCGCGAAAATCGTTGATCCCGCCAACTGTCAAGTGCGTTCGTAAAAGTTCTAAATTCAAGTGCGTTGCGTAAAAGTTCTAAAATTACGCGAAACGAGAGATTGCACAATTTCAAAAGTAGCTACAAAAATCAGCTACTGTTCAAATTATATAATAATGTGGTATGTGCAATAATGGTATTTTTTAGAAGAATTGTCTTTTCTTTGATGATGAAGTAGATGTACAAATAAAAATCGAAATGACAGCAAATTTAGCCAGAGAGAAATCTACACATGGAAGAGTGATCTATTCCTTTTTGTGGAGAATTGGTTGGAGAATAATATGGTAAGCTCAATTGTATCCTGATGACCGTTTTTAATTATTAATTCGTTAATATACAACACATCTCCAAATTCAATTTAATCGTTTCATTGAAAACAATAACCGACAATAACCAAAAGCAGATATCTGTTCCCATACCTGAAGATGGATACTACTTTTATTCAAGAATGTCCTCCTACCTCGAAAAGCAACACTTATTCTTTAGAAGCTTCAAGGTTATTTATATAGTTGAAAGCTGTGAATGACTGCTGTTAAATTAATGCAAAATGACCACGCACTACCGAGTGTTTGTGAGGAGCGAATACAATCTGTGTTGAGTTGATAAAAATCATCGTTCACTGTACCCATATAGCAAGAAAGAAACACTGACAAAAGTACTCACAAGAAAAGTAAAAACCATAACGCAGACAAAAGAGTAAAAATGAATTAAATTGTAATATAAAATTATATATTAAACATGTATCAGTAATTTTCCACTGACTACACAACAAAATCAATTACCCCAAACATTCAAATTTCGCGCTCATGTTGGCACGGTTTAATACCGGCCTAATGAGATAAATTTTATTTTTGAATGATATAACGCAATATACCATAACGCAATGTACACAATATTTCCTTCAAAATAGTTTCCTTCCGCAGGGACACACTGGTACTAGCGCGTGTTAAGTAATTGGAAGTATTCCCGGAAGTCATTTTGCAATGCTAGTGTTAGGACTCGATGCATTTGTTGTAACTTCATCAGTACAGCCCGGAGGTTCAGGCATTTATTTCACCTAAAATAGGCATGAGAAAAGGCATTTATTCCAGCTAAAGGAGGGGTGTAAAAAGGCGCAAAAAGGCAACAAATCACAAGATGAATTAAATAAATTAACTAAAAACTGCATGTTAGAGACTGTTCAATCATACAATGAAATTAACTTAATATTAATGTTTACAAAACAAATATAGTAATGTTCACACACAATCCTCGAGACAAAGAATCCATTACAATAAATATAAATAATGCACCTATACTAGCTGTACAAACGATTAAATTCCTAGGTGTAGAGATGGACATTACCTTATCCTGGGAGGGTCACATTGACAGTGTGTGATAAACTGAGCTCGGGAATTTTTGTATTACGAAAATTTAGTAAAATACTACGAGAAAAGAAAATAAAAGCAATTTTTATGGAATAATATATCCTCATATTCTGTATGGAATTAATATGTGGGGTGGTACATACAAATGGTACATGTCGAGAATACTCACTTTACAGAGGCAAGAAATTAAAACAATACACAAAATGAAAATAACAGAAACCTGCAGAGATAAATTCCGAGAAGGCAACTTCCTAAGTGTACATGGGCTATACTTATATAATACCATACTTTAACGTCGCATGCTCCGTGAACAGACATGATAAACTCCACCCTCGATTTTATTAATCGAAGCATTAGACGCGGCGCTGGCAGCGAACCGGCCTGACACGGCCATCCTCCCTCCCCGCCGGCCGTCTCTCCCCCGGCGACCACCGCCACCCCGACCGTCCTAACACCGCGGGCGTATAGTTATGACCCAATGCAGGGACCTAGCATATGCGACGGTCTCTTTCTTGCAACTCAGGTGCGAGGTGCCGGCCACGTGCCCATCAGGGCGCCGCGAGATAGATACAAAAGACAGCCGGCTTGTTTTGTTAAGGCAGACCAGCCCCACCCAGCACCAGCTGTCAAAAGAATGTCTCTTCCACAAAAAAAAAAAATACAAAACATTCAAAAAACGCCGCGGCGTCGCCAGCCCTCTCAAGGAAGGGGCAGAAATGCTGTTAACAGAGCCCAGTACTCCTTGCACTTCGCTCATACGTGATGCCCTGAAATACTCCGCGATTTGTCATGGCCATACGTGAGAAAGAGCGATCGGTCGACCATCATAAAATCGCACGAATCAGCAATTCGCAACGCACACATGCGCGTCGGCCAAGCGGTTCTTTGACGAAAGAATAATTTCAAAGATCGAGGCCGCAGCTGCAATGCATTTCCCCCTCCCCCCGCATGGGGCCGAGCAGTAACTTTCGCACCAAAAATTCAAAGGCAAACATTTTTTTGTGCCACATGAGCTAGCGCACCATTGGACCACGTGTGGCCCCGCTACCGCTCCCGATAACTGATTTTATGCAATCAGGGTGAGGCACAAGGATCAGGGGGGGATCAAAACCTTCGTTTTGTCGCGTGTGGGGCTCCAAAATTACTCCCAGCTCGAACTTCGAACTTGGCACTTCGAAATTATCATTTACATTTCGAGCTATTACCTTTTACTCAGTTCATATTTCGGTTGTGCCTAACGGGCTTCAAAATTCTCATTGAAGACTTTGCGTCGGGATGGACATTTACAAGGACTTTGGGCTTCGAAGATGCACTTGCAGCTTACATCTTGAACCGCACGTTGGAACACTGATGTCTCTAAGACGCATTTATATTGTTTAATTTCGGCACTAAACTTGTGCTTAGAACTCCATCCTGAGTTCACCGTAACATGTGTTCATAGACGGCACTTTGACCGCGTTCTCGCCTAATTCGGAAAGCGATCACAGTTCATCGCCACGTTAGCGTGACGTCGCCGACTCTACAGTGGGTCCTATGGTCGTGCGCTGCCAACCGACGTCCCGCCTGGGTGAACGAGGAAGAGCCGTGCCCGCCTCCCACTGCCGCCCGCTGCGCTGCAGGCTACGCCGGTGCACAGCCGCCCAGGAACGAAGTCATCACGTCAACAACAGCAAGATTTTTGTGAATGACCGTAATCGGGTCTCCGTCAGCTGCTATTCCCCGCCGAGGTGCGGGAAGACTATAACGAAGGAAGCTGAGAGGGTAGATGCCACCAATACGGCATGCTATTGCGGCGAAAAATAAATTGTTTTTCGTTTTGTTTTGCTTTTGCTTGTGATATGTAGGTCATTGAATAATTAAAGAGACGAATTGGTCTGGAGAACAGTTGGTAGGACAAGTTTGGTAATATTAGGAATTTAATAAATAAATAAAATAAATAAATAAATATATAAATAAATTATTATTATTATTTTTTATTTTATTATTATCATTACGATTAATATTATTATTTAGGTTCTTTGATAGTATAAGGTATAATATATGATAGTACAAGGTATATAATAATAATATTTATTATTATTACAATTATTATTGTAAAAATTAGTAATTAAAATGATTCACATTTTTATTCTAACTAAAATTTACACTAGCTCCTAACGATCTTGATTCCACATCACAATCCGGTATGATAGCTACGAATCTGTTTTATTCACAACGCTGTATCTTCGAAAGGATATTGTAGACTCCTTTTTACTTTCTCGTATACATACGTATAATACGAGAGTAATATACGAAGTATAGAGAAAGTTATGTAATGCTGCGAAAAATCGATTTCAAGATTTCAATGGAAATACACGTTTTGGGATCCCCTGATACCGAAAAATGTTTTTGTTTTTTTTTTTTCAAAACGTCCTTCCGTCCGTCGGTCTGTGAACACTACTAGCGCCTAAAACACGTACGAGCTTTTCCAAACTGAAGAAACCCTTGTTGATCTGGCTCTAGCTAGATTTATGAGGACACGTGCTTTAAAAAATGTCATATAAAGTTTCTCGAAAACCCAACAATTTCCTGTAAAATGAGCTCTAAATTCCAAATTTTTAGAAACGCATTTTCTCGAAAATGGCTCCAAATTTTTTCTTCACATTTTTCCAAAGGATTGTGCTAATTGCACTGTTTAATATAACGCAAAGTTCAGTTTTCTGTATTCTTTTGTTTTTTCAAAAATTGCACAAATGTAATTTTTTTAAATATCTCTCACGCCATTAACATGCACATTTCCATCGATTTGTATACATTATTGGATTTGTTAGTGAAATTACTTTAAATGCCTTCAAAGAAAGTTCTTCAAAAACTCGATAGATTCCTGTGAAAAAGAGCTTCATATTTCGCATTTACAGTAATGCTTAATCGCCATTTTCTCCAAAACAACTTCATTTTTTTAAATGGAAATTGTTATTTAGGACGACGTTATAGCCTTCTTTAATATTCTTAAAATATAATTTAGGTTCTACTATTTGGAACCCGCAAAGTTTCGAAAATTTCAAAAGATGTTTTGTTGGGCCGCAATAAATGGAAGCAGGCAAGGGACAAGACTGTACAGTACCAGTCCACACCAAAGACATTAGAAAACTTGACTACAAGAAAGTCTGTGCCATTCTCTAGCACCTCTAGTTGATTCTTGAAATGTCATCAATGAAAACGGAATTAAATTTTTCTTCATCGCACTTGTGCAATGGGACGGGTATATCATACATAGAGAGCTGTGCTGAAAAGTGATTCGAGGGCATACTCCTAAGTAGGATGGGATTCTTCTTTAGTGATTACAACCTGTCGGCATTCTTGACAAAATACGACCGAGTTGCCTTAGCTTCCAGGTATCCAGCTTGATCGAAATCTCTGCCAGGAGGGAAAAAGAGCAAAGTAATGACGTAGAAAAGGCAAAAATAAGATAAAATGGCAAGAATATGCATCCGACGCTAAAAGAGGCAAAAAAGGGAAAATGAAAATCTACTAAAACAACGCCAGAAGCACAATTAAGCGATTTCTATTGTCAAAAGTCATGAAATAGAAACAATAACAAAAAATCATTGTGCTTAACTTCCGGGCTCTATTCATCAGCATTCACGGAACTTCGCCCCTTCAGAAGAGTATTCACTCGTAGAAAGATAAAAACAGTCGGGCGGTGACAGGTCTGGGGAGTATGAAGGCTGCATTTAATGCAGTAACTTGTGCCTGGCTGATATTTACAAATATTCACTAAATAACATTACTATAATGAAAGATATGTTTAGATTTTTTATTGTTAAACCCGTCAATTTTCACTTATTTCAGTGTCGATTCTGCGGACAAAAATATCATTATACTTAAACTTGCGTACCCGTGCGAGAACTCTCGCATGTTAAACCCCACGCTCTTCCCTAAATTTCCATTTCCATATTAACCCTGTAATGTATATTCCCAAGACCCCGTTATCCTCCGTCATTGTTCTCCTTATAATTGATAACAATACAATACAGAAAACACCCTTCCAAATACAAACTATTCTTATTTAACGTTATTACCAAGCAGAGAAGTACACCCGTGGAGTAGAATATCAAGTAATTAGTTTCGTTTCACATAGAATTCCAGATTCTACAGGCTCCGAACGTGTGGGGTAGAATCGAGAAGCGTGGAAGCAGCAGAAATAGAATATTTCTTAAAAATAGAATTTTTAAGAATCCTGTATAACACAGTGTGAGTAATATTTCTTTGATGCCTTCGGCCTCAAAATTTTTTAAGGCCCTAAAACGCTTCGTTTTGGAGGTATTTAGCGATATATATATATATATATATATATATATATATATATATATATATATATATATATATATAAATAAATAAATCTGACCGAGTGGCGCGGGTTGCATTTGACATGAATAGTTAGATCAGTTTGTTTTTTAAACAAATCCTTCAATCCTTCGTATTTTTAAAGTAAAAGTGCAATTCGCCATACCTCCGTAAAATTTTCTTTCTTTACAGACCTCATTTATAAAGATCGGTTGCAAAGGGTATGTATAGTACTAAAATAATATAGGAGGCGATTACTCCAAAAACAAAGAAACAAGCCACATTGAAAAATAAATATTTTCCAAAAGAAACTGAAAATATTAAAGAATTAATGAAAATTCGAAAGTTGAGTAGACATGTTTTCAACAAGTAAGCGGTTCTCCGCCATTGATTTATTTGTAGTGAAAACGGTAAAATCTTTGAGACGTAACATGAAGAGAAGTGTATTGTGTTTGTGCAAGTGCAAGTGTTTTTAAAACTCTGGGATCCCTACCATAATCCATATACACGTTGAATTATGAATACAGTTGGAAACTACCGTTTCTAGCAAGTAGATATCAGAAAAATATTCGCAAAGGCAAATGAGCTACACGAAGGAATCTATTTACTACCGCGAGAACTTGAATGGTGTGCGGTGCGTCAACAGCTACGATCATTAGACCCGCAAGTTTTGTGGATGTTTTTTTTTATCGCGGGAGGTGGCGGTGATCTATCCCCGATAGATGGCGATTGACTGATTGATTGATTGATTTTTTTCGTGTTTCCGGGCGCGTCCACTGCTTTGGTCATTAGTCCCGGTAGTGTAGAGCATGTTTTTTTATCGGGAGATGGCGGTGAAATTCCCCCGCTGGATGGCGAGATCCGGCGCCGACCTACCGTCGGCTAGTGGGGTTTCCCCTAACCAGAACTCTCCCACCAGCGGGGCACCGCCCTAGTCGGGACAAACTCTAAGCTCCCAACCGGTCTCCCGGAATATGTTGTAGTGTGGTGCATGTTAGTGTAAGTGTGTGTGTAAGGGGAGAGGATAGGGTACTGCTCCGGGATTCGCCTGGTTTTGATCGGAGAAACCACAGAAAACTACCGATCAGAGCAGCCGGTCACTAGAATTCTCCTCCAGACAGCGACTGAATTCGACTTAGCTGAAAAGCTCGTGTCGAAAATCCTGCCGCCGTCAGGACTCGAACATAGGACCTCTCGGTCAGAGGCGCTGCAGTAACATCAGTTCATGCGCTGAGCTACCGCTGCCGGTGCTAGATGGGAAGATTCTGCGCCAACCCACCGTCGGCTAGTGTAGTTTTCCCATCAGGTATTTCCCACCAGCGAGACATCGCCCCCAGCCGGGAGAAGCTCTACGCTCCAGAGTGGTCTCCCGGCATGTGTATTAGTGTAATGTATGTGTGTGTGTGTGTGTGTGTAATTAAGAAAATATAGGGCAAAGAAGAGGAAGGAAAGATCACGTCCGGTCCGTATCCCGTACTGCTCCGGCATTCGTCTGGTTGTGATCGGAGAAACCGCGGAAAACTTACGATCAAACCAGACGTCCGCTCGAATTCTTCTCCAAACAGCGGCTAAATTAGACTTAGCTACGCAGCGAGCGTCAAAAATCCTGCCTAGGACCTCCCGGACAGAGGTATTGCAGTGACATCAATAGATGTCATGAGCCATCTCAGCCGAAACCTAGAGATCGATAACTATGTTCTCTACTCCATTCCAGTAAACGCTTCCAGATAATTCAGTTATATTATGTCCAGAAGCAAAGCAAGGGGTAATCGCTCAGGGAATCAGGGAAATGGGTCAAAAAACCTGGTCGAGATGGGGACATTGATCCAAAAGCTGAGATACAATACTTGTTCCAGCTATATTTAAACTTCTAGAATTATACAGTATAAATGGTAACTAAAATCTTTAATAGTAATGATAAAATCAATATTACTTCCTTTTATACGCTCGGCCTAGTTTCTAATTATATAGACGGTTATGCAACTAAATATATTTTACTTTAAACTTACATTTGTGTATCGATTATAATCGTTCAATTCGTCTGGCAAAGTGTTGTAAAATAATGCATACGTATTGTAGGAAAATGTTTTGTAATGAACTGTTGATTCTCACACCTGATGGCTACGGTTACTACGCCGAGTGTTTTACTAGATGTCCCACCAACTATGAGTCATCTCCTTAACTTCTAAACGATTCGGGATTTCGAAATACTGTTTTCGCTTAACAATGCGGAATCACGGGCAAGTCATATGTTGTGGAGATATTGTTAGGAAACATTTTGGTATTCGAGAAATGTATTCATCTTCGATTTGTGATATGGAACTATATATTTTTCCACTAGCAATGGACAGATTATAAAAAGTGGAATACAATGATGATTCACTTGTTATTATTTTGACTATACAATAGATTGAATGTAAAATTATATTTCCTGTCATGCGAGTTTAAATTAAACCGACAAAAGTTTCTGTAGTAGCCTTTAGGTAAGGTGGCTTTCGCGGCAATTGTATATGCGAGTGTATTTAGCATTTTAGGGTCATATTCATCCGAATTTCGCCAGTTAGCGGTGTTCCCAGGCCTGGGCCCTGTTGTCATTTCTAATCCAGGCCTGGGGGTAAGGGGGACATGTGACAAGCATGACCTACTTGATCTTTTACTTTTGTCATTCAGCTGTAGAAACTCAGGTTATTACAGAGTACAAATATGTTCATAAATGATTTATACTTATACTCTGCGTCTCTCATCGACAGCAATGCACATCCTCAACCGTGTGTGAAGGGCAGGTGAATTGACTGCAATATTTGGTGGCGTTATGAACCAATGCTTTAGAAGTTTTCTCCAGTAGAAGAAACGTTCGATTGTAGTAAATCAATTGAAAAATATCTTTCATTCTGATTGTCAATATTCATGTTTGTTCTGTGTCGGCCATGACAATATCATGGATTGCTGTAGTTACACATTTATTCGTTGCCACCCCTCTCTTCCCATAACAGTTTCGGCGCCGCGAAGGCTGTCTTCCTCGAAGGCAAATGTTGCGAGGGCTGCTTCAGGAAATATTGTCGATTTGATTTAAAAACACATATAAGAAAGTATAATTTTATACTAAAATTAAGTCAATCATTAACATACAAAGCATCATTGCATTTTTCCTTTTTATGACCTATCCATTACGGCAAGAAAAATGCATAGTTCCATTTAAAAAATCAAAAATGAATAAATTTCTCAGAAAATAAAAATATTGCAAATAATATTTCTACAGAGTATTACTTGCCCTAGCTTTTGAAAGATCAAATAATATTCCAATAGGAGCTTCATTTTGATCCACGGATGAAACGACATCTTTAAAAGAATAAAGTATGGCTGTTTCTCGAGGTAATCATGCTTTCTTTCTAAACTCGTAATGTAAACTTTAAACATTCACCATTGAGAGGAGCAGGGACAGCTAACATATCATCGGCAAAATGTCCATAATGTTCACTTAATGACATATTAATTTCCCGGATTCGTTTTTATGATTGCTTGTGAAAGTTTACTTAGTTTAAACTAGATTAAGTTTTTGCCCACCTTCATTATATATGCATAATGAAATTAAAAATAAAAATAAATGACACTTCAAAAGCTGTAGTATATTTGGAAGGGCATACGTGTGTGTACATACACACACACACACACACACACACACACACACACACACACACACACACACACACACACAATATATATATATATATATATATATATATATATATATTGTAACCGAACGACGGGTCTCGTTCGTTTACCAAGTGCCGCTGCCGTTGCCGCTCTGTCACCGTCGGTGCGCCTCCTTATCAGCTGCAGGAGGGGTGTGTTGCTCCTATGTGAGAGGGGTTGGTGACCGGTCAAGAGAGAAGGATGTGAAACCGTGAGCGGAGGCGCAGACGGTGAGCTTTTTGGGAAGCGGCTGAGGTGGTGACGGTACCTGCAGGTGCGTAGGGCACCTGGTGGGAGCCATTGTCTTGTGACATTGGAATTCGGCGTCGTTACTGAGAGTTTGTGCTGCTGAGGCTCTCACGGGCGCCTGCCGCCGCCTGTGACTGCTGTAAGCTTCGCTGTTGGCGGAGGTTATAGCCTACGAACTGCGGCCGGTATTGGGTCTATACTTACTCCACCTAGCTTTTTGTCTCCACGAACTGCTACTACTGTGTGAAGCCTCGAGTTGGGTGTATTGAGTGAGGCGAGCAAGGTGCTCGTGGGGGCCACGCGGCAAGGTCATGAAACCCCGGTGTGTTCTCATGTTCAGCAAGGACTTGTACATGTACAGACCTTTAAGATAGTGAAATTCTGAATGCTGAAAATCTTCTGTTGAAATTGGTTTATTTTTCAAGCTGATTGTAAATTATAAATTGTATTCGTTTTCAAGTTGTTTCAAAAAGATTTCTCTTCATCTGTTAACGTGCTAAAAAATGTTCACAGTTAATTGAATAAATATTGTGATCAATAGTTTGGCCTAGTTTTAGCGTCGTTAATAAGTTAGATGTTTTTCTATTTCTCGCGAAATGTAGATCGCGAGAAATAAACGATTAAAGAATACTTGTAACAAATATATGTGCAGACTGACAGCTTAGCAATGCAAATTTGAGTTGTGTGCAGAAAGTGCAAGACAGCAGAAAGTGGTTGTGAAAGGCAAAGCATGGGGAAAGATTCAAAATGTGAGCCAACTTGCCTATTAATATATATTTAAGGCTAATTGTTGTAAAAAGAAAACTGATTTTTAAGAAATCTAAACTGGAAGATATGATTTTTTTTAGATTTAATGTCGTCTATTAAGTTTAAAGATAGATTGGATGAATGGTATTATTAGCACTTATACAAATTGCGTACTTCACATTTCTTTCTCAAAAGAACATTTGTGTGGCTTGTGTATTTAAAGGTTTTAATGGGCTTTTTTTTTAAAGTTTCTTTTTGTTATTTGAATGTCAATGCCGTTGTCATCATGTATTTTTTGTTTGATATAATAGTTCAATTATATCTTGTTCTTTGATCACGAGTAAGCTTTTTTTCGAAATCTTTAGAAGAGCCACGATCTTACGAGCATCCCCCCAACCGAAATTGTGACTGTTAGATTATGTGTGTATGTATGTATCTAAGCGTTACCAAATGAAAGTGGGCGTATACATATATGCAGCACTGAATGGCGTTTTCAATATCAGTTTCACGATTATTTTACAATATATTTTCAATAACAATAACAATAATAATAACAATAATAATAATAATAATAATAATAATAAATTGGCACAGAGGAACTGATCACTACGTAAGCAGAAGCTTGCCTTTTTACGGAGTAATATACGCTGTATAGAGAAAGTAATGTAATACTGCGCGAAAAAACAGGGGATTTCGGTAGAAAAAAATCATTGCTGGGCCCTGATAACGAAAAAGTGGAGAAATCCATTTGCTAAATTAAGAGAAAAAATCCTCAAACACGTGATGTGGCCAGAAGTGTTTCTTGGGTCATTGATGCCGAAAAACAAGTTGAAAGCAAAACGCCCGTCTGTTCGTGAACACTACTAGGGTCTAAACCATTTGTACCATTTTTTTCCAATTGAAGAAATGTCTGTCCATCTGGCTCTAGTTGAAGCTTTGAAATTTTGAAAACATTCTTTAAAATTCGGGGATACTTTACATGAAACCCTCTGTCATTTTCAAAATTTTCTCAAAAGCAGCTCCAAATTTATTCTTTAAATTTCTTGTAAGAACAGAGTAAAATATATTTATAAAGGTGGCATAGGCCCTATTTTGACGGTTAACTCTGAATTTTTGTACATTGCAGAAGTCTGCATTTTTTTCGACATCTTTCTACAACTATAAAATTTAAGACGGAGATCTTTCCTTCAAATGAAATTTGTTCTCCATAAATAGTTTTTTTCATTAAGACCATGTAGATTATTTTTGAAAATTTTAGTGGTTTTCGAATTCGTGCAGTATGTGCAATTTTAAAAAATTTAAACAAAGGTTTTACTCTTCTTTAATATTCTTGAAGTAACATTTCGGTTCTACTATTAGGAAACCGAAAAGTAGAGAAAATGTAAAAATATATGTACTTTGGATGACGATAGATGGCAGTTAGCAAGAGGATGGGGCAAAACCGTAAAGCCAGTCTACACCAACGAAATTGGAATGAATTTTATCACGTGAAAGTCTGTGTCATTTTGTAGCACTACGAGTTATGTTTGTACCCAAGGTTTGCCTTTGCGGAACAAGAACAAAGAATTTCCAGCTTAAAGAGAGGCGGATAGGCCTATATTGGTGTGTACTTCCTCTAAGTACTACAAATATTAGCTTGTCTACTCTGAGGAGCGCGCACCACTGTGAAAGCAAGAAAAGAGCCCTTGCAGTTTCGTGGCCTGCCCTTCGACCGCGGGTGACAGCTGTCACGCCGCCGAGGCGATGGGGAAGAAGCGATGCGGCCGCCTCCACCACACGCCGGCCGCGCTGCCTCAATGAGGAAGTCTTCAAGGCGACGTAAGTGCTTCTAAGAGGTAAACAGCCTCCGCCGTCGAGTGACTACACGCGGGGGGGGGGGCTAGGACGACTCGGTCTCCGCACTCACCACCGTCTGCACGTAGTCGAAGTCGTCGGCGGGGTCGCTGGCGGGCGGCGCGGGGCACGGGTAGAAGGCCTGGGCGCGCGCCCGGCTGCGCTCCGCTCGCGCCCGCGCCCACCGCCCCGCCGCCGCTCGCGCCGCCGCGCCGCCGCCCGCGCCGCCCATGCCGCTGCCGCAGCTCTCGTCGTCGCCGCCCGCGCGGCGCCGTAGCCGGTAGGCGGCCACCAGGCGGTCGAAGTCCTCCCATACCGAGTCCACGTCGTCCTCGAACAGTTCCTCGGGCACGGGCGCCAGCTGCGCCATGGCGCCACTCCACTCCTGCCCGGCCTGCCGGCCCGCGAGGCCGACGAGCGCCTATGCCTCGCGTCGCGGCTGCTGCGGGCGCTGGCGCCGCCGCGTCTGCGCCACTTGCACTGGCGCTGCGATGGCACAGCAACTGGCCCCGCTCGCTGCCGCCGGCCACGTCACGTCCGCCGCGCGAAAATCCGAGGGAGCAGGGGGCGAGGGGGCAGCGGGCGTGCGCGTCGACTGGACCAGTGAGCAGGAGGCAAAGGGGGGATGGGGCGGGGACGGGGGCGGGGGCGGGGGCGGAGCCCGGCAGCGCACTGATGATCTCCGGAGCGCGCGGTTTCCGCTTCTCGGGCCTCGTGGCGTCCGCGGGAAGGGGAAGGGGAAGAGGAGCGGCGAGCTGCAGTGCGCGCGGCCTCTACGGGCAGGTCTCAATCAAATTCAATCAACGCAATGGAGCGAATGGAGCGCGCAAAGACGCTGGACGGAAAGAGGTGCCTGCCCCGCTGCCTGCCCACAAGACGCGCGAGGCGGGGTGGGCGGCTGGCCTCCCTGCAGCGTAGGACGTAGCAGGGCGGTGCGGGGCGGCGCAGGGATCGTGGTCGGGGTCGTGGTCGGGGTCGGGGTCGGCGTGTGGTCGGCGTGTGGGGGGGGTCGGGCGTGGTCGGGTCGGGTCGGGTCGGGTCGGGGTCGTGGTCGGGGTCGTGGTCGGGGTCGGGTGGGGGCGTAGTGGTCGGGGTCGTGGTCGGGGTCGGGGTCGTGGTCGGGGTCGTGGTTGGGGTCGTGGTCGGGGTCGTGGTCGGGGTCGTGGTCGGGGTCGTGGTTGGGGTCGTGGTTGGGGTCGTGGTTGGGGTCGTGGTTGGGGTCGTGGTTGGGGTCGTGGTTGGGGTCGTGGTTGGGGTCGTGGTCGGCGTAGTGGTCGGCGTAGTGGTCGGCGTAGTGGTCGGCGTAGTGGTCGGCGTAGTGGTCGGCGTAGTGGTCGGCGTAGTGGTCGGCGTAGTGGTCGGCGTAGTGGTCGGCGTAGTGGTCGGCGTAGTGGTCGGGGTAGTGGTCGGGGTCGTGGTCGTGGTCGGGGTCGGGGTAGGCATCTCCTCCAAACTCACGCTGCTTCTCACCAGCAATAGACATTGCTTTCCCGGAGTTTCAAAATGGGCCGATCGGCACAATAGATTTATCAGAGCCGTCAACCCTCAACTGGGGCGGCCGCATTGTCGAGTGCGTCAGCAGAAGTAGATGCGAGTTCGAAACTGAAGCTTCAGAGACTGTGGAGGTCTTTCCTTCGAGAGCCGACGGTAGCAGATTTTCCACGACAGCTGCGCAGATGGGTAGAAGATGCCGCCCAGTTTGAAGGAGAATTGGAGAGGTCCTCTGCTGTGAGCAATAGTTTCCTCTCATTTCCAGGCAGTTGCAAAAACGCCCCGATATTGTGCGCAATGTTGCTTTTTCTAATCCCTCCTTTTTTTCCCTTCTTGGATTCTTGGATGCTTGGGAGTTGGCGGTGGTTTCCTTCGGCTGGATGACGATATATATTTATAAATGGATGTTGGTATATATAAGAGCGGTTAAATCCTACACCGTGCGACCGATCTCCATAATCGACGGCACATATTGATATTTTTTCACTTAGAAGGTTTATGTGCTGTTACTTTTTTGTAACTCCACTAGATGGCGCTGTAGAACAAAACTAAATATCTTTGTAACTCGCATCACTCGGCAGCAATTTTTATCTATATCGTCAAATAAGCGGGATGAAAAAATTCCCATCACTTTAAGGAAATTGAATAATGTTAACCGAAAGCATGGACTGTTAATACATTAGCAGAATTTTGCTGGTCATTAAAATGAGACAAACAGGAAAACTCACAATACAAATCAACTTCACATACTAACTTTTGCAATTTTCGCAAAATCCGGAATATCAATGAAGACGAGACTGGTTCTATTCTTCTAAGGGTCATTATTATCAGAGGACAAAGTTTAATAAAAAATGGAACGATTATTGATAACATTTTAACAATGTTTAGGCTTCAAGAAAAGTACCAACAAAATCAAAATATACACATCAAACTTGCAAGGCCCGAAGTACCTTCGAATCGAAAGGGGAAAATCAATTTTGGAGAAAATCGTCCAAACACGTTTAAGAGCCAGCGTTGACTATAGGCAGAGAGACTGGAAAAGTGGCATTTGGGTGTCATTAAATTTTTCTGTAACGAATACCCACAAAACATGGATTCTAACTAGGCTGTCGCGTGGCCGCACACTGCTGGCGTCCGCGTAAGCACAATTGCGTAGCTCCACCTCGAAAAGAGCACCTCAGCAGTAAAGGCCTGTAACCGCTTGACCTCCGCTTGGCGTGGGGGCGAATCCTATTCGTGAGCTCGTCGCCCGTGTGCACGGGCCTTCCACTCCTCCGTCAGTTCAGATAGACCCAATTTGGTCCTGCCGACTTTCCTTCACCCCCAGTCTGTTCGGATCGACCCAAACGGGCTCAGTCGATCTCCCTTCATCACTAGTCGGCTCAATTCGGTCCAACTGGCCCGGCCGATATTCTTTCACCCCTCCGGTGCGGCGGTTAAGATCCGCCCGAACTGGCCCTGCAGACATTTCTCCATTTCGCGAGTCCAGACCGACCCTTCGGAGTCCTACTAGCAGCTTCCCGCCATCACCCCTGACCGCCTTGCACGTCGAGTGTCGCTAACCGTTCGATGGCGGCTGCAAAGTCTTGCGGAGACGTCCTTGGCAAGGCAGGGCTACGTTAGGTGACAATGTATATAACACCCTAATAAACTGCTGTTTGCAATGACTGGAACCATCCCTGTTCTTATTACTCCCTCTCATCCACCTTAGGCCTTTCACAGAATAGGGAACGGCCCGGAGGGCACCTTCTGCCCTTGCCGTCCTTCCACTACCCCGCACGTGGTGCCAGACCCTTCCCCCATGACAAGTCAAAGGGTTGGAGGAAGTAATTTACGACATAAATGAACAAGAACAAAATTTATTCACTTTTTCTTTACAAGGGACCGGCAGTACGAGATATTCTTTCGAAATTTCGACGATTTCCGACGCATGATTGCAATACTTTCTCTTATTGCGAAGCAAGGCGCGAAAGTAAAAAGTAGTAATCATGTTCAAATAAATGAAATTAAATAATAATTCTCAAATATTGTTTACAATGAATCTCCTTTATTATATTTAACTTATTACATTTTATAATAGATTATTGTAGAGTCGAATGCGAAACCATGTTTTCATTAAAATTGACACGTGAGAGAACAAAACCGATGACATATTTCAAGTCGGTATGATTGAATTACTGCTATTCACATGTAAAAATTAAGCAGTGGAAAAAATTTGTACACCAATGTAATTGCACATTTCAGTGGACGCGATTACGAAATAAAAACCCTTTCGATTACATTTTTAAAAATTTTTATCCTCAATTGATAATTTCCGATATGAGTGATATACTTATATTTCTTTGCTTTAGACAAGAAAATACGACTTAACACATCTAAATTTCAGATAACGGCCAACTAACTACTCCCAACTCAGTCATGATCTAATGTCCCGTCAATTCTAGAAATTTGTACCACCTTTACTTTTAAATTTCGCGGCAGGTGCTCTGGACTCAGTGACAGAACTGTAGAAAACTAGTTACCTTGCCTGTATCCTTGATATGTCTGACTTAAGGTCACCGTCTGGCGCAGAGGCAGGCACACGAGTTGCCGCCGGGCTCCCGCGAAACATTTCAAGTTCATTGCTCGTAAAATAGCATCGTAAAGGAGGGGACGATGTCCGGCGGCCGAGGGGAAAGGGAGGCAATGGGTGGCGCAATATGAGAGGGAAATGTGGCCTCAGCGATGCCACGGGCATATTTCTGGTCACGATGCCCTGCATCTGTCATATTGGGTAGAACTGATATAAAAGAATCATATGCGAAAAAGTTAAGAAATTACTAATGTTTCAGGTAAATAATCTATATATTGATAAGCGAAGAATTGATTGATTGTGTCGTGTTTCCGGATGCGTCAACTGCTTTGGTCATTAGTCCCGTTAGTGTAGTGCATGTTTTCCCGGGAGATGGCGGTGATATTTCCCCGCTGGATGGCGAGATCCAGCGCCAATCTACGGTTGGCTAGTGGGGTTTTCCCCTAACCAGGACTCTCCCACCAGCGGAGCACCGCGCCAGCAGGGACAAGCCCTAAGCTCCCGATCGGTCTCCTGGAATATGTGGTAGTGTAGTGCATGTTGGTGTAAGTGTGTGTGTGTAAGGGGAGAGGATAGGACAAGGAAGAGGAAGGACAGATCGCGCGCGGTCCGTGGCCCGTTTGGTAGAGTACTGCTCCGGCATTCGCCTGGTGTTGATCGGAGAAACCACGGGAAACTACCTATCAGAGCAGCCGGCAGCTAGAATTCTCCTCCACACTGCGACTAAATTCCACCTAGCTGAAAAGCTAGTGTCGAAAATCCTGCCACCGTCAGGACTCGAACCTAGGACCTCCCGGTCAGAGGCGCTGCAATGACATCAGTCGATGCACTGAGCTACCGCTCCCGGTGATAAGAGAAGAAAAAATGTACCCTTTTTAAGCTTATTGTCCACACAGAGAAGTGTGAAATTAAGCATAGTTGAAGTGTATATGTAGGAGGAGTTCAGAAAGCTAAAATGTACGCACAAAATATGTTACAAATATATTAAATTAAATAATTCAACGTGCCAATGCAACCCGCAACTCGTCGCAACACTACTATCGTACATAACTCGGAAACCCATTTTAGAGCCGTAAAATCTGATTTCATATCCCTTACTGGAAGCTCTCAGGACACGCGTTTTCTTTTCTATGTCATAATATACAAAATGAGACATTTTTAGACTTTTTGTTAACTTAGCATTAAAGGGAAAAATACTTTACTCCGTATGTGCATTTTTGTACGCAAAAGCACAATAATAGAAATAATAATTGTAATAACACTTCGCGCGTTGACAATATTAGTTTTTACAGAAGTTCTTAACGTTCTTTTCTCACTGAACATAGCATTACACATTAACAAAGAGTACTGAAGACAGTATATTGAATTTCCGAAGGACGTCGCTCTGTTGGCGGTCGAGGTCACGAGACCGCTTTCTGTTGTATTTATCAGCCTTGAGGGAGGGGTTGGAAACCCAGAGATACCCCTGTTTTCATAGGTTTTTCAAATGTCATAGGTATTTCTGGAAATCGCACACACATAAAAACACATTTTTTTAGCAACTTGAAATTTATTTATGAGTTATAGGTTTGAAAATGGGCGACATGCTTTTTTTTTTACTTTTTTTCCCTCTAATTCGACTCTTTCCGAAATATTAACAAATATTTTTTCGGAAAAATACTGCTCGCGCTTATGTTTAAACAATTTTCATCTTTGCCTACAGAAAAATTGAAATAATATTTAAATTCAACATTGGTAGCTTTGTCATATAAATATAACTTTTGTATGCAATTACAGTCGGATAAGAGAGACTTCAAGGAACCGCAATCTCTTTTTCACTTTGTAGGTTTTTCATTAAATTAAGGTTTTCGCTTATACAGGTACAGGAGTGGCTTTTCTCACTTACAGAGGTTTAAAAAATACAGCAAATATTTAGCGATAAATATGTATTGGATCGTGTCAGGCCCCGAAGTCGCCCGTGACCTCATCTTTTTTCTTACGCGTAAATTCTTACAATATTTGACGCCCCTGAGCAGCACTCCCCTTTGTTAGCCACCCCATATCCATCGAGCTCGCCCCGCGAACAACGCCACGTCACGCGAATTATATTACCTCTAATCGCCGATGCATTTTACGAGCACGTTCGGAGTTAGACGCGACGCATTCGATACATTCAATACAAATTACGGAAGAAAAGACGTCAATCATCTTCTCCGAGGTATCCAGCCCGTGTCAGCCCTTTTCGATCACCCCATCCCGACAGGATGTCGACACTAGCTTTCCAGCCTTCCAATATGTGAAATTTTCTTTGACAATTGGAAGTTGTTTTTTGTGTATCTTTTTAATGTCTCTTTTTAACCACTAGGTCATATAACGACCACTGTGATTGTTTATCTTTGGGGTTTTCTTTAGGGAGTGTACGTAAGGAGAACACGAACACACACATCTATGTCCGAGGCGGAATTCGAACCCAGGCAGCTACGGCCTGGTCGTCCATTTCCTCTTTCTCTCCTTGTAAACCTTTGACATCAAATATCCAACATCAAAAACATCGAAACTACCGCTTAATTCTCCATCATTTGAATTACGTTTTTTCCTGTGTCCCTGGCCACGTGGGGATAAGTGGAGATGAGACCGCTGACTAGGCAGTAAAGTTGACCAAGAGGAAGCCAGAAATACATCTTTATGGTAACATCTGCTCTTACTACCAAGATTTTTACCCAACGTTGCATTTTGAGTGCAAACAGAGTGGCAGAACTGTTTTTAAACTCACAAGGATCATAAGACCCTTGTCGTGGTCATCCCGTGCGTCTAAGCCCGAGGCGATATTTGTTATTCACCTTCGGACCGGGCACTGCCACTTCTTGCACGGACATCTCGCGCAGTTACCCACCCCCTATTCCCCAGAAATGAAGATCAGAACTTACTGTAAAGCATGCTCCTGTGCACTGCGATAATGAAAGAGCCGAAGAAGGCATAGCTTGTCGACCATGGAGGAGATGCTGGCTACTGTCCTCCGCAAACTCTTTGAACTTTCTTAGAGAATATGGATTTATAAATCTAATATGCGTGAAGGCGATGATTTTTAAAATGCCTTTTATACACTAATTTTGCGTTGTTGATGTGAAACTGTCTTTGTCATTTATTCCATTTTAAAATTAGTCAGTTTTTATTATGTTTTAACTCTTTTAATGTTGTAATTAATAAAAATTATTTTAACTGACTTCCCAATTTCAGAAAATTTTGCGAATAATATTGCACTATGTAATTGTCAAGATATTTGAGCACAATGCACATTTCTTTTAGATTATTAAAGAAGGTATGAAGTTTCATTTCGTGTAAATAATAAAGACAGTAGTTTAGTTTTCAGATTTGAGGACTGAAACTCGTGTGTTTTCCGTGTTGATCTAAAACCAAATGTATTTTCAGGTTCGATATGCATTCATGTATTGAGCCCATAGCTCATAATATTTAGCCCAAAATATTTGTCATTCGTATATCTTACAATGGCTAAAAATATTTCACAATTAATCATTAGAAAACAAGGACGGTGTGTTTCCTGTGAATAAAAACTGTTTCTTACTTCAATATCGATAACCGTGTCAAGTTTTCCGGATGTTAGAATTGCGAGAGAGCTTCTCGAATCGAACTAAACACTCCAGAAACTGTTTCTGGTGGTCATACGAAAACCTAACATAAATTGGAAAGATAATACGATATGGAGACATTGTGTTCCGCTTAAAAATTTTAATTGGAAAATTGTCCCGGCATTGAAATTTTTTTACTAAATACTCAATCTCTTTAGAGTTTATTCAAACAAGTTTTTGTTTCTTTCTTAACAGATAGTTTTAAGAAAATTACATTGATTCGTAACATTTTAAGGTTTTCAAATTTATTCTTTTTTTAGTATGTGGTTATTCAAAAATATTTAAGAAAATATTTAACTCCAGTGTGGATTTCCACAAATTAAAAAAAATAAAAATTTGCTGTTTATATTATTAGCTGTTTATTAACGATATCAATTATTACAATTTTGCTGGGAAGGGATAGATAATGGGAAGGGATAGATCACTGGGAAGGGATATATATAATCTTCTCAGCAGTGTAACAGAAAAATAGCAACTTTTCAAAAGAATATGAAGAATAAAGACAATTATGTTTTCGCAATATTTCTAATGAGAGGTTCCCTAGTTATTTTTAACCGATTATCACTATAAAAACCTATTATCACTAAAAAAATTGCATCAATTTTACAAATAGTCTAAACAATATTAACAATAGCAATTTTGCAATGATAATTTACTTGGGACATCCAGCAGTGATTTTTAATTTATAAACGAAATCACTGTTTGCATGCACCTGCTCATATAGAAAAAATGGGCGATTACATTTTCATAATGCGTAATAAAAGGTGTGAATTGCTTGCATTTCCTTAATAAAGGAGTAATAATATCAAAATACAAATTTTTAAAAACGTGAACATGAATTTCAATTTGCTTGATAGGAAATGTCTATATTATGTAAATGTATTGTATTGTGTATTTCCCGAAAATGATTATGTCATAATTAGTGTTCCCTGATTTAAAACCGTTAGCATTTTAAAATAGTTTGTAAGAAACAAAACTTTTAATATTATCAATTTAATCTGACACAAATTTCTCACAATATTAAATACCATAAATTAGACTTCATTTTCATGGTAAAGAACTCGATAAAAAATGTCACAGCCCCTTCCCGTGACCCGCTGCCCCTTGGTTCGTCAGCGTCCACGGGGTTGACAGGGCCAGCGTCCAGTGCAATTGGCGGAGTGATCCTCCCGCCCACGCGCACCAATCTGTTTCGTTTCCGTGCCCTCTCCTGTTAACTCCTCTTACTCCCTCTCTACTCAATTTTATTACATCCAAACGAATATTTTGTTAACAATTCTTGCCAAAAGCGCTTATTTATTTCTGTATTCAGAATTCAACCTGTATATGGTTTAGGGTAGGGATCTCAGAATTAAGAAAACGTGCATATAATACATTCCTCCCCGTAGCACGTCCTACACGGTTTTTCACGGTTGTTAACGTAAAATAAAATAATTAAAAAATGAAAATCAATGGTTACAGATACCTTGATCCACAGATACGCTTTTCTGTGCTGCATTTTTAGAAGCTATATCACGACGCTTTTTGAAACCATCTAACGAGCCTTTACTAGATAAAACGTTCTGAATTCTCAGTTTTGTAGGAAAGTCTTTAAATTTTTCTTTCGACACGGGTCAATCTACGAGAATGCTCTTACTGATGATTTGTTTTATCCATTCTAAAAGGCACTTTTTAATGTTCGGAAATTCGGAAAGTCCACTCCCGTTAATATTTCTGTATCCTTCAGAGCACTGCGATTACATAATCTTTTCATTTTAATTTTATAATATGTGGATTCTGGTAAATCTAAGTCGCTCCGTATTTCATTTCGCGATTTTCTGCTTTCGAATGCATTCATTATTTTTAGTTTATCACTTCACGACAACCCTCTGATTTTTCGTTTTAACATTTTGAGTACATAGCGAACCTTCGCAATTGATACTTACCAGATGTAGTAAGTTCGACAATATGTCGATTCACACGCACCTTCGGGCATTCAAATAGATTACGATACGAAAACAATTTTAGTTTGTTCCACGAAATTTAAGAATTGGTTATACATAGCAGATATTTACGTTATACTATCGTTTATAGAGGTAAGGCAAGTAGCAGTCTCAGTCATCGACAAAGAAAAAACTGTCTCATATAGATGTGTCTCTTTCTCATTTATAGAGGTTTTAGAGGGTTAAGAAGTCGGGACACGACAATTACTTTTACTTGTAGAGTTTTCTCGTTTATCGAGTTCTCATTCACTCAGGTATGAATGTCTTTAAAAGAGATCGTAATTTTTTAAATGCAAATTTTCATATAAAGCTGATACAAATTGGTTCCAAAAAATACTCATGTATTTCTACACTAATGTTTTATTTATCTGCCAAATTTCAAAATTGGACATAACAAATAACATTAGATAAATAGTTTGTTGGCCGGAGCACGCAGGTCGCCCGCACCCCCCTCCCACGTGACATAAAGCCCGCGAAGGACTTACGTCATGCTTTGAATAGCAGAACCGCGCACTCGGTCGCCAATTTCCATTCCAGGGTTTTCACGAAACACTAACTCTTTGGTTTATTCATAAAACCTCTCAAAACTCCCTGAATCAAGGCGCGGCCTTCTTAGTCAGAATTAGTTATGTACACTAAAGTATCCGAAAAACACCTACGTCGTTTTGTGAGATTAGAGAACGCAGATAGCCATGGAATTAGTAGCGGCAATTGTTGGCAGCGACTACACAAAATGAAACTGGCAAAAGCATCAGTTCAAACTGCTCGCTCAGAAATAATTACTGAAACCAATATTTTAATCAACGCACAGTTTAGCTGCAAAACTGTTAGCATGTGTCATGATATTAAGGAAAGAGATGACAGGGGACTATGGTGTATTTCTACAGCACAAGACATTAGTTCACAGTGAAGATATGCAAAAAATTGTTCGAGCATTCAGGAATTTTGCTAATTTATATAAGGCTTCGTGTTCAGCGTTCATTGTTACGTCACTGCGTACCATCGTCATAACATACATAAAAAACGAATTTTGATAGATTTAACAGATTAAATGAATAGCACACATAAAACATGATTCCAATGTGGAACTCTGGTTCGTGGCAAGGGATGTTTGCCTCTCTCGAGTTTCACTGAAAACGCAATCTTCCCCTTCGGCAGACGCTGCACCGGGTGTGACGCGGCAGCAGGTTTGGACTCCGTGCCCGGAAGCAACATTTAAAATCTATTTTCTTGAAGACGATTTTTATTTCGGAAAAACTGTTTCTGCCATTCTTCTGGGTATTTTTTGTAGCAGGAGATTCTGGAGATTATATATATATATATATATATATATATATATATATATATATATATGTATATATATATATATTTATATTTATATTTATATTTATAGACACGCACACAGAGGTATAAGGTCAGCTGTAGCCCAGGGAATGAAAGCAGTAGACGCCACTGCATCCCTGGCCCACTTTCAAATGTTCTGCAGGTGTCAATTGAGGCACCACAATCGCAGTGGCACGCTCTCGGCGTTCCTGCCACTGACGGAGCTTCAAACGTTATTGTTTCCCCAACCAATGCTACTCAGTATGCCAGTGCATAAGGTGTTTTTTTTCTTTCAATTTGTGCCAAATTTAATTTCTGGTAAATTACTTTTATCAGCCTTAGCTGTGTTCACCAATCAGCTGATTCTAACGTTGAGTGTTAACTCAGTTCCAAGGATAATTGACATCTTAATAAATCACCATTCAGTAGTTAATTGCCATGTGTATTATGTAACCATTCACTAAGTTTAATTATACTTGAGTCAAAATGAATTTTATATCTTATTAATTTCCTTCCACGATAGTTACTTTTTACTAACATATTTCAAAAGCCTATTGGTCAGGTGAGCACAAGGCGTCTATTCTGCCTTCTAAAAACCAATCGTGGTCCTTCGAACTAAATTAATACTCAGTTGTCATGGTAAGTAGTGAAGCAAGCAATCCACACCATCTGCAAACCACTGCTCCATCTTAGACAGAGAGGAGGAATAACTAAAAGATTATCATTGAAAGCTAGTCCAGTCATGGGGCCATTATTTTACCCAGCAAGTTATCTGAGAGGTCTGATGACAATGTGAATGTTGTAGCACCACCAGTTTATATAATAAAATATAATAATAAGTCAGGTCTTTATATAGGTCGTGTATAATTTTTCGAAAATATGGGTAGTTTCATTCAGCATGAAATATTAAACATTCAGCATTATTAAACAATTATTTTCTCAGAAACTGTCCCAATTTGTCTCCTTAAATTTCTCCTCAGACGTTTAGAAAAAATATTCTGGTCCCCTTTTCTGCGATCTGCGCTTATTTATATTACGAAAGTTCAATTCGCGCAGATCTGGAAAGAAAACTGTACAACCTCCGGCTATGCGAGAGTTGTGTCTATCGTATCTTTAGATACCCAGGGACTGAGGAAAAATCCAATAACATTGAAACAGTTTCGATTCGGACTGAAAAATGCAAATATTTGATCTCGATATTCCGCCTACTCTGCGCGAACCGGCTAAATTCTCATTTTCTGTGCGTCACTGCTTACGACTCCGCTCAGGTCATGGGACAATCAGACTTCAAGTTAAGAGGCCGCACGCCATCCATATTTGCTGTTCACGTGTTTCGTTATGAAACAGCGTTTTGGCGTTTGGTTAAAATGTTTCATTTTTTGCAGTGTTATTCACGAGTATTTTATTTGGAATGCGTTAGTCACCTCGTTGCGCGACTCCGCGCGCTGAGCCTCAAAGAGACGAAGATTTACGCCGGCGCCGAGTGAGCTGGTGGGCGGGAAAAGCGTGAGAGGGCGGGGAAGAAGGCGGAATGGCGTGGGGTGTTTGCGAGCGCTCTGAGCTGCGCGTGAATTAGGGCGCGTGTACGCGGGGCGGCGGGGGCGGTGGGCTGCGGGGCGGGGGCTGCGGGGGCTGCGGGGCTGCGGGAGCAGCGGGGGCGGCGGGGCAGCGGGGAGCGGCGGGGCGGCGGGGAGCGGCGGGGCGGCGGGGCGGCGGGGAGCGGCGGGGCTGCGGGGGTGGCGGTGGCGGCGGGGCGGCGAGGGCGGCGGGGGCGGCGGGGCGGGGAGCGGCGGGGGCGGCGGGGGCTGCGGGGGCGGCGGGGGCTGCGGGGGCGGCGGGGCGGCGGGGCGGCGGGGCGGCGGGGCGGCGGGGCCGCGGGGCGGCGGGGCCGCGGGGCGGCGGGGCGCGGGCCGCGGAGGCGGGGCGGGAGGCCGCGGTGGGCGGCCGGGGGCGGCGAGGGGCAGGAGAGGAACGGCGCGGCGCGCGCTCCGGGGCCTGAAACAAGCCACGCCCCTAGGACCGGCTGTGGAAAGGCCACGGCCAGCATGCAGTGATTAGCGAGTTAGGCGCTCTAGGAACAAGGGAAAAAATATTGCTTTATGCAATATATTTACTCCAATGCAAGTAAGGGTTTAACTTGTCATTGTGGAATTGTGATTTTTTTCCGTTTCTGAACCTACTATTAAGTGTAGCTTTTCTTCTTCCCCGACGCGCTCATCAAACTTCGGCGCAATGTCTTAGATGTCTTCATGTCTTTTATAGCAGGCTATTACAGTTTTTTCACTGGAATATTATCTGATGTAATATTTTTATATAATTTAAATTAAATACAATTAGTCTAGTTAGAAGAACCAAATTTTCATTCTATGTTGACGCACTTGTTTCCACTCGAGTTCAGTAAGATCTCTTCTAACTTAAGATAATTTCTGACAGCCTGCCTCAAGATATGAATAAGAATACTTTTATTTTTTATAAGCAGTATACACTGTTATCGTTATTAAAAGTGTGAAAATTAAAGTGTTACGAAGAGGTCCTTCGAATTTGTTCCTGCGTTGGGACGGGTTATTATTCAATAAACTTTTAATAAAATGATGCATACAATTTTTATTTTCTCGTTACTGCATACACAGTATAGAGAAAGTATATTCTAAGAATGGTTCATGGTTGTTGGACATTTTATTTAAAAAATTCTTAGTTCGCCAACGTTTTGGAACGGCATCGCGTTTGAGAAAAAATTGCATTTCTGGCATTATTTGAATAGCGACAAAATTTATTTTTGGGAACACTGAAGCAACAAAAAAGCGACAAGTTCCTATGTTGTTATTTTTTTAATTTTCTGTGTAATTTCTTTGTTTTATTGCGTTTGCGATGATAACTTATTAACAAGTTAGCCGAATCTTTAAAAGCGAGGTCAAATGAAGGGTGACGAATTTTTTTCCGTAACAAATTAGCAACAAAAAAGCGACAAATTTAGAGCCTAACATCAATAGTTTTTGAAAGCTTTGCGATTCTAACACAAGACGAGGCTTCGGCTGTCCGTGTCGAATCGGCGAGCCAAGCGGACGAACGCGCGAGGCGCGACAGAGGGCGGCGAGCGAGGCAGGTTTATGGCAGCGAAGGGCACTCGTGACCCGGCGCCACCCCAGACCATAACAAATACTTGTCGATCATGAGCGAACAAAGACCGAGTATGAGGACGGCTACCGGTGATTCGCTGAAGGATAGAGAGACGCGATGCGGGAGAAGTGGTGGCGTGCGCCGACGCGCTTCTCAGAATTTTCCTAATGGAGAGGAAAAGCGTAACGGTGGCCGGCACTTAGGCCTTCAAACAAGCATTAAATTGACAAATCAAAAGGAACAGAAAGACGCAGAAATGCAATCACCCCCACCGGTAAATTAGCTATGCGCACGTGCAGGGTTAGGGCTGAGACTGCCTAGGAAGGAAGGAAAGGGGTAACCCCATTCTATCCAGCCAATGAGGTGACCGATGGCCAGGCTCGTCTATTGTAATGATCGCCATTGGCGATAGAGGGAGGAGGCGGACGTCCGTCATATCCATTGGGGAAGCGAGAGTAGGCTTCGCGGTGATCGGCCCTTGGAAAGAAAGAAGAGAAGCTTTATGTCGGAGCTGGAGAAAAGAAGCGTCCGAGGAGAGATCGGGGCTACGAGCAAGAGATAGTCGTTACCGGCGATTGAGTTGACAAATGCTCAATATCACGGAGCGCACAGCTCACATGCGTCAGTAGTAAATCGTACGACTGCCTAAATGCATCGGCAGCATTAGGCCGGTTCCGAGTGGATTAGAAAGACGTAGCAGTCGAGTAACCAGTGTGGAAGCATCTCCTCGAACGTACGCGGACTGTGTATATGGGATGCTGGTGAGACACCACCTGAATGATAGAGGACGCGATCGCAACCTATGAACTTTCCTGATCGGGAGTGGAAGCCGCTACATCATCGATGTATGAATGAAACCAGCCGACGCTGAGTTCTCCGAGCTGCACGAGGGAAGGCGAAGGTCGGTGGCCGTATGTATTTCTCTGGAGTGTTTATTAATACATTGCCAAACCGAAATGTGAAGATAATTAATTTTACCACAAATTTGGTGATATTTTTATACAAAGATTCTAAAGTAATTTTCATATAACTCTTATTCTAGTGGTAAACATGTGCCATTATAATATGAAGCTCCCATGAGAATTTGGGAGAGATTGGCCTAATAATATCGGAGAAAAAGGAACAAATATTTTGAAAAAACTTTTCTCAGAAATCAGCTTTAAAGTATTAATTTCATTGAAACTCATATTTCTGTTCTCACATTTCTGTAAAAAATTAAAATACATAATACTTCCTTAAGGATATTTAATCTACCAAATTATATCCTAAATATTATTACTATTTAAAGAGTTTTCATGAGATAAGAAAGCATTTCCACTTGTCAATTTTCATGTAGAAGCAAATAGAGTTGTTTACAGTTCTTGCACACGTCTGTTCAATTGTTTACATATGAATTAACATCATTTTTGTTATTTTGTGAAGTGGGAGTGTGCATGTTACCAAAGCACTTTAAATTTATTGAAAATTCGCTTACTCCTTGGCATTATTACCAAAAAAACAACATTAACGTCCTACAAAATACATCAACAACACAAAACTTGAAGAACACACGTAAATAAAATACTGTATCCACAGAATTAAATTTACAGAGCATGTAAATTGTTGAAAAAAGCATTACCAACCACAATCAAAAACCACGACGTTCTAGATTCGATTGTTCAGGAGATATGATCGGAAAAGGAAAAAGCTAACTGAAATGGGTGCCATTTTGACGTTTGCACATCGATAAACAAAATGGCAAATAAGGCATAAAAATGAACATTATAAAACAAAGTATATCATTTTATTTACAAAAGTTCAAATTTTTAGAAAATGCTTAAAGCCTAAAATTGTTTTCTTTTTAAATTTGTGTCGCTCCATTACTCCCCTGAAGTACAAGTGGGAGCAGGATCATCTTCAGCGTGTTCAACAATTTTTTAGAGAGAATGTTCCGTCAATTTCTAAGTACTTCTCACTATCTTGGTCTCTCTCTTGCACGCTCTGCTCATCCTCTTGATTTCTCGATTGCCCATTACCTCCTTTGCACATTCTCGATGTTTCATCCTCCCCCTCTCACTCTTTCCTGCTGTTTCTGTCGTGGACACAGCCTCATTTCATGGACCTGCCTTCCCCATCTGCGGCTTTTCGTGCTTTCTCCACTCTTTCGGAGTCTCTCTACAACCAATTTATCTGGTTCGTCCCCTGTCTCTCCCTCTTTCCCGGTGGTCGCTCAGAAGTGTATCTCCTATTTCGCGCGGGTCTGTAGTCTCCTACGCGCGGGTCTCCTATTTCGCGCGGGACTTTTCGCGCGGGTCTGTAGGGCTCTCTGCCTGACTCTTACCCGGAACTGTCCGCAATTGTTCGCGGAGTGGTAGAAGCCGCCTTACGAGTTCAGCGGCGTCGTCGTTTGTATATTTTTGTTGAAAGAAGCAAAGCAATGCATGCTCGGGCGGCGGGCGGAGGGCGGCGGGCGGCGGGCGGCGGGCGGCGGGCGGCGGGCGGCGGGCGGCGGGCGGCGGGCGGCGGCGGCGGGCGGCGGGCGGCGGGCGGCGGGCGGCGGGCGGCGGGCGGCGGGCGGCGGGCGACCGACTCGCATCACCGTAAATACGCGCGCGCTTATTAATAGCCACAAGAGGGTGGCGGGTGAGGCGGTGCGGGCTCCCCTCGAAGAATAACAAACACGCACGGCGACGGCGCGGCTGGACGCGTGCTCGTAGGGCCACTCGTGAGAAGAGAGGTCCGTGCGGGAGATGCCGCGAGTCCACTCGCCACGCTCCCACTCGCCAAGCTCCCACTCGCCACGCGCGGGGGCGTGACAGGGAATTCCCGCTTCCAAGGTTCACAAGCTCTGTCAAACCGCTCACTCTAGGTGACGCATGCAAATTATTGGGGAACCTCGTCAGACGAGTGCCACGAGTACTGAAAGAAGCTAGAATCTAGTGAAAATCGGGAAGCAAGGGAGTATGTGCATGTATTCTTGCCCTCTGCATGTCCTTCACAAGACATTTTTTGCAGGTAAAACGCAGAATCATAGTCGATAGTCCTTCCAAGCCAACATGAGTGCTTCACACGCGGATGTTCCAAGGACGTTAGTGGTGCATGCAGACCGACTTCGTCGGTGGGCCGGGGGGGGGGGGGGGCAGCCTTACCAACGGAGAGTCGGCGCTGAGCGGGCAGTCGGACGGTACCGCGGGCGACAGCGAGCGCGAACGTGAACGTGACCGAGAGCGGGAGCGGGAGCGCGAGCGGGACCGTTCTCTTGGCACCAGCAGGCGCGCCATTGCCGCCATCGGCCCGACCTCCTCGCTCATGGCGGCGCCCGGCGCGACTGGCGGCGGCAGCGGCCCAGGGGCCGGCCGGCTGACGGTTGGCACGCTCGCTCAACCACAGGGGCGGCGGTATGGGGCGGTGGCGGCGTGGTGGAGGCGGGCAGAGGAGAAGCGACCGGGCGGATGGCGGATGGAGGGCAGCAAATGAAGCGCTGTGACGGGGAAGACAAGTAGTGCTATACTGCAGCAAGGCGGAAGCAAGCAGGGCGCGCTAGGTAGGGGAGCGGGCTAGCAAGGGTGGGACGGGCAAAAGCAAAGGTGGGACGGACAAGCAAGGGGGGGGGGTGACGGGCAAGAAGGGGGTGGGCAAGCAAGGGAAGTGGGCAAGCAAGGGAAGTGGGCAAGCAAGGGAAGTGGGCAAGCAAGGGAAGTGGCCAAGCAAGGGAAGTGGCCAAGCAAGGGAAGTGGCCAAGCAAGGGAAGTGGCCAAGCAAGGGAAGTGGCCAAGCAAGGGAAGTGGCCAAGCAAGGGAAGTGGCCAAGCAAGGGGGTGGACAAGGGTAAGGCAAGGGGGCGGGAAAGGGAGGCGGACCCGCAGATTTGTGAACGAGAGCGCCTAAGCCGCTGGCAGGCCGCCACCACGCCCCCACGTCCCCTTCACTCCCATCCCGGTCGGGCCCATGTGCAGCCTTAAGCACTTGGGGACTCGCGTCCTGTGGTGTAGGGCTTCAGCGTCATCTCGCCACCTCTCAGAATGTGATAAGAATTATCACTCATTGGGGGTTGCAAGAGGACTTTTCTTCTCTTTCCCTCACAGATCTATTATTCCCCAATCATCGTCATTATTCATCTATCAACTATTTTTTTACTTCATAGCATTAGATCATCCCTGATTAATTTATGCCACTTACAGATACTAAGAGAGATTAATCTTTCCATACTGAGTCACACAATTACACAATGCTTGGAGAGTTTTTCAAACCGAACTATCCACATAGACTTCCTAAGGCATACGTCGCTCCACAACTATATGGTCTGCTCTATAGTGCCGGGCACAGGTGAATCACGTGCCGGTTGTTTCTACCAGCAATTCCGTGGCCATCTTGTTACAGGAGCTCCGATGAAAAATTATGATGGAGAAAAATCCCCAAAATCCCCCATGGATATGCATCTAGAGAACTGGAATCTATTCACCGTACTTGTAAAGCTGTCGACTCTCAAACGATCATCCAGAACCTCCGTCCCAATACACAAATTGCAAAAGAACAATCGATTGCATGATGAAATTTCTTAACTGAAAACATGAGCTACACATTCCCGATGTAACTGTACTGTTGTCAGGTTTGGCTTATTGCCGCGGCGCATCGTCTATGCAATCTAGGCGAGGAAAGACACAGATCAGGCAAAAGCCTGCTATCGGAAAAGCGAAGCTTTCGAAAAACGGCCCAGCAATACACATTTTTTTCATTCCTGTCCCCAACATTAGCCACCCTGGAACGCAAAGGAAAACATTTGACAGATCAAGTGTCAGTGGTGCAAGACGCCAAAGTGAAAAAAGTGCTGCTAAGAGGAATACTCCAAATGGGAGAGCGTAATAAAATAATCCCGGATATAGTTTAATGCGTCGTGTGGGTTTTGGTGGATGAGGTGTGGGAAGTTCCAGAAGAATGGGCATGAGAAATGTCACTAAATTTAAGTTTGCTCATATATTTGTGTGGAAAAGTCTTTATCAGCTTTCAAAATACTTTTAACAGATAGCACAGTTTTACTGTAGAAAATTCGAAGAAATCTTCATTATATACTGAGATGTCAATTATGAAAGTGAATAAAATAATATGCGTGAAGTCACTCTCATAAATGTAAAAATACTAGACTTTTCTGAATAATAATGTCTAATTTAATCGTTTTGTGATCTATTACATCTGCTAGAAACATAACTCTTCATGTCTAATGTTTTTAAATGGCTTGTTTAATAATTTTGTAACCTGTTTTATGTGCCTAAAACGTCGCTTTCGATGCCTTACAGCTCCTTATTTCATAATTTAACCTATTTTAGGTGTCTAAACCATAACTTTTTGGGGCCTAAAATTCCGAGGTCTAGTGTTTAACAAAGTATGCGAGATCACAGAATCACAAACATATTTTCAGGAGAAAGCTACTGCAAGTATTTTTCACGATGGTAAAATATACAGTAAATAATTACTTGTCCTAAAACTTTTGTGTGAATTCTCACTTTCTATTAATCTTTCTTTATATTTTTTAAATATATTAAACAGAGTTTAACATATATAGTTTAACATTCAACGCTATATGCAGTTTACCATATTTCCATCACTACATACTGTACATATATTAGTAGTCCACCCAGATTTATAATTCATAAGTACTAATGGGCTGAACAAAACCACAAAAATTGGTTTTCCTAAAGTAGATCGCATCCTGTTTAAGAACAAGAGATAAAATACTCTCGTATAACATTGCAGTAACTTAATTATTTTATCAAAAATCTTCACGAATACTGCAAAAAAAATTAGGAATATACTAGTAATGTACTATATATATATATATATATATATATATATATATATATATATATATATATATATAGTACAACTGTCCTTTGAATAGCAAGAATATGAAAAGAAATGCTGTTCCATAACCCAACATGCAAATAGCAATTATTTAATGGCGGACGACCTTTTCTTTGAAGCCTTAATGTCACAAGATGTCAGCGAAGTGGTAAGAAATTACGCACTGAATTGGAGACTTCGATCGCTACACGCCGTACGAGAATATGCGAAATAACGCAATCAAATGCTGACTTTCTCAGTCATAATCTCATTTCTTTGGGATTTTCACGAGATCCTTAGCTAGAACGAAACCATAGACATTTCTCACATGGTCGGGGGCTGCATAATTTTCTTTCAATCTAGCGCAAAATAGAATGTGTCAAAGCACCGATTCTTTGGCATCGTCCAGGTGAGAGCTGGAGCCACGCGGATGGTAGGGGTTGGTGGGGTTGGTGGTGTGGTGGCGGTAGAACAATAGTTACGCCCACCGTCATTCGTACACTGGGCGCTGCCGTAGGGGGTTGCAGTGGAGGGGTGGCCCGCGGTTCCCCCGAGGCGCGGGCTGCTGGGCGGAGTCCGGGCTCACTGCCGTCTCAGAACTTTCTGGGCGCTTGCGATCTGTGCATTGGACGATTGTGATTGTGTTTGACCCTTGCTTCTTAAACTCTTATTCTTGTACCATATTGTTTCGATCCCCTGCTACATTTTGTGAATTCTAGCAATCTTGCTATTAAACTCTCATCTCCTGGTATTATTGTTAAACCTGGCTGTCCTGGCACGATTTTGTTTATCATAAACTTGTTCTCTGTGGAATATAAAGTTTATTGCCCTTTTCCCAGACATAAGATTGTGTACACCGCTGAGAGAAGCGACTTCATACACCCCCATAATACCCCTGTAGAGGAGGGAATTTATTAAATCGCTTTTGGGCGCACAACCTTGTGTTACTCCCTTGCGGCTTGAATACCTCGAGGGTACCTTCTAAAATAAACTAGCTAAAATAAATATAATTCTAGTTTAATCTAATTCTACAAATTAAGATGGTAATTCATTGGCATACACAATTTGAATTTAAAACTTTATTCTTGACACTAAGTGATTAGTATTGTTTCTTTCCGAGCAAGATAGATTTTTTCCCCTTTACCTCCTTTTTCCGCCCACTAACAGAACATTCATACTTTACTTAGATAATAACGCTATTCCACCCGTGGCCTCGACCGCATAGCAGAGCGATGCTTCCTTGCCGCTTGTCTAGTGCGCCGTCTAGCGCTGGCGCCCGCCCATTTCCCTCTGGCGTCTGGCCGAGTTCCGGTCGTCGCGACGCCCCCTCCCGCGGCCTCGAGGGCACCCGCGCCGCCGCGCGGCTAGGAGCCGCTTCCAAGTCCCACGCGCCTCCCGCGCATGCACTCCTTCTCACATTCAGACACCCATGCAGGGATCGATAAGTGGAAAATAATTTCCTTCGCGAATGTGATACAAAATTGCTTCCGTTTCATGCAGCAGTTTCGGAACAGGTTTCGTCCAGCCGGTTTCTTTCGAAATCAGTAGTCTAATTACGCACTATCAAAGTTTGCTAAGTCTTTCGTTTCTAAATTGTCTCAGTTCAATCTCCCAGTTTTAAAATCCACTCCGTTCACTATTTTTTATTTCAAAACAGAAAAATCCGAGGGCTCCTTTTCAAAATCTCTAACCTATTTCTAACTATTTCCAACTAACCTATTTCCAACTCTAACCTATTTCTCTTTTGGTCTGGATGTGTAATAATAAAACATGAATACCTATTTTGTATATATAAAATAGTATTAACGCGAACAATCCAATTACGCTAGCAGAATTTTTCTATTTTTAAATTCTGCTACGTGCTTCTGAGAGACTTTTATGTAATGCAGCAGAAAAAGTGTTGATTTTTTTATACTTCTATATGATGCTTCTTGCTATCTGTATGAATGTATCTACATTAATGTAGTATGTACGTTTATTTATATAAAAGATAGTATACATATATGTATTTTGATTTGTAATATATGTGCGCAAATTTCACCTGCATGTGCTAGGTAGTGACAAAGAAAATTTGTTGCTTTTATACTGTTCTCGTATACATGTTTTTTATTTGTAATTGTAGTGGTATTTGTCATCGTTTTTTTTCATGATTCTACATTCTTCCACCGGGCAACATCTGTCCAACTGTAGAATAAAGCTTCTATCTATATCTACATCAATATATCTATACTTGTCTATATCTGTGTGGAATAGCTAATAAATTAATTTCTCGAACTCTTTAGTGCAAATCCACGTTTGTGGATATATTCCCTGGCGTCCTCTGCCATTCCCTGCCGTCCTCTGAAGTAAGTGACTTGCAATTGCCAGAAAGCAACGAAATAAAAACACCGCTGCTGCGCCGCAAAGCGCTTCTTCGCAAGACTCGCTTGCAAAGCGAATTCTGCACAATTAACATAATCACACGTCTTCCTCTGAACACGTACCACGTATTATCCTACTGGGTAATGCAGACGTTTCATGTTTGCGCACTCCCGCGAGAAATGTTCCCAATTTCCCAGCTATAGAGCATGCACAGAAGTATAGCTGCTCGTCCATGGCATGTGACACTGCCATAAGGGTTTCGGAATGAAGTAACTTACTACGGACAATTATTTAAAAATCGTCAGTTAATAGAATTAAAGAAATAATAAATGAAAACCACGCAGGTTACGGATTGCGAGAGGCAGCAACTCGGAAGGAAAAGCTCTTAAAGCGCTGTGGACACTATGTAGGCAGTCGATGGTAGGGCATTGTTTTGAGGAAGTCAGTGTTGCAGAGGAGCTGGTGGGGCAAGGGACTGCTGGGGTTAAGGTAATCTTGCGTTAAGGGTAGCTGGCGAGAAGGATAACTAGTGCAGGGGGTAAACCTGCTACGTGTTAACTGGTGCAGGGGGCTAGAATGATGCAAGGGATAACTGGTGCGGGAGGACAGAAACACTCAGCAGGGCCTGCAGACGATGTTGGTCTGGTGCGCGTGTGCGCAGGCGTGGCACGGGAGCCTTCGGCCTAGAGCGATCTCCGCCGTTGCCCCTGCCACCCGCTATACACCAGCGCTTCGCGGGTAGCCTCTCGCAGGCAAAGCCTTCTTAGCTTGCACAAGCACTCGGGGGAGGTGTATGTATCTTCGTTATCTTTGTTATCCAAGGAGCTCGGCGTGAAACATCTGCAAAACAAGGGCACACTTCGCGGCTTCTTCGGCGCGTGGAACGAGAAATGAACGAACACTAATATCGAGCTTTATTTCATTACAAAAAGAACCATCACTATGACCGAGGACTACGAAAAATGTGCAAATTAAGGAAAAAGTACGTGAAAACTATTCGTACTTTCTATATAATCTAATTTAATAATATTTTTGTAATTTACGTCGGTAAACACGGACTTAGCACCTTAGCAACCAACCAACCAACTAAACAACGCATTAAGAACACGACCATAGCAACGGCCGTTAAAATGCTAGAGAGTCCATTAAAATTATTTTAGCTGACACGAGTTTAGATTTTACCAGTACTAATAAATCTTTGGATAAACATATCCATGTCGTCCCACTGGTCCCCTCAGCCAATTTTTTCTCTTTCCCATTGTCTCTTTCTTCATCTTTTCCAGTTTTGTACACTTTGTCCCTATTGTCTCCTTTTCTTCGTCCTGCTTGCCCCGCTTTGTCCCACTTGCTCCCTTTATCCTTTCGATCCTTCCGCGCACTGCAACTGTTATTTAAAAACGATATCAAGATTCTGTACCAACCAGCTTTGCTACAGAACATCGAGGGAAATGACAATTCTTAACTCATAGAAGTGTTAAATGTTTATTTAGAATTACTAGAAATAACAAAAAACTGTACGTTACACTTCCTCAATTAGTCTTTAAATACTAATTTAAAGTATGTTACATAAAGAACTATTTTTAGAGAACATTAGCGATAATATATTTGAAATCAATTTGTATTTTTTTACTAAAGTTCATTTTTGGAAAATGCAGAATTCGTAAAGAACAGGACACGCCATGTTTTAAGCGCCTAATGTTCTATCATAGGAAATAAAAAAAGCCACTAGGTGACACAACAGCACATACTTTTTCGAATTGTTTCTAACTGCTCCGCTATATTATACCACTACATAAACCTGCTAAAGTGTTTTCAAACAGTGAACATTTTTTCCGCGCCGAGACACGAACTCAGCTCCTCCGAGTTAACTTGCTGTCAGCTATATATTCGCGCTACAGAAGAGCCGTGTGGTGCAAGATCGGATCGACGCTTAACAATGTAATAGTCTCAACCCAATATTTTCAACATGCAATTTTTTCAAATTTCGAAAATATGGAGAATTCGCCGAAAATGGGAATAGAACAATATTTTTTACCGTCCGTTGTTACATACGAGAAGAAAATTTAATGCAAAAAATTGGTGCTGTTTTAGAGGAAAATCATTTTTAAAAAAATTAAAATTGCCAACATTTCGCACGAAATTAAACGTAAATTACTCATATTTTCGAAAAATTGAACATGACCCTATTTCAAGAGCTGTCTTTGAAGAACAGATTCCATTACGGAAAATATTTCTATCCTCAATATTATAGTTGTAGAAAAGCCCAAAAAAGGAACTTTGCACTTTTCAAGAAAACAGTTATTTCAACGAATATGGAACCTGCACCATGCTTTTAAGTGTCCTTTACGCTATCCGAAAACAAAGTTAAATAAAAACGGCGCCATTTTTGAGAAACGTTTGAAGATGTATTTGATGCTTCATGTGAAGTAACTTCAAAAATCAAAATATCCTGTTGAAACTTCCAAAACCGTTCTAATTGATCGAGGAATATCAATTTTGGAAAGAAGAAAAAGGTTGAACTCTTTACGCGCAATCGTTGGCCGCAGACGGACAGACGTTTTGCCGCTAATAGATTTTTCCATATCAACGATACTAAAACATGGATTCTGACTACACCACGTGTTAGAGGTAGTAATTTACTATATATTGAAATATGATTTTTCCACTTTTTTGTTACCATGGCCCGGCAATAAGATTTCGCCGATTTCAAGCGCACGATTTTCTTTTAACTTTCTCTTCGTACGAATTGTTACCGTGGCTGTTTTTGAGAAAATAATTATTTAAAAATTGCCTACATTCCACGCAAAATTATGCAAAGCCTACTCATTTTCGAGAAATTATTGTTATTAAATTATTATTGAGAAAATGTGAAGGCTTCATGTAAAGTACTCATAAAAATCAATATATTATTTTAAGTTCGCAGGGCCTCGAGTTTGTTTAGGGTTTGTTTCTTCGTAGGGCCTCGAGTTAATTAATATAGATGTTGATGCGGCCGAAAACAAATACTCAACCAATGAATATTGTGATTGCCACCTAAACTACGTTGCACCATATTCTATGCATTGCATTTTGACAACAGCGACTCCCCGTCCCAGAAACAAAATCCACCTTGCAAATATTTGTATGCAAGGTACCGTCAATCACACACACGATCGTTTAATATTTCTTTTGACAAGAAGGCTGGTGGAATTCGCCTACTGTGAATTTAGGGAGGAGCAATATTGAAACTCTTTGAGTCAATGACCGGCTGCTTGTCATTAGCAGGCTGTTGGGCTCGCGGTCAATATTCCCCTCTTCGTTACCATAAACACCATTTATATTCAACTCTCCTACGGTGCCCTGTTGGAATGGAATAAATCCCGCATATTCGCTGTGTCGAGATTATCCCACCGCTAACGTCCATTTCTATTTCGTTTCTTGAACTAAAAATGTTTCCTGCAATCCACCCTCGTCTGCGTCTATCCGAATAAGTGTTAAAATAATCAACACAACCTTCAAACTAAATAATTTTAACTTGTAACTATTTATTAATAACTTGTACTTTTTCTTTTTTGCCCAGTACATAGAGAATTTTAATGAAACCAAGAACAAACTGTCACTTAACGAATAGTGCGTACTGTAGAGCATGTATTTTACAAAATGTAAAATATTGTAATTACGCATTTTACAAACACTTGGGTTCTGTGTTTCGAAACTCTTAGGTTTTTAAATAGCATTCATATATATCTTTTTCAAATTAATTGTCATATTTATCATTAGATTATTAAATAAATACATACTGGTATTCCAAACAACGCTTTACCACATGATTTCGTCCATACTCTTAATTTAATTAAGAGTAATTGTCTTCATGAAATGGTTGGTTTTTAATAAGAAAGTGCTAAAATTTAAAGCACGGGTTGGTCAAATTGTTTTCATAAAAGGAAAAAATGCGGATATTAAATTTCAAACTCCAAAGCACTTAATTCTGAAATACTTTTAAATCAGTTGTCTCTGTAGGAGTTCATTTCAAGATCGTTAACCTTCTAAAATTAATTGGACTCGTCATAAAGGAAACTAAAACATTCCACGGAAGCGTTTTCACGAGCATGCGCTGAAAGCAAATGTACATTCTTCTTTATTACATCATGAATCTCAATGGATGCAACACAAGCATTTTTGATTGCTTAATTTCCTTGCCTATACACACGTCATACGATATTTGCACTCAACGCTGGGACGTATGTACTCAGCTATGAATGAGGTTACGCAATAATAACGCGAGAATTAAAAACAGAAGTATTTGGTTAATAATGCTGCACGCGCGTAAAAATGTTACAAAGGATTAGTTTTTATTTTGATCACACAAGTTACAACCCCGAACAAACACGACTATTAAACTCTGGACGGTAGGAAACTATGACGTGAAAAATCGCAACCAAACAACCCGAGCGCATTGAATGTGTGCTCACGTGCTTGGCGGCGTCGACGTCGACGTCACGCGGAGCGGCTCAGCAGCGCCTGCCGTTCGCTCCTCGGCCGCGGGGCGCTCGCCAGCCCTTGTACGCACGATACTACTTCGACAAGTGTTCAACTTTATTCAATTTTATCAAAAATAACCTACAAAGCGCTAGCTTCCTTTTGAATGCTGCAGTCCAATGCAGAATAGTCTCTCAGAGCCGCTAGCGCAACGCGTCGGCGCTCGGATGCCGATTCCGTCCCCGTTACTTCGTGTTGCACGTAGTGATCCTCACGGGCGAAGCAACGGAAACCACCTGACGCCATATCGTCTAAATTGTCATTCCATAATTACCTATTCAAGTCAACTAGAAGTTCAAAGATATAGCATTGGAAGGAAGAGATGGAAATGGGGGAAGAGGAAGAGAAAGAAGATGAGAAGTAGATAATGAGAAGAAAGCAGAAGACATAAGGAGATGGAAAAGAAAATGAAGTAAAAGACAAAAGATGATAGATGAAGACGATAAAACGAGAAAAGGATCAAAAGACAAAAAAGAATAGGAGGAGTAGAAGAAAATGAATAAAACATCTTAAATTTTATTTGGATGATTACCAGATTTGTTTGCTTATTGCTATTTTTCACTTCATCTTTGATTTTTTCTGTCTTTTTGTTTTTGACTCTTGTCATTTGTGATTCCTTTTTGACATGTAAATTGTACACATTAAGCATGTTATTAACAAAAATAAAGAGGAAGAGGAGAAGAAGAAGAAGAAGAAGAAGAAGAAGGAGGAGGAGCAGTTTTGGCCGAACCACAAATCAGAAAGGGACAAACAGGCCGCAATGACATGCAGCACACGGCCTGCATTCACGCGTGAGTCTGAAGCGGGCATACAGAGCAGCGGCGCCCGCTGGCGTCACGCGCGCTGTTTGGTATGCCCCGTGGAGGGTCCGCGCGCGCCAGCGTCGGCCAGCTTTCTCACCCGGGCGGGCGGCGGTTTCCTCACCGGATACTTCACCCGCGGTCAATTCGTCTCACCTCTCCATCGCCATATGATGCGTTTCTCACAATACTTGCCATCAAGTATTTTGGAAACATGACACCTTTTTAAGAGAAGTCATTGCGCTTTCAAGTTTTCATTTCACAAAGCAAAAGTTGTTCCAGCAGTAAACAGCTAACAAATTGGGTGTTCATTTCCCTTTATAACGTTTTTCAGTACATGCTATCTGTTGGTGACGTACTCCTTGTTCGTCGTTAACAGATCCAATGTTAGGAGGAGAGAAGTTTAAAATCGAGTGTAAAAAATGTATTTTGAGAGACCTGTTACACCTCATGGTATTTGCATTCATATCAAGCGTTTTACGAGCTTAGAGTAATTATCAGCTCTACGGTTGCCCAGAAAATTCGTACAAAGGTCCTTTAACGCAACCAAAATGCTTTTTCACAATCGATCTCAAATTATTTGAAATTGGGATCATTATTCACGAATCAGAGGGTCAATGAAAATCCCTTCTTTTACTTTTGTGTTACTCAGTGCATGAAATTCCATTCATAAATACTGGAAGTCTTCACAATCTTTGTCTGTTGCATTTACGAAATTTTTCAGTTACCCCCATTTGATTTGCAGTGCAGTTAGTAAATGCTCTTACTGTAAACCAAGAATTTGTGTGCGACGCTTTTATCTCCAAGCACATAACAATCTCGCTAGAGCCAGCGAGTAGACAGTAGAATGTGTAAAACCTGCCTGCATGCATTTATAAGAGAACGCATAACTCCATGATATCGCCACAGATTTTAAAATGTTTATTGCCACCAATACTAGTAAGTATCAAACCAATTATTTAATGTTTCCTTCATTTCTGCTGCACGGGCAACTGGTATAGAGGATTGTATATTTCCGTTATGTAGTAGCACTACATTCATGGTTGCTTTTGAAAGGTCTATGAATAGTCGCCAATATGTAAAACATTCTATTACCAATGCTTCCATGATGATGTTGTAGTAAACTAGTTTACACCCCGATACGTTTGTTAGACAAAATTTAAACATCACCACATAGTTTTACGTTCGTTCAACATAAGTAACATATAATTTAATGGTTTCTCGGTTCTGTAACATACAGTTTAATGGCATGAGATAATGTGAACTCTACAAATATCTGGGTAAATATCTCGAGAATGTACTGAAACACAAATGTGGTGCCCCATGTTTGTCATGATCTCCAACTTTACATTTAACATACGATTTGTAACCTTCTTCACTAGTGTGAGTGCGTTTATCTGTGACTTACTCCCCACAAACTTTACTGTTTTTTACATGAAACCTCAAAAATATTTTCAAAATCCTCCGATGTTTTTAAATAAACTTTTAGTTACTTCAATCGTAGAGGAAGGGTATTCTACATAATGTTATTCCCAGGTATGTTCACATTATTACATTATTAAATATTAATAATAATAATTATTAACAATAACAGTAGAAAGGTTACTTTATTATTTTTAACAGCAATTTAAATCGCATCTTAAGTTTGGAGTGAAACCACGTATTCTTAACTACAATTAAGGTGAAACCTCTTATTGATTATTCGTTCCTCCATTGTTTGCTGTCATAAACGTTTTTCACATTCAAAGTTTCATCTCGAAGTTAACCAACGAATACCCTCTAAAAACAACCAAATGAATAAAAGGGAAAGAACACGAAAAGGAAAGTTTCACATCTCGTAAAAGAGGAAAGTTCTCTCCCTCGCAGTAATAATTAGCGGAAAAACAGAAAGTTGCAGATGATTAAGAAGCACAAAGGTGTCATTGGTTTGGAAAAGTCTCGAAAGTTCGAAAACGATCACTGGAAGGACAATTTGAGTGGCTCAAGCCGGTTGGCATTCTCTCGCCCGGACGCTCATCACGGTCAGTAATAAGAGCTGGAAGAACACCAGTAAACAAACAGGAATGAATGAATTTAATTTGACGACACCTCAAAATATCTGAGATCATTTTATTCTAGAAATAATCCTAGAAACAATGCATTTTGGAAAAGAGAAAAATACTTTTAAGATATGTTGTCCGATAATTTTTCTTTCAAACGATTACTACATTAACTATAGTTGACTTGTCATAATTTACATTTATTTCATTCCGATTATCCAAATATTTACATAAAATAATATACATTAAAAAGTAATGTTACGTTGTCGTACGTTGACAACTATTGTATTCAAATAATTTGAATTCACACCACTGCAAACTGTTATTACAAATTAAGAATAATTCATGAAAACGATTGGGAGAACACAATTAGCGAACCTGTTACATGCTGAAAAATGATTCGCGTAAATCCAAGTACAAGTCTATGAATTCGTTAGGATCGGCCTCAAACAGGGATAACCAGTAAGAGGGCACCATCTAATTCAAAACCAGACGAACGTCAGTGAGTGAGCTAATCCTCGGTGCAGCCGGCACGAAAGTGGAGCGCACGCGAAGGAGAAGCAGACTGGAAGGATCTGAATAACAAAAGGACAATTAAGATTAAAGTTTTGGAATCTCGGACCATTTGTAAGACGTGAGGAATTAGACGATTCAAAAGTTCCATCCTCGTTCTATTGATACAATAGCCACTGACCTGATACCTCGCTTCGCCTTTGAAGGTCTCTCCTGCTCATGACACCATGAAAATCCCCCTTCATCCGATCATCCGACACAAACTTCTTTGGATTCTCCGAGCACTTCAATTGCCAAGGCCATTAGACCCGTAAGTATTGTGCATGTTTATTTTCGTGGAAAGGTGGAAGGTGGAAATGATCTTCCCCGCTAGATGGGGAGATTCGGCGCCGACTACCTGACGGATAGCGGGATTTCCCAAACCAGGTATCTCCCATCAGCGGACTACCGCCTCAGCCGGGACATTTTCTAAGCTCGCGACCGGTTTCCCGGCATGTGTGATAGTGTAGAGCACATAACTGTGTTTGTATGTGAGAAAGGGGTGAAGATAGGATACGGAAGGGGAAGGAAAGACCACGCAGGGTTCGTGTGCATTTGTCAGGGTACTACTCCGTCATTCGCCTAGTATTGATCAGACAAACCACGGAAACTACCTATCGGAGCAGCTAGTCGCTAGAATTCTCCTCCAGACAGCGACAGAACTCGACGTAGCTGTGTAGCTCGTACCAAAAATCCTGCCATTGCGGGGAATGGAACCCAAGGACCTTCCGGACAGAGGCACTGCAGTGCATCAGTTGATACCCTGAGCCACCTCTCTCAGTCAAACGCCTTTGAAGCTGACGCCGCCTTCGAAACTAGCCCTTTCTGAAGCCGCAGCCTTTCCGCAGAACAAACGCACGTCAATGTTGTTCGGACTCTTTCCGGCGGACTCCGCATTGCTTCCGCCGCGCTGGGACCGTCACCGCAACGAGGCGGTCGAGCCCGTGCAGGCGGAGACGGACGTGGGCGCCGAGGACTGAGCCACCAGTCAACAAATTCAAACAAACTTTCAGACATTTCCTGTACTTTTCCAAGAAATTTCTCGAAATCGACTATAGTCTATATTGCTTCTTCTATAAAATGCAGTCCCTAGTTCAGAGAAACTGATATTGTTCCTGCAAATTTTCGCTTAACCAGACTTTATGTTATATAAAAGTAAGTCCGATCCCCGATGAACCCTGTTAAGACGAAGTCTATTTGAGGTCGAATTAAGGTTTGTTCACCGTTTATAGACCGGGTGTACGTGCGTATAAACTAAATATGCAGGACGAGTTATGAAGTCCCACATTCGTCCTCCTGTAGCTTTACTGATCATTAGGAATGAGGAAACATGGCAATATGGAAACATAGCAAGTTTACAATAACACTGCAATACAAAAAAATAGTGCTCTGGAATAAAATTCTTTCACATTGGTACAACAATATTATTTCCCGAATTTCCCCATTACACTGTACCTGCCCTCCCAGAGCACTTAGTTCCTTTGCTCAGTGAAAAATGTTCGCTACAAGTGTTTCGACAATATGCTACATCGTGGCTCCTAGCATCTATGACCATAGGGGGTCTACCAGCGTGGAGTGATTAATGGATATCGCAAATTCGGGGCTTTGGGGTTACGGGTCTCTGGAGACAGGACAAAGGGATTTTGGAGTTACGAGTCTCTGGTGTTAGCGGTCCCGACAGGGCCATTGCCCCATTGGGGGGAGAAATAGAGGGGGAGATCCACCATAAGCTGACGTGTAGGTCGGTGTCGGACCTCATCATCCAGAGAGAAAGAAACACCGACCTCTCCCGGGATAAAACGTTCACTACACTACCGAGACTTTTGGCCATACCCGGAATCATCAATCAACGAAGGATCGGGTCTTCAAACTACAGCTTGAAGAGCTTTAATTCTCCTTTTGCTCCTCTGTTGTCTCGGATCCACAGGTTCTGGTACTTCGCGACTTCATGGATTGCGGGTTCTTTAATTCCCCATTGTCTCCAAACAACTAGGTAATATGCTGTAGGAAAGTTCATTAACGCTTACGACGAAAACAGCCTTCGAAACACGTTCAACGGAGAAGGCAAGGTCAGAGTATGACCAGATAGTTAACGTTTCTTCAAGAAGTCGTATTCCAAATAAGCATTATTCTCTATTTTTTTTTTTAAAACCCAAATGATTAAAACACCCACTGAATTATAAAATTTAATGTTATATAAAATGCAATATTACATGTAAAATGTAAAATAGAAATGTAACTTCACCGTCAGCGCCCGTCTTCTAGAGTTCAGTGGGAAATATAGTTATTCAAATTATCGTTCTCCATGTTGTCGTTCTCCATTATGTCGCGGCATAAAGCACATTTCTTCAAGAAGAACACGGTAAAGAATAAGAGCCCAAATCTGAAGCGGATTTGCTTTAGCCAATATATTTTATTACGTCGGAGAGCATGGTCTCTCATCAATTCTTCGAGTAGTATAAAACACTCATTTCTTTATGTATTCAGAATTCAACTTCTATATGGCTTATTCTTGGGTTTTCGTAACGAGGCAGCTGAGAGTATTATCTTCGAGTTGGAATAAGGCACGGCTTTTCGCGTCCTCCTCGGTCGTGCTGCTGGAGTCGCTTGATCTGCGGCACTACTAGATACGGTCGCGATCATGCGATATCTTGTGGCAAGACCGAGAAAGACACAACAAGTCATGCCATATTCTATGGCATTCTATGGCGACTGATACAAAGAGCAGTGATAAGCAGTTAAATAATACGATCGATATCAATTAAAAGCATTCCATTTAGCCGGTAAAGTAATACTGTTAGAGACCTTTCCATTCAGAACCTTCCACGAGAATTTGATTTATTTGGTCGAAAAAACAAACAGTAAAACCTGTATGTGTACGTATAAGGAAGATCATCAGCGCACGTTTTTTTGAATTCAAGAATCCCTTCCCAACATTTTAACTATAAATAGTTGAAAGATTAATGAAATTTTAAAGTGATAATAATAGTAATAATAATAATAATAATAATAATAATAATAATAATAATAATAATAATAATAATAACAATAATAATAACAACAACATACCATGCTGCAAGTATATCCCACAAAATGTCATAGAAAATGTTAACTATAAGTTATACTGGGACAGAAGTATATTGACATATCGAACAGTTCACCACAATAGACCTGACATGACATTTTTGGATAAAAACAAGAAGAAAGTATGGTTTATTGATATAGCAGTCGTAAAAACAAGCAATCTCAGTATATAATACTAAAATCCAGAAATACAGGGAGCTGGCACATATCGTAAACGAGCAATGGAACGTCCGGGTGACCGAGATCATACCCATAGTTCTCTCAACAACAGGAATCATCCCGAAGACTTTGAAGTGTTCACTTGAGCGGTTATCCATTAAGAAGAACATCATCATCAATCTACAAAAATCTGTGATTCTGAGTACTTGCTCTTTAGTGAGGAAATTTCTGGGAAATAATGAGGGATTCTGAATTCATTGTTTATAATTTATTTTCATATGTATATAGTTTTCAGCAAATATATGAATTCATTGCTTTGATAAAACATGTCTGTATGGCCACCTCATGTACCAGGAAAACTGTGAGTAAAGATGATGATGATGATGATAATGATAATGATAATGATAATAATAATGATAATAATAATAATAATAATAATAATAATAATAATAATAATAATAATAATAAATTTTAAAAAGCGCGAGGTTAGCGACATTTGAAAAACTAAAGACGTTTTCGTTCCCGTGTTATTGCAAACCTATTTGCAACGGTAAACGAACTGCAGATTTGATTTTTCTGCATTGCTAACAATATAGTAATTCACCCTCAGCTCTACTCCTACCACTACAAGCAAAAGGAGACCTCAACAAAACGTGCGCATAGTGACGCTACATTTATGTCCAGAAGCAAATCAAGAGGCCATCTCAGCATTTGCTCAAAGGGAAACTGGACAAAAATCAGATCGAGATGGGGTCATTGATCCGGAAGCTGAAGTACATTACTTCAGCATACTTATATTTCATTCAGCATTCTTCAGCTTACTCAGTAATTGGTGCAATATCTAGATCATAGACACAAAAAGAAAGTAATCTGATTTTGGATGGTACATAAACTTCAATTGTTAACTTAACGACAAAAAACGTTTTAATGAATTTCCAAAGATATTGTAACAATTATATTGCGGCAGATCCTAACAATGCATCACTATGCCGGTGATTTGCCGCTTCGAAGCAAATGTTTCCCCAGTAGCATTGATCAGTTGCCACATAATTCGTCAACCATTTTTGGTAGAATTCAAGAGTATTCGTTCAGCCGCGCGTGCCTCGATATCGATCCCCTTTCACGTAACAAAGAACTGTGCCTATCGAATTAGAAACTATTTTCATCGTTGTGATGTGCCCGGGTACACCACACGGATCTCACGTCGAAAGTGATGATGTACTTTCCACACTTTCCTGACAATCAGAGCGTATCAGATCCAATCTTTGGTGATCCAATACGGGAATCCAACGGAAATGCACAAAGACCTTGCATGGGAAATAAAAATATGAAATTATAAGTAATATTCGTATATGTAAAGATTGAAATAGATGTTGAGATTTTTGCCCAAACTCTGCTGTCAAGTTTGACCCTCACTCCAACGAATATTCAGCCACTACTCGAGAAGCTGGCGAGCATGAAACACGAACAATGACAAACAACAAACAGTTCAAGGTTTTTTAAAAAAATTATGATTAGCTTTTTTTAACTTTCTTGTTTATTCTTTTACTATTTTTATTGTAAAGTAGTAGGATAAAGTATTTCTTTGGATTTAATTTACTTCATACGTAATCAATGTAAATTGAGTTTCGTATCAACAAGTCGAGGTGTGTAAAAATCAATAGAAAAAAATTAGAAGGATGTAGAAAATCTCACTCAATCATCTCGGTACAGAAATGATTATCATACGAACTTTGTTACATCACACTGTCGGGTTGAAACGAAGAGCTATAATTCTGTTTTAAGGTGATGAAAACACTTGGAGAAATTTGTTTCGGAGAGAAAGTAAAGATGATGATCACAAGTGAAAGGATCCTACAATGCCTGTGCTGCAATCGGCCATTCCCTTGCCCGTGACTTCCATGAATTGCGCGATTAGGTGAGCACGAGACGTCATCAAACTCGCCACTCCAGGAGACAACAAGGGACCCTTTACGACCTGCATCCATAAGAGAGAAAAAATAAATTCTACTAATGAACTGTACTGTACGCGACGTCAATAGACGATGCCTCCAAGGAGAGAGCGCCCTATTAGCTCGATTCGAACGGTTGTGACTTCAAGCCCCACCTTCGACTTTAGCCTTCCTGTTTGTTTATCCACCTATCGCACCCAATTATACATTTCTACGGGTTAAAGGGAAGGGTTTTGGTCCCTGTGAAAGACGACTCGAGACGCAGTGTTGGCTCCTTCAAATGAAACGAGCGGTGGGACTGCAGCGAAGGCAGACGCGTGCAGCTACGCAGGCTCGAAGGCTGGCGGCGCAGGCAGCGCAGGCGGCGCGGCCCAGACGCCAGTTGGCGGTGCAGCGCTAATGGGCCGCGCCGCTCTGCGCCGCCCGTCGCCATCGCGTTCTAAATAGCCGCTCGCCCTCGCCGGCCGGCCACTGCAGTCCTGCTTCATCGTGCCTCTCCTTTTCCTAATTCTTCTTCATTTCCTGCTTTCTCTGCTCCATCTTCACCTTCTGCACCGCCTGCTCCATCTTCACCTTCTCCTCCTTCCCCTGCTTCGTCGTAACCTCCTTCTCCTTTCCCTGCTCCATCGTAACCTCCTTCTTCCCTTGCTCCATCTTAACCTTCTTCTCCTGTCCCTGCTCCATCTTAACCTTCCCCAAGCATCACGACTTTTCGTGTCAGTACTATCAAATCAAATCTCTAGCTCATTTCCTGAAGTACGCGAATCATAAAGAACGTTCTCTAGCTCGCCGCGAGAGCACGTAGTGTTTCATGACCGTGGTCAACGCAGAGCAAGCTACAGCAACTGCAGACACGTCCGATAGGAAGGTTGGTATGGTATCTCGTCCAGTTGGTTTACAGAGAGCTACACTCAATGGCGCGTGAACTGGATGTTCACTCCAACTGTGAACATTCACTTGACGCTCAATTAGAGGTGCGTTTGTATTGCCAAACGTTTAACCGGTTGCGAAAGTCAATTAAAGAAAAGCGGCGGGAGAAACTGAGCGCCAGTGTGATTTGCACGATAACGGAACACCTCACACGGCCCGCCAAACGTCCGAACTGCCGTAGCGATCCAAGTGGGAGGTGTGGCATCATCCACCATACTATACAGACTTCGCGCCATGCGATTATCGTGTGTACGGTAAGCTGGAAAAGGATCTCGGTGGGCGACGATTCCGAAACGATGAGGAGGAGAAAGCAACTGTCTCCAAGTGGTTAGATAGTGGTGGAGGTGATTTCTACGCATCAGGAATCAAGAAGTTGGTTGTCCGTTCAGAGAAATGTTTGCAGTCACTTGGAGACTGTGGAAAAGTGAACTTACATTGCATGTTGTCATAGCCATGTTGCCTACGTGTAGGTGATTTCATAAATGGCAATAACTTGTAAGTATAACTTACTATTTGATTCGCCCTTGATAAAGATCAATTGTAATCATAGGCGCGTGCTTAGGGACGCCAGGGGGCCGCGCCCTCGTAACAAAATATTTTATATCAGTAAAGATGCTGAATTCCTGATTACCCGTAAGTTTTTTAGGTGACACTTGGGGAACTGATACACGACATTTGGAGGAGAAGCTCTCCAAACCACCTGACAACCCGTAAATGGTTCAACATAAAAGCAAATGTAGAATATCTTAATTACATCGTTAAAGTTATAATTTTATTCTATTTGAAGTATGTTTTATTTATTTTGTGGTAAAATATCATATTAAATAAAAAATGTATTGGAAATGGGCCCAGAAATGCCTCCTCCATTGTTGTAATCTGCGCACGCCTATGATTGTAATATTTCTCGTTGTGAAATATTAGCAAAAATAATAGTTGCTACATATATTCATCAAACAAATAGGAGTGAAGGGGTAGTGATTCTGGAACTTAGAAAGCCTGTTTTAATTTTAGCCTACTTCTCATCTATACGCCACATACTGTTCACAATTTAAATAAATACATAAATAATAAATGCGTGAATAAAATATATGTTATTTTCGAGCTAATCTCTTCAATTCCTCGAAAGACCTACAACTCTTCAGTTGCCTCAGACTATAGAGCATTCGTTTGGATAACAAACAGTCCCGGACTCCCATGTCGGTGGGAACAAATATTTGCATTTCGTAACAATCCACTTTCAGTGTGAATATTTGGTGCATGAATACTGTTTCACCATTTTCACAGACTGTGCAGCGACTGGCCGAGAGGTGGTAGAGTTCGAATCCCGACTGTGGCGGATTTTCGACACTAGATTGAATTTTAGGTCTAATTTAACCGCTGTCTGGAGGATAATTCTAATGTCCAGCTACTCTGATAGGTACTGTATCGGAGTTTCTCCGGTAGAATACCGAACCCATCTCCAAGCGAATGCCCGAGCAGTATTCTCACAAGCGGGCCACAGACCGAACGCGATCGTTCCTTCCTTTTCCTTGACCTACACTCTCCCCTTCTGAACAATCACACACTCACACTTCTATGCATTACACTGCCACACATGTTCAGAGAGCAGTCGTTTGGCGGCGATACCTAGGGAAGGAAATCCTCCGCCACTCGGCGTACAGGCCGGCGTCGGATGTCTCTATCCAGCGGAAGAAGAACACCGTCACTTCCCGGGATAAAACATTCACTACACTAACGGAACTAATAACCATAGCAGTTAACATGCCCGGCAACATCAGACAATCAATCAATCAATCCACACTGCAGGTGCCCAACGCTGCCGCAGAAGCCCGCGGTAGGATGGTCGCTCCCAGCTTATTTCATTTCATCGATATTCGTCAACAAACAATAAAAACTGTAGTTGACGTACGGAAAGAAGTGTGATGTGCAAAGGTTTTCTAGAGCTCCCAAATCCCAACTTCATCGTTTTACTATACTTACACCTATGAATAAAAGTTCTAACAAAGCGAGTTTAGCAACATTTGAAAACTAAACATTTTCTTGGGCATAGTGAAGCTACATTTATGTCCAGAGGCAAAACAAGCAACCATCTCAGCACTGGCTCAAAGGATCAGGAAAACTGAATGAAAAACCTAATCGACAAGGGGATCAGTGACCCAGAAGCTGAAGTACAATAATTGATATTAAGATATATTTAGTCTTTTGAAAATTATATAGTAGACAATATATATTAAGAAAATTATATATTAAGAAAATAATTAAATATCATCGTTAACACATTACGCGCAACATAATTGTGTGCGCATAGCGCTCGCTCGTTGTGGGTGAGTGCGCGCACTGCCATTGCGGGAGCTCTCTGGGGGTCTGTATTTGCAACTTTTAGCGCTAAACCTTTGTTATATTACCAAATTATAGACTAAAGCGCTCCAAAACGCAAAACGCTAGTTATTTCTTTCCTAGAAGAAGTTGCAAAACTGTTCGAACTTAGCTGCCTCGTCAAGTCCCGATTTATCCCGTCAGTTTCGGCGAGGACCAGCCATCATTTGCTTTACATCGGCCTTACCCTCCGACTGAACCACAAGCGTATAGCACCTAAGCACGGTCTTGGATGAAGATAACCGACGCAAATCATGAATACACCATGCAGAGTACAATGCTTTACCGATCTCGGCTAAATCGATATCTAGCAATCAGAAATGAAAAATACTTGCATATATGTTTCATTTAGGATCTCCATCTGCTGAAGAGAGAAAATTTCCCAAAGTAGATTTTAGATTAGAAAAAATCCCTTGAAATTGCCTGGTCCGTTTCTGAAAAAATGGGCTCTAATATGAATGCCTTTCATTGTACATAACCAGCAGCAGATATAGGTGCAACAGAAAAGATTTTACATGGCACTTAAATTCGCGAATCGATTTTAATTGTTTAATTAATCTGGAAATGAGCATCTGATGAAATGTTACCTACGACGTATGTTGTAATTATAAATATCTGCATTACACGAAAATTTCTCGACCCTTAAGTAATTTTTAACAAAAACAACAGATTCGTACATAGTCAAGGCAATGGTAGGATTCCGATTAAGAACACGCAGGGATCAACCACACCGGCCACGCAAGTTCAATGACTCGTAAGACCCTCTGGAACGACATACGAAGCGACGTATCAGAGCACTCCATTGGCGACATTAGACACAAGAGTTCGCAAGTAACAATTTTTTTACAGGGAATATTGCGAAGAAGCAGCTCGTGGTTGGATCACTTGCTGCAACTAGAGAAAATGGGATGTGGGTATTTCGTGGCATTGAGATTCCCTAAAGACCGGAACTGATGGAAAACTTCTGCTAAGCAACATCAAGGAACCCTACACGAAAGTACTAGAGCGTTTACAAACTTTTGAACCATTTCTAACGTAACCTCACGAAAGACGTATCGACCGAAACGTCGGAGCCAGTTGTTCAAAACTGTCCGCCACTGAAGATGCGTAGAACAGGAGGTCCGTCCTGCGTGCGAGTCTCGACGGCGACAAGATTTTCGACACCTAAGGAGCTGAATCGCGAAGGAAGAAAGGACTTTCACAGAAATGGCGCAGGTCACATTCTCAGACTCCCTGGATTTTACAAATTTGTAAAATATTAATATTGCAAAACTACTATACTGATGCTAGATATTTTTACTTCATGAATTGCGATCTTCAAATTTTTATCTTTAAATTAAATATACATGTGTACAAATATGAGCAGTTTAAAAAATTTTTGCAAATTTTCGAACTTGCAGATTCAAATTTCTCGCTTTTCCTTTGCTAGAACCTTTCAGGTGTTATATCAAGTTGTAATACAATGGGAACGCCGCGACACGGTAGTTTGAAATTCTCAGAACAACTTCTCATTGTTAGGCGGTATTTCTGAGCGTATTGAATAGTTTTGGATTATTGAATTTGTATTCATATATTAGCTTTAAAAGAATTAAAACTAGTTTATACTTTACACGCTTTATGTGGATAGGAACTATATAATCATATGATTGTATCTTTATTTTCATTAAGTTTGATTTTTAAAATATTAAAATTAAAATATTAAAACGTTTAAATGTTTTCTAGTGCACGTTTTTATCACGTGAGGTAACTGTTCTCCCCCCGCTGAACGGCGAGATCTACGCCGATCTACTCGTCGCGCATCGCTTTGCGGGGTTCCTCTATCCAGGTATCTCCCACAACGGGGCACCGCCGAAACCGGGACAAGCTTCAAGCTCCCCACATTTATGATAGTGTAGTGCATGTAAATGTAAGGAGTGAGGATAGAACAAGAGGAAGGAAAATCGCGCGCGGCCAGTAAACTGCTTTGGCATTCGCCTGGCGTTGATCGGGGAAACGACGCAAAACTACCAATCAGAACAGCCGGATCCTAGAATTATCGTCCAGACAGCGCCTAAATTCGACTCCGCTATCTAGCTAGTGCCGAAAATCCTGCCACTGTCGGGACTCGAATCCTAGGTCCTCCCGGTCAGAGGCACTGTAGTGAAATCAGTTGATGCCCTCAACCTTCTTAGTAGGTTTAAATGTTTTCGAACTTCCCAATTGGACTTTAATATTGATTTAGGGCTGTATCTAATGATTTAATGAATTCATGGATACATGCTGCAACGATGATCTCATATGAAGACAATCGTTTAGTTTCTCCATTAATCGCAATCATTAAGAGTAACATGTGGCTAGACCATGAAAAAATCTTGATTTTTCACATGCTCCGAAATAATGGCACTTTTCAAAATTGCTTAAACAGCTTCCTCATGAACCGTTATGAAATGGATAGGTTTTAGAATATTTGAAGAGCTATTGAACGATGTGTGGTGTACTTCAAGTCTTTTGAAGGTTTGCCAGAGATGGTCAATATGTAGGCTGTATTTTATAATTATAATAATAATAATAATATTATTATTATTATTATTATTTTACTATTATATTGAACATTTGTACAATATTATTTGTACATACTGTACAATTTCGTACATTACGAGACAACTAGCTCAAAATTTCCACGCTTTATATTAAGCACTGTTGGAACAAATCATTCAACTACTACGTTCTTTACGTTAGAGTTTCCGTGATACGTGAGATTAAAATTTCGAAATTTGAAAGCTTTACCACATCTTAAAAACTATAATAACCACAAAGTCTGTTGCTCTTTAACTAATTTAGAATTTTAATACAATGAAAGAACATCCATGTAACAATTGTTTGGACAGAAAATATATCGAATCGTGTCTCATTTTCTGAATTTGATCCTATACTTAAAATTTTATTGAAATCTCTCTCACTAATACCGCCAACAAAATATAGGGCCTACAAAAAGTACGTTCGGAATATGTAATGTGAATGATAACTCGAAAATTCTAAATGTACAAGATTTATATATTAGGGGATATTTAATTTGGTTTGAAAGTTGTTATATTTTACATTGTGATCATCCGTTTCACTGAACATTCCTGAAGTTGAAACAGATGCGCCGCGATTTCAACGGGCAAATTATTTTCCCTTTTTTTCAACCGTGCTTTCATGCCTGGCATACTTCCTTCGGCTCTCTAGGGAACGACTTGCCACGAAATATCCATTTATGCTTCTATACTTATATCCATTTTGTCCTTTATATCAAGTGTGTACAGCACTTTTACTGATCGTTGGATCAGGTCTGACCCAGAGATAAATACGTTTATAATCTCACTCATATTTATTTGCGCTTTGTTTGTTTCGTATTTTCTGTATTATCACTTTTGTATAAAATAAAAATAAATTGATTGCACTTCAATAATGATCAGCAATTCCTCAACTACACACGGTTCGGTGATACTCTGAGACTGAATGTTACTGAGACACGATGAGACTGAATTTCCTGGCGCTCAACCCGGTCAAGATGCCTTTGACTCAGCATGTGCATTTTCTTCGCGCTCCCTGCCTATTCCGATACTGTCACACAATCCCCAGGTGCAGAAAAGATATCTTCACCTACTCTCTTCTAAGAAACAAAGTGAAATTCCGTCTGAGGATGATAACTTCCCGGACGTTTCGATCGGCAAAACGAAACTGATGTCGCCAAAGTCATCAAAGAAAAGCGACCGGTGCCAAAACACTGCGTTCCCGGTGAGATGCTTGTTCCGCGAACAGGTGCACTGCTACCTACTACGTCGCACGCGGCAGCCTTTCAAGTCGTGGGCCCAGAGAGTCAAGGGGCTGAGACTTGGCAGTCCTCAAGCATAAACATAACATTTTGCTTCCATTCTTTGATTTTAACAATTGCCATTATCATCTGGCATTTGATTTATTGATTTCATTTATTTTTCGTTAAAACGAAACAGTATGTGACGTATGGAGAAGAAGTATAATCTTAATATATTTTCTCGAGCACGTACTGAGTACATGTATTTTTCATGACGTATGATTGTACTAATAGTTGGCGATATATCTGAAAATAACAAAAAGAAACTGTTTTCAAATGTAATTCCTGTTTTTTGTTGTTTTTTTCGTTTTTCCAGGAATTTTCTATTTCCCGGTTTTTCTATATTCAAGGATTGCATGTTCGCATACCACCCTGATAATTTACCGTGTCGATTTTAGAACAATTCTTTGGGAGCCCTTGCACCACCACCCCCGCCTCAAGTCCACTGGCTTCATACTCCCGCCGTGTCTGTCGAGGGCGGCGCGGTCAAAGCGACTTGAACTAGGGATCAAGCGCCGAACCACACGTGAAGGGACACGCCCCCTTTTCGTCCTCGCCTTCGCCGCTGACGCGCAGACACAGCCGCACGTGTGCCCGCGCTCAGGGGGTGGGGGACGCACGCGAGGGCGGCAAAAGAACTCTGGGTCCAAACGGCTGCGTGATCATGCAACTGGCATTTACCATTGGATCTGCCAAATATTGCAATAGCATTCGCTTTTCCGTACATTCCCAAAGACATGATTCAGAAGTTTTAGTCTGAAGAAGTCAAGGCAGATATTGTAAAAATTGTTCTTTACCGACCGAGTACGTCGATTCCCTTCTACATCGCGTCATACATGCACAGATTCATGGAAGCATGATCCAGTGCCTTGTCATATAACATTGCTGTAGAAAAGTGTCTGGGAAAAGCAGGTGCGCCCAGAGAAAATCAGGGACTCTGGGGCAGTTGATCTACGGGAGCCCCTCATTTAAAAGTGTTTTTTTTAAATCCCTCCTCCTCCTCCTCCAAACCCATAAACAGAATTCATTTCTCTATGCATCAGAAATATCTCATAGCGTTAAATTTGGATTAGGGATGAATACATTTTTTAATAAAAAAAATCGGGGCTGCAATTAAGTCAGGGCCTGGGGCAAGTCGCTTCCCCCCCTCCCCCTACACACACACACTTCTGGTCGCCCTTGGAGAGATCACTGGGTCGACTGCTTGCAGCAATCTAAGGGGCATGTACACGCTTGGCGCACAAGTCGCAATTGCCCGGGAACGTGAGCGTCGGTGGTCGTAAATTTTAGGTAAAACCCACGAACGAAACCAGTTTGCTCCAGATTTCCTTCAGGAAATTGATTCGTGATTCACTGGTTCTGAAGGCTGTGCACGTCAACTTGCACCGGAACAGTTTGTTACATATGTGAAGATTTTACAGGTAAAACATCTGCCAAGGCGTGGGTCCGCTGGGCAAAGCTGGGCGTAGAGCGCCTTCGGACAACGGTGAAACCTGACACATATTACTAACCCTCATCAAAATAAATTCCACGGGACTAAAATAATCCGTGTTCGGTTATAAAAAAAAAAAAAAAAAACTGCTTTAGTTGTTTTATAAATGGGCCTAATGTGATTCCTTACCGGAATCCAAATTTTGTTCAAGTTAGGGAGTTCGTTCTAACGAGGGTTTACTGTGCTTTCCGGGCGAAGCGGAGGCTGTGGGTAGCTATCGGCGCGCTCTCCCGTCTACGCCACGGCGTTCGGCAACCCGTTCACCCTACCGTGGCCCTTTTCGTTTTCCTCGTTACATCGTCCCTCTCGCGATCTGGAACATGCTAGGGCGCCGCCCTACGGTGGTGAGGTTGCCTGTCACATCCATTTCCAATCCGTCCCCCGACGTCATCGGGCTGGGGGGCTGCCGTTGTCCCAAGATGAATGTATTCAAGCGTGCATGCGCCGATGCTTCAGATCGCATCAGATCGTTGCAATTCTACGAACTGCACATTAATGACCTATCTATTTGAACGACCTCAGTTGCTCAGGAAAACAACTAAAAAGAGCATTCTACTACGGAATTTGGAAATATCATGAAGCGAATATGGAATAAATGGGATAAATCCAAAATGGATTTTAAATGTTGACATTTTCTCTGGAATTAATAACTACTAATTTACTCATATTTAAGGTTCAGAAGATTTATTTACATTCTTCTTTTATCTAAAAAGTTCATCACTGATATTTCATAAGGAAGGAAATCCCGCCGACCGCTGTCACGGATCTACGGACAAGCGTAGGCGCTGCTGACATCAACTGAACCGAAGGCAGAATGGCATCATGCAAGACGTATCTAGGTCCCGAATTCCCAACTCGACAAAATCATAGTCTTATCGTTTTATGTTAACATCGTCGCTGAACTCTGCACGCTTCAGAGATAAAACGTGACAGGCCCAAACAGTGCATGGATGTACCACACGCTGACAGGAACCTATCCGGTTCCAGCCCTCTGTACGAATAAATGAACAACGATGAATGAAATCTTTTCGAAAATCAGTGTAAACAAATAGGTACGTGACGTACAGAAATGTCCGAAAATTTTATGTCATATCTGCACCATCGTTTTCATTTTTTAGGGAGTTTCGGCATAAACGACTTAAAATCACAATGACAAAATTCTGACAACACAGTAAACATTTCGTAACATTATTATAAATTTTAAAACGAACATCCGCCCATGGACATACAGAATGAAAAATATGGGTACAAAATTTACACTTACCAACGTGTGCTGGTACCCAAATTCATTTTGAACGGCTAACCGTTGCATGTGAGACATTTTCCAGTCAGTGTTCAAGTCAGGCCGATGATCGTATGTAACACACTCACGAGGCACTCAGTTAACACATTACTACCACTAACCACTGAACGAACTGTTCTGAGTGCATTGCCTCACACCTGCCACCTGTTGGTTCTTAAGAATACTAAGAAATAAGTCAAAACAAATTCTGTATGTTATGTTTTAAATGGTCTACGTTTCAAGTTTTGGTTCAAAACAATGATCACTTGTCTTTGAGTAATTAATGTGAGTAAAAAAATTAATTTTCTTAAATATTACTTTTAAAACATTTTCTTTGCTTTATGTATTCATGTTTTGTCAACAACTTGAAGGAAATGAATCTGAAGCAATGAGTAATACTTAATTCATTAAACAAAATAAAAGAGATGTATTATGAATAATATTAATAATGGTCTTATGCAACAGAATTATGTAATAAATTGTCTGAGTTTTATATAATTCCTAAAACAATCCGTATCAAAAGGAGAAATCACTCAAAAGCAAAATAAAGAAGCTACTTGAACCACTTTCTATAAAAATTAAGATTCCATTTAAGTAATAACAATAAATACTCTTGAAAAAGTATTTTATTTATACAAAGTTTGTACAAAAATGGAAATATATTTCCATTAATTTTTATATAATTTCAATTGCCCAGTTTTCTCCAATCAACACACAGTAATCATTTGATAATCACTGTTTCTATATAGACAAATTCTTTTATTCAGATACCATTATCCATCTTCAAAAGTTTCCTCTGAAAAACCTTAAAAAATACTGAAAGATACTTTGAGACACAACATTGAATAATGCATTGCACTTATAATTTGAATAACAATGCAACATGTCAACTGCTCAACATACCAGTTTGAAATATAAATACAGAAAAATGATTTGTTTTGAAGTTTGTTACTGATTTTCAATTCCATGTCAGGAATATTGCACAAGCCAATGTCCAATGCATGGAGTAATGAACACTCACAGGGATGTATCAGGAATAATGAATGTGGATAAGGCTTCAAATCACAAAAAAAAAAAAAGAAAAGAAAAAGCTTGCTTATCGGAAACAGTATCTGATCTATAAATTCTCATTGAAATTATTATACTCAATTACACAGTCCCCTTCCCAAAGGGCCATAATACAGTTGAAAATAGCCATATCTGAGTACATATTTTAAAAATGTCGGCAAATGACAAGTCACATAACAATATATTTTTAATTTTTTATTCTTGTACAGAAGTTAAAATGCAATATGTTGTATACAATGCTAATACTTCCAATTATAAATGAATATCTTCAATAAATTAAAATACAGTTTCCCATACACATCACATTCCAGCAACCAATGAACATTACATATTTTACATAAATATTCCATATCATTTTATCAGGAACAAGAAATATAAAAAAACAGCATCAGAAGATTTTAAAGAAACTTGATAATATGCTGAATCTGGTTGCAAGTGAGCATACATTGAAAAATCAATGGAACTTTCTTTTCAAAGAAACTTTTACATTTATTCATGGGCATTTCTACCTGCATGCAATTCACACACATACACACATTCCATTAACAAGGCAATGGACCAGTGTAAAGATAGGATAGAAATTCACTGTCAGTAGAAAAATAATTCATTCTATTTTTGGGCAGGAACTTTTAATATTAATGAACCTTAACTATTTCAGTGATTGCAATATTTTTTTAAGAAACAGTTTTATTCTAACATGATGTTGCAATAGTTCACATAAATCCTGTTTGCATTCTGCGAAATTTTGATTTATTTGATACTATCAGGCACATTAGTCTGTACAAATAGAGAGGGGGGGCTACATACATTTGAATATGAAAAGGCACATTCATTGGCAGGTCACAATTCACGCAATATTTTAAAAATAATTAAATGTTTTTGCATATTTTTATCACTTCAGTAGCAATAACTTGCATAGTCTAACATCTTTTTGTAAAAAATTCTTGAAGTCAGCAGTTTCATGAACTTTATCAGGAAACAACATTAAACTTTTTGCATATTAATGTAGGATAGAAATATCCTGGAAATAGGAATAAGGCATTTGGAAGATGAAAGACCTAACTAATTCAGCAAAATATTCTGTTTCCACTATTGACTCAAAAAAGAGGTCATAAATGGATTAAACCCATTATTCCAGAGAATCTCCATCAAGAGGAAGTAGGAACCAATGAAATTACACTTGTTCAATATTGTATCATCTTATTTCACATCATATCTGTAAAACATCAGCATATAACATTTATAATTTGCAAATGGGATTTGTTTCTAGTTTAGAAGAAAATTTTTGGAAGAAAACTGCCCAAAATGAACGATATTAGCTAAAGGACACCAACTGACTAGATTTTTCTTAAAGTAATTCAAAGTAACTATTAAACAAACATTCAATTTCCCAATCAAAATGTTCATAATATCAAATGCTTAGTTGGGTCAGTGTCCACCATCAGTGAATGATTCAATATAGGTTTAAGCAATCATTGGGCATTTCTATACACCTGCCTGCTGTTAAAAAAGGTTTAGCAGGTTATTTGTGCTAGACACCAGAATCACAAATTCTTAAGCACCAAGTTTACATTCAATGATCATTTTAGTCATTGATAAATATAATTTGAGTACTGAAGCTAAAAAAGTGAATTAATGTAAGAAATAAATCTATATTATTCATTAACTCAAAAGTATATATATATATATATTTTTATATATATATATATGTAAAACGAATGCTACTGAAATGCATCAACAGTTAAATATTGATATAGATAAAGGCACTCTACGTTAAGAAACATACAAAGATACAAAAATAGACAACCATTCTGGAACTATAAGAACACACCATACCCCTGACATTTAACTTCCTGTATAAAGACAGCCTTACAACTGATTTCAGCAATTAATAAAGTAAAAAGATTTATTCTTTTGGCAATAAAGGTATACACTGCTCATTCTTTGCCAATTCTCAAAAGCAATCTCAGCAACTTCCTTAATTTGGTGCAGGTGTAACAGCCTGTTGGCCAGAAGCTGGAGTGCCGGCTGGTGCAGGGGTTGGCTCAACTGGGTTTGTGGCGCTGGAGCTGCTATCTTCTCCTGAATATTTTATTACCAAGATGACTGCAAAAATATCACAACAAACTCATTGCATTATCGAAAAAATCATAATTCAAATAAAGCACATGCTAAATATTAAACCAGGTTTCGAAACTACATTTGTTCACCAAGATTATTCATTTTGAGATTTCTAAAAATGAATTCGATAGTAAAGCACTTCGTGGTTTCACTCATTTTTAATGACAAAAACCTCCACAAAGTTAATAAAAAGGATAAGCTAATTGCTATTGTGAGAAGATTCCAAATATAATTCGTTTAATGAGACGACTTGTCCATGAAATCTTTAACAAATGAACTTTCAAAAGCAAGGTACAAAATAACTGGAAGAGAATAAACCATTAACAGAACATTTTCTTATTGGGTAAAAAAGGTTGCTTGGCTTCATTCTCCTTCTATACTATTTTTTCATTCAAATTTTTTGGTGAACTCTCTACTGTACTCATACAAAAAAGTCGCATGAATACACAACCATTGTTAAAATGATCTTTGTTGATTTGATGATCACTAATTTCCCAGCAATTCCACTATTATTTGATACTCAACATTTATCAATACTTCATTTATGTGCATATGATAGCACATACAATGGCCTCTAAGGTTATAATGACCAACCAGACAATAATTGAATTTTCCTTTCATAATTTTCCCCAAAAAAAACCAATTTAAACCTAAAAAGCATATTACATAACTATTTTTTTCAAAATCCGTTTCGATTACTAATAAAAAGTAACTTTTGTGGTCCTGGATAAATATCTTAAATCAAATGTGTATCAAATGAACTTTTTGCTACCACCTGCATTTAAGGTTTATTTGCCAGACATCTCTTGAATTCAAAAGGACACAACCTTCAAGTAGCTGCACATGGCTGTTGGGACCTCAAGCTCTTATCTTTTGATGATTTCTCAGTTGCTATTAAAGTTGAAGGACTTTTTCCCACTTTATGAATTCTATCTTCCTCTGGTCTGTCATTGTCATATTAGAATGTCAATGGCAAGTACCAATGCTCTTGGAGTGACCCTGCCTCAGTATTAATGATTTCATTTGTTATGGTAATTTATGATTTAGAGCATGTGCAACTACTTCAAATTCTACAAAATGTCATTGCTACATATGCACAAGATCCTCGGATAGGAAAACTAAGTGTGTTTTACATATAGAACAATACAAAACAAAACGTCTGCAATAACCATTGCAATTCAGTGCAGTTTCTACAAATTCCAAATAAGAAATATTCCCTCCCCATGATTTTACACAATTAATATTATTTCACTACAGATTTGCTGAGCGAGCCTAGCATCCAAGATGATTTTGTTGAAGAACAAATGCCTAATATCCAATAAAACTGTACTAGTCTTCCTTAACTTAATGATACTCTCTCCCCAAGCAAAAGAAAATAATGCGATTACATTCTAAAAATATTGGAGGAAAAAGAAATAAATACTGCAGACTAAAATCTCAGGAAGAAAAATAAAATAAAACACAGAAAAATTTTACAAGTCAATTGTAAAAGATTAACTTATTAATTTATTAGAAATCACAAGAAATGAAAATACTGGTAATTTTTTATCCTTTCCCATTCACTTGACACCCATCAAGTGCGGTGTGGTCTCAACCCATAAATCAACAATGCGCACACACTCCCACACAAACATTCCCATTCCATTATTGCTACTATAAGGTTTGTTCCATTGCTTGTTAACACAGAGAAGGTTAGAAGATCCCAATGCACACATTTAACATGGCTCATGCAGGGACATGGAGGGAACACAGGCCTAAGAAAATAATTTAATTTAATAATATCATAATAATACATTTCTTGAAAGACACATACTTTGGTATGGACTATCAGAGGCATTTGATATTAAAAAAACCGATCATATTGTTCGTATATCAAAGATGAAGAGGATCAAATTAACAAAGACTACTGATGCAGTTTTCATAAAGTCATCCACAACTAAGATTTCAAAATGTGAAGTAGACATATTTCCATTAATGTACCCAAAGGCAGATTTACTCGTTTTCCATACTATAATTCTAAAGATAAATATTCTCAAATAGCATATTCTGTCATCATGAACAATTTTTACACTCACCAATAATGATCAAAGCCACAGCAATGACACCCATTATGATCATCATCTGAAATCAAAGTGTTTAAGAATTTTTAGGTTCTATACTTCCTAATATCAAAAGGCATTCATGTGTGTCCCACCCAAAATAATATTAATATTTTGCATGAAGATGGCTCAATGATACTCCATTTCTTAGGAAAGGAAGTAAAGTCGCAGTACATTTCACTTTCACTCATCTGAAAACAGTCACTTTACTTCAAAATACAAAATTGACTTACTGAGACAATTACAAGTCAAATTGAAGTAAAATCCGAACCTTGAGTCAATTACTTGCTTGTGAAGAATTTACAAATGTACAATTAATAAAAATTAACCATGTACTTCATCATTCATTCTTGTCAACAGAGAGTCCCTTTTTCCATACGTATATAAGGAAAAGTACACGTCTCTTCCCCAATAAATTCTTTAACCCATTTTGTACATTCACAGGGCACAACACAGACGCAAATTTAATAAAAGACAAACACAAGGTTTTGCTGCATTTTTATTTAACTCATCAGCAAGTGTAAAATAATTTAAATATACCCAAAACTCCAGGTTAGTCTTTTATTTAATGTATAATAATGGTAAAGAACCCTCAATATTATTAATGCAAATTTGTACCCAACTTCAATATTAAGATAGTTTTCAGCCCATGCTTCTCATGCAGATTTAACATACCTTCAGATTTTTCCACCAAAACTTCCTCTTTAGTTTATTTGCCTGTTGTTCAAACTGGGACGCACCTTGTTGCAATGCATCTGAAAATTCACCAAAAAGTTTTTTGACATCCTAATAAATTATATATTTTCAATTCGTAAAATATATATAGCATTTTCTTTCAAATAGGGCCCCTTCACAAATAAGCACCCCCCTCCCCACTTTTTCAATGGAAATTTCAGAAAACTTTACTATTTCATCTTTTATGTTGTAGTAATGTGGTTTAAAATCATTAATTCCCTGGAATTTTTCTTGTCAGCTGATCCTAAGAAAGTTCCAGGGGGGTTCTTGGAAATTAAAATATCTATCTCTTTGTAACATTAATTGGGAAAAGAGACATTATCTTTCTTAATTTCAAGATACCTGAGTATTAGCCCCATTTTACGAAAAACAAAAGAAGGCGGTCTTATATTTGAGAAAACAAAGAATTTGTACTCATTATTGTTCTAGAGAGCAAGTTGTGAGAAATAGATTGTCAAATCCACATAATCTAAATCCTGTATGAATACAATTGAAGCAACCTGTAGTAAAGATAAAGTAGCTCTGGTAAAAACTTGAAAAACTATCATAGGTAATACAAGTGCTTTGGAAATTGTCAATAAATCCCCAACTTGTAAAGCGAGGAAGTGATTTATCTGAGAAGTTCCAAAGCATGAATAGACTATTCGACGAATAAATTACATCCAACAAAGTTCCAAAATGCACAGTATATTGAAAATAACAAAGCATGTTAAAATAAAAGAGGTGTGATAAGTATGAAATTTATTGCACATCAACACAGCGATCCATATATACCACCTCCTAAGATAGATGAGTTGCAGCTTATTATTGGCCAATACTTAGGGGCAGCAAGAAAAATCGAACAGTAAAAGCAATTAATTTTTTGAGATACACTGATGGCATATGATTGCGGTATTTTATATCTACAGTTAAACACTATACATTTTAATTTCTCGAATGGAATTGTCAAAATGAGAAGCACCTCTAGAAAAAACTTACAAATCATCTATTTTAGAAAGGAATTTGTCTTGTTAAAAGGAACTCAGAAAGAAGAAAAAACAATCCATTAAAACAAAAAATTATGCAAGAATATATAATGAACGCACAAAACAAAAACTTTTTCTTTTTCATTACTAGTTTTTTTATCACTCCATTTTCAAAATAAATTTAATTTCCTGTTTATACTCTTGTTCTACTAGCATAACAAAAATAGTTAAATTTGAAAATTAATTTTTGTTCAGATTATTTACCTAAAGCAAAAAAAAGTTGTGATTGGCTGTATTGAATTATTAGCAATTCAAAGTAACATTGAAAGAGGACCTCATAGTTCAAAGAAATAAATATTTCAACTTTTTATACATCCATTTCAAACAAAATACTACAACTTTTCTGAGAAAATGAGAATTCACTAATAAAGCTTTCAATAAAAACCTCTAACAAAGAGGCATCTCCCCAGCACAATAAAATACATCTTACCCATTAACTTACCATGTATTAATAAACCAATATAAACAATTTCAATAAGCATTTGTTTTAATTTATTAAAGTGACAAACAGTATTAATTTTTCTTTTACTGTAATTTGATCTATATTTTTGGTTGACCTTGTACACTATAACCTAGATATATAGGAACAAAGAGTAACTCAATTATTTGTACACACCAGCACGGTTATCCAATTCTGAAAGCTTTTGGTCTCGTTCAAGTACCTTCTCCACATTTACACGCATTATTCCTACAACCTGGAAAACAAATTCAATTGCATCAGTTTACTGACATAATTTTTGTATCTAACAATAATCAAGAACCAAGATTTTAAAAGAAAATCAATGCTACCAAAATGACAAGTATAAGTGCAGCAGCAGTTGAGCTATGACAACTGGAATTACTCACAAGACATCTAAGCATCTGAATCTATTTGTGTAGTTTTCAATATTATAGAGCATACACAGATAAGAAAAATGTTTGTGTATCTGGATGATTTCTTATCATTAGCATTGATGCAAGGGTACAAAAGTATCCATACATTTACATTACAAATAATAAATAATAAAACTGTATGCCCTTTTATAATTTGTTTACTTCTCTCCAATATAGGCGATGTTCACACCCAATTTAATTTCAAGGACTTCCAAAAACACCTACCTCTTCCACCTGTGCTTGGGTTTGTTGCATGCGCTTCTGAGCTGCCTGTTGTTGGGCGTTACGTGGACCCCCAGCATCTTCAGTAGAGTAGCCACCAGGATTTCCTTCAAATGACCTGAAAGTAAAAGCATATCCACATCCAAAACATATTAGAAAAAATATCATGTTACACAACAAATGAAATTCAAAGAACCCTTATTTGGCCTTCAACTATCACTATATCTATAACTATTTCAGGGGATCACTCAAACTTATTAATTCAAATTAAAGTATTAATCATTCCAGTTCAGTTTTTTTTTCTCTTTTTTCTTTCTTTCTTTCTTCTTTTCAAAAATTTAATTGGCGTCACATGTTTCAAACTTTTCCCAGACTGAGATAACTAATTATTCAATGATTCCCCAAAAATAACATTATTAGTTTCTATTGCATTAGTACATTATTACTACTACCTTCGCACGAGCAATATCGTTCACAAATCTGATTCATGTCTTGATGGTCTCATAACGTAAGTTTCATATTTTAGAGGCTTCAGAAGTATTAACCAAACACATACACCTTGAGCATTAATATTGGTTATATTACGCGAAACAATAAAAGCGCATAAAACATGAGTGACGTAAGTAAATAGCAATGATTCAAGCACTATCAAATGGTTGATTTTATTCTCCATATTCCTATTCCACAAACGACAAAGGGTTTTAATGAATGTGTTAACAAATACTTAATAATTTTATGAAAATAAAGAACCTTTAATTATTTTGACGAGTCCAAAAAAAAAAAAAAAACTTTCAGGAAGATGTAACAGGAGATCCGTGACAGTCGCTAACTGCATTTTATCCGAGAAACACGAGACTCGATCAAGTTAATTTACAATATGCACAGCAATAGCAAGGGACATTTCAAAAGAAGTATGTAATAATAATCATCATCCACTAATAGATAAAATAACGTGAGGTATGTTTCGGCAGATTCCGTTCCATGAAGATAACGTTTGACATCCGACCGTGCAAAACCGAGTAGGACAACAGAAAAAACATTTACACCATTCTTCCAAGATACCTACATTGTAGCGTTAATGAGTGAGAACTTTCAAGCTGTCAATGCACAACACTAGGATTAAACGTTTTCCTTCTCTACAATCAGTCAGCGATTCACTACAACTTCCCACTCGGCCTCTCTGGTACTGCGAAACAACTAGCCTGAGCGAACTGATTCATGACGTCAGCTCTGACAAGTATGATGACATGATTCACAGACAATCGAGCAGCGTTTCCATCTTGTACCTAACGCAAATTCATTTCATCTAAAATAAACGAATTATCAATATTTTGTTATTTTATATTTTAAACGTATTTCGAATGAGTCACTGATTCACAATACATGGTTGTTTTCTTAGGAAGTTGTTTTACTGACTATTATAAGACGCACAAAAAGCGCCAATTTCGAAAATTATTTGAGATAGTGATCACTGAAACAATACTTTTTGATCTGTTATGATTAGATCCCGGAAGATTAACAAAGTCCCTTTTTATTATTGTTAAAATTTCATGACTTTTAACAATAGGTATCACTCAACTGTACTTCTAACGTTGTTTTAGTAGATTTTCATTTGGCCTTTTTTGCGTATTTTAGCTTCTGATGCCTATTTTTGGCATTTTGCCTTATTTGTGCTTTTTCTGCCGTTTTCGTCATTGTTTCCCTTTTCTCTCCTGGCTCCAATCTCTATCAACTAGAAACATACTTGCAAACCTGGACAAATGAAAGCAAGGACGTGTATTGTCTTTCTGGTGGACGCGGAGGCTCTAGTGCCAGGTTGTGTTAAAAAACTAAAAGCGAAAGCAAGATGAGACAAGTGAAGATTTTTGATATTTTTCATTGATGCTTACAGACTTGTTCGCTCACGACAAATCTCATTCAATGTTTGTGTATGACCTCGGATCTCTTTTAAGGATACAGGTGTCTGTACATGATATTCCCTTCTCAACTCCTTCTTGTTCTCCCTTCCCTTGTGGCGATCACGTAAGTGCGAAGAACGAAATCTACAATTCCGTTTTCAGTGACACCATTTCAAGATTATAAAGAGAGTCCACAATAGCATTTCATAGAGACAGCGTCGCGAGTAAAATAAATCGTCGTCCGGTAGTCGTCACACCGGATGGTCATGTGCAATCATGATTACAAAGAAAAGGTAGCTTCCTTCCACGTGTGTGCTAATGTAAATTTTAGAGTTAGAATGAAAGTGTGAATCATTTTAATTATTAATTCTTTACACTAATTAGTTTTAAATGGTGATTTTTATTGTTCCTTTTGTTTTACCCCATACTTTAGCCAGAATAAACACCATTATTACATACATATTATAGTAAAAATAAATGCCTTTTTGCCAGCCCATTTGAGGTAAAATAAATGTCTGAACCTTTGGGCTCTAATCATAAGTGTTCTATATTTGTTATATCAATGTAACTAATATATGGGTAAGGATTTTTTAATAAATGTGATTATTATATTGTAAAACATATATACATGACTTTTGTATTTGTAACCTTTACAATACACAATAATGATTGTTTTTGCCGAAAAGTTCTTTAGAATGACTACATATTAAGTCTTTTAAATTGAAATAGCTAATAAGGGGTAGCGAAATTTTCCTTCGTTCCGGCGGCTGACACCAACACTATGCCATTGGTTCAGTACTTTCGCCAGTCCAAAATTACATTAAATTTGCGCGATGTAGTGCAGAAGGCAAGTGATGCAACAGGTATTCCGGGATCCACACTGAAGACCGTAATTGGGGGAGGGCGTGAAAGTCTAGCGAAGGGTAAGCGCACGTTTTCAACTCGCAAAAGAAAGGAAATGGAGAGATCAAAACTGATCGAAGCTGATTCTTTTACAGATTCTGCTATCAGGTAATAAATTCATCATTTTTACATCGTAAAAAGGAATGTCCTACTATTGGAAAGTTATTAACAGCACTGAAGGAAGACGGAGTTATCACCTACGGCAGAGAATTCCTCAGAATTGTGATTGCAGAAGCTTGGTTTCAAGTGGAAAAGATGCCAGTCTAATAGAAAACTCCTTATCGAACGCCCCGATATTGTGACCAGTGCCGAAGCTGAAGGTTAATCTGCGAGCCTTAGAATACCCAAATTATTTTTCAACAAAATCTGATGTTATGTGCATCTTTTTTCAATTTTTTTTTACTGAATCTTCTTCTTCTTCTTCTTCTTCTTCTTCTTCTTCTTCTTCTTCTTCTTCTTCTTCTTTCTTCTTCTTTCTTCTTCTTCTTCTTTCTTCTTCTTCTTTTTCTTTTTCTTCTTCTTCTTCTTCTTCTTTCTTCTTCTTCTTCTTCTTCTTTCTTCTTCTTCTTCTTCTTCTTTTTTCGTCTTCTTATTTTTTTCTTATTTTTCTTTTTCTTCTTCTCCATGTTCCTGCATGTTCGGCATGCACCGGTAGCTCAGTGCATCAACTGATGTCACTGCAGCGCCTCTGACCGGGAGGTCCTAGGTTCGAGTCCTGACGGCGACAGGATTTTCGACACTAGCTTTTCAGCTAGGTCGAATTCAGTCGCTGTCTGGAAGAGAATTCTAGCGGCCGGCTGCTCTGATCGGTAGTTTCCGTGGTTTCTCCGATCAACACCAGGCGAATGCCGGAGCAGTACCCTAACAAACGGGCCACGGACCGCGCGCGATCTGTCCTTCCCATTCCTTGTCCTACACACTTACACTAACATGCACTACACTACTACATATTCTGAGAGGCCGGTCTGTAGCTTAGAGCTTGTCCCGGCTGGGGCGGTGCCCCGCTGGTGGGAGAGTCCTGGTTAGGGGGAAATCCCACTAGCCGACGGTAGGTTGGCGCCAGATCTCGCCATCTAGCGGGGGATGATCACCGCCATCTCCCAAAAACACATGCACTACACTAACGGGACTGACCAGAGCTGTTGACGCGCCCGGAAACACGAACAAATCAATCAAACAATCAATCCAATAACATATGCTCATTAATTATATTTCATCTCTGAGTTATTATCTTAGCATTTATATTTTAGGCTGGGTTGAAAAGACTTATTCCTCTATAATTTTGGCAATCCTGTCTGCTACCTTTCTTGAAGATAGGGCATATAATTCCTTTCCTTCAATGTTTGGGAATGGTATATCCCAAACATATTAATTTTTTCGATGAATCTCTTCCTTATTTCATTCTGTGCATACTTTAGTAGTTCAGCATTCATGCAGTCAGTTCCTTGTGACTCCTTATTCTTGAACGTTTTAAGTATGTTGTTCAGTTCCTTGAGTTCAATGGGGTCCGCTTCTATTATTGTTTCTGATAAGGTGTTTTCAGGAGTCTCTGTATTTGTCCAGGGAGACTGATAGTATGTAAACCATTCTTTTTCGGAAATGATGTTAATTTTTAATGTATCTCTTTCTGTTGAGTTTAGATACTTCATTATTTATAGGCAGTGTTCTGTGATCCGTAACAGTCGTGTTCGATCTCGCTTATATACCTATCCCAACTTTCCCGCTTTATCTTTCCAATTTCCCTCTTAGCAATTACACTTTTATTTTTATATGCTATTTTGTCTTCCTCAGAATGTGATTGGAGATACCGTAAGTAAGCCTTTTTCTTTTGATCAACAATTTCTTGTATTTCTTCGTTTCAATTTTGAACACCCTTCTGATTCCTTGCTTTTGTTCTTTTACCTAAGACTTCTTCTGCTACTTGTAATATTAGCTCTTTAAAATCTTGTCATTCAACATTTACATCTGTACTGATTGCTCTTTGATCAAGAGAAGTTAGCAATATGAGCAGTAAGCTCTTGTTGTAGCAGGTATACTTTAAAATTGGCTTTAGTCTTGTTGGATAGGATGTAGTCGATTATTTATCTCGTGCCTCTTGCTGACCATGTGTATTTATGTATATCTTTATGGCGGAAGAGGGTATTTGTTATTTTAAACTCATTAAAACTAACAAAATTTATCAGGGCTATGCCATTCTCATTTAAAATTGTTCTCCATTATCTCCAATTAAATTTCCCATAATTTGTTGTCCAACACGTGCATTAAAACCTCTAATTACTACGAAATCTGTCTTATTTATAGTGTTTAAATGGGACTGGAGGAATTCATAAAAGTTGATGCTTTCTTCTTTACGTACCTCTTCAGGTGCATAAATGCAGATAATCGTAAGATATCCTCTGCTGTTTTCAGTTGCACATTTATTATTCGGTCGCTTACAAAATTATAGCTCTGGATTCTATTTTTTAAGGAAGATTTAATCATTATTCCTACTCCTATACCTTCGAACCTTGATTCTACTCTGCCTAGTCTGAAACGTGGTTCACTGACGGCTGGGTTGTGTTGATAGGTTAGGTTAGGGTTACTGGTTATATTCACGGACAGAATCATTCGTGAGGGGAAAACTATTATGGTTTACCTTTGTTATCATAGGACGCGATAGTGGTGGCTCTATTGTATTGACCGCCACTGTACGTTAAAGCCAAAGAATACTATACAAAGAGTGACCCCTACATATCCCTCCAGAGAATGTCAGGGAAGCCGGCGAAATTCCGCGCGCCCCCTTATTGGTACAACCATCATAATGAAAATTACGCTGTGGGTAGGCCAGAAATAATGGTTTTATTTCGTACGATAAAAAATGTTTGATGCTTTGAGATAGTTTACTGCAAGGAGTACATTAAATAAAGCTTATTACGATAGCAATGCAAGCGACGATAAGAATCCGTCGCCGCGCAGCGCGACAGTGCCACTAGTCTGATTGCATCACCAAAAGGTCGCATTTCCCCCGTGTTAAATCGAAGTATCAAAGAGTAAAACAGTAAACCCAGTAATACAGCCAAGAGCGTGGTGCAATTCCCGGCAAGGCACCAGACACCGGAGAGAGCGCTAGTTGGACGCTCTTTAGTTTCAGAATGATTTCATACACATCGATATTGCAGCAATATATTAAAAATTGAATGTCAATAAAAGGAAACTGTACATTCCTAAGATATTGCGAGATCTTTTTCATTTTCTGGTGGTTGTGCAATCGTGCAAACTAAGCACGAACCGCTACTGGTAGACAATATAAAACCCTTCTTCCGTGTGTTTACGGATTTCTTGTAAGTAACGCATGTGCCATGTCACAATCAGTGGCGAAGCTAGAATCATGCAGTATTCTGAAAATATTACTTTACACTTTTTTGTAAATCAGTTTCATTCATTGGGATTATCGTTCAGCAAACACATCGATAACTTGTTTTTTAAAGCTGTCGTCTCTGGTAAGTTAATTTAGCAGACACTTTTCGATAGCAAGTGTACATAAATTACTAAGCCTGATATTTCCCATGGGATTTCTTAGGAATATCTTCGCACTCTTTAACGTAATCATATTCCTTTCACATAATACTGTAGATGCAGGGAAAATTAAACTGAGCTGTATCATCCGAAAAGTCTCTTGATATTTCTGTTCTAGAACGTTGTCCAAGAAATATTTCAGCAACAAATCATATTCTGCATTATCAATGAATACATTCAATGATACATATCAATGAATACAGTTTTTTACGTTATGTCTCAAGGTCACTTAAAGAAAAGGGAGAGGGAAGGTAGACTCCAATTGGGAACTGCAACGTCACTATAGCTCTCACTTTTACGGCTTTCAATTGGAATCTACCTTCTCTCTCCCTTTTTCGTACGTGACATTGAGACGCCACGTTAAAAAATCAAAGTATAGATGTGGTGCCTTTATCGTGTGTGCATTGTCGAGTGCATGGTTAGGAAGATTCGCAGTGTTGCCGACTTGTACCCGACTGTCTGTGTAGAGAACGACCTCTTCCAACCTTTGAATATGCTGATCTAAATTATTGTTTGTATGCGTGAAAGCTTTTAGAAAACCGGCTTTGAGGGTGAAGAGAGCAAAATGGTTAGAACGAAAAGTATCCATGTCACGAATACGTTTTAATATATGTGATATAAATGGAAATAAGTATAATAGAACTCTGATATGAGTAATACGCACCTAAATGAATATTTTGAATGTGTAAGATTGGCGATTATTGAATAACATAAACATTTGTTTTGATAAGAGAATGAAAATGTTCATTATCCACAAAGTCGATTGAAAGCAAGTGCTTGGGAAATTTGGCAATGTGGTTAGGTAGATTGTGATCCACTTGTGGTCTATTCGTTCACGACGTATCTGAGGGTCTTCGGGTCAGATTACCGCTCCATTAAACACCACAATGTCCCATTCATCCCTGCGAGTACCTCTTTCACAACACAGGGAGAGGGCTGCACAATAGGGAAGCATCCTGGAAAGTCTGGTGACTCACGGGATCTTCCACCTGCAGCATTCGGTTACAGGTTCAAGGCCACGATGACACCGCGACACATTGGCCCTCTGCTCTGCGGTTCCGAACATGGCGCTCGTGCGTGGAGCGCACTTGAGAGAGATTCAGAACAGGAGGTAAAGTTCACGCAATGTATCAGTGCAAATCAGTAATCACGCAATGTATCAGTTTCATGCAAAAAAGCACAAAAGAACTAATAAAACAAATTACAAAGGCAAACACAACAAATTTCTGGGCAATTACAATTCCTAGTTTGCTTTAGGCCACCGATGGTTTCTAAACAGCGATAGTATGCGTAGATGGTTCTACTATGCATTCGCAGTGCAAGTGGGTGAGATAGGTTGTCGCAGAAGGCCGCTAATTGCGATTATTAAAGACGTAGATTTATTTATCTGATTTTGTTTACTTATTTATTAATTCATTCATTCATTCATTCATTTATTTATTTATCTGACGTAAAAATGTTAAAAATGTGTGACGTGGATGTAGGATTTTAAATCTAATTTATTGAGGTACGTAACATATAAAAAATATTTAACATTGTAACTAGTTATCTAGCTAAAATATTGGGAATGAGATGTACTAACGAAATAAACAGCAACAGTTTATCGTTTCAACATTATACAATTAGTACACCTTAAGTGTCCACCAGGTACAAACACAAAAACTCAAAATCAAAGTTGTGTCGTAGGATCTAGTAATAGCCCTAATTCCCAGGAGTCCAACAACCTCCTCCACGACGGCTCTGTTCGCGTAGGCAATCTCTCTAACCCTCTGAAGCAGCTCTCAGAACTCAGTTACAAACTCTTTGAACTACGTTACCCACCACTGGACTGAGTTGCAAACTGACCACTCTGTCGCACTCACGTCCTGTCTCGCCTGCTCCGGTTTGGCGGGCTCTGAAAGAGCGCACTGCCCTCGTGCCTGCTCGCCTATTTTAAATTTCCCAACAGAGCAGCAATACTAGCAAAGAAAATATTCTCTTTCTCTCCCTGTCATGGAGATTCCCATCTCTGGGACCCTATTCTGTAAAGAGTTTATAAAAGTTTGGTTCCCAGTATAGCAACACGTGATGATACAGCGCTGCATCTCGTGAAAAACAAAATAACGAAAGTTTTATTAATTTCAAGCCAAATAGAGTTAAGAACTGTGACGTACTATGGCGAGAAGGACATTCTGTGCACCGATTCTTGAGCTCTAGGATCTTTGTCCTAGACACACACACACACACACATATATATATATATATATATATATATATATATATATATATATATTGAGACGAGCTCTGATATGCGCCCCAGCGAGGAAGCAGAACCCCAGGCAAAAACGCCCAAGATAAATCGCGGGTGTTTACCACTTCGAATGTGGCGCGTTGGTACGTCATCATCTGACGTCAGCCGCGGCTGAAGTCGGACGTAACGAGTGGTCGCCAATGATTTCTCGGGGCGATAAGCGCTGGAAAATTAAATCCTGCGATTGGCACGTAGATAGAAAAACGAGGGAACAGTCTCCGAGAGGGGGAAGGGGTTCCCGGGAAACCGGACAGTCGGAGAAAGGCCGCCGGAGAGTTTGATAGAAATCGCAGAACATTCTGAGACAAACCGCCGAACAGTCTGATAGAGATCGCCGAAGGGTCGAGTATACGATCATTACGTCGCAACTACGCCGCATCGCCAAAGCGGAAGGCTGAGGCGACATTCCTGGTGCAACACAGCCAAAGAAGCAAGTTTGTTGGGAACGGAAGACGGGCGTAGAGGCACGGCCGTTCTACGGGACGACCGGAGAAAATTGTACTACATCACGGGCGAACGGAGGCAGCATCAAGCGAGCCAAGGAACAGCGCGGACCGGCGAGCGTATAGCGCAGCGAGCTGGGCGAGGCCGAGCGTCACTGCGGCGCGAGCAGCCGTTCGCAGCGATAAGCAGCTGAGGTCGGTCACTGCGTTGGCCGAGGTCCAGGTTACGTGTTCCCAGTCGCCGAAGCGTGAGTACCCGTGCGACATTCAGACCGCGAGGTCGTAATATTTCCAAAGGTGTGATTAAAAAGGTATAACTAGGAAGTATTCTTGCCGAACGCTTAACACGGGAATTCAGTTCGATCCAACATAGTGGAACGAACAGACTGAAAGAACATTTTAGTGCCAAGATCAGTAGGTTTGCATAAACAATTAAATTGCCCGAGTATTGTAATTAGCGGGCAAGATATGATTTTTGAGTATTTAAGGTAGGGAGGTTATTGTTTATTTGCACAAGATGGAGCAAGAACGTTAATCCAGACTTAGGATTATAATTATAATAGAAATAGGATTGCAATTTGTTTATTATAATCTAGTGTGTATGTGTATGTGCCTCTGGAAAAGTTTAAGAATACATGCCTAATTTTACCAGAGCCATCCAAGTGTTTCATTAGAATTCGATCCGCCCTGATTCTATCCATTGCAAGCTACCCCTTATTTGCCTCTCACAGGCAAGACGAACGAACAACCTGACAGGCGACAGTAGTAGACAGTCGGAGCGACAGTAGGCTGCCGCACGGCGCTGGTAACGCCCGAGCGGTGCTTCACACCCTCAGGGCTAACGACCCCTGATCAAAGACCAGGTTGCATTGTGTGCGGCGCGCCGGAGGCCAGTCCACGGCGTGTGTGTTCCGTCACAATATATATATATATATATATATATATATATATATATATATATATATACATATATACATATATACACATATATATCATTGTTTTGTTTTTGATTATATATATATATATATATATATATATATATATATATATATATATATAACATTATTGTCTTAAGAAAACAATGAAATATTTTGGATTAGTGTATAGTATTGTATAATTTCTTAAAAAGAAGACTTAACATGTCTGTAATAAGAAATGTGCTTCAGCTGCCGGGTCATTGACCCCCATCTCGATCAGGTTTTTGTCCAGTTTCCCTGATCTATTGAATAAATGCTGAGATGTATGTCTCCTTGTTTTACTTCTGAACATAAATCTTCACTATGCGCACGTTTTGTTCAGGTCTCCCTTTGCTAGTAGTGGTAGCAGTAGAGCTGATTGTGAGTTACTATATTGTTAGCTATGTAGAAAAATCAAATCTGCAGTTTGTTTATCGTAGCAAATAGTTTTTCTGTAACTCGGGAACGGAAATGTCTAGTTTTTCAAATTTGATGATTAATCTCCCGCTTTTCTAAATTTTCTTGCTATTATTATTATTATTATTATTATTATTGTTGTTGTTGTTGTTGTTGTTGTTGCTGCTGCTGTTGTTTTAACTTTCAACTATTTATCGTTAAAATGTTGGGATGGGATTCTGGTCCTTAAGAAAACGTGCGCAAATATTCTTCTCCCCTATGCGTCATATACAGTTTTTATATTTTTTTACCAAATAAATAAAATCAAACTCGTGTACATATTACGTTGAAATGTTAATACAGGGAGTAACAAGAGTTTTTGACAAGAATTGGAATGAAAATATTTTCTCCCGTAAAATAAAAACTATTTGCAAAGACAAATATGGTAGAAATGATGGCTATTACCTCTTATCATGCTCTTCGTGATGGAATCGACTTAGAGGTCACAAAGAAAGATTATTTGAATAACTACATTCCCTACAGAGCTCAGGAAAACGTACACGCTCAGGAGAAGCTACATTTATATTCAGAGGCAAAACAAGGGACCATCTCGCATTTTTTTAAAAATGGATCAGGGAAAATTAACAAAAAACATGATCGAGAAGGGGTGAATGATCTAGAACCTGAGGTACATTACAGGCATACTTAGTCTTTTAGAATTATATTTCAATAATTAATACATTACTTCCGTATTTTTAATCAATATTATTTTCCTTTTTGATGCTCAGTATAGGCTTTTTTTTAATTTGCGTCTACAATTGACGCATTGTGTCTCCAAGCCCCTTGGGAGCGTTGAGCGCTTCGTGCTTTCGGAGCAATTCTTCATTAATTACAGCGTGTAATTTCGGAGTTATCCTCCGTTAATATTTTCTCCGTCACGGCTCATCGCAGTCAGTTGTCAAGAGTACCGCCAAGTAGAGTCTCCGCGTACGCGCCTCCTGCTACGCGCTCCTGCGTCACTACCCAGCGGCCAGAATTGGGAAGGAATAAGGATGGGATAGGGTTTAGGACACTTCACAGGGGTTGAACTATCCCTTGTGAAGCAGCCAAAATCGTTTTGTTGCAACAAATTTCACATGAGATTCGACGGGACTCGAACCCGAACCTCCTTGGCGAAAGGCGAGCGCCTTCGCTCTGCGCCACGAGATGACTTCGCATTCGCGGGCCCAGGTTCAATCCCCGTGCCGGCCTTCTTGAATTGAGTTTTCGTGGTTACCCTCGGTCGTCCACGCGAACCATCCCAAAAACGTCAGACGGACAAACGTTTTGCTGTCAATCGATTTTTCGCTATCGAGGACCCACAAAACATGGATTCTGGCTACACGACTTTTGGAGGATTTTTTTTTTAAATTTAACAACTGGTTGATTCACGTTTTCGTTACCAGGGCCCGGCAATAGAGTTTTTCAGTCGAAAATTCGCCGTTTTACACTGCATTACATAACTTGGTAGTGGTGGTGATTTTGCTTTCGCAGTTGGACGGTTGGAAGGTTCCATAGTGTTACCTACTGTTGGTCAACCGGTTGTGAAGTAAACGACCTCTTCGAACCTTCGGATAAGTAGTTCTAGCCTATTGTTCACGAGCGTCTAGGCTTCTAAAAGGTCGCCTTTGATAGAGTAGGGAATGTAGAAAGCGAATAGTAGCCATGTCACGAACGGTATCAAAGTGCATAGTAAATATGAAAATAAATAGCGAATAAAATTTATTCGATTTAAGTTGCGAATTTTTAAAGTAGTAACAACTACGAGATTTTAATATCTAAATGCGATTGATTAATTGCGAAAAGTGTTTAATGTGTTTACCTTAATAGATCTAATAAAACTACTAAATATAATTATGAGACCATATTTTACTAGAAAATTATATCATTTTTACGTTTTATGAAAACTTTTTGGACGAATCAAGAACAATGGCCAGAATCATAAAACAAATATGAAAGATTTTTGTTTTTGGCAGTTGTCAGACCCAAAGACTTCTCACATATTTCTCTCTGAATGTCGACGCGCTGAATCCGAATCTGAAGGCAGAATTGCGCCACCACCCTCCGATTTTTTTAAAAACCCCTTTACAAAATAAAGTAAATACTGCTCTAGATTGGTTATGTTCGTACCTTAAACAACGATCTCAGAGAGTCGAAATACCTTACTGGAATGAGGGAACATTATGTACACACCTTTCGGACTCTTTGCCAAATGCACATGGAGTTCTTCAAAGATCGATTTTAAGCCCTATTCTGTTCCCACTTTACGTAAACGATATGCCCTCGACGATTAGAAACGAGAGAACAGTTCTCTGCAGATGATATGAACATTCTTTGCAATAAAGAAACCATAAATAGTACAATATCATATTTTCAAATTGGTTCCGAAGTAACAAGTTGATAGTAAATGAAAAGAAAACGGTTGTAATGCAGTTTTCCATTTCAAATAAACAATGATGTGCTTCATTGAAATTGAGCGGTGTACCATTGACTGATGTTTAGACAACAACATTTTTAGGTCTCTCAATTCAGTCAAACCTTAAATGGAACGTCCATTTAAATGATTTGAATACAAAATTAAGTTCATTATGCTACGCGTTCAGAATTCTTTCAAATTCAGTCATCCTTCATACTGCTCGTGTATATTTCGCGAATGTTCATTCCCGCCTGAGTTATGGCATAATATTCTGGGGAAATACATCTTATAGCTCCAAGAATATTAGATTAAAAAAAAGAATTGTACGGATAATAATCAAATACAAATTTTACCATTACTTTTTCTGTTGATTTACGCATTTCATACGGTTTTTATCAAAAATTACTTGCTTAAGGGCGGGAATATATTTTTAGTAAATGCCGATGCTATTATTACAACACTCGACGTAGAAATCATATTCATCAGGTGAACAGTATCAACAGCTCACTACTAAAACTTCACATACAATACATGTACATTATTTTACGACACTTTGCCAGATGACATTAAACGATTAAATTCGATAGAAAAGTTTAAATCCCAAGTGAAATCGTTTCTACTGCACAACTGTTTCTATACAATTAGAGACTATACTGAGCACCACAAGGAAAGTAACATTAATTTTAACAGTGATAATTAATGTATTATTTACCATTTGCACTGTATAATTCTAAAATAACTATAACTGTAAGTATTGTATCGCAGCTTCTGGGTCAATGACCCCCATCTCGATCAGGTTTTTCGTTCAGTTTCCCTGATCCATTGAGCAAATGCCGAGATGGCCCCTTGTTTTGCTTCAGGACATAAATGTAACTTCATTATCTGTGTACGTGTTCTAGAATTCAGTGGGAAATATAGTTATTCAAATTATTGTTTCCATGTTGTCGCGGCAGGAAGTGTTATTTCTTGACGAATGACATCATGGATAAGAGCCCAAAATGTATTGCTTATTTATCCTTGAAAATAGATTTTATTACATGGGAGCGATTTGTTTTATTAATTCAAAATTCAAGTAGTATATGACTTAGTGTAGGGATCACAGAATTTTGAAACCGTGTACACATTTCACGTCTCCCCATAGCACGTCATACACAGTTTTAACTGTTTTTTGACGTAAAATAAGTAAATAAAAAATAAATAAATAAATAAATAAATAAAAATAAATAAATAAATAAATAAATAAATAAATAAATAAATAAATAAATAAATAAATAAATAAATAAATAAATAAATAAATAAATAAATAAATAAATAAATAAATAAATAAATAAATAAATAAATAAATAAATAAATAAATAAATAAATAAACAAATAATTAAATAAATAAATAAATAAATAAAGTAAATATTTATGTGATCTGCATTGTTTCTGAACATACTTCTTTAATTTATGTTATTCTTTGTATACCAGAAATAATTATTCTTGCTCCATAAATTTCTATAGTACCAGTTGTGTTATTATCTATTTACTTAAATATCAATGTAAATATCTATTTCGTATTGTATGGTTGATTGGCCTTGCAAATAATATGCATCACCTTCGTATTGACTCCAGATAATAAGAAGTTTAATTGCAAATGGAACCTGAAATTTTTTATAGATGAATTTTGTGAACAACATTTTATTTCAAATGCATATAAAAAAAGAATTAAGTTCTTTTCATTTTCTTCCTCTTCTCTTTCTTCTCATCATTCTTCTTCTTCTTCTCTTCCTCCTTTGTCTTTTTCCCCTTTTCTTCCTTCTCCTCCTCCTCTTCCTTCTTCTTTTTCTCTTTCTTCTTCTCCTCTTCTTCTTCTAACAAGGATTAGGCTTCAACTTGTTCCAGTGTCCATTTCTCCTTTGGCCTCTCTAGCCTCTCTTGACCTTGCTTGTGAGATATACTGAAAAGTTACCAGAATCGCATGAAAAGCTAACACTAATAATCTCTCATTTGCAGCCTTTTCAAATGTTCACAACATTTATTCTTATAAGAAGATATTCTATCTAACACAGGCATGATATTCACCTGTTTTCTTATATCCACATTTCTCTTTTTATCTAGATGGGTGTATCCTAGATCACTTCATAAAAATTTAATTTCTGCCACATGAATTCTACTTTTATCTCTCTCTAAGATTCCTTTCAATTCACTTCCATATGTAAGTACAGGAAATGCAATAGTATTAAAGAAATTTACATATGCATCTTTATGTATTTTATTTTTTATATCCCTGTGAATGTTTCTGTATACATTTCTAAACTTATTTTAATTATCGTCTAAGTCCATGTCTTTTTCAAAAGAACCATAGGATACTAAGCATTAAAAATTCTTCACCTGTTCTAAAATTATGTTTCAATTACAATTTTTGTTCTTATTTAGTTTGTTTTTATTTCATTGGTAGAAATTTAAAAATTGTTTATTCTTGCTATAGTATATATAATATATTCCGGCATATCTTGGCCTTCCAGTCCAGCTTACCTTCACTGTTTTCCAAGATAACTTGGTTGTCAGCATAACTTGAAGAGTTAATATACACATTTTCCCTAAATGAATTTCTTTAATTACCTGTACTTTTTAAGCTCTGAACATGTTGTCTATATAAATATTAAAAACTGTTGCCTAGAGGCTGCAAGCTTGTCTCACTTCTTTATTTGTGTGAATCTCTTTTGTTCACTTTCCTTTTACATCACTTTGCATACTTAGAGACTATCAAGAATTAACAATAGTAAGTGCATTGTGGATCCAATGTATAGGCATTTAATAGCTCCTATTGTGTGATTTGGATATCCCCCTCTTTTATTAATCTCTAAAGCAATATTCTGTTCACATTATCAAAAACCTTCTGTATGTCTATGAATGCCATACGTGTTATGCAGCTAAACTCCATTCTTTCTTCAATTATTCTTTTTATATAGAATTAAGAGTTACAACAATGTAGCAAACTATGATGACAGAGGTGACTAAGGGTACATACTAGCGATTTAGTGCCTTAATCCTAAGAATTGCAGGTTGAATCCCTATTTGAGAATGCACGTGAGTCCTTTGTCTTTCAAGTATGTACTCTTCTGAGCCCATATCTAAGTATTTAGAGTTTGCCTCATGGGGTAGAGCATAACTGCATTGGCAAGAGAAATACACAACAAAAAATGTATGTGACAAAAAATTTGGCTCAACAGCAATTTAAGATACACTGCTGTCTCACAATAAACAGTGAAATTTCATAGCCAAACACACGCAGAGTGTTGTTATTTAATGTGCAACACTTCACTATTTTATATAATTTCCTGGTGGACTGTATTGATGTGTACTATTGTTGTTTCTACTGATTCATTATGTGAATTTTTTTACAATGTTAAAAAAAAGTTATATTTTCCAATAATATTCAGTATTAATATTATTTTCTTGCTAGAGTTCAGGTAGGGAATTCATTTTCTTTCTGATCATTCCAAAGAGATGGGACTGAGTAAATAAGAAGTGTCTCAAAGAGATCTGGGAGAGAGTCACATCCAGTGACTAATCCAGTATGAAAGAATAGAAAAGAAAATTGTAAAGAAAGTTCAGGCAAGTAGAACAAGAGAAGTAACTCAAAAATAGTGTATTCTCCTGTGATGTTTTGGCAACTATAGAATATTCATTGAATGTAAACAAAAAAAATCAACAAAGAAATTTTTCATCTTTTTTCCAACCTCACTTTCACACAGACTTAAGAGGAATACTGACCATCAAAATGTTCTCAGAATTTGACATGAATAAAGCACTGATGTAGAATTAAATATTAAATGCTCTAAGGTTTGATAATATTTCATTCTTTCTACATGCTTTTGAAAATATTTTTCCAGTGCAAATAAATTAAAATTTTATAGGTACATTTATAGGTATATTTATAGGTATATTTTCTTTACTGGTGTTTTATGAACGTTATTATAGTTTGTGTAAAAAATTCAATTTCTTTGGATCAATGAACTTGAAACTATACTATATATACTTTATTTTTATTTTAATTTTATTGAGCACTTCCTTCTGAGAAATACAGACGTAGATTCCTTTTTGTTTTCATCTTAAAGGAAGTTTTAATTATATTTCCATTTTTATATCTACTTATTCTTGAATTATCTCTTTCAATTTTTTTTAATATTTCACTCTTAAAAATATTGAACCACAATTATATCTTTCTTGCAACTCTTTTCTTGCATCAATCTTTTTTTTTTTCTTTACATTGGTAAACACAGGCTTAGCTCCTTAGCAGCCAACCATCTAAACAATGCTTTAAGAGACATTCATAAAACAGCCATTAAAATTTGGGAGTCTATTAAAAATATTTTACCAGACTATCGGGTTTAGATTTCAGCAGTGCTCATAAATCTTTGGATAAATATATCCCTTTTGTCCCACTTGTTCCTCTTGTCCTTTTTGCCCCATTTCATCCATTTTGTTCTTGTCCCACTTCCTCATTTGTCTCCCTTTTCTGTTTGCCCCTTGGTTCATTTTGTCCCCTTTTCCCATTTGTCCTGAGGTTCATCTTGCCCCATTTTGTACCCTGGCCCCATTTTGTCCCCTTGTCTCATTTTGTCCCCCAATGTATTGATGTATTGATGGTGGTCCTGATGATTGCTCCTGATGCATAATTCCCTGTGCAAAGCTGAATCTTTCTTTGCCTTAGCGGCTAATAACTGACTAAAAAACACCTTTTAAACTAGAGGTGCTACAGACTTTCTCATAGTAAAGTTTTCTCATTTCCTTGGGGTGATTTGGCTTTAAGGTCTTGCTCCATTCTCTGGCCAGCTACCATCTATCGTTACCCAAAGTACACTTTTTTTTTTACATTTTCTCAATTTTCGGTTTTTAGAACCAAAATAATACTTCAAGAAGATTAAAGAAGAGTAAAACCTCGTTTTAAATAGAAATTTTCATTGAAAAATGAGAAGCAGTTTTTAAGAAAATGGCGACTAAGCATTACTATAAATGCGAAATTTGAAGGCCGTTTTCAAAGGAATCTATTGAGGTTTCGAAAAACTTCATTTGAAGTCATTCAAAGCACTTTCACTCACAAATGTAATACTGTATACAAATCGATGGAAATGTGCACACTAATGGCGTGAGAGATATTAAAAAATATTTGTATAATTTTTTAAAAAACAACAAAAGAATACAACAAAATGAACTTTATGTCATACTACAGAGTGTAATTAGCCCGATTCATTGAAAAAGTTGAAGAAAAAATTTGAAAATGGCGTTTGAGCGTTTCTGAAAATGCGGAATTTTGAGCTCATTTTTACAGAAAACTGTTGAGTTTTCGAGTAACTTTATTTACCATTATTTAAAGCACATATACTCATAAATGAAATAATGTAAAGAAATCGTCTTTAATGTAAATATTACCGACATGAGAGACAAGTAAAAAAACTTACATTTTTGTGATATTTGAAAAAACAAAAGTATAGTGCAATTTAGCTTTTTTGTCATCAGATAGGGTGCACTTGGTACAACTTCTAGCAAAAATTTAAAGAAAAAAGTTGGAGCTGTGTTTGAGGAAATCTTGTTTTTATAATTTTTAAATTGCAAATATTCACGTTAACAACTGCTTTAAATTGAAGGCGTTGTCATTGTCAACAATAGTAAACTACTATTGTTGACAATGACAACGCCTTCAATCATTTCAACGTCTATATGACCTTAATGAAAGAACTATTTATGGGCAACAAATTTCATATGAATCTGTGTCATCAATTTTATACTTATAGGAAGACCCCCACAAAATTCAAACTTTTGCAATTTTCGAAAATTCAGAGTGAGCTGTAAAAACCGGACCTATGCCACCTTTATAAGTGTATTCTACTCTATTCCAACAAGAAATTTAAGGAAAAGATTTGGAGCAGTTTTTGAGAAAATTTGAGAAAAAAGATGTCCGGAAAAAGAATTCCAAAGCTTCAAATGGAGCCAGATGGACAGGGGTTTCTTCAATTTAGAAAAGATCGTACGTGTGTTTTAGGCACCAGTAGTGTTCACAGACGGACAGACGGACGTTTTGAAAACAAACAACACGTTTTCGGTATCAGGGGACCCCAAAACGTGTATTTCCTTTGCAATCTCGAAATCGATTTTCCGCAGTATTACATAACCTTCTCTATATTACGTATATTACTCGTGTATATACGAGAAAGTAAAAAATAACAGATAATTAATTTTGCTTTGAAATGCTGCTTAATTATACTTTGAAATTTTACCACAATTTAGTTGTCGTTACACTTGTCATTTATGCGAGGATTGGCCTGTCTCTCGTTTTATAAGATCTAGAGTGACGACTCGTCTGGGACGCGAAAATACAAAATAAGGTTTTTACACTTTTTTGGTATCGTTTATGGTTTTTATATTTTGAAATACATTAGAAGCCTTGCCACAATCTTCTTTGATCGAACTCTGGCATTGTTTGGCCAAATTTAAACTTTGTTCAACATTTCAAATGTGGGTTTGGGTTTTCTCACGAATCTTCGATATTTCACATTCATTTCTAAGAATCTCCTTCTCTGAGTTCGCTTTAATAAATGAACTCTAGCTTCTTTATAAATTATGTTTTCAACTTTTTGTGATTTACGACGGTTCTAAAATGCAATGCGACATATTTAAAGTTCAAATCTTGCTGAAATGCTTTTTTGTCACATTTCCCTGCTTTTGCCTTCTCAGGTCTCAGTCTCCTCTGCACGTTTATCTATTTTATTTATTTATTTATTTTACGTAAAAAAACAGTTAAAAACTGCGTATGACGTGCTATGGGGAAACGTGAATTGTGTGCACATTTTCAAAATTCTGTGATCCCTACACTAAGTCATATACTACTTAAACTTTAAGGGAAAGAAAGCTCCCATGTACTAAAATCTATTTTCAAGAAAAAAAGGGAATAACCTTTTGCTCTTATCCATGTTGTCCTTCGGAATAATACTTCCTGCCGCGACAACAACGATAATTTGAATAATTGTATTTCCCACTGAATTCTAGAAGACGTGCACAGAAAATGAAGTTACATTTATGTCCAGAAGCAAAACAAGGGGCCATCTCAGCATTTGCTCAATGGATCGAAACTGAACGAAAAACCTGATCGAGATGGGGGTCATTGACCCGGAGGCTGCAATACAATACTTGTTACAGGTTGTTTATACACATTTATACAGTTCAAATGTTAAATAATGCATTCTGTATAATTGTTAAAATTAATATTGCTTTTCTTGTGATGCTCAGTATATTCTCTAATTGTATAGAAACAATTATGCAGCAGAAACGATTTCACTTGGGATTTAAATTTTCTATCGAATTTAATCGTTTAATGTCATCTGGCAAAGTGTTGTAAAATAATGTACATGTATTGTATGTGAATTTTTGTAATGAGCTGTTGATACTGTCACCTGATGAATATGATTTCTACGTCGAGTGTTATAGTAATAGACATCGGCATTTTCTGAAAATATATTCCCGCCCTTAAGCAAGTCATTTTTGACAAAAACCACTGATTCGTAAATAAAAAGACAAGGTAATGGTAAAATTCCTAGATTAATGAAGAGAGGCTTACATGAATCACGTGGGTGGAAGAAAACTGCATTAAAACCGTTTTCTTTTCGTTTACTATTATTTGTTATTTCGGAACCAATTTGAAACATCTGATATTGTACTATTTACGGTTTCTTTATTGCAAAGGATGTTCGTATCAACTGCAAAGAGAACCGTTCTTCCGTTTCGAATTGTCGAGGGCATATCGTTTACGTAAAGTAGGAACAGAATAGGGTCTAGAATCGATCCTTGAGGAACTCCACGTGCAATGGGCAAAGAGTCGGAAAGGTGCGTACGTAATGTTCCATCACTCTGGTAAGGTATTTCCACTCTCTGAGATCGCTGTTTAAGGTACGAACATAACCAATCTAGAGCAATACCACGGATTCGATATGAAGGTAATTTAGAAAGTAAAATGTCATGATCAATGACGTCAAAAGCTTTTGAGAGATCTAAAAATAATCTAATAGATGCCTGGTTTTGATCCAATGATGAGGCGACATCTTTAGCGGGTTGTGTTTACTGAGAAAGGTTTCCATTCGTACGCAAAAAAGTATCTCTAATATTTTTGAAAAAAACTGATAGAAGAGAAATGGGCCGATAATTTTGAATTTCATTTTTGTTGCCTTTTTTGAAGAGCGTTTTTAAGAATATATCTAATCTTTATATATATATATATATATATATATATATATATATATATATATATATATATGCGCTTCGTCTTCCTTCGCTCGCCAATGGTGACTTTCAGTGAAAGGCGAAGGAAGACGAAGCACAGCTAGGTATAGGGTTTTTTTTATTATGATGTTTGACCAATAGAGAAACCATCTTTTTAGAACTTTATTCGTCTATCTTCACGTGGTCATCACGTGATCCCGCAAAGTACAAAACGCAACTGTTCAGAATTAGAACAAACGTTTCTTTCCACGGAGGTTCCAAAAACCAACTGCTTCGCAATTTGAGATTGCTATCTAGAGTATGCCTTAACGATGGGTAGTTAGATTAGGAAATATTGGATTCTTCTTCTAACGCTTATCAACATTTTTTGGTACAAGTTAAACATTTTGAAAATTAAAAAATGCAGATTTGTATTTTTAGTCTTATTTTTACTTTCTCACTAAGGTGTAGAGAGAATGTTAAGCTGGCTTTACACTTGCAAGAAAATGGCGAGCAATATTATTTTGCAATAAAAGTTGCCAATGTAAACATCGCGGCAATAAATATTTCTTATGTTTGCAACATTTCTTGCTAGATATTCCGATTGTAACGTGAACACGTATGTTTCCGTCCTCGGGAAGATATTGCCGGCTGTTGCTGAGACTAGAATTGGATTGAAGTCTGAGCAGGATATAGCTGGAAGAAGCCAATGATGACCACGGTCATATGCGCTGGAAGTACAAGTAAAGTAGTACATAAACGTATTATATTTCATTGTTATATGCGTTTTCTCGCAAAATGGTTGCGTGAAAAGTTATAATAAAATTAAAGAAGTAATAAATATTACAAACCCTCTATGGTTGATGAACGAATGGTTCAAATTTTGTTAGCTATAGAGCCCCTAATATTAATTTTTACGTTAAAAATTTCAAATATCTATCAATTTTAAGATTAATCTGTAATACATCAACAATAGGTAATGGATATTTTAAATCTTTTTACCTAGTTAATAATTGCAGTTTATATAAAAGGAAAATGCCGACTTTCTCCAAAATTTATATTCCCTAATCAATCTGGCTGATGTCGCTGTCCCTTGAATTTGAAACCGATATTTTAATTTTGTGGGTACTTTAACTGAAGACCCTGGGATATTGTCAAAATTTTAAAAAAATCGTTTTTTAGTAAGTTTTGTTAATGGATACTGTAAAGAACGTTGAACAGAATGGTGCACGTTTCGTTTTCGTTGACCCTGATTTTTCGAAAATTGCAAAAGTTCGAAAGGTTTTCAACGTCTTCCCACAACTAAAATATTTAAGATAGAATTTTTTCTTAATGAAACCTGTTCCTTAAAGATAGATTTTGAAATTAGTTGATGTACAATTTGAGTACTTTTTGCGTGAAAGTACGGGCAAGGAAGTGCGTGCTGATTTAGCACTTTTGGTTATTTTTCCAAACGGCAATTTATTTGGCAATATGGTAACGTTACTGATTTCCTTTTTTATTTGACATGTAAGACATCAATTGATGTCGTCTGTATGGCTTCTGAAACCCACTGACCGCGGAAAACTTCCCTCTACATGTCAGACGCCAACTTTTCCAAGCGTGGGCGCGACCCTGGAATTTCAGTTCCCTCATACAAAGGCAGGGCCAGCGTAATTCCTCCATTTGCTGTACTGTTACCACTCGCAGTTTCAGAGCACTCTACAGGAATGTTTATGTTTTAACAAAAATTGTATTTCTTTAATTTTAATGAACGCATATCAAATTGCATGAAAATGATTCAAACTTCTTTAAGACGAAGAGTCCGCAAGGTGAATGTCACACGTTTGTAAATTGTTGTATCGTAGGGGAAGAACAGAACACAGAGAAGTGAACTCTGTACATAGTTTTCCTAACATAAGAGATACGAATGCTCATGACATTAAGTCTCTAAGTGAGATTATTTCACGATACGCAGTATGCAATTAAGATAATGTAGCGACAAAAAAAATCAACTCCCGTCTTTAATTAGATTTCACTGTGTTTGATATTCTATTATGTATACAATGATTGGATAAGTTTATGAGAGAGAAACCAATAACTTCGCCGAGTTCGCACTAGTTACACTATACACGGGGTCACTGCTGGATCGCACTTCAGAACTGTGTGTTCCTCTGGCCGGCGCGGCCGGTTAAGAAGCACGCCGCGCCGTAATCTCGCCTCGTGGCTCTTGATCCGATCGCCAGCCGCTCCCGTCCTATTGGCCGGCCTTCGCGCCGGTTTGTCGCCCTGCTGCCTTCGGTAGCCTGCGTCCCGCGCTGCCGATTTGGCGCGCGATACGAATCCTCGTATTTCGCCGCAACAGAGATGATATTGTTTTTATAAAAACCTGATGAAGGCGTGATGTTAAAAGGCTCAAATTATTAAGATTTATTTTTAAGGAATTCAAATTGAGTTTCTGCAATTAGTCCATTAGCTTCGAGCCACAACTGTAACATTCCTTGCATTATTTTCTCCATTATTTTCAATACAGAGGACTCTAAAGAAATAGGTATGACTTTATCGTATAACACTTTGGTATAAATGTAACGAATAATTTTTCCATTGTTCTGGAAATACATTATTACATATAGTATCGTTGCATATATCTAAAAGGACCTGTTTGTAATATTAGGTAACAATGAAATCACTAGGTAATTAATTTTGTCCAGTCCTGAAGATAAAATTAAATTAACCTTATTAATAACATAATTCAATTTTTCAAAAGAAAAAGAGTCTTCTATATATGGATTTTCATGATCTTAATCAACTCTCTCAATATCTCTTGTATCTTTTTTGGAGAGTATAAAATTATCAGTAGTGTTCTTGATATTTTGTTGCTGCTTTTCATTATCCTCACTTGATATTCCCTCATTAACATTCTTAAATATGTCAATTAGTTTCCAAAATGCAAATGTATTAGTTTCTGGTGTGATTTCCTTTTTTCATTTCATTGCGATCAAATTTATGTGCCTGTAATGTTATATTCACTGTAACGTATCAGAGAGTCATTAATGACCATAGCAGTCAATGCGACTTTAAATAAATAATTTTTTCCCCAAGGTATTAGTTTAATCTATTTGAGCTTTAAACATTCACATGTATCATTCAACTTAAAAAAATTTTTAAGAGATAATATTACATTTAAGTTCATTGAATGATTTCCTTGCTTTATCATCTATAAACTCGTTATGGAAAGTATATCTGCTAATTACATCCATACTAGTGTACCCGTGCGAGAACTCTCGCATGTTAAACCCCTACTCTCGTCTCGTTTTTTCATTTACATATTAAGCCTGTAATATAGTAGTATATTTTTCTTCAGGACCCTCTTATCCTCTGTCACTTCCTCTATATATCTCTTTGGACGGTAATTGATAACAATACAACACACCCTTATCAGTGCAAACTATTCTTATTTTATTTTATTACCGAGTACAGAGATACACCCGTGCAATTCAGTCGCGTAGAATATCAAGTTATTAGCTTAATTTCATATACAGTTGCAGATTATACAGACTGACATTGACTGAATACGAATTGAATTATGGGCGCCTCTCCACTTATCTTCTAACACAATCCAATTAGTTGCTAAAGCTGAGTTGGAAAGGTCGAATTTAAGTTGAAAAAATTTATCCAGATGATGGCATAGATACATGCGTTGGTTCCTTAGCATTTAATTTTAAAAAATAATCTAAGACCAAATTATCTGTAATTCTTGCTCTATTCTTGCAAGTGCTGCAGCTTTACAATAAAAGATTACGCGCATTGAAATCCTCCTACTGTAACTCTTTTGAAACTGTGTGGCTTAATAGTAGTAGAAAAACTATTCCAATCTTGCAAGGTACGACTCTTATTTGTAGTTTTGTAGCAAGGCATAGTACGAAACACTATGAATATTGGGGTCTGAAGGCTCCATCAGGTGACGGATAGTACCACGTTAGCCACACCAGATGGACGAGCCGGTCTCAGCCAATAGAGAGAGCGACACCACCACCTCAGAAGCGATTGCTCCTAAACCTCGCAAGAGGAAAAGAGTTGAACAGCCAAAATATAATACAAAAACTCACTGGTACAAGATGGCGTCCAGTTTAGAAAAAGCCATGCTGCAACATTATTTTGTTAAAAAATGAAATAATTACGGAGAAATATTCAGAACTTCAGCATGTAGACTGTCAATATGAACTGAGCAATGTGTTCGATTTCACCAATCACCTTTATTTTTTTACTTACTTATTTCTGTTATGTCAAAAGGAGTTAAAAACTGTGTGTGATGAGATACGGTGAGATGTTAATTCTGAGCACAATTCTCTGATTTCAGATTCTGAGCACTTCATACTTCTGTAATCACTACCTTCAACCGTATACTACTTGAATTTTGAATACAGAAAGAAATAAGCGTTTTATGCAAGGATTGTTAAAAAAAAATTCCCTCTGATGTAATTAAATCTATTTTCAGGCGTAAATCAGCTTTACATTTGGGCTCTTATGCCCTTCGTGAAGGAATAATATTTCCTGCCGCGGCAACGTGGAGAACGATAATTTGAATAAATATATTTCCCACTGAACTCTAGAAGACGTGCACAGATAATGAAGTTACATTTATGTCCAGAAGCAAAACAAGGGAGCATCTCAGCAATTGCTCAAAGAATCAGCGAAATTGCACGAAAAACCTGATCGCGATGAGGTCATTGATCCAGAAGCTGCGTTACAATATTTATTACAGTTATTTTAGAATTATACAGTCCAAATTGTAAATAATGCATTAAATATCACTGTTGAAATTACTGTTACTTTCCTTTTAACGCTCAGTATAGTCTCTAATTGTATTGAAACAGTTATGCAGAAGAAACGATTTTACTTCGGATTTTAAATCTACTGTCGGATTTAATCGTTAATGTCACGGGGCAAAGTGCTGTAAAATAATGTACATGTATTGTATGTGAATTTTTTGTAGTGAGCTGTTGATACTGTCACCTGATCAATATGATTACTACGTCGAGGTGTTGTAGTAATATTGTTATCGGCGTTTTCTGAAAATATATTCCCGTCCTGAAATAAGTCATTTTTGACAAAAACACTGATTTGCAAATGAAGAGACCAAGTAATGGTGAAATTCCTAGATAAATAAAGTGAGACTTACAAGAATCACGTGGGCGGGATTTGCTTATGATTCGTACAATTCTTTTTTGTAATCTAAAAGTGTGGGAGCTATAAGATGTATTTCCCCAGAATATTATGCCAAATCTCAGGCGAGAATGAACATTCGCAAAATTTACGCAACGAGCAGTATGCAATTTAAAAAGAATGCCTGTGTTCAATAAATTTAAATGGACGTTCCATTTGAGATTTGTCTGAATCGAGAGACCTAGAAATTTTGTATTCTCAATATCAGTCAATGGTACACCGTTCATTTTCAATGGAGTACAGAATTGCTTAATTGTGATGGAAAACTGCATTGAAACAGTTTTCCTTTGTTTACTATAAATTTTACATTACGCAACCAACTTGAATTATCTAATATTGTACTATTTATGGTTTCTTTATTGCAAAGAATATTCGTATCATCCGCAAAAAGAACTGTTCTTCTATTTCGATTCGTCGATGCATAGCGTTTACGTATAGCAGGAAGAGAATAGGGACTAAAATAGATCCCTGCGAGACTCCACGTGCAATTGGCAAAGAGTTGGAAAGGCGTGTGCATAATGTTCCATCATTCCAGTAAGGTATTTCTACTCTATGAAATCGTTGTTTAAGGTACGAACATAAGCAGTCTAGAGCAATACCACGGATTCCATATGAAGGTAATTTTGAAAGTAAAATGTTATGATCAATGACATCAAAAGCTTTTGAAAGATCTAAAAATAATCCAATAGGTGCTTAGTTTTGATCCAATAATGAGGCAACATCATTAAGAAAAGAAAATATGCATGTTTCCGTAGATTTTGATTTTCGAAATCCAAGTTGGGAATCTGGAATCGAGTCGTGTTTACTTAGAAAGGTTTCCATTCGTACGAAGAAAAGTCTCTCAAATATTAAAAAAAACTGACAAAAGTAAAATTGGCGGATAATTTTGAATTTAATTTTTGTTACCTTATTCTGAATAGCGGCTTAATTTGAGCTGTTTTGAAAATTTCTGGTAAAGTTCCTGTGCAGAAGGATATATTAAATATGTGAGTTAACGGGTGTATAATGGCAGACGCACAAGTCTTTAATAAACAACCCGAAAATTCATCTAAACCGACCGAATATATATTTTTTAGTTTACCGAGTATTTTGAGAATTTCGTAGGAAGAAGCTTCGAAAACGAACATTGTGTAAACAATTTTTGGGGAAACGTCTGATGTTGCGGCTGGTGACCTAAGGGTCATTTAACAATTACTATTCAAAAATTTCTGCGGATCTCAGCTTAGTGAGATCCGCAGAAATTTTTGAATAGTATTTGTTAAAGAGACTAGCCACGGTTGTCGGATCTTTCACATATCTGTCCTTATATTTTTAAACAACATTCTCTACAAGGTTTCGAGTCGATTTGGTTGTATTTTTTTTATTATATTCCACATTTTTTTACTTCACAAATTAACACAACAAAATGCTTCTTTTCAATGCCGAAATGTGCGTGCAAAGATCAAGTGCCCTTGCATCGACCTTTTATCAGAATACTAAAGCCGTTTAGAATGTATTTGACAACATGAAGAGCAACCACAGGACGGAACTGCCATGACCTAAAAGTTAGTGTTCAAAGGAACCCTGTGTCAAAGGTACTGCAACCTCCCTTAATAATGTTATCCTCGAAAACAGCTTCCTTGTTACAACGTCGAGCGAAAATACAGGGCAGAAATGATTGGCCCTATCATGAAAGGTCAATATTCTTATTGAGCTGGAGAGTCATGTTGTAAGGTCTAACATTGCGAGTTTAAATTTTAGTTTTGGCGAGAGTGAATGAGTTTTTCTCATGGACATGGCACTAACAAAGAAGGGTTTGTGAAGCGCATGTAGTAATGAGGGATGTCTCACTGTCTTAACGTCACAGGTCTGGGTCCTGGGCACTAGAATATTGCCAAAAGTAAAATTCATTACGTAAAATATATTCTAAAATAGCAAATGTACTTTTTATCATTACTATAGTATCATATACTAAATACATTGAAATCTCAGTTATACATGTTGTATTCTAAAAAATTTGGATAACATCATCATCATTAAAATTATTACATCATTTTCATCATTGATGTGGAAAACTGCTACTAGTATAAGAATATGTGAACCTTAATAAAGAAAAAAGAGAAGAGGGCAAACAGAATCACAACCCTTTCACTCCTGCATCACAAGTTTTAAAGAATAAAGCAATACCACATTTGAATTTATGAAACATTATTTAAATAACATTCTTAGAAATCCTTAAAATCTTATTTAAAATCCTTTTCAATAGTTTCAATTAAATTTATTTAAATTTTCAATATTAATTAAATTAGAATATTAAGAATGTTTTAGAAATTAAGTTATGTAGACGCACATGGTATTGAAATAATGTTGACCCTTATTTCTATTTATTTTTTCGTTAATCAGTTGAAAGACTATTTGTTCTACGTTTAAATATTTTAAATGTGTCTATGTATGAAGTGGGCAGGGACGTAACGGGATATTATTGGTTTCTGACCCTATAGGTCGTTAAAACTCTTTGATGAAAATTTGTCAGGAGAGCACGAAAGAGTATTTTGCATTTTGAATGAATGTATAGGTGTAAAAAACTCGAGGATAAACTTCATGAATGTATTCTTCAGAAAAGAGAAGAGAGAAAGTTCACAATATTGGTCCAGAAATGCTTAATTAAAGAGTTATCCGAACTTTTTCTGATGGTGTTTCACGACGTGATCGCTGAGGTAAAAGGAGAGACTGTTTACATTTTGTTACTTGATAAAGCAAATAAAATTGATGTTGATTTGGATACCTCTGAGCAAATTAATTCGCGAAACATCGATTCGTAGCCATAAATAGGTTCATTAGTCTCTCTCTCTCCCTCTTTTTTTTTGTGTTTTCCATTCTAAAACGATAAAGTTTGAAAGGTGTTTGTTTTCTTTGTTCTCTTTAATTAAGCATTTATGGATCCACATTGTAATTAACATTCTTTCTTCTTTCTGTATGGAGAATATCTTTCTGAAGGCTTGCCGTTGAGATGTATTACATACTATATATTATTGACGAATACGTTAGCGTATATTCTACATACACGATGTCTCTGAAAACATATTAAAAACTTTTCGAGCATGTGGGGGATCGAAGATGATATTTTTTGTCAATGAACACGTGAGAATCTCATGCAACGTAGTTCCACATCCATTTTCCCACGCTTGTAGGCAACAAATCTAACACTGGCTTTTCGTAGGTAGCCAAAATCTCATTGGGTGCGTAAGGGCGTGCACCGCCACACACCAATGCACGGTGAGTTGCATAACCAAACTGAGGCAAATGTCACTAAGGATGGCAAAAAAGCGATGTTTTTAAAGCATCGATATTTTCCACTAGAAACATCGATATATTAACATCGATATTTTGTTTTCGATTTTTTCAGATCGATATACTTTTAAAAAAATCAATGTTTTCGAATAAGTTTGTTATCTTTTTCGATAATTTTGTACGTGGTAATATCGTTAAACTGCATTTTGAACATTGTCTGTATAAAATATAAATTAGAAAATTAAGTGCGATAGTGCTTAAAGGTAAAATATGCTTTACACTATTATTTAATGACATTTATTTAAATTTTGTGAACAGCTGGGTGGGTGGGGGCGCTAACTTAGGTATTAAACCTAATCATAAACTAACCTTACGAACTATTATTTGATTTTACACTACTTTTTTATATTATTTACACACTATTGCATTTATAATCTAAACTCAATACTAACATTTACATACTTACAAACGTATTTTGTATGTTAGGTAGATGTAGGTGCATGTAGGTTCACGTAGGTGTATTCACGCAAAACCTATCGTGCCGATTTCGAAACTGTCCGATATGCAAGGATATTATTCCCAAGATCTTCCACCCATTTCCTGTGAAATACTTAGGCATTTCCCCCATGAAAAATTACTATCTTGCTGTATGAACGCTGCTCGAAACTGGTAACGGGCAACAGATTTCAAATTGTTCTCTGTGATAATAGACACTTCCAGAGCCATTTCATTCATTAATTTTCATTCCTGATTCTATCTTGCCAACCAATCGACTTCGTTCACCGTCACAACCCCATTTCAAAACATTCTAGATACCTTTTTTATTCTTTCTAACGGCATACTTTTCACATCAATACTTCACACTATCCTGAAGGCAATCTATCCTTGAGCGAGCTATTTCTTTAACGAGCCATCGAAGATACATAAGCAAATGGTAAACGTGCCGTGCGATGCGACGCAACACGACAAAATTATTTGACTTACTGATGTTTCCGAGAATGTGAACTCCTCTGGTCATTTGACCCCTTGGTGTAGTAATTGTTTTGTTAAGGAAGGTGGCAGTGTCACCCTCCGCTGGATGGCTTGCGGGGATTCCCCACTTCATGGATCTCCCCATCGGGGTACCGCCCCAGCCGGAATAAGCTCCAAGTTTGATTGATTGTTGTTTTTTTTCGTGTTTTCGGGCGCGTCAATTGCTTCAGTCATTAGTCCTGTTAGTGTATTGCATGTTTTTCTCGGGAGATGGCGGTGATCTCCCCCGCTGGATGGCGAGATCCGGCGCCGACCTACCGTCGGCTAGTGGGGTTTCCCCCTAACCAGGACTCTTCCACCAGCGGGGCACCGCCCCAGTCGGGACAAGCTCTAAGTCCCCACCGGTCTCCCGGAATATGTGGTAGTGTAGTGCATGTTAGTGTAAGTGTGTGTGTAAGGGGAGAGGATAGGGCAAGGAAGAGGAAGGACAGATCGCGCGGTCCGTGGCCCGTTTATTAGGGTACTGCTCCGGCATTCGCCTGGTGTTGATCGGAGAAACCACGGAAAACTACCGATCAGAGCAGCCGGTCGCTAGAATTCTCCTCCAGACAGCGACTGAATTCGACCTAGCTGAAAAGCTAGTGTCGAAAATCCTGCCGCCGTCAGGACTCGAACCTAGGACCTCCCGGTCAGAGGCGCTGCAGTGACATCAGTTAATGCACTGAGCTACCGCTACCGGTAATAAGCTCTAAGCTCCCCACTGGTCTCCTGACATGTGTGGTAGAATAGTGCATGAGAGTATAAGTGTGTGTATGTGTATGTGTGTGTGTGTGTGTGTGAGAGAGAGAGAGAGAGGGGGGGAGACGTGCGGACAAGGACGAGGAAAGAAAGGTCACGCAGGATCCATGGTCCGTTTCTTAGGGTACAGTTCCGGCGCTCACGTGGTATTGATCAGGGAAGCTACAGAAAACTAGGGTCAGGGTAGCTGTTCACCAGAATTATCCTCCAAGCAGCGAGTGAATTCGATTTAGCTATCTAGTTGTCGAAAATCCGCGACCGTGGGGTTTGAACCCTAGGCCATGCCGGTCAGAATAGCGGCTGAGGCATAAACAGAGCTGGCTCTGAGTACGTCGCGACGCACCAAGCCGCGCTCTGCTCGTGTCTGGCGGTAGTATTTCAGACGTAGTATTTCAGCAGCATCCTCATAAAAATGTTATTGCGACTTCTGCAAGTCCTGAGACACGCAGCAGGAAACGTATTTGCCACAGTTCGCTTCAGCAATTGCAAAGAGCACACCATTCAGCCCTCTTCCTAGTCTCCCTCCCTCCCCCTCTCGCATTCCTCACTCTCACTCTCATTCTCTCTCTCTTTATCTCTCATACACATACGCACACTCACTCACTCTTTCCCTATCCCTTCGTCCATCCCAATAGCGACTTAAAATAGATATTCTGAGAAGCTCAATTATTGCAGGTGATCGTTGAGAACCCATAATTTGTCGTTTCAGTTTAATGTTCAATCTGCATTTGCCTGTTATGTTGAAGCTTATGTTCAAGAAAATGTTTGGGATAAATTGGGGATGGGTGTGATAAACTTGCAATTGTTCTCTTCTAGTCAGGGAATTAGAATTGTCTGGAAGGGAAGATTGAAAAAGAAAAGATTCTAGGCACTCATGTTTTTGCATTAGACTTTCCAAATTTTCACCTTTCACGTGTCAGTCTATATTACTTCTTTCAAATTTGCGCAGAAAATGCAGTCTCCGGCCGTGTGAGAAGCAACTGTGGTTTTGTTAAATACCCAGGAACTCTGAAAAATCCAAAACCAATGAAAGAGTTTCGTGTTTGACTGAAAAACGCAAATATTTTATTGAGTTATTACTATTTTGTTTTGCGTGTATCGACTGAATTTTCACACTGAGTTCGACACAGCTTACGACATACGACTGTAAGGCTCCAAAGAAAAAGGTGCCTGACATTAAATATTTGTTATTCACCTGTTGCATTATGGAATATCACCTTTTTTAAAAAGTAATACATATAAAACACTATACCTCTACTATGTTATTGCAGTATTTGTAATTACTTTTTTATCAAAATATTTAATTTATTTCAGTGTTAAACGAGAGTATTTTATTTATTGTCCTTCAGCAGTGTGTGTGGTACTCGTTGGAAAATTATTTTGTGTTTCTTCTGCAGCATTTTTGCTGCGACACGCCACAAGTTTTTCGTATTTGCAAAGTTTTTAATTCTGTCTTGAAAATCCTTCATGTGAAAATATTCCCACTTAAAAAAGATCTTCAGTTTCTAAGGTTCTAAAATTATATTTTCGGTTACTGTATGCTGATATTTTTTGGGCATAACAGCATTTCGAAGACTGACTGTTCCAAATGTCCGGTGATACTAGCTTTCTTCCCATTTCCTAATCATCTTTTGGCGCTTTTCATTCATACTCATTCTAGTGGAGAGGACAGATCATTCCATTTCATATCCTGAGTGAAAAACTACAGTTATTTATGATTTTCTCTTGCGCACTCTGCATAACTCAGTGTCAGTTCATTGCAGTGCTAGGTAAGCACGTTCACGGTATAATGTGAGGCAAAACGTTACGTTCGTTGAAACATCCAGGGGTATAAAAAGATCCTTTCTTAGGGGTAGGGCCCCACACCATCCTGAGCTAAGTTAACGCCTTGTTCTTTTTTCGTCTGTCGTACGAGAGCGTAAGGGCTCAGATTTCTTTCCGCACTTTCGTCACCTGCACCCTCGACTCGCCCGTCGTTGCAGTCGAGAAAAGGAGGCGACGGAGGAGAAGGAGGTGTCTAGCCGAGCAACTACCAAGTAATGGAGTAGAATGCCTAAAATGTAAAAATACTTCTTTGATTATTTATATAAATCCGTCAGGCTGTTTCCGTGGCTACATGTATATATAGGTAGGTATAGTATATATTTAATATTTGTAGAAACATAAGCAGTGACAGAAAAAACGTAGTGGACATTTTACCATCCTTTCAAGAACAGGAAGAAGCATCAAAATTTTCAGTTTTTAATACTTTCTGTGTTATATATACATATATAATTTTTCATTACCATACTGAGAAAGTTTGGATTTATGCGTTTCTTTATTACTGTTCTGATGTGTGTGCACACACATAAATACGGCCATTGAGAAAATCATCATAGGTAATACCACATGTGCTTTGGAAATTGTCGATAAATCACCGACTCGCGGATCGAGGAGGGGCGTTATCCGAGAATTTCCATAGCACGAGTCTTATTTAATAGGACTATTCCACGAATGAAATTATGTTCAACAGAGATCCAAAATGCACCAAATATTGAAAATAACTGAATGTTAAAATCAAAGAGTTTATGTTATATTACATACCCGGTTTATTGGACATTGATATAACGATCGATGTACACCGCGTCCTAAGACAGATGTGACTAGTGACTGTGACTAATGACTAGTTTATGATTAGGGAATAGGGAAAGGAGATTCGTAAAAATCGGATTGAAAAAGGGATATTTGTTTTGAGATACACCGTCCGCGTGGAGCATTTTGTATGTATTGTTAAACACTATTAGTTTTAATTTTTCGAGTGGAATTTAATTTCACGAGTGGAATTGTCATTAATAATATTAGTAAAAACTGTACTACTTATAGTTACATTAATATGGTGACAATCTGAATATCCACCAATGCGAAAGAAGAGTGCTAGTGAAACGCCCGGAAATAGTTTTTCTTTTCTGAAGTTTACTGAACAAAATGTGGATACATTTTTCGAGTTCAGGGGCGAAATGGTTTTCATATATACAAAATTTGATTACGGATATATGTATGTGGAAGACAAAAAATCTTAGCAATATTCTCAATATCGGACTACTTCAACATGCCATTTCAGAAATGTTTGTCTCTGAAATAATCTCATCAGTATGTAAATCATCCTAATAAAAAATATAAAATAGGAAATTCCCCAGATATAGAAAGTAGTACGTCAGTATTTATAAGCCACATGTAATTGTGAACGTCTCCTTCGTCTTCAAACGTAAATGATCTCAATTACAAAATGAAGGAAATATAGTATTAACATGTTTGTGTCATATCTTCCAGAAACCAGTACAAAATAAAACTGAAAGGAAATGCAGAAATTACGAGCTGGGGAGAATACTCTCACCCAAGAAACGGTGTGAGGGAGCTGAGCACAGAGAACAGTCGGATTAGACCGGACCTTAAGATGTCACGGAACAACGCAAAGAGATGGTGAAGCTCTGTCTCTTTGTCCCTGTCTCTGAGAAATCCGCACCTCTACGCCCGCGCCCCCGCCCCGCTAACTCTTTCCTACCCCCCCCCACCCTCGCCCGTGCTTCCCCGCCAACGGTTCCCTTTCACCACCACCCCTCCCGCACCACCATGCCCGCGCCCCTTCGCGCGCGCGTCCCCGCCCGCACTACCTCTCCAGCGCCTCTCAACCAACGTCCCACGGTCCCCGCCACTCCACCCGCTCCATCCTGTTCGCGCGTCCCTTCCGCCAACTCCCCGCAGCGCTTCCCCGCCGCGCCCCACCGCCAACGCCTGTCCCGCGCCTCCTCCCGCGTGTCCCCGCCCAGCACCAGCTCAGCCGTCTGCGGAATTTTTCAGAAGTGACATATTTTCGCTTTACTTCAAAACGAAAGACTGTTTGTCGGAAGTCTTTCTCTCTTCCTGTAAACGAATGCACTGATCGGTCAAGGGGAGCACTGCCATTAAAGAATCGCGGTATTTGCAACCGCATATAAGATACAAAAGTCGAGGATATCTCTAGTTGCTGCGCGTTAATTGGGTAAGGTCAAAGCGCGCAGCGCGGACAAGATATAAATAAATACTGGAAAGTAGTTTCTTCAGAATATAACCTCCTGTGAAATCGATCGGAAGCTGGTGGAGCAGTGAGGGGGCGGCGAGTGTGAGGGGGGCGTGGACGAGCAGAGACGGAGCGGTGGGAGGCGCATCGATCGCAGAGTTGTCACGCAGCGCACGCAACCCCCGCCGCGCCCCACCGTGCCCCAGCTCGCCCTAGCTCGCCGCGCGCCCTCCCGCCCCGCCCCGCCCCCGCCGCCGCCGCCGCCGCCGCCGTCGCCGCCGCGTGGGGCCGCGCCGCGCGAAACGGACGCGGGCGCCGGACGCCGGCAGCGGAGCGGCATGCCCCGACACCCGAACCCGTGCCCGGCCGCCGAGGCGCTCGCAGGCCATGCCACACTCACCACCGCCGCCGCCTCCAACGCCGCTTCGCTGCGCCCTGCACTCGCACTCGCACGGCCCGCGCTCCCCACGGCCACGCCGCCCCACGGCCAAAGCCACAGGCGCCCGCAGCGCCGCCCTCCGCGCGCCGACGTCACTTCTGACGTCACGCGAATGTCCGCCCTCCCCGCGCCGTCCCCGCCGTGCCCCGCCCCGCCCGCCCCGCCCCGCCCCTCCCGCCTCTCCTGCCCCTCCCGCCCCTCCCGCCCCACCCGCCGGCGCGTGCGCCGACACCGCGCGCACGGGGCGAGGGCCGGCGCAGCACCGCCGATGCGACGACTCTCGACAGTGCGGCCGGCGAGTGGCGAGATCTCGATCGCGGGTCGACGGCTCTGCGCGACCACCGGGGCATATTAGCGGCAGCGGAGCTCGGGATTTCGGGCAGAAAGGATACCCTGCAAGCAGCCCGCTCAGCTGAGAGAACATGTAAGTACGCGTGGGGCGCGGCGCCCGGCGGCGGCGCGAGGCGGTGGGCGCGAGGCAGGCAGAAGGCGCGGGCGGACGGCCCTCGCCGTTGGGCCCTGGCCGTTGGCCTCTGGCCGCTGGCCGCGAGTCGCCGACCGCGCTGCGACGGGCAGTCTCGGGCCTCGCCCGCCTCGCCCCGCTACGTCCCGCTCCGCCCCGCTCTGCCCCGCTTCACCCGATCGGCGCCGTCTCGTTCCCTGGGGTCCCCCACAGCCGTCCGCTGGGTCGCTGGGTCTCCGACCGCCGGCCTGAGTTCGGTCGGCTGCGGGGCGGGCGAGGGGCAGCGAACCGAGGCGTTCCCTTGCAAATGGCGGCGTGCGAGACAGAGGGAGCGGCGAGGGCCCAGGGCAGAGGTAAAGGGCATCGCGCTCTGGAGCTGTCCGCCGCCGCCGCCTCCGCTTCCGCCTCAGCCGCCACCGGCGCCGGCGCCCCTGCTACAAACAGCAACACTTTACGACGGGCGTCGTCGTCCGAGGGCGTCTGTGTCCGCCACGTGCGCCTTCGCGAAGCGAATTGCTTCTGCCTCATTGGCGCCGGCGCTCGCACGCGGCGCGATGGCCCATAAAGGCGCCGGCGGCTCTTGCCCTCGGCGGCGGCAATGGCGGCGGCGGAGGGACAGCGCGTCTCCGCCAGCGCCGCTGCCAAGCTCTACTTTGAAGACCTGCGCGCGTTTCTCGACACAGGGTTGTTCGCTGTAATGGCTTCATTTGGGAGAGGAGCGATGCTGGTTCGTCGCAAGTTTTCTATTATCTCTAGTTTCCATCGATTCTCGTACAATCAACGATCGTTATGAGATATTCCAGCGTCATTGGGATGATGTATTCATTCACAATTGACAATTCTTGGCACAGCCCTCAAGGGTCTAGAATCGGAAATTATGGTCAAAAGTCCAGAAAACTCTTCAAGCTTCGTTGCTTCATTAAAGTGTTCTAATTCCTAATTGATCTAAACAGAAAGAATTTCCTTTGCTTTAGAATCAAAATGCATCCAATGCATTCATCTTGTCAAACATTGTATGAGTATCTTTAGCGTCATTCTCCTTCTCAAAGTACTCTTGTACCCTGGAGAAGCGACCCCGATTCTATGGCTGCAAGGTTATTGGACGTCGATGAGGCGTTGGAAGAGGGAGGAGGGCCCGTAAGCATGCCGCAGCGGTCGGTGGCGACGGTTCCCAACGGTGGGCTGATCGTGAGCGGGCGGTGCGCGAGCGTGGGGCGGGTGTTTTGGCAGGGGGGGGCAGGGGGGGGGGGGGGAATTGGGGGCGGCCGCGTGATGCTCGGGATCGATATGCCGCCTCTGAGCTCCCCGTCGATAACGCCGGCCAGAGCGGGCGAGGGCGAGAGCGAGCGAGGACGAGGGCGAGGGTAGGGGGGACGAGGGCGAGGGCGAGGGCGAGAGCGAGCGAGGGCGAGGGCGAGGGCAGGGGCGAGGGCGAGGGGGGCAAGGGAGAGGGCGAGGGCGGGGGGGGACGAGGGCGAGGGCGAGGGCGAGGGCGTGAGGACGCGATGGCCGCGGAACGGGAGCCCGGGCACCGATCCCCGAGCTTGCTCCGTCGGGGGCCCGGCCCGCGCCGCCGCCTTGCGCCGGTTCTCGGCGCCCGCGGCCGCCAGCGTCGCGCCCTGCGCCGAGCCGCGCCGCTCGGAAGGTGGGCCAACGTGCACCATCGATTTCCAAGAAGCGGTGGAGGGCCGGCGCGGGGGCGGGCGCGGGGTGGGCGCGAGAGGGCTCCGCTTCGCTGCGGCCGCCGTTCCCCGTTGCCTTCTTCGCCTCCTCGCTTCCATCGCGAATGCCTCCGCTGCGAGAGCACGCGGTGTGTGTGTGGTGTGTGTGTGTGTGTGGGGGGGTCGTGGGCCGTCAGCCACGGCTTGCCTCGGCCGATGCCATATGGCTGGCCTCTGAAGCTGCGGGGGCGGCCTTGCCCGGCAGCCTCCGACTGCGTGGGTGGCGTGGGGGCGGAGGCCAGATAGGGCGAGACAAAGTGCGCTGGAGTATTGACCACGCACCAGCGGCCGGGAGTCGGTGCGCGAGCGTCGGTGGCGGGGGTGTACAGCAAGGAACAGGAGTAGGGCGAGGGCGTAGGGCCAAAGGAAGGTCGAGGAAGAAAATGGGGCCTTGGGCGAAGATGAAGTTGGCGAAGGCGCGGGCGTTTGCGCGACGATGGGTGAGGGCGAGGGTGGAGGCGGCAGCTGTGAAAGCCGCCTTGTATTCCCGCTCGCGTCCCGTTCACCGCTTTCCTGCTGTTTCCTCGCGTCCTCCCGATTCCACACTCCTCCCCCTCCTCCCGCCCACGTGCGCAACTGCTCTGGGAGCCGAGGAGCTCGCCCGCCAGCACGCCTTTGTGCGCCCACCATTTGTAGAGAAAAAGGAAGACTTCTTGGGATTTCCAGTAACCCCTAACTCTCATCCATCATTGCTGCTTACGTCATTCATTCCATTATCATTATCATCTACTCATTAAGTCCACTGTCTCAGGCGTACGCCTCCGGCGTAAATACGGGGAATCATAATGATAGAATGCCATACTTGCTCATAACGTACACTGCTAAGGCAAGTTTATATAATAACGAATATACTATACATTTCATAGACATATTATTATAAAATTTATATTAAAGCATTTCTAAATCTTGTGATATGTCTCGTTTTTATGCATTATTTACTTTCTAAAATGACCTAATTATTCACAAAAATAAATATTGTAAAGTGCCCCTAGCCCCTATGTTTGTCATCTCGATCGAGTTTCTTATCCAATACCTTGGCCCATTCAACAAAATTCCCTAGTTTATTTGCATACAGATTTTATTACATTTATATATTTTATATATTACGTACATCTTCCATTTCTATATTTTTTCCCACGTCGAATCATATATTTCTATTGTCAATCAAATAATAATAACAAGCAAAACTTGCAAATACGTTGATATTATTTTCAGAAACAATTGACTTAATTATTTGATGTGAATTTAGAATTATATTTTTATTTCCAAAATAAAAAAGTTCCCATTATTTTTTAAATAATTTTCGCCATAACTCTGCAAGATCTTTCTTCGTAATCTGACAAAGAAGTATCATTCTTTCTTCTTTTTTTCATAATCACAAAGATGTGGTAAAGTTTTTTTGTTTGTTTTTAATTGAAAACCGACGGGGAGAATTTGTAATACGAGCGCACACTTTTACATCAAGGGAAAAAACACAGCAATTTTACTGCAAATTATACTCCAAATATCATAAAAAATTTAGACAGCTTTTATAATCGTACATTACGGCATATAAATCCGCTGTACACAAAGCACTAATTTGGATTCTATATTTCGGATAATCTCCAAGCCTTATTACAGGCTGTGTACGAATAAATCTTTGTTTTTTATTTTTTATGAAACTGTATAGAGCACAAGGTTTCTCGGAATCTTATATTACCGTTAAAACATAACCAAAAATTAATATTTTTTTCAATCTGAAGTAACGTAATGATTTTGGGACTGGTCATAATCCATAAATTGGGGCGACATTATTGTAGGACATCTGTTACAGGTGCCCAATTGTATCCTTTTTTATTTAATGCGGAACGGATCCTTTTTTATTTAACGGATTTTGGTTAACGAGAGCAGCTGGTATTTACCATAATGTGCAATTTTGTATTGTCTAAATGTAAAACAAAACAATCGTAGATAATAAATAAGATGATTGACAATGTCACATTGTCAAATATATACATCTGTGAGTAAATAAGCTAGCCACTAACAATGAACTCCGAGCGAGATAAAATTTACAGTTCCAGAAGAAGTTAACAATTTAGTAATTATTATTATAAAACACTATTGTCTTTTATTACCAAGTTTACCAAATTCTGCTATTACTAAGTTTACAAATGCATCGATGTACTTATTATAGTATTATTAAAATATGCAGTCTCATTACCACTGGTCAAATTTCGTTTCACTGAGAAGCCTACAATTCTCTCGTTTGTGAATTCGGGAAACTGGAATGAATGATCTGATTAAAGTGGGGGTCATTGTTCCAGGCAATGGTATGTCATGGGAAATAGTATACAACAATAAAAAATAGATTATTAGACTTACAAATGTTAAGGTGAAATAATGAATTAATTTAAACGAACAATTAGGAAACAAACCAAAATAATTAGGACTCTTAACTTAGAAACATTTCCGAGGGAATTCTAACCATTGAAAGGTGCTAATTGTTTCTATAATGAAGGTAAACTTGCAAATGTATATTTAGTTCTATCAAATATGTGTACTGATCATTTAAATACACTGAATTTAATATACTTAAACCACAAACATGTACAATGTATATAAATGTTTGTTTCGACAGGGCCATAATGGAAAATCTTTGGAATGGAGTCTCCTCTAACTTCCATTTCCAACTGCTACTCTGTGAAGAAAAGAACATTAATATTTGGGACTATTCTCCACAGAAATATAACTGTTTATTAGATTGAGTTTGTATAACGTGTCTTGAACCACGGAGCGTAGCATACTATATGTTTTGAATTTTTCCTTGGCAACATTCTCTAAAACTTGATTAAATTTCGAACTCCATTTTGAATAAAATCACAGAATCCAGTCAGATTATTTTCTACGAAGTTTCTTTATAAGAAACACACAATTTTACTATTAAATCAATGACTGCATCTAGATTTCTTGCAGCAAAAGTCAGTGTGGTTTCCGATAGTGCCTCTGGACAAACGTGGATATCCGTCCTTTAACTTTATCAATGGCGTTTTGCTGTTAAACGTCGTCAATAAACGAAGCTGAAATTCAACGAAAAAACTAATTTTACATAACATTTTCGTCAATTTTTTTTCTTCAATGAGACAAAAATTACTATTTTATGTTTAATACCAAACTGATTCAATCTTAAACTATGCGGATTTGACAGAATTATTTTTACATAATCGGGTCATTTAATTTTGAAAACGTGTTTAAACTTTAAATCTTTTATAAACTTAGTGAGATATGGTGTGTCATCAGAAACATCCCAACCGATCCTAAAAAGCGCCGACATAGAATGGGAAATGAACTGGTTAGTTGGCGCAAATGCTAAGTAACATTTATCATCTCTTTTTTGGAACAGGTTTACAAAAACTCTCTTGATTATTTCAGGACCAACTCCATTAAAAAGGAGTTTTGTGACGAAATCACATTCGTGTTTGAAGTATACTACTTGATCTAAACGGAAGACGCTTCGTAAGTTTTTCATCCCCATTCGCCCTTTTTGCGTAAGAATCACTGAACTGAATTTACTGTCAACAATAATTCATATTACGCAATGCAGCATCAATGAACTGCAATATGTAATGAGTTCTTCAAAATATACTGCGTTTCAGTGTGGATGAAGTTTTAAAAATGTATTATTTTTTTAATACTACAATGTCAGATTTCGATAATTTTTAGTAATCCGTACATAGTATTTTAATACATTGCATTGTAACTAAATATTCTGTAAGAAGATTTTATCTAAATCAACATAAAAATAACAACTAACATTTTTGCTGTAGTAATCCCTCTCCGTCTACATTTTTGAAAATAGTTTCAGAAGAGCGTTGGGTTTCCTGAAAATATCCATTCTAATCTCTATTTTCGAGTCTATAATTGGCGTTAAGAGTTACGGTAACGTTTCATTCGAATTGAGTTTCTCTTTTCTTTAAAGAGAGTGAAGAAAATGAATGAAAAGTGGCCAGTCAACAATTGGAGAAAGGAGTAAATGGAATAAGGATTCATTTCATTTATCTCTTTTTCGGCCTTCTTCTAAATTTTGGCATCTTTTCATTTTTTCTTCCTTTCCTTTTAAATATCCTCCACTCGTTGCCTCAACAATTTGTGAATTTCTAGATAAATGTTCTTCCCCTTCCGCACTGCCCCGAATTTGATATCAAATCACCAGAATTTGCAAACTTATTTTCAAAATCGGTCCTGTTAGTTTACAGCAGTCATGATATTTTAAAAACTATGTAGTACCTCTACACGATACCGCTTTTATATATTGAAGAACTAGATTCCATACGATTAAACTTTCAGGTTATATGTAATTTAAACGTTCCTCTCTCCAAAAATGTACGTTCTGACCATTCGAAATACACGCCTTCGTATTTACTGTTATTCTGTGTTCTTGTCTTCTCTGTTTTGGGTAAAAACAGCAGATTTACGGCTTGGCAGATCACGGTTGGGGTTGTTTTAAAAACACATAGTTAAAAAACAACACATTTTTACGTGTGACGTGTATTACGAGTCAAGATTGAATAATACTTTTATAATATGAGTTACATTTATTTATTGATAAATTAAACCTGTCATTTTGCATTTTATGACTCGTGATTCAGGAGAATACAGTATACTGTATGACAATGAAATTAGAAATTGCTTTCACCAAACAAGTTTTCAAGATATTTTTTGTCCTTCACCACATATTCTTTGAGATGTTTAGCAGTAATTATATAACTGACGTCTCTACTCGTCTGCACCCAATGCGTGGCAGAACTTTTAATAAAAAAGATAGAGTATGGCATGACTACGTATAGAGTATGACATGAAGTTCACCCTCGTTCAGGGTTACCGGTCAGTAGGTCTACAGAAATAAGGTCTAGGTAAATAAAGTCTAATATTTCAAATGTAACGACACTAGGTCTACTCTAAAAGATTTACATAAAAAATGTATATACATCGCGCTAGTCTACATGAAAAAATGTCTAATGCAATTATGTCTACATGCATCAATGTCTATTGTCTAAATGTCTATAGGCAAAGGTGTCCTTATGCAAAAATAAGTATTGCAAATATGTCTACATATAAAATGGATCTACGTATGAAAGTTTGTTAGACTTGTTAGTAATTGTAACTATAAATGCGTGTTTAACTTGAAACATATATTTATAAAATACATGCAATCTTTCATTGTGAAATTTTAAAATGGACAAAATCCTCCCTAATCGTAATGACACCAACGTCTGTACGCGAAATGCCTAACAAATATTTGCATTTTTCATTAAAGTCAAAACTGTTTCATTGTTTCGGGATTTTTTCTCGTGTTCCTAAGTATCTAACGAAACCATAGATATTCGTATCTTTTACTATATATGGCTCACTACATATGGCTGGATGCTGCTAAAATTTCTTTCAATTTTTGCACGCATTGGAAATTAGTAATTGTAATAATTAGTAATAGTAATAGTAATAATATAGTAATAAGTAATAAGTAAAGTAATAATTTTTCGATTTTTCCCGAGTTCAAGTATATCAAACTAAACTACAAACTTCTTAGAATGCGGAGGCTATACAATTGCGCGCATTAAAAATTAGTAATATAGATTATTGCCACTGGAGATAAAAAATTACAGAGGTTTGATAATATTTTTCAGAGGAGCATAGGCAAATTCTCTTCATATATCCGTTCAGAACAGCATATTCGATGACATAACGCTTATGTCTCTTTGATATGAGCAGAAAAATATTCTGGTCATACTGTAACACAGAGCCGGTTGAAGGATTCAGCGTAAAGATAACTGCAAAGATACAATCTTCTTTTACTTATTACTGTGGATTTATGAGTTGTGTTACATTCTTTGACGAAGCAACTTTTCATATCTTGAAACGCGAAGTTGTAACTCGAAGACTAACCCTTTCAATAAGTTACGTTATACTTTCTCATCAATGTTTCAAGAATTCGTATTATCCAGAAAATGAGGTCACAGAAAATTATATGATTTGAATAAATAATTCCCATTCTGAACAATTCCCAGAAATGTGAATGTAGAATGCTTCATTTTATGGTATTGAAACTTGACCCAATTACAGTTTTTCGGGGAAAGGAAAAAACTCGACAACACCAAACTAGGGGGCAGATCCTGTGTAATTTTTAGAAGCAAAGGAGTATGAAAATCTCCAAATATTGTAATGCCTCTGATAAGGATCAGAATGTTGGCTAGACTTTTGAAACGACACCAAAGACATGTATTTCGAAGTCGACAGACTATCCGGTTTGGTTTGTTAATTTCATAAGAAGCGGCTTGCATTTCTTTCTTTCCTAAAATAAAAGAAAGATAATTTTGAAGTTGGATTATTTTCCGCACTCTTTTCCTGTTCTTGCTTGTATCTCACGAAGAGCATTGATGACATTTTAATGCAATGTATTACTGCCAACATGAATTCAATGTTACCCAGACAATCGGGTGTGTTTATGAAAACAAGAGGGAGAGACACAAAGAATATCCCATGAAGAACAAATTGTATCTATTATGAATGAGTTATGAAAAAGCAGGAAATAAGAAGAATGAAGTGTTGACTGAAGTGTCCGCAATTGATATGATGTCATTAGATTCGATTTAGTGTCGCAATTGATATGCCATTAGAAAAGGGTAATAACTGTGGCAGTTATTTATGAAATAACAAGATTACTATTAGTATATTAAAGATATGTCAAAAATTGACTATATCATAAGTAATTGTATAAAATAATTCGAAAATAAAATAATGTATTTTTGCCGCTTTGCATTGCACAAAACCGCGAAGCCCTGCACTTTACAACACCTTAGTGACTGACGTCGTTTATAATTACACAACGGAATTGAAATTAAATTATTTGAATTAACTTCATTGAAAGTTCTAGAATTTACGCCGTTATTTCTGCGGAAAAATGGTGCAAATATATAACTGGAAGTGATAGATTGAACAAATATCATAAGAAGGTGCCTTTTAAGCAATAGAATTGAGGGTTTAGAAGTAGGAAAGAGGAAGAGGATGAAGATGGTATCGGGCGTTAGACACTGTATGAAGAGAATAAGATGGCTACGAAAGAATGAAAAGGCAAAGGATGGTGAGCAATGGAACAAGATCACGTGGAAACCTGCATATAATCAGAACATCTCATAATTATTTCCAATGTATTTTTTTTTATTATTTGGTGTTCGAATTGCTGACCCTACGTTCTGCCCGTATATGTTTTCTTACGTGTTGCTGTTACTTTATTCCAATCTTTTCATTTCCTAGTAAACGAAGTTTATAGAAAGTTATGTAATGCTGGAAAAAATCGATCTCGGTTTTGGAGGGAAATACACAAAGTGTTCGTTTGCTTTTTTGTAAGTCTGGCCTTCACCTTGTCCGTCCATCTGTAAACAACAGTAACGCCTGTAATGTATACAGGATAACAAAAATATCGGCTTGATTAATGTCGCGCCCCTTGGAATTTCAAATGGATATTTTTTATGTTTGGAGGTACTTGACATACTATAACATTTTCGAAACAAAAGAATTGCTTCAATTTGTTTTTTATTTTTTCTCAAACAGAGCAAAATATGCTTATAAAACTGACCCATAGTTTCTTTGAAACCTCTGAATTTTCGAAAATTGCAAAAGTTTTATTTTTTTCGACTCCTCTTCACCAACTGCATTATTCAAGATATTTTTCGTAATGAAATCTCTTCTTCAAAGATAAATCTTTTATTAATGTCATGTACAATTTCTTTGAAAATATGTGTAGTGCAAACGCAATTTTGAATGAAGTTCTTAATTTCAAAAATTGGGAAGAAGGTTTTCTTAAAAAGACTCCACAATTTTTCTTTAATTTTTTTCTCTCCAATAAAACAAAGTTTGATTAATAATATTGCTTGGATATGATGTGCATTAAAAAATTAAAAATATCTAAAATTGCATTGCATCAAAACTTGTTCGAAACTCTCCTACAAATACATTATTGAAGATAGAGATTTATTTATTAAAGCAATCTACTCCTTGATCTTAAATCGATCCATGTGCACCTTTTCAAAATACTAGTAATTTTCGCGTAATTTTTAGTTCTATTGTGACAAAAAAGTTTTGAATCTGCCCAACACCTTCAATACTGACGCTAGAAATGTCTTTCTTGAAGCAGTCTATTCTTCGATATAATTTAGAACTTTAAATCATTTTAAGTGCTTTAAAATTTATTAATATTTTTCGTTAAGTTAAAATTAGTATATCGTATGAGTTTATCCAGTGATGACTGAAGTATTGATGGGGTAGAAAGTTTAATATTTTAATATTAGGTAATCGCGTCGAATGACACACATGGAAACTATGTATTTCTGTAGCACCCCTATTTGTTACTGTCCTGTTGACAAATAAAAATTTCTCCGAATATGTTCCTTTTTAGATTTTTGTTCAAATTATGAGAACATGACTCTGTGGATTTTTTTCTTTTCGAATGTAAGGCGAGTTTCCGTTTCTATCCGGTTTTGCCAGGTGCAATTTTTGCTGTTTGTAAACAGAGAGTTCCGAGATGCGAGACCCGACAAAAGAGGAAATACGACACCTTCACAGGTCAGTCGAACAAAGCCACTATCTGAGGGAGACTTCTAGGAACCAGCAGGCTGCTCTCATCGACCATTTCGTTCTCGTTTTTCTTTCTTTCTTAAAAATTGATTCTGCTACTTCTTTTCATTAAATTTCAAGGTTAATTGGTTAGAACAAGGTTCAACAACAGGTTCAAGGTTATTGTCTTACAATAACAAAAACCGATTCATTTATGCTATTTATTCAATATGCACGCAAAATATTTAAATTCTTTTCTCTTTTGTCTTTTAAATTTTGAGATTATTTTCGTAAAAATTTAATGTTTTTTTTTTCGTTTGTATTTGTATCTAGAAATGTCATTTGAAAATATAATTTGTGATATAATCCTGATCCTGGATAATTGATCCTCATTTTTAGTGTGGCTTTTCCAGGGATTCTCCTTACAAATGCGGAAAAGGTAATTGATTCGTGGAGGGTAAATACATTTTTCCTCTGTCCCAAATGAAACATACTACCTTTTTTATTGGCTATTGAACCACACGTTATGATATTGTTGTCGGCATTATTATTATTATTATTATTATTATTATTATTATTATTATTATTATTATTATACTATTGTTAAAATAATTACCATCGTCAAATGGCGACTGCTGCCGGAGCCGTGCGTAAGGGCGGAAGACGGGAAGCAGCCCAATTCTTCCTTGAATTTGTCCCCTGCTACTTTTAGACCTAGCGGAATACGGATCAATGCCCCCTATCTGAACGTCGCGAAAGCCTTTTGAGAAAGTGTTCGTGATTTCTAGAGTAGCACGCGTAAGTACGCGGAAATCAATGTCAACAAAGTGAAGTCTATGAATGGAAATGATACATACACAGAAACTGTCCGACACAGCGTCGCTCTGTGCGATGCTTTGCAAAGAGATGCAAAGAAGTGCAGAGCGTAGAAAACTATGACTTTTCAATGCGTACTTTTATACATGATGATGAGTATGATGACTGCAAACAATTCACATTGCATCTGACGTTTCGGGAAACGTGATGCTTCAGAAGCATACAAACGAGTCAGTGAGTATTGAATCAGCGCGCGTCAACTACTCAGGTAATTAGTTCCGTAAGTCTAGTACACATTGTATCCCGGAAAGTGGCGGTGGTCGCCCGTTGGAACGTGATATCCGGCGCCGTCCTACACGTTCGATTTTCCTCTCCACATATCTCTTCCAGCGCGGTACTGCCCCAGCATGGGAAATCTCTAAGCTTCTATCCACCATGTGTGATAGTGCAGTGCTTGTAAGAAGGAAGTATGTGTGTAAGGGGAGAGGAAGGAGGCACATTAATAAGGAAAGATCGTGCGCAATCTACGGACCGTGTGATAGGGAACTAGTCTGTCATTCGCCTGTTATTAATCGTAGAAGCCACGAAAACTAATACGCAGAACAGCTGGATGATAGAATTCCCTTTACATAGCGTTTGAATTCGATCTAGCTCGCTAGCTTCATTTAGAGGACAAACTCACCATTCGTCCTAATTATATACAACTACAATCGAATTGATAGTCTCCATCGAAGAGCATTTATATGTGTGTGTGTATATATATATATATATATATATATATATATATATATATATATATTTGTGAAGCTATTTATGTCGTTATTATTGCTGCCACACAAAATGATTATTGCGAAAAGAAATGGTGCGAACATTTGAAAACGATGCCAAATGAGAGATTGCCGACATTAGCTCTTCAATTTATCCCACAAGGAAGGAGAGACGTTGGCAGGCCAAAGACAAAGTGGACATCAGAACAGTTTGAAGCACAATCCTTGACGGTAGAAGAATAATAAAAGGAAAGTGAAATATTGATTTACGTCGCAGAAACTAGTATATTTCGTTATGTGAAAACACGAGGTACGATTTAAATGTCTTTACCAAAAGTTAATAAATTTCATATCAAGTTCCCTACCTTATCAGGAACTAAAGTCGTCTAGTTCCCCATTTTGGAAAAAAGACATTCACGGAACTGCTAATATTCTTTATTGTGGCTGAAATATCAAGATAAAATACATCGCCACATCAAATTACATGATTAAAAGTTACCCAAAACAATTGTAAGATTCAGTGCCATGATGTAAAAATAACTATTTTTTATGAACTAGGGAAAAATAAATATACGAGAAATAAATGAAAAATAAAGTGTAAGAAGTTAGACGTGATACAAGAAACAAAAAATCTTTAAAAGCATATTTTTCCATGCTTATAAGATGGCGGTATTTTATTTTAGACCAACGTAGTCCCTAACTATAAAACTAATGCAGTAGAAAAATGCTTTTCTAAATTTAAACTATATATTTAAGTTTTCATGCAGTTTCTATGCATTTCTATGCACTGTTGCACAAAACATTTCATAAAATATAATTAGTTTTCTGTTGATTTGCTATTGACACTGAAAATCAACGAATAGAAATTCTACATTGTACTACATTGTGCATTGTACGAATTTCAACAAAAACGCTCTCACCGCACCAATAAGCCTTTTCAGAACCGATCTACTCGTAAATATAGATATTCGGCACAGTATTTCAAGTTAAAGGAAACAGAAGCGGCAATGATCAGGTGCATGACTCTTATTCATTATTTGCACAATTTCTCATTATTGGTATCATTGCTTCTATTTGTAGGGCTAGCATGGAACATAGTCCCAGCGAGACACGTCTTCTCCTGCAAATGTTTTGCAGGAAATTATTGTTAGCGAACGCGTCCAAGTGGCAATAATTAATTTCATTACTCTTCCCCCGCCTTTCCTTTATTAAGGAGTGTGTGATTGAGAGCTGCTGATTGACTTGCAGAAAGGCTTCAGGAAAAAGAATTCTTGTTGCCAGAGTGACGCCTCATTCCAAACAATTTTGGCGCTGACGAGCGCCGTGCCCGGAAAGAGTTTTCTTTCCAAGTTTCAGGCTTAGGCCTGAAGAAGGCAGTTTGGCAGTGGAAACCATTGGTCAGCACCACTACCTACGGGTCGACGTCGACCTGAACGGACAACTGAATTTCATTCAACAAAATTCCCTAGTTTATTTGCATACAGATTTTATTACATTTATATATTTTATATATTACGTACATATTCCATTTCTATATTTTTTCACACGTCGACTCATCTAATTTCTATTGTTGATAGAAAAATTAAAATAACAAGCAAATCTTGCAAACACGTTGATATTATTTTCAGAAACAATTGACTTCATTATTTGATGTGATTTTAAAATTATATTTTTATTTCCAAAATAAAAGTTCCCCTTATTTTTTAAATAATTTTCGCCATAACTCTGCAAGATCTTTCTTCGTAATCTGACAAAGAAGTATCATTATTTCCTCTTCTTTTTTTCATAATTACAAAGATGTGGTAAAGTTTTTTGTTGGTTTTTAATTGAATTGACGGGGAGAACTTGTAATGCGAGTTCACACTTTTACATCAAGGGAAAAAACAGCAATGATACTGCAAATTATACTCCAAATATCATAAACAATTCACACAGCTTTTATAATAGTACATTACGGCTAATAAATCCGCTGTACACAAAGCACTAATTTGGATTCCATATTTCGGATAATCTCCAAGCCTTTTTACAGGCTGTGTACCAATAAATCTTTTTTTTATATTTTTTATGAAACTGTATAGAGCACAATCTTCTCTAGAATGCGCGAGTGGGCGTCGCTCTCATTGCGCATGGAAACGAAGTGGGGGAGTGAGCGCTGGGCGCAAAAGAGGAGCGAGGATGCCGATAGGGTCAACGCCACTGTGGGGCCCGCCTGTGTCTGACGTAAGGCCTGAGCGTGGAGTCAGAAGATTATCGCTCATCCCCACAAATTCGAATGAGGACACTGCGTAAAATGTACTTCGTTTATGACAGTCTGCCTGAACGTATCCCGAGAGAATCGTTTATATCGTCCTATTATGAATTACATGATATTATACGGTACATGATTCATTTGACATGCAAAATACATTTTGAAGATAAAGACATCCATACCTTAAACGGGAGTCGAACACATCACGACAGCATAAAGCGATTTCGACCGCAGTCATTTTCATTTGTATCGAAAAGGAAGAAGATATGAAGGAGAAATCCAAAATTAATACTGTAAATGATACTGGTAGTATTGTGTGGGATTTTCTGCGTAGCACAGATTCAAAGATGTTTTACGATAATTCTGGACTCTGAAGATTGGAGCCTGAACGTGACAGCATGCTAAACGAGATAATCTTGTACTGTGAGATTACAAAGTGGAAGGGGAAGGTAGGGTAAAAGAATGTATTTTAAATAGAAATTCCCTATTATGAAATGTGAGGCGTTTGCTGTCGAAGTCAGGTCATTCCATTTGCGGCAACACAGGAGGCGAAAATCTCTCCTCTAGATCCGCTTTGATATGAATAGCATTATTGTTAATTAATTTGGGAATAAGCTGGGTTTGAATTATATACCTTCGAGAAATAATGAATGACCTTCCTGAAGTTGACAAAAATGATGATTTTGGTAAAAACCGAAATTGATTTTGATAGGAACTGACTCAATGCTATTTTTAGTAGTTTACCGAAATATTTCTGATATTCGCAATAAATACACAATAAATACGCATTTATACGCGATAAAATGATAATCTAATATACTGATGTTTTTCTTAAAAACTGACGGTAAACACCTAGAGATAACCGACATTTCTGTAATTCTTGCAAGCCAGAGAGAAAACGAATGGTGCTAATCCCGCACGTATGTTTATCGCCGTTATGTTCTGCAAAATTATGCGAAAAGTACTCAAATATCCGAAAAGTTGTACATGACATTATTTCAAGATTTATCTTTAAAGAACAGATTTCATTAAGGAAATATCTCTATCTTCAAAGTTGTAGTTGTAGGAAGATGCCGAATTTTTTTTTAATTTTAACAATTTTCGAAAAATCGTGGTTTTCATCGAAAATGAGGTCTGCACCATTCTCTTAAACGTCGTTCACACTACTCAACCACAAAATTTAATCATAAACGATGGAGCCATTTTTTTGAAAATTTTGAAAATGTAACAGAGGTTTCATGCAAAGTACTGCCAAAATTGCAATATCGGTTTGAAATTCAAGGGGCGGCGATGTAATCCAGATCGATTAAACAATATCAATTTTGGAATCACCTGAACGGATTAGCCGTTAGCGGACACGGACGGACGGACGGACGGACAGACTTTTTGCTGTCATTCGATTTTTCGATATCAATGATCCAGAAAACATGGAATCTAGCTACACCACGAATTATAGTTTTTTTCTAAATTTAGCCACTGGATTTATCCAATTTTTCGTTACCAGAGTACCCAGTAATAAGAGTTTTCTGCCAAAAATTCGCAGTTTTTCTACTCCGTAACGAGAATGTAAAATATATTCATACAAACCCCCACATTTCCGAAAAACGCATTCGAGACTGGTGCCAGTAGATCCTGAACTCTCTGGAATACGATGTGTCGTAGGCATCGTTGCCAACATTTAGAACGTCACATTGCGACCTTTTCCAGGGCGAAATTCTAAGTTACACTTCACACCGAGAAATTCTAAGATCTTCATTTGGAATTTGTGAGATAAGGATTATCACTAGTTTACACCGACCCTTTCAATTAAGAAACGCAGGGAAAACGTTTCACGAATCTTGTTTCAACTTTCATAAAATTATGTTTAACTAGTCATTTTACATGGTAAATGTGAAAATCAAATGAATATTTGTTGGTTACAAGTTTTCTTTCACAGAAACTTCACGTACTTTTTTCTAATATACATTTATAAAAATGTTATGACTTTGTTCATGTGAGCATGTAATAGGTTACTGTAAATAAATACACTAAGAATATAGAACAAATAAGCCCGCTGACAGGAATGGTTTCTTGAAGACATAGTTTCCCCTAGACATTCCTTTTCAGTCAAAATAAAACTCGCTGAAGATTAACAGATACCGTAAAATATACGTTACAAATATTTAGAGCATCGTTACAAAACTTTACGACGTGTATATGTTGACGATGATTACTTTTCGCCAAAAAACATGTAGTGGGAAATTTCATGTAAAAAAGATGCAGATTTGTAGGCAACTCATCGTCGACTGCTGTTTCATGGGTACACGGAATTTCTTCTGCATTCGAACGTAAACTGCCAAACACTAATGCCTACCAATGTGTTGCCTGCCAATCATATGTGTTGTGTAATTTCGTTATACGAGATTCCTCACCACGTGTTCATTGGAAAGAGGTATCATATTCCATCATTCTACAAGACCTAGAAGTTTGTTTTGAACATTTATTCTGTGACATTCTGATCATGAAATTGTCTCTATTAGATGCTGAATATATGAAATACGATAAATCTTAAGACCCATTTCAAAGTACCAAAGCAATTTAAACGCTCTCTATCATTTTCAGAAATCACTATATTAACCATTGACAATTCGCAAAAATATTAGGAGTACAGTGGTATCGTGACCTTCTTTTAGAAAATATCTTAATGTATTTATCTTTATGTATTTAACTAAAGTAATGCCAATAACTATTGAATAAGAATCGATTATTTTTAAGTGCTGAAAACGCATTCGCTAAAATTGTCAAATATTGAACTTCTTTACTGTGAATAGTTAGTTTTACATTTTAGATTGTAGCAAAGAACAGTCACAATCTTAAGCTAAGACCCTGGTTTTAGTTAATACTATATTATAAAATTTGCTTTTCTCCAGAAATTTGCACAAGCACTCTAGAATTCTTAATCACGTTCAATGAGGATGTTAGCCTGCTAAAGCAATAACGAGGAACTGTGTGGTCCATTCTCTCCCCGGGCACCTCCCTCGCTTATGCTAAAATGCATCAAAATGTTTCGCTCGCCCTCCCGCACCATCGTTAGAAAAATCTTAATCCAAACAAACCGAGGATAGATTTGTTCGCGCTGTGCTTCTGGTTCGTTATCTATCTATCTATCTATCTATCTATCTATATATATATATATATATATATATATATATATATATATATATATATCCCTCATCTATCTATAGATCTATTTATCTATCAGGAAGTTGTTTGATTCCCCCCATGTCCGATGCAAATGACGTGTAATAACTGAGCGCACAGCTTCACGTTCAGACGTTCTGAAACGAACCGACGAGTGCCTTCTCAGCAGAGGTATTACGAACAGCCCATGCGTTTAACGTTGTGACTACAAATTCGTTCGTTTGCTGGACGGACATATCCGCTGGTAACTCGTCGTCTTATCACCCAACATCACACGTTCACAATAGAATGGATCCTTATTTCGAATGCGTTATTGGTCTCGTCTCTTGATTAATTTTTTGGACGATAACATCAATAGAAGTTCCCAAACAGAACTCTGTAGTTTCAAAACCCCACAGAAGCACACTTACTGCTTACCAATGCAAAATATCCGAGCGCAAGGAATTTGTTCCCATCAGCATTTTTCTTCCAAGGAACGCACGTTAGGGATGCCTATATCTTGGCAACGGTGGAATTCTGTCGAGCGGACACCGAACACTCGCGTTGTCTGGCTATACAGAAATGGTCCCCTTAAGGGGATTTTGAGTGAATGTAATAGAAATCATCCTTACGTATCTTATTTAGCGGAGAATCATCTTGTAAAACCTGTCTCCTCATTATATTTAACTGGGTTGTATTGAACCCTTAATTTACTATGAATTTTGTTTACATAAACGAAATCGTGCAGAGATATAGAATTTGGGTCATGTAAACGGGTCCGCGGAGACCCACTTTTCAGTTTTGTAATTTGTAATATTCACTCTTACTTTATGAAACTAGAAATGCAAAAGTATCTTTTAATAACTTCTGTCACAGATTGTAAAAGAAAGTCGTGGAATTAAATATGTTTTATCTTTTTAAAGCACTCTACTTTTCATTTTCTACAAATCTTCGTAGGTAGAAAACAATCTTTACAGAAAGTGAAAATAATTTTCAGTTATTGAAAATAATCGTTTCAAAATACTGGAGGTTCAAAGTAATCACTGGAACTAACAACATCGCTGAACTCGAAGGGGAACTAGTGAAATGAGTTTTCACCCCTGTATTAAAAAACAGGTGCTAGATGGATTTGAAACAACCCTTCTTAAAGTCTCTGACCGATTTAGCAATATTGGGAACTCGTGCCACCGATAACTAGAAGTTGTACACAAAGAATCTTATATTTCTCCATTTTTGATATTATTTTTTGACGAGAAGAAACTTTATGTATTAATATCATGTATATGAATGGAAAAGGGGCTCTCAATTAAGAAAAGAGACACAAGCCTTTTTTATGTTTAGAAGTACATTTAATCAATGAATTTGATACGCCGTCCAAATAAGTTGTACGACGCCTAATATTTGAGTATGAACAACGTACAGTCCTAATTACAACAGAACATTTCTATTAACAAATATGCTTTTTAATATTACATACACACGATTTCCTATACATCTTTTATGACTATGAAGAAAGAAGAGATTCTAAAGATTGCTCTGCTCAAATGTGAAAATCACTTTGCTTCTGAACTCATCACGCATTATCGATAATAAATTACCGGCTTTTGCGTCATTCCTCCCAACCGTCGTATATCCAGTGCCACGGTCTGAATGGGGCCTTCGTAGCTGAAGAGTCAAAGAATGCTGTGTTCCTCTCGGCTCACCACGTTGGTGGCTTGGAGTAAGGCCACTCATAACGAAGAAGTAGACTTCGTGGAGAGAGTTTGTAAACGGTCTGAATAGTACGGATACTGCGCTTGCTGGTAAGTAAAATTTATAGTTTCGACGGACCCTCTTTTCCAAGATCAATCTCCGGAAAGAAAACAGTGCACTCACCGAACAGTTTCAACTGTGAACCAACGGACAACGAACGGATCCAGGAAGGTGCTTTACGTTCAAATAACTAGCATCTCACTGAAAAAATACAAAACACATCACGGATTCTAAGATCTGTGGATCTGTACTTATTTAACTTCCATTTATGAGCTGTTCCTGGAACGAATTTAATACTAATTTTCACAAATAGTTACTTCCGGAAAATCGTAGAACAAGCCACAGACATTTGACACATCTTTAACTCTCTGCTGGTGAAAAACAACGTGGCCATGCCAATGCAAGACTTTATGTGCATTTTACGAGGGTAAGTTAGTAAGTATCTGCACTTTCGTTCTAATCACCTGGAAGTTTTCACAGGTTTGTGCACTGACGAGCCTTAAAATGACATCATTTACTTAGCTTATGGTTCAGAGTCATCATCGAATGTTCGCTTCTGTTGTTGCAACGTAAAAACGACAGCACTACAGAAGACTTTCAACATTGTATTGCAATATTTTTCTTTGGCAAAAGGTTTACTAGTGAATTCAACTATTTAAAAGCATCAAATAAACATACAGGATGAGAAAAAAGCAAGATTCCAGCCTCACACTCTTTAATTCCAATATTGAACATGTCCGTGCCCTGGTTCTGAACAACCGATGAATGACTATTAATGAAGAGGCAAATCATACGCACGTTAGTCAAGTTCTGCATATGAGAACGTCGCAATGGATTGTCGAAAGACATTCTTTTGTTGCAAGACAACACGCATCCACATACCACCTCCCAAGCTCTTCAAAATTTGTATTTCCAGATGTCGGAGCATCCCGGATACAAGTTTGATCTTGTCGTCTCTAATTACCTCCAGTTGGTCCACAGAAGGAGAAGGATTGAGGCTTTGAGAGGACGAAGATTTGCCTCCGACCTGCAGGTGAGGAAGCAGTACGTGGTTTGCTCCTCAATCGAAAATGTTTTGTTTTTCTTTTTTCTTTTTGAGTGTGTCTGGAAGCTACTGCTGTGATGAATCCAGTACATTGAAAATTATGGTCCCTGGGCTGAAAATGTTTTCATTATAAATAATGTCCTGTTGCTATAATCAATTATAAATATTGAGTGCAGATGCTTGTTAACTTATGTATGGCTGTTTTAGCAAATGTCTGGTATGTTTCGGCTAAAGGCTTACATATGGCTAATGTTAGTAATAGCTGGATAATTTGCGTTGCACATTGTGGTCAGTGTGGATAAATCTGTATAAATCACTATGAACGGATCATTTTAGCTCACATTAGATCATCTAGCTCACATTAGTAGTATGAGCCTGGCACTGACTGCGTGTTTGGCTTTTGTGTGTTTAGAAGAAGTATTTGGCATAAACAGCCTTCGAAATAATGCGTTGAACAGACGACGTTGTTTTAATAAATCTCGAAGGCCAGAACCTCGTCAACTCGGAAATGCAAACGTCAATAGAGGTACTTAAGTAAGTTAGGTTTGGTGGTATCCGGTAAATAGAAATGAAAGAATGACACAGCGAAACTCACAACTACACATCTTGGATCTCACTAGCTTAAGAAATTCCTGACAAGCAGTTTAATCTCTGCTGATACATTTTACGCTGTTCCGACGTTTGCATAATGTGAAAATTAACTGGCTAACTCGGGAATTCGCATGATTCGGACGTTAGTCGTATTATGCTAAGGAAAGATAACAGTTTCGCCGAATTTATAAGATACCAGTGACACATAATGCCTTAGTTTTACTACTGCTGGATACGATATTATCCCCCTCCCAGATGCGTATCAAACAGATTTAAGACGTAAAAAATTGATTTTTATAGATTATGCTGTTACGTATTGTAGCAGGTGCACAAGCGACCTGCAATACACATTGCGCTGCAACATACGTTTCCATTGTCCATAAAAATTCAGTTTTCCCTGGGCTTTTCAAGCTCTGTTTTCGTATCCTCAAGAACAAGTTAAGTTACTTCATCCGTAAAGTACGAAATGAAAAGTATTACTTTTGGGAGGTTGACCTTTTCTCGGAACTGCCACTCAGTAGCCAGAATGATCAAAAAGAATATAAGGACGAAATTTACGAAAATTTAAACTATTTGATATTCTATTTAATATGATCATAGTTATCTAAGATAAGCGATTAGCAATATTAGTATATAATCCCTCCTTCAGTACCAACCTATGTGATGCAGCATATAGGTTAGAGCCAGGCCATTCGAGGTTGAGTAGCAGTTTAAAACTATTTTCACTTTTGAAACAATGTTGCGGATTGTTCGTACGGGTCCGGTGTCTAAATATTATCGTTATTATATATAAATAAACGCAGTGATACTGCGTTAATTAATTTTCAGTACTAATGAACCAAAATGCCCGAAAGTTGTGAGTAAATGAATTCCCGGTAGTCGGAGAGCGAAGAACTCGCGAAGCGTTGCGAAGGCGGAGTTCGAGCGGGTGCTGCTGCGTTGGCCCGCGGCCTGGTTTTTGGCTGTGCGCCGCGCGGGCGGGGCGGTGGTGGGGGCGGTGGTGGGGCGGGGCCCGTCCAGGCCTTGGGGCAGCGCCCGGTGGCGGTGCAGCGGCGGCCGCGCTCGATGGCAGAGCGCGCCGCCCCCGCGGCTCCGCATCGATCCGCGCGCCGCCCTCTTGCGCAACGCCCCACCCCGCTCTGCCCCGCCCCTCCGCCCGCCCTGCCCCTGCCAGCCTTTCTACCCTGTTTTACGCTCCTGTCACGCCATGCGACGCCGCGCCAAGCCAAGCTCCGCCAAACCCTGCCGTAGCGACCCCGCAATGGTCGCCCTTTCGCCGCTTCCTCGCCGCTCCACCGATGACCCCTTGCATATGGGCCGGGGCTGGCCGGGGCCGGCCGGGGCGAGCCGGAAGCGGGCCGGGGCGGCCGGCCGGGGCAGGTCGGCCGGGGCGGCCGGCCGGGGCGGGCCGGCCGGGGGCGGGCCGGGGGCGGGCCGCGGGCGAGCCGGGGGCGGGGCGGTTGGTTGGTGATTCCGGGCGCGCAACACCTTAGATCATTAGTCCCGTAAGTGTGGTACATGTTTTTTCCTCGGGAAATGGCGGTGATCTTCCCCCGCTGAATGGCGAGATCCGGCGCCGACCTACCGTCGGCTAGTGGAGTTTCCCCCTTATCAGGACTCTCCCACCTGCCGGGCACTGTCCCAGCCGGGAAAAGCTCTAAGCTCCCGACCGTTCTCCCGGGATATGTGGTAGTGTAGTGCATGTTAGTGTAAGTGTGTGTGTAGGACAAGGAATGGGAAGGACAGATCGCGCGCGGTCCGTGGCCCGTTTGTTAGGGTACTGCTCCGGCATTCGCCTGGTGTTGATCGGAGAAACCACGGAAAACTACCGATCAGAGCAGCCGGCCGCTAGAATTCTCTCCAGCAGCGACTATTCGACCTAGCTGAAAAGCTAGTGTCGAAAATCCTGCCCCGGGCAGCGACTGAAGACCTCCCGGTCAGAGGCGCTGCAGTGATATCAGTTGATGCACTGAGCCACCGCTCCCGGTGGGCAGGTCGGGCAGTTCGGGGCGGGTCAGGTGTGGGGCGGGGGCGGGGACGGGGGCGGGCTGGGGGCCACCTCGTGTGGAGAAGGCTCGTTCCCGACATTCGATTTCTTTGTGATATATGGACTTCTTTATATCACGTTCAGAAGTATTTGCATTAATGTCGTCTCCACAGAAATGTCTCTTCTGTCATTTACTTCCAACTGGCAATTGTTGTTGAAATCATTGATAGCTGATATCATTTTTACACTTTCATTTTTGGACACAGGAAGCTTTTCGGATGTTGCAGGCACAACTACAAACCTTTTGTAGGAAACCGGCTGTACTGAGAAAGTATGAGTGAGTGATAAAGAACTGTAGATTGGAAAATCATAAGGGGATAAGTAACGAAATAATTATATTGAAGTAAAGAGAAAAATTTTGAGAGAAGCCGTTGATGAACATATCGCCATTTCTATTTAGTGAGTCGTCTTTGAGTTATTTGGAGGTATAGTAGAATATACATCGAGTCGAATGCCGGAGTAATACTCTAAAAATGGGCCACGGACCGCGTGCTATCTTTCCTTTCATTTAGCGTGCTTGTCCTATCATCGCCCCTTACTAACACGCATTATTCTACCATACATGTCGGGAACTTAGAGCTAGTCCCGACTAGGGTGGTGCCCTTCTGGTGGGAGATACCTTGTAGTGGAAGTCCCCACATGTCGACGTGTATAGGTCGGCGCCGTACATCGATATCAAGCGAACGAGATCACCGCCCTTCTTGCGATAAAAAGCATGCACTTCATTTACGAACTAATTATCTTAGCGATTGACGTGCCCGGAAACTAGTAAATCAATAAGGAGTTAATGAACTTTTCTGCCACTGAATTAACTGAAAAAATAATTTTTATTTTATGTTATTTAATATGACACATTAACAGCTTAAGAATCCATCGACCGGGAGAGATGGCTCATGGCATAAAATTAGCTTAGAGCTTGCCCTGTCTGGGACGGTGCCCCGATGGTGGGAGATACCTGGTTAGGGAAACCCCTCTAGCCGACGGTAGGTCGACGCAGGATATCCCTGTTAAGCGGGCGATGGCCGCCGCCACCTTCCGTGCAAAAACGCGCCCTACACGTACGGGACTAATAACCATAGTAGTTGACATGCCCGGAATCACTAACATCCAAACAACCAACAATCCTTACTTTCATAACATTACAGCATTAGTTGACGACTATTTGATTTGAAAAATACCTTGAAAAAACATTGATTTTTAAAATGAAAAACAAATACATTTTCAGTAAATCTCTTCAGACTGTGGGATTGGTGGAAACGAAACAATTAATAAACAGCCAAAAGAAAAACAAATAATATGGACACAAATGTAAATTACAGGATTACTGTAAGCACTGAATGTTTAGCACAGATAAGAAAAGAAGCTCATTGTTCCTATGTAAATTTAGTATTCGCAATAACTTTCGCGGAATGCTCTTGATTTCTTCCTTATCCTGACAAGACAGTACAAATATTGCCTGCAAGTTTTCAACGGAAACCTCATTTTCGAAACGATTTCCATTCACGTAACTGCACAACAGTGAGCGGGCAGGGATACTTTTCTAAACGTCTAGAAAGACAACTTCATTGATACCTGTTGCGACATCATACACACGTGCAGTAACGCCATCTAGGGATCCCAGATTTCAGAAAACGTGCACAGAATACACGTGTACCCATAGCCCGTCAGTTTTTAACTGTTTTTGACGTTCAAAAAAGAAATGAATGTCTACTTACACTTCACTGACTCAATCCTCAGAATTTTGTATACCTTTGAAACAAGTGAATTTTGGAATCCTTTGGACAAATTTTCAAAATTTCGTAACTCACCTCTAATTAGAACAAAAAATGAAAACCACCCCTATTTCATAATATTCTAAAATTCTCACGACATACTTTTCGGCCCATTTTCGACTAAATAGATACCAAAATGTTTTGTTTGTTTTCTGCCACACAAGCCCGAATTTAAGATCTCAAAAATGGAGATAGTACAGCTAGACCCTCCACTTAATGAAAACTAAAAAATGTTTATACCATCAAAAGAAAACCATTCTGGATTATGTAAAGACACTTATCAAAATTTCAACTTTTAGCCTCAACACACCTTTTTTACCCTAACACTACGAAATTATGCCCTTGATAATAGATGGGATTCATGGAAGCAAAAGTCAGGTTTTACGATCCCATTGATAAAAAGCAGATTTTTTATTATTCAATTTGATAGACATGCTTTTTGGTATAATTAGTACAACGTTTCGACGATAGTTCTTGGTCTTTTTCAAGAACTGGAAAAACATTTAACAATAATGAAGGATTGTATATAACATGTTACACAATTTAGGTATTATTTTTCGAAAGGGTTGAAGCTTACCTAGATGAATTATTTAAAAATTGACTCATTGAGAGATCAAAGTCAAATTTAAAAGCTTTCAAATATACTTTTGTTTTTTTGTGTTTGTATATCTTAATTAGCGGAGTTGTGGGAGTGTGGGCTACAAAATGTTGTTGGTGTCTTTCATTATTACAAAATTATGACTCAAACTTTAAACATGTGAGTGTGCTAACTTAACCGCCTTTATTTTTGACATTTTAATTTCTGGGCGCAAGAATTTTTCAGTTTTGTGGAAGCGGGGTTTCTAACATTAGCGACGTAGCATTTAGGAATGAAGACTGGAGAACAGTCGGTTACACACACAAACACATACACCTACCAACTGCTCTTTCTGCAAATCTTCCAGAAAGAAAAATAGCTCCCAGCTCTATTGCACGCCATAAAGTCAAGAAAGGGCTGAGCAGTTGAAGCTCCGACTTTCTCCTCCTTCCAGAGTGGACCAGAAAAAACTTGCATGCAAGTTGGCAAACTGTTAATTGGTATTTTGAGAAATTATCCTATAGACTACTGACAAAGTATCTATTTCGTTTATTCTACTTACTTGATGTGAACGAAAATGATGGGGGTTCTGTAATCAAGCTGTTTTATTTTATCTAAAACTCTGTTTAAACATGTTCTCGTGAAATAATATAATGTATTGACATATTCCTAAATCTGTTCTTGTTATTAATTATTATTATTATTATTATTATTATTATTATTATTATTATTATTATTAAACAGGTAGACACTAGCTAGATAGCAAATTCAGCCGCTCTCTGGAAAAATATTCCAGCGGACGTATGCTCTGATCGATAGTTTCTCGTGGTTTCCCCGATCAATATCAGTCGAATGCCGGACCAACACCTCAAGAAACGGGCCATGGACCGCACGCTATCTTTCTTTATAAATGCTTGGCACCGCCTCTCTTCCTACACACACATACTAAGTAGTAATGCACTATACTACCACATGTGTCGAAAGACCAGTTGGGTGCTAGGAGCTCGTCTCGACTGAGGTGGTGTCCTACTAGCGGAGATACCTGAAGAGGGAAAATCCCGCCAGTCGACGTGTAGAACGGCGATGGATCTCACAATCCAGAGGCGGAGGTACACCACCACCGTCCGAAACTGCACTTCACTAATAACCATCCCTTTGACGCGCCCGGAAAAGCAAAATGATAAATCAAAATATAGTGCAAATAATTTATATCCATTCCTAACAACACTGACTTAATTTCACAAAAACACTGGCCTGTTGCCGAGAAATTCGGTAATCTAGTCGTTACGAGTTCTACAACCTTTATACATAAATTTAAATTAAATAGAGCATTCAAATCATATTGTTCAATAAAACGAGGTTCACTACGTTCCGGGACGAAGACTGAGCTTTTATATTCCGGATCAGCAATGCTTTGTATAAAGTCTTTTTTCATTTAAGTATTCAAAATTATTGCGTTGGCATCGGGGGGCACTGGTTTCCTGAGTGATAGACAGTTTGCTCCATACACGTGTCCAGATTAACCTCAATAAAAGACACCGCTATCGTTAAGATAACACAGCTAATCAAAACTACTTAAACAAGCCTATTTGTAATATATAGTATTTAATTGGAAGACTGGTAGACTGCAAAAGATGGACTCCAATTTCAGTTTTGCTATACCAGGACAAATGTCCAGTTGTAGACGATGATTGTGACTAATATGATTTTGATGGTACTGATAAACTGATTCTATTGATTAAGGCATTCTATTTCCAAGTTGGGAAGTATTTGATTTTTGTAAAAGAGACCATTTCAACCACGACGTTCTGCACCTGCGAGGCGAAGCCCTGCGTGCCTAAGGAAGCTTCCAGAGTATCGACCACAAGAAAACCTATTATTCGCTGGGACCTCGCATGACTCATTCCCCACAATCAAATTAACACTATGTCATACAAATAGGGATTTCAAGCGTTTGGTTTTTTACATGATATCAACACGAGAACGTAGCGGTAACATGATAGCATTGACGTATCGGTGACAATTTGTACTCGTATATTCTACCTAAGAAATAACCTCAAGGAAAACCAGATATTTTTAAATTATTAATGCATTGAATAATTCTTAAATGGTTGATATTGAACCATATGCGGTATTGTTACTAAACATTTCAGTATATTTATCACTGAAATTACAAACTTGCACGCATAATTTTATAATTTAACTCCTAACGCGTTCTTGTTGTACAAAGTAACACAGTAGGAAAATATAACATTATCATGGGTGATGTTGATAGAATGGACGAAAATTTGAAGTGCTATAGAATTGAAATCAGATCGAAAAGTAGTGATGGCGCCCTGTATTTACGTTCTGCATTGATACTGCTACTTACAATGGCTGGCAGCTATTTAGAAAGACAGAGCAAGGTCAAAAAATGGATCACTTATCTTTCAGTTCTATTGTTCTAAATTATCTTCAAAAGTATAAAAGTTTACCCTCATTAGGTGAAGGCCTAAAACTATCAATTTTTTAGCATATTTCGCATATTAACTCCTGTGGGATTGGATAGTACAAGACACTGGATTTCAACAACCACAAAGCAAGGAAGCTGAGCAACGTGTAAATAGAACACAAACAATCAATTTCAAAAATGTAACACAAAATTGCATGAAAACTATTTCATACTCCATATTAATTTTTTTTCTAATTTTGATATACAATATAACCCAATTGTGGTATTTTTTAAAGTTTAAATAAAGAAAAAATATTATAGATGGGAAATACTTGTTGAAAAACTCTGGACCCGTTCGTGCCTGGTGTTTAATATTGGAACAGTTCATATTTTGAAAAAGATAACAGAAAAAAGTAGAATTTTCATTTACAACATAACTATATATCACTTATATCACAATTTATTTGTTAAAAATATAATAATGTAAAAAAATAAACTCGGGCATAAACGGGCCTGCCAGATTTTTGTCTATAAAGATTATTTTTTGCCATTTGAAGAGTTAACCCCTGTATACTTAGATATCAAAAAGGAGGATAACTCATGTTGATATATGTAGTAACTTACTTCCTCTAACACGTGTAGTCAGAGTACATGTTTTATGGGTCGGAAGTTTTGGTTTCCAATAAAACGTCCGTATGTCCGTCCATCCATGGGAAACGATAGCGACTAAAATGTTCAGATGATTCTCTCTATAATTGAACTCTCAGACTGATTTGGCCGAATTCAAGGCCCTGCGAATTTGAAAAAAATATTTTGATTTTTGAATGTACTTTACACTTAAACCCTGAACATTTAAAAAACGTTCTTAAAAATGGTACCGTATTTTGTATTAATTAATTTTCCTCGTATAGAGCAAAGTACGCTTAAAAATGCGCATATCAAATTTTAGTTGAAATCTTTGAATTTTCGAAAATTGCTCATTCTCTTTTCTTTCTGTGTCTTCATAGAACTACAATATTGACGATAGAGATTTTTCGTAATAAAATATATTTTTCAAAGTAATATCTTTTAATAAGGTCATGAATAATTGTTCGAAAATATGAGTAGTTTTAGCGTAATTTTGCTGAAATAAATGCAATTAAAGATATTTTCTCAAATAAAGAGTGAGACTGTAGGTGGTAGCCACTCAGGTTCTTGCATCGGCCCCGTAACTTTCACAAGCGAAACTTTATGTCATGTGCTTTACAACCTACGGAGGGTCCCAAAAAAATCCCAAGTTTCTGTAAAAGTAAAAGTGGTCACAGTTAAGAACATTTTCATCACGTTTTCTCATTTCATTCAGATTCCTCAAAATTCTTGGGTTAGAGGACTAAAATTATTACATAAAACTCAATGGACAATTAGCGCACTTCTTTGTGAATGTGTCCTTGCCTACAAATGGAGAATTTGCAATTTGTTCTGTTTTTATTTTTTTAAAATATCGATTGTGTTTCTACACCAGCCGCTTAAACACTACAAAAGTTTAGTAGTGGTCAGATACTTGCTCAGTAATGGCCAATCGATATACTACCCTTGAATGTGTTTAAAACCGATACGCAGCAGACATAAAAGGTTTCTAAATTTTTTAACAACCGAAAATGTTTAATTTTCTAAACAATTATTATTCACTTAATTTTTAAAGGTTTATGATTTTATCTTTGCAGATTAAACCTATAACTATAACAACTCGTCTATTGTAATTTTAAATTCTCTTTAGCGTGAATCTTGAAAGAGTTGGATAAGGTTACTTAAGGTTAATGTTGCAATAAAAACAAGATGCATTTTTTTTTATTAAAAGGAGCTAAACGATTGATCGAATCAACTTACAGACTGATTTTTAAATGCTTCGTTTTGAAACTACAAAAACTGCGGTAGATGGCAATGTGAGGCTGATCTGCAAGATCTAACGGTGTTAAATTTTTTGGCATTAATTTCTGTGAAAAGCAATTGAAAAATGATTCATTTTATGTTATTTGTTTACTCCACACTCGCACGGAAATAGTAATTGGCACATCTTGACTTGCTGTTTTAGAACTTTAAAAGTTATAAAGTTTTGAAGTCAATTCCAAGAATAATAAAAACCATAAGGTAGCCAAATAAATGTAGTTTTCATTGATACAATCAAAGTTGAGTAAATAAATTAGAAACTTCCAACAGTTGCCAACCAACTCCAGTCTTCCCTACGCCAGAAAAATGCGGTAAAAGTAAATAATTAATCAATCGACTGCACTTGAATTTGCATTTTCTTATTCAATATTGATTTTTATTTGAATTTTACACGTTACACAATGTCTGATGCAAGGTACAACAATGCGATTACAATTCGATTTTTATTTCAATTTTACCTCGTTATAAATTGTGTAGTCCGAAGTACTAGATATCTAAGACAAAGGTACAACACCTCCGTATCTTGTACAACACCCATGTACCCAAGCAACATGAATGTTGTACTTTGGTCCAAAGGTAAACTTTCTTCCTTATTAAAAATACATAAAGACGTAATACACAATCATTCAATGTGCTATATATATATATATATATATATATATATATATATATATATATATATATATATATACACACACACACACACACACACACATATAGCACATAAATATCTAAAGTGTCACTCAACGTCATTCTTAATGTTTAAAATTTTCACGGTGCAAATTTGAGAAAATATTCACATCTATTAAGTAGAAACATACTGCCCGTATACACATGAATATTTAATGGAATAAATGGAAATTTTTTTCAAAATTTAAATAGTATATGACTTAGTGCAGGGATCACAGCATTTTGAAAATGTGCACACAATTCACTTTTCCCCTCAGCACGTCATACGCACTTTTTAACTGTTTTTTTACGTAAAATAAATAAATAAATAAATAAATAAATAAGAATGCCAGACTCACAGCTCTGTAGCCAATACTGTTAAAATTGCTTCGAATAGTTTTTGTGGGCTAATTTCTAATATAATATAATACGTTGCTTCATTTGTTGCTTTATAAAGTATAAAGATATGTATTTCTACAAATTTGTAGCAGACCATCGCTATCGAACGAGCTTTCCAGAGCCCCACTCTAAATTCGGTCAATAGCGTTCCATGATTTTTTTAAGTAATGAGTGTATATTTCCGATCGTTCGACCTTCGTAAGTAAAGTAAACGGACTAGCATATTGATTCTTGGCGTTACCGGTATAATAAATTGTCTTCAATGCACATAAAGGGAAAATCCTTTTCTAGATAATTCTTTACATAAATAAACGACGAAGTACTAAACAATTGTTATACTTTTTTAAATTCAAAGTTCTGTTAGGTCGGTTGGTTTTCTGCTGCAGAAGTACTGAACTGATTTAACGTAATTTGAAATCCATGCCAATACAATGCCAATTGCTTGCGTAAACATGTTCATTCAGCCTCAATATTCGCATACAATTCGTGACCATCACTCCTTAATTTTAGATACCTTGTTCAAAAATTTTTAATATATTCATTTTACAGAATAGGATATTTCGTTCACTAATTCACTGAAAGATTTCAGTCTTAAATAAAGTATAGTTAATAAATATATTTAATTTTTATCTCCTTCATTCTTGTAAATACTATTTAATTTTTGCGTCACTTTTCCTTTCCCACCTTACTCTACTTACGTAGTAAAGTACTGTATAATAGGGAAATCGGGCGGGAGGAATATCTTATGTTTTTCGACAGAAAATCGTTTGTGGAGACCTGGTATCGAACAAGTTGATAAATCTTGTTCTTTTCGTATGTAGTAATTACTTTCTCTAATAATTTGTGTTGTCAGAATCCACGTTTTGTGGATCCTTGATAACGAAAAATTGGTTGACAGCAAAACATCTGTCTGTCTGTCCGTGTCTTGTCTCTGGGTCTGTCCGTTCATCTGTGGTCAACACTAGCGCATAAACCGTTCGAACAATTATCTCCAAAATTGATCATTCCCGATCGATCTGGCCAAATTCTAGACCCTACAAGTTTGAAACGGATATATTTGATTTTGGGGAGTACTATTCACGAAGTCTCAACATCTTCAAAAAATTTTCAAATATGGTTCCAATTTGCTTTGATTTAACGTTTTCCTAGGATAGCACAAAGAACGATTTTTGTCAAACCGTACTTACTTGACGGTGGGAACATATTTACATTCAATGATATAGATAGACAGAGATAAATTCATTCTACAAATAGTTACAAAAACTGGTGGCAGAATTTGATATAAATAATAATATATAATAATAATAATAATAATAATACAATGATAAAATACAATAACAATAATACAATAACAGTAAAAATAATACAACAATAATGTTGTAATAATAATACAGCAATTTTAATATACAACAAAAAAAATTAATATTAATAAATATATAAAACAAAATACTTCTCTGAATTACATGTGATGTTGACTTGTTTCGCGAAATGGCATTTTGGCTCATTCTTGGGTAAATTCTTCTATAGCTATGGCGACGAATTGGGGGACGAGGACCCGGGGGCACCTCAGGTGAAGGCACCCTAGAAGCCCCTCGCTGCCTCAGCGCACTCCCTTCTGATTGATTGATTGATTTTTTCGTGTTTCCGGGCGCGTCAACTGCTTCAGTCATTAGGCCCGTTAGTGTTGGATGGCGAGATCCGGGCCGACCTACCGTCGGCTAGTGGGTTTTCCCCCTAACCAGGACTCTCCCACCAGCGGGGCACCGCCCCAGCCGGGACAAGCTCTAAGCTCCCGACCGGTCTCCCGGAATACGTGGTAGTGTAGTGCATGTTAGTGTAAGTGTGTGTGTAAGGGGGAGAGGATAGGACAAGAAAGAGGAAGGACAGATCTAACACGGTCCGTGGCCCGTTTGGTAGGGTACTGCTCCGGCATTCGGTGTTGATCGGAGAAACCACGGAAAACTACCGATCAGAGCAGCCGACCGCTAGAATTCTCCTCCATACAGCAACTAAATTCGACCTAGCTGAAAAGCTAGTGTCGAAAATCCTGCCGCCGTCAGGAGTCGAACCAAGGACCTCCCGGTCAGAAGCGCTGCAATGACATCAGTTGTTGAGACACTGGGTGGTATGCATAAAAGAGGAGTAAATGCTTTTGCTAAGATTTTCGTGGAATATACTACGAATCATATGCATAAAACTCCTTAGTATATGCTTTGCATCGTAGCAAAATGTGATCCAACAGGCCGTGATTTAGGTTTTACTTTTGCTCTGGGTATATACTACGAATCCTATGCATAAACTGTAGTAAAAGCTTCTACTCTGTAGCTTTTCCTATGAAAAACCGCAGCATGCTTCTTACCTGACTTCAGTTGCTTAGTAAATGGTTTATGACACTTTAAGAATGGCAGCATTTTTACAAATTCGTGATAGAAAGACGTACAAAGAGAGAAGGATGCCATTAAATAGCGACTATAAGAAACTGTAAGATTTGAGAAAGAAAATGTGGAATGGTTAAGTGAATATTTCTTAGGAAAGAAAGAAGAAAGACGTGGGGCAGCCTTAACCTCTGAGCAATAAATGAGAATTTTTTTGCGATATGTGGCAGATCCTGGATTTCAACTTGGGATTGGTGAAGAAATAGGGGTTCATCAGAGCACAGTTTCCAGATCAATTACATTTGTGACCGAAAAAATTGTGGAAAAATCTCATACATGGGTTAAATTTCCTTCAACTGTTGAAGATATGAGAGCAGCAAAGAATAAATGGCAACAAAAGTACAAATTCCGACTGCAAAGGTGTTTTGAATACTCATGTAAGAATTTCCAAACCTTCGATTCATGGAGATGAATACGTGAATCGTAAGGGTTTCCCGTCAGTCAATGTTCAGGCAACCTGTGATTCTAAAGAATATTTCACCAGTGTTGATATCAGCTGGCCCGGCTCAGTTCATGATTCACGCGTGTGGAGAAACAGTGCTGTGCATGCAGTGATGCAGAGAAGTAAAAATGTGGTATTAATTGCAGATGAGGGTTATGGGAATGCGCCGTGGCTTATGACGCCGTACAGAAATCCCAACAATCCCCAGCAAAGGTCATACAACAGATTATTGTCGGGAGAACGAGTGATAATTGAACGTTGTTTTGGCCAATTAAAAAGAAGATTCCCGAGTCTTCACTACGGCGTGAGAGTGGCCTTACCTCGTATCCCATCATTCATTCTAACATGTATTATTTTACACAACATTTCTAAATATCTTCAAGATGATGACTTCGATGATTTGAGTGATAGTGGTGATTTTGATTATGCAGATGATGACGATGATGATGATAGTGATGATGAAACTACAATACGCATGAGAGGACAACAGAAAAGGAATGAACTGGCTGAAATTATACACAATGAATGAAAACCCAATTGTTATTTAACTTTATTTTTTAAATTAAATCAGTATTTAACTGTGAAACAATTTTCATTTTTTTTTCATAATACTCTGTTTGCAATCGTGTTAATTTTAACTGTTCAATTATTAATAACGTTGCAGATCTCCAGTACTTAATTTTGCATATTCATCATTTTCGAAAGATCGCTTTCGGTTGGGCCTCTTTGGTACCGCTTCTTCCATGGCTGGAGGAGAGCATGATTCCGGTATGGGTGGTAATACATCGAGGAGTAAATCTCGAGACGAACCCGGAAGACCAGCATCCAATGCACCTTCAATACATAAAAATTGGATTTATTTTCACATGTTTAACTTTTATAACGAGATATATTGTGATATATAATAAAAATAATAATACTTACATGGCAATTTATTTAAAGTGGGATTTTCATCCTTGGAAATCAAATTCAACATTTCCCGCTCCCAAGGCAAAAGTGAAATTTTCTTGTTTCCTGTTCTCTTAATATCTGATTTTCTTTTCACTTTCATTTTCATATTGTTAACTTTTTTCATAAGCTGTTTTTCTGTCACAACCTTTCCATAATGGTTTTCTAGCTTACGTTTTATATTAATAAGTGCTGACGCCTTTTCGTTTCTCACTACTGGCGTCTGAGATTTACTTAAAATTACAGGATATTCTTTCAGAAGATTCACGAACGTTACCTGCTCTCCGATATCTTCTTCTTCAAGTATAAATTCTTCGTCGGACATTTGAAATGCTTTTCTATGCAGATCTAATGCACAAATGTCTTAATACACAAATTAATCACGCACGTGGTGGAGATCTTAACCTCGAAACCAATCAACCTTACGCGAAAACAATTAGCGATCGAATGTAGTTCCGGAGAATCATTCACGATTATATTAATTACTCTGTTCACGATCGAAATGAAATACGCGGTTCGCGAACTCTCCCGAACTTTCACGAATGCATCCGAAGTGTGACTAATCGATTATTATCGAAAAGTAAAACCTAAAGGCGCGTAGTGTTTCCTATGAGCAAAAAATTTCTGTTCACGATGAATGAAAAGGCGAACAAAAGGTAATACTAACATTTTATGCATACGACTCACTGAGCTACCGCTCCCGGTCACTCCCTTTTGTCAAATCAGTGTCCACCACGGCTGCACGGGAAGTCACCCGCGCTGGGCTGATACTTTATCGCGCAGCGCTTGCCAAAGCACAAGAATCACCGTTGTAGGACACTATATTTCATAAATTACTCCTTACAATGGCTTCAGGAATTGGTTTGATTTACCAAGAGTTCTATACAGACCTACAGGCGAATGACAAACAACAAACAACGTTTAACAAAATAGACATAATCACTTTATGGTCTCTTTGATTTTATCAGATAAAATAAACATTGTACCACTACCATATGAACTCTTGAATAATTTTCAATAAATTGCTTCCTTGCTTCTTGAGGTGAAAATTAAAATACAAAATAGGAAAACCTTGGAACGCAACTTTTTCCAAACAAATGAAACGTTCAACTCTAGCATTATTTTACTATAAATTATTTTCTTACTTTTTGAGGTGAGTTTATATAATTGAAAACAAATCGAGAAATTTCCTCACCCCATTTCATATAAACCATAACACAATTCCATGGATCCCACAAAACTAAACTTTCACTGAATTTCGACACGAGATTCAATTGGCAAAATCAAATAACTAAAAAACTACAACTCACTAAAATGAAGTTAATAAAACTAAAGCACATCCACAACAACAAAATCAGATTTTCATTGGGCTATGCAATACATAAAGCAATAATTAGATATTTATGCTCTGTGTATCTGCAACATTGATCAATCATACATATTTGGTTCGTCTCACAAACAAATATAAATAAAATTTAGACTATTTTAAAAAATCCTCAGAATAGCAACACATTTGATATGAATATCAAATAGACAAATGGATAAAGAATTAAATCTACCGCTATCATCTACCACATAGTCCATCTCTCTAATAACTTGTATTCAAACATAAAGTTAATTGGCTCATGCCCCGCACAATAATTTAGCATCATTGAATTATTTTCGAAGTCGCATTAAAAACAGACTCCCATTAGACGCATTTCTAAATATTTTTTCAAGCAATAGCTGAAATAGTAGGTGCTCTGTGTCTCTCAGTATGTGAAGTGAAAGGTTCTTGTATTTATACGTCAACATATATTTAAAAAAATAAGTTTGTATATACATCACCATTAAACTAATAAATTTTTAAAAACCAATTAACTAACAACTAATCAGATTATATTCGCGGAACAAGATCTATTTATTAAGAAATAACATATTTGCAATTCTTTACGTCTAGGAGAGGCTCTATGATTATTTCTTTTTTCTTCCATTCTCATTAAATTAATTAGACTACCACGTTATAAACAACAAGTTTACCAAATTAATGAAGTTATCAATCCTTGTTATGAATTTTTCGCTCTGGTTGTGTAGTATAAATTTTAAGACTAACTATAACTTCTAATACATAAGAGAAAATGGCAAAACTATACGCGACAGCATACCCCAGTACTAGGAAAAAATATCAGTATAAAAATTATTTTAGAGAGAGGTATTAAAATGTGTGTATAGAAACCAAAATATACGACACTGTTAAGTAAAATTCTGATAGATGAAGATTGTAGAACGTGTGACCGCGAAAGAAATAGAACATGTAAGGTAAACAGTGCATAAAAGCAGTTTCGTATTAGAAAACTGCAACTTTTTACTTTCTTGCCCTTACTTCGCAAGAAGATAAGTATTGAAATTTTGCGCCGAAAAAAGGCGAATTTTCCACAGACAAAATCTTATTGTGGGCCCATAAAACGAAAAAATGTATAAATTTTGTTGCAAATACAGTAAATTACTTCCTTTAACACGTTGTGCAGTCAGAATCCAAGTTTTGGGTCCTTTATACCGAAAAATCGCTTGACGACAAAAGTCTGTCTGTTGTTCCGTCCGACTGTTTGACCGTCCGTCCATCCGGCCATCCAGCCATCCGTCGGCCCGTTTGCGGCCAACGCTAACGCCTAACTTATTCAGACGACTTTCTCCGATATTTATATTCCCCAATCGAATTAAATGAACTCTAAGCCTTTTGAGTTTGAAACAGATATTTCCAATTTTCGGATTTCTTTAACTTCTACTCAAAATTGTTTGGATTTTTTATTGAACTTAGTCCTCGGATAGCCTAAAGAACGTTTAAGTGTAGGGATCTATTTCGTTGAAATCCCAATTTTCTCGAAAATTGCAAATATACAAACATTTTTCGGCATCTTCCTACAACTACAATATTGAAAATTCTTCCGTAACGTAATTTTTAAAGACATCTTGAAATAAGGTCAAGCAGAATTTTTCAAAAATATAAGTAGTTTTTGCGTAAATTTGCGAGAAGTATAGGCTTTTTTAAAATAAGTTTTTCATAAATGATTTCACATTTTTTCTTTAAATTTTCTTCTCGTATGCGCTAGGCTCATTTCCGGCGAACTCCGTATTTTCGAAAATTGCAAAATTCAAACATTTGAAACTTACAAGATTGAATATATATTTTTATCTGAAACAGAATCTGTTCTAAAAAATCAGCTCTTTAAAAAAGGTCGTGTGTTTTTTTTGAAAAAGCGAGTAGTTTTTGCGTAATTTGTAAACAAAATTTAGGCGTATATATGTATTTATAAAAAAATCTTAAATACAATTATAATTTTTTTCTTCAGTTTTCTCCACAGAAAGACAAGGAAGGCTTAAAAGAATGACGCAGGTCTCATTTTCGTTGAACGTATTTTTTGAAAATTGCAAATTTAGAAATAGCGCGAGAAAGAGTGTGCTGTTGCAGCCGCACTAGTTGGTGATGGCAGCTGTCGTGGCCAGCGCTCTGAAGGCTCGTGTCCCAGGGGCGCTGCGCGGCTGGGTGGGTACGCGGCGGGCGCGGTGCGTACGAGAGTTCTGCGCGAGGGATCTGCGCGCGCTTTCTGCGCCGCGCCGGCTCTCCCACGCGTCTCGCTGCTTCCACCTTCCGCCCCCGCCCTCGCCCTCGCCCTCGCCCCCGCCCTTCGGCCGCCCCCCCCCCCACCCCCTCCCCCCCCCGGCCGGTCACGCCACACCACCCGCGTTGGCGGCCGTCACACATCCTTTCCAGAAGAGAAAGAAGCACATCATTGCGTAGTTCTGTAACCTTGGAATTGAATTACGCTCCTAGCGTCACATGAATTGCTTCAATTGAACGTGTACTTTCTATGCAAATGAAATCAAGAGTAATTCCTCTTATTTGACTTCCTACATTTTTTGATGAATTGCCTTTATATTTGCATATCGCCATTAAAAGTTTCAGACAATACTTTTAGAATCAATTCCCTTTTGTTTCCGTAGAGATATCTAGCCTTATTTCGAAAACGTAAACAGTCTCTCTATTTCATCTGCGAATACTGATTGAGATAAAATTATTGACGTGTCTGAACAGACGTACTGATAACAGCGGTATTCCAACGGCAGATAAGCAGCGAGGCATTCCACGGCGCGGGGGCGGCGAGGACTCGGCGAACTCTCTCTCCCGGCGCGGCAGGCCCGACGGGCTGGTCCGCCCTCCGCTGGCATCCTCCAAATTCGCTCCAGAATTTTAGTTATCTCTGCCGGGCGCCATCGCACGCTTCCCGTCGAATATTGAAGCCAATAGTTATTTTGATTATAAGAGATGCCAATCGAGATTGGAGGTATTTTTGTCGAGACCGATACGTCGAGGCAAAATCAATCGCGAATGTGCAAGATACAATCTTTTCGTTCACATAAAATAAACTATTTTTTTCTATGATCATATAAAAATGCTTCTATTTCGATCCAACGTTTCCGGTGAATTCTTCGTAGTTATCCAAACAAAGGTCAATCTTTGTTCGGCATTGTAGTGCGAAATAGACTTTTTACACGGCGAAGAAGAGTTTTTCACCTGTCTTAAGAAAAGAGGCTACCTTCATGCCCGTGAAGCAGTACTTAAAATCCCTCAGTACTACTACTCAGTGTAGCAGTACTTTTAGGGCGCAACTGACGCTTCACTACGCATTAACGTGCTGGCAACGTGACTACGGCCTTCACCCAGCACAATTCACATACAACATCCTTCAGATTCTGCATTGCATAGTTTCCCATACATTTTTATACCCAAAAATGGCGTAAAAATTGGTTGAAGCTGGGAATCGAAGAACAAAGAAATTGGAAATTTAAGTCTCTTGCGTCACTGATTCACAGTTGCTCATCCGAAACCACTAAATAAACGTAAACTTCGACATTCAACGCGCATTAACAATCAAACCATCATCTATAATTTTCGTCTCTATTCACCTAATACTTAAATAATAACAACTTATTTTGTAATTGTTTTTGTCACTACATACATTGAACAACTCTGCGTGTGATCAAGATCATCCCACAAGAAGATAATGTAAAACAATTGGAAAGGTTAAGTGAATTTTTTTTCTTGAAAGATATCGTATGGGTATAATGCGTTACAATGATGTTGTGATGCGGATAAAACATCAAAACCAAACGGAATCTGCATGTTTAAATATGTTATTGGATTAAAATTGAAGTTAGTGAGACAACCATCACGCTCAGTGTCCGGTTATCCATATATGGTTCACAAAACGTAATACTCTATGGTTTTACAACGTCCATGAACCACATGTGGGTCACAGACGTTTACAACTTTTGCGGAAAATATTACCACAGAATTCTCCGTAATTGTACAGATCTTAGAGTGGACTTGCTAGGACGGTCACAGAATTTAGAAAAACACATTGATGTGCGGATTTTTTTTATTTTTGTGTATATTGCAGTAAAACTTTTTATCAGTCAGAAACGGTTAGACGTGGGGAGATATTTTAATGTTTTAATAGAGATCGAGAACGTTATAGCTGAAAGTTTGACAACATGAATGTTGTCGATGAATTTGCAAAGTTCAGTTAAATATTCACGATTGTCTTGTATTTTTAAGATTTCAATCTAACATAATCCAACTTTCAGCTAACACTCAAATACATTTCACGGCGGGAGTCACAGAACACCTCAATTGGTTTATTCCAGATTACTAAAAATGTTTACGACTGCATGTACAGAATGTCTATTTTTGATTCGAGTTTGACGTTTTGTATTTTTACACAGTTTGAGATTTCTCCTTTAATTAATTAGGTGAAGTTTAGAATAAAGGTAATTGGTAAGATATGCTTTAAGTTAAGGATTTTGTTTGAAGTTAAATTCAGAGTGTAGTTTCTTGTTGGAGGTGAACCAGGGGGCTTGGATGATAGAGATGTTTTGGACAACTTCTACTTGATAAAGATTATATTTCGCACCATTTGTTCATATTAATCATGTATTCAGGAGGAGGGGCCGAATGATTACCTTGTAAATGATGATAGCATTGTTTAACGAGAATTTAGAAGTTTTATTTATAAGCGATTTCAATTCAAGTATTTTTCGTTTTGAAAAACAGAGGTATCTATGTAAGTTTTCCTGTTAAGGTTGGGGTTCAGATGGAGTTTTAAGTATTTAACTACCTTATTATTTGGTGTCCATGAAACGATATTGTTATTTATTCTTAAATGTGTAGGAGGTGAATATTGCTTGAATGTGAATATTTTTGAAATGGATTTGATAGGATTGACTGTAATCTAACATTTTGAGGAACACCTCCCTATTTCATTATGCCGCATATGGATTTGATTTGCTATGAAACTGATTTATGGACAGGTCATTTAGAATTCAGTGCCATCCTCAAATTGTGCAATATGAGTTTATCTGTTGGTAGGTAAGCCCGTTGGGTAGAAATTGAATAGTAATGGGGAGAGGGGGTTCCTTGTGGAATTACTGCACTGAAGGAGCATGGTATGATTTTCTATTACCACTGAAAAAGTTATCTTATTGAAGAAGCATTATATGATTTTATCGAGGTGTGTTCGGGTTCCAATTGATGATAACTTGTATATTACCTCTTCGTGTCAGACTCTGTCGAAGGCACTGGTGATGTCGTTGAAAACTGCGATTGCGATGTTCTTTTTGAAAGGATGTATGGAGGGGTTGAGATGTTCGGTGATCCGTAGGAAGTGGTGCGCTGTGGATACTTTAATGGTGAAGTCAAACTGGAATGGGGGTAAGAGATCTTTTTTGATGAGGTAATTTTTTAAATGTGCTAGGATTAATTCTTTGTATATGTTTGCTAATGATAAGAAGAAACTATTCTCTCCAATTTATACGATTAAGCAGTTAAAACTGTGTGACGTGCTAAAGGAAGAAGTATATTCTGGGTACGTTTTCTTAAATTCTGGTATATACATACATAACGCATATACAAGTTGAATTATGAATATAGATGGAAGCGGGCGTTTTTAGCAAGAATCGAAAAGAAAATATTGATTCACTTATAATTAAAATTATTTGCAAAGTCAAATCAGCTACAGATTTTGGTAATTATTCCCAGTGTTCTGCGTGAAGAAATCAACTTACTGCAGCGAGAAAATGAGATCAATTATTTGACTATCTACATTCCCTACAGAGTTTAATAAAACGTGAACAGTTAGTGAAGTTACATTCAGTTCCGAAGCAAAACAAGGAGTCATCTCAGCATTTGTTCAAAGGAACAGGGAAACTGGACAAAAAACAAGATCGAGACGAGGGTCATTAACCAAGAAGCTGAGCTATTTGTTATTTGTTAGAGGCATTGTTTGTAGTTTAGAAATATACAGTCCAATATTCCAAATGGTAACTAATACATTACATGTGTGCATTGTTTTTACCGAGATGATCCCTGATGAATATGAATACTACGTCGAGTATTATAGCTATAGACATTTGTATTGGTTGAAAATATGTTCCCGACCTTCACTAAGTCACTTTTTACAAAACCCACTCATTCGTAAATCATGCGACGAATCCCTAGGTTATTTCTGAGGTATATTCTGTGGACGTTTTCCCAAATTCTTGTGATCTCCATATAATTTGTTCCTCCTTTTTCGCAATAGGCATCTCAACCCTTTTCGACATTGAGGCGAATATATCTGAAGTAATTCTCCGTTAAGTTTTGTCTTTTGTCTCGTAAAATCGCAGTCACTCAAATTCATTTTATCCCTTCGGCCACAGGCTCGGCGCTGTTAGTAATCGGGATTCCCAGACGATCACCCGTCCAGGAATACGTTGTGTCTCGAGTTGCTTAACTTCCATGTATTCCGTGACACGAAGCGTAGTTAAGCAATTCGACTAACAACGCCGGGAGTCCGTTGTCTTTGGGATTTAGCATCTCCCTCTAGCAGTTTCGCTGTCGGTATAATGCTGCTGCTACTACAAAGATACTAACCCATATGCATATTACATTTTTAATACAGTGGAAACGAGCGTTTTTAGAAAGACGAGAAGAAAATATTCGCTCTCGTGTAAAAAGACTATTTGAAATGGTAAATCGGCTCATGGCTTTTATCCCTCAGCCCTTGGCTTTTATCCCTACGCGCTTGGCTTTTATCCCTCATCGTGCCCACTGCAAAGCAATTGAATTACTGCCGCGAGAACATGGAGAACATTCATTTGAATAACTGTATTCCCCACTCATCTCTAGAGCAATGAACAGATAGTCATGTTACATTTATGTCCAGAAGCAAAACAATCTCTGTATTTGCTCAAAGAATGAGGCAAACTGGACGAAAAACCTAATTGAGATGTGAGTCATTGACCCAGATGTTAAGATACAATACTGATTACCTGCTTCAAATTATAAAATTACACAGCCCAAATGGTAACTAACGCATTAAACATATTAAAATCAATATTACTTTCATTTCTTATGCTCGGTGTAGTCTATTGTATACAAATAGTTATGCAACAGAAAATATTTTACACATACACGTAAACGTGTGAATCGATTTTATCTTTTAATGTCATATGGCAATGTGTTGTAAAATAATGTACACTAACTGAACCCGTGCAAATACGTCGCACAGAATGAAGAGGTTTAGAAAAGTTCATCTGAAAATACTGAATATCCATTAATATCCGTATGTTTTATATTAACAAGATTTTTTACACATACATACATTGATATTGTTTTGACCTATAGCAGCAAATCCTACTATCAACCTACCTTAAAGTAATAACTGAATTTTTTAATGTCATCACTGACATTTTTATATTAATATGTAAAAATAATATTTTATATATAATTGATTATACCCCTCATAGGTTAGCGCGCTAGCTTTCACGGCGCAACTCCCGGTTCGATTCCCGGTCGTGAAAAAAATTGATTTGCGTAACTGTCCCAGAATCCGTTGCTGTGTGACGATGAGAAAGCTCACTTCTCAGGCTGAGAAGTCCAGAGACAGGCGTAGGGATTGGTATATGCTAACCACACGTACCCCTTAATCCAAGGCCGGGACGCCGCTGATAGGCCTTAGCTCGTAAAGAGCTATTGTGTAAAAGTACATACATTTATATATATAATTGATAGCCACAAACAATCATTTTAACGATCTTACAATACGATGTGGTCTAAGCAAGACCTTCAACCATTTCCCGCGAACTTGCAAAGTTGAGCATGACGCCATTTTGACGTTTCCATTCTAGAGGAGCTGTTGATACTGACACCTGAGGAATACGATTACTGTGTCGAGCATTATAAAATAGAGATCGGCGATTACTGAAAATATATTCCCGCTCTTGAGTAAGTCATTTTTGACGAAAAGCATTTATTCCTAAATGAAGAGGCGATATAATGGTAGAATTACTAGTTTAATATAGAGTCCTACAAGAATGACGTGGGTGGAAATTTCTTAATTTTTGTACAATTTTTTCTGCAATCTAAATGTCTGGGAGAAGAGAGCAAATGTTTCCCCAATATATGTCACATCACAGACGGGAATTAATAATCGCGAAATACACACAACCACCAGAATATAGGCATTCAGAATTTGAAATCAGTCTGATTGCGTAGAATAATGAACCTAGTTTTGAATTCAATTCATTTAAATGGATGTTTCATTTGAGGTTAGACAAAATTGAGAGATATTTTGTTACCTCGATATCAGGCAATTACATATCGTTTATTTTTAGTGGAATATATAATTGTTTATTTGAAATGGAAAACTGCACTGGCACCGTTTTCCGTTCGTGTACTATTTTGTCACTACAAAATCAATTTGAAGCATTGGATATCGTTCCAAATAATTTTTCTTTATTGCAAAAAAATATTCGTATCACCCGCCAAGAGAACCGCTCTTCCGTATCGAATCGTCGAGGATATATCTTTTACGTATAGTAGGAAGATAAAATGGCCTAAAATCTAACCCTATATAACCCCATGTGCAACTGGCAATGAATCGAAAAGATGCGGTATTTCTACAGAAGCCTCACAGAAGCAGTTCCGGGCAGGGGCTTCCAGAGCGCGCTATCGGATTTGGCTCTCCTCGTGGAGCTGGACGACGTAACCCCCCTCCCCCGACGCCAATCTGTAGGACGCAAGGGCATAGACATATATCCCCCGGCTTCTTGTCCTCGACTGAGGACGTGATTCCTCGGTTTTCTTTTGTCGAGCTTCCCAGCTGAGGACGTGACACGTCTTTTCTTCAAAAAAGGAAGCGACATATCGTGTTACATAGAGCGAACTTGGCTCCATTGTTTGGGAGAGACCACCTGGCAGCTCTGATCTCTCTCTCCCTCTCTTTCTCCAGACACGTTTCAGGGCGTTTCCAACGGGGTTACTGGCATGATATGGACTCTGCTTAAGCGGATTAGGTCATAAGGGTAGAGGACAAAAAAGTGGAAACAATATTACTGATATTCGGTGGACGGCCAAGTCAAGTTTCCAGACTTCTGATATCCATGAAGGAGCTCCATTACCTCTCCTGAACCATACTTCAAATCTCACTCAATTCATTGTAGAATGTCTTCTGGAAAATCTTTGAAATTCATGGCTCATTTTTTTATCAATATCACCATCATCACCGTCATGATATTAAATTCTATTATTAATTCATATTACCTCAGTGCTTCGACGACAAAGACATTAATATACGAAAAAATTTGGCGACCAGTTAGTCATCATCATCTTGTTTTCTATATTATGCCAGATTTTCACAGAAGTTTTCTTTCTACAACCCTTCATTTGATATTAAATTATTTTAATCTGCAATAGATTTGCAATCAGAATGCTCCGTTCTCTAGCATTTTAGCGCGAAATATCTGTGTACTCGACACCCGTTAACGCTAGCACCAAACGAGCGTCGCAAAACGTACGTCGTTGAGGTCCGTTGATTGGCAGCCCACACGGACATGATCACCGCCGCGCTACGGACGTCATTTATCCCGTACAACTCTCGCGTTTGTCCTATTAATAAGCCACGAAGTTAGCGATTGTGCGTTACATTGGAATGAAACTTGTAAAAAGGAAAGAGGAGATAGTTCGTTCATCCCATTAATAGCGATCAAGATTTAAAAGGAACATTTTACATCTTCTATAAGAAATTATGTAACGGCTGTCAGAAATTTTTAATTTTACCAAATGACCGAGTTGTTCAGACAATTGGTCTGAATATTACATTATCATATTATATGGAAAGACACCAATGCGAGGTATTTTATATCACCAGAAGAAATGCATGCATCTGCAGTTCATTAATAAACATTTAAAGTAAAATCTATTTATTGTATGACTGGAAAAAAGTATACTGCTTGTACAACGCGGTTCAACGTAGGTACTACGTACATTGCTATTACTCTATGTGTTTTGCACGATATAAATGTCTAACAAGCTACAATGTCCGTCACGAAAAACGTACGCATTTAGGACGTAGCCTTTAGGCTAACGTCCGTTGGCTGCTCCGCGACGAACTTCACAACAGTGTGCCTCGACCCGTATGCATCGCTGCTGCGCTATGACGGACGTACTTGAACGTCCGTCGTGTGACGCTCGTGTGCCACTACTCTAAAGCGCGTACGAGATGAGCACGGAGACTGGGTATTCGCAGTAGATCTATTCACACCTACAATCGCTATTCAGAAAACGTCGAGATTGTAGGAAAGGGCCCAGAATTATTTTGGCTGCGATAGTAATTTGTTTCATTAGTTTTCTTATACGTTTTCTTAAACAAAATGTGAACTTAATTTTTTTCTGTCGTGGCTGCCGGTCGAAAACCTAGGAAGTCGATGTTTTCGAGACGGCCCAGATTGCTCGCGTGAAGGCTACCGTTGTTCTTTCCGCTTGATAGTTGAGCCTCTGCTGAGGCCGCGTTGCTCCCTCGCCCCTCACTGCCCTTGCCTCGTGCGCGCTGCAGCATCTTTTGCGGGCTATCTAAAGTTAATACTAGATTTTAGTCCAAAAGTGTTGATATTTCTGTCAGTCTGGATACTTTTAATGAGGTTAAATTTTGATTTTGGGGTCATAAAAGCGGGGGAGAAGAGCTCAGCTCCATCGCCTGACTAATTCTTTCCGAGTATGTGGCAACAGTGGTAGATTTACTCTCTGAAGAAGCTGCTGCTATTTCGTCACTGGGATACCATTGTTGTTTCACGTGTCTCTCCAGCTTCAAGCACAAAGAAGTTTGTTACAACCAATAGTGCTGTAATGGATTTATTGTAGTATTAGTTGTATAATTACATTTTAGAGAAAAATTGCCTCAAATGTATCAGTTTTGAATTTTTAATATAGATGTTCTGATTGAAAATACAAGTAAAACAAAATATCTCCCCAAACACTCTACAATCTATGTACTCTCATTTTAAAATATTTCATTTCCCTGTTTCTGGTAAAGCGGAAACTAAAAACCTGAAACTAGACAACCGGTGAACATTTAGATATCGATTATCAAATTTGGACTCGTAATGCAGAATCCTTATATTGAACGCTTAAAGAACAATAAGTAAAAAAGGAAAAAATATGCTTACTCAAAGTAAAACCCACACGTGAAAGTTACCCATAAGTAGATATGCGTTTATTGAAAATAAGTGCTCACTTACACAAGGAGACACTCTTATATCCCAGCCGTTCCTTATAAACACCCTATGAGTATTAATTTAAAAGATGGAAAGGATGCTAACGTTTTTTTCTTTTGTTTCCTTGTTTTCAAAATAAGCGATCAACTTGATTTGTGCATTAGCCACATGATTCTATTGTTTACACTGCGCTGATCTTCGCATCAATTATGCATTATTTAATAATAATATTATTATATCATACTTAATATCAAAGTTTCAATTTTTAATTTCACAGTGTAAATAGACGCTGTAATATTAATTGTAGGAATATGTTGCTCGTTAATTGTTAACAAAATTCTATATAATTGCAGTCGTTAACCCCATATAATTATTTCCATTGTACAATTATTTCAATTACTAAAGCTATTATTCATAATGCATTTTAAGTAATTTAATATATTTTGTCATGAGCATGAATCAATTTCACATTTAATTCCATACCCAGCTTTACAGGTTTACAAGTATATCTAATTAATTTTCAATTTCTGGCTACCGTGTTATTTTCTTTTAACATTACGCTCTTAATCATTTTATTTTTTTTTAACATCCATTTCCATTACATTTTAATTACTTTAGATTAAACGTTTTTATTTTCAATATTTGAGTTATTTTAATCGCTCAAGCCAGGTGAGTTTCCATTCATATTACTGACATTTTCTAAATTTCTCACACATCCATTTCCCATTTCTGGCATTATGCATTCTTTTCTACGAGCTTTTTTTGAAGTTAGTGCATTGAAAGTGTAATTTCACATCACACCATTGGTAAACAATAGTTATCATCACTAGACCACGCGTCATTACTCTTTCCGCAGGAACCCCCATGTTTCAACAGACTTCCTGGAGTAATCTTACATATCTTTCGTCGTTCCATTTGAATGACATCAGATTCAAAAACTAGCGGAGCATACTTGCACACGGTTTTCATGAGTACGTAAGAATTTGTTACCCTAACCACAAGTTTATTTTGTTATATGGGGCAAATATACAAAGGAAAATGTAATGTACATATATCGGAAAACTAGATGCTCATTTCACTCGGTTTATAATTTTAAATTATTAATTGATCGTTTCAATATTTTGGGATTTACTTATCTTTATAATGTAGTTTTAAACATAAACTGTTGCATAGATTGCGTCTTTGGTTTATGTAATTACTGTATACCGAAATTATCTACCTACGTCGTTATAAAAAGAAGGGAGGCTTTCAAATGTTGTGCTAAGAGTTCGAAAGGTTGTCTGTGGGTGTGGGAACTGAGTTGATGGTCGACCAAACAAGTGAATGCGAGTCATAGAAATAATGGTGCCTGTTGGTAGGCAACCCGTAAAATAAATTAAAATTTACTCAGAATGATTTTTTTCCCGAAACTCGAATCGATTCCACTTATTCTCTAATGTTACTCCCTGGGACATTATGGACCAATTCTGAGTTGACCAGGTCATAAACGCTCAAGAATCTTGAACGCTGGATGGATGCGAACAAATATACTCGGTTCAAGCCAACTGCATTACCCTCTTTGCGGTTGCGCGGTGGATGATTGGTATACAATTACATTAAGCTTCTGTATTACTCGAGTTATCGATTGTCAGAAGTATGCTTGGCTCATCTTAACTCCACCAATTGATGTTTTGCAATAGTAGTTTTAGGCTCACCAGCTCTATCTTTGATATGACTTGCCAAATACCAATGCACATTGGGTTGCCAACTAATTGCAACGCGGAATGGCGGCAGCGTTAGACGAATTGCTTAACTACGATCCGTGAGGTCACGGAAGTTGATCAATTCGAGACACAACAGATTCCTAGAACGGTGACTGTCCCGGAACCCCGGTTACTAAAGCCGCCGAGCTCGTGACCGAAGGGATAAAAGACACTGAATGACTCGTGATGAGACAAAAAGACAAACTTCAAGTAGGATTACTCCAGGCGCTCAATGTCCAAGAAGAGCTTCGAGACGTATTGAGAATACGCAACAAATTTAAAAAAATTATGGGTAAATTATTTCGACCCCTCGATGGTAAGCTTCACGTACTCCACTGATCGGCATAGTATTTGTGTTCTGTCAGAAATTTAATCTTTTAGTTTTCTTGGGAATTTTCTGAAGCCTTTCAGTCTCGTTGGACATTTTCAGTCAAGGTCTCTTATCCAATTTCCACAATACCTCGAAATACATCGTCGTTTTTATTTATTTATTTTACGTCAAAAACAGTTAAAAACTGCGTATGACGTGCTATGGGAAAAAGTGAATTGTGTGCACATTTTCAAAATTCTGTGATCCCTACACTAAGTGATTTACTACTTAAATTTTAAATTTTTGAAAGGGAGAAAAAAACAAAAAAAAATTTCGTTTCGCAAATTTCGTTTCGCATCGTTTCGCAAATAGATAGAGTAACTCTTTTGTAACTTAGTAGGCGTATTTGTAAGTTAACGAAGTACAAGAGTTGTCCGTAAAATAAAGTTGCCAATGATTTTTCACAATAAAAATGTGTATGTGCATTCAAATATACAGTTTTTGAAAGCTTAGCCTTTTTCCTATTTTTCAACATAATCTCCACAGAGATCGATGCATTTTGGCATGCGGTTTATCACCATCTTTTTCTGCACAACTCTCCCGCCGCACCACAAAGGTAGCTTAACATCTCTCCTTTGAGCTCCTCTCCGGTTCTGAATTGAGTCTCAACCAGGTGTTTTTTCAACTCAGGGAAGAGATGGTAATCACTTGAGGCTATGTCTGGGCTGTAGGGCGGGTTTGTGACAATATCTCACCCAAATTGTTTGAGAAGATTGTTTGTTACACGGGCAGTGTGTGGACGAGCAATGTGATGGAAACGCATTCCCTTCGTGAGCAAACCTCTGTTCTTTTGAATGGACAGGTTCTTCAACGTCGAAACAGTAGCGGACAGCATTGATTGTTGTATCAGCAGGCATGAGTTCGCGCAACAATATACCCTTCCTGTTCCAAAACACGCTCCCCATCACTTTGCCGGCAGACAGTGGTTGCCTGAACTTCCGCGGCTTCGGCGACTCTGGATGTTTCCACTGACGGGATTGTTCCTTCGTATCCGATGTCGTGTAGTGGACCCAGGTCTCGTCCTCAGTAACAATTGAATCCAATATTTCTTTGCCATCGGTTTCATAGGCTTGAAGAAATTCGCGAGCCCCTTCAGGACGTTGCTGTTTGTGGTCTCCCGTAAGCATTCTTGGAACCCACCTTGCACAAACCTTGGCTTACCCTAATTGGTCTGTCAAAATGTTGTCAATGGTAGTCTTGCTGACATCAGAGATCATCTTGCAGAGTTCCCGAACTACGGTTCGGGAACATTCGATCTTCCAGCATTTCTTCTTCGACTTTCGTAATCGTTTTGTCCGAAACCGATGGCCGTCCGAAACGCTGTTCGTCATGGACGTCAGTACGTCCGTCTTTGAATTCTCCACACCATTTCGCAGTGTTTTATGCTCATACACTTTTCTTCGAGGACTTCACACAATTGGGAATGAATGTCCCCTGACGCAATGTTTTTTGCAAACAAAAAACTAATTTCAGAGCATACGGAGCTCCACCTCTAACGGCTGCTGGGCCAAGACAGAGCTTCTCAGACGGTTCGCCGGAGTGATAAATCGGAGAGGAGGAATCAACCAATATGCCAGTGTTGCCGTATTCAGCTATTGTTGCCGGATCGCGACTGCAGCATCTTGGGGACCTTATTTTACGGGCACCCTTCGTATATTTTGAACGTGTGGGATAAAAGTCGCTCCAGTCAAGCCGGGTCAAGCTCGAAGGCCTACAGAACTGGTTCCTGCGCGTTTTGTTCATATGCGCGGCTCGATTTTGTTTACTTTCGAAACCAAAACGGTTATTGTGGATTTATTCGACACATGATATTGGGGGTCAGATACCAACGATTTTTACCGTATCTTACCAAATCTAAATGAGTCTTTAGTATGACAAAAGAACGTAATGGGCTTGAATTAAAAATATATATTTGTTATTGTATTGATTTCATCAATTAGCATTAGCACGAGAAACAGAAATAATCCTGATTTGAGGTGATACCAATCTTAAAATATAACTTAATTGGCCTGATGGAGACCACTCGCAAGTGAAAATCGCGAATGATAAACATTTTCGGAGGGGGCAGAAATACGATTTTGGCAAGATGGCACGTGCTCGGAAAGCTCCAATCACGGATTAGCAATTTTCCTCCAATTGTTCCAATTGCATGTTTTGTGATTCAAATAATGTTGGCTATTTTTCATTTGTTTTTACTTTATCAATATACATTGGACGTTGAGGCATTAAAAAACGTCTTTTTGGTGCCTAAAAAAGCACTGGAAATGTCAAGAATAAGGAGCAAAAAGGAACTGTCGTAAGTTACACAATAAATTGAAAAATTGTTTGTAATTTTTGTCTATATTATTTTGTAAACTTAAATAAACAAAACAAGTACGTACATTTTAATATAAAACTAGATTTACATATTTACAACTCTCCTACATTTCATCCTTAATAGTTTGGATTGTAATACATTAGCAGTAACTTTTCAAGGATCACACATTTGCGACGATTGGGAGATAAAATCAGTTTGAATGCGGAGAAGGATCTCCCAACATCTATTGATGTGACTGGCATCTACTTTAGAAATAAAAAATTAGCAACACTGAAACCTTCTGGGAATTTACATTTATTTCCATTTAAAATTTTGCTTCTCCTCGGTGTATTGTCAATCGAATATGTTCTCAGAGCATGGTTGGTAATTATGAAATAGGGAAATGGAGAAAAACCTGTTGGTGTACTTTTACGATTTCTCTCGTAATTTAAAATGCAAAGACATGAATTGAATGTTTCGTAATGAATGGTCACGTTGAACCATGGCAGATTTCCTGATATCTTAGCATTGTATATGAATGGCTTATTTCAGAAACAACACAAGTCAGATTTTTACTATTTTGACTTCTTAGTGCGGTAACATCCACTGTAAGTATACGCATTGTTTGAGACTGATCTACGACAAATCAACAGATTCTGGAGGGTTTTTGGAAACACCTTCTAAAGTCGTGACTCACTGTTTGTCATACCATCGACGGAGTTTTGTTTATCGAAACTGAAAAGTTACTCTTCACTAACTTACGTTTTTTTCGGTAATAAACCATTCATATGAAAATAATACATAAAAGGCAAAAAATGTTCCATAAATCTCAAATAGGTATATAAGCAAAAAAAACAAAAATAAGCATTATAAAACTTCGTCATCAGACATCGTTTGTGATGATTCGTGCACATATATTTTTAGCCTTTGAATAAGTTCACTAGAATAAAGTATTTCCTTAAACATCGAATGTCTATTTACCAATTATACTCGATTGATATTATTCGATCAATATAAAGGAACTCGAGACTCTGAGTTTGAAACAGAAATTTTCATTTTCGGAAGTACTTTAAAAAAGTGTCAAAAACATTTTTAAACATTTCTAAAAAATGGCACATTTTCTTATTAAACGTTTTCTTCGGATAGCGTAAAGAACGCTTAAAAGAATGACGCAGATCTCATTTTCGTCGAAATCCCTGACTTGTCAACATTTCAAAGGTTAAAATTTTTCGGGGTATTTCCACAACTACAATATTGAAAATTTTCAAATGAAATTTGTTGTTTAAAAATAGATCTTGAAACAAGGTCATGAACAAATTTTCAAAAGTGTGAGTGCTTCCACGTACTTTTGCTTCGAAAGCAGGAAGCGCTTAAGAAAGGGACAGGGCGGGAATGACGGCAGGGACGGTGGCGAGGGCGGTGGCGAGGGCGAAGGCGAGGGCGGTGGCGAGGGCGGTGGCGAGGGCGGTGGCGAGGGCGGTGGCGAGGGTGAGGACGGGGGCGAGGGCGAGGGCGAGGGCAGGGACCGGTAGCGGTAGCTCAGTGATGTCACTGCAGCGCCTCTAACCGGGAGGTCCGAGGTTCGAGTCCTGACGGCGGCAGGATTTTCGACACTAGCTTTTCAGCTAGGTCGAATTCAGCTGCTGTCTGGAGGAGAATTTTAGCGGCCGGCTGCTCTGATCGGTAGTTTTCCGTGGTTTCTCCGATCAACACCAGGCGAATGCCGGAGCAGTACCCTACCAAACTGGTCACGGACCGCGCGTGATCTGTCCTTCCTCTTCATTGTCCTGTCCTCTCCTCTTACACACACACACACACACTTAGATTAACATGCACTACTCTACCACATATTCCGGGAGACCGGTGGGGACTTAGAGCTTGTCCCGACTGTGGCGGTGCCCCGCTGGTGAGAGAGTCCTGGATAGGGGGAAACCCCACTAGCCAACGGTAGGTCGGCGCCGGATCTCGCCATCCCGCGGGGGAAGATCACCGCCATCTCCCGAAAAAAACATGCACTACACTAACGGGACTAATGACCGAAGCAGTTGACGCGCCCGGAAACATGAAAAAATCATTCAATCAAAAGCGAGGGCAGGGGTGAGGGTGAAGATGAGAGAGGAACGAAGACACAGAGTGGGGTGGAGGCTGGGCCAGGTCGAGGAGCGGGGACGGAGCGGGGTGGGGCGGGGTCGCGAAAGCCGGGGCTACAGCGCTTGCGGAAGCGGAAGAGCCGTGGGCGGGGGGGGGGCGGAGGCGCAAGTGGTTCCGAGAAGGCGAGGCAGCTCAGCCACGACGCTCTGCCCCACCCTAGAGCGAAAGTGCGGGGGCGGTAGCCTGTCTCGGAGCGCGCGGCTCCTGGTGGAGCAGCCCGTTTTCGCAGAACGCCCCCCCGCCCCCGCCCTCACATTCGCTTGCGCATAGCACTTTAGACCTCAGTGCAATTGGGCCGTCAGAGTTGAACTTTCGTCATAATCATAATACACGATTCCTTTCCTTTTTCCTCTTTCAACTTCGACAAAGAAGGTGATGTTAATTTTATTCAGAAATTAGCTTTTAAATACCCTATGCGTTTTATTCAATTCAATGACACTACCGTAGCCTTGTATCAATCACCAACATACGTTTATTGTACAGCCGCAATTCTTACGTAATATAACTATCCGCTACAGAAACTTTCGACGCCATTACTACCAATATTTGTAGCACACTCACTCACTAACAGGGGAGAGCCCCTACTTTCTGTGGCAAATTATTTTTCGTTCTCTGCTAAAAAACAAGGGTATTCATTTTTAAGTATATAAATTATGTTGCAAACATATTGCGATATTTAAAGTATTTTCTAATCTATATTTTGAAATTTTCCCTTGTTTCTACACCACACTGAGAACGTTCATAGATACTCTTTGAAATGGTGGTCGGCACCCTGTGTGTGGCCGTGCCACCGATCGCAGCCCCGCGTCGCCGTCGCACGTCCTTCTGGGCCGCGCAGCCCCTGCGCTCGGCCATCGATCCGAGGAAGCTTTCGCCCCCCCCCCCGCCCCCGCCCCCCCCCCCCTCCCAGCCCAGCCCAGACCAGCCTAGACCAGCCCACACCAGCCCACACCAGCGCCGTCCCGCTCCGCTCCGTCCCGCCCCCCCCGCCCCGCCACGCCCTGTTCTTCCCGCTCCGCCGCGCCCTGCCCCGCTCCGCCTCTCGCCGTGGCGCTGCGATTGTCGCTGGTGCAGGTTCTATTTCAGAGGACGTTTCAAAGACCAGTGACCCTGCAGAGCGGGGCGGAATCAAGCAGAGATGAAGAAGCGGGTCGTGTCCCACCCACCCTCCCCCTCGAACCAACCAAACGCATACTGACAACAGTCTCTCCTTTACAGAAGATGCTTCAACTTTTGTAGGCATGCTCCAGCAGTTATTTACCTATATGACATTTAACAATGATTGACATTAAACAGTTGTTTGTTTATATAACGTTCAAACCCGAATAAAAACTTTGTCACGTACTATAGGGGAAGTGTATACTGTATTTTGGCAAGAATTAATAGAAAATATTTGCTTCTGTGTAATAATAAAACCACAGATTTTGGCTACACCTCATAGTGCCCATAGTTTACGAATCGACTTACTGCCGCGAAAACATGGAGAATGATAAATTGAATAACTATAATCCTCACCATATGGTGAAGTGATGTCTTCGTACTAACCACACGAATCCCTTATCCCATGGCCGAGATGTTGGGTCACTGCTGGTCGGCCAAGGCCAGGAGAGGGCTGTCGAGTCCAAGAAGAAGAGCATATTATCTACAGAACTCTCGAAGACGTGCACAGATAGTGACGCTTTATGGGCAGAAGCAAAACAAAGCTCCATCTCAGCATTCGCTCAAAGTATCAAGGAAACTGGACAAAAACCTGATTGAGATGTAGGCATTGACCCAGAAGCTGAGGCACAATACTTATTACATACATATTTAGTCTTTTAGAATAATACAGTGCAAATGGTAACTAATACATTAAATATTACAGGGGTGGCTAATTAGGAGAAGTAGGTGAACTGGCACTTCACCAATTATTTATATAAGAATTACGTTCCTTAGCACATTCTACGTGAATGTTGGTTTTAATAGGAATGTAAGAGTAGTTTTTGAACGGCACGCGCGCGGAACTCTATTGAACAGCTAAAACTCATGAAGGCGCCGGATGATTGCGCCACCGACCTCGCCGGCCGTTAAAGTGAAATAAACCGTCTTTTAATGCGTTTCAACCTCCGGGGTGCCGCTTGCGTCGATGGTTGCTGTAACAACCGTGAAGTCGCCGGCGATAACAGCGTAGACTTCACGACGCTACTTTCATATTGGTGAGGTAGATGCCAAAGAAATTCGATTCTTCTACCAGTATGGAATTTGTTCGAATCGCCTTTCTTTAATCCTGCTGCGCTGTTTTATATATTAATCTTGTGTAGTTTATTAGAAACCCCATTTCCATCTGGGAAAGATGACATAAGGAACTTCGGCAAAGTATATAAACGGATATAAAGTAAATTAATCCAGCGCATTTCAGACTATATTAATGATTTTGTACGAACATAATTGGCAACGTCTAATTATTTATGTTCAGGTAGATGCAAAGGATACACAGGTGTCTTGGGGATTGTTTGAGGAATATTGTAATTCAGAAGAAACGTCTGCAATTAATAAGAAAACAGATGAATGAACACACCACAGGCAAGTCCGCAGCCTTGAAGAATAGAAGGATGTGTTGTACAAGAAATCAGCGATTTCAATTATTAAGATATGCGTGTGTAAATTCATATTTCCTTTCTAGCTCTTCATTTAAATTCACAGCCCATTTAAATTCACAGCCATGAGCCGCTATTGAAATATATATATATATATATATATATATATATATATATATATATATATATAACACAACTGTGAACGAATATATATATATATATATATATATAATATATATATATATATACATATATATATACATATATATATATACATATATATATATATATATATATATATATATATATATATATTCGTTCACAGTTGTGTTGACACAATTGAATGTTTAATTTAATTGACACCAACTTGTATATCGATATTAATCAGTTCAGGTCATCTGACAAACTGTTGTAAAATAATGTACCTGTATTGCATGAAAATTTTTAGTGAGCTCTTGATCCTTTCACTTGAAGAATATGATTACTTGTCGAGTGGTGTAGTATTAGACATCTGCATTCACGGCCCCTCGGGTGGCGCATAAACAGCGTGCTAGCTTTCTGCGGTACGATTTCGGGTGCGATTCCCAGTCGGAGCAAAAATGGAGTTGCTGTATTGTAATACAATCGTCTGAGTTTCTAGAGCTGTATGACGACAGAAAACTCGGATAGGCCAAGTACGCTAAATAGGGTGATAGGAATACGACGTAAATGTCTACTTTCCCCCAGGCGGAGATAGTAAACAAAAGCAGGGCCAAAGGAAATGTGGTTTCCTTAAGCTGCAATTATTTAATACAACCAGTTGACTTAACTTCACCATTAATAAATAAAAAATATTAACGTAAACGTTTCGTGAAATTATAGAACATGAAATGTAGTACAAATTCAAGACTGTTCGATACGCTCTCCTTGTAATGTTCAAAACAACAGAATCGTGGCTCATTACAGAAAATAATAATTGTTTCAGTAATTAAATTAACACAGTGATTAAATGAATACCGAAAATAAATTCAACACTTGATACGTTCTGACACACTCGCCAACTCATTGAGCTTAAGTTCGTTAGAATTTTAATAACCTTTTAAATTCGTAATTCTGTCTTTTGGGAGAGAAAATCACTAGTTATTCAGAAGTGAGAAGAAGGGACCGTTTGCTCAACTTGTAAGGGAAACTGGTCAAAAAATCTGAATGAAATGGGAGTTACAAGCAATTTACAATATTTCTTAAAAAATCCCTGAGTTTTGACATCTTGAAAGTTTTGTTTGGAGTGCTAGTGATCTAAATTGCTGTAAACAGACCAGTATAGCGATAACACCACCTCCCACCTTCGGGTCTCCTTGACCGAGTTTGATCTAGAAATGTGATCGGTTGTATTTACATATTTGTGTTTGCCAAACGGAGTGCATCACATCTTTATCAGGTGTACGACATCTCCTTTTATCTATATCTTCATATGACGTTAATTATTTTCTTAAAGTGCATTAATTTACCAGAGCTTCTTCTCCCCTCGCACCATATATTTTTTCTTATTGAACCGTGTCAATAAACAATTAACCGTTATTTCGCAGTCATCTTTATCAGAGTTATCTCTTCTTCCGCCTCTAGGCACCAGGGCTCGCAACCTCATCAGTATACGTGGATAAAATTAGTTCGTGACGGGTTTCTCGGCGTTCTCTCTTTTGCCGTGCCGTGTATCCGGTCACATCTCACCAATGCACGTCATCGATTGATTGATTGATTGATTTTTCGTGTTTCTTGGCGCGTCAACTGTTTCGGTCATTAGTCCCGTTAGTGTAGTGCATGATTTTTTCTCGGGAGATGGTGGTGATCTTCCCCGGCTGGATGGCGAGATCCGGCGCCGACCTACCGTTGGCTAGTGGGGTTTCCCCCTATCCAGGACTCTCTCACCAGCAGGGCACCGCCACAGTCGGGACAATCTCTAAGCTCCCGACCGGTCTCCCGGAATATGTGGTAGAGTAGTGCATGTTATTCTAAGTGTGTGTGTGTGTGTGTGTGTGTAAGAGGAGAGGATAGGACAAGGAAGAGGAAGGACAGATCACGCGCGGTCCGTGACCAGTTTGGTAGGGTACTGCTCCGGCATTCGCCTGGTGTTGATCGGAGAAACCACGGAAAACTACCGATCAGAGCAGCTGGCCGTTAGAATTCTCCTCCAGACAGCAACTGAATTCGACCTAGCTGAAAAGCCAGTGCCGTAAATCCTGCCGTCGTCAGGACTCGAACCTAGGACCTCCCGGTCAGAAGCACTGCAGTGACATCAGTCGATGCACTGAGCTACCACTATCGGTCACGTCATCGACGTCGTCATTTCACTTGTCACCTCTCTTATACTCCCACATTTATCTCGCGGCTTGCAAAACAATTTCCAGCGGCGGACTCGAGCTGTACAACTGCGAACAACCGTTGATGTTGATCTCCCCGCAATTAAGGCATACGATAAAAAACCTGTGAAGTACCATGTTATGATTGACGTCTGTTATAATCTATTAGTCAGTTGCATTTTGTAATTTCTAAGACATTACAAACTAATAGTTTGACAAAAATAAACTCTTGACACAAACAAAAACATTTTGCTTTTTTAATTCTTGCGAGATATAATGCATGACCGAGTTCGTCGACACAAGAAGCATAAACCAGCCAACTGTTCACGGAAGCAATTTACATGCAAATCCCACTCAATTTCACTCACAATTTCCTTTTCATTAATGCGATTATTCTCAGCACAGACATTGATCGTCGAATACGCTCTGAAATAAACAAGGCAAAAGTGCGAGACAAAACTTCTATAGGAAGGCTTCACAAAGACTCCGAGTTCACAATAAAATCCGGATGTTACCTCAATATAGTACTCAAACTCAAACCGCACAGACGAGTTATAATTAGTTTACAATTCCCAAGTTCAAATATTTTAAGATTTAAAAACTGAACATCCTTGTAGCACTCAATTATTGTTTTGTTAGAGCATAAAAGTTTGTTTAAATCAGCTAAAAGGGTCGGTGAATGAAAATGGTCGCTCTTGGAGAGAAGTTACTCCCAACGCTCGTTAAAAGTTTTTCGAGACTTTTTGCTGCTGGTATTTGTGACGATCAGCTTCCCGAAGAACGAAATGAATTGAAAAAAGCAGGTCAGCATCAGATGGAACAGAGGAGATATTTACGTTTGCAGTGCCCAACACGCGCTGATTTTACGAGTCTCTAGTTCTAGCGCAGATTTTGAGAGAATAAAAAATGATTTTGCGCTCCATTACCTCATATTAGTTTTGTCTTTCTAATAAATTGCAGCCTATATTAGTTATTGAAATTATTGTTTTCCTTCACGTAACGTGGCACGTAAAGGGGCCGACCATAAATTCCCTGGGGCGATTTTGGTAATTTTTCGACCCCCTTCGAATCTCACGTGAGATTTTTCAAAACGAGTATTTTTAATGTAAATACGTTAATTTGTGATTGATTGCATTGAGATTTATTTAAAAAACATAATTTGCTTAATTATATTTATTTAAGAGTAGATATGACTATATTTAGAAAATAGAGTGATTGAATTACAATGAATATTATTCCACTTCTAAAACGCTCGGTAATTTTTCTTTAAATTTTTTGTAAAATTACAGGTAATGATTTATCTCATTAGGATAAAAAGTTTGATAATTTGTTTAGATTTTTTTCAGTATTATGCTACTTATTGTAGATTCACATAACCGCGATAAAATTATCGTACAAGATTTAGCCATATTTTAGTATAGAAACGTGTTTTACTTAAATTGTCTCAGCTTTCTCGCAATTTAGCACTGTTTTTAACAAAAAAAATTACGTCATAATTTCCGAGACCCCCTCTCCCCCACGTAAGATTAGGTGTGAATCGCTTGACCCCCCTTCCCCTCCCCCTCACGTAACTTATGAATGTCCCCAAATGAGTCTTGTTAGAGCGAAGAGCAACAAGTAGGAAGGGAAGTGGGGAGGGGAGAGGTAATAGAGGGAATATTTGGTTATTCTAGGCGAGTCAGCTTTGGTCATTGGTCCCGTAAATGTAGCGCATCCTATATCACGGGAGTTGCGCTACCCCCCTGGAACATGAAATCCGACGTATGCGTCCGCTTGGGCGTTTTCTGCCACCAGCTATCTCCCACAGCGGAGCACCGCCGCAGCCACAATAAGCTCCCGTCTAGTCTCTGAGTATTTGTTGTAGTGTAGTGCAAGTAAGTATATGTGAGTATAGATGGAAGACCAGATTGCGCGCGGTCTATGGTCTATCCCAACTAGCAGAGAGTTCAACAAATGATGCACATAGTGAAGTTACATCCAGTGAAGTTATATCCAGAAGCAAAAGGGCATTTCAGCGTTTGGTCAATGAATCAGAGCAAATAGACCAAAGCCAAATCGAGACGGAGTTCATTGACTCAGACACTGAAGTACATTATTTTTTAAAGGCATATTCATTATTTTTGAAATTATACAATATAAATGTAATCTTATGCATTATATATCATTTTTAGAATAAATAGTTTTCTTTTCGAGGGTACACATGGAGTACAATCTCTAACTGTATAGACACATTTATGAAGCAGAAAAGATTTTATTTTGAGCTTAAACTAAGGTATCAATTTAAATTACTTAATGTAATCTGGCTAAGAGGTTGTAAAGTAATGTAGTAATTTTTCTGTTGCATCTGAATGTAGTTGCTATTTATTTATCTCGTTTTTATCCCGAGTGCGTGGTCGAATGAAGTTTGGTGTTCCACCAGTGACAGGGGTGAGGCATTTGGGGGGATAGGAGAGGAATGAATAATGGCAGAGGTAGTACAAGGATTAGGTTCAGAGGATAAGATGATAGGGTCCGAAGGCAACCCGGGGGATAGAAGATATGTGTAGGTGGGAATGGGTCTTGAGCAGGACACTGACAAAGTTGTGACAGGATGTGTTTCGCAAGCTCGTTACCGAATGTATATTTTTCGACAACTTTGAAGTGAAGGCCATGCTGAGTTGTGTGTTTTTCTGCGAGAAACGTTAGCATTAATAATTTAAAAATTGTGTCCCTCAGATAAAATTTCAAACGGTTGAGCGTCTAAATTCTTTGCACAGGTTTGGTTTGTTGAACGAGAAGGGCAGAAATGAGACTTCAATGGTCGTGTTTTGGTCGACATGTTGTAGTTTGTCAACATATTGGTCAGCAGTAAAGCTGCCACTCAATTAATGTCATTCTGCTCTCTTATGATGATGACCGTGTCCCATTTGGTAAGAGATTTTGTGTGGGTGTCCAACTCACTGGTCACGTCGGCAAACCTCCCCTGGGTTGAGAGGTTCCCATTGAGCAAAGAGGAGTTTTGTCGCCCACAGCTATGTGCTAAAATTAGTATCTCTTCTGGGGGCTCAGTAGGAGTGTCCTTGTTCATTGGTGGGCCAGGTTGCGCAAATCTGCATGTACAGTCGATTCCAGCTGAACTCGGATATAGTGAACTTCAGTCAATTGGTTCCGTTTCACTTACATTACAAATAAGCATGAGGCGATTCGGTTCTAGTGAACTTGAACCTCGGCTATAGTGAACGTAGGAAATAAGTCCTGGAAATTAATTGGATCTCGTGTGTTATTAGGCCAGTAAAATGGTCTTCGGAGAGTAGAACGGTGTTCCAACAGTGAAAGAGGCATTCGAAGGTGTCAAGACTGCATTACGAAACATCAGAGCTGAATCAAATATGGAAAGAGCACGAACTCTGGAGAGTTATCAATTAAAACTGTACGAAGCAAACAAATGAAAATAAATGCTTTTAAGGGAATATAAAGATATTAACATTTTCAGTCCGTGCTTTTAATGAATTTTGCTATCTCTCCATATTAATAAAATAATTTATTGTGAAGAAATTTTATTTAATTTTGACATCATCAGATGTAGTGGACCTCTGATATAGTGAACCAAATATGTTAGTCCCCCGATGTTCACTATATCCGCAGTCGACTGTATTTGTTTCTTTGGACTTGCTAACCAATTTGTGTTGGTTTGTGGATGGACGTGTCGATAAATGGAGGGGTAACGAGGACTGGTAAGGCAAGGATACTCATTGTCATAATATAATTCAGAAAATCTGTTTTCAGTCGTGATTGGTAGTGATGATTGTGTTTTGTTTCCGCGGTTAGACGTCTGGAAGGTTCTGCGGTGTTGCTTATTATTGTCCAACCGCCTGTGTTGTGAACGACTTCTTAAGAACCCTTTCAACCTTCGAATGGCGTCATAACCCCGTTTGAAATTGGCATCGCCATCACGTCTGCCTCAACGCATCCTGAGGCGGAGATTTGTTTTAGTTAATAAGTCATTTGCATGAATATGTGTGTATATATATAATATATATATATATATATATATATATATATATATATATATATATATATTCGTTATATGTATAATGTGTGTGTTATTGTTACCATCTACATACTACTAGCTGTATATTACCTGACAATTGGTTGGGGGGGCGTATCCCTCATGTGCTTCCCGCCAGCGACAACCGTGGTTGTAGGACCTTCACTTACGCTTCAAAGTAGCATGATATGAGCAGACCTAAGCCTGGCGATTCTTGAATGAGTTTGGCAAAGCAGTGTGCCAGAGATCGAGCTCCCATCTGATGAAGAGTAGTGACTGTATTTATATTTGCATTTCGTCATCATATGTCCCCTAAAGTGCAATTGGCCTTGGCACCGTTAGATCCCGGGGTTCCTAGACAGTCACCCAACCAAGAACCCGCGATGTCTCGAATTTGCTTAGCCTTCGCTTAACCTCTTGTAGTTAACGAATTTGACTAGCGACGCCGGTTTCGCGGTCGTGGCCTTTCAGTAGAATCATACCGGGAGCGGTAGCTCAGTGCATCAACTGATGCCACTGCAGCGCCTCTGACCGGGAGGTCCGAGGTTCGAGTTCTGACGGCGGCAGGATTTTCGACACTAGCTTTTCAGCTATGTCGAATTCAATCGCTGCCTGGAGAATTCTAGCGGCCGGCTGCTCTGATCGGTAGTTTTCCGTGGTTTCTCCGATCAACACCAGGCGAATGCCGGAGCAGTACCCTACCAAACGGGCCACAGACCGCGCGCGATCTGTCCTTCCCATTCCTTGTCCTATCCTTACGTCGCTATCTCTTACACACACATTTACACTAACATGCACTACACTACCACATATCCCGGGAGACCGGTCGGGAGCTTAGAGCTTGTCCCAGCTGGGGCGGTGCCCCGCTGGTGGGAGAGTCCTGGTGAGGGGGAAACCCCACTAGCCGACGGTAGGTCGGCGCCGGATCTCGCCATCCGCCGGGGGAAGATCACCGGTATCTCCCGAGAAAAAACATGCACTACACTAACGGGACTAATGACCAGAGTAGCGCCCGGAAGCACGAAAAAATCAATCAATCAATCAGTAGAACCATCCCAACATTCGCCTGGATCACCGAGGGAAACCATGAAGATTCCGGTTAGGATAGCTAGCACGGGGATTGAACCAGAGCCTCGCTAATGCGAAGTTGGCGAGCTACGCCCTGAGCCTCTTCGCTCGGTAGCGGTGACGGTCCTAAAACAGTATCTTTGACAAATGTGTGCGCCAAATTGCCTGTAGCGAAATTCGAGTATAGCTTCGATTTTCATGTTTGTTGTTTAATTTCTCCTTTTTATTGTTAATGTTCAAACGTTATAACAAATAGGCAGTTTCTAGGAAAGAAATTCGGTAGTATGGTGAGTAGCACATTGTTAAGGATAAATCCACCATATCATATATGATACAGGATTGCTGACTTCGAAGACTTTATAAAACACAATTTTTAAGTGGTCGCTAACTTCGCCATAATTCGGAATTATTCTGTGTAAGAAAACATTTTTTAATAGGATATTCTGTCTGCTTGGGCAACCTCGCTGCTTCGAGGACTAATAAATGATGTTCGCTTCGCTTCCACGGGTCTCTTAGACGCTCTGCTGCGCAATCGATGGAACTAAAAATAAGAACTCTCCGCTCCGCTGATAGCAATTTGTCGTCTTGTGCGCGTGTGCCCATCAGCATTGCTATTCCTGGGTCCATTAAATAGAAAATGAAACGACGCACGAATACACTATCTAGCAAGCGGTCGTGGTAGGAAAATGTTTCTATGAGAAAAAAGGGTCAGTTTTTGCCCGCACATCCAATAAATCCCGCACAGTTCGATAAATAATTAGCATCCGTATATTTATTTACTATGAATTATCAGAACTGAGGACATATTTTATCGTTTCATTATTTTCCTGTTTCGCTACAATTTTCAAATATTTAGCCAATTTCAAAACAATCTATAACAGATACTGTTTTCTAAACATGACAAACCCATTCACTCCGTACTCCCAATAGTTTTTCTCTACACAAATAATATCTGATATTTTAAGGAAATGTCACACTTTTCGAAAGTATTTCCGCACATGACAAACATCCTGGAATAAATTAATTTTCGAATGGACTAATTTTCATATGTCTCTAGAGATAACTCTAGAGATAACTGTACGCAAAGTCTACAATCGCTTCCTTGAATTCTTAATTGTATGCATTGGCGGCTGAAGGTAAGTGGAGGCCCCAAGCGGTATACAATTTTGGAGTGCTCAAATTCAAATTAAAAATAGAAGTTGCGAGAAAAGACTCGGAAAAAATATTAACAAGAAAGAAAAGTAATGAAAATTTCATTCCATACATATTTAATTTGCTAAAAATACTGTTATATGACTTTACCTCTTTAATAATCATTAGTTGGGCGGCGTCAACGCGATTTAAAATTTCCGGCTCAGAAAATAAAATATTTAGTATTTCTTCTCCCATTGTATTGCTGAAATTATTTTTTTCTCTTTAAAACTTAAACTCTTTAAACTCTTTCTCCAGACGAATTCCACATGAGAACTGTAAAAAAACTTCAAAAAATATTTCAATATTCGGAAAATATGCAAGATTAGTGGCTCGATATACGTGATGATATATATCGCCACTACTAACACTGGAGAATTCTTATTTGAATTTCATTTGGGACCGTAAATTGCTCGAGAGTCTCGTTGAAAAATGAAAAGTAATTTTTGAAAAAAAAATAATTCTTGTGAAAAAAATCTACATATAATGTAATGACATTTCTGACAGTGTACCGATCAGAGCAGCCGGCCACTAGTATTCTCAAGGTTGTGGGAAAATCTGTGCCGACGTATTTCGCTTCGGACGTTACCACTTTGCTAAAGAGACATAGGGCCGTTAGAGTGACAAGTTTCGGGAGATTTCGACCGCTTCGTGCTCTATTTGTCGGTCCTACCTTCGGCACTCAGAGAGAGGCCTGGTCGAGCCTGTGCTCCCGGTCCTCCTTGCTCGGATGTTATCTCGAATGCAAGGATCGAGCGCCCGCGTGCGGTTGTCGCTCGGTGCGTTGATCGTAGGTCAAAGTGATCGCCAAGAGAGCTCTAGTTCTCAGTTCGGACATCGAAAGCTTCCTACCATGGACATTGGCGGAATGTCTCCCAAAAATATTGTGCTCTGCTTTCGTATCATCAGTTCCATTGCTTTCAAGAATAAAAAGAAAAGAAATATTGGGTTGTTTGGTTGATTGGTTGTTAGTGATTCCGGGCACCTCAAGTACTGAGATCATTAGTCCCGTGAGTGTAGTGCCTGTTTTTTTCTCGGGAGGTGGCGGTGATCTTCCCCCACTGGGTGGCGAAATCCGGCGCCGACCTACCGTCGGCTAGCTGGTTTTCCCCAACCAGGTATCTCCCACTAACAGGGCACTGCCCCAGCAGGGACAAGCTCTAAGCTGCCGGTCTCCCGGCATGTGTGGTGGTGTAGTGCATGTTATTGTATGTGTGTATAAGGGGAGAGGATGGGACAAGAAAGAGGTAGGAAAGATCCCGCATGGTTTAGGTTTGATAGGGTACTCCTCCGGCATTCACCTGGTGTGGATCGGAGAAACAAGGGAAAATTACCGATCAGAGCGGTCTCCCTCTAGAATTCTCCTCCAGAAATGTTCGGCCATGTTCTTCTCTCCGTTTCCGTTCTCGAAAGTTCATAAATGTCATCATGTTCACAGAGTTTATGTGTAATGTTTATTAGAGTATGTGTTTTTCAGCGTATGTGTATGTATTTCCCACTGTCAATAATGTAATGTGTTCGGTGTTATATTAAGTTAGTATATAAGACAAAGTAGATTTAGATTAGTTTTAAGTATCTACTTTGTAAGATTGATCGATTGATTTTTTCGTGTTTTCGGGCGCGTCAACTGCTTTGGTCATTAGCTCCGTAAGTGTTGTGCATGTTTTTTCTCGGGAGATGGTGGTGATCTCCCCCTGCTGGATGGCGAGATCCGGCGCCGACCTACCGTCGGCTAATGGGGTTTCCCCCTCACCAGGACTCTCCCATCAGCGAGGCACCGCCCCAGTAGGGACTAGCTCTAAGCTCCCGACCGGTCTCCCGGAATATGTAGTAGTGTAGTGCATGTTAGTGTGTGTGTGTGTGTGTGTGTGTAAGGGGAGAGGATAAGACAAGGAAGAGGAAGGAAATATCGCGCGCGGTCCGTGGCCCGTTTGGTAGGGTACTGCTCCGGCATTCGCCTTGTGTTGATCGGAGAAACCACGGAAAACTACTTTGTAAGCTAAGCCGTATATCTATGTAAATAGTATTTAGGAACAAATATTTATATTTTCATCACGGGTGAACCTTTACTACAATCGCAATCTGCGTAGTTTTCTATTGCCCGTTTTTTACATTAAAGATGCTCAAAGCAAAATGTGGCGCAGCTGGCGCCACCCGACGGCGCGCGTGTGCGTTCTGCCGAGACATCTCGCGTGCGCGCCCGTCTGGTGTTCGTGCTCGCGTATATTTTGAGACCGCCACTCTCGGTTTCTAAAGAATCGTTATTTAAGTGTCGAACATGTACTTATTCCTGCTGCTGGTCTTCTCTTGTTTGAACAAACGGATCGTTTTTAACTTTCCAGTCTATCGTTCGGTGATGGGTGGTTTGTAGTTATGTCTGCAAACCGAGCTGTCGGTCATAATTTCATTTATTTTTCGTGCGCGGGCACCTTCTAATCCGCATCAGCGTTCCAAGCGTTCCTATGGTTCATGATCAACGCCGTTTGCAGTGCGGTTGCAAAACTTATTGCGACGAGTGCGAGAAGAGAGTGCGTGTTGAATAGTGTTGCTTTGCTGATGTTATAGCCACCTACACGCATGCTGAAAATAATACATATTTAATAAACTAATAATTAATTAATTAATGAGAAAATGAGTGAGTGAGTATAAAAATGATGCACACTACACATTTATAATTTATGTCATTTCAGATATGTCATGTCATGTCATTCCTTATTTTTTGTGGAAAAGACGCCATATTCTTGTTACTGTGTTCGTTATTTCCGTTGCGCGTGAATCTCCATCGGCCGATTGAGATGCGCTGCAGTGCGCGAGCGCCCCTCCTAACCCGCGCGCGTGTGCGTTGCAGGGCCGCCCCCGAAGGAGGGTGCCCGCGTCGCCCAGCGGCGCCAACCCACCGGGGGGGGGGGCGGGCCGCGGACGCCGCAGCAGATCGCAGCGCAGAAGCGCCTGCAGCAGACCCAGGCCCAGGTGGACGAGGTGAGTCTTTTCCCATCGCCCTCCTCGCATTCCCCTCTCTTTTCCTCCCCGGTATACTCCTCGCTCCCCTCTCCCTTTTCCTCCTCGCTTTCCATCCCCCTCTCTCTGCTCACTTTTTCTCATCGCTTTCCCTCCTCGCTTTTCCTCATCGCTTTCCTCTCCCTTTTCCTCCTCGCTTTCCATCCCCCTCTTTCTGCTCACTTTTTCTCAACGCTTTCCCTCCTCGCTTTTCCTCATCGCTTTCCCTCCTCGCTTTTCCTCATCACTCTGCCTCCTCGCTTTTCCTCATCCTCTTCCTCATTTTTTCCCCCTCCCTTTTCCCCTCTTCCTCCCTTCCTCCTCGCTTTCCTCCTCGTCCCGTTCTTATTTCTCCTTGTCGTTTCAGTCCCAATCGCCGCCGCTAGGTTCTCTCTCAGTGCATCAAACATCTGCACCCGAAAATAATTCAATCCAATTTATTTGCAATCCATTTACACAAATAGGCTGTCAACACAAAGATAGAGTGGCTAGTTATACTTACAATTAGTATTTGCAGTCAATTCTCCGAATCAAGTCTAATAAAATCGTAGCTATACTTGGGTTTTTCTAACCTGGCAGTTGACGTAAATTAAATGTTATGGTGTCATCCAATCAAGAGCTAGAACGTCATCACGGTGACGTCACTGTGGTGACGTTTATTCTCCGAATTGGACGAAACCATCAACAGCTGATTATGTCAACTGCCACGTTAGAAAAACTCAACTATATGTCAACCTAATTCCCTGAGAATAAACCAGTTTATACAACCCAAAGCATGAATAAAATTCAAGTGAACAGATGATCGCCGATTCAGGAGCAAGGGGTACGCCGCTCTACTCTAGTGCCTGATATTTCCTCTTCGACAGGGGAATCACTCCCCTCCCCACCCCTCCCCTCCCCTCCCTCCCCTCACCGCCCCGTGGTCGTCACACGCCCTTTCTGTTCCCCAGTGCAGGGGCACTGGATGGCGCTTTCTTTGAGTAATGCAGAATATTTTATTATACACAGTATTCTATATATTAACAGGTTAGACAATAATAACGTCCACCCCGAATATTTTCTAAACGGTTAAAGATATTCAGATGAAATTTTCAACACACGATTCAGTTCATTGGGGCCTCATTAGTTGTAGTTATTAGCTATTAAATATAATTTTTTTTATTTTAAAGATAGTGGACTAACTTCATTTCTTAAAGGAACACTTATTTTTACACTAACATAATAGTGTTGAGAAGACAAATCCATCAATACCACATAAGTTGTATTTGGTGAATAATTAACAGCACAAAAGAGTTTGAAATGTGACTAAATCGTACGAAAAAGTTGGTACACGTGAGTTCGTGGAGGGGCACCATGTGCCTCAGGTGATTCGAAACCGCAAGGTGATAAGGACTGCAACGACTTTCACGACCACATCGGTCGAATTTTCCTTTCAACAAACGTCCCGGCGAATCCCCTGTACGTTACAATCATTCCAAAGTACTGAGTTCACATTCCTTTCATAACAGTCAATCGAAGTGGCACCAAACTTCATCGGTATATTCTCATTAGTAGTATCGGTCATCAGCCAGCATTATACATCTTCGATTTTTAAAAAAGACCATGATTTCATGAGGTGTGCTCTTGCCAAATTCACTCCACAGCAAACATTACGTCGCTGTTTTTTAACTTATTGCGCGTCAATTCGCACGGTGAGTCCGTTCTCTTTACTTTGAACGGCTTCAGTAGATTTCTGAAATGCAGTAAAAATTCAGAAACGTTTCTCTGATTGTTAACTGCTTCACTGTGAAAATCGCACTATTCCCGGACAAGGGCGTATTCAACTGAGTGGCAAATTCATTAATAGAGATAGTGACATTTCATGTTTTTTATATAACTTTCCAATTCTCTTCACTACATCCTCGTGAATTTATAAACAATTTACAAAGTAAAATAACTTTCACTGAAATTAATTTTTGATAACACAAATGAGACGCAAATTTCTAAAATTGTTTACGTCAACTCTCCGCAGAAACAACTCTCCACAAATCTCTGCTCTGCAGACTTTATATCATTCTCGACATGGGACAAACGTATTTTATATCTTGTATATAGGCCAAAATTGATAACTTCAAATCAAGTGGACATCATTTGAATAACGTTTCAAAAAATTGAACAAAATATGAGACGAGCGAAATTATTATTGCTGATGATGATGTAGTGTTTTTATTAAAATACGTTAAAAATTAATTTCTTGACATACTAGAGGCTGATTGCTAGAGGCACATTAATTCACTGTCATCAAGGCTAATGATGCATGCCACTCGTATTTTTTTAAATCAATGGGACATTTGGAAATGATTACTAAGAACAAAAATTATTGCAGTGTATTACACTATTGGTCACGTAATTGCTAATCACGTTTGCGGTAAGTTCTGCAAACATTCTAATAGATAAAAACTTTCTCGGAAGAATGGGTTTCTTTTAAGTCCTGATTTGGATATGGTTGTCAAGTATCCTATAGTTAAAACGTTCTCCCTCAAGTTTCAGCATGGGTTTGCTACGACTTTGTTTTTGAGAAATTTGATTTACTCGTCGGAGATTACGTTCAAGTATTATCGGGTCTTAAAATTCCGACCGATATATCACAATCGCAGGAGCTGAATACGCAGCTAACTACGCGCTTCATACTTGAAGGTGCGGCGGGTTGCCTGTCGCTTCTGTTCAGGAGTGCTTGAATCTTCATAAACGCGAGTCATCATCTACTACGCCCTCGCGTGTTCATTTTAATTCAAATAATTAAATAGTCCGATACTACAAAGCGTCCCACTTAAAACCGTCCCGTGAGTTCCCCGAGGAATAAGCCTCTTTCAGAGAGATGAATAACAGCGCTTGCTGGCGGTAGAACCCAGAACTCGACGAACAGTAAAAGCACATCTAAAGAGTGACGATTTCTGAGAACAGTTACGATGTAAATAGTTAACTTTATTCGCAAACAAAAGAAAAATTACAAACTATGCTGGGAATGCCGTCCTTCTGCTTCCAAATATTTTCTTGATTGTGAAATAACATTCAAGGTAACGTGACGGAAATCATTATTTTCGATTCCTTGAATGCTTTCACGAATGTAAACTTTAATTTCATCACTGGTAGGAGGTTATAATTAACGAAGCACACGATGGAATCTTGAAATTTCCATTCTACAGTGTTGTGACAACTTCCTAATAGACTTCTTTGGATTCGCCAAACTCCCTGCTGAATGTCCTGAATAGTTTCCGGAGTGAGAAACAAAAGCAGTATAGTGATGTTTAACATTCAAAACTGAATCTGTTGTTCGCCTTTTTTAAATTAAATTCTGAATTGTGCTCTTCGTCGTGACACTTTTTTCTGGAATCTCACTATGAAAAACTTCCCGAGTTTCCTAGACGAACCAGTTGGAATATACGCTTCAACAATAAAAACCCTTTCTTGAAAAGAATACGGAATTATTGAATATTAGGCACAAACGATAGCCGAAACACAAAGCCCACAACTGTCTATGAACAAACTGCTAAGTTCCGCAGGAGACCAAACGATTTCTAGTCCAGCCGCTCGAATTCGCTGTCCATCGAAAATCAAAGAACAGAACACGCTTCAACGGGGCTGGTTTTAAGTGGGATATCCGGTGTCAAGAAAACAAGAGTGAAAATCTCAGCGAAATCGGTCGAGTAGTTTTTGCGTCTATATTTGAAAAGCGGTAAGCGGACTAAGCGACCGTGTGGTGCCTTGGGATATAATGAGGCCCCGAATTTTGCAATTATTTTACAACAATGTTTTCATTTTATATGACTCTTACTCCTCACGCAACGCACTTTTTCCAGAACCCTAATAAAATTGGTGCGTAGATTTCTTGTGTGAAAGTGGTGTCTATATATCAAAACGCCCAATATAGGAAAACATTCCAAACAAAGTTTTGATTACAAACTTTCACTTTTTTCAAGAGGAAGCATAGTTTCTGGAAATTTTACAAAAACAAGAAATTTTTTCGAGGTGAATGATTTCTTTGATAATGCACTATCAAACTTCATTTCACTCTAGTATGAATGGCTACACCTTCCCGGTCAATGTCCGATGCTGCCTTACTCGGTCCCGCATACTCCTCTAGCTCACATTCATCTTGTTGTGAACCAAACCCCTTTGTCTTGCCTTTCCTCTGCATTTATTTCCCTTCATTTTTCTTTCAGATATTGTTCCTGGAAAACAGTTAAGTTCAATCACACAATCAAACAGATTTCATTTTATCCAAATTAAAGTTATTTATAATATTTTCCAAAACAGTTCAAATGATCTGGCCCTCACCTCTTCTAGCTCTTGTCTAAATATATGTTAACATTTCATTCGTAACTATGTATGTCCTAATTACTCTTTTCATTCTTTACGATCAAAAGTCTTCCATGCATTTCGAATGTCTTCCATGTTTTTGCACCGCACGATGTCACATTCGTCATGAAAAACTTGACTGTTTACCTTATTAAACATTGTTTTTCCTTTTTGGTATTTGTAATCAATAATTACCAAAGACACGACCCTTTAATTTTCTAACCCTGTTTTCCAGACCTTATCATTAGGTTAGACGCTAGTAGTCTTCTGTGCTCCGTAATTAAGGAAATTTTTCCCAAATCTTTGTAAGTGGTCTTCATAATTCACATTACAACATGTACTGAAATATTTTCCGTCATAATCCTTCCGTGTACCTTCCGTTATACTCAACACATCGTTGAAGACGGATCAACTATTTTTCAAAATCACCACGGTGCTCCGACTGAGATATTAAAAGTAAAGCTGTTTTGCGAATTTATGGCTTGAATGCGTATAAAAGGCGTTCCAGCGATGGTAAATTTCTCTCCAAGAAACAATCAGAAGTTATCACGAAGCAAGATTAGGACGGTAGGGTGGCGCAAAACTATACGCAGAACTATACGCGGTGCAGAAAAAGTTATGTAATGCTGCGGAAAGTCTATTTCGAAATTTTAGGGAGATGATCACCATCACCTTCCGATAATAAACATGCACTACACCTACAGAACTAATGACCTCAGTAGTTGACGCGCTCGGAATCCCTATCAATGAACCAATCAATCAATCAACAGTTTTCTCTGAAAATGAGCTCAAACGTCCCCATTTAAAAATTGCCATTTTCTCAAAAACGGCTTCAAATTTTTTCTTCAAACTTTTCATACGGATAATGCTAATTACACTGTTTAAGATGACATAAAATTCATTTTCCTGTATTTTTTTGTTTGTTTGATTTTTCAAAAATTACGCAAATGTAATTTTTTAATATCTCTCAAGCCGTTAATGTGCACATTTCCGACGATTCGTATACTTTATTGCATTTGTGAGTGAATGTGTTTCAAATTATTTCCAATAACGTTATTCGAAAACAAAAAATTTCTGTGAAAAAGAGCCCCAAATATTGCATTTACAGTAACGCTTAAACGCCATTGTCTAAAAACGCGCTCCAAATCTCTCAACAAAAATTGCCATGAAGGACGAGGTTATACTCTTCTATAATATTCTTATAGTAATATTTCGGTTCTACTGTAAGGAAACCGAAAAATTTAGAATTTCTTTAAAAAAATGCACTCTGAGCGGCGATAGATATGAGCTGGCAAGAGGTGAGGCAAGAGCGAACAAATAGTCCAGATCAAAGAAATTAGATAACTAGCTGGTACGAGAAAGTCTGTGCCATTCTGTAGCACCACTAGTTCTTTCGGTTTGTGCACAATTGCGCGCGCTCGTAGGAAGATGCGTGTTGTTTGAAACACTGTGCCCTCGAGATTAGTACCTTTGACCTTATTTTCAATTCTTCGAAACTCGGCTCAAACACATTAGTATCATAAGATAATCATTCATGTTTCGACTATCAGATCTGCAATCAACCATCAATAGCCTCTCGTAGTTGGAGAAAATTGTGAAAAGTCACTTCCATGAACTGAAATCTTATACAAGAACAGCTGTATTGGCTCATTTTCAGTCAATCACACACGGTTCTGGCATTTTTGGCATGGTGATGTAGTAATAAAATCACTTTGATTTTCTGTAAATATGCATGTCGGACGCTTTGGTCCATTCGGTGAGCAATTTCGCCGTATTATCTTTGCTTTTCATCTTCTGTTCCTGGGGGAGAGAACAAGGATTTCCCTCCCTCAGACCTCCACAATTACAAAAGGCAATGAAGTATTATGTCAATGCTGACAAGACTGATGCATTTCTGTACTAAGCATCTCCAATGCGATATTCTCCCACCAACTGCCACTCCTCACACACTCCTCCCGTGAATGTTTATGACGACCGGAGGACACCTTAAAACACAGTTCTTTTTAAACTCTCTTTCATCGTTAAATGTCCAAATCCATCAGACAATCGGCTTATGTGGCTTAGGGTTTCAATTGAAGTCACTGCAGTACCTCTGGTCGTGAGATTCTAGGGTTCCATTCCCGAAGATGGTAGGATTTTCGACACTAGCTTGTCAGCTAGGTCGAATTCAGCCGCTGCCTGGAGGAGAATTCTAGGGGTCGATTGCTCTGGTCGGTAGTTTCCGTGGTTTCTCCGATAAACAGCAGGCTAATGCCGGAACAGTGCCCTAATAAACGAGCATTAATTGCGCTCCTTCCTCTTTTTGGTTCTTTCCTCATCCTTACTTACACAAACTTACAATCACATGCACCACACTACCACACATGTAGGGAGATCCGAGTCAATTTTGCCGGATTGGAATCTTGCCATTTCTGCGCACATTTATTTTCGAATCGGAATTTTTTTACCAAAACTGAGTATTTAACTGTGGGAACATGTTTTCATGCTATACTGATATTTATGATTACAACACACATTGTAGAAATCACATTCACTTGGTATCAGTATCAACAGCTCACTTCAAGAGATACACGCATAATACATACAAGTTACTTTACATTTTATAGATGACATCGAATAATTAAAATCGATATACGAGTTTCAATGCAAATTAAAATTTTTTTTGTTGAATTACACCATAATTGATAGACTGTACTGAGCATTAAAAGGGAAATAATATTGATTTTAACAATAAGTTATAATGCATTAGATAGCAAGTGTGCTGTGTGATTTCAAAAGATTAAATATGGTTATAACAAGTATTGTGCTTTAGTTTCTGGGTCAATGAACCCCATGTCGATCAATTTTTTCGCCCAGTTTTACAATGGTTCGAGGATACAATTGGTTTTCAGAGGATATAAGACCTCTGTTTTCGCTCATGACACATATTCCCATTAAGTTGAATTATGCATACAAGTAGCATGAGTGTTCTTGCAAGAATATGTATGAAAATATTCGCCCCGTGTAATAAAAACTATTTGCAAAGGCAAATCGTGTAAAGATTTTGTTTATTATCTCTTATTATACCCGTCGTGGCGAAATAGACTCACTGCCGTGAGAATGCGGATAACGACCTTCCCCACAGAGGACAGAAGTCATGTTCAGATAGTGAAGTTACATTTATGTTCAGAAGCAAAACAAGAGGCTATCTCAGCATACGCTCAAAGAATCAGGGGAACTCGATGAAAACCCTTATTCATATGGGGGTCGTTGGCCCATATGCTGAGGTACAATACCTGGTACATGCTTCTTAAATCTTTTAAAATAACGCAGTACAATTGGTATCTAATACATTAAAAATATCACAGGTGCGACTATTCAGGGGAAGTGTGTTAAGTGGCACTTCACCTAATAGTATATAACAATTATATTTCAAATTATCGTTCCTTATCACGTACTATATGTATGGTGGTTTTAATAGAAATATAAGCGTATTTTTGAATGGCACGCGCGCGAAACTCTACTGGAAAGATAAAAATCTCAAAGGCAATACAAATGGTAACTAGTATTTTACGTATTGTTAAAATCAATATATTTCTTTTTTAACTCTCAATTTTTTGACTTTCTATTATATAGAAACAGGTACGCAGCACAAAAGAGTTTACTTAGCAATTGCTCTTTCTTTATCGATGTCAAACGCTTATTGTCATCTAACAATATGTTGTCATACGTTTATTGCGCAGTGAGCTATTGATATTGAGACCTGACGAAAATTATTACTACGTCGAGTGTTAGAGATATAAACATCTGGGTTGACTGAAAATATATTCCCATTCCTGAGTAAGCCATTTTCACAAAAGAAAACAACACACAAACAAACAAAATAGCACTGATTCGTAAACCAAGAAGCAAAGCAATTCAAGCAGGCCTATAAGTGAGGCTTACAAGAATTAGGAGTGAGAATTGTTTATTATTCGTACAATTCTGTAGGACGTATTTCCCAGAATATTATGCCATACCTCAGGAGGGAATGAACATTCATGAAATATACACAACGATCTGTAAGAAGGGTTACTGAATATGAAAAAAATATTGAATGCATACGATAATAAACTTAATTTTGTGTTCAATTCATTTATACGAAAACTTTATTTGAGGTTTTACTGATTAGAGAATCGAAAAACTTTCGTTACATTTACTTCAATTAACGGCACTTCGTTAACATTCATTGGAGTGTACATTTAAAATACAAAAGTGCAGTACAACCTTTTTTCCATCGTGTATCATTTAATTTGCTATTAATGGAACTAATTTAAAACTTCCGATATTGTATTATTTATCGATTCTTTATTGCAAAGAAACAGCTCAGTACAAAAAATTCACTTAGAATACGTGTACCTTATTTTCAACACATTGCTGGATAATATTAAACGATTAAAATCGATGCACAAGTTTAAGAGCCAAGTAAAATCTTTTCTTATACATAATTTTTTCTATACAATTAGAATCTATACCCAGCATTAAAAACGAAAATAACATTAATTTTTAAAATGATATTTAATGCACTAGTTATCAAATGGGCTGCATAATTCTAAACAACCTGTGACAAGTAAAAACTTAAGCTTCTGAGTCAATTATCCCCATCTCGATGAAGTTTTCGTCCAGTTTCCCTGATCCCTGAGCGAATTGTGATATGCCATGCTGGCCATATGGCAACACATGAAAATGTTGATGTGATATTAGAGGCATTAAATATGGAAGTTACTGCGTGTATAAGTGCACAAGTGGCAAGTACACAAGTCTTTAACAATCAATCCGGAAATTCATTTAAACTGATGGAATATTAACAGTTTAGTTTGCCCATCATTCTGAGAATTTCATTCTTTCCACTTCTCTATCATTAACATTAATTCTCTATCTGCATGCGAGTCCCCACATACCATTCGCGGAGCATATTTTCCTTACGTCCTTTAAGTGATTTGTAACGAGCTCGCAAAGGAAGATATGAATTTTTTACATATTTATTTTCTTCCCGTTCAACTTTCGTCCTTGAAAACCCTGAAAGACAAAAAGCGAACGGGAAAAAAAAATATCTTCCTTAACGAGCTCACTTTTCTCGTCTCCTACCCCGATCTTTGTTGGCAATTTACGAGCACGCTTTTAGTTTCCTTCTTATTGAACTTGTTCAATACCATAGTAAGCATCATTCTCATTCTTGGCCACTACTTACCGAAGTTGCACTTTTCCCTAATAATACAGTAATAACATCTATATAAAATATTTGTATTAAGAAAGTTAAAAATATTACACCCTTCTGTAAATCCTTGCAAGAACTATATTCCCTTTTTGTGTACTTCTGTGCGACGTCGACCCCCAGCTGAGTTCTTGAAAATAATTAACTCAATAATGACATACTCAATTCGATAAACTTCATGTGAGACCACGAGCTATATAGCACATTTTGACAGCACAATAATTAATTCATAACATTGCTACTATGTTTTCTACAAGCACATTTTGTATCCAGACATGTTTCGGACCCTTTCGCTTCATATGGATAGTCAAATTGTGTGCATATGTAGTTCTTTATTCTGTGTCTGACCAGGGTCGGATTAACGCTTGTGTGGGCCTCCCAACGGTTTTCATGTGTGGCCTTTACAATACAATTCACTCCCTCGTTATTGAATCTGTTTTTGCTTACGGACGGGAAAAAATCTAAATTTGATTTTCTACTCAAAAAGTGATGCCAGACAATTATGATTTCTGAAAAAATTGTTTTACACGACTTATACATTCCGAGAAAATTTTATGTAGTACCTATGTATTTTGTGTCTGAATTCTAAAGGGTAAGCAACACAAAATAGCTGCACTGGTATTTTAGATTTTCTGTTTATATACATAAAATTACAAGAAAAAAATCTTAACTAAACTGAACTATTGAGAGCCGTAATTGATTATAATAATATAAATTACAAACAAAAATGATTAAATATATCTATCATAGTTTTGACCCATATACGGACGCATAAACATTTTGTTTCCTCCTTGTCAAAGACCGACAGATATGTATTGTACAGAATACAGTTAACACGGTTTATTTACATTTCTATGAAAAAAATTGAGATTTTGATTTTTTAATGTCCTATATTTATTTTGATGCAACGAAACTATTTTTCTTTCTTTTTTATGATTAATATGCATGTTCCATTTTATAATATACTTTATATATATGTGTGTATATATATATATATATATATATATATATATATATATATATATTATGTTTAACATGAATTAAAAGAAGTATTTGTTTTCAAAATACGAGTTTAGTATATATTCATTTCAGAAAATAGACCAAGTAGTTATTTGTTTTTGTTTTTCCATTATGTTTACATCATCGAAAGCTTTTCGTGTCATTAAATATCAGTATCTTAATATTTGTCCTTTCCCTTATTTTTTCATAAAGCGTCAGTTTCGGTTTTCCTGGTAGATCCAATTGTTGACGTGTGTTTTTTATATTAATTGAGTCTAGTTGTTCGAATTTACATACAAAACGCCGAGTTGTAGTTCTATTCCCTGCATCCATGCCATATGCTTTCCGATATATTTCCCTCGATTCTGGAAGAGGACATATGAATATATAAACTCTTCGCTTCAAAAAACCAGACATTTATTTTTCTTTGTAACAATACCAATCGTTTCCTGTATGTGATATCCTTTTACTTGACAAGAAATGTGGTTATTTAGGGACCTTTTCTACTGTCGTCTACTTTTCAATCGTTCAATTCAAAATCAAGAGTGGCTGGTTTCTTTCGTTTATGGGACCCGCTTTTTTGAATTCTTGGATCTGTGTGTGTATTTTGTCTATTGGATGTGACATCATAAAATGTAATATTTTCACAATATGTTTATTTCAAAAACATGAAATGAGCTTCCAACTTGTTAAAACTTTGTTTAATTCCGTTTAAATCAACGTCCAACGCAACAACTTCCACTACTCGCTCTCCCAATTCAATCGCTGTAATCAAGATTGAGCAAGTCGGGCGCACTGAGAGAAGATAGAGTGATAGCGAATTCCTGTGTTGGGCCATCGAGCGATCAAATCAGCGATTCAGTCGCTCTTAAATCTCGCCGGTGATAATGAGAGAATCTTGCTCGCCCAGAAAGGGAATTGGGTCTGCGGTGGGGGGAGGGGAGTGCTCCTACCCGAGAGCGCGCGTCGCGGCGGGATTCACCATCTCGTGGTTACACAAGCGAAGTTTGGAAGAACTACATCAGCCGTACCGAGAAATTTGGAAATCAGTACGCGTCACTAAGCTTTGCATCAAAATGACTCGCGTGCAGGCTTGTCTTCATGAGTTCAGCGAACAAACACTGCATAAAACGACCCGATTACTGACATTTGGAAAGATAGACCCCGAACGATAGCAATCTTAAGAATATTTCTATCTATTAGTATTACTGATTGCAGCAAGGGTTACTGTCTAGAAGAATATCCCGGCGCCCCTTTCTTGAGCGCATTCTTGATGCAATAGATTTTCGTGGGCCGTTGTCTCGTCTTGGGCGAGAGAGAGAATATGTGGCATTTGATTTACTTTTCCGCTAGTTTCCCTTTTCTTTCTGTATTTCCATCACGGTGTTTGTTTCTCAAATTCTTTCGGTTTTCATGGATTTGGTGCGTACACCCTCACGGCCATTCCGTCCGCTACGTGCTCCTTGCGGCCGTGTCTCGCAGCCTAAAACATTGTTACTTAACTAATTAAGGTTGGAGTGAGCGGGATCGAAACAATGCTTGACGGAATTCCACATCGGTATGGTAATTCCAGAATACTAGTACAGTAAACTCTCGTAGTCACGAATCTCAAGGGACTGAAAAATCAAGAGTTGGTTTTAAATTAGTGGTGCTTAACAGCAAGTACTTCCTCGCCTGTTCCTTCACAATACACGAAAAAACATGACTCAAAAATACACGAAAAGTACTAAAATTTTCGAAAAATGTTACATGACCTTACTTCAAAATCTATCTTCAAGGAACAGATTTCATTAAGAGGAAAATCTCTATCTTCATAATTGTAGTTGAAGTAAGATGCCGAAAAAATTTTGAATATTTGCAATTTTCGAAAAATCAGCGTTGTCAACAAAAATGAGATTTGCACTATTCTCTTAATCGTTCTTCACACTATCCATCAACAAAATTTAATAAGAAACCATGGAGACACGTTTTTGAAAATTTTGAAAATGTCCTATAGGCTTCGTGTAAAGTACTCCCCAAAATTAAAATATCTGTTTCAAATTGAAGGGTCCACGATTAAAGGGGTCAGATCGATTGCGGAATATCAGTTTTGGAGAAAATCCGCTGAACGGTTTAGACGTTAGCGTTGTTCACAGACAGGCAAACGGACGGACGGACGGACGGACGGAAGGACGGACGGACGGACAGGCAAACGTTTTGCCGTCATTCTATTTTTCGGTATGAAAAGGGACCCCCAAAACATGGATTCAGGATACACCACGTGTTAGATGATTTTTTTTCGCTAAATTTAGCAACTGTATTTATTTATTCAGGTTTTACAGTGTCCCCGTAATAAGAGTTTTCTGCCGAAAATTCGCCGTTTTTGTCGCACAGCATTACATAACTTTCTCTCTACTTCGTAGCGAGAAAATAAAAATACTTGCTAATAGGGGAGTCAAATTTTATTTTTGGAAAAAGAATTTCTACATACTAATCATTTACAGTACATAGGGATATTCGTACTACTGTATTATATTTTGTATGTCGTCATAGAAACACTATATTATATGACATTCTCCTACATCGACAGTGATACCAGGCAGAGTACATCAATCTTATATGAGTTTGTAAGACTAACACAGAAAATACAAACGAGAAGGAAATTACTGCACTGTAACGCGAAAAAATGTTCGCACAGATCAATGGTGAAGAATTCCTTAGGATTTCTTGATAGGATATTCATTACTGACGTGCAAGTTGGTGCGAGACATCATTTAGGCGGCGGGTTGTTGTCGCTCCACAAACAGACTTGGAGTAGTGACTCGGACTAATGCCACAAGATTAGCCCCCTTCAGTACCAAGCGCACACGCGTTTCGAACAGGTCAGTTCTAGGTTGGGACAAGGGTAGCGTCCTTGTGGACCTCTTCCTATGGGTGGTATACATCGATTATTGTAAATAGTTCGTTAATGAACTTTGTAAGTATCTTCTCGACCCTTTCTTGTCACAATCCTGCGACGGCTAACAGAGAAACAAAAAGAAAAATAAAGTGAGAAACTTTGAAAGTTCCTGAAAAAATATAATGACGCAACGGACTAAAAAATAGTTCGAAATTCGTGCTAAATGAAATTCGCGTTAACTAATAAAATTTCCTATAAAACCATGGACGTCGCTGCCGGGACTGAAATTTTGTCCATCTTAACCGAGTCTTAAGTGAGTTTGTGTTAACGAATGTTTACTGTATATTAATAATTTATCATTAACAACACTTATTCTTGTAATGTAATGGCTATTATGATCATTTTGTAAACAGGCTTTATTGAAAACAATTATATAAACCTAACCATAACAAGTAAAATGACCTTAAATTGTTACAAGTTTCTGAAAAATTATTGAAGTCCATTATAAAAAACAAATCAAAGGTTTTAAATCATTACCACCGACCTCTAACCACCAACTTCTAGCAATTCTTAAATTCACGACGTTCTGAGCACCTCAGGATCGAAACGATAATTAAAATGTTTTCAGAGACTACGGATTTAAGAATATTTTGTTATTGTTATTTACATGATTGTTTTTAATAGTCTGTTTATAGAGTTGTTCGTAAAAACCTTTACACTACACTTCGCAATATTTCTGATGCATATTTCTGCTAAACGGCCAGAACGACTCGATTGAGCCGAGAAAGACTGCAATAACAGACTCCGAATAGGTGTAAGGTCATCCGATGAGCAAACGGTTAACCGCAAGAGCGGCGAATGATCTCCCGTCTCAGGAATGGCTTCCCCTCAGGCATGCACTGCCTCCGCCGCCTCAAAGACGCCTAAACAGGGAGCGACAAAGCGAACCGTCTCCGGTGACGTTATCATTATCGGCGCAAGGCGACCGCAGGGACTGCAGCCACAGCAATTGCGGTGGTCCATAGCGACCCACAGACCCCCGTTAGCCGTTTCCAAGAATGTTAGCGACACTTCCGACAAGGAAGAGACTGTTGTGTAGATGAAGACCACAAGCGATACGTTCAGTAGCTACTCGTATACTTTACTACGTTACTCGTATACGTTACTCAAACATATTTGACAGGCAAACTGAGATTCAAACTGTAGACTTGAAAAGGGGTTACGAAAGAATTAACATTTGAAATTGAGTTTTGTTTTATATTACGTTGAAAATTCATATGAAATACATGCCATTCAACGCAGATAAAGTACAAAAATTACTAGAAAACGGAATAACTCCTTATCTTAGTAAAATTCGTTGTGTTCTTCGGGCAGAAAGTGTACCATAAGTAGTAGGTATTGTGGACGTCTTTAATGTGTCTGACAACTTCAAAATTGGCATGACAGAAATCACGCCCCAGATTTCCCTTTAACACATTAAGGTAAAGAATTATATCTATCTGAACGATATCAGACTTGATAATAATAATAATCATAAAAATAACATTTTCAGAAATAGCACTTAGCCCCATATGAAGTTGCAGTTTACAATTGACAATTGTGGAAGAAGTTGATAACATTCGGTTTGCTGAAAGGATGGCTACTGTGTTAAATAATAATTACGATAATTAAAAACCAAAATAAAGACCTCGTCAATTAGCTCCCAATATTGAACATATACAGATGGACTCATCTAAGACGTTTCCTTAAAAATCATCTGAACCGTTGTATATACCGGGTGTCCCATTTAACCTGACAAATGAAAATAACTCGAAAAATACGCATCTTATCAAATAATTTCCCAGACAAAAAATGAATGTCTCTGAGAGAAACATCTGCCTGACGAAAATCAATCCTCCCCCACCATACCCCACCCCATCCCTGGGGGTGGGGCGGGGAGCAACTTTGAACATTTTAATGGGAACCTCCATTTGTATTGTAAATTCGGATTTCACACTAAAAAGAACATAAGTTTTGTCTAAAAAATTTTCTGGTTTGTAATAGATGGCGCTGTAATCTCGAAAATAAGACTTTTTGTAATTCTCGAGGAACTATGTTTGAATTGAAAAATAAAGAAACATCTGTTCAATTATTTTTTTTAATATATATCTAATGGTAACAGTTAACCCCGTATCCCCAAGGTATTGGGGTGGGAGGTAACTTTCAAATCTCAAAAGGGGAACTCCTTTTTTTTTTAAAAAAAAGTAGACTAAAAGAAAAGTTTAGATGTTTTTTCTTTCATGATTAGTTAGTGTGGACATTTTTTTATAAACCTGCACATCCATGGTGAGAGGCGAGTAGACTCACCTAAAGAACCACTCGAATAGTGAAAGGCGAGGGGAGTCTCCTAAAACAAGTACCCCGAAGGGACGAACAAACAACTTCGTCCGTGTCTTTCCTGGGTGATGCTAAAAAAGTAATTTATTAAAAACTTCAACGTTAAATAATCACGAATGAAAAGACCCACACGTTAAATGTAATTCATTAATGAAAAAAATGGGGCTCCGTTTGAGATTTGAATGATTCATTTGATTGATTTTTTGTATTTCTGGGCGCGTCAACTGCTTTGGTCATTAGTCCCGTTAGTGTAGTGCATGTTTTTCTCCGGAGATGACGGTGATTTTCCCCTGCTAGATGGCGCGATCCGACGCCGACCTCCCGTCGGTTAGTGGGGTTTCCCCCTGACCAGGACTCTCCCACCAGCGGGGCACCGGCCCAGCCGGGACAAGCTCTAAGCTCCCGACCGGTCTCCCGGACTGTGTGGTAGGGTAGTGCATGTTAGTGTAAGTGGGTGTGTAAGGGGAGAGCGGAAAAGCTAGTGTCGAAAATCCTGCCGCTGTCAGGACTCGTACCTAGGACCTCCCGGTCAGAGGCGCTGCAGTGATGCACTGAGCTACCGCGCCCGGTTAGAGATTTGAAAATTATCACCCACCTCACTCCCTGGGGGTGGCGGCTGGGGCTTAACAGTTATCATTAGATACGAGAATTGTAAGCAATCTAATTTTTGAGACTACTGCGCCATCTATCACGAATCAAAAAATGTTTTAGACGAAACTCGCGTATTTTTAGTGTAGAATCCGAATCTGCAATACAAACGGTGGTTCCCATTTAAAATTTGAAAGTTCGTCCCCGCCCCACCCCAGGGGGATTTGATTTTAGGTCTGGCAGATGTCTTGTTTGGAGATATCCATTTTTTGTTTGCGACATTTTTGTTTTACAATGGGTAGTTTTTAAGGTATTTCGATTTGTCAGGTTAAACGGGACACTTGTGTATTGAAATGCTTTCATTAAAACGAACGTATGCGACATCACACAAGATGTACTCAATGTCCTTGTTTAATTGCAAAGATTAAACTTCAATTTTTACATTATCGCCTTACTACGTACGTAGTGAAGTCTTGTAATGTTGCAACAAAAATTAGCTATTTTTTCAACATAAAAACTCATATTGTGAGACCCTGTTATCGAAAATTAGATAGCATTCTTGGTCTGTGTGTCTGTCTGTTACTGCTTGACTGACAGTTGGTTGTATCACCGAACGTCTGCCGACCCTATGCCTTTGGTCACTGTTAGCACATAACCGTTATGATCTAAAGGAAATCAAGGAACTTCTAGTTCAAAACGGATATTTTGATTCGGGGCGGAGGTACTTGACCGAAACCTCAAAGTTTTCTCAAAAAGGGCCTCCACATTTTTATTTTAGCTTTCTCCTCAGATAGCGCAAAGGACGCTTAAAAAATATCTCAGGTCTTATTTTCGTTAAAATCTGTGAATTTTCGAAAATTGGAAATATTCAGAATTTTTCGACTTCTTACAATTACAATATTAAAGATGGAGACTGTTTCTTGAATGACTTTTTTTAAGACAAATTTTGAAATAAATCCATGCACAATTTTTCGAAAATATAAGTTATCGGGTATTTTTGGAAAACAATTTTTTTCATTAAATTTTGTCCTTGAATGTAGAAAAAGATGGTAAAAATGGTGCTGGTTCCTTTTTCGGCGAACTAATAATAATATTGATGACGATGATAATAATAATAATAATAATAATAATAATAATAATAATAATAACAATAACAACAACAATAATAATATTTATTGAGTCACATATACAATTTCAATTTCAATTACTCTGTATTTTCAAAAATTACAAGAAATTAACATTGCAAATATACAATATTGATGATAGAGACTCTGAAATGAAATCTGTTCTAAAAAGTTGATCATTAAATAAATACATGTATATATTTTAAAACAAACGAGTAGTTTTCGCGAATTCGTGCCTGAAGTTAAGAAAATGTATTTTTTAATGGTCTCAAAAACGGTCCAGATTTTACTTTCTCACTCTTCGTATTGTAATCGTGCGTCGGACAACAGCGAATTTACGACAAAAAATTATTGCTGGGCTCTGGTAACGAAAAAATTGTTAAAACCTGTTCCCATTTATAGTAAATTATTTCCTCTAACACATTGTGTAGTCAGAATACAGATCCCTGACACCGAAAAATTGATTGACGGCAAAACGTCTGTCTGTCGATCTCTCTGTCAGTCTGCGGTCAACGCTAGCGCCTAAACCGTTCAGCCGATGGTCTCCAAAGCTGATATTTAATCCCAATAGATTTAAAGGAACACAAGTACCTGCAACGATATTTTAATTTTGGGGGTAATTTACATTTACATACTTTACATTATTTATGTTTTCAAAATTTTCTCGAAAATGACTACAAATTTTTTCATTAATCTTAGTCTTCGGATAGCGTAAAGAACACTTAAGATAAAGGCACATGCCTAATTTCGATCAATTTTTTTCTTACTGCAATTATAGTATTGAAGATAGAGATATTTTCCTTCATGAAGACTGATCATCAAAAAAGTCTCTAAATAAGGTTATGTAGTTTTCGATAATATGCAACAAATATTAAACAAGCAGATTCGAAGTTTCATATTGGAATTCGGTACCCTTGTTAGCATTGATATTATAAAGAATGTGGCACAAAATGCACTGGAAATAATAGTCGTTTAATTCAATTACACGGTTGTTGTAAATAATGTATCGTTATTCAAAATAAAGAAACAAAAATACATTTTCTCATTTTCTTACTTCAAAATATAATAATGCTTAATGTAGAAAACAACACACAAGTAAAACATTCTTTCTGTTGACAGGTTGTTGACATAATGAAGACTAATGTGGAGAAGGTGCTAGAAAGAGATCAGAAACTCTCCGAACTGGATGATCGAGCAGGTAAGTTTCACACATTAAACGTCTATTTATATTGCCTTCATTAGGCCGAAAAAAGATTTGTTGGGAAAGGTATTGTGCGCTCAAAAAGAAACAAGAAAGATGAATTATTTTTGAAATCCGTTTTTGTTTTAGTCTTTCCTGTTGTGAGTGACTTCCCCTTAGGATTTTCCTGGCTAAGGATATTAATTCATAGAAAATATTGTCAATAATCACAGACAGGATTTCCATGCAATATCAAATGCTAAAATATGCATGCAAACATGCACTATCAAATAACTAAACATGCACAATGCAGAGTAAGAACTGAAAAAAATGTACAAACAAATTTTGGTCCAGTATATTTTTGTGTTATTGGCTTTTTTAACAGTGAATAATTAACAATGTTAACTAAACAGCAATGCTTTTTTAACAGTGCAACATGCAACAGGCTTTTTTAACAATGTTTAACAACAACTAAATTTTACTTTGTCAAATTCATCTTATTGTTATAAACAAGTGTTTTTGAATGAAGAAAATGCTTTCAACGTCAAAGGACGTAATTAAAACATACTTGAAAGATAAATCTGAGCCAATGTGACGTAATTTCTGCATTATCTGATTTTTCACCATAAATAATGTTGTTTTTTACATTTTCTGAGCATATTTTAAAACCGGGATTTGGATTTAATACGTTTAATACATATAATTTCTCCTCAGCGGCCTTACCTCCAAAATCTAATTCCAAAGATATTTTAATTTCTTCAAGAATTCTTAATGACTTCACTAAAGGTAAACTTGCTGTTTCTGACCTCTAAATTGCTGTAATCAATTGTACAAATTTTGATCTGATATTTTTTTTATTAGACATGGCTTTTGAGACATGTATTATTATTATTATTATTATTATTATTATTATTATTATTAATTATTATTATTATTATTAAATACTTAATATGCTAGATAGAAATCTAAATATGGATTAATAATTGAAAAAATGTCCCAAAATGTATTGTGCATTAACGTCTCCCCAAAACTACTAAAACTTGCAATTTTTTTGTCATGAAAGTTATATATTTACAAAGTTTGAAAGCTCTCGAAGTTTAAATAAAAACACGCATCTGCATAGAAATTCTGTCTCTAATTCCCAGCATCTCACGATACCAAATACAATCTCAGAAATGTTCTTAGTCCTTCCTAACTCGATCGTGGACAGGTAGCCTTCGGCAATATAGAGATAATATAAACGAGGTTTGTGGTATTTTCATGAATCGTGCGGGTTAATGGAAACTAATTATTGTAAACGGCTGCCGTGGTAAAATGGTTGCCACATTTTAAATATTAGTTTTACTGTGTTCCTGAAAATGACTGAGTTTAATGAAAGCTGTGGAGGTCTATGCATTATCAGAAAGTTATACAATTCCAAATTATCAAAATTTGCAGATATTTTCTTCCATGCTTAAGACGCAACGCTTCTCGCAGTAATTGTAAGAAGAATGCATGAATTTCCTAAGGATATTGAGATGACGTGAAAGAGTAGTTCGTCTCTTTAAAAAAGATAAATGTAAAAAGGTTAAAAATAGGTTAAAAACAAGTGGGTCACCGCACCACCAGGTCACGTAATACACCACTCTATTTGTCGTGCCAGAGGACGAAAATTTTAATCTGTTCAACCTTACTCTAAGCTCAATACCTTATTTTTCATCAAATTAGCAATCATTAGATGCGATATTGAGGAAGTGAAATCAATTCTGTTCTGTCCAGTCACAAAAGGTCAACTGAAGAATGAAGCTACTAATTTGTTTTAAATGCTTGGAATCAATGTACATAACAATAAATACAACTATTCATTAATTCACTTTCGGATGTTTCGATATGGTTGCTTGAAAAATCCATAACTAGTTTCTAAGTAATGCTGGCAGCTATTGGCATTATTTCAAATAAAAGTTAACACATATGTTAAATTAGTTAATAGTAAGTGAAGAGGTCACAAATCTGTTTTATTTCACTGTTGATGCAATGAAATGCTCGCTATGCTCTAACGGTTCGTTTTGTAATATTATCAAAGTGTGGGAATCCCATTGGCAAATGAGATGGCAAGTTCTTCTAGCCTATTAGCAGACATAGAATTGCTTGTGCAAGTTGATACAATACAAAGCCAACATGCACAGTTTGCAGTGCGCAGCGATTATTAATAAGTGCAAGTCGCTGTTAAAGAAGTAAGGAAGATATTAACATAGAAAATTTGGTTCAAAATTAATCTGGAAGTGCAGAGAAATATTGCGATATAATTGATACTGGGTTGTTGTTGTTTTTTTTTCATGATTATCAAAAATATCATCACATCAGCTCTGATCAAGTAAAACAGATTTGGAACAAAATGTGTAAAGCTTTTCAGTAAGTTGATATCTCCTTGTAATTGTTAAGTTGCAGAAAATGTTTCATCTCTTCTGAAGAAAATATAATCATAGTTAAAATGCTCACGTTTGCTTGTTACGTCTTCGAATTTATTCCTAAACATTTTTATATCACTTGAGGACATGTATTATTTCATTAAGTACGTTCCCATCGAAATACAATGTATTGCAAAGCATTATTTATATTTAATTCTAAATTATTGAAGGTTTTAAATATGAAACTTCAAATGATATTTTCGGCCGAAACTCTACCTAAATTCTTGTTTATTATATTTCTGTTTTAGATGCACTTCAACAAGGTGCATCACAATTTGAACAACAAGCTGGCAAATTGAAGAGGAAATTTTGGTTGCAAAACTTGAAGGTATTGTTATTTTGACATTAGTTATTCTTCTTTGGCTGGTTTTGGTGGGAGACGGCCGGAATATATTATTTTTGATAATTTATTTTAAACGTAAATAATTCGGAGGCGAAAAAGTCCACCCCGTTCAATCTACTTCCATTTCATTACACCTATAAAAAGGTTCATGTATTGGTAATACTCATTGTCTAATAATTTTAAAGCATACACAATCTTTATCAAAACTATATTTTTTTAGTATTATTTTTAAATACAGGGCATTTTAATATGCAAAAATGACAAAATCGTTCCAATATTTCCTAAAGAAATAGTCATGCCACTTCCCTAATGCTTCACTCTCTGCGGATCCACCACCCACATCTTTATAAACACATTCAACAAAATATGCACTGCATATATGCGAGTTATACCTTTGTGTGTGTGTGTGTGTGTGTGTGTGTGTGTGAAGTCGATACCGCTTACGATCGACCGTGATGAAATGCTCGCTGTCAAACTTGGGCGGTTAAAATATCTCACTTAATCCGTGTTGCTGGCCCCCGCTGAACACTTTTGGTCCCCGACGCCCTTCACCTCTCCGCTTGCAAGCGCACGATCCGAGCGATGTCAAATCAAAATTCCATTGCGCCTGCTCGCGTGAAAATCTCCTCCCCCTCCCGAATAAAATTTCTCCTCGGAACGTAGTGAACATAAAGTATTAGCGGCGGCCGGTAAGTTGCGATTTAGGAGGGGCGGCAATTATTTCCGATGTATCACATACATTTTACTCCTTAAAATGTTCCTTGAACGAGGAAAACATGTAATATACGATCGATTTGCACGCATTGGAATTATCATTCTTACGGAAGACAACTTTTACATTGATAACGGAAGATAAACAATATACGCGAAAATAGATTTTTTAAAATATTTCCATCAACCCAAACAATAATTTACGATATCCGATGAAAGGTTCGGTATTAATTAATACGCGCGGACTTGCGAAACAAAATTGTAATAGAGGCATGCTGCCCCAACACAACTCCAAGTACCACCACTCTTTCTCAAGCTTCCATTGCCTCGCATGCACCAGCTACGGTAATTGTAATAGAGGCATGCTGCCCCAACACAACTCCAAGTACCACCACTCTTTCTCAAGCTTCCATTGCCTCGCATGCACCAGCTACGGTCGGACTCGCGATAGTCCGCGATGCAACCTATTCCAAGAACATTTCTCTTTCGCTTATGTAAGTAAAAAAATCGTCCTCACACATTGCGCTGGTGGTATGCACAAATTAAACGAGTCGATTTATTGCAAGTTTAAGACTTTCAATAAATAAATAAAACTGCTCCATTAGTAAAGGATAATTACTTTCAATGAAACATAGGAACCAAAACATTTATTCTTGTAGTGATATTTGAAATTACATAAAGTCATCAGAATCATTGCCATCTCTATTGTTATTAGCTGTCATGTTTTCTGTTCTCATCAACGTGTTGTAACTTCTCAACTCTGCTTCCTCTTTCTTTCTCCTTTCTTCTTCCTTTTGTTTCTCTTTTTGTTCTCTCAATACTCGCTTTTTATCTCTCCGCTCTTTTCTGTCACGTTGTTCTTTCTCAGATCGAAAGTCAGGATGCTCTTCTCGTTTTGTCTTGTTTAAGCGATTGACAATTTCGTTGCTTCGTTTAGCACCTCTTATCTTCCTAACCTCTCTATCCTTCTGGAAACCCACTTGACCGACTTCCATTCCATCTGTCTTTTTCCAGTTGGACCACATTGTGTAAACTATATCAACATCGTTCATCTTGTTTCCTGTAATACTACTTGCTTTGACCAACTGAGCAGCATCTTCGAGCACAGCAGAAGAAATGTCATCAATTGTTTGTCCTTGACGTAATTGAAGGTATACATGGGCTGATTACACTGTCAATGTGAAACCACATCTTCTTGCCAACCCCACTTAATAAAGTCTTCATATTCATACTTATATACTCCCATGAAAACGTAACAAGTGGAGATACATCACTGATAAAATAAAATACCATTTTATATAAAATCACGTGGGCATGCCAGGGGAACCACTTCCCTACTAGGGCGAGAGTCTATACTTGTTTGTATATTTAGCAACTTTTCCTGAGGTTAGTTTCCTGGTGAGGACACCGCCCTAGAGGCCTTAAGGAGCAGCGGCCACATATTTTATTACTATGAAGTATTCGTATTTACAACATAGTACTGTATATATACAATATACAATTCATATGACATTCATTCCTCATTAATTACTTAAAAAGAAATATTATATATACCTGCATTTTCACTTTTATTTTGCTGTGTCCACCAATGTCATCACATAAAAACTTACGAAAACAGAATGACTGAATATTAATAAAGAATTAATTTGTTTAAAAGGAGTAAAATAAATTAATATTTTATGTGAATAGTTAGCATTCAAATGGAGTCGTAAAAAGTTTCAAAATTGTGAAATTTGTCTACCCATACATTTCTCCTTTATTACGGCTTGCAGTCAAGAAAATTAAGGTAAAATTTTACACAACAAATTATTATTTCCCGGATTGTGGCACTTGCTTAAGTAGTTAAGACCTAGCTTGTGACAACCACAACTTTGTGCCAACTCGCAATTGTAAGTATTTTTTTTATTCAAATATAAATGTATTTTCCGTGAACACTTATTTACATTTACATACATCATTGCGTCGGTCGCGCCTGAATACTATGTATTAAATTATCCGCAATTCATCATTTAGAATCAGTGATAGTAGTACCCTAATTTTTTAATGGTCACTGTTGGTGCTGAGTCATTTTCAGTAACTTAATTTCACACAGATGCTCTTTTGTGGTGCAATCGACTCCACTGTATTTTGTATTGACTCCGTTCCATGAAGAAAGAATAAGCCTTTAGAAACAAACTTTCAATTAAACGTCAACGACTCAACACGCATAAGGAATCCATATTTACGAACTTCGATTTTCTTTCTCTCCCATAATAATGGCCTTGTGTTTACGAGTATCAATGCGTTGGGGAAGCGATAATTTCTGAAGCCTCGTCTGGAATTCGCGACCGCCAAGGATATATGCAAAGCAAAATAAATTAATTACATTTTTATTTAACGTCAAAAGAAAAGTTAAAATGTGTGTGACGTACAATGTGGGAGAAGTGCAATCTGTGCCCGTTTTCTTACGATCTGGAAAATTTATTCTGGTCTTTATAATCTCCATCTGTAATAGCACCGTTTGGCACACTTTTTTTAGGAGTAACTGGGAGCAAAAATCATAGATGGGCATTCAAATCCCGACAATATTCAAAATTTGACAATACCAACCTTCGGGCATTTTCTTCTTGTTTCTAATGCAAATGATTTCTTTGAAAGACCATACTATTTTATCCATCTCTACTCTTAAGGTTTCAGGTTTTTTTGTTGTTTTTTTACTTTAATATAAGTCATATGAATTCCTCATACTGTACGGGCAAAAATTAACTTATTTTTTCAGCTGAGAGCACAAGTAATATGTTATCAGAATTCTCTGTTGTGAAATCTATCTAGAAAGAAAACTTTCACTTTAGAATTATATCGTTTTCCGTTCAACCCTATACACTCGTTTAAATATAAAATTAATTAATATATACAAAATCAAGAAACGACGTTAAAGATGCAATGGATTTTCAGATAGATATTTCATGGTCTATCTTAGGATCTTACATCAATCTAGTGGATGGCTATCAGTTTGCGGTAATTCTGACCAGGAACAGATTTTGATGACCTAAAACATCACTAAACATGACTAATAAAAGGCTCTTAAAATGTTTTAAAAATGCCTAAAAGCAAAAAACATTTACGTAAAAAATTTGATCAAAGCCAGATAGACAACACAAGCCGTTTGATATATTACTGATGCGATCCAAGCTTCTTCCTTTCGTTCAAGTGAACTCAGCTTGCAAACTTTTGGCTTGGGCTGGGCCAGGAAATATTTGTCTTTAGTTATCTTGGAATCCGCGAAACCGACAATGGTATTGAATGCGTCACAGGAATATTAGATTACATACTACTGACGTTACAATTTCTGAGCGAAAAAAGTGAATAGGCTACTTAGGAGTTCTGTGAAGAGCACTTGTTACATCTCGTAAATATTATTTGAAGCAAGTACCATTAAAATGATATTGTGGTCGCAGCTCTCCCGACCACAATACTAAAATCGATGAAATCTGCAAAAAATGCTTCAAAACTGACGAAAAGGGTAAAACAAATGGCGAAGAAGTCGAAATCGAAGAAAAATGGGGGGAAATGTCATGTATAAATGAGTAATTTCCTTTTGTCATAACATAAAATGAATTTCTGTACTAAAGGGCATCGTTCTAAAGCAAAAAGAAAAAAAATGACATTTTATTAAAATCCCTCCTACCCAGTTACTTTCGAGTATGTGACCCGCAATGCATCTAATGAGGACAGAGACAGGACAGAAAGGGAGGTGGAGCAGGGCGGGGTGATGAAGGGTAAGGTGGAGAAGTAATCGGCTGAGAAATAAAATTATTCTAATTTTACACTATAAATGGAATCCATATCTTTTTCTGTGTGATTGATGATTGTAATAAATACATACTACCCAGGTAATGCCGGGTACTTCACAGTATTAGAAATTTCCCCATACAGCTAGCACAAACGTTAAATTTTATCAAAAATGAACGTTCTATACAAACAAACAAATTTCTATTGATCCTCTTAATGAATTCCAATCTATGCTATGCATTGAACGTATTCACAACGACAAGCTTCAATGCCCTACCGAGGAACTTATTACATAAAAGAGAAAATGATATAAAAATCGTCGAAATTACAGTCTTTTCAATTTGTCGACAAAAATTATGTTCGCAACATATCCACCAAAATCGGAGATCAAGTAGCTTTTATGTTTGAACAGTGTAAGTTTTTTACATTGGGATCATAAGAAGTATTTTTAAATTCTCTCATTTTGACGAGAACTCCTTCTCTCTGAACGCCCATGAATCTACAAGCGATAGCATAAATTATTGTTCAATTAACAACAACAAAATATTACGTTTTATTAAATCGCGTTACTACACATTCCCCCACCGTGTTGCATGGTCCCTAAGAATACATATATAATGCTTAGGCCAAATCTCTCATCTCTTGGAACCGTGATGTAACTGTAGAAAAATTAATTTTACAACAGAAGCAAAATTCTGAAATAAAATACAATGAACCAATATTATACCCACAGTAAATGTCAGTCATGGTTCCTTGTACAATGGTCTTACCAAGATCTTTGTCACTACTAATAGAATTTCTCTGAGACTTTTTACTCACCCCCTCTCTTACAATTGTGACATTGTTCCCCTGAAATTTACATTCATTTGAACTGCAATTGGGTATGACCCGGTGGCAGTTAAATGATAAGAATTACAATTAAAATGACAATATTAATAATAATAACAATAATAATAAAGGAGTACAGTACAAGCCGAAGATGCAATAATCATACTGTCACTAATATTAAGTATTATATCAATTAATTCAACTCTGTCATGATATCCAATAATAATATGTTGATGATACTAAAATTTAATACAAGTTTACAAAATGTTTTATAAGCATTTTTATCATAATTAACAATTATGAGACAATTTCGATCAGTCACTTAGATAAAGGCCAAAGAGAATTTAATTGAGAAATTATTGAGAAATTGTATTTGAGAAATGTAAAGTAATCTATTGAATATTTATCAAATGACAATTCTCCATTTAGGTAGCTATTCCGCTGTAAATTGCTTGCTCTTTGTTGCACAGAATACCATAGAAGACACTTGTGATAATGTTCTACCGAAAACGGGAGAGCTTCTTGCACTAACACCACACAATAAACTGAAGCGTTGTTCTTCTCAAATGACGTTACAATCACGTGACATTTCAACAAAAACGTAACTTCCCCACGCGGACTAAAACAATAAAACAATTCAATCGATATTTTTATAGATATATTAAGTTTTTGCATGAGTTCTGACCTATTTACCTTCGCACAATTTAGCAGTTCCATCATTGCTCTATTAGATCAGCGGTGTGTTCTGTGATTATTCATTTTTGTGAAAAGGCATCGCAGCCTTTATTGGCATTCTTATTACTAACTTCCAGAAATGTGTAATTACAACGCTCCAAAGCTCCAAAACAAGATATACATAAAATGTCTAGATAAGCCCAATAAACTATTTAACAGAATCCCTTATCTTTATTCAAAACGGTAATTCGTCGCCACCAACTCACAGTGTCAAGCAGATTACGAGAACAATAAAAGGAAATGGCCTTATCGCGGCAGATAAACGATAGAGGAAGAAGAGGACGGAGATTTCATGATAAGTTTTGTGCGCCGCACTCCGATTCGTTGCTAATTGCACAAGGGGTCCCGAAGGGTTAGATTTTAGGCACTATTCTCTTCGTACTAATCGTTAACGATATGCCTTCGAAGATACGAAACTGAAGAACAGTTGTCTTCATGGATGATACGAATATTTTCTTACAATAAACAGTTGAAACTTGGAGAATTCTTAACGACCATAAAAAATAAACCGAAGTCAGTTTAACGGGGCTTGGTCAGTAGGAGCAAAAAGATGTTTTAAAACATGGTTATTTGCCAACGTTTCGGAAAAAGTATTTCCATCCTCAGGGCTATGTAAAACGATAAAGAATACCAAGAAAAAATACATAAGGACACCAAAAATTCCTCACATGCCGGAAAGTGCCCTATAGTGAAGAATATGTAGCAGTTTAATATATGTGTACTAATTTGGTCATTGCAAGGTTTGGAAATCATGTATTATTTCCTTCAAAATTGTATTCAACTGTACCAAGATTGTGTAAATGTATATGACACGTTGTTTTGGTGGCCTTATGTAATTTTAATTGCATTCTTTCTTATTTTGAATAGCCTTGAGAATGGATTTACCTTTTCCGAAACGTTGGCAAAACACCAAGTTTCAAACATTTCTTTGCTCCCAATGACAAAGCAACGTAAACCTGACTTCAAAATAAACAGTTGCATCATCTGATATTTCTAATTGGTGTCATAATACCAAATTGATTGCAAACGAAGGGAAAATGGTCTCAATGCAGCTTTCAATTTCAATTAACCAATTGTATACTCCATGGAAAATGAATGATGCGCATTTGACTGATAAGGCAACAAAATGTTAAGGACTCTCAATTCAGTCAAACATCAAATAGAAAGTCCATTTACATCAATTGAACATAAAATTAAGTTCATTATGCTACGCGTTCTATCAAATTCAGTCAACGGCGAATATCGAATTCGAATTTTGAATTCACTCTGCTCAGGAGCGAATGTTCATTCCCGCCTGAGATATGGCATAATATTCTGGGAAAACACATCCTGTAGCTCCTAGACTTTTAGAACAGAGAAAAGAATTGTACGAATAATAAAAAATACACCCACATGATTCCTGCAGGCCTCTCTTTATTAAGATAAAAATTCTACCATTACTTTGCCCCTTGATTTACAAATCAGTGTGTGTTTGTCAAAAATGACTTACTTAAGGATGGGAACATTTTTTTCAAAGAAAACATATATAACTGTAACACACGACGTAGTACTCATAATCATGAGGTGTCAGTAGCAATAACTCACTACAAAAAATTCATATACAATACATGATTAACAGTTTACAATATAATGCCAGATATCGTTAAACAATTAAAAATCGATACACAAGTAAAGATGCCAAGAAAAATATCTTCTGCTGAATAACTATTCTCTACAGAGATAATACCGAACATCAAAAAGGAAAGTTAAATTGATTTTAACAATGATATTTAATATATTAATTCCTAGTCGGACTGTATATTTCTAAAAGGCTTTATATGACTGTAACTAGTACTGTACCTCAGCTTCTGAGTCAATGACCCCATCTCGTTTAGATTTTTCGTCGAGTTCTCCAGATCTTTTCAGCAAATGCTGAGATGGTCCCTTATTTTGCTTCTGGACATAAATGTGACTTCACTACCTGTACATGTTTTCTAAAGTTAAGAGGGGAATATAGTTAGATTAACATTAACCATTTTCTCGTGTGAATAATTCATTCGCTTCACAAAGAGCAGATGAGGGATAATAGCCAAAATCTGTGGCTTGTTTCCTTTTGAAAATAATTTTTATTAAACGGAAGCTAATACTTTCTTATTAATTTTGCCAAAAACGCTCGTTTCCGCATGTATTCATAATTCAACATGTTTTTGGTTTAAGGTAGGGATGCCAAAATTTCAGGAAACGTCTACAGAATATTCTTCTTCCATAGTGCGCAACATACAGTTTTTAACCGTCTTTGTCGTTAAATAAATTTTAAAAAGTTTTCTGGGCGAGAGAAATATTCTTCCCTTGAAATACAAGACATCGAATCCACATAATTACTCATTCTAATGGAAGCTGATGTGCCAGAATTTTGGAACACCTACGAATTCGGGCCGACGATAAGCGCTGCTAAAAATAATTACAATATGTGTTACACTATGAATTAAATTAAAGAAATACGGAAATAAGAAAAGAAATAACATTTTCGGCATTCGATATCCATCAACGTCGCAGTTTTTAAATAAACTCTAATAAAAATGACGTGTCATAAGTAATACTATCTAAGTTTGACACCTTCTACAAATATATTTTTTTAAACCTAGTTTTTCCTATCTAACAAAGATAACATTTCCGTAAAATAAAAATAACTGCCATTCAACGTATCTTCAGAAATAGTATGTTGAAAGCCACTCCTGCTTTACATGAGCTAACTTGCGAACCGCTTGAAACCAGCTAACTTAGCTCAGAGCTATCATTGCTGCTACCTCTGCCGGAACTCCGACCAGGAGGTCCTCGAGTTTGATTTGATTCGATATACTTTCGTCAAATACAATAAAAGCTGTAAGTGAACGACGCCGCAGAAGTGTATTCTGCGCGTTTCCTTGAGCTCCATAATCTCTTCCCCACACTTTTACTATACATACAGTTAAATCATGAATACCAGTATTAAGAAAACTAAGTCATTTGTACCAACAAAACAACATTAGAAAAACTTAACATTTTCACATAGCAACTCACCCCCGGTTCTACTCCTACCGTAACTAGCAAAAGAAGGGCTCTACAAAACATGAGCTACATTTATGTTCCGAAGTAAGACAAGGAGCCGCCTCAACATTTGCTCAATAGATCTGCGAAACTGGACAAAAACCTGATCATATATATGGGGTCATTGAGCTAGAAGCTGAAGTATACTTATTACAGGTATATTTTGTGTTTTTAAAATTGTACAGTACAAATGAAGGGGTCGGGGTAACAATGATAACCCTCATTTTTTCTGAAACAGGTTTGTATAATACTGTACTCTGATGCATGTCCTCTATACCACTGCTATCAATATTTGTGAAAATTGTAGACAAAATTTTGCTTAAAAGTCAATTGATAGTGTCGCAACTTAACAGTTTCACCTAATGATTAGAGGCAACATAATCATATGCATTGGTGGCAAAATGGCTGGATGTAGTAATATTACAGCTAGATGTCAAAAAGAAATGTTTCCCCACATGAACACATCCGATGACTTCAGTGAAGACAATAGTGTTGATAATCCGGATTATATTCAACACAACACAGAGAATTAATCAGAAAAAGTTAGATGAGCGTTGTTATTATGTTGCTTCAAAAATAACCTAAAATGAACATTTAACATATTATTTTTTAAGTTTGAAATCATAATCTGAAGCAATCCACTTATGTCTGTTCATAGAAAGGTCACTACAGTTTTGCTAAAAATAAAAAAGATCATCTCTTGCCAATATTTCTCATTTTATCCTGTTGCAAGATGAGCCACTTCCGATATCACTAACCTCTTCTATGAATAGGTCGCCTCATCCACCTTCACAGAAAATAAAAGCTAGGAAAAGGCAGACGCAAATAAAATAAACCAAAGAAGAAATGAAGGGAATATAAATCATAAAAAAATAAAAACGTCTATTTCGCACTACTGGAAAATTATGTAGTACATAACCTTTCGAATGCAGTACAAAAATGACTCTGCTAAGAAAACAATATCTATTGCATTGTGGGATTTGGGAGATTTTGATAAACAAAACCATTACTTAATGAATTTATTGAAGCTATCCCAATAAAAAGATGTTTCCATGGGGCGGATCTATTGCACGGACAGGAACTTACAAAATTGCCAGTTCTATTTTGAAATGCATACAATGTAGAAGCGTGAAAGCTACAAAACTATTATTTTTTTGATAAATGTGCCGACCAAAATAAACATTGGAATATGATAACCTTAGGATAACAAGTTTAATTTGTAAATTGAATTATGTTAACAAGTTAGAACAATTTTTATTTCAGCGATCCAAAATATGTAGCGATCCAAAATATCGATGTCAAAACATATCGTCAAGGTTTGGAGCAACATAATCATAACCCATAAATGAAAAGCACATCCGAAATAAAATATTCTTGAATTTCCTCAATTTAAAAAAACAAACTTTGATTCAAATGCTGTAAAAACATGTTCCTAAGACTACAATATTTGATCAGAAGCAGTTAGATTTTGATTAGATAGCAGAATGATGAAAAATCTGATTAGATAGCAGTTAGTGCACACACACAACTGAACCATGTCTGGATTTACACAAACTTTCTTTTCGCTCCAGCGTAAAATTACTAAAATGAGGGTTATCACAATGTTGCCCCGACCCCTTCAAATACAAACCATTGTTAACATTTCTACCGTTGTTAAAATGAATATATTTTTTTTTTCATTTTGATGGTCAGTATAGTATTTAATTGTACAGAAACAGTTATGTAATATAAAATATTTTACACGACGCTTAAACGTTTGCATGTATTACATCCACATGTGAATTTCTTGTATTGAACTCTTGACACTCATACCTGATGAATATGATTTCTACGAAGTGTGTTGTAACTACTATAAATATCTGAATTGCAACGAAAATGTTCCCACCTCTAAAACAAAAGGGTTGTACCACATAAGTCGAACTACTATTCACTCACATACGGTTCACAACCTTTCTTATAATCTAAAAACATTTCGTGTTATTCCGTTAGGTGAAATATTGCGCAATAACATTGTTTCCTGATGACAGCTCCGAGGCGTGAACGCAATACCTATCTCGTAAGCGATATTTTTAACATCGCTGTGTGTGCTACAATAGCACATGTATTCCGAATTATTAGCAACGTTATACTATCAGTTGAATCCAAAAATGTTTCCGATCCCATAAAATATTAGCCTAGACGGAGTGAACCTCGAGAGCTTAGGTTCTCAAGAGTCGTTCCAAACGCAATGGATTCTTACGTTATGCAGTGTGGATTTCAAATGCTAAAATGGACTCAATGCTGTGATTCAAATAATTTCACAAACTTTTATCCCAAAATTAATTATTACAATTAACACAATTAATGTAAATCAGATTACATTAAGAAATAAATCTATAAATTTAACAATGAAGCAGGAGAATGTCGAAAAATCTTCAACTTTTGTAATTTTCGAAATTAAGCTAATTAAATTTTCGTTTTTAAGGGAAGTTCGTCCTATTCAAGCAAAAAATGTAAATAAAAAATTGGAAACGTCATAGAAGCTTCCTGTAAAGTACTGCTAAATTTAGATCTAAAAACGTAGAACTTAAAAATCTAGAAGCTGCGACTAGTCAGATCGCGATCGGGAATATACAGACAGACGGATCGACAGACGAATACGCGTTTTGAGAAAGAAAGAAGAAAAACAATTCTTCGGTAAAAACATGTAATTTGACTGTACTACGTATACGAAAAAGCGATGTACTATGCATAGGAGAAAGTAGAAACCACTTTTTCGGTGTAAGGAACCAACGAAACTATAGTAACTTTCTCGTAAATTAATTGCTCAGTAGAGAGAAATTATTGTAATTCTACAGATAAAAGTACTGCTTTCGTCAGAAAAAAATCGTTTTGTGGGTCCCTGATACAGAAAAAAGGTGTATAATTCTTGCTATTATGCGGAGCAAAAGACATCAGAATCCACGATTTGTGTTTGTTTTTTTATTTCGAAAAAAATGTTTTCGGCAAAACGCCCGTCTGTAGATCAAGTAATTAATAATGGAGTTTAGATAGTTTATAATATTACGTAACCGTCACAAATAATGCCATAAAATAGGTGTTATTATAGCACCACTAGTTTCTTTCAAAACATCGACACTTTTCTTGCAGCACTTTCTCTATACGGAGTATACTAGGAAGTAAAATAATTGAAACGATTGGTATTTATTTCAACAAAGCAGCTTTGATGGCTTAGCCATCATCACAGTTTTCTGATAATTGAAAAATATAAAATTAGAATTAACATAGTTACCTAATTTAAAAAACATCTTAAGAAATGAAAGGAGAATTAAAGAAAAGAACAAAAGAAAGAAGGGGGCGGAGAGTTAATCTTTATAATATAAAATAATTTATATAATTTAAAAACATCTTAAGAAATGAAAGGAGAAAAATTAAAGAAAGGAAAGAAAGAAAGAAGGGGATGGAGAGTTAGATCTTTTTGTAATATAGTAGTTTTTTTTTAATTTAAGCAAGAAAAACTAACTCTCCGCCCCCTTCTTTCTTTCATTCTTTCTTTTCTTTAATTCTTCTCCTTTCATTTATAAAGATGTTTTTTAAATTAGGTAACTATGTTAATTCTAATTTTATATTTTTCTTGTATCAGAAAACTGATGATGATGGCTAAGCCATCGAAAGCTGCTCTTATTGAAATAAATACTATTGTTGACAATGACAACGCCTTCAATCATTTCAATTATGTAAATGTCAACTACAACTCATCACTAAATCAATATAGGAAGTAAAAGCCATTCGCATGTGCAATGAGCGCACTGCATGCGCAGTCGCTTTCCACAGCATACTCGAGCTCGACGATTCATTTTGGGGCGCGCAACATTGCTCGCCTCTCAGATGAGCAGCCCAGACGCGCTCGCGGTCAAAATAACGCGCGTGGGTCGTGACACTTTTCAAAACGTGTGATAGGTTCAATTTTGGGGGGGGGTTCAAAATATTATACAAAATTCCGTTCCGGCGTTCCCCAACTACGCTCCCCCCACACCCATTAGTTCTAAAGAATCCTTCTTCATTTCAACATGCAGATTTCGTCCCACAATAGTGAATCAGGAAGCAAGTAATAGAACGTTCATCAATTGTTCGTAATTGGTAGCAATACTCTTGATTTTTTTCAGTATTACTTGTAACAAATGTCTTCAAAGTATTCCTTTTCATATTCCATTGCAAATAAAACAAAAATTTCGTTAGTTATTTCGTTTCATTTAAAATGCAGAGGTAATTTAATTATCTATCCATCGCAAGTAAAAAAAATACTTTTTGTTTCATTTAAAATTCAAAAGGTGATTCATTATATCACAAACAGAAAATTATAGTACTTCAAACAGCAGACTTCTGGCACATTACTTGCTGCGTAATTCATTTTTGTTGGGACAAAATTGCTTCTCGAAATCGTGAACCATTTCAATTCTACTTTTTTAAAATACTTTCTAAACTTTATTTATTTATTTATTTACGTCCAAAACGGGTAAAAACTGTACACAGTTTTTACCCGTTTTGACGTAAATAAATAAATAAAGTTTAGTGACGTGCTATGGGGAGAAGGGAATTCTGTGCATTTTTCAAAATTCTGTGATCCCTACACTAAGCATATACTACTTGAATTTTGAGTGCAGGAAAAAAAACCTCCGATGTAATAAAATATCTTTCCAAGGACAAATCAACAATAAATATTGGACTCTATTCATCATGTCCTTCGTCAAGGAATAATACTTCCTGCCGGGACAACATGGAAACGATAATTTGAATAACTGTATTTCCCACTGAATTCTAGAAGACGTGCAATGATAATGAAGTTACATTTATGTCCAGAAGCAAAACAAGGGGCCATCTCAGCATTTGCTCTATGGATCAGGGAAACTGGACGAAAAAGCTGATCGCGATGGGGGGTAGTGACCGGAGGCTCCGGTACAATACTTGTAACAGGTTTTTACATTTATACAGCCCAGATAGTAAATAATACATTAAATACCACTGTCAAAATTAATGTTACTTTCTTTGTGATGCTCAGTATAGTCTCTAATTGAATAGAAACATTTTTGCAGTAGAAACGATTTCACTTGGAATTTAAACTTTTCTATCGAATTTAATCGTTTAATGTCATCTTGCAAAGTCTTGCAAAATAATGTAAATGTACTGTATGTGGATTTTTTGTAATGAACTGTTGATACTGTCACCTGATGAATATGATTTCTACGTCGAGTGTCGTAGTAATAGACATCGGCGTTTTCTAAAAATGTATTCCGCCCTTAAGCAAGTTATTTTTGACAAAAAACACTGATTCGTAAACAAACAGACAAAGCAATGATAAAATTCCTTGCTTAATAAAGAGAGGCTTACAAGAATCACGTGGATGGGATTTGGTTATTATTCGTACAATTCATTTATGTATTCTAAAAGTCTGGGAGCTATAAGATGTATTTCCCCAGAATATCATGCCATATCTGAGGCGGGAATGAACATTCGCGAAATATACACAACGAGCAGTATGAAGACTGGCTGAATTTGAAAGAATTCTGAACGCGTAGCATAATGAACTTAATTTTGTATTCAATTAATTTAAAGGGACTCTCCATTTGAGGTTTGACTGAATTGGGATACCTAAACATTTTGTTTTCTTAACATCAGCAAGGTTTTACAAAATTGTTTATTTGAAATGGAAAACTGCATAAAACTGTTTTCTTTTCTTTACTTTTAAACTGTTATGTCGGAACCAATTTGAAACATCTGATATTGTACTATTTACAGTTTCTTTATTGCAAAGAATTTTCGTATCGTCTGCAAAGAAAACTGTTTTTCCGTTTCGGATAGTCGAAGGCATAACGTTTACGTATAGTACATAGGGTAGAATATGGCCCACAATCGATCCTTGAGGAACTCCACGTGCAATTGGCAAAGAGTCGGAAAGGTGTGTACATAATGTTCTATCATTCCAATAAGATATTTCCACTCTCTCAGATCCTTGTTTAAGGTACGAACACAACCAATCTAGGGCAATACCACGGATTCCATATGAATGTAATTTTGAAAGTAAAATGTCATGATCAATGACGTCAAAAGCTTTTGCGAGATCTAAAAATAATCCAATTGGTGCTTCGTTTTGGTCCAATGATGAGGAGACATTTTCAAGAAAATATATGGCTGTTTCCGTAGATTTTTATTTTCTGAATCCATGTTGGCAATCTGAAAGCGCGTCGTGTTTACTGAGAAAGGTTTCCATTCGTACGTAAAAAAGTCTCTCTATAATTTTTGAAACAAAACTGACACAAGGAAATTTTAAATTTCATTTTTTTGCCTTTTTTGAAGAGCGGGTTAATCTTAGCAGTTTTGAAAATATCTGGAAACGTTCCGGTACATACGTATGCATTAAATATGTGAGTTAATGGGTGTATAATGGCAGGCGCGCAGGTCTTTAACAAAGAATCCGGGAATTCATCTAAACCGACCGAATATTTATTTTTTTAGTTTACCGATTATTTTGAGAATTTCCGAGGAAGAAGTTTCGGAAACGAACACCGTGTGTAAAATTTTGGGGGAAATGTCTGATATTGAATTTTGTGGCTGAAGACGCTTAGTGAGATCGGCAGCTGTTCTCGAAAAGAATTAGTTAAAGAGACTAGCCGCTGTTGCCGGACTTAACAAATTATTGGTTGTATACACGTGAAATTATTGGGTGGACGTTTGTAGAAATTTGATGAACTCTACAAATATTCGTGATAGATAAATGAGGTGAATGATAAATGAATAAACCTGTTTATAGTCCTGCTTATAGTTTTAACAAGTTTTATAAGATAATGGTAACTCACAATTTTATATCTCGTGCGTCAGACATATACAAAATTTGTGTTGTTTAAATACTAGAAAATATTACTTATACACATAATATTACTGTAATTGTATTATTTCTGTAATATTACTATAATATAATTGTAATATATAATATTACTATTACGTTGTTTAAATATTAATATAGGCACATTTCAGATCTGAAGTTATTCCTCACAATAATTGAACATTGTGCTGACCAAGAAAAGAGATGCAGCAAATATTAAAACTTAAAATTTAATTTCCCACAACTTAGCACAAAATTGGTTTCCATTATTTTGCTATAAGGAGAAGAATTATCAATGGTACCAATGTGCAAAGAAATTGTTCCTCGACGCGTTTTTTTATTTTTTTATGCTGTGCTAATACTGTCTCTCATGTTCCAGATGATGATCATAATGGGAGTGATTGGCCTTGTTGTACTAGCCATTATAGTAGGTAAGTGTTAAGATGAATGCTCTTTCATTAGTAATTTAAACACAAGTGTTTTTTTTTCATTCTGTAGTACTTTTAGCCCTCACAAATAGACTGTCATTATGAAAATAATTCCATTAGATACAATGAAACATTCTTGTAGCGAAGCCTACTCCTATGATCTGATTACAGTCCCTATATTTTACCTAAATAGTGTAGTTAGAGTATACCCATGTCAGCATTTCAACTTCCATATTTTGTATTTCCGTCTTGTCTCCTAATACCTAACCCCAATGCCTCTAGTAAAGATCTGTTTAGGCATTTAACTATCGCAACGTTTGTCTCACTATATTTCTTCTTCCATCGTTTAATTTTACAACCAGTAAGAAAGAAATTAGGAGCATTCCTATTTTACATTGTCATTGTCACAAATCCTTAATTTTTGAAAATTAGTTCTGCAATACTTTGTATTTCATATCGTCGGCGGACAAGAAAACAAGTCATAATGGTAATTTTTTTGGAAAACAGTTTTAACCTGAGCTGAACCATTTCGATGCGAAAGAAAGCAATTTACTCTAAATACCGGCTGTCCTGATAATTATCCTTATACATTTTTACTAGTAAAAATTGAGTATTTTTTAAATAACTTAAACATGTGTTTTTCAACGATTTTCATCTAGATCCTGAACCAGATCCTGTCCAAGCTATAGAATGATTGAAGTTCACGTCGGTGTGTTATGTTTTTATGTAGTTTTCAAATTCAATATTTTGGGATATTCTTTTATGTTTGGTATGGATTATGCCACGTTACATAATGTGATTTTCATTACGGTTTTCCGAACCAGGAATTACCATCAGGAACCTTGGATGCCCGGGAGACGCCATGCCCTACGTAGTGTTACCGACGTTTCAGCCGTCGTACTGCAACCTTCTTCGGGGCATTTGCTTCCATAGAGTCAGGGCATTTTGGACTTCGCCTTTAAAATAATGTAACCCTCCGTTGGTCGACCCCTTTCAGACGCACGTTGTTCTCACCCACGGTCTTCTTCTGTGTTTTGTTTTGTTTTCTTTTCTTTTCTTTCTAATGTAAATTTTTAGAATTATGATATTTCCTAATAATATTTATTCTTCAAAAATCAATACAAAATTAGTACAGTGGAAATTAATAAATTATTATCAGATTGATGTATTATGCTGATTATTTTTTTAGTTCCCCAAATTATTTACGTATGTTTCTTTATAATTATTAAAAATAGTAAAAGTGTGTTTTCGAGACAAAATCAGCTTAATTTATACATCGTATTGTGGTTTGCTCGTTTTCTTCTTTAAAAGCACATTTATTTCGTTCATTTTTTATCGGTTGTGATCCCTCTATCTCGCTTTTTAAAAAAATCTAAACTTGAACTATAAAAGAAATTAACCCCTACTCGCACTCGCACACTTGACAAACTCAACTCCCAGGAACATGCGAGACGGCGAATCATTTTGGTTTCCTTTGCCTGTCACGCAATACAATCGATTTGTTGGTTGGTGATTCCGGGCGCGTCAACAGCTTAGGTCATTAGTCCCGTAAGTGTAGTGCATGTTCTTTCCTCGATATATGACTGTGATCTCGCTCCCGCTGAATGGCGAGATCCGGTGCCGACCTACCCTCGGCTAGCAGAGTTTCTCCCTAACCAGGACTCTCCCACCAGCGTGGCACCGACCCCACCGGGACAAACTCACGACCGGTCTCCTGGAATATGTGGTAGTGAAGTGCATGTTAGTGTGTGTGTGTGTGTGTGTGTGTGTGTGTGTGTGTGTGTAAGGAGAGAGAGTAGGACAAGGAAGAGGAAGGAAAAATCGCGCGCGGTCCGCGGCCCGTTTGTTAGGGTACTGCTCCGGCATTCGCCTGGTGTTGATCGGAGAAACCAAAGGAAACAACCGATCAGAGCAGCCGGCCGCTAGAAATCTTCTCCAGACAGCAACTGAATTCGACCTAGCTGAAAATCCTGCCGCCGTCAGGACTCGAACCTAGGACCTCCCGGTCAGAGGCACTGCAGTGACATCAGTTAATGCACTGAGCTACCGCTCTCGATAATATACAATCGACAACGCGTCCGCTTTTGTCTGCGAAGAGGAATTAATGATATGTAAACAGGACGTGTCGAACAGCTCCTAGGCCCACACTATGCGTTCTTCCGCTCTCAACTTGTCAGAAGACTAACCTTGTGCCATAACATGTGGTTAGTGACTTTAGAAACATTGTGAAATATGACACAAACACAGTGAAATTAGATACTAAAGAGCAGATTGGATAAAGCAATTTGTTTCACCTCACAGTCGTCTACAATGTAGTACTCGTGTCGATTTTGATTCGTGTCTATTACAATTGTAATCCATTTTTTAAAAAACTTTATTCATAATATTTCACGAAAAATATCGTCTTTTATTTCAAATATAGACGAGTAATGGTATCTGAAACCTGACTAGTCACAAATACTATTAAATTTTAAATTTTGTTTTTGAAAAGTTTGTTATATGTTTTTGCATTGATATACTTTGATTACGATTATTAAAAAAAAAGCAGTTCGACAGAATTGTTTAAACATTTGGAGCCTGTTTTCTGAACGTAATTGTGTCAAAAACAATTTATCATCATACACACATTTTCTTTATGCGCACACCCACTGAACACATTCTACGTAATACTGTCGAGTGCTCTTGTTTCGTTGAAGTCCGCGGAGAAAAAAACGACCCACGTTGCCCTTTGGTGACTCCGCGGACTACTTCGTCCCTTCTCGGATTCCTAGCAGAAGTCTCCCGCCGGCACAGTTTTTTGTCTCGATGTCGTTTTCATTCATAAGGGACAAAGCAAAATCCTTCAGAAATCCCCTCATAATCAACCTTTCTTCACTGTTGTTCTTTGCATAAACATTCAGAGAATTGATTGCTACGATATTCTTGATGTGGGCGTAGGTCAGAAACTGAACCGTGAGTGATCGCGTGGATTACTATTGTAATCCATGTTGATTTCGGTGCTTATCGCTCGCGCAGCAGTTATCACGGAGTCATATTTCGCTATAATTCAATAGCTGGGGCCTTCTACGAAAGGTACTGAAAAGTTCATGAGAAAAGTTTGTCAACTCTCATTGTAAAGAGCGAAATAAGTAAGACTGGATGACAATAATAGTCCACGCGACCATTGAAGGGTTAAGGTTCGAGTTCCAACGGTGACAGGATTTTCTATAATAGCTAGATAGCTGGGTCGAATTCATCCGCCTGGAGAAGAATTCTAGCGGCCGGCTGCTCTGATAGTCTGGTAGTTTTCCGTGGTTTCGTCGATCAACACGAGGAAAATGCCAAAGCAGTGCATGGACCTAACGGCAAAACACGGCCTAACAAATGGGCAACAGACCACGCGTAATCTTTCCTTCATATTCTTTGTCCTATCCTCACCTCTTGCGCACGCTCACGCACGCACACGCACGCACACGCACGCACACGCACGCACACGCACGCACACGCACGCACACGCACGCACACGCACGCACACGCACGCACACGCACGCACACGCACACACATGCACTACACTGTCACACATGTCGAGAAACCAGTCAAGAGCTTAGAGCTTATCTCAGCTGGGGCGACGAATCACTAGTGGAGATACCTGATTGGAGGAAAACCCCATTAATCGACGTGTAGGTTGGCGCCGAATTTCACCTTTGAGTGGGGGAAGAGCACAGTGATAAAACACGCACTACTTACGAGACTAATGACGATAACAAAAATTACAATGGCCATTTCTGACGCGCCCACAAACACGAAATAATAGATTAATCAATCAATTTTAAGGGCAATATAGTTCAAGTACCCTATGTGCACCAAAACTGAAGCTTTGTTTTACTATTCACAGTGTACAAACGGTTTAGTTATATCTTCCACAATTCAAAGACAAGAAAAAGGCTGTGATTTTGATTTTTTATAAAAAAAATCAATAGGGAGAAGTAAACTCGAAGTTATCCTAAAAAATGCTATTAATAATTTTCAATAATAACAGAGTATTTCCCTATTTAGATCAATGCTTAAACAAAATTTTGTATTTCAAGATAAAAGTAACTACCACAGATGGTCGACGGGGGCGTGGCTCTCTTTTACACAGAAGCAACAAAAGCAACGGCTCGCAAGCAACTGAATGTGCAGTTGCTCGCAATACTTCACTGTTGTACTCCTAATACATTTCAAGGAAGCTAGACGGAGTTTCAAGAATCTCTTGTTATTATTTTTCAATGCAAACAATTGAAATGAAGCGCGTCGTGAAGCGAAATTGTGAGCGCGGCGCTCAGCTGTCTTCCAACGGCAGGTTAAGATATAGTGTGTTTCCGTCAAGGCTCCACTGAATTCATGTCACAATTCTAAACAATAGAACTTCATGAGAAGCGTGTTTTAAATTTATATGTTGAAATCGAGTATAACGTTTTTTTTTTTTTGGACTTTGGTCCCATTCAATTGCAATTTAAAATAATTGTATTAGTTAATCTCCTGATAAAACAGTTTGTCTCATATTGGAATTACTAACGAAGATTTTTATGCTCTTCTGCATAACCAATCGTTTGTGTTTGTCGGTTACGAAATGAGCAGAGCTGCTAAATTCAATTTATGTTATTATCTTGTACTGCAATGAGCAGACCAGTGGGAAAGGACTCCAGGCATGAAAAGGAAGTAGAGAATTTTCGAAATGCTTAAAAAATATTTTAAATAAGTTGTTCGTTGGCAAATAAAAATGAAATAAAATGGGGATCGTCTTAACAATGCTCTGCATTCGGCGCCTGATTTTCGAATTATGTCAATCAATAAGGAAGTCAGGAAGGCTGTAAGCCAAAGTAGATAATTTTCTAAGTCTAACGTTGGTTGATAATTTGCGCTGTGCTTTGAGCAAACAATGTTCCACAAAATTTCGATACAACCCCCTACGTCTCCCCCCCCTCAAAATGAAGTGTGTCAAAGAGAAAAAGTCAAGTTTTTAGGAAAGTACAATTGACCATGTTATATCAAAACCCACGTATAAATAAAGCATTGATAAAGATTGACCACGTATAAATGTTTATTACTTGAAACGGTATGGGAAACACAAGGTTCAATATTTAAAAAACAAACATTATTTTATTGTATATTGAATTATTTACAATATTTGTAGCAATGACGTTTCTTGCCTTGTAGAAGAATCATAAATGACGAGCATTAGACGGCGATCACTGAAGCGCCGATACCGATGCTGCAAGTGCACGCCACATAACAATATCTTCTAATGTTTCGTGGAAACAATACATTCTTTCTGTCGGTAGTACGTAGTACAATAAACAATCCACCACATCCGGTGTTTGTACATTCCACGACCGCCACCGCTGACACACACACAGAGTTAAGTCTATCATTCTCACAGAGATGACGAAACGAAACCACAAACCTCTAACGACACGATTTCTGCCGTTCGGGAAGCCCAGAATGGTATAACCATTCTGCCTCCCTGCACTACTATATACAAGATAAGTCATTAAGGTTTTAAAAAAACACATCCGCGTGTTCCTCGCAGTGTTAGCAGTAAATTCTTGTGGCCATAGGCGAGCACAACATTAAATAAGAGTGAGGATTTTATTATTATTATTATTATTATTATTATTATTATTATTATTATTATTATTATTATTATTATTATTATTATTATTATTATTATTATTATTATTATTATTATTATTATTATTATTGTTATTATTATTATTATTGTTATTATTATTATTATTATTATTATTATTATTATTATTTTAATTATTATTTACTCTCATTTACGTCTAAAGATGTTATAAGTCGATTGAACATAAAATGTACACCAGATTGCAGCGAACGTCCTAAGGATCAGACCTAGGGACGGTCAGTGTCTCAACAATACTTTGCGCAAAATGTGGGCTGTTCCCAATAAAGCATTTCACTTCCCAGTCTTTTCAATGACCTAGAAATGTAGACAAATTCTTACACAAATTTTGCTGAACAAATTCCAGAGCTCCGATAATTGCGATGATCTGTGCTTTTACGCCCCACATTGGGCTAATCTCGATTTCCAAATATTAATAATAAAAATAACAATAAAATTATTATTAATATTATTTATATGACTCCATATTTTAATAAAACTAAAACTAATAAGGCAATGTTTAACACAAAACTATGGCTTCAATATATTAGAGACAACTACAATAAAATGTAGTTGTCTGAAATATATTGAAGCCATAGTTTTGTATTAAACATATGCAAAAGGAAACAACTAGTGTACTCTACATAAATAAGCAGAACGAAATTATAACTTGAATTATTCAATTAATAAATATAAGTGATTTTAGGCTGAACCGTTTACATGGTTGCTTGGAAAGCAACCAAATATACAATTCCCCAAATTGTGAACCTGAAAAAGGAAAAATCAAGGATTGAACATATTTAAGGAAATAAAATATTTTATTACGATATCCCTTTCAAAATTTCCAGGGGGTCGTGGCCTCGTGTGTGCCTCCCGTGTGCACGCCAATGACTGTAGTGTTTTAGACCCAAAGAAATAAATTCTTGCTATTGACCAACAAAAAAATGCTGATGAACAAAATCCAAGAAAAAAATGTATGTGTGTGTGTGTGTGTGTGTGTGTGTGTGTGTGTGTGTGTGTGTGTGTGTGTGTTTTTCGAAAAGTAGCACACACACTGCTCAAGAAATCTAATCAAATAGTCTCGTTTAATACTGCAATAAATTAAATATTTGAATAAAAAGTCTTCACAAATACTGCAAAAACATATAATATCGTATATATTCAGTATAACAGTTCTATACATACCAAAAATATAAAAAAAAGTTACTGTTTCATTACTAAACACGTGAATAACAAATATTAATGGTCGGCGCCTTCTTCCTTGGAACATTGATATCGCACGTCGTCAGCTGTATCATAAGCAGTGACACTATGAGAATTCAGTCGATACGCGCAATATGAGAACACGCGGAAAACACAAACAAATTACATATTTGGGTCAAAATCCTAATTATTTTACTGTTTTATTGTTTTTAGATTTTCCAGAACTCATGGGTATCTTACGGAACAATAGACTCCTCTCAAAAGGTCGGAGGCATCATAGTTTTCTTTCAATTTCTACGCGCATTGGAAATTAGTATAATATTGATTTTTCTGTGATTTTCCAATTTTGTTGCAGCTTCTATTTAACCGGAACGTTATTCACATGTGCGAGACAAAGCGCCACAGAAGTCTGGGGAGAACAGTTTCATACCCGGGAAGATGCTCTGTAAAGTCCGGAAATCGATCGCTGCAGATGCTGGCAGTGATGCGTCGCGCTACAATTCATGAAAATAAACGTGCATCCTCCTATTTTCCGTACAATTCAAATATTCGGTGCGAGTTACTCTAAAATCTTTTCACTCTCTAGTACATCGCGAGATAAGTGATCAAAGTATTTTGGAATAAAAATTACGTATTGCATAGACTCGAAGTTGCTTGATGCTGATCGTGGAGGCCGGATTCTCGTCAACATAAAATGCGTAGTGAAACGTCAACTGGATCTTAAAGCCGATTCTACTAAAGGACCGGGAGCCAGCAAGAAAAATCATGTATAAGCTCAAAGCCATAAGTTTTTGAGAAGTTAGCCACTGTTATGAATAAAGGGAATCGCAAGTATGGGGGTCTGTATGTGTCGGCGTTGCGCTGCGCAATTTTTTTAATGTATCCAGAAAAACCTATGCCCTTGGGGAATGAGTACACATCTAACTCCTGTTGCATATTGTTCATAAGACATTAGTCAAAGTGTGAAGTAGTTGTATGTCATTCCAGTGCGGCGCCTCAAACTGTCCGCCATGGTCAATTCAAAGCGTCATTTTGTATCTCCTCTTGGACTCGTAGTCCAAAGTTCAAAGCTAATTTTTGTCCCATGATAGAAAAAATGATTTCATTGCCGATTATGATCATATCCTACCGTTTTGATGCCTCTAAGAACCGCATTTGCATTCAAAGATGTCTAATTTTTCATTAATCCACATATCATATATTTTACAATGCATTTTTCTTCATAGGTTCTTATTTGCTGCCTCTTTAGTCAACAATGCCATCCATATATTTTGTCCATATTTTTAAATATTTCACCTTTTGTAAATAAAACATCTGATTATTTTTTGATATTCCCTATGTAAAACAACTGAAACAATACTCTGTGGTGTCTGAAGAGCAACTGATCGAAAAGTATTAACTCTGACAATATAATGTGATTTGAAGTGGTCTTGTTACATGATTTTCAATTTCTGGGTGGTAATTATATTTTCATTTTAAATTAATATTAATGTTTTTTGAGAGTGCATGTATTTGGAATATAGTTCAAAAGTTTAAAATAAAATAAGAATTCACTTCAAACTAAATTAAAATGAATTTTGGAATTAATATATTTTCCCCTGTTGCTTCCCATTTATCACAATATTTATGTTATATTCTTGAAACCCTAGTCTTTATTTCGAAACATATATTTTCAGAATAAGAAAATTGTATACACACATTTTTGAGATAGGGTTATTTTAGAATGTGCATTGTAAAGGAATACAAACATTAATTGATTGTGTGTTTGTTACAGCCAAATTCATGCCTCAGTCGCCCACTCCATCAGCCTACCCACCACAACTACCACCACAACCTCCCCAGCAAGCCCAGCCGGTAGAACACCAGACTCGTTAAGTCTCCATTCACAGCTATAGTCTATTATTTATTTTTCAGTGTCAATAGGTAATAAGTCAATTTATTTTATCTTACATCATTTGAGTTGTTCTTGTTTGGTACTAAATATGTAAAAGATATCATCTATCTCACATTAACAAAACTCTGTTAGCACTCATGGTTGAAATGGGTATATTACTGAAGAACAACTTTCCATATTTTTGTTTTTTGTTATGGTGCTTACCAGGGCCGCATTATAGGATACTGGCACTCTCCACTGCTTGAGCATAACATATAAGAACTGAAGGATATCAAAATCACTGCCTAAGAAGAACAGAATTGCAATTTACTATGTTTGTGGGGCAACATTTCTATTATGGTATTGTTTCTTATTGTAATTAAACTTGCTAAATAATAAGCCTAGGAAACATATATGATAATAAATATTAGATATATCACCACCTCTTTGAGTGCAATTAAACACATTATTCAAGTGTTAATATAGATGCATCAATGTAAATATTTTTAATAGAATATTATGCAATCACTATATACTGTCCATGCAATATTTTAAAGTTAACACTTAATTCTGTCACATTTTTTCAGGTGAAAATTGTGTCAGTTAATTTAAAACATCCCAAAAATGCGGCTCTGAGAATATAATTTACATTATTTTACACTGTCTTGAAAATATTAAATTATAAATATTATACATATATTTGTGAAAAAATTGTATTGTAAATAACCACTGTACAGATAGTAACTTAATTCTGATATGGTAATGGTAATTAATGGCATATTGCAGAGCCTGTCCTATAAATATGCAAATTCCTCCACTTCATTTATGTGTGTGTCAACAATGCTAGAATTTCATCTAATGACAATTATTTTAAACAGAAAGACTGTGTAGTAAATTGTTTCTATGAGAGCTCAGGATTAATGGAAATAGCGATAACATTTATCAAACTTCTTGGAACATTTCAGCATGTGATGATTTTTAAATCATTATGCATCATTATTTACATGTAAAACACATATTTGAATTCCTAGAATTAAAGTGTAAATATTAAATGTTAATATATTTTCTCACTTCTTTAAAATATGATCAAGACAGTGTACGAATGAAAGATCTATGAAAAATCTATGTTACTTACTTTCTTGATTTTTTATGAATCTCTTCAGAAGGAAACTGTGGTCAAAACCTTCATGAATTTACTGTCACTGTTATCAAGACTGTCACTCATCTATCAAGGATTATCACTTAGTGTACAGTTAAAACTAAGAACAGTAAAATGGTATGTTGTTGGCATAGAATAATTTTTCTAAACCAATTCTGCCAAGACTATTATGTCTTATTTCCAGTCATTATCATGATCATGATCATGATCATTAACATCATTACCATCAATATTATTTAGATGAAAGGAAGGAAAGAAACATCAGAACCAATCAGAACACACATTTGACTAGCAATTTTTTAAAGCATCGTTTGTCATATATAATGTATATACAAGAGTATAGTGCTGTACACACATTTCTCTAGTGTACATAACCTAGAGTTATTCAGTGCATAATGATCATATTCCTCAAACAAGTAACAATGATTAACCTCTATACAGACTGGCTTCTGTGATCCAACATTCTTGTGTGAGCAAGGTACTGGCTATATTTATGCTTTCCCTTTAGAATGCATTCTTTCACTCGCTCATTAATAGAAATGAACAACATTATGAAGAGAGGATAGTCATAAACAATAATCTATAAATTGTTATAAGATCTGAAGTTTTGAATAATGCATTGTTCATAATTCATGTTTAATGTGAGTACAGTAAATAGCAACAAACGTGAAAATTGGTGGATGTTATGTGCCAGACGCACTGATTTAATTTTCTTGAATTTCAAGAAAATCACAATGTATTCAATTATTTTATTGCTCATGTTCAAACTAAATGTATAATTCTTTTTCCTAAAAATTGTCCATAATTAAATTATATTTCTTTCCAAAATGTTGCACCCAGTTTTCTAGTTTTTGGATGACAAATAAATCAAATCAAATTTCTTCTTGCAGAAATTGACCAAGTAAAGGACAAATATGATATAAATTAATATTCTTATCCATCTACAATATTTGCAACAATTTAACATAATTTTTTTGTAAACAAGTCCATAATTTGTGACAGTTTTCTGGACTTACACAATTCATTTAACTTGAACATGTTTTCCAAAACATAGTTCTAAACAAAAAATTTTTTCTCACAATTTTAATTTCAATTCCTAATTTGAGTATGAGGTAAATAGTAATGAAAAAATTACATCTACTGCATTGATTTTTAAAATTTATTATTTAGAAATATTGTGATATTCTTCAAATTCAAGTTCACAAATGCTGTAGTATTTCCCTGTATTTTACCTTAAATGTGTCATGTAATTCATGGTTAAACAAATACAATGTATTGCTCTTCCAAAAATGAAAACTGAAATTGACACAGTCTAACAATGGCCATACATGTCATTGACGTTGATCAAGCTTAACAGAAATGCATTCAAAATAAATTCAGTCATTACATGTGAGGAAGATAATAAAAACTAGCAATAGAAATTCAGTTATTTTACTTTCCAACTAGAGATTTCTGTACAGAAGAGAGTTACTTGGATGAAAAGGAAGATGTGAATTCTGCTTTAACAATTGCATAATGTAGAGCAAAATTTATTTAATATTTCTTTTCATTCACAAAAAAACAACAAAAAAACATTTAAATCTGTAATTTTTTTTTTCCTTTCAAATAAGCTCTAGAAATTTTTGTTTCTTTGAATTGTGTATTTTTCCATGAAGCCCAAAATATTTTTTATTGTTAAGGATAACAAATATTACGCAACGAAATGACAAGTTGTAATAACAAAATAATGCAGAGGCTCCATGGCTTCTCATGATTTTGAACGTAATGCAATTAGACATAGCGATACTAGACAACATGTTTTTCATATAGTCATATTTCAGTTTTTGTGAGCCTCTATTGTAAGATATATCTGCTTTGTCGATGAAAGTATTAAAAGGAAAAAAAATTCAAACAAACGAGAGATAATAAAAATTGGAAAGCACAAAGGATTAACACAAACACAACATACTTTATGTCTCCATTGAAATAGGTATTTTAATTTACAATCTGAACTTGGCAGCACTGATATTTAAGAGCTAGAGCAATATGATGATGATAATAATAATAATATTAATAATAATAATAACGTAGAAAGAGAATTATAACAATGAAAATGGTAAAGAGCATGCTATTTTTAGTCCCCTATTTTCCAATCATGGAGACTGAAATAGATTTTGTAGAATTCTGATTAATAGTGGAGTCTTTGCATTTACTTTTGTTTCCTCAAACAAGCAGGGCAGAATCTAATGAATATTCAATTAATTCCGGAAATTTTTTCATAGAACAATATTACATTTTACTTTCAAAAAGCTAGCAAATGTTCAATTATTTTAAACAATTCTAAGAAAACATCATAATGTGATACTCTTTCCTTGCCCACAAAAAACAACAAAAAAAAGTCTGAGAGGAAGGAGAAAGAAAAGCAACAATGCTTCAATGTCAGTGAACCCCAGGAACAGCCAATAGAAAACATACAAGATAAAATTTAGAAACATTTTTATATGAATTTATTTGTCCTCTGCAAAACATTTTCCTGTCTCATTAATTTGGCATTTTATACACTATGCTCATGCAACAAAACTACAAATTCAGAATTGATTAATCATATTCAGTAATTAAAAATGTTACTACATATTTTTTCCCATCAAATAAATATTGATTTTCAGTTTGTGGCATCCACACCTCTCTCACAGAATAAAAGAAAATATTAAAATTAAGTAGTGCAATTTGTATTATGGGAACCCACATGTTCTATATATTTGTATGCTTTAATTACCTAATGATGATAGCACTAGAAAATGTGAAATCTACACATGTAATTGTAATTCTTAACCAGGAATAACTGAGTGGTTTGAATTGTACTGATAAGTGTTGCAGCATTATTTGGGTAGGACATATTGGAATAATTGTTCAAATATGTTTCAACGTATGGTGTTTGTTATGCAATAAATAGAAAATGAAGTAAATGCGGGTCAATGAAGCTACTTACTTTTTGTAAGAAATACCTTAGTCTAATTGTTAATTTATATGGAAACCATTATATTAGAAAAAATCTAAATGAATGAGAAGTGGCAAACTTGCAGTAACAGTAGAAAAAACTTGTCTGTTTCACATGAAGATACACACTGCTAGAGCATGTAAAACCATCAATAGAATGCCACCACTCATGAATACTTCAAATAAAGTTGTATAAAAAATTAATAGAATCCATCAGAATTATATAAAAACTGTCTGACAATTTCTTCATCTAGTGTGTTAAATGAAAGAATTACTTCAGTACTTACAATATTACTGAATATTGAGCCCAGTGATAGCCAACACTAAAATTTAATTTTTTATGAGATTTGGTTATTAATTTATTTCAAAATAAAAAACTTATTTATATTACTTGCAGACACATATTTGTCGTGAATTATCTACCTTTGACATAACCAGCTAGTGGTCAGCAGCAGGATATTGTGCACAAAAGGTAATGAAACAAAGTTGACATGTCATATGCACTGACTTAACAGTTTAAAGAGACTTTTTGTTTAACTCAGAACGAAAAAAGCATGTATAAAGTCTTAAGAAACTGGAAAAGTACACATCTATTTCGAAAATGGTTATGGAAATAAACTTGTACAACCAAATCTCATTGTCTACAGGGACCATTTTAGATCTGACATATTTTGCTTTGCCAAATCTTTTAATTGCGGCTATCCACCAAAGTTCACCTTTTTCTCTCCACAGAATAAACAGAAATAACTTGATGATTCCTATTTTTAATTTCAAAACCCTCAAACTAAAATAATCTCAGCATATATTTGTCCCTACAGATCTGAAAAATATGTAAAATGCTGTTATGTAACAACAGATTTACACATAATTTGCTGTCAAATTCTAGATGTTACAGGATGTGATAGCATGTAAATACATAATAAATTAAGATATGTACTCCATAGAATTATATTACATGCTTGTGTGATGTATGTTCAATTTTTGATTAATTACTTAAAACAACAATTTCTATAAAGAGTAAGTGCTTTAAAAGTTTAATTGTTCTTTTATATATTACATTTACCTTCTACTTTTTTTTTCCTCCATAGTTGTGAAATGCAAATAAAGATTTTATAACATCAAATTTCCCAATAACCCTAATAACCTTGATTATCAGAAGAGTTTAACATAAGATCTAGATCTTTGAACCCTCTGTTCATATTACTACTGAAAAAACAAATTATTGTTAACTCAATGCACCGTCATAGTACAGGTACATTCATGCATGCCTAAAAACATCTCTAAGAAGACAATGCAATTTCATTAAGTTTGAAAAATACAGTGATTTTTTAAATTTTGTAATGAAGATGAAAGTTTTCACATGATTGCAATACTATTGCTTAAGTTAATTTATTAAAAGAATGTACAGAAATTGATATTGCAGGTAGTCATATCATTAAAATTTAAAGTATGTGATTAAATAATTTTATTCTCAAGTTAACTTTACTTTTATACTAAATGAAATGGCAGATGTAAAATTGAGCATGATTGAGAATGCTTGAATGGGTATAAATGGCTTCAAGAAAGATGTTAAAACATGCAAGTGAAGTTCTAAAAGAATTCAAGTATGCAACAATTATCATTGCAAAAAAAGGCAATGAGCTTCAATATTACAAGTCTGTATCAGTGCACTAAAATATAGTTCACAGATAACATTTCTGTAATTTAGAGCATATCTAAGATGATTTCAGTTAATTTGCAACACTCAGGAATTGTTATTGAACTTTACTCCAGACCATGCTAAAGCTTATGATTGCAATGTATTACACATTCTGTATGATATAAAACAAGAACTTCATGAATTTTGATAACACTTTAACTGAATATTAACATTAATATAAAAGGTTGTTTACAGTTAGTGTAAATCTATGTAAGAATTCTGGAGCCACAAAACTGTATTAAATGTAAAAGATGGTATTATATATCGTTATTATTTAAAAATGTACATCTATTAGAAAAAAAATTTGAGATAAATGAAATATAGCACTTTTTTTTGTCAACACTCAGAATATTTTATTAATAACAAGATAATATATATGTATAATTAAGGTTTGAATGATGTTTTAAAATTTTTATTGCAACTATCAACAATACAGTAAAAAGTGATCCTCATAAAGAATAAACAAAATCCATGTACAAAATAGCTCCAGAAGAATTGCAAAGTAGCTTACATGAAGAAAGGTTTCAAACAGGACCAAATAATTAAGTACCAAATAACACAGAAATGTACACTTCAAATAAATAGATATAGTTTTACTTTTCATCAGAGAAGCAAAGAGTAATAACATCAAGGCTGATAACTGAGCTCACAATTATAACCATTGAGAAACATCACTTTATTTCTGCATATATATGTGGAATGGAGAATAAATATGAAATACGTAAACAAACAACAATCACCACAAATTGATCGTTATTGAGATAAAAAATCAAAATTACATAAAGTAAAATTGGATACAATGCAAGACTGAAGTAATTAATCAAAAAGTTCTTGTCAGATAATATCTTAAGTGATCTTAAACCATAATAATCACACAAATAACACAGCCACACAAAGAAGAAGAAAAATCATCAAGTTATTTGATCTGCTGAATTGAAATCCACCAACAAAATATCCCCACTGGGTCAAAGTTTCTCTTAGGACTCAAAATGTAGGTCCAAATTCAAAAAAATAATTGTGCATGACTATTTTCTAAAATATATTCTACATTACTACCTGGTGTATTTTTATTTGCTTTCGCAAGAGTTTGGACAAGTTTCAAAGCAGTAGTGACAAATATCTTAGGCAGCAATAAGAGTCTTGAGTAAAAGGAAATTGTGGTTTAACTGGAGAAATACTTTTAATGAATTTAAAATTTCATATCCTTAATTTACAGTTCATGAAAATCTTGGAGAGTTTAGAAAAAACAAGGCAAATCACTAAGATATCTATGGAAGAATATCTGGATAGGGGAGATGAAAAACGATTTTTGTTGTTTGTTGAAGAGGGAAAGAAAAGAAAGAGGAATAAAATATAATAAAAACCAGCTCTTTTGAAGAAAAAAAGAGCTGGTTACAGTAGCAAAAAACTATAATTGAGACAATTAGAGAGCTTTCTGGAAGATAGTTCATGTTCAATTAATTTTGGTGTTGAGTTTGGTTTTGTCAAAATGAAAATGATTTCTTCAGAACGAACTGAAATTAATACAATATGTTGTTGTGTGGCAAGTTGACAATAATATATTATAATTAAGTATATAAAACTACCTTTAGGAAATCTGTTTAGTATGATAACAGGTTCTTTTGGACATAGTATTGGAGCAAAACTAGAGTTTTAAGTAAAAATAATAATTATAAATTATAATGTATATTTTTGACTTCATCCACATATGGATCATAAACTCCCGACCAACCACCGGTCCTAAAGTTTCCTCTCCCCATCCTTGGAAAACCCTTTGAAAAACTAATCCTCTTCACACTTTCACCACTCCTCAATCCTCCATTATCCATCTTCCAAACCGACATTTTGAATGAAAATCCGCCCACACGTCCCCAGCCGCCTATCCCTCTTACTTTAAAACTACATCATCAACCGATCCTTCCATATCCGGCCCTTCTCTAAAACCTCTAACAATGGCTCCATCCGAGCGGCGCCCCCAATGCAACGCGCTTGTCCATCAACGTCATTACATCCACCCCCGGGGTCAAACCTTTCCTCTATGCCGATGAACTTGCCTTCCTAGCTTCAAACACGCCCTCCACTGGTCCACCTAAAATACCATGACAAAACACTCGTCCAAATCCATTATCTTCTACAAAAAATGTTTCAAAAAATCCCCATCTCTAGAAATATCATAAAACACCCATCCCCTGGATGCCTCTCAGCCAATTCCTCAGCATATTGTTCTGCCAAAATCTCCTACTAATCCATCACATCAAGTAAACCTTCATTAAAATCAATAGATTACTAACCCCCCTACACCCAATCCTCACTCACTACTTACTACCATTACAGCCCAAAAGAAACTCCTAATCTACAACACTACATTCGATCTATCCTGATATATGCCGATCCTACCTGCTTCTCAACACCACATCAAAACTTAACCACAATAGCAAAAGAAGAAAATCATATTTTCTGTTTAATATTCCGTCCCCCGAAATAATGACATTAAAACCACAACATTTCTCACGTCCACAACTCAGCAGTCACCCGAACACAAGATTTCACCAGTAATATATCTTTTAACAAATATATAATACACCACGAACGCTACCCACGTATCCATGTTCCAAGAATTTAGAAACTCCCAGGCATTTCTTCAAAAACTATCGACAGACATCCTCCCTCCTCCCATTACCTAACACAGAAGGCAGACTACAACGTGAAACAATCAACTCCAATTCAGTTTGATTAAAAGAATCGTGCAATCGCACCCTGTTAAATGCATCTAAATACCTCCCCACTCTAAAAACCCGCCTATTCATTCCAACAGTCTTTCCCTTCTCAATCCTTCTCACTTCTTCTGTCTCTACCAAACATCGCTCATGCACTAAACAAAAAACTATGCAACTACATAAGTAAAATTATCCATCATAACCACCATCCTCTTTCCAATCCCCCTCCCAGTGAAGATGTTCAGAACACTGCTTCTTAGGGCAGCACCGTCGAATCTAGGCGTCTCTCCTAGGTGGCAAGTAGCAGATGCTGGACGGACTAATGGTTAAAATACTGTATATATGTCAATTTTATTTTAGTACGTTGGGATCATCCTTCGTTGGTTTTCCTCTGACTATAATGGTTTAAAAAAGTTTTTGTTTTGTGTAGGTACATTTTTACTCCCCCGCTACCGTTTACGCAGTGGAGAAAAAGTTATTCAATGTTGCACAAAAAACTGCGAATTTTCGGCGGAAACTCTGATTACAGGACCCTGGCAACGAAAAAGTGGATAAATTCTATTTTAAAATTGTGGTGAAAATCCTCTAACACTTGGTGTGGCCAGAATCCATGGTTTGTGGGTCCCTTTTCATACCGAAAACTCGAATGACGGCAAAATGTCTGTCCGTCCGTCTGTCTGTGAACAACGCTAGCGGCTACATCGTTCCGCCGATTTTCTCCGAAATTGATATTCCCCAATTGATCTGGTAGGCATCGCGGCCCCTTCAATTTGAAACCGATATTTTGATTTTGGGGGTACTTAACTAGAAGCCTCTGGGACATTTTCAAAATTTTCAGAAACATGACTCCATCGTTTTTGTTTTTTTTTTATTGAATTTTGATGTTGGACAGTGTGAAGAACGTTTAAGAAAATGACACAGGTGCCATTTTCATTGAAAACTCTTATTTTTCGAAAATTGCAAAAATTAAAAAAAAATGTTCGGCGTCTTCCTACAACTACAATTATGAAGATGGAGATTTTTTAACTTAAGGAAATGTTTCTTAAGGATAGATTTTGAAATAAGATCATGTACGATTTTTCGAACTTTTCTCGTAATTTTGCTTGAAAGTACGAGCGAGAAAGTATTTTTTGTACTTTTCTCGTAATTTTGCCTGAAAGTACGAAAGAGAAAGTATTAGCTGTTTTAGCACCACTAGTTTCGTAGTGAGATGTTCTTTTTCTCTAAAATAAAGTTGTTTTTACGGTAACAAAGCTGTATGTGGTAGTAAACTGAAGCGGGAGAGACAGAGTAAACGTTTTTAAATTCCCTACAGGTAAGTAAAATTTTAACACCCTAGGAACAAAGAGGACAAAAGTAGATTTCTTCTTTGAAGAGAGAAAAGTTAGATGCTTATTTCAAGTCAATAGTGGCCACTTACAGATGCCATGAATTTTTGTATTTCGCAGTTCAAAGTCTAAGCATGTAAACATGTTCCAGTCATTATCAGATGTTTCGCCTGCAAACGTATGTAGAATTAACACATATTTTACAGATATAAACAACCCACTAAAAAGGGCATAGCTTTCACAATAAATAAGTTGTCATTTACATGTATTGCCCGAACTTAAATCAAAAATTTTGGAGCCATTCGTGAAAAAAGATTGAAAATGTAAATAGGGCTTCATGTAAAGTAACCCCAAAAATTAAAATATCCGTTTCAAACTCGCAGGGCCTGGAGTTCCTCTAAATCAGACCTACTCAGCACTTTGCACTTTCACTAACTTCCGGAGCGCGCACGAGCAACTCGGGGGCAAATGCGAAAATCGATTGAGACTAGTTTTAGCTGTGGAGATCACCAATTAGAATGCGCAATTCGCACTATAGTGCGTAAATTGAAAGCGCAATCGGTGAGAATACGACGGTCACATACATTTCAAGCAATATTATCTTTTATATTATATTGGTAATGTTTGTTGTCGATGTGACAATGTCAAATATAAAACTACAACGAATTATACGTATTTGATTTGGACACCAAGTATTATAATTACTTGTAGGGCTGATAATGTAAGTCGGATTGCTACGATGTAAGCACAAATTTAGTGCTTTGCTAAACACAAAATTATGATACTGAATTGTTTTCGTTTGGTGATGAGAGCAATAAACTATTTTCTCATTGACTATGTTTAATTGAATAAGACGGTTCTATCAAATCTAAAACATATTATTCTTAAAAATTCATTATTATTTTCGGCACTAATTTCGGACAACAGTGCATTATACATTTCTAATATCAAATCAATGAACACTAGTTATTCATTGTTTACAACATCGTATAAAAATATTAAGCCCATTGCATTTTCTTTATCAAGACCCCTGATAATCTCATAATTGCCCATAACGTATCGTCAGAGAGGTTTGCTCGTTGATATCTTTTATTCAGATACATAATGGGGGGGGGGAATGGTCACAAAAATATGTGCTGCGAAACATTACCCTTCTTGTAATTTCCTATTTTTCATTTTATGTCAATCTTGATGTGAGAGATTGCTTTCAAAATTTTTATCATTTGGAGATGATAACATTCCTGGTGAACAATCAATTATTAAATTGTAAATTTCTATTAGTTAGAATTAAATAATTTTTTTAAAGCCACTGCTTTAAAGTATTGCTTAACAGTCACAATGAACATCAGCGAAAAAATTAAAAAAGGAAAATTCGTACATACAGTGGTGGATACACAGCAGTGCACAGAAGAATGTAAACAGTGAATTATGGGCCTTGTAGTTTGAAATACGGGGCATCGCCCATTTAAATAAGTGGGGAAATGATTTCACAGCATGGATCATTGCATTAGACGCCCCGGAATTTAATCTACGCGCTGTATCGTGCAACATCAGGCTTCTCCCCTCCCCGCAGAAATTCCTAACCCCACCACTTGCAGCTTCGGCGCTCTCGCAAGCAGACGGTCGGTTCCTATTGTGGTGGCACAGATTCTGCTAACTGAGAGAACTATTTATAAATTAGATTTTGTGAAATTATTAACATATCCATCATATCCAAAGACGGAGTACAATTTTTACGCATTGGTGCGAATTCTATCAAGCCGCAGCCCCCCGACCCCTTCAGTACACGACCTTTTTAACGACTTGGGATCCGCCCCACCCGAAACGGCGCCGGACATAAACACTTAAGGCCGCTTCATAAAAGCCCGGGAATGGGAACGCGACCGCGAACAGGAACGAAAAGAAAGTTGAAAGATGGACATCTCAGGCAGGCGTTCATAACACGACGGGAACGCGAAGCTTGACGGAAACGGGAACCTATATATTTGATGGCTTGACGGGAATCGGAAGGATGGTCAATATTTATCTCAGCCCGGGAACGCGAGGCCTCTCGACCAATGACAAAGCAGCAAATGGCGGTGAAGCTTTCCAGCTGATCCAGCGGGCGAGCTGCAGAGCCCAAAAAGGCACTGTTTAGTTTTAAGTAGATTAAGATTAGTTTTAGTTAGTTACTGCCCTAATCTAGCTCCAAAAACCGAAAGGTTGGAGCGCAAAACATGTATCCCCGAATTGGAATAAATTCCCGCCTCGCCAGGGCTACTGGTGAGGCGAAAATGAAAGAGCCGGCGAGCTGCGCGCGACAGGCGACACTGGTCTGAAGCGGAATTGAAAGTGTAAGGCGACATTGAAGTTAGAGCGTGGACTTGGGAGGTTAGGGTTTTAGACGAGTTTTGTTGGTCATTGAGTTGTTTGAGTTATTTTTAGTAATTATAGTGTAATTGTTTTTCTATTCTTATTACTTAGAATTAAAAGTTCCCACATCTTTTTAAAATGTTTCGTTAAAGTACATTGAATCTGTTTGTTTATTGACAAAATTTTAGTTTGTCGTAGTTGTATTTTCCGTACGTTCGTAGTAGTTTTGGCATTCTTTGTACTCATAGTTATTTTTTCTTATTAATATTCTTTCGTCAAAGTATTTTTCATAGCAGCTCACGCCAACACATCAGACAGATGGCAATACAAAAACTAACACATTAGCAGAGCTAGAAGAGGTTGGTTTGTGTTTGTTGGAAGTGTTTGGTTACGTAAACTGTTTCTTAAAGTTCTCGTTTTAGTCGCAACTGGTTCATAGCGCTATTCCTCTTCCCGTTGGCGTTTATTGTGAAGGGCACGTACCACCCGTTCGCGTTCCCGCTCCCATTCGCGGGCTATTGTGGAGCGGCCTTTAGCGTTCACACCCGGCTGCCGCACCCTCCACAAGCCGAACCACCCCACTCCATCTTAACTTGGCGCAGTTTGCTCGTTGCATCGGAATCCCTTTTTGAAAACATAAAATAAAACTAATCAGCTCAGATGCACACGTGCTCGCAACTACACTGCTTCTCAGTTTGCGTCAACAATGAGAGACAGAGCGTTGGATGGAAAATTCTACTTCTAGAACCTTCCAGAAGCGAAGTGTGATTGGCAGAAAATAATTAAGACGCAATAGACTTGAGCCAACCAGAGCTCAGAATCAAATCAAAGAGAGGGAATTGAGGCTTCGACGGGAAGAGCATAGAAGAGCGGCGACACTTACGAATAGACTTGCTTAGGTGTAGCTCGCTGGGCTGCAAAGTATCGCCAGGGCGAGAATTTTGTAAGGACTTACTTGTACATTGCCGGACTGCCAAGTAGCGCACGGGTGAATGTACTTGCTTGCTAGATCGAGTCATGGACTACAGTAGCACACGTTGAGCTCGACCGCTCGGCAGCTTTACGTTCGTGCGAGTTCATTTTATTAAATTCAGTGTTGGGGAATCTAGGAAAATTTCTGCTACATTATTGAAAGTTCTGATTGTTCAGAGAACTACCATAACTTGCGACTTTCATAAAAGACTGGCTCGTGACGAGAGCAAAATTTAACGAAAGAAGTGTTGCGAGTCGATGACCTCTGGAGGCTGTTTCTGAAAGAAGCTCGACGCGCCTGGCCATTCACTAGGGCGTCTGCTCTCTGTCTGGGGTGACATCCCTCTCCAGCCCGACGTCGCAAGTTGACCTGCGGAGGACTCCGCTTTCCACACAGCTGGGAGACGTCATTTTTTTAATTGTTATTTTTTGGGGCAATTCAGAGATAAAATCAAAGAAAGACGTTTGATTAATTATTCAAAGACAGTGATCGACTGTTCAATCATTTTGCGTGGCCGCACTTGTGCCAATTTGTAATTTAGCTCAAGAAAATTGTCAATTATAATCCACGGTAAAAGAAACATCCTTCTAAATTCTCACAATTTTCTTCTTTGAGATCATTAAATTCGTATGTTTTTTGTTCATCAATGTGTGTGTGTGTTCTTTGTTGATATCGCACTTCCTTCACAGTACCGTATGAGATATCCTGATCTCCCTGAACTGCCCGGCAACCTGAACTACGTTTAAAAAAACACAAGTGAAAATGACACTATGCTTCAGTTTTCGTAACGTGACTGCTGAGCGTATTATCAAGATGATATACGGCACGGCTTTTCGCATCTCTCTCGGTCGTGCCGCTAGAGTCGCTTGATCTGCAGCACTGCATGACACGGTCGCGATCATGCGAAATCTTCCGGTAGGACCGAGAAAGACGTTAAAAGTCGTACCGTATACCATCTTGAAGATAACATCTTCAGCTGCCATGTTACGAAAACCCAAGTATAAGTATAGAATGCCCGCGGAAGCAGGCGTTGTGCAGGCCTGCTCTAAACTGATCGGGATAAAATATCAATTTTGTAAAAAATCGGTTGAATGGTGAGGTGCTAGCCACAAACCACAAACAGACAGAAGTTTTGCCGTCAATCGATTTTTAGGAACCAAGAACACACAAAACATGGGTTCTGACTACACAAGTTAAAGGAAGTAATTTACTATAAATAGGAACAAGACTTTTCGTTATTTTTCGTATCGTACTTTTTCGTTACCAGGACCAGCTAGGAGTTTTTCTGTGGAAAATTCGCCGTTATTCGGCGCACAATTACACTCATCTTACGAAGGGCAAGAAAGTAAAAACTGACTTATTAATCAATTAGTGGTTGGTGAGCCCTTTACCTGGATCTGCGTCGACCCTACAAGAGTAACAATAATTATCGTCGCCGAGGTAATCTGTACAAGCAAACAGGAAAGTCTTCAATATTTTTTTAAATTTATTTTACGTCAAAAACAGTTAAAACTGTGTGTGACGCGCTATTGGGAGGAGTGAATTCTGTGCACGTTTTCTGTGATCTCTACCCTAAGCTAAACACTACCTGAATTTTGAATACAGAAATAAATCCGAGTTTTTGTGCAAGGATTGTTAACAGTGGAAATTCGCTCCGATGTAATAAAATATATTTTCAAGGGTAAATCAGCTATACATTTCGTGAACGAATAATACTTCCTGCCGAGACAACATGGAAAACGATAATTTGAATAACTATATTTCCCTCTGAATTCTAGATGTGCACAGGTAATGAAGTTACATTTATGTATAGAAGCAAAACAAGAAGCCATCTCAGTATTTGCTCAAAGGATCAGGGTAAATGGACGACAAACCTGATCGAGATAGGGGTCATTGGCCCAGAAGCTGCGGTACAATACTTATTACAAGTTTTTTAGAATTATACAGTCCAAATGGTAAATAATACATTAAATATCACTGTTAAAATTATTGTTACTTTCCTTTTGATGGTCAGTATAGTCTCTAATTGTATACAAAAGTTATGCAGCAGAAACGATTATACTTGGGATTTAAAATTTTCCAGCGAATTTAATCGTTTAATGTCATCTGGCTACGTGTTGTAAAATAATGTACATGTATTGTATCTGAATTTTTGTAGTGAGCTGTTGATACTGTCACCTGATGAATATGATTTCTACTTTGAATGTTTAAACATCGGCGTTTGCTGAAAATATATTCCCGCCCGTAAGTAAGTCATTTTTGACAAACACCACTGATTCGTAAATCAATAGAATAGGTAATGGTAAAATTCCAAGATTAATAAAGAGATACAAGAATCACGTGGGTGAGATTAGCTTTTTCACTACAATTCTTTTTTGTAACCTAAAAGTCTGGGAACTATAAGATGTATTTCTCCAGAATCTGATGTCGCACCTCAGGCGGGAATAAACATTCGCCAAATATACACAATGAACTGTATGACGTCTGTCGGCCTGTCCGTCTCTCCGTCCGCCCGTCTCTCCGTCCGTCCGTCTCTCCGTCCGTCCGTCCGTCCGTCCGTCTGTCCGTCCGTCCGTCATCTGTCCGTCTGTCTGTCCGTCTGTCTGTCCATCTGTCTGTCCGTCTACCCGTCCGTGTCTGTCATAACACATACGATCTTTTCCAAATTTAAGAAACCCCTGTCCATCTTGCTCTAGTTGAAGCTTTGAAATTTTGAAAAACACTTTAAAATTTGGGGGTTCTTCACATGAAGTCCCCCGGACTTATTCAAAGTTTTCTCAAAAACTGCTCCAAATTCTTTTCTTTAAATTTCTTGTAAGAATAGAGTAAAATACGCGTATAAAGGTGACATAAGTCCGATTTTGATAGTTAACTCTAAATTTTCGATAATTGCAAAAGTTTGAATTTTTTTTCGGCGTGTTCCTACAATTATAAAATTAAGGATAGAGATTTTCCCTTCAAATGAAATTTGCTGCCCATAAATCGTTCATCTTTTAAATTTAATTTTAAAAAATTTAAAAACAAGATTTTCCAAAAATGGCTCCAAATTTTTTCGTCAAATTTATGGTAGGGGTACCATATGCATCCTATCCGTTGACATATACGCCATGTTGCTCTATTCTTTTGGTTTTCAAAAATTAATGTTTTAATGGCTTAATCACCATTTTCTTAAAAACGACTTCTAATTTTTAATGAAAATTGCTATTTAGGACGATGTTATATCCTTCTTTAATATAATTAAAATATAATTTAGGTTCTATTTAAAAACCGAAAATTTGCGAAAATTCAAAAAAAATAAATTTTTTGGGCCGCAATAGATGGAAGCATGCAAGGAATGGTACTGTACAGTACCAGTCCACACCAAGGAAATTACAAAACTTTACTACGAGAAAGTCTGTGCCAATCTGTAACACCTTCAGTTGTATTTGCAAAGTAAATTGATTCAATACAAAGTACAGACATGGAATGGTTTTCCTGATTTGGAGTCTGCTAGAAGGTCTGTACGACATGGCACTGACATTCCTATATCAGAAGCTCCTTCGAACCTCGAAGTACTGCATTCTGATTCAAGTTCAACGTCAGGCGAGTCAGCTGAAGAATCGGATTGGACAAGCACCAAACACAAACACAAACCTTTAACACAAACAGAACTGAACGATTTGGTCAGGGATTTAAATCTCTCATCGGATGCTTCTGAAGTTTTACGTCACGTCTGAGAGGAAACAATCGTCTAGCTCCAGGAATGTATGTTACAGTTTACAAACATAGAAAGACTTAGAAAGGCTTTTTAATCAGGAAAACTCCTTAATATATTGCACTCACATTCCAAAACTAGTAAATAAGTTAGGAGGCGAGTATAAAACAAAATTGAATGGAGGCTTTTCATTGATTCAAGCAAAAGAAGTTTTAAAGGTCTGTTGCTAGACATAGGTAATGCTTTATATAGCACACTGCCAGTCGCACATTCCGTCCATCTTAAGGAGACATTTCATAATCTTAAATTGCTTCTCGAAAAGGTAAAGTATGAGGAATATAAATGAATGATTTGTAGTGATTTAAAGGTTTTGTGCATGTTGTTAGGACAACAGGGTTACACCAAGTACCCATGTCACATTCGTGAATGGGAACAGCTGAGATAGAATCATTGGACATGAGAATAACCTAGAACAAACACAGATTCCAGGTTCCAAGAACATTATAAAAAACAGTTTAGTAGATCCTGACTAAGTTCTGTTACCTCCCTTACACATTAAATTGGGATTAATGAAGAAATGTACCAAGACACTGGATAAGAATGAAAGTTGTTTTAAGTACCTAACCAGTCTTAACCTAAAAAGGCCCGCTCGTGGCACATACCGAAGTCGCTAGCCTTTCACCACTGAGGTCCGGGTTCGATTCCCGTCGAATCTCATGTGAAATTTGTTCCAACAAAAGAGTTAGGCTGCTTCACAAGGGCTAATCCAACCCCTGTGAAGTGTCCTAAACCCCACCCCTATCCTTATTCCTTCCCAATTCTGACCGCTGGGTATTGACGCGGGAGCTCGTACACGGAGATGCTACCTGGCGGTCCTCTTTAAAACTGACGTGACATATTAGTAAAGGAGGATTACTCCCCAAATAGCGCACCTTAATGGAGGAGTCTAGCTAAAGATGAAAATTTTGAAGCATGTTTGACACCTCTGGAAAGGGAATCTTGGATTGGCTTCAAAGTAGTAGTTCATAAATCCTTGGGAAATTATAAAGATCCAAACTATGAGTATTATGTAAATAATATGCTGTAAACAATATGAAGCCTTAGGATGTAACACGAGTCCGAAAGTACATTTCTTTCACTCACATTTAGACTGATTTCCAGGAAACCTGGGAGCAATGAGTGAAGAACAGGGTGAGAGGTTTCACCAAGATAGTAAAGACATTGAAAGGCCCTACCAAGAGCGATGGAATACATCACTGATGGCTGACTGTTGGTTACTGCAAGTCGATGATCCTACTGGAGTGCGCAAGAGAACGAAGCTTTTTGTCTAAGCGACAACAATTCTATTGACTGCTCATACGCATGAAAACTATGATTTTAACAGTAAAGCTTCGTTAAAAGTTTCGTAACTGTTATAAAAAAATTATATAAGGTAAACTATTTCAGTTCTTAATTTTGTGTTTATCAACAATGTTTTGAGATTTTCAAGTTAAAGATATGTTAGATTTTTAAATGCATTTTTTAAACCCTTGTGATACGAAAAAATGGAAGTCATTTATGTAATCCTTGCACTTTAAATATATAAAATCAGTTATCGGCTATAAAAAGGTGACAATTTATTTTGTCACGTTGTGTAATTTGAACGGATCAGTAATATGTCTCTCAAATGTACCATCTGTACTTGGACTTCATACACTTCATTTTTGAACAAGTCTGTTCACTTCTATAACTTGTACCAAATGCTTGTAAGAGACTTCTGGGAAAGTTTTTAATTTTTGGATAAAGGTCCATTGAGGGTTGTGTGTAGAATTTAAATGTCTTTCTTGGAATTTGACCTGTGTAGCATCATCTGCTTTGAGGTCAATTATTTTCATTTATATATCTACTGGGACATGGTCAGTATGACATTAAACGGATTCGGAAAAATGTTGTCTCTGGAGTGAACATCCAACACAGTTATTCTACTTTTGAACTAGGTTTTCAGTTCTGAAAGGTTTTCCAAACAAAATGGAAGTGGGAACTGAGAATCATTTTCAGCACTGCGTAACTTACAGGTAGGGTAGTGAGCAAACGATTTTGTAACAATATCTTTTTCTAGAATTAATTTCTGCCTAAATGCCTTGATAGTGTATAGGTCACATGAGGTATTTTCTCCTCGCAATTTTACTTTCTCGCACTTATGAAGGTACTTCGTAAGTTATGTACTCGTGCGCCAGTAAACGGCGAATTTTCGGCAGAAAAACTCTTCTTGCCATGTCTGATAACGATTGATTGATGGTAATTCCGGGTGAGTCAACTACAGAGGTCATTAGTCCCGTAAGTGTAAAGCATGTTTTTTCATCGGGAGGTGACGATCTTCCCACACTGGATGGCGAGATCCGGCGCCGACCTACCGTCGACTAGCGGGGTTTTCCGCCCCAACCGAGAGAAGTTCTAAGTCCCCGACAGGTCTCCCAGCATGTGTGGTAGTGTAGCGCATGTTAGTGTGTGTGTGTAAGGGGTAAGACTAGGACAATGAAGAGGAAGGAAAGATAGCGCGCGGTCCGTGGCCTGATTGTTATGGTACTGCTCCGGCATTTGCCTGGTGTTGATCGGAGAAACCACGGAAAACTACCGATCAGAGCAGCCGGCCGCTACAATTCTCCAGACAGCGACTGAATTCGACTTTGCTGAAAGGCTAGTGACGCAAATCCTGCTACCGTCGGGACTCGAGCCTGGGGCCTCCCGGTCAGAGGCGCTGCAGTGACATTAGTTGATGCACTGAGCCACCGCTCCCGGTTTTGGAGACACAAAAGCGGATAAATCCAGTTGAAATATATAGAAAAAAAGTCTAATACATGGTGTATCCAGAATCCATATTTTGTGGGCCCTTGATACGGAAAAATCGACTGTCGACAAAACGTGTGTCCGTGGTTAACACTAGCGACTAAACCGTCCAGACGATTTTCTCTAAAATCGATATTCCTCAATCCATCTGAATGAACTCGAGGCTTTGGGAGTGTGAAATGGATTTTCCCCCCCTTCATCATGAAGCGAGAAATTTCGTTTTTAAGCGTCGGCCCGTGTTGGGTTCATACGGCGCTTCTGTAGGCGTTGTGGTATAAGTGATGGTGTGTAACTCGAAGTTCTGAGTTCGGGTCTCGGAGCGCAAAAAAATGTTTACTAGTAGAAAACACTTTTGCAGGTTTAGGCAGTAATATAACATAGCGGAGCAGTTAGAAATAACGCAAGAAAATATGTAATTTTGTAGCATCTCTAGTTTTTATTAATTTCGTTTAGACAAAGAACATTATCTGAAATGAAAGTCAATTTCCCTAATCATTCTTTGTCAGATAGTACTTTATTTGATTGTCCCTTCTCTATCAGGAATATTGCAATTTCTATACACAAAGAAAAGAAATGACTCAGTTTGCACAACTCAGCCACCTTACAGCAGTATGATGTGGAAGATTAAGTTTTAGTGATTGTTTCCTTTAAAAAAATACTTGAATCAAGTGTCATAGTCCATGTGGGGAAATAAAGTTGACAATAGAAATTACAGAAGACATGTCCACTGATTTTCCACAGTGCCGGTTTCTGAACACAATGTATTGCCATGGGTTACTAATTCCTTTGGCTTCACATTCTGCATTACATTTTTCAAAAATATCAGTTGCTGTGCCACACATATTCCTTCCACCATCTGTAGTGATAGATTCATTTGGGACAAATTGAGGGTTATTTAAAGATTTCAGTACTACTTTGAAAATATCTTCCCCTGTAGTACTTTCATAGAAGCTAATGACATCAAACAATTCTTCCATAACATCAAAACTAGGACAGATACCTCTTGTAAACAATAACACTTGTGCAACATCTGTCGCATCTCTTGATTCATCTAAAGAAATTCAAAAATATTCAAACTTTGATGCCATACCAGTAGGTTGAAAGGAAATGTTAAAAGCTATTTCTTCTACTCTGCGTGCAACTGTGTTGGATGAAATGCCATATAACATCTTTGCATTGATTTATTTTTCCTGGAAACATCTCTTCAGAAATTATTACAACACATTAATAAAACAAATTTTTCTTTACGTAGAATTCATATTTTCTTCATGAATGATCCACAATGGTATGACACTAGGAACATGGCTGGTTTGTCGATCAATGGAACCTAGACAATAGGAAACCATATTCTTGTATCTTGCAATAAAATGTTACAGCCTGTGTCAACTAAATGGAGTTAGTATACACTGAGTTAGTAGGCTACATGGAATACTGCCGAGGGCTGGATGTAGACTGCGGGCTGTTCTTTGGAGACCCCTGGTCTAGACAATAACATAATTTTACTCTCCGCAGAGGTAAGGTATTTTATTGCACCCAGAGCAAAGAAAAACTTAGGATGGCACACGTCAAATTGGTGAAAATGGATATTATGAAAAATTAACTTTAAAAGTAATTTTATCCTTATAGATATTTATTCAAAAATAAATGAAAAATTAGATTGGTTCTGTCATGTTAACTTTCAGACAAATCATAAATCGTTCTTTGTCAAATTCTTTAAACACCATGAAACTAAATTTCATAATTCATATAAAAGCTGAGTGAAAAAGTTTCTATTCAGGATAAAGGTCATACAAATAAATTGCACACAAGTACAGTGAAACGCCTTTTTAACTGTGCTGTTCCTTATGTTTTTTTATTTTCTTCAAAAAGTTAGTAAAATGTCTTACAAAAGATTTCAGGTAAATGCAACAACCAAATCTGTCAGATTTTTAAACACAAAATTATGCAAAAACATTGATAATGAACATACAGTGATCAAGGATGAAGGAAATTTACTATTAGAAACAAATTGAATAGATATCTTTGTTTAGTGCTTGGTTATCACTTTTCTTTATGTATTTGGCATCAAAAGGATGTTAATTGCAAATTCAATCGTTTCTTTCTTTCCTTCCTTTTTTTGTCTTCTTCTTCTTTTTCTTTTCCTTCTTCTTCTTCTTCCCCTTTCTTCCCGTAAATCTCAAGAACAAATTTTGTTTAAATTCATTTAATTCAGATGTTCATGAATAATAGCTATGCTTCAGATCAATTTCATTCTTTTCAATATTTATCTAGTCATTAGAACAAAGAAAATAAATTTTGAAATTTAAATTAAGATTTTTCCAAACAATTGGACATGTATATTTTCTGCACAATTGTAAATATCATGACCAATGCTATGACTTTAGTTTAACATTACAAATGCTCTTACCAAAGATACTCCAACTGTGTGGAAGGAGTCGTTACAATTATTGCATATTCAACTTTTTTCTCTTTCTTCCTTCAGAACATATCATTGTGTACCAAATGTCCCATTGTTCAATTTTTCAGTTTCAGTTTATTATATTTATTTTACAATTTACTGGTTAACTCATTATGAAAAAGGTAACTTGAGATACCTTACAAATGATAAACAGAAGATTGCAACGACTTAATATTTAACAATGCAGTTTACAAATCATCATCTCGTATTATCTTCATCCTCTTTTCTGCCATTTATCAACAAGTATCGCACAAAAGCATTCATATTCCAATTAGCACCACCTGAACATACATTTGCACATCTGTCATCCATTAACAATGGGTCATTATTTCCTTCTCAACATTATATGAAATAAAATAGCTATTTCAATGCAATCATTTCCAAAATCAAACTTGGAAAGACATGCTGATATACTGGAACAAACTTCTTACATAAATATAGTACAAAGAAATACTAATTGACTTCTTGCAATTTGTGAATCTTCAGAAGCATTCCTTCATCTTTATTTAGAAGAAAATGTTTCAGTATGTCACAATGTCACTAGAAAACATTAACTAACCTAGATGCATGGTTCTTTTAACTGTTTCCACATATTAGGGTCAGTGTAGTAAGGTTTACTACAAGCAACTAAATAATTAGTGGTAAAAACAGTTATGGCAATAATTCTTAAATATCACAACACTGACATCCAAAACATTCACTCACTTTTTCAATAATCATTCAAACAAAATTCTTCCAAATCTCTCCTGACAAAACTTTCATAACATTTAGCAAAAGACTAGCATTATATATATTTTTAAGCTGAACAAATCTTGGAAGTAAAATAAGATCTAATAATTAATTAAAAAGGAGTTTCACTGCAATTTCAATCTTATGAATTTTAAGTACTTATCACAGATCTGGCAAACTACAAACATGACACATAGCAAATATACAATCTCACTTTAATACTGTCAATGTATTTATTCTTTTATACTTTCAATGGCTCTTGTTTCTTAATCCTTCTGTTTTGAGTGATCATCTGAATCACTGTGTCAATAGTGTGTCTTGGATCTTGTGAAGACAATTTTGGGCACTGAAATATTAAACAAGGATCAGTAAAATTTTAGTAACAAAAAATACATAGAGAAAAATTCAAAAAAATTAATAATTCAGTAAATATTTCTTAAGAACTTAGAATTATCACACAGTATGTTCCACCTTATATGCACAATCTGCATTGCTTTCAATATTAAAAGCATGTGAATAAATATTACATTTATTTGTATGACAATCACCTAAGCTGCAATGAGCATTCAAATTTTTCAAGACATTTTCTTTTCTTTTAATTTTTACTTCCTTGAATATTACAAATAGAGAAAGTTGTGTAATGCTGTGGTAGGTTATTATTTATATCAACTTAAATATCACAAGAAGCCGTATTTACTTAACTTTGTCTTAAATATCAGGAACCAGTAAAAAAAAAAAGTGTCTCTGCTTTCAATGCCTGTTAACAGTTTTACTGAACTTTAATGAAATAAAGTCTATTTGAAAGAAATGATTTTCTTAATTAAAATAATTTTGATTCTGTAACATCAGGGGGGATTAAATTTTCATCTACACCACTGCAAAGAGATTTAGATATTATAGGAACATTTTTTATCCATAATTAAAATAAAATATCATTTGAATTTGGCCCATTTTTGCCATTTTTTAATGTGGGAAATGTGTAGTTCTTTTACCTGACAGTTCTCTCGTACTTGTAAAGCAGAAGGTATAAGTTCATTTAACACTATCTGACGAGTGTCGTAGCTTGGATGGGTGGACAACCATTCTATATCATCTAGACCGTCTGATGTCATAGCCTTCATTTTCTTCCAAAAGCATGGTGCTTCACGTATGTCAAAGCATGCCTGAAAAGTAAAGAATATACTTGCTACCCTATGCATCAGTTTTCAGAATCCAAAATTCAGCAATTTGAATTTAGCTAAACTAAATCAAAGTGTGTATCTAGTGTAATTAAAACCCTCATGCAGTTCAAAATATTTAATTTTTGTTGTATGTGTAAAAAGTTGCAACTAAAAAGGTATTAGATTCTAACTGCTTGGTGTTTCCAGGCATGTCAATAGCTATCATCAGTACTCTAAGTATAGTGCACGTTATATCCTGGGAGTTGGTGGCGTACCTCACGCACAGGAAATTGTGATTCAGCCTTCACATCGACCTTCACATTGGATTGCGGGGCTTCTCTCCTCATAGCTTCTGACTGGCCCCTCAACATTGTGAGATAGTTTAGTGTACGTAAATATAAGTGTGTGCGCACACTTGTAAGGGCAGAGGAAGGGACAAATAAAAGGAAGGAGAGATAGCGCAAGATCCATGGTTTGTTTGTGAAGTAAGTTCCAGCATTTGACTGAAACTGACCAATGATACTATGGAAAACTACCGATCAGAGCAACTGGCTTCTAGAATTCACCTCCAGACAGTGGCTGAATTCAGCCTAGCTAGTGCTGAAAAGCCACCATTGTCATGATTCAAACCCTACAATCTCACAATCACAGATACTGCATGGTTATGTTGTCTCTGAGCTAACAGTCAGATGTTGCTTACTGTGCCACTGGCAAGGTTGCAAGGGTGAAGTAGCAGTTGAATTGCTTACTCATAAGCACACGAGCGAGGTTTTAAGATCCTCTTGATCATGAGTATCTCCAAAGACTTTAAGAGAGATTGTTAGATAAGACTTTCAAAAAAATATGCTTTCATAGAAAAGATGATGTCAAAAGAATTCTCTGTAATCTGGGACACAAGTGATGCAGTACTTGTACATATGAACCAACATCCACAGCACATATTTGAGAGTCAGGAAAATAAGACAAGTATTCCTCAGCATTCTATGGTAAATAAAAGGTTTCAAGTAATTATATTTCCAACCAATACAATTCCTTGACTGAGTATCTGAACAAGAACACAAGTTTTGAATCATAACTAGGAGTGGATTTAATGAAATGTCATTTTCTTTTCTTTCAATTTAGAGAAATGCCATTTAGAATAGAAATTAATTGTAGTTTACAACAAAAGGAAACAACCCATTTTTAGGTCTTTTTTTGCATTTTTAGGCAATTTCGAAAAAAAAGTCATTTTTTACCTTTTCCCATCATTCTTAATGCATTTTTCGCTGATTTCAACGATTTTAATATCGTTATGGTACTTGCTTCAAAAAATTACTAGTTACAAAAAATGTTCTCCACATAATTCCTGAGTGGCCTATTCAATTTCTTGGCTCAGAAATTGTAATATCAGCCATTGTGACAAGTACTCTAAGGCTCTTGTGATGCCTACCAGCCCCATTGTTGGTTCAGCTGATTTCAGGATAACTTCAGACAGAGATTTGCTGGTAAAGAACAGTCTAAACCAAAAGTTTTAAAGCCGAGTTCACTTGAACGAACAGAAGAAGCCTCGATTACATTAATAGCATACCCAATGAGTAGTACCCCCATTGTTCATCCGAACTGGTTTTGATTTTTTTTTTTAAGTTCTTGTTCTTTGCCTTTAGAACATTTTAAAAACATTTTAAGAGCATTTTATTGATCATTTTTTGTGATGTTTTAGGTCATCAAAATCCACCCCTTAGTCATTAGCTAAAACTTCATTCTATAAATTGATACAACTTAATTAAAAACTTCTATATTCTTTGTGAAACTTAAAACTGGGAGAAAAAAAAGTCCACTAAGTGTGGTCTCCCCTACATGAGATTAATGAAATGCAGTCAAAAAGTCATTAGAAAAAAATTGATGGAGAATGGAGGGATAGTCAAGTTGAAAAAACATGTTGTTGGTGAATATAATGAATATATGGCAGGAGTTGACATAAGTAACCATTACGCAATAGCATATTTATTTAGGTTCAAGATCTATTGTCCAGGAAGCCTAGTTGTAACATCCTGAAGAAAGCTTTGAAAAATATTGTGTCAGTAAGAAGTGAAAGAAAAGGGTATTAACAACTAACCATTACATACATTTTTCTTACACATCTGTTATTAAACATTTGATATCTTTATTAAACATTTCCTGGAATGAAATGGAAATTCTTCTACAGAAAATGAGTAGTTAGGAATATTATTTTTAAAATGTAACTTAAAACACACAGTGTTTGCAATAAAAAAATTTAACCCGTAAGTTTAATTCCAAAAGTAATTAAATTTAAAATTCTGATCAAAAGAAGTTCCAATATTAAAAGCAGTAGCACGCTACACCTTTCTCTCTTTCTGGTAAACAAAGAGTAAAATAATGGTGAAGCTGGTTTGACATCGGGTTGTAACATATCAAGGTGAGTCTACGTTGACCTCTGACAAATTCCCTCGTATACGGCATGGAAGTCATCTACTATGGCATCATCAACATATCTCTGAGAGCAAAGAATTAAGTGATGCTCTTAAAAAGAAGGATATTAAGCCATGTTTTTTCTTCTTCTTATGAAGGTCTATATTACTATTCATAAAAACAGTTCCTTTTTTTAATGAAATACATTCAGTTTTGTTGCATATAACTGATTTATTGTTTCAATTCATCATTACAAGACGGAAACATTTCGACTAACAATTATTAGCCATTTTCAAACCCCTGGTTTAAAGAGAAACAGGCGTTTTAATTTACAATATTGAATGTATCTAATAAAGTAAACTTCTATTTCTTTATGCTAAAATATAAAAAAGTAATACAAAAGTTTCTAAATTTTAATGACTTTTGATATGAAGTAAAAGTAATTTAAAAATATTTATGTATATAATCCAATATTGTAAATTAAAACTCTTGTTTCTCTTTAAACCAGAGGCCTAAAAAATGTCAGACAAGATGTTGCCAATTTGTGATGACCAATTAAAACAATAAATTACATTGTACAAAAAAAAAAATGAATGTCTCTATTCCAAAAAGGGATTGGTTTTTATTGATATTAAAACATTTATATACATTTTTACAAAGAAAATATTTTAATTCTTCTTTGCTTTCTGATGGCTGCTTAGCTTGTTCAAATAAAAAAATTCATTTACGCACATTGGGTGAAGTGTGTAAAATCAAAATACAGTTAGCATCTGTGGCCAGAATCATGCATGATCTTGGTTGTCTATGTGATGCCACAGCCTTCAGGCTGTGAGCCAACATTAGCATCACAGCTGGCAAATAAAATCATATCATTAAGATTCCATGGTGACTTGCAAGACTATACTTTGATTTTTTTGATGTGGCCTATCAAGGCAGCTCCCTATTGGAGTCTACCTTCCCTCTCCCTTTTTTGTGCATGACCTTGACAGGCCACTTTAAAAAATTTAAGAATAATGCAGCATTAGCTATCAGAGGAAAGATAAGAGACTAATATAATGAACATCTTATCAGGTTGTGAAAACATTTCTCTTTTCATCTACTTTACAGAACATACAATATGTTATGAAAACTTGCCTTAGCAGCCAATGTGAGTCCCACATCATCTGCCTCCATTTCTGCTTGTCGACTGAATGGAAGATGGAGTAACATTTTGGTCAATACACCAGAAAACCATTGTGTAAGCATAGCACCCAAATCAGGAAGTATTGCCCAAATAATCACAACAGGAACAAAAAGTAAACACTCTATCAATTGAGCATGACTCATACGTTCTGCCTAAAAAATAAATAAGAATTTGCTCAAAGAAAAACTCCTAAGGGTTCATTTATGGATCACAAGAATTCTTCACAAAGAAACTCACCGTGTGTCCAAGAATAGTATGAGACATTTCATGCGCTAACACAATGCTCAGTTGATTATCATTTGTACACATTTCTAACATGCCTGTATAGATGAAAATGGTGCCATTCTATCAACAAAAGTAAAAATTAGATTCCTTGAAGTGAAATGTAATGCCATCCAATTCTTTCAATTTTCCTCCCCTTGTACTGGGTGAGTTGCACAACTTTGGCACCTTTTGTAATTTTTGAATGATTGAAGATATTGCAATGCAGTTTACACAAAGTGTATGAGGGAATAGGGCTAATAGATAGAGGCCCGTAGTGATTACATTGTACACCCCAGCTGCTAGCAATCAGCTTGCCCCTTCCCTACCGCATACAAAGTAGTCACGCAACAGGAGACTTTACCACAACCGTGAAACACAAATTTCTTGAAAATAAACAATTCCAACACGCAATTTATCACTTCCACACAAGCTGTATTTTCATGAAAGAAAAAGTAAATAGTAACTTACAGAACAGGAAAATGAAATCCGCTTCCTGCAAATGTTGCGGTAATCCATGGAAACTCAACTCCATTCTTCTTTCATGACTAGCAAAATACTGCACAGTTTTTTTTGCAAAAAATGAATGTGTGTGTCATATATCCTCAGGCAGTGATGATTCAATAGGGTAAAGTGGATAATCTTTTTTTGCTAGTTGTTTCAACCATAGGTTTTTATTCTTTTTACATTACGCAGAATCCTGCCAGATACACTGACTCTCTTAAGGGTATAGAATGCTACTCGAAAATTCAGGTAATCTAGTGTTCTGATCATGTGTGTCACAACAACCTTCCTCATAATAATTAATAAAATCTCTAGGGAACATTCTGGTTCACTCTCTTTACATCGAGAGAGACCTATGCCCCATAATGATTATATACATTATAAACTTCTCAACAAACGCTATGTTAATTTATATTGAGAAAACATGTTATTTAATAAAATAATGATAAATTGAAGTAGTACTGGCTTACGAGTAAATGCAAGTTGCCTTTTTTGCTCTCATTTGCTCTCTGGCAGGGAGTACTGCGATCATGATGCAGGCAAGACCTCACTTTGAAGCAAGGGAAGGAGGGGAGTAATGTCATCTGTCCCTAGCTAGCTGGGTTCAGTACATTATCTGCGAAGCCTTCTTCCTGATCGCCGCCCGCTGCTGGCCCAGCGAATAAGATGTGCGTGCAGCTCTGAGTCCCAGGGAAGGTCTCACAGCTGCGGTTGAGCAGTGGGCCAGTGCAAAGATCACAGTAGAATATACAGTGGGTGCAATATTGTTGATCAAGTGACATTTGGTTCACCATAATTTTAATTCTCAATATTCATTAAATTCTCATTCTTGCTTACCCAAGCAGTAGTAAGGTTGCTGGGGTTCAATGCACGCCACAGCTAACAGATGTATGTACGCATTTCCATTTTATCACTTGTATTTTACAAGATATTGAGGCAAGTGTTTTTGTTTTCTTTTCAAATGGAAAAAAAAAATATTTTTGAATTGTTGAGTAATTTTGAATTGTTTGCGACTCATTTAACAGATATTTCAAATGTAACAGTTCACCACCCACGGTCACGCAGTGCTCTCCCAGCTAACTTGCACTCGGGGGCATTACAATATCCATTAAAAAAGTCACAAAAAATCAAAATTGCTAAAAAAAAGGCTTATTTGACAAATGACAAAATGTATATCATTGAATTTGTTTTTTTATGCTTGTCATGAGCCTAAAATATATGTATACTTCCACAAAGTTACTTCAACATCATGTAAAATACAAGTGATAAAATGGAAATGAATACATGTATAAACTAGCCGTATTCCCTCGTGCACTTCTGTGAAAACTGAATTGTAATAACTTCAACTGTTCAAAAATTGCAGGAGGTGCTAAAGTTACGTAACTTGCCCTGTATATTGGCAGCCCCTACAGACAATATTTAGTAAAATATAGTCATTTTCAGTCTCATTATTTACTGTGCTGCAACGGTCCATGCAAAACAGATGACAAATTATACAAAAATACGATTGATCATCAACTTTCAGATGGCTTCGAAAAGAAACCTGACTAAGTCGTTGCATAAGTTTTCCTCCAGGTAGTGTCTCCTTGACTCTTGCTGACTACTTGCGAAAGGAAAATTTCTCACATATCGAATGACTGTATGATTCCGACCAAAAGAATGGAATTTACATGCAAATTACATCTAAAATAGATAAAATAGACATATAAAAAAATTATTGCAACAATTGCAAAAATTCTTCCAATTTTGATAATTTTTTGGTTTTGAAATTGTCCACACTTATATTGCCTGGTAATAGATTTACCATTGTTTAGAAATCAATTAGGAGCTAAAAAATTTTAAAAAATAAAAAAATAATATAAAATATTAATAATAATAACAATAATAATAATATAATAACAATAAAATAATTATATAATAAATAAAAACCATTTTGATTTTGTGAGAGCACAAGGGGTGATGAGAACATGAATTCACTTAAACCATTGTCAATGACAGTTCCATCTCACACAGGAAAAAAATTATCCGTTTTGTGTAAAAATTGGTGAAGTTATGTTTATCTAAGTTAGACTAATTCCTTTCCAATTTTTTGGTACCTCCTCTGCTGGAGGAGACTACAATTTTTATTTAAATTAAATTTAAAAATTGGGACAATGTTTTTTTGTAATTACACTTCAGTGGGAGATTTTCAAATTTGGGTAGCAAACACATGTTCGGACAGAAATTCACCATCTTAAAACCTGCCAAAATGCTGAATAATGGTAAGTTATTTCCAGTGACCTAATCACTTCAGTGATAGTTTACATAAAACTGAATTATATTTTTACTACTACAACTACTGAAATAATTCATGTAGAAAGTTATATCTGGCTGTTTTTAATATAACACTAGAACTCCCGGCTTACCAATACCCCTTAGAATGCCCAACCGAAGCATTTTGGCTTCGATCCTTCAACGTTACTTCTTTAAAGGAAATATTGGACAAATATTTTTCTACGTCATCATAACGTGTGTAATAGAAGTTTTTTGCCACAAATTAAATATATTTTAAACATTTACAGTCATTACTGTCCCACAAAATCGAAGTTAAAGAAACATGTTGAACAGAATCCAGAAGTAAACAGGCAGAAGTTTATGTTGAAAAGTAAATTTTGGTATAGTTACAATATTGTTGTAGTAAATAAATAAATAAATAAATAAATAAATAAATAATAATAATAATGTTATAAACATTTTATTTTGAATAAGACTAGTTTCACATGTGACCAAAAAATATATTTGCACCTCCCATACTGTCTTGCAATGTGTCAAATTTATTTGAAATATTTTACATATGTTTGTTTCACACCGATAGAAACTTGATGTATAACAGCAATGAAAAACAGTATAAATAAGTATAACAGTAGATCTAAAACTGTAATGACTTATACAGACTATAGTTTTGGATCACATTTTGTAGAATTCTACAAACATTCAATCAACACCTGCTTCGTATTCTTATGTGTGGTTCATGGCTACATTTTCCAGGCCTTTCCTCTCACTGTCTTTCACAAAACCTCGCCAATATTTCCAAATAAGCAAGTAAGTAAATAAGTAAAAACATTGACACACAGCATTTTAGTGATAATCTTCTAAGTCACATTTGTTTCCTACTTTTGACCAGTTCTCACACACCCAATACTTGTTAGCACCCAATACGCGTTACCAATACCCACTAATGGTAAACAATTTATTTCTTACAGTGTTACATCATTACAGATAATGAAGTTAAATTAATTAAACAGGTTGTTTTATTAATTATTAAAAAGCTGATCCAAAGTAATAACTCTACACTGGATAGCATGTCTTCATAAACAATAAAAACAAAAAAATAATTAAAATTACTTACTGGAAGAACAAAGGCATTAGCAATATCTTTATCATCAACAACAATAATGCGCCAAAGATGTTCATTAATGCCTTCAACATCCTTGTTGCTATCAAGCAAACGAGAAACAACTCTCAACACACGGCAATAAGCTGGATGGGCAGCAGGTAATATAGATTTTTCATGTTCATCAGTTATCTAGAAATGCACATATTTCTTCAACACCTTCAAGATCACATCACATCACATACAAAACGAGAATAAGAATGACTCAAAGTAACCAACAAATTCATAGATTGATATTCCCTAAATGTCCATGACATTCAACAAAATTTATTTTTGCACGAGTTTGTTTCTGGTAATTGTGCCTTTCAATTTTGAAAATTCTATTAGATTCACCGATTTGCATAACAATGTAAAGCCAACTTCAGTGATTTTCAAAAAACTACATAGTAATGGGAATATGAAGGCATTTTTAAGTGAATGAGTAAGTGGAGGTTTTTTTTTTGCTGACATGAAGCTACTTTTATACAGTCCAAAACAGAGTAAAGTTTACTTGCTACTGACCATGCTCTCCATCATTCCCTGATGTTGAGGTTTACACTTTGGCTCTCAGAAATAGCACACAAGATACGCTTCCAGCCCATTGCCTCCAAAACAAAAAATGAAAAATATGTGCATTTTGTTTTTGAGGCAATGGGCAGAAAGCATATCTTGAGTGCTATTGCCAGGAGTTAAAGAATGTAAACCCCAACATCTGGGAAAGTTGGAGAATATTGTCAGTAGCAAGTACACTTTACTCTAATGTTTTGGGCCATATAAAAGTAGCTGCATCCTCAAACCAATTTTTTAGATTTAGTTCATTGTAGTCTTTATAGTTACTTAACAACAAAGTAAAACAATACAGTAAGTTGTGTCATTCAACATGCAACATAAATTGTATGTACCAATCTTCCACTTTGCATACACTACACACTAACACAGACAACAGAGTTCGTTTAGAACATTTATAAAAACTCTAGAGGTATCACAATTTGTTAAAAAGTACTATCCACAAATTATTATTTCTCAAATTCAAAGTATTTAAGGTATATTAACTGAGACATGTAAATTAAAAGAATCTGGTATTTTGGGTGAAATTGAGATTGTTGCCATTGACAGAAAAGAAATAGCTTTCTGTATAATGCACATAGATTCCAGAACATATTACAAATGGCAATAATAATTATCTCTTAAATTATGACATACACTGCTCCTTTCATGTAAACAGTGATATTGCACAGCTCTGCTCTATGAAATATTAGATCCCAGTATTTACTCCTGAACTCCTCAAATATGGTTTCATTCCATCTACCATTCATCTCATCATACCTTACACAGTAGTCTTGTTCATCTGAAAGTCCATTACTTAATCCAAAACTCAAATCAGTGAGGTTTATCGATACACAGAAGCAAAAGTTTCTTACATTAAAAATTACCGCTGTATATATTTTGAAACTACAAGAAAATACAAAGTTTCATATCATAAGTTATGAAGTATAAGCCATTAATACAGTTTGAAAAAGTCAGTTACATTATTTCGAAAAAGGAAGCTGAATTGTGTCCGAGTCTCAAAAACATTATGTCTGTGGAATTTCTTTGACCAGTTTGTCCAGAGTTATTGTAATATCTAATCACAACGAAAACTTTGTTCTACATTAAGAAAACATTGTTGCATTACGAGATAAATCTGTATAAATATCTAATAATAAATTATCCTAATCTAGAAAAGGTCCAGTAATAGTTATACCTGATAGTCAACATGGTTCCATCACAGATCTACTGTGACAAATCTTTGGGTATGTTTAAATATTAGATTAAAAACCAATTGTATCATTTATCTTGATTATGAATATGATTTTGATAACATCCCTCATAGAATATTACTTTGCCATGTAAGCACATTGACCTATGAGGAAAGCTCTTGAACTGGATCATTGCATTTACTGAAAACAGAACTTTTAAGAGATAGAGCTGGCAAAGTTCTCTCAAATACAGTACTTCCAGTGTTCCTCAAAGCTTCATATTGGACCCATTATTTTTTAAGATTTCTTAGTAACATTGGAAAGAGATAAAAGTAGAACTCAGGAAGCAGAAATGAAATTTTTACAAAGCACTTTAGGATACACCCTCCTAGATAAAAAGACAAATGTGGATATAAGAGTTAAATATCTCACCTGTGTTAGATAAGATACATACTAATAAAATGGTGCGAACATTCGGAAAGGATGCCAAATGAGAGATTGCCGGCATTAGCTCTTCAATATATTCAACAAGGAAGAAGAGGTATAGGCCGGCCAAAGAAAAAATTGGACACAAGAATAAACCTTGTTGGTGAAAAGAAGAAGAGGAAAAGAATAAGTGGAAAAGAAGAAAAAGAAAAGAAGATTTTTTACAGTATATTTGATAGACTTAGGTAGAGAACTCGCAAACTATAACCTACACAGATGTTAAAACTTACAGTAATCCATTTTAGCACTAAAATGACCTGTACAAACTCGTGGAATGGTCAATGATATGTGGTGTTGAACACCACAAAAAGTGTAGGTCTATTGTATTTATACAGAAAAATAATTATCTCACCCAATATGTTAGAGAAAATGCAATTCTGACCTAACTTCATTCCTGAATGAATTAGGAATTAATATCACACCACCAATCTTACATGGAATAGCCAAAGCTCAGATATTGCTAAAAGAGTAAACACCTTGCTTCAGAATTAGAAAGACTTTCCTTCTTGTTTACAAAAATTAACGCCATCTCATGGCGCATAATTAGAAGGCCATCTCGTGGCGCAGAGCGAAGTCACTCGCCTTTCACCAAGGACGTCCGGGTTCGGTTCCCGGCGAATCTCATGTGTAATTTGTTCCAACAAAATGAGTTTGGCTGCTTCACAAGGGCTAGTCCAACCCCTGTGAAGTGTCCTAAACCCTACCCCTATCCTTATTCCTTCCCAATCCTGGCCGCTGGGTAGTGATGCAGGAGCGCGTAGTGGGAGGCACGTATGCGGAGATGCTACCTGGCGGTGCTCTTGACAACTGACGACGAGACGTGACGGGCATAATATTAACGGAGGATTACTCCAAAAATTTAAAAAGCACTGTAATGAATTAATGGAGGATTATACCTAAAAGCGCGAAGCGCTCAATGCCCCCAAGGGGCTTGGAGACACGTTGCATCAATTGTTGACGCAACAAATAAAAAAAATCTATATTACTCATATCTACCCAGTACTGTAATATGGTCTCCTCATTTCACTAATGGGATTGCTTGAAAACACAATGTTGAGCAATGACAATACCTTCCAGATTAGTTAATTTGAGCTACAAATAATAGTATGGGTTTTTTCTATAACCTACTTTGCATCACAGACACGCAATCTTTCATCTCATTGAAACAATATTTTATGATGTTATTGTATGACCTTCCAACCTTATGAAGGCCATTGTAAAATGCTAAAAAAGAAAAAGTCCATGGAAGTACCTTTTGTTCAACATAATGGTTAATTCCTGAAATGCCCTTACTAACATTTCATTGTGGAAACCAGTGAGTCTCTCCTTTAGGCCTGTGTCACACAAGTGTAGCAATGACGTGCAGCACAGATTAACTATCTTATGTGAAGAGGCACACCAGCGCTCTTGTCCATTCCATGTAAGATAAAGTGTTAATCTACGATGCAAATTTCTTAATGCACATCAACATAATGCTCGTGCAAAAAAGGCCTTATAAAACAATTGACAATCCACCCTCGAATACAAGTGCTTAGTATCCAGTACTACCGGAATGATCATGAGATAGATAGAGCAAGTAGTTCCAGTTCCTAATCCCTGCTCCACTATTAGGAATCTACTGCCCAAACATAAAACATCACTAATGTGTACTCAGCAGACAATTTCAAGTTCTAAAGGAATACAGGTCAAACCCAAGCCTCATCCAAATTCAAGTCTCTAGACACTTCATAACTTATTGTTACTTACATGTATTACAACTTTTCTTTGAGTTGTGGAGGCTTTGCCTTATTTTCCTTTGTATTTTCTTATGTGTTTTTTTTTTTTGTTTTTTTACGTATTTTCATATGTATGCTTTGTATTTTTGTGTCTGCTGTTTTTATTTATACATTTCATTACAATTATTTATGCACAATCTACTACTGTCTGAATTGAAAAAATAATTAAAAAATCCTGATTTTCAAATCAAATTTCCCACCATTTCCCTAACTTCACATTACCAGTCCTCAAAGTTTACAAATTTCCTGGCCATCCTACCTGTCAATATTCATTAAATACTTACAACTTACTGTGCAATAACACTTCTAATTCATGTAAAATAGATGCGTTAACCTTCACATCAAATGTTATTTTTAACTAGGTCTCTGCTTAGCTCCCTATCACATAAAAGAAATACTTCTTCCAATCCATACTAACATAATGTTTTCTCGTGTAATTCAAGAAATATAGGGCTTCTAATTCACAGTTTGAATGGCTTCGTTTGCAACCGTTAGGCAAATTCCAACAGAATGTAAATTAACCTTTGTTTTCCTTTTCTCCTCTTCAATTCTCAAGTTTGTTGCAAGTATTATCTCTCTCAGATATACCACATTGACTCCCATCACTTCAGGGTTGCCCAGAGTGCAGAGGTTAATAAAAAAAACAATGTCCCAAAACATTACAGGTTATAGCTACAAAAAATACATACAACTTTTTGTTCAATTTCTGCCAGTTGCAACACTTGTTCATTAGAAAATGCAATAAACCGCTTTCTTTTAGTAATAGGAGTTTCTTCTATATGAGCAATATAAAAATACACAGCTCCAGCAGGAACAGGGGTCAGCAATGCTGCAAATATACATCTTGCAATTCAATGTTCAACTTGGTTATAAAGCAAGTCTTAACAGTAATAGAAGACTATTATTCTTACCCAAATATAAAAGTTTTCTCTGTTTCAGTGTTCTCTTGTAAGTTTCTCTTTGCACTATAGGCAACCGGTTCCACCACATCCTAATACTACGACCAAATGCAATTGCCAAGAATTTTGTCAATGGTCGAATAAAATAACCAAGACAGGAGGGAGAGCGTTTTTGGGATTTGATGTGTGAAAAAATACCTTAGCAGCAAATGTATTAAGTGTGCCATTTTTAGTAGATGGTACTTTGCACAAACAATTATTTGCCATTCTTCTATGAAGGTAATTACTTCTAGGGTTTTCAACTCTACTCCATACTTTATAGTAAATGTAGGGTCTTTGGTGGAAGGGTAATAAAACTCTTGAGGCTAATTTCAACATGATAATATATTATAACGAAATATCAATTATTTCATATCTTGCAGCCTGCAATTAAACTGAAATGCAACAATAATTAATCTGTAATATTCTTCATAATCAGAATTCAAATTCAATTAAAAATAAACAACTGAATTGAAGAAGAAAAACTAGAATGTTTCATACCTGTGTTTGAAATAAAAACTAAAAAGCCAAGCACAGCATCATTATAATAAATCCAAGACGTTCATAGCGATTCATAATACAGGCAGCTAGGCCAAATTTTAGAGCAGTTAAAAGAACCCGACGGCTAAAGAAGATGCCAATGAATGCCAGCCAATATGGCCGATGCTTGCTGTAATTGTAATAGTCAACATTAGGTGGCATGCACTTGATAGTGCCATTGTGACTGACGTAACGTACATGTTCTTGCTCCTTCATCTTCATAATTTCCACATCATTTCACCGAAAGAACCTATAAACCTGTAAATGTAAACTGCACATTCCAAAAGAGATATGGGTGAGCAAACATTATGCCTACTTCAATTTACAGTTCTATGATTACAAACGTGCACTCTTCTCCAAACAGCAGAAACTGAATGCGATGTCAATGACAACAAAAACACTTCAGAAACTTTCATTCAGAAGTCATCGTTTGTATCAAATGAAAATAAACTACATGGAAGAATATCTCAAGCCAGCTCCTAACCCTTTAGAGTAATCTTGGAGTTACAAGAATGAAGTCCAAACAATAATGTACAATAAATTTCTTGAAAATCAAATGTTATCATTCAAAATATGTCTTGTCCATACATAATTTTCACTGTCACGTTAAAAAAGTAATAATAACAAACCATGAATAAAATTGGGGTTCTTTAACCAAAAAAAAAAAAGGGAACCCAATTCCTTTTGACCGTCCGACGAACCGTACTTTACGAATACCTTTGCGCCTTTTGTATCTCTACCAATCTCTACTGTTGTGCTGTCAACATGTTCTGACAGTCTCACCAACCTCATCTACGACATAATTTCTTACTATTATTGTACAATCCTTTTCACCAGTTGCATAAGTTCTGAGTTGCAATTTTTAAGAAATGTTAATAATCTTTATAGATTTCCGATGTCCATTCATAATTAGATAATTCACTATTTTTTGTTTTTTATGGTGATTAATGGTTGGTAAGCTGTACCGTACACGTGACTACAATTATTTTCTCGCCGCTCAATTTTGACCTTCAAAATCCTGCTTGCACAATTAAAAATTCACTTGTCCATCTCTCGAACCCGAATTGCCCAGGAAGACTTGTGTACCTACATACATCACATCAGACTCGTCATGCACGATTGAAATTGTGTATGTGACTCAATACTAATATTAATTCTAATATATAATATTAGAATTAAATGAATTATTATTATTATTATTATTATTATTATTATTATTATTATTATTATTATTATTATTATTATTATTATTATTATTACTATTAATTGATTCCTGACGCCGCAAGATCGGTAAGTACAAGGTGGGTGAGCAGAACCGTGGAACGAAACACAAGAAGCAATATAAGCTCAATAGAAGCTTCGTCGAATGTAAATCATTTTCTTAAACAAATTGTTTTGAATTCGTTACCTGTTATTTGTTTTTCCAAAAAGAAACAACAGAAAACAATTCGTAATATTAAGAAAATGTTCTTCAAAATATAGTTTGGCGTAAAGTAGGCCTGGAAAGTGCTTTGGGCCGTCTCAAAGATGTTTTACGATCGATTGATTGATTGAGTTTAAGGGCGCTTCAACGGCTAAGATCATTTGCGCCCGTGCCAAATTATTTTAAGACCATTGCACAATATTGCATTGCCAAGCTAACAAAAGAAAATTAAAATCTTTAAATAGAAAACAAAGTAAAACTGAAAAGGAACGTATCCTAATAAAAGGGTTTGGCAGAAAAATGCCATATAGTTACTTTAAAATCTCGGGCTAAAAGCCAATAATCATTATCATCTATCACATTATCATCTTCTCTCAGATAAGGCTGTGCAAGTTAGTCTCTCGTAAAAAGCTAAAATGCTTGCAAAGAGAAGATTCGTCATTTCTAAGAATTTCCGCTAGGGAGCTAGCAAGGGGATGCCTTCGACGGCTATCTCTTATCTTAACACAGTGCAAAAGAACATGCTCCCCGGTAAGATCTATTTTGCAGTATGCGAAGTATGCGAATGCATGTTAAAATGATCTCTTCGCGCCAAGCATCACGAGATGAGGAAGACCAAGAATTTATGGAATCCTTGATTCTCGTGAGCTTAAAATCTGAGTTATGCCACTCTGTTTGCCATTCACTGTGGATAGAGCGTATGATAAAGAGCTTAGTGTCTTCCGTGGGAACTGTGAAGATATCTCTCTTTTCTTCGTGGCAGACTTGGCTGCCTGGTCAGCTATTTCATTTCCTTTTATTCCCATGTGTCCAGGGATCCAACAAAAGACTAAAATATAGTGGTGGATCAATAGATGGTGGATTTGGTGTTGGATGGTTATTGTCAGTGGGTCACAAGACGAGAAGGAGGAGACGGATTCAAGAGAGCTTTTGGAATCACTGCAGATCATTACTTTCTTTAATGACATCGATGTTATAAATACAACAAATTTACAGCAAATTTAAGTGCCTCCAAGAGCGCATACTTCTCTGCGATATAGACGATGCACGAAGAGTCTAATCGAAAACCTCGCGTGGCTCCACTGCAGTAGAAGGCACATCCGACTTTGCTGTTTTGAGAGGAGCCATCGGTGTAAATAAAGTAATGGCCAGGATACGTAGATTTTATCGCCTCAAATTCCGATAGGAATGTACTGGGGGAGTTAAGGATTTAGGAAGGTTAGACAGTCTAAGATCTATTATCGGCAGGTGTAGTTTCCAAGGGGAAACAAGGTTTCGGGGGGGGGTTCACAGGGTTGGGTAGTTTTATATTAAGCTTCTGTAAAAGCATACGGAGACGGACTCCAGGGGATGGGGTAACGATGTCTAAGTGCATATGAAGTCAAGTGGGTTGGATGGAGGACTGCTTGGCGGGAGTATCAACATTGGATAATTTCGCGCCATAGGAATCAAAATCCGCCTTCGGCTCGGTTCTCCAGCCTCGGCCGAGAGGCATTCGATACGACTCGTGCGGTAGGCGCCTGTACTAATCCTTATACCGGCATTGTGTATGGTATTTAATGGCCGTAGGGTTGATGGAGACTCTGACGCATACACTATGCATCCGTAATCTAAGAAAGGGCGGATGAGAGTTATATACAAAAGCAAAAGACAAACACGGTCTGCGCCCCAAGAGTTACCAGTAAGAGTGCGAAGAAGATTCATAGGTGATGCACATCGGCCCTGTGGTTTACGGATGTTTTCGCCAGGTTAAGCTCTTGTCGAATGTGAGCCCAAGGAAGGTTGCGGATTCAACGAATGGAAGCTGCTGTCCTCCAAGGAAAAGATCGGGGTGATTATGGAGGTGATGGATTCTGCCAAAGCGCATGCAGTTGATTTTGGAGATAAAGAACTTGAATCCTGTTTCATCGCTCCATTCCTGCAGTTTGTTGAGCACAAGTTGTAACTGCCTCGCAATAACTTGCACGCTCTTGGAGGAGCAAAAAATTGCGAAGTTGTCAACGAATAGTGATACATTCACAGGTTCCCGGATAACTGATGCAAAACTATTGATAGCAATGGCAAACAGAGTGACGCTCAGAATAGATCCCTGGGGAACACCGTTTTCTAACTGGTGACTAGAGGATAACGCGTCACCAAAGCGGACGCAGAAAGATATTGATGAAAGAAAACCTACTAGAAACAAAGGGAGCCGTCCCCTAAGGCCCCAAGTATGCAAGGTGCGAAGAATACCGTACCTCCAGGTTGTGTCATACGCTTTCTCTATATCGAAGAAAATTACTACCAGGTGCTGACGTAGCACGAAAGAAGTGGAAATTGCGTAGCAAGGGTGACTAAGTGGTCCATGGTTGACTTGTGCTTCCTGAAGCCACATTGGAGAGGTGTATATAGGTTCTTTTGTTCCAGGAGCCAGACCAGACGTGTGTTTACCATTGGCTCTAAAAGCTTGCACACACAGCTTGTAAGCGAGATTGGGTGGTAACTTAATGGGGTTGTTCTGTCCTTCCCTTTTTTAGGGATTGGGAGAACAATGGCTTCACACCAAATCCTTGGTACGGCATGTTCAGCCCAAATCTTGTTGAAAATGCCGAGGAGAAAGGAACGAGCGTTTTCAGGTAGGTGTTTCAACATTTGATTATGTATCTGGTCTGGTCCTGGAGCAGAATCTTTCGCACAAGCGAGGGCACAGAGTTCGTCCATCGAGAAAAAAGCATTGTAATCTTCCTCCACGCGATTCGAGAAGTCTGATTTACATTTTACCATTTTTCATTTCGTTTTTTGAACGCCAGAAGGATAACGTACGGAGCTGGAGATGTGTTCGTAGCGAGAGGCCATTTCTTCAGCAATTTCTTGTGGAGAGGTTAGGAGATTGCCATTTACCATAAGCCCTGAGATAGATGGCGAAGGGAGCCTTCCACCGATCTGTCGGACCTTTCTCCACACTACTTTAGGGGATGTACGGCAAGAGAGTGACGAGATGTAAGCTCTCCAGGATGTAGCCTTACTTTCCCGCATCATCAATCTAGGTCTGGCTCGGGATCTTTTATAATTTATTAGGTATTCCATGGTTGGGAACCTACTAAGTTTTGACAATGCCCTCTTCTGATCACGGACCGCGGTGGCACAATCAGCGTTTCACCATGGCACAGGGGGATGTCGTGGGTGGTCCGACGACTTCGGAATGGCAAATGAGGCCGTATGAAGGACGGAGTTATTAAAATGGGCAACCATAGCATCGATATCGTTTGAGCAGTTTTCCGATATTCTTAATTCTTCAATGTTTCCCACTTAGCTCGGTGAATTAGCCAGCGCGGATGGCGGGCAACGTTCAGATCGGGAATATCGAGGTTGACCCGAATGGGAAAGAGGTCACAGCCATGCAGGTCGCCAAGGACAGTCCACTCGACGATTGTAGAAACAGAGGGACTACAGAGAGCTAGGTCCACGGACGAGAAAGTGTTAGAAGGTACGGAAAAGTTTGTGCTTTCGCCAGTATTTAGGAGAATTAAGTTTTGGTTATCAATAATATTTTCTAGTAACCTGCCTCTCGTGCACGACCTTATACCACCCCAGGCAGGGTTGTGGGTGTTGAAGTCTCATTCACAATGCAAACTTAAACGTAACGTAATGCCGTAAACGTAGCAGTAAAAGGATATAGCCGAATAAGAAGAGGGGAAAGAGGGGGGAAGAGGGGGAAAATAGGGGGAAAGAGGAGGAAAAGAGGGGGGAAAGAGGGGGAAAGAGGTGGAAAGAGGGGGAAAGAGGGGGAAAGAGGGTGAAAAGGGGGAAAGGGGGAAAAGAGGGGAAGAGGGGAAGAGGGGAAAGAGGGGGAAAGAGGGGGAAAGAGGGGGAAAGAGGGGAAAGAGGGGAAGAGGGGAAGAGGGGAAGGGGGGAAGAGGGGAAGAGGGGAAGAGAGGAAGATGGGGAAAGAGGGGAAAGAGGGGGAAGAGGGGGAAGAGGAGGGAAGAGGGGGCACCTGAGAGAGCACATCTTCCAGTTCTTTCTATGACAAGACTTGTCCAGGCGGGATATAGACGTTGCAAATGGTAACAGAAATAGTGTGGAAATTCACAAGAACATAAGATATCTGGAGAGTGGTTCGTATGTCTATTTCTTTAGATACCAGAGAGTCTGTGACAAAAGTGGCGACTCCTCCATGGGCGCAGAGGCCATCGTCTACGACTTGCCTTTAGCAACAAAAGCCGCATAGAGAGAGGGAGTGCTCAGAACGGAGATGTGTTTGCTGCAGGCAGATAACCACGGGTCTACGCATAGACATTCTTAACTTTAATTTGTCCAACCGGGTCCGAAAGATATTTAAGTTCCATGAGAGGAGAGCCATAGTTTCTAGTTCTTAGGTTTTTTGATTCTAGGGTGGGTTATGTACCGGGTTTCTTTTCTTCTTTTTCCTTCTCTGTTAGAGAGTAATAGGCTGGTTGGTGCGGAGTTCCTCGTTCCCTGCAGAGTTGTCTTGACTGCTGCTAGAGAGAGTCGCATGTGTTGGGAGACCACGGTCCCTTGAGACAGGTGACCTAGATCTTGCCTGTCGGTCTCGGCTTCTCTGGATGCGTTTGAGTGTTAAAATATTTATGCTTTTGGTTTGTGTTTTTGTTTCAGATTGCACAAGATATTTGGGATAGGCATCTCCGTCGATGTCATCAAAGGACACTTGACAGGTAGCATCGCGCACAGAGGAGGCTTTAGGTGGCTTTAGATGGGTGCTTTCCACAACAGTTCACGCACTTTGCATCTGTGGAGCAGTTGGAGTCGTTACAAGACTCCCTTCCACAGCGCACGCAGACTGCGGTGCTCACGCAACGAAGTTGCGTATGGCCAAACCTCTGGCACTTAAAACAGCGCAGAGGGTTTGGAACATACTGCCTGGCACGGAGATTGTAGAAACTACAAGTTATTTTTTCTGGTGGAGATGGATGGTCAAAGGTTAGTATCAGAGTTGAGGTAGGAGTGAGTGCCCCATTTACTCTCCACTGAATCTTGTAAATGTCGGACACACGATATGGTTGGAAGAGAGCTTTCAAGTTTTCTTCCGATTAGGTTGAAAAGTCTTTATGGTTTACCACACCCTTGCATAGGTTTAAGGTCGGGTGGGTGGACACATGCACCTGGAGGCTGGCTATTTCTTTGAGGTCAGTGATTTTACTGATCTGTTTGTCAGAGCGACATTCGAAAAGGATTGTGCCGTTTCTTTGACGAACCACCGACTGAAATTTGCCAACCTTTTCGATTTCTCTGGCAAGTTTGATCGGGCTGACACTCTTCATTGTTTCATTACCACTTTGACATGACATGACGAGAAAGCGGGGCTTAGTAGGTCCATCAGAGTCATTACAAAAAAACTCAAGATTTACCGTTTCACCAACAAATCTCCTCTTCCTTATGGGAAAGGGCGGGGGAAGGTTTTTATCCATTAAGAGGATATCAGATTCATCCCCGTGGTCCCCACCCACCACGGAGCCCAACAAGGGGACACTCCATCGGAGTCCGGGTTGCCACGGGGATATAGTGGGGGTTACCACAGCCTGCCCGCCGTGGATCCCCCGCTCACCCTGAAGTTCAGTACAAGACCTAGTCCAAGCCGGTTGATCGGGAGTGGGTTAGCTTCCGACCGCCCGTCTAGAAGAGTCCGTAGCCAAAGCAAGTAAATTGAGACCTACAAGGAATGTTCCACAAAATACATAAGAGCACGTATCCCTGGATGCCAAGAAAAAAGTAGCACGAGGAGAGTAATTGGGAAACAGACAGGCCCCTCAACCGCCAGGACATACATTCCCTTCGACACGGGTCGCCATGCACGGCAAACATGGGTGGGCGTTCAGCATACAGAGGGAGCCAGTGAAATAGAAGAGGGAGAAGAAAAGAGACAGGATGGTATAGAAGAATGAGAATGTACAATTGGGAGAAGAAAGATGACTTGTGAAGAAAAGGAATACTTTAGAGCCCTCTCTGTATCCCCCGTCAGGACGTGGACCAACCCACCTCGAAGGGTCCAAGAATAAATCTTCACACCATCTGTATGATATTGCTCCCCGAAAGTGTGAGTAAACGAAATGTGTATTAACCTCACCGTCATTTATCGCACTTCTAGCAGTTCACTGATTCTTCACCTGTTTTAGCGGCTTCGATTTCAACAAGAGGTAAATCATTCCAATAAAACGAGTTGTCTGTGTGGGTCTGTGTTGGTGAGTGTGCATGTGGCATGGGTCTGTCAGAGGTTGTGAACGAACGAACAGAGGTTGTGATTACCGACAGGCGAGCCTTGGGTTGGCTGTATACTTGGGTTTTTCTAACGTGGCGGCTGAGGGTAGTCTCTCCAAGATGGAATCCGGCACCACTTTTTGCATCTTGATTTGCGTGCTGCAGATCAAGCGAACTCTAGCGGTATGACTGAGAATGACGCAAAAAGTCGTGCCAAATTCCATCATGGAGATACTACCCACAGCCGCCACGTTAAAAAAACAAATATAGCTGCAATCTGCGCACCGCGAGGGCACGTACTGGGCATGCGTTGAAAACTCGGAATCGTCACAGCCTTCCTCTAATCACTTGTAAGTTCGCAATTAAGCGAGAAGTTCATGATGCGAAACCTTGAAAGCCAGACGTGAAACATGAAAATTCTGAATTGGAAAATTATCAATAAACGCATTATGAAGTAATGAGAACAGTTTTTTCATTAAATGTTTGAGTAGGCTCCGCCCTGCAGCCTATAGGCAGCTACGCCACTGGCCTTTTCTGTATACCCCCGCCAGGAGGTGAACCGACCCGCTTCGACGGATTTACGGCCTCAGTTGAGTTCAGAGCCGCTGTCTCAGACCGGGAGATTTTACGGTTCCTTTACCGACGCTGGGGAGTTTTCAATATCAGTTCCGGCAGCGTATAAGCGACTCTCATCGTTCAGATTATTCCCAAGACTTGAAAACCCGACCCAACATATCGCACCCGTAAGCCAACGATTTATACTACATTTATTCCTGGAACTGCATGGAAGGGACCATCCCGTAATGCCCCGGGATGATTGGTTCAGATGAGTGATTGCAGCGTCTATTTCAGTTTTGGTAGGGAGTGTTGGTAGCGAATCTATCTTTTTGGGTAATTGCGTTCTGAATGCTTTTCAGTCGGTGATAGGATGTTATGAGAATATATGTTAGGGTAGGGGAAAAGATGATTGGTAGGAGGTCGGAGAAGAGTTCTTAGCGAATGTAAGGAGTTGTAACTGCAATGATGGATGTGTGAAGGATGATGTCAAGAATGTCATTAGGTGTGTCATTGATACAGCGAGGGTAAGGAGGATAATTTATGAATGATTTTCTATATAGTCTTGTAGTATTTGTTCCGACTAATCGTTGGTCATACACCCCCAATGTCTGTTTTCGCAATTTCCGTCTCCAGATAAGATAATCGCTGTTGAGGAAGAGAATAGTGAGGTTAGATCTGCAAGGGTTAGTTGTGTTTGCGGGGGTTTGTAGGCAGAGATAATGTTAATCCTGTTGCGATATGATGATGTATGATTATCACACGAAAGGGGGATATTGTTGAGATATGGATTTCGTGTGATGGTGTTTGTAGTAAATACATTGTCGTGTATTATGTCGTGTATTTAACGTAAAAAACAGTTAAAACTGCGTATGACGTCCCATGGGGAAAAGTGAATTGTGTGCACATTTTCAAAATTCTGTGATCCCTACACTAAGTCATATACTACTTGAATTTTGAATTTAAAAGAAGCTCTCATGTAATAAAATCTATTTTCAAGGATAAATAAGCAATAAATTTTGGGCTTTATCCATGTTGTCCTTCGGAATAATATTTCCTGCCACGACAACATGGAAACGATAATTTGAATAACTGTATTTCCCACTGAATTCTAGAAGACGTGCACAGATAATGAAGTTACATTTATGTCCAGAAGCAAAACAAGGGTCTATCTCAGCTTTTGCTCAAAGGATCAGGGAAACTGGACGAATAACCTCATCGAGATGGGGGTCGTTGACCCAGAAGCTGCGATACAATACTTGTTACATATTGTTTAGAATTATACAGTAAATAACACATTAAATATCACTGTTAAAATTAATGTTACTTTCCTTGGGATGCTCAATATAGTATCTAATTGTATAGAAACAGTTATGCAGCAGAAACGATTTCACTTTGGATTTAAAATTTTCTATCGAATTTAATCGTTTAATGTCATCTGGCAAAGTGTTGTAAAATAATGTTCATCTATTGTATGGGAATTTTTTGTAATGAGCTGTTGATACTGTCACCTGATGAATATGATTGTACGTCGAGTGTTATAGTAATAGACATCGGCATTTCCTGAAAATATATTCCCGCCCTTAAGCAAGTCATTTTTGACAAAAACCACTGATTCGTAAATTGCAATAAGATGGTTGTTGAATCTTGAAGGTTGAATAAAACCAAACGTGTATTGAAGGACTCGCGTCATATAATGTACAATTAAGATCCACGCTATAGTAATCTCAACAAACTGGTAGCATAGCGTGGTTAAGCGATTATGAAATTTATGTATTTGTGTGATTAACGAGGTTCAATAATCAAGATGGATAACGTTACGATGGCGCTTGGTACGCTTACCAATAGTAACTATATAATGTGGTTACTATTGGTACGCTTACCAATAGTAACTATATAATGTGGAATTTGCGGATGTCTACACTGCTACGTTGCAGACAGTTATAAGATGAAATAGTTATCGCGGGAGAACCGAAATATGCCGCGGTATTTATTGAAACATCTGCGCAAACATCACGAGGGTATCTAAAAAAATAAATTAATTGATTCGAGGATTAAACTCGCAAAAACAGAAACACAGAGAGGAGAAACCATCATACACTTTTGATCACAAATTTTAGGAATAAATGTGATACACAAACTTGGTACGAGTATTGACGACACTATTGACACATTTCGTATTAATGGTCTTCCGCAACACTACGATGAAGTAGTTACAGTTATATTTGCAAATCTTAATATTTCATTTGAAAAAGTGAAAGAATCTTAGTTCGATTCGAAAGTAAACGAGGAATGCAATATTTCCACGGAAAAACGAATGTTGTTTTCAAGGCTAAAGAACAAAAGAAGACTTGTTATATGTGCGGAAAACAAGGACATGTCGCTCGTAACTGTTGATTCAAGACTTCTCTGAATAAAAAACATTACGACGATAATCAGGGAAGTGACTATTATAAATCACGTAACTTCCAATATTAGAAAGAAACGCATCAGAAATTTAATAAAAATTACGGCAATCAGGGCAACAGTTCTGAGAGTGAATGTATACAATATATTCGATATTCAAAACTGGAACAGATCTTACTATAATAGACATAATAGGAAAGAAATGGGGCCGACCTGGATGGCCGAGGTGGCTAAGAGCGAGTACCGACTCAGCGCTTCGGTCCGAAGCGTCGCGGGTTCGAGTCCCCCCTTGGGCATGATTGTTTGTCCCTTGTCTTTTTATGTATGTGTTGTAGCGGAGGGCCTCGCGTTCTGCTGACCGCAGATCGGGGGAAAAAAAGAAAAAAAAAGAAAAAAAAGAAAAAAAGAAAAAAAAGAAAAAAAAAAGAAAAAAAGAAAAAGAAAAAAAGAAAAAAGAAAAAGAAGAAAAAAGAAAAAGAAAAAAGAAAAAAGAAAAAAGAAAAAGAAAAAAGAAAAAGAAAAAGAAAAAGAAAAAGAAAAAGAAAAAGAAAAAGAAAAAGAAAAAAGAAAAAAAAAAAAAAAAGAAAAAAGAAAAAGAAAAAGAAAAAAAAAAAAGAAAAAGAAAAAAGAAAAAGAAAAAGAAAAAGAAAAAGAAAAAGAAAAAGAAAAAGAAAGAAAAAGAAAGAAAAAAAGAAAAAAAGAAAAAAGAAGAAAAACAATTAGCTATGAGATCACCTGGGAGTCCAATTCTTGTTTTATTAAATGTTATTATGTAACTTAAATCCGTGAAGTTTCGTAAACATAATCTGTTTAACTAGTTCGAATTGCCTAAAGAGAAATACATTACTGCACTGCATACAAATCATTATTTAATTAAAATCTCTAACGTATGTGACTTTTAAAGGACTGCAATCTGTGTATACTTTTTTGAGGTCCGTAATTTCCACCCTCTGTTTTACTGTATTTATTGGTTGAATTATGAATAAATTGACAACGAATTCAGAATAAAATTCACAATTAATAAATTCATTCATAAATAATAAATATGAATTAAGAAAATAATGACTTAAATTATTTCAAAGTACCCCTTCAAGGGCTTCAGTTTGCTTCAAATTTGTATTTTTATGTTGTTCATTATAAACGTGTTTCATTCAAGTAAGAATATATATCACACTAGTTTTTTCTTGTTCATTCTCGTTTAAAGAGAAAACTCAAGTAAACAATTAAAAATTGTTTGTTTATCATTGTTTTTACTGCTAAATATTATAACCTCACTCAGTTCTATACACCATTGTTTTCCTGCTATAGCGAAGGCCTAAATGTCACATAAAAATGAAGGAGTAGAAATGTGTCCGAGAAAACTCGCTCGCTGACCGACTCGAGCGAGGAACTCTTTCACCTCCGCAGAGGCAAACTAGAAAACTCTTTCTAGTGTGTGAGTGTCGGTAAGTGTCCCTTGTTTCGATTTTTCACATTTCACGTCGCACATTTCTCGCAATGCATTCTTCGGTGTAATCTGTTGTGGGCCTTACTGTTGAAAGAAGATCACGAACACAATGAAGAACGTTGTCGGAAGGGGGGATATTGTTATGATATGGATTTCGGGTGATGGTTATGAAGGTCGAATAAAACCAAACATGTATTGAAGGACTCGCGTCTTTTAACGTGGAATTAATATCCACGCTGAAGTAATCTCAACAGATCCTGGAGCGAGGTGAAAATATTTGAAATGCTGTTGCTGCTATTATTGGGTTGAGTGTTAAGTTTGTTTGAGAATGGTGTTGCGGATTAGCATGACGGTGCCTCCTCCTCCACGGGTTAGACGATCGGTACGATAGGAAATACACTAGTTTGGTATGGAAAGGGGAATGTGCGGTTTAAGGTGGGTTTCTTGGATTAGAAGGATACTAATAGAATAATTCAGATAGGAATTGCATTAGGGAAGGTTTTTTGAGGGAAGACTGCCATTGGCATTCCAGGAAGAAAGAAAGACGGAGTGAGAAGTGCACATATTTCAAACAGTTCATACATTTTTGTACCAGCAGTTTGGGAGACTTATCTTGTGAGATTTGAAAATTTGGACGCATTCTTTGATAGTTTCGATGAGTTTGGGAATGTTGAGTGAAAGTTAAGTCGGTTTAAGTCCGATAGGCTAATTGTGGGCTCAGAGGTTGTGCAGATTTGGTTAAAGTGTTTTCTGTCAGCATCGGAGCGGTCAGATACTGGAAGGAATTACGTTGTTGGAGCGGTGTTGGAATCTTTCAGGGACTCGCAGAGTGCTAGGATTTTATTTAGGTTTGCTTATCTTTATTTAGGTTTGCTTATCTTTGTTGTTGCAAACTGTAGAGAGCAGGGCAGGCTGGAGAGGTAGCTAGATGATCTTTAGTGCAGTTTATGCTTAGTGGTTTGAAGTTGGCAAGGTGAACAAGGGGGTAAGTATAAGCGGAGTGAGCTTGGGTACAGTAGCAGCAGGTTAGTGAGCGGTGGCAATAGGTCTTAGTGTGGTTATACTGTTGGCAATTGGTGCATCTGGGAATTCTGCTTGAAGGGCGGTGTCTACTCTCACATGGCGCAAGGCAAGGTAGCGTAGTTGGTCTTAATTAGTGGGATGTCTTGTTTTGGTACTTCTATTATTATAATGGTGGCACGCGTGCCTTTGAAAGGCCTGCCGCAGAAGCACAGCGGCGAGACGACGGCGATACGGACGGAGCCCAGGAGAGGGCGACACGAGCGGAGCAGACGCAGCCGTCACGCTCCAGTCGGCGCGCCTCAGCGCGTCATCGCCCGTATGGCCGGGCTAGGCGGCGGATCTTTAGCCCGAAGGGGGTATAAATCGACCCTCTCCGGTAGCAACAGTTGGAATAGCCCCGGCGTATAGCGAAGTATTGATGTGACAGAGTTTAAGTGATGTCGAGTGACGACCATGCAACTAGACTACGGATTTTTCTTTTGGACACTCTGGCGACTAGGCTCGTTTTGTTACATCTTCTTATTGGTGATCTGGCTTGCTCTTGGTACTTCTCCTGGATATCCGATAAACTGAGCTTGTCCATGGTATATTCTGCTGTATAATTGTGGTGAAATAAAAACCACTTTACGAACTTGGTTTCCTGTTTTGGGTCATAATTATGTACTGTCCTAATATTGATATAGTCTTGTCATCATTAAATTTCATCATTTCAGTCACATGGAAGCAGTTAATATTTTGTCCTTTAATCTCTCGCATCACATTAGTCAGATTTAATTTTTTGGGGAAGTCCTCGTAGTACCCGGTTATCTTTAGTCTCAGGGGTCGCTCTGTGGTAATGATAGTTAGGTGGGGTAGAATAGAAGAGGTCTCACCATTTCGTGTCTTAAGTTCATGTAGGCGGTTAGTTAGTCTTTGGTAGGGCAGGATTGTTTTGGGGGAGATGATTAAATTGTCACGAGTGTATAGATAAAGATAAGTTTAGATATGCATTTCTGTAGTTTTTTGATTAGGTCTTGTCCGTCTAGGATGTCAGAAGTCGAAATGAAGATTGTTTTAATTCTTGGTCCAGATCCTGGTTGGCGGTTGGTTTGGGGTTGAAGCCCAATTTCTTTTCTGAAGTAGATTGAGTCAAGGTTTATTGGGAGGAAGTAGATTGGTCCATGAGGTTTCTCTATTGATGGTTTCTGCTTATTTAGTGGCTAAGTGAGAGAAGGAGTTGCTGGCGGTGATAGAGGATTGCAAATTTTCAGAAGAGAGTTTGCCAGTTTTTTTCTGCGCCGTATAGCATGATGGATTGTGCTATGGAGAGCAGGGTTCGACAGTTATTAGGCTTTGGGCCCTTTGTGTTGGCCATAAGTCTCTCCAGGACTGTTACAATCTTTGCGGCCTTTTGTGATGCGTTTTTTATGTGTTCCCAGTAGGTGAGTTTGCGGTCCAGTGTCAGCCCGAGGTATTTAACACTTTTTGCCACATGGATACAGTGCCCTTGAATTTCTATACTCACCACGGTGTCCAGTCGGCGTTTTGTCAAAAGGGTTATCTCCGTTTTGTTTATGGCCAGTTCTAATTTGTGGTCTGTCATCCATGTCTCTATTCGTCTCATCGTCAGGTTCAGTTTTATTTGTAAGCCCTCTAGCGTGCGTGCAGTGATGATTGCTGCAAGGTCGTCCGCGTATCCTACAAGAAAGGTGCCATCGGGCATTGTCAGCTTGAGGATGGCGTCATAGTTTACATTCCAGAGGTCTGGTTCTAGGATGGATCCTTGCGCCGCTCCTGCCGTCAGTTGCTTGCTTTTCTGTCCGTCCTCGGTGTCGTAGATATAGTCTGTCTGTCAGGTAGCTGCTCAGGATGCGCAGTAGGTACGTCGGTACGTCAAAGTTTGTTAGGGCCTCCATGATATCGTCCCAGCGCACAGAGTTGAATGCATTGCGCACATCCCGCACGGGATCCTTGCGCCGCTCCTGCCGTCTTGTTTTTTCTTATGGCGTCCAAGGTTGTTTTTCCTTTTGAGAAGCCATACTGTGTGTCTGATAGGCCTCCTGCCTTGTCGATTGCAGACTGGATGCGGGGTTTCAGGAGCTTCTCGAGGAGTTCGCCCGTTGTGTCGAGCATGCACAGTGGTCTGTAGGATGTAGGGGAGTGTTCCTGTCCTCTGCCCTTGCTGATTAGTACAAGCCTTGCCTTCTTCCATCTTGAACAGAACTTGCCCTCCCTTAGGCACGCATTGTACATATTCAACAAGAGGTGTGGGTGGGAGTTTGCCAGTATCTTCAGGGCCTCAGCTGGTATACCGTCTGGCCCGGGAGCCTTTCTGTTTTGTAGAGAGCTTGCCGCTGTTTGGAGCTCTTCCTTCGAGAAGAGAGGGATATCGCTTTTGCTTATGCGAAACTCTGTTTATTTTTGCCGGGTGCATTGGGAATAGTGCGTTCACTACGTTGTCCGTGGTGGTTGTGTCCATGGTCTCCGGCGAAGGGCCAGCACCTAGTTTCTTGGCGAGTAGATAGATAGTTAGATAGACTAGTTTGTATCCTAGTCCCCAAGGGTCTTTATCCACGTCCTGCAGTAGCTCCTCCCATTTTGCGGCTTCACTTTCAGCAATGGCTTTTCTTAGTTTTTCTTCGCCTGCTTGTATGCCCCGGTCTTCTCGTTTGCCTCAGCGTTTTTTTGGCGCGCTGGACTTGGCGTTGGAGAAGAAGGCATTCCCTCCTCAGGTCTGCTATCTCCTCATTCCACCAATACACGGACCTTCGGTTGGGGATATTTGCTCTGCGTGGCATCGAGGCGTTACACGCTTGTATGATCACCTCGATCGTCCACTAGCTTGTGCAAGTTGCTGTCGTCCGTCTGGTTAGCCACTTCTAGTGCGTCTTTTGTCTTGTCGATTTCCGTTTTAAATGTTTCTCCATTTTGTCGGTGTTCCACGTTTTGCATGTTGTGCGGTATTTCCGGGTGCTGCTTGCCTTTTTTTTTGCGGTGTTTGAGCATTAGGTTAAGTCGCGCTGCCATTTCGAGGATGAGTCTCCCTCTGGTATTTGTGTAGGGCATTCCCCACTCCAGACCCTTGCCGTTGAAATCTCCGGCGACTAGGACTTCGCCTTGCATGGTCAGTAAGGTATCTTCAAGATGGTGAATATTTTTTTCGAAGTCTTCGATCCGTTGATTTGGGGTGAAGTAGCAGCTGACGAAAGTGATACCTCTGCATCTTATCCAAGCGTAGCCTGCTCCGGCTCCCTGCCCTTCCACGTTCGTGCTGCGGGGTTCAGGTCTCCAAATTGCCGCGGTGCCCGGAGTGTCGGTTGTCCATTGTCGCTCGTCCATGTTGTACTGTTCACTGATCAGCACGATGTCGACTTTTTCTCGAAGGTAATTTGCCGGAGGAGGTCAATTGCCGCCTTGCTTCGGTTTAAATTAGCCTGTAGAACCCGCACCATTTATTCCTCGAATCACGTTTTGTCTTCTTTAAGGCGTCCCTGAATTCTGCGCAGGCTCCGGAACCTGTGCGATGCGAGTGGCTTGCACTCTACTGCTTTGTGACCTTTTTCGCCACAACTATAGCAGATATCTTCTCTGTTGGGCCCCGTGCATTCTCGGGCGAAATGGCCATATCCCAGGCATCGATAGCAGCGAGTAACCGTCAGTCGTTGTTGTATACTGCAGATGATCCATCCCACTTTAAACACTAACACTAACACTAACACTAACACTAACACTAACACTAACACTAACACTAACACTAACACTAACACTAACACTAACACTAACACTAACTAACACTAACGCTAACGCTAGCACTAGCACTAACACTAGCACTAGCACTAGCAAGCGCTAACCTAGCACTGCTACTAGCACTAGCACTAACACTAGCACTAAGCACTCGCTGCACTGCGCTAACGACTAGCACTAAGCGCTAAGCACTAGCACTGCACTGCACTTGCCTAGCACTCGCAGCCTGGCACTGGCACTGCGCTAGCGCTGGCCTGGCGCTGCACTGCACTGGCGCTAAGGCACTGGCACTGACGCTGGCGCTGGCGCTGGCACTGGCGCTGGCACTGGCACTGGCGCTGGCTGCTGGCACTGGCGCTGGCACTGGCACTGGCGCTGGCACTAGCACTAGCCTGCAGCCTGCGCTACGCTGGCACTGAGCACACTGGCAACTGTAACGCTGGCACTGGCACTAGCACTGGCGCTGGCACTGGCACTGCGCTGGCGCTGGCACTGGCTAAGCACTAGCGCTGGCACTGGCCTGCACTGCCTGGCGCTGGCACTGACCTGGCACTGGCGCTGCGCTACAACGCTAGCACTGGCGCTGGCACTGGCACTAGCGCTGGCACTGGCGCTGGCGCTGGCACTGGCGCTGGCGCTGGCACTGGCACTGGCGCTGGCGCTGGCACTGGCACTGGCCTGGCGCTGGACCTGGCACTGCACTGTAGCACTAGCTACTGGCACTAGCTACTTTACTTTTCTCTTCTACTTAGCTAGCACTAGCACTAACACTACTTTACTATCATGCACTACACTTCTTCTACTAACTTTCTTACTTCTTCTTTGCTAACTAACCTACCTACTTCTTCTAACTCTCTTACTGCTTACTTCTTCCTCTCTTACCTTCTTCTTCTTCTAACTTCTACTGCTTCTTTACTATCTAACCTACTAACTCTTCTTCTTTCTTCTTCTCACTGGCCTAACCTGCCTAGCCTCTTACCTACCTGCTGCCTACCTAGCTACACCTGGCCAACCTACTTCTTCTTCTTCTTCTCTTCTTCTAATCTTCTAGCCCTAACTTACTCTCTTCTTCTTCAACCTAGCCTACTTCTTCTTCTTCTTCTTAACTCTTCTTCTTCTTCTTTAACTTCTTCTCCTACCTAACCTAGCCTAACCTTACTTCTTACTTTCTTCTTCTTCTTCTACCTCTAAACTTCTTTACACCTACTAACTCTTCTTCTAGCCTACTGCTCTCTTCTTCTGCACTAACCTGGCAACCTGCCTACTACTCTCTTCTTACCTAAGCCTAACCTAGCCTGCGCCTGCTCTCTTGCTCTAACCTAACCTAACCTGGCTCGCCTGCTTCGCTCTAACGCTAACGCTAACGCTAACGCTAACGCTAACGCTAACGCTAACGCTAACGCTAACCTGTCTTAACGCTAACGCTAACGCTAACGCTAACGCTAACTAACGCTAACGCTAACGCTACGCTAACGCTAACGCTAACGCTAACGCTAACGCTAACGCTAACGCTACGCTAACGCTAACGCTAACGCTAACGCTACGCTAACTGCGTAACGCTAACGCTCGCTAACTGCTACGCTAACGCTAACGCTAACGCTACGCTAACGCTAACGCTAACGCTAACGCTAACGCTAACGCTAACGTAACGCTAACGCTAACGCTAGCGCTAACGCTAACGCTAACGCTAACGCTCAACGCTAAGCTGCCTAGCGCTAACGCTAACGCTAGCGCTAACGCTAACGCTAACGCTAACGCTAACGCTAACGCTAACGCTAACGCTAACCTAACGCTAACACTAACGCTAACGCTAACTAACGCTAACGCTAACGCTAACCTAACCTAACCTAACCTAACCTAACGCTAACCTAGCTAACGCTAACCTAACCTAACGCTAACCTAACCTAACGCTGCGCTAACCTAACTAAGCCTAACGCTACGCTAACGCTAGCACTAACGCTAGCGCTTCTGGCCTGCCTAACGCTAGCACTAACGCTAGCGCTACAACCTGGCGCTAGCGCTGCGCTCGCCTAACGCTAGACCTGCGCGCTAGGCGCTGGCGCTGGCCTGGCGCTGGCCTAGGCGCTGGCGCTGGCGCTGGCGCTAGCGCTAGCGCTAACGCTAGCGCTGGCGCTAGCAGCTGGACAGCTAGCGCTAGCGCTAACGCTGGCGCTAGCACTGCCTAACGCTAACCTGGCCTAGCGCTAACGCTAGCCTGCCTGAAGCACTGCTCTGCTCTGCTAACGCACTGGCAACTGCGCTAACTCTACCTAGCCTACACTGCTTAACCTAGCCTGGCCTAGCGCTGGCGCTGGCCTGGCCTGGCCTGGCCTGGCGCTGGCCTGGCCTGGCCTGGCGCTGCACGGCGCTGGCCTGAGCCTGCCTGGCCTGGCGCTGGCCTGGCCTGGCCTGGCGCTACCTTCCTGGCCTGAACGCTGCACTAGCACTAGCACTAACAGCTAACTAGCACTAGCCTAGCACTAAGCCTGAACGCTTCAGCTGCACTGGCCTAGCACTAAGCACTGCGCTAGCCTGAGCACTAAGCACTAGCGCTGCACTGGCACTAAGCCTAGCGCTACTAGCCTAGCACTAGCCTGGCGCTGGCACTGGCACTGGCACTGGCACTGGCCTGGCCTGGCGCTGGCGCTGCGCTGGCGCTGGCCTGGCGCTGGCACTGGCACTGGCGCTGGCCTGACGCTGGCCTGGCCTGGCACTGGCACTGGCACTGGCACTGGCGCTGGCGCTGCTGGCCTGGCACTGGCACTGCGCTGGCACTGGCGCTGGCACTGGCACTGGCCTAACACTAGCACTAGACCCCTAAGCACTAGCGCTAGCCTAACCTAAGCGCTAGCACTAGCACTAGCACTAGCGCTAGCATAGCACTAGCACTGGCACTGGCACTAACGCTGGCACTGGCACTAGCACTGCGCACGCATGGCGCTGGCGCTGCACTGGCGCTGGCGCTGCGCTGGCACTGGCACTGGCACTGGCGCTGGCGCTGGCACTGGCGCTGGCGCTGGCGCTGCGCTAGCACTGGCGCTGGCGCTGGCGCTGGCCTGCGCTGGCCTGGCGCTGGCACTGGCGCTGGCCTGGCGCTGGCGCTGGCACTGGCGCTGGCGCTGGCGCTGGCGCTGGCACTGGCAGCTGGCACTGGCACTGCGCGCTGGCACTGGCGCTGGCACTGGCTGGCACTGGCGCTGGCGCTGGCGCTGGCGCTGGCGCTGGCGCTGGCGCTGGCACTGGCGCTGGCACTGGCACTGGCCTGCACTGGCGCTGGCGCTGGCGCTGGCGCTGGCGCTGGCGCTGAGCACTGGCGCTGGCCTGGCGCTGGCGCTGGCACTGGCCTGCCTGGCGCTGGCTGCCTGGCACTGGCCTGGCACTGGCGCTGGCACTGGCGCTGGCGCTGGCACTGGCACTGGCGCTGGACTGCGCTGGCACTGGCGCTGGCGCTAGCGCTGGCGCTGGCGCTGGCGCTGGCGCTGGCGCTGGCGCTGGCCTGAGCCTGGCGCTGGCACTGGCGCTGGCGCTGGCACTCTGGCGCTGACGCTGCGCTGGCACTGGCACTGGCGCTGGCGCTGGCACTGGCGCTGGCGCTGGCGCTGCGCGCTGGCGCTGCCAGCCTGGCGCTGGCGCTGGCGACTGGCACTGGCCCCTGGCGCTGGCACTGGCGCTGGCACTGGCGCTAGCGCTGGCGCACTGGCGCTGGCCGCTGCACTGGCACTGGCACTGGCGCTGGCGCTAGCACTGGCGCTAGCGCTAACGCTGGCGCTGGCCTGGCACTAGCGCTGCTGGCAGCTGGCACTGGCGCTGGCACTGGCACTGGCACTGGCGACTGGCACTGGCGCTGGCCTGGCACTGGCGCTGGCACTGGCACTGGCAGCTGGCCATGGCGCTGGCGCTGGCGCTGGCGCTGGCACTGGCGCTGGCCTGGCACTGGCGCTGGCGCTGGCACTGGCGCTGGCGCTGAGCCTGGCGCTGGCACTGGCGCCTGGCGCTGGCACTGGCGCTGGCGCTGGCGCTGGCACTGGCGCTGGCACCTGGCGCTGGCGCTGGCGCTGGCGCTGGCGCTGGCGCTGGCGCTGGCAGCCTGGCGCTGGCACTGGCGCTGGCACTGGCACTAGCACTAAGCACTCTAACTAGCACTGCACTAGCACTAGCACTACTAGCACTAGCACTGCACTAGCCTGCACTAGCACTAGCACTGCACTGCACTAACGCTAGCACTAGGCGCTAGGCACTAGCTACTAAGCACTAGCACTGGCCTGGCCTGGCACTGGCGCTGGCGCTGGCACTGGCACTGACGCTGGCCTGGCGCTGGCACTGGCGCTGGCGCCTGGCGCTGGCACTGGCACTGCGCTGGCGCTAGCGCTGGCGCTGCGCTAGCGCTGGCGCTGCGCTGGCGCTGGCGCTGGCACTACGCACTGGCCCCCTGGCCTGGCACTGGCGCTGGCGCTGGCGCTGGCACTGGCGCTGGCCTGGCACTGGCACTGAAGCGCTGGCACTGGCACTACACTACTTCTAACTAACCTAGCACTAACACTAACACTAACACTACACTAACTTCAAACTCTAGCTACACTATGAACGCTAGCCTACCTACGCTGCTGCACTGCCTGCCTCACTGTAGCACTGCCCACCTGCACTGGCACTGGCACTAGCCGGCCTGCCTCCTGCTAGCACTGGCACTGGCCTGCGCTGCTGCCTGGCGCTGCGCTAGCCTGGCACTGGCGCTGGCACTTGGCCTGCTCTGGCCTGGCACTGGCCTGGCACTGGCACTGGCACTGGCACTGGCACTGGCCTCGCTGCCTGGCCTGGCACTGGCACATGGCACTGGCACTGGCCTGGCCTGGCCTGGCCTGGCCTGCACTGGCACTGGCCTGGCCTGGCACTGGCCTGGCACTGGCACTGCACTAACTCACACTAACCTAGCCTGCCTCTTCTCTCCTAACACTAGCACTACACTGCCTTCACTGCACTAACCTGCACTCTTCTCTTTCTGCTGCTGCTCTGGCACTGCCTAGCCTGGCCTGCACTGGCACTGGCCTGGCCTAGCTCTGCTGCTCTCTCTGGCCTGGCTGCCTGGCACTAACTGCTTAGCTTTCTTTACTAGCACTCAACTGCCACTACTAGCTACTACTGCCTAGCCTACCTAGCCTAACTCTTCTTCCTACTGCTAACTAGCTACACCTGCCTCAGCTAGCCTAGCCTGGCCTAGCCTACCTAACGCTAGCACTAGCACTAGCACTCTGGCACTGCCTACCAGCACTGCACTAGCACTGGCACTAACACTAGCACTAGCACTCCTAGCCTGCCTAGCCTAACCTAGCCTACCTAGCCTGGCCTACACTAGCACTGCCTAGCTAGCCTCCTAACACTAGCACTAGCGCCTGGCCTGCTAGCCTGGCCTGGCTGCCTGGCCTGGCCTGGCACTGGCACTGGCACTGGCCTGGCCTGGCCTGGCAAGCTGGCCTGGCACTGCTGCTAGCACTGGCACTGGCGCTACGACTGCACTGCGCTGGCCTGCCTGCACTGCTGGCGCTGCACTGGCACTGGAAACTGGCACTGGCCTGGCACTGGCCTGGCACTGGCCTAACTGCACGCTGGCACTGGCCTGGCCTGGCACTAGCGCTGCGCTACCTGGCACTGCGCTGGCGCTGGCACTAGCACTGCGCTAGCGCTAAGCACTGGCACTGCTCTGGCACTGCGCACTAGCCTGGCCTAGCCTAGCACTAGCAACGCTAACACTGGCACTGGCATGGCCTAGCCTAACGCTACACTGCGCTGGCACTGCGCTAGCGCTAGCACTGCACTGGCACTGGCGCTGGCAGCTGGCACTGAGCACTGCGCTGGCACTGGCACTAGCACTGGCGCTAGCGCTGGCCTGGCCTGGCACTGGCGCCTGGCGCTGGCGCTGGCACTAGCACTGGCGCTGGCACTGCGCTGGCACTGGCGCTGGCTGGCGCTGCTGCACTGGCACTGGCGCGCTGGCCTGGCGCTGGCGCTGGCGCTGGCGCTGGCACTGGCGCCTGGCGCTGGCGCTGGCGCTGGCACTGGCACTGGCACTGGCACTGGCGCTGGCGCTGCGCGCATGGCGCTGGCGCTGGCACGCTGGCGCTGGCACTGGCGCTGGCACTGGCCTGGCACTAACGCTAGCGCTGCATGCACTGAGCGCTACTGCCGCCTGGCGCTAGCGCTGGCACTGCACTAACGCTGGCACTGCACTGCGCTGGCACTGGCACTGGCGCTAGCACTACACTGCGCTGCCTGGCACTGGCACTGCGCTAAGCGCTGGCGCTAGCCTGGCCTGGCCTGCACTGGCACTAGGCGCTGGCACTGGCGCTGGCACTGGCGCTGGCACTGGCCTGACGCTGGCACTGGCACTGGCCTGGCACTGGCGCTGGCGCTGGCGCTGGCACTGGCGCTGGCGCTGGCGCTGGCGCTGGCGCGCCTGGCACTGGCGCGCATGGCGCGCACTGCGCTGGCCTGGCGCTGGCGCTGGCACTGCAGCACTGGCACTGGCGCTGGCACTGGCGCTGCGCTGGCGCTGGCACACTGGCCTGGCGCTAGCGCTGGCGCTGGCGCTGGCGCTGGCACTGGCAGCTGGCACTGGCGCTAGCGCTGGCGCTGGCACTGGCACTAGCACTAGCGCTGGAGCACTGACGCTGACGCTGGCACTGGCACTGCCTAGCTACCCTGACGCTGGCACTGGCACTGACCCCTGGCACTGGCCCGCTGGCCGCCTGGCGCTGGCACTGGCGCACTGGCGCTGGCACTGGCACTGCCTAGCTGGCACTGGCGCTGGCACTGGCGCACTGGCACTGGCGCTAGGCACTGGCCTGGCGCTGGCACTGGCGGTGGCGGTGGCGCTGGCGGTGGCGCTGGCGGTGGTGCTGGCGCTGGCACTGGCGCTGGCGCTGGCGCTGGCGCTGGCACTGGCACTGCAGCACTGGCACTGGCGCTGGCGCTACGCGCTGACGCTGGCGCTGGCACTGGCACTGGCACTGGCGCACTAGGCCTGGCCTAGGCTGCACTGGCACTGAACGCCGCTAACACTGGCACTGACTGCTAGCACTGGCACTGGCGCTGGCGCGCCTGGCGCTGGCACTAGCACTGCACGCCTGCCTGCACCTGGCGCTGGCGCTGGCACTGGCGCCTGGCACTGGCGCTGCGCACTGCACTGGCGCTGGCGCTGGCGCACTGCAGCCTGGCACTAGCACTAGCGCACTAGCGCTGGCACTGCACTAGCACTGGCGCTGGCACTGGCACTGGCGCTGCGCTGGCACTGGCACGCTGGCTGGCACTGGCCTGGCGCTGGCGCTGGCACTGGCCTGGCGCTGGCGCTGGCGCTGGCACTGGCACTGGCCTGGCGCTGGCGCTGGCGCTGGCGCTGGCGCTGGCGCTGCTGCTGCTGGCGCTGGCGGCTGGCGCTGGCACTGGCAGCTGGCAGCTGCAGCTGCACAGCAGCTAGCGCAGCAGCAACGCGGCAGCAACGGCAGCGCGCACAGCGCGCGCAGCAGCAGCAGCAGCACAGCTACAGCAGCAGCTAGCAGCAGCTGCAGCAGCAGCAGCACACAGCATGCAGCAGCAGCGCAGCAGCAGCAGCACAGCACTGCAGCAGCAGCAACGCAGCCGCACAGCAAGCGCAGCACAGCAACGCAGCACAGCAGCAACAGCAAGCAGCGCTAGACAGCACAAGCAGCAGCGCTAACGCGCTCAGCAGCAACCAGCTAGCAGCACAACATGCACAGCAGCAGCAACAGCACACAGCCTGCTGCGCAACCACAGCTGCAACAGCAACAACAGCAACAACAGCACAGCTCGCTACAGCAGCACGCACAGCAGCATACAGCAACAGCAGCAGCAGCAGCAGCAGCCAACAGCAGCAGCAGCAGCAGCAGCAACAAGCAGCAAGCAGCAGCAGCAACAGCAGCAGCAGCACAAGCAGCAAGCAGCAGCAGCAACACAGCACAGCAGCAGCAACAGCAACAGCAGCAGCTACAACGCACAGCAGCTCTGCTCTCTGCTGCTGCTGCTGCTGCTGCTCTGCCTGCTCTGCTGCTGCTGCTGCTGCTGCTTCTTCTGCTGCTGCTGCTGCTGCTGCGCTGCTGCTGCGCTGCTGCATGCTGCCTGCTGCTGCTACTGCTCTGCTGCACTGCTCATTTGCTGCTGCTGCTGCCTGCTGCTCTCTGTGCTCTGCTCTGCTGCTGCCACTGCACTGCTCTCTTCTTGCTGCCACTGCTGCCTGCTGCTGCTGCCACTGCCACTGCTGCTCCCTGCCACTGCCGCTGCGCTGCTCCTGCCATCTGCTGCTGCTGCTGCCACTGCCTGCTCTGCCACTGCCTGCTGCTCCTGCACTGCTGCTGCCACTGCCCTGCCACTGCCCTGCCACTGCTCTACTGCTCTGCCACTGCCTGCACTGCCTGCTGCACTCTGCCACTGCCACTGCACTGCCACTGCCACTGCTTCTGCCACTGCGCTGCCACTGCCACTGCTGCCATCTGCCATCTGCCTGCCTCTGCCCCCTGCCTGCATCTGCCTACCTGCGCACTGCCCTGCCACTGCCTGCACTGCACTCCCACTACCTGCCACTCTGCCACTCCACTGCCCTGCTACTGCCACTGCCATGCTCACTCACTGCCACTCTCACTGCCCTGCCACTCTGCCTGCCATCTACTGCCTGCACTGCCTACTCTGCACTCCCTGCTGCTCACTGCCACTCTTGCCACTGCTCTCTGCTGCCACTCCCACTGCTCTGCTCACTGCCTGCTCTGCTCTGCTCCTGCACTTTCTGCTCTCTCTGCCTGCTCACTGCTGCCACTCTGCCACTTGCCTGCCTGCACTGCTGCACTGCTCTACTGCCTCTGACTGCCACTGCCACTTCTGCACTGCCACTGCCTGCCACTGCTGCCTGCCACTGCCACTGCTGCCTGCACTGCCCTGCCTGCCACTGCCTGCCACTGCACTGCCACTGCCCTCCTGCCTCTGCTGCCCTGCCACTGCCACTGCCTGCCACTCTCCCTCCTGCTGCCACTGCCACTGCACTGCTCACTGCCATGCCCTGCTGCACTGCCACTGCCACTGCCCTGCCACTGCTCTCTGCCATCTGCCACTGCCTGCCTGCCTGCCACTGCCTCTGCACTGCCTCACTGCCACTGCCACTGCCTGCCACTGCCCTGCACTGCCACTGCCACTCCACTGCTGCCTCTGCTCTGCCATGCTGCTACTGCTCACTGCCACTCTCCCTGCCACTCTGCTGCCATCTCCCATCTGCCACTGCCACTGCCTGCCACTGCCACTGCCATTTGCCACTGCCACTGCTCACTACCTGCCCCACTCTACTCTGCCTGCTCATGCCACTGCTGCTGCCTGCATGCCTACTGCTGCTCACTGCCTGCCACTCCACTGCACTGCACTCTGCCACTCCATCACTGCACTGCCTCTCACTGCATGCTCATCTCCTGCACTGCTCTCTGCCACTGCCTGCCACTGCTCACTGCATGCTCACTGCCTCTGCTGCTACTGCCACTGCCTGCCACTGCCACTGCCACTGCCACTGCTGCTCTCACTCTGCTCACTGCCACTGCCACTGCCTCTGCCACTGCCACTGCCACTGCTCACTGCCACTCATGCTGCTACTGCCCTCTCTACTGCTCTGCTCTGCACTCTGCCTCTCTCTGCCACTGCTCTCCCACTACTCTACATGCCACTGCCACTGCCGCTGCACTCTGCCACTGCCACTCTGCCACTGCCTGCCACTTGCTCTTCTCTGCACTCCACTGCCTGCCCTGCCTGCCACTGCACTGCCATGCCACTGCCACTGCCACTGCCACTGCTACTGCCACTGCCTGCTGCTGCTCTGCTGCTGCTCTGCTGCTGCTGCTGCTGCTCTGCTGCTGCTGCTGCTGCTGCTGCTGCTGCTGCTCTGCTGCTGCTCTGCTGCTCTGCTGCTCTGCTGCTGCTGCTGCTGCTCTGCTGCTCTGCTGCTCTACTACTGCTGCTACTGCTACTGTTGCTGCTACTACTGCTACTAATGTAATAATATAATAATAATAATAATAATAATAATAATAATAATAATAATAATTACATTGATTTTCAATACCAGTTTTCCTGAAATTATGTGAACATGAAATAATGAAGAATCCTTAATATCCTAAATAATATACTGAAGTCAGGTTAATGTGGCTTGGTAAGTAACAGCAAAACATTTTCGTTATACACGGTTATTTGCCAATGTTTCACAAATTGCATTTCTATCCCCAGGGCTACACAAAATGAGAAAGAAGGGAACATAATTTCATGAAGCCACCAAAAATGTGTCAGATACAATTACACTAACTTGATACAGTTATTCACATTTTTTTTTAGTTTATACATGAGTTGCACACCTTGCAACCAAAATAGAAGACACATAATTAAATAATCTGCTACATATTCTTGTCTATAGGACACCTCACAGGATCTGAGGAACACATACATTTTCACCACACCAACACACACCATGACTACTGATGGTAGAATGTTGAGCATTGAGAAGAACTTTATTTACTATATGAGAGGTAAAACTTGCTTCCTGTAAGGATCTATAATTAAACATGATATATACATTGCTTAGTGAAGTACAGTTTTTTACATGACAATTAATCTGTCATTTCTTATTTCCCTTTTTATTTATTTATTTCCCCATTTCTTACTTCTTTTCCAATTGCTATTGTTAATTAAAAAATCTTTTGGCTAGCTGTAGTAAAATGGGATATTCCAACAAGGCCTGAGAGGAGAAAATTAGATAGAGAAAATTAGAAGGGCAATATGACCAGCTGAGAGTTTGTTCCAGTCTGACTTTAGGAGATATTACGAAATACTATGTAGTATTAATGTCAATATTAAACAAGTTATTTAAACTTAAATTGATAGGAACAGTTTTGTCTATTGATGAGGTTGACATACATGTTGCTAAAATTCTCTGTGTCTGTTGTTTTGTCGACTGTGTTGTGTTTATTGATGTGAATCATTTCTTTAATTAATCTTATTTTATAATTGACTTCTTTGTCCAAAATCTGGGTAGCAATGAATCTAAAAGAATGGCCACTTGATTTAGTATGTTGAGCAAACGCACAAGAGGGAGAGCCTTTCTTCATATCATGTGTTTAATACTTTTTTTAAGATATTGTCCTGGTTGTCTGATATAGACTTGATGAGACACTGCTCTGTGACCTAGTGATGGAAGTTAAGACTTGATGCGGAACTTTTAATAAACTTATTGAATTTGTTATGTTCATTATTATCTGGACCAGTACATAAAATGGCCGAACATCACTGTCTCTATCTGAAAAGAAACTCAGAATACAATAGAATTTTGAACATATAATTAAAGTATCAAAAAGAAATACAGTGTAGCAGAGATTCTCTAACTTTTGAGGATTGTACCCCTTCAACATGAATTAGGTTTCAGGCTCAATTTAAATAATCACAATTATGAAAGATTAATTAGATTCTTGTGACCGACTGTTTGCATTTAATAAGTTATTGTATCCAAAACAAAGGATACGATAACCCATTAAAATCACAATTATGTTATTTATAGAATATTAAACAATATTTTATACCTGGAGTTTAGAGATTATTAATTGTCAACATTTTAAATTATATAGGCAATTACGTAATGAATTTTAATTATATACATATGCATGTATGATTGAATAATGTATATAATTATATACAAATTGTTCACTTGATAAATTACATAATAATTACAAAAATTATTAATCGTGTAATTTATCAAGTGAACAATTTAAATTTTAATTAATTAATTATTTTATAAATTATTAAATATTATAAAGTGAATGCAGTTAAAAAAAGTTATAATTAACTTACTGTAATTTCAATTAATTTCTAGAAAGTCATTGCTTGATACTTTCTTTAAGTCCATAAGCAATAAACTATTTAATTAAATTATAAATTTATTATTATTATTATTATTATTATTATTATTATTAAACTCAAACTTCAAATTTTCTCTTAGAAGTTGTTCATATGGCCTTCACAAACCTTCCACAAGCCTCTACAAGATTTTCACATACCCTTGGGGGTTCATGCACCAGGTTGAGAACCCCTGGTTTGTAAGATTAGAGAGTTATGATTTATAGATCCTGGCTAAACTACAGGATATTCATTTCTAGTAATGGCAATTAATTCGCATTATATTAATGAATGAAGCAGAAAATAAATGTGGTAAGAAAGTTATTTATTTAAAAAATATTATTAATTAAATTTTTTTAAATCAATTTTCAATATTCAACTTGGTATTCAAATAACTAATACTTTAATACTTTTAAATAATTAAAAATGCCCACTGCTGGGATTGAATGCAAAGCACTGAGTTCAGAAGCTGAGCCCTTCCATCACTTGGCCAGACTTACTGAAAATCTGATATTTTAACTGTAGAACAACTTTCAGAATAGTGTTAATAAAAGGTTAAGTTTATGTTTTTCAAATTTAATTTTAATGTTAATGAAGTAACATCTTTAGGAAAGTTTTGAACAATATTAGAAAAAGTTTTGAATATTTCTGAGAATTGTAGGTATTTTTTTAAAAAGACCATAGAATTAACAAAAGAAAGATTATTATTTGTAAACTTTCTCAATTATCACTAATAATTAATCATACACTTCTTTTGTAAATTATTATCAAATGTCGATACACACAATAGTCAACAAATGACTCCTGCTGATGTAGACCTACAAATTTCAACATGGACGTGTGATTCCCACATAAATATAATATATTCCTTCTCACATCTGTTCATAAATTTGTCAAAATATTAAATTATATCATTGGATGATGAAATAGAATATGGTCACCCATGGTAAAAATTGGAAAATTGTATACCTCCTTCTAGAAAGACCTTCAACAATGAATACAACTGCTCTGCAAGAAAATCTTAATTGCATCGGTAAACAAATTGCAGATTCTTGTTTGTATTGCTAAGAAAATAGTAACACCTCCTCGTTTCTACTCCTACCACCACCACTACCACCACCACCATCACCATCACCACTACTACTACTACCACTAAAAGGTGAGCTCAACAAAACATACGCTCAGTGAAGCTACATTTACGACCAGAGGCAAAACAAGAGGCCATTTCAGCATTTGCTCAATGGATCTGGGAAGCTAATCAAAAACCTGATTGAGACAGGAAAAAGTACATTACTTGATACTTAGAAAACACGCGGGTCAGGTGTAGACCCGGGTAGAAAAGATAGCACTGATATTTGCCACTTTATCCAGCCAGTCGTTTAGCCTTGTGCTACATGAGCGTTGCGTTGACGCGCGTCACCTAACGCCAATGACGTCAGGTGCGTCGACGCGCGTCGGTGCCTGCGCACACGAGTCGCTTAACGTGCGTCGTAGAATTCTTTTTAAGTTGTTGCGTTGTCATGGACGTCATTGCGTCTCTTTAACCCTTTTTGGTTGTTGAGCGCTTTCCTCGGACGCCAAGAGCGCTCGTGTGCGGTTTCGCATAAGGTAGTGTTAATCTACGACGCGCGTTAAGTGACTCGTGTGCGCAGGCATCGACGCGCGGCGAAGCAGCTGATGCCATCAGCCTTAGGTGTCGCGCGTCAACGCAACGCTTATGCGACACAGGCCTAAATATCATTAGAAATCTTTGATTTCTTAGAGTTTCAATATTTCCTCTATATGCACCGAATTTTTAATCATGCGATGTGGGTGAACAGTATGCATAGCCGCACCGGGAGACACTAACTTCCCTATCTTATCATCTTATACTTTTGTCAAAATTCCAAACTGGAGAGGTCAAACGCCCTGCCTAACGACGAAATTAAACAACCCGATTACTAAATTCAACACACAAATTCTGTAGGCTCATCTAAGATAACGTAAATTTTCTCATTTATTGTAAATGATCTGGGCTGTCCAGGTGACGGCGCGACGAAGGCTCTGTTGCTGACGTTTCGACCACGATGTATGGTCTTTCTCAGGGTGGAACGTCGGCAACACAGCCTTCGGCACGGCGTCACCTGGACAGCCAAGATAATTTATATGACTCTGGCCGCTGAAGCCTACGACCACTTTTTTCATTTATTGGTCACCTGTCGATAACATTTGGAAGTTATACGGCCTTAAAGGGTCTTTCATTACGAGCGTATAAACGTGGAAAATGTATAAATGTAAAACGCGTACTATCTGAAATAATTTAGAATGGGAAGTGTAGGAATTTAACTGCGACATACAAAAAAGAACGTATAAACTGAAAAACAAAGTGCAAAACGTATACAGAGTTTCACTGTATTATACTGTAGCTAATATTAATATTAAATTTAACAGTGTAAAACTGACTCAGCCAAACTATTTTTTTCAAAATACGTTCTTATTACATAATTAAAGGAGTTTTGAAAATGTGGAGTTCAATAACACAAAGAAACATTATTTTGAAAATATTTTGTATTTCAAATAAAGAAAGTTAAATAAATAAGATTCACACTTTCCTTAATTCCTTGCTAAATAAAACACCTTATAAAAATTTTTTTTGTGGTAGAAAAAAGTTTTAAAATAGTCTCTCTCAGTACGTGGAATGATTTCAGCAATTGTATAAGGCTGGGCGGAGCTGCAAATTTATCACAGTGAATTTTTGGGTTGGACCCACTTGTACGAGCCATAATACTTGAAATTATTCTGGTTGCACAATTCATCAGCTTGCTTTGGACCTCTAGAACCATATCTGTAACATGAGTAGAAGAATGTTAGTGTCATTTATTAATAGGCCTAAGAATTATTTAATTCCTAGAGGAAATTGATAACCAATTCCAGAAGCACAATCAACATAATTGAGTTTCTCATTCAACGTTGGGCTCATTGGAGAGCAGGAGAATTTTAGTATAGAGTAAAAGATTTGGCCAGGAAATGTTAGTCTGATATTTTGTAGTCATCAAATAATGTTTTAACACACTGCAATCTTCAAGATAGCTCAAAACATTAAAATGCTTAGCAACCTATTGAAATGCAGTGGATCATGAACAGGGTAGGCAAAACACAGATTATAGATTGGTAACAAATTCGGAAGGGGGTAACCAAGTTGTTCTTCCAGTTTTTTTTGTTTTTTTTATTTTACTCTATTTTTTTATATTTTAAAACAATTCAAGAGCTTGGTTTGACAAGGTTTTAACTCATAAAACTAGCAAAATGAGAATACACGTTTATACCATTCCTTTCAATCAGTTGCCTTAACCATAGCATTAATATTTTTTTTAAGATGTGCTTCTTGATGACAATGTGATGCAATGTATCACAAGTGTCTGTTATAATTTGAATCAGTACAGTGCCTTTGGCTGTGGATAAAAGAATTAGAGATTATTCACTCTAAAACTGAACATTCAGAAAACATTTTGGAAACATTAGTTGTATTTTAAACCTCAATTTTATAAAGTTTAATACATTTACTATGTTATGAAGAAACATTGGCCTTTGTTTGCCTTAAAATTGTAATAGGTTTTGTCTATAAATTCAAATATCGATGGGAGAAAGTTAATATATTTTTCAGTTACAGACCCAGAAATTTAATGATTTTTTTTGTTTAAATGAATACACATACATACTCCTTGTTATATCAATTTATTAATTTGTCAAAATCGACAAAACTATCACTAAAATAAAAATGTACGTAGTGGGCTCCAGAGCCCCACCCCTATGGTAATGTGCGATGTGTGGGACCATTTGTACCTTGGTATTGTTAGGGTTAACGGTTGCCACTAACAAGGTTGGTTGACACCGTAAGCTCTACATAAAATTTTGGACATGCTGATGCAAGAAAATCACTTCATTGAGTTGATTAGTTGGTTGGATTTATGTGTGCTGCAGAATTGAAACTAAGTTATGTCAAATTCAATCCTGCATTTCTTAATGAATAACAAAAGTATATCGTCTGTCACCATGAAATACTTTGTGCCACATCACTCCCCCATACAAGAGATGAATAATGTACTACAAAACAAAAATACTAGTCAGCAACTATTTTTTTTATAATGGTTAAAAAGTTTCTTTCACAAAGTTCCATGTGCAGTTACACCTTTATCACCTTCAATTTGACTTTTCAGAAGAGTTCCAAAGTTCTAATTGCATTTTTGCTATCTCAGTTTCTACAATAGAAAAGGGATATTTCTAAAGAGTTTTCATGAAAATCATACTTTTTTGTAATATTTACGAAGGTTAAGAAATTATGTTAAAAAATATTCATAAAAAAATGTTACTGAAAATGAATCTTCAAACTAAATTCTCCCAGAACATTGGTTTTTGCAGTTGCAACCTTGTCAAATCAAGCTCTTAAATTATTACATACTTATCACATTACATTTCCAAAAAGTATTCCCATTCAGTCCGAGGTCCAATTTCAAGAAGAAATTTATATTCCAAAAAAGAATCATTATTCTTTAAGAAAGGGGGTAGCGGACTATGGTAGGCAAATCTTCCCCCAGCTATTAAAAATTGTATTTGAAGTGTAAAAAGAAAAAGCTTTTCAACAAATTTAAATCAATTTACCCTGAGTACTTCGTACAAAGGAAAAAGACAAGTGTTTTAGCTTCTTATAGAGGTTTAAATTTTTTTAATCACATTACGCCTATGAATATGGACTTAAATTATCTTTGTGTTTTTCTATAGATGATAAAGATGTTTTGAGAATTTTTTCAGGCATCAATATCCAATTTTGGCCCTTACAATCAACAAAAAAGGAGGAAAAAATGGAAACAAATTACTTTTTTCCTTTGTTTTTTAAGAATAACCTCTGTTCTGACATAGATCATAAAAACAACTTAACACAAATTATAGCCCTGTAAATTATTTACAATTTCCCAAAATTTAAACCTTTTCTCTTATAATTTGCACCCAACAGCTCAATATAAATAAAAAAAGCAATTTAATAATTTCTTATTTATTTTCTTAATATTAGTTTTTGTTTTATTAATTTTCATAGTTTTTCTGTTTTCTGTTTATTAGAAATGATAAATAATGAAAAAAATGTAAGAATAATATTATAACCTATTGTAATTTGAATATTGAACAAATTAAGGTTTTAACTAAAATAATGAGTTTTTATACTTTATTCACCTTACCAGAATTTCATTACTTTGATTTGACAGAGTATATAATAAGAATAAACTCTTGTTTCTTTACTTGGCAAACACACTGTAATTATGCAAATATTCAATAAATAAGAGTTTTTGTGTTAAGTGTGTACCACAACTCCAATTTCCTTTCGGTATAAAAACGTGCATCGCAAGAAATGTGAATATGAGTTTTGGAAGGAACATTAATAAGTTCAGTGTTTGGAAAGCACAAGAAACAATATTTTCAAGTAGCAATGGTTCTTTGAAAAAGGCATTTTAAATAATTCTATTTCCACATCTCTTTAGCCTGTACTGTGTAAGATGGATCATTGTAACTTTATTGAGATGATGGTTCGATAGAGATTTTGTTAATTCTGACATCCATTTCTGCTTCTTCCAGCTTTCTGAATCTTGCTACATGGAAGTAGGTAATAAACAATCTATGTGTCTAACATAGATGTGACATGTGTGGCATTATGTCGTAGATGTGGATGGCTTACTCTTTGCATCTGATGACGTTAAACCAGATAACACAAGTATCAAATATTGTGCCTTACAGGTAGATGGTAAATCTGCACATTGCAATGTAGAACCAATGGCTTGTTTCAAAATACGCTGCCTAAATCAAAAACACGGGTGAGTGCATCATGTAGTGAGTACTTAACATTTATTTTAACAATGTTACATATAATATTTAACATTATTTGCAACATTGCTCTATTTTTTCATAAACTCATCATTTTAAGTTAAATTTAAATTCGTTCAATATTCAAGTTACAATAAGTTTTAATATTATTCTTACAATTTTTTTTCATTATTTATCTTTTCTAATAAACATAAAACAGAGAAACTATGAAAATTAATAAAACAAAACCTAATTTTAAGAAAATCAATAAGAAATTATTAAATTACTTTTTATTTATATTGAGCTGTCAGACGCAAATTATAAGAGAAAAGGTTGAAATTTTGGGAAACTGCAGAGAATTTACAGGGCTACAATTTGTATTTATATGATCCATGTCAGAACATGAGATATTATTAAAAAAAAATAAGGAAAAAAGTAATTCCTTTCTATTTTTCCCTCTTTACTCAGAGTACTCTTTACTCAAGTACTCAGAGCAAGTTGATTTAAATTCAGTGAAAAACCTGTTTTTTTTTTAAACTTCAATTACAATTTTCAGCATAAAAAAATTTTTATCCTTGGGGGCAGATTTGCATATCTTATTCTGCTACCCCCTTTATGCAGGAGTTTGAATTGTAATTGGACCTCTCCTCAAATGGTTTCTAGGAAATGTACTAGACCCTATTACAGAATTATTTTTTACATTTTTCATGTAAAGACAAAGAATGCAATATAGCAATAGGTCATTAATTATCAAAAAATGTTGATTAATTTGCATTATTAAGTCAAAAAAACTGAGTATATAGTTCACTCACTTTACCAATAATGTTACTGTCAAAACAAATTTAAATATAAAAATATCAAGTAAAATGCACAATTTCAAAAATAAAGTAATACATATATGGTGAATAAATAATAGTTAAGTTGAAAATTACGGAAGATGCTGCAAATGTGGACAAAAATTTCTATCTTCCACGAGGTAAGGCAGAATCATTATTCACCTGCCTCAGCCGAATGGGCATGTACTGCACAAGTGTCTGATGTGAATAGAGGGTGCTACTGTTCTATGCTCATTTCAGGGCCTTATCTGAGACTATGGCAGTGAGGTAAACTCTGAACACATCTATGTAGAGAACATGGGAAAATGTGAAAGAGGAAATGAAGTCAATCGCACAATCTTAGAAACACCTGAACTGAGAATTATCATGAATCCTGAATTCATCTTTTTTGATGAAAAATACTTACACAAAATATAAGTCATTTAAAATTTATTATGTGTGAAATATGTTAAACTAGTAGATATTCATCCATTCATTCATCCTTGCGTACCTCGAAGGGCAACCCATGGGAGTGATTTATTGAAAATGTAAATTATATAATATTCAACATGAGAAGTGCTGTATAGATTTAAGAAAAATCCTTACTTGTACTTTATAGGCTCAACTTTCTTTTGTTCAATTTCATGAAGTAATGGTGTAAAAATTCTCCAAGCTTCCGAGAGTTCATCAGAGCGAACAAAATGCATTTGTGATCCACAAAATACATCCAGTAGAAGTCTCTCATACGCATCAGGCATTTTCACTTCCTACAAAATTAAAATTGAAGAGATTTTGTAATATTTCTTTATGTATTCTAGATCATTAACTAGAAATTACATTTTATTTATATCACTACCTTATATCTGCTTCCATATGTCAAGTCCAATTCTGTTTCTTCTAGATCAAAAGACATGCCTGGAGACTTATTCATCATTTTGAGGTAAACAGCTTCTCCTGGCTGAACTCTTATTACAAGTTCATTCCTCTTGGCTTTGCCACTGAAAATGTCTCCAGGGACATCTTGAAATTGGATGCGGACTTCTGCTTTCCTTTCATTCAGAGCTGGTGATAATGAAAGAGGTCAATATTTCATGTTTACATTACTACTTTCCTTTTACATCATGATTACACATAAATATATGTGTACCTTTTCCACAACGTAATATGAAAGGAACTCCATCCCAACGTTCATTATTAATTTTCAGAACTGCTACAGCAAACGTTGGAGTAGTTGAACCACGTGGAACTGTGGGATCATCCAGGTAGCCCAACTTAGCATCACCCTCACCATCGGGATCGCCAACATACTGTCCTAGCACCACATCTTCGAGACGCAGCTCAGAAATGAAACGCAAAACTTTAACCTACAAAATTGGAATTACATTATTTTCACAGTAAGTACATGGGAGCAATATTTCTTACATTTAATTGGAACTTACTATTATTATTCAACAAAAGAAATAATGTTAAATACAAGTATGCACAAAATATTTATAATTTATATAATACAAATTAATAGTATAAAACACATTTTCCTAATTATTATTTGTAGTTCATCTATTTATCCAATGAACTTTAAAAGATATGGCAATTATATAAAAGAACATTTTAATATTTGGTAATATATTTTACTAAAAACACAGTGTCAGATGCATAAAATTAAGATAAATCGAATACATCATTGAAGGAGTAGCAGATATATTGGATTAAGATCAATATACACAAGATAAGAAAATAATTACAATGAAATTAAACTCGTGAAAAAATTTGAGAATTTAAAATTCATGAATAGAGTAAATTGTCTGCAATAACAGTTGCCTGGCAAATAATAGCATGAGTATCCCTAGTTGGGAGTTGCAAGGGACATGTTCTCCCAAATATTTTCGAGTGTATCCAGTAGTTTTATTCTCATTTCATTTTGATCTGGGCTGTCCGGGTGACGCCGCGTCGAAGGTTGGGGTGCCGACATTTGGACCGACATATCGCGGGGCTTTACTGCCTCATTTCAATTTTTTTTTTCTTTCTTTTTCTTTTATTTTATTTATTTAATAAAAACTGTTTCAGTATAACGTTACAGTGATATTTATTCAAAATATAAGATTCAAGCTGAGAAACAAGGACATGATGTATTTATTTTATTTACTTATTTAACATCAAAAACAGCTAAAACTGTATGTGATGTACTAGGCGCGAGATGTGCAATCTGCGTGTTTTCTTGAGCTCTGGAATCCCTATCCTAGCTCTCATACTACATTAAATTGAATTATGAAAAGTAGCAATGAGCACTTTAGGTAAAATTTTGTAATTATCAGATATGGTAAGACAATAGGTATTTTCTCCTGTGTAACACAACTATTTGAAACAGAAAATGAGCTACAAATTTTGAGTCATTTCTTATCATGCCCCTCATGAAGGAGTCTTTACTATAGTGAGGACATGGAAAATTATTATTTGAATAACTGATATCCCATCTCGATCAGGTTTTTCATCCAGTTTCCCTGATCCATTGAGCAAATGCTGAGATGGCCCCTTGTTTTGCTTCTGGACATAAATGTAACTTCATTTTCTGTGCACGTCTTCTAGAATTCAGTGGGAAATACAATTATTCAAACTATCGTTTCCATGTTGTCGCGGCAGAAAGTAATAAGAGCCAAAATTTATTGCTTATTTATCCTTGAAAATAGATTTTATTACATGGGAGTTTTTTTGTTGTTTTTTTTCTCCCTTTCAAAATTCAAAATTTATTGCTTATTTATCCTTGAAAATAAATTTTATTACATGGGAGTTTTTTTTTTTTTTTCTCCCTTTCAAAATTCAAAATTTAAGTAGTATATGACTTAGTGTAGAGATCACAGAATTTTGAAAATGTGCACACAATTTACTTTTCCCCATAGCACGTCATACGCAGTTTTTAACTGTCTTTTTGGCGTAAAATAAATAAATAAATAAATATTATAGCTACACGCCACTGAGCTTAAGAAATCGGGCACAAATAGTGAAGGTACATTTATATCTAGAAGCAAAACAAGGGGCCATCTTAGCATTTGCTCAATGGGTCACGTGAAATTGGACAAAAAACCTGATTGAGATCAATGGCCTGATCGTGAGACCTGGGGTCTTTGAGATACCAAACTGTTTTGTTGTTTTTCATTAGTAAAAGAAGGGGGAAGAAAAAAACAAAAAAAAAAAAATATTGGCAGGAAATCTTATGAAGACTCTTCCGAACTGGCGAATGTAGCATGTCCCCATCAGAGCGTCTCACATCTGCTCTAACCGGCGTCATCCCCGTAGATGCTGCAGTTTTCTAAGTTTCCTACCAGAGTATATCATGAATAGCTGACATAACTGAACCTTTTTAATGTCCCGCGTACATAGTGTTATCTTCAACATATCAATAAAAATATCACGTGACTTTAACCAAAACTCGGCGGAAGTCCACGCTTTCTTTTTTACTCCCCCCTCTCCTCAAATTTACACTCCAGAGACGCCCATGAATAATAGCATAACTGCAGTCAGAAGTTGCACTGAAAATAATAAATGGCTAAGGACAATTTCAAAAGAAAAGAAAAAAATGAAAAGCAGTAAGGAATCGAATAAGAAATATATGTTAAGTGCTTGTGGAGTATGACTCCATATCGAACAGTGACATTGATCAGTCTCATTGAAGACAAATATGCACTTAAGTTAGCTCATGATAATCTGCATAAACTCTGTTATTAGAAAATAAAATAACTGCAGCAAGGTTCCTTTCAGAGCATGTCCGCCTTGCCAGGAGAAATGGCAGGAATGAAAATTTGCAAAATACACGCAACGAGCTGCATGAAATCTGACAGTTGAAAAAATGATGAATCGTAACATAATTCCTTAACTTCTTAATTTAGTGTTTACACATTAACACGTTAATTTCGTGTTTAATTCAGTTATGCAGATATTCCATTTGAGGTTTGACTGAATTGAAAAGACCCAGAAATTTTGTCATCCTTAACATCAGCCAATTGAATATTGTTCATTTTCCATGGTGCAAGGGTGAAACGCCAAAATGCATTGAAATCATTTTTCCTTCTTTAACTATCAATTTATTATTCCGAAACCAATTCGAAACTTCTGAATCGTACTTTTTATTGTTTCTTTCTTACAAAGAACATTCCTGTCACCAGCAAACAACTGTTCTTGTTTCCAATAGACGACGGCGTATCGTTTATGTATAAGAAAGGACTCTGTCACCTCATGCTCAACCGTGTGTGACGCCATGCTCAATTGCAAAGAATTCGAAATATGAGTAAATGATTTCCTTTTTACCAGAACGATATTTCTATTTTTTGTGATCGATGTTTACGTTATGATCTCAAATGTAGAGCAATACCACGAATTCCGTATGATTGAGAGCAAAATGTTATCGTCAGAAAACGTCAAAAGCTTTTGAAAGATCTAAAAATATTCCAATCGATGCTTCAATTTGATCTATTGATGAAGCAATAACTTAAAGAGAAGAAAAAATGTCAGTTTCGGTAGATTTTAATTTTCTGAATCTATGATGAGAGTCTGAAAACTCCTAAGGAAAGTTTGCATTCTCACATACAAAAGAAAGATGGAAATTATGAAATTCACACATAACTTGGACTTACTCGTATGTAATAGAAAGTAAATTTGGTTTTTAACACGCCGGGTGTGAAAAATGGTTTCTCGTGCTAGTTTTGCGTGCGCGAAAGATGTAAGTTCTAACAGTTTGCGAAACGCTACTAGGCGTGCGTGAAGGATCGCGAAGGGTTAAATCTTTCGACACGGCGGTTAATAAAAAGCAGCAAACGCAACACGTGCGTGAGGTGATTCGTGTGCTTGTCTTTTGTCGCCCTTAAACCGGGGGAAATTTTTTGCGTATTTGTTACGTAACTTTTTTTTTGCGAAACATCTTTTATTCGGTTCCTCTGATAATTGATTATTATTTTCTACAAAAATCACTGCCCTTCTATCCATCTCCAATATCAATGCCATTATAATTAGAAATGGGTGGTATTGTACTTTTGCTGTTCCATATCAAAATCTACAATTATCATAGGTAATACCGCGAGTGCTCTGGACATTGTCCTTAAATCCCACTTTTTCGTTAGTGGGGCCCTGTAAAAAAGAGTTTTTCTGCCGAACATTCGTCGTTTCTTCGCGCAGCATTACATAATTTTCTCTCTACTGCGTAAGCGGTAGCGTTGCGCAGGTGGTCCATCCTCTGAGCAACAATTTATTACAATCGTAATCGAATGTATTCGATTTATAGTGATATACAAAACAATTGCAGGAATACTACTCTATTGATGTGTTGCACACTATTCTTTCACAGTTTTTCCAGTCCTCTTTTGCAAAGTAATTTGTTTGTAAGTTAGTCCTTGCATATGAAGCGCAAGAGTGAGTGTAAACAAGCGAGCCCGCTGTGAGCTACTCGGTCCACAGAGCGTGGCTGAACCTGTCCCAACTGACACTATTCGCAATTGTTACTTTTCCCAATGTTGTCATGTTGTACGAATAAAGATATATCTACGTTTCAATTCGTCGGTTGATCTCATCTCTATTACGTACTGTGGCAGATAGTTCTACAGGTCTACAACTCGGTTCGGTATAAAATTCTTACGGTTTTGAAATTGGTTTTGGATAGTTTTATCCGTCAACGGGTGGTAGTTTAGCAGCATTATAAACGCCATTCATGATTTTAAACGTTTCGGTTATATCTGCTCTCTGTTGACGTGTACTAAGTAGTTGCATTTGTAAGACTTGGGATCTGCGTTCATAAGGGAGGATTTTCATACCGAACTTCTGTATTCCAGTACAGTGAGCACAAAATATTAGTAGATTGCCTTCACTGCGATGTTTTCTAGAGGCTTGAATAACTTTCTCAACAATTTCTCAATTCCAGGACAAGAATGTGTGGTGATTTCAGGTCAAGAAGCTTTCTTATTTTCGTGTTACTAATTACTAGGTAATGTAGTCAGGAATGTAATGTCGCAGAATAGAAAGGGGAGAGGGCCATTGAAAGTGGTCCAAGTACTCGTAATTTAAGGGTCACGAAGCCGTTAATTCTACTCGTTGGGCAGATCTAAGCAAGATGAACGAAATTGTCATTTTCGAACAAAACTAAGTGGATTGGAATAAGCAGTCACATTGGAGAGACATTCTGAAAACTCTATTTATAAGTAAGTTCCTTGGAAGGAATGCTCTGTTAGGAAAAAGTTCGGAAAGAAAAGTCTGAAAATTACAAATGATTCAAAAATAAATGTATTGCGCGTTGCTGCAAAGCACAAGACAGAAAATTGTAGTACAGAACTTGTCGATTGAAACACCATTAACAAATGAATGAGGTGCGATTGGAGGAGTGAATAACTAAACAATTACAATATTTACATTTAGTCAATGATCCGTTCTTTTCACATATACCCACCTTTTCATTTCGAATATCATCTGGATGAACAGATGCTGGTTTCTCCATTGCAACTAAACTTAAAATTTGAAGTAAATGATTCTGCATTACATCACGAATTATGCCAAATTCATCAAAGTAGCCACCGCGGCCTTGTGTTCCAAACGGCTCTTTGAAAGAGATGAGTACTGATGCCACACATTCTCTGTTCCACGTGGGGCCAAATATACGATTTCCAAACCTAGGAGAAGAAATAACTACATTTTAATTACATACATGTAATATTGAATATTGGTATTAGAACACATCGGCGAAAATTAAACATATCATTAATATTTATATGTTACTGAACTTATACTTCACAGAAGTCCCTACTTTCCCCACACAATTGTCCCTATATTCATTCATTGCCGGAAACTCTCAATACATCTACACTACACCGAATCAAAATAATTTATTATCACCAATTTATTATTACCAACCAATCTTTTGAAGTCTTTGATAAGTCAAACATTCTTTTAAGCAATCAGTCTTTGAGGATATTAACCTCCATTCGAGAAATCTGTAGAGCACTAAAGTTTGCTTCTTAATCAGGATCAAACCGAGTGCGATTTATCGCAACTAAAATGCCTTCTTTATAGAAAGTGGTTCATACGGCCTTCCTATTTGTCCCCGAATCCTCAAAATATTCTCTTTGGATATTCTACGAATTGACGATTCTTTCTTCACATTAAATGTGGACTGCTTCTCGCTCTAACAATTGCAAGATATCCAAATCTCCTTGTCGACACATCTGGTCACCAAAAAGGACTTTAAAAGAAGTTATCCCAATACTTCCCTAAAATCTGTAATTTAGAATTTGCATGTCAATAGCCATGATACAGGTTCTCCATTGACAGTTTTAACTTGAGATCATGCTTCTGTTCACATGCTCGACGCATTCCCACTAAGGAGAAGGAAAACGTGCTCAATATTCTGCTGAGTACAACTATCTTGCACAGCAGAAGTAAAAGTTGTTTCCCTGTCATTAATGATGCATGCAGTATTACCAAATGTCTATTGCATTAGCATCACTTGGTCAGAACATCTTTGGTATTTGTCGCTTTGGAAAGAAAATTCCCGGTAAACAACAAGAAGTTTATTCTGCTTAGCTGTAGTCTATAGCACAGTAATACCTCGACAAAAGAGAATTTGCTATTCGCGAATTGCGAACATTCGCGATTAGAGAAATGTTACCGATTTTAACATTCGCGAGTGCGTTATTTGGTCGTACTAGATTTTTTTTAAAGCGAGAGCATTTCATTTCCTTTATCTGCGTCATCTGGGAACCGAACTCGGCAGGTACCGGAGCTCAAAGTATCACATTCTGCAAAAATGTCAAAGTTGGAATGCCAATTCGCATTTATAGAATAACAAAACTGTAAAATAATTCAATTCAGTTGCGTAAAATTGGAGGTAAAGATTTTGGCACATTAACAGAAAAGCCGTTAAGTATTTATGTAACTCTTATTATAATGACCTCACTGAAGAGGAGCTTCGGGAAATCATCAGCGAAGAAAACCAATCCTCGAACGTAATGATGAAGCAACGGAAGCGAAACTGCGTATTGAAGCAACTTCAAAGTGGTTAATGACGTTCTAAAACTCCAACAAGTTCTGGTGTAAAGGGCATTCGAATATGATCACAACATGGAAAAAGCTTCGAAATTTAAGAGAGAAATAGAAGTAGCAACTCTTCCATACTTGGATATTAGAACAACGAGGAGGGTGAAAAAATAAAAAAATAACCAAATCCAATATCACTCAATAACTTTCAACTTTGTAACTTTCAAATATTGTTTTATTTCTTCTCATTGGAATATTAATTGTGAATTCTGTTTGTAGTAGCGCTTACACAGTTCTTCTGAAATTCTCAGATTTTTTTCCGTTCTCTTTTAAACAACTTTTCGATATCCAGGAATCAAACCCATTTTCATTAAAAGATAGACTTAATATTCGCGAATTGCGAACATTCACAATTAGAGAAATGTTACCTATTTTAACATTCGCGAGTGCGTCTTTCCGTCGTACTACATTTTTTTTATTCGCGATTCTTTTTGGGAACCTAACTCTTGCGAATTCAAAGGGATTACTGTGTAACAAATATTCCACTTCGCCGACCTGGATAGCCGAGATCGATGGCTGTAGAGTCGTAGCTGCATCGGGACAAAGGGTCGCGGGTTCGAATCCCGCCTCGGGTATGGATGTTACCCCAATGTTACCCAGTTACAGTTACCCCAATGTAAACAAAATGGTCGTTACATGACCTAGTAGTTAAAAAGCGACCTTATAAGAAATTCCACTTTCTTGGAATAATTCTATTATGGCTAGTTCATTTGTGAAGCGACGAAATTTGTACACTCAAAGCAGACAGCAGTGTAGGCATCAGTATTATTTTCCCTTATATGAATATAGAGTAGTTTATGTACGGATTCTTTTCATCAATGTGGATAACTCAGTGACTGGGTGGATTAACCAAAAGGATCCAATCGTGGATCCTTTGAGTCATTTTGTCTAAATCCTTCTGCAAAACTGCTTATAACGATTTTCCGAAACACTTTCAGACATATGAAAACCAGGTGTTATCCATTACGTTATTTGGGTCAGTTACGTACATTATAGATAGAAATCCTAAGATGGATCCCTTCAGCAATTAATATCAAATTCCCTGTCACTTGTCACTCATCAATTAAACTAGCACTACAAGGCCTTTGATTCACGCTGGACAAATGTAAGCATACAAATACTTATTTTTGTACTTTTGTGTTCTAGCTTTAATATAAATGTTGCTTATACTCAAATTATTTTTGGAATAAAATCTAAATACATATGTCACCCAAAACCTTTACATTCTACAGTCCATGATAATATATATCAATAACTAACTAATGGCAATGTTTATCTTTCTACATTCACGAGTTAATGAAAAAAAATTCGATCCCAAAACTCTGATCTTATTTTAGTTAAAACTTACGACATGTAACCTCTCTAATTAAGTGAAAATACTCACCTTAGAGCCATTAAATTCTGAACCATTTCCTTTCCTAAGTAATGATCAATACGGTACATCTGTTCTTCTTTGAAAAGTCCAGCTAGATGATCTGAGAGTTGTTTCGAGGTCGCAGCATCTCTCCCAAATGGTTTCTCAATGATAATACGAGTCCACCCTCTGCAAGCGAATCAAGAACATGCATTCAGAAAATTTAGTGAAATTATTATACAGCAGAGTGTCAATAATTCGACTTCCAAAATCCGGCATGTCGATAATCCGGATTTGATCCTCCCTGGCAAAATAACGCGTGAAGTGAATACTGTTGGTATAGAATAAAAGCAAATGAAGATCTATAGATACAATATACTCTGCATGCAGTACATTTTCTACATGAATGGTTTTATTCATTCGCTTCATTTGTGTAACCATCCGAGTGTATTATGAAAGATTTTAGATAGTTTTTTAGGTTGAAAAATTTTATCGGCCTTTCTATTGGTTCATTATCAAAATCCGGCAATTTGATAATCCGGAAGGTTTCCAGTCCCAATTAATCCGGATTTTTTATGTTCTGCTCTATTTAGAAACGTCTAATACATTACAACAAACAAACTGTTTTAAAAAGTAAAGCAATGCAAGGTGAAGATAAAAAGATTAACGAAAGGAAACAATTAGTGATGCATTATAGGATTCTAACAAATGTGTATATGTAGGATGAGTCATTTTAGGTGGAAAAAACACAACAGCGTTTCTTACAGTATTAGCAATATTTAATTCCTTTACTATCTTGGCCTCAGAACCTTTAGATTCTTATCGAGTCTTTTTTTGGTAATGTTTAAATGCCTGTATATCACATTAAGTTTATGTGAAATTCGAAGATTCAAAGTGCTGTTGTAGGTTTGGAAGGTCATAGGCGTAATTTGAGAACTGCTCGTGGACTATAATAATTGCAGATCGGGCCCGATTTTAGGCTACCAGAACCTCAACCCGCCAACAGACAGTAAGAATTATTCTGAGGCCTAAAATCGGGCGCGATGTTAAGAGCCACGCATGACACAAAGCTGTCATTTGCATTCCAATTCCGTCGTTCACAAATTTGCGTTTTCTTCAATCCTACCCACCTTACCCCCCCCCCCAAATCTTTTCTTCTGCAATACTACTTAGAAATATCCGCAGCACTTCGACTCAACACAAGCACAGCCATCTGGACGTTATAGAAGAGAGACCGTTGCTGAGCAGAACCGACGAGTTTCTCAGTAAAGTGACAATAAGAAACACAAAATGACTCTTCTTGTATTTCAAGGTTTGTTCAAAGTAACTGCCATACAGAATATCCTAAAAATAGCTTTCTGAAGAAACTAAAAAAAACTATAGCTATGAATAAAACTTACTTCTCGGCCATACACACATTGCGAATATGCACAGTGACTTGTTCAAAAACTGAAGGAGGCAATGCAAGGTAGAATAGACGATTTGCCACTGAAGCCACTTCATGCGCGCAAAGTTCCTGATTTAGAAGTTCAAAACTCCGTCTTCCATCATAACTTCCAGACACGTAGTAATTCAATTTCCAAAACTCTTCATATCGTGCTTCGTCGGAAGGTTTTACCTAGGCACGAACAAATGTTTATTTGTATGTCTCCTTATTACAATTCGTGTTTTGTTTCTCTAAGAAACTAGTGAAATTACATTTCAAGGCAAATATTATTACATTTTATTTTACTGGCAACAAATTCACTGATGTTTCAATGAAAAAAGAAATTTAACGTTGTACAAAGCAAGCAGATGGTTTACTGACAGAATTGTGTACTCAAATGAAGTTAAGAAATTACAATAATCAAAGAATTATTAAATAATAGTATCTTCTTAACCTTCTTTACGTTTAATGCATCTCAATAACTCAAAAAGTGATATCTTGGATATAATTTCGAATCCTCTTTAAGAACATCAATATACTTTAGTAATAATACGCCTGAAAATAATGTATTGTTTAAGATGGTACCTTCATGTAAGGATGACATTTTTCTCTCAGTTCCGCTACTGTTAATGCAGAACGGGCATAGCCAAAAAATGTTGTATTACTTGGCAAAAGATTATCTCGAAATAGCCACCACAAAGTTGGGTAGATTTTCTTCTTGGCCAAATCACCCTAACAAAACAAAACACTGACATTAGTACCTTATTTGCTATAACTATTTCTGTATCTGTCTATTATATATTACAGGTTTAGATAGATAAATAAATGCTACACGAAACTGAGGGAATCTTGAATTACGCTCGTGCCTGAAGTTGGCCAGCGTGTATAAAGGACAATAGGGAGTCATTTAACACAATAAGAATTTCTCTTATATATATTATACATACACATACATAAAGGGACATTTATACTGGGTTTGATTTCTGACGAAACGCGACAGAACAGCGTTCCGGTACCTCGGGAATAATTATTAAATTATACTTTAAATATATAATTATTTATATTAAATTAATAAGTAATTTGGGGTGCGTCTCGGGACCTAAAATTTTATAAATCAAGCAATGTATATAAGGATGACAATCGTTCATGCATTACAACAATAGTCATAAAAAAACAGTGAATCCTGATTTAATAAATAGTCAAAGGAGCTGAAAATGCAATCTAGTAAAGAACAAATTTGAAGCCATTTTTGAGATAATTTCGAAAATGTAATGGCTTTATATAAATTAGCCCCCAAAATTATAATTTACGCTTCCATTCGAGAGATCGGGGAGTATGAATTTTAGTACAAATCTTGTGTAAGGTTTAGGCACTTGTGTTCTCCACAGACGACAGAGGTTTTGAGAGAAAACACTTTCGGTACCAAGAACCCACAAAACATGGGTTTTGTCTACACGACCAACAAGACAACAATTCGAGAACAATATTACTTACAGAAATAAAAAATATCCATATTTCCTGTATGAATATATAAAAAATGTTTTAACCGAGTCCAAAATCATTCAATTTGGGCCGAGGTGCATACAACTATTTTTCGTACACTCACTTCCCAATTTTAGGTTTGAATTTTTAGAGATATCTCATTCATACCACTCTGTTTCATCGTATAGATGTAGATGTACTTCTATATTATCGCCTCTCAAGTTGTCAGTAATGTCACAATTGTTAAAGCGTGTAGAATTTGCGGTTGGTTTGGGCGATTTGTTTCGTAAATATGGAGTGCGATATTCCAGAGATTATAATTGAGGACGCTGAAACTGCTACTGTGAGTTTACTTCCTCAGAAATCAAAGGATTTATACGAAAGAGAGTATGGACGCTTTTTAAAATCGAAAAGAGAGAAACATGTAACCGTGGTAAATGAAACAACTATGCTGGCTTATCTCTATGGTATTACACTTACAAGTATTACACGTCCACTAACAATAAGGGTATTACACTTACAAGGTATTACTCTATGATAAGATATTACACTTATACTCCAAGCACGAGTGCTCAATGCCCGGAAGACGTAACAGTTCCAGGTATAATATTTCAGAATATATAGTATTTGAACTCAGGTCGTTAGATTTCGCACGCCACTCACGTTACCCTTTCACCATTAGCCTAACATTTGTATTTGCAATTTTCAAAAATTCAGATTTTCCATTTACATTATTTCAAGGCCTATTTTAAAGAAAATATTTAATTACGGAAAAAAATCTCTATCATCAATATACTTTGGCAATGTTAATCTTTTGCAATTTTCGAAAATGCAAAGAGTTCGCCGAAAACTGGACATGCACCAATTTCCTTTGCTTTATTGGAGGAAAACTTTGAAAAAAATTAGAGCCAATTTTGAGATAGTGTTTTTTATAATTTTCATTAACATTAGCAGAAATTGTGCGAAAACCACTTGCTTTTTCGAAATAGTGTACATGATCGTTTTTAAAAGATCCGTTTATTTACAGTATTTGGCTTAATCACTCTCTTCAAATTTTCAGTTTTGGAATGTTGCCTTTGCTTTTTTCGAAAATATCAAAAGACTGAGCCGGAAATGGAAGTAGCGCCAATTTCTTTACTGTTCTTTAATTTACAGGAGGGGAAAATTTGTAAGAAATGGAACCTTTTTGGAGGAAATACTGTTTAAAAATTTCCTATATTTCACGCAAAAATTACGCGAAAAGTAATAATGTTATCAGAAAATTTTATGTGACGTTATTTTAAGATCTGTCTTTAAAGAACAGATTTCATTGCCTAAAAATCTCTATCTTCAATATTACCGTTGTACAAAGACACCGAAAAACATTTTGAATTTTTGGAATTTTCGAAACAGAGATTTTAACAACAATGAGACCTGTGTAATTCTTTTAAGCGTCCTTTACGCTAACCAAGGGGAAAGTTTAACAGAGAAATTGGGGCAATTTTAAAAAAAAATGAAAATGTTCTCATATAATTTAGTACCCGAAAAATGAAAATACCAAATTATAAATTCGTAGGACCTAGAGTTCATTCAAGATAAATCGGAAAATATCAATTTTTGAGAAAATCCAACGGTTTAGACGCTTGCGTTGGCCACACACATACGTTTTGCCGTCAAGCAACTAGTCGCTATCTAGGACTGACAAATTATGGATTCTGACTAGAGGAAGTAATTTACTGCGCGTAGAAACAAGATTTATCCACTTTTTCAATACCTAGTCCCCACAATACGAGTTTTTCTGTCGAAAAATGGTGAATTTTGCGGCAGCCTTACAAAATTTTCTCTGTATGCCCAAGTATGTAGTAAGGCGTGAATGAAAAAGAAATCTTCACACTGGGGCAGGGAATCCCTTAGCTTGGAACCCCGGATCACTGCTTCCGTTGCCCCGATGGTAGTTACGATCATAGTCTTATAGTCGTTTTGATTAAATAAACACTTAAGATCCCTGCCATTTCCTTTTGTTTGGCACAGAACACTTACCGAAGCGCCCAAGGTGACGAAGATGTGCGGGATGGAGCCCTCGAAGTGGGTGCCGCCGTTCATCATCGGGGACTTGAGGGACTTCCGGATCATGGCTAAGCACTCCTCGGAGCTCGCCGTATCTGCAACAGTCAGAGGGAGGCACACTGTGAGAGGGAGATCCCCAAGGCGGACGAACCGCTCTCCTCAGCATTTGGATTTACTTTCATCAAAAACAATAGAAACTGTGTGTAACATGTACGGAAGGGGTATAATATGCGTTATAATTCGTGCGTTTTCTTGAGTTCCAGAATTCCTACCCCACCTTTCTACTATATATAGTTGAGAAGTGCCAACGAGCGTGGTTAGCAACATCTGAAAACTAGAAATGTTCGCTCCCTAATAATACCTGAGTAATATATATATATATATATATATATATATATATATATATATATATATATATATATATATATATATATATATATATATATATTTGCATTGGCAAACGAACTACAGATTTCATTTTATATTGCATTTCTAAAGAAATACCAACACACTTGTGGCTCTACTACCACATTACCTACCACACTAAAAGAGAACTCAACAAAACGTGCGCATAGTGAAGCTACAAAATAGCACCCACGTTTTGAAGACACTGCGTTTTTCTCGTCATCACAACGTGCAAGTCACCGGTTGGTTTCTCACACGCTTCTTTTCGTTTCAAGGCCGACAACATTTTTTTTCTCAAGAAAACTACTTATTGTGTTACATCACTCGCCATTCCACTCGACTCACGCTGACCAACATCAAGCGTGAGCGTAATTCGAGAATTCCCAAAATCTACATACACACACACACACACACACGTATATATGAGCAAATTAGACCAGATAACATTAGAAGAGTTTCTGAAGGAACAAGAAACCCTGAACAAATTTAACTGGCCAAAAGGCTCACGAAACACACTACTGAGAGACCCGAGATAAACGATAATGATAGTCAAGGAGGCCTGTAACCGATCAATGTCAAAGAGATCGAAAACAAATCCAATCGGAAACCGATGTACTGGTGGAATAACGAAATTTCAGAACTGCGGGGAAAAAAGCCTAAAAACAAGACGTCAATACACGCGCTCCCAAGGATCACAAACACTAAGAGAAGCTTTCGACAATGCAGACAGGACCTAAAAAACGCTCTCAACAATAGTAAAAACCACTGATGGTCGGAGCTACTAAAGAAAACAGACAACGACCCGTGGGGCAAACCTTACGAAATCGCCATAGGAAAGCTAAAGTGCAGGCAGAAAACGTCCACATTGGATGACCCGACATGGGTAATCCAGATCATAAAGACTCTCCATAGCATTAGAAACCCTCGACGGAGCAATGTCAGTCGTGGAACACAACAGAAGAGCAAATGTTTACCCCACAAGAACTACAGGAAGTATGTAGTAACCTTAAGAACAAAAAGGCTCCAGGACTCCACGGGATACACACTAAAATCCTGAAGACAAAGGTCCGCCCCCCAACGTCTCATGAAAGCATGTAATAGATGCTGGAGAAGAAAACGTTTCTCGAAGTTATGGAAGAAGCAAAATCTTGCTCTCTTCTTAAAAGGCAGAGAGTCACAACACGAGCCCACATCTTACAGTCCAATCTGCCTACTAGATACGATGAGAAAGGTATTCGAGGTCTGATACTAGAAATATTGCAGACATGGCCAGAAGAAACATGCGGTCTATCGGAATCGCAATATGGTTTTCGAAAAGGTAGATCGCCACCATCAATACCATCGTAGAAGAGGTCAGAGAAGCCAAAGAGGGAGCAAAAAAATAATTTCCCTCGTAACACTCGATATCAGGGACGTCTTTAACTCGACCAAATGGGAGGAAATCATCAAGGCTCTGATAGAGAACACCCCGGAGTAGCTCCCCAGTGTGGCAAGGAGCTACCTAAAGGACCGAGAAACAATTAACGTAGGTGACCGTAGGAACCTATAGAAGTCGAATGACCTGTGGTGTCCCACAAGGTTCCAAACTTGGTCCTTTCTTGTAGAGTATTATGGACGACAGTCTACTAGGCAAAAAAACTCTCGCAAAACGCCTGAATAGTGGTCTTCACAAACGATGCAATATAATGGCAACGGCGGAAATATCGAGCCTACTAGAAGTCATTGTGAACGACACCCTAAGAAGAGTGATGAGGTGGCTGATGTCCAAAGGGCTGGAAGTCGCAACCCATAAAACGGAAGCGCAACTCATTACGTGAGAGACGATCCTACCCCAATCCAATATTCCTAATAGGCAAAGAAAAAATTAAACTTCGCAAGAGCCTTCGCTACCTAGGAATGAAGAGTGACAGGAAACTATGTTTTGGACCACACGTTACCGAGGCAGCACTAGGTACAGCAGCATCGCTTTCAAGATTGATGCCGAACACCAGGGGCCCCAGCGCCAAGAGGAGGCGGGATCTTCTGAGTGTAATATACTCGAAAATGCTCTTTGCAGCTCCGACCTGGGCAGAATCCCTCAAAACAATAATTAGCTGGCACCACCCAGAAGTAATGCATAATTGCAGTTCCATGGATAACGTCAGGTGCATAAAGGGTTTGTGGTTCTAGTGAGTGATAATCTCACACTGCTGATGAGTGCGGGTTCCTCAGCGTCTTGTTGATGATTTCCACAATTCCTCGCGTAAAAAATATAGATAGATAGATAGATAGATAGATAGATAGATATGCAGACAAATAGATAGATGCTAAATAAAACTGAGGGAATTCTTGAACTACGCCCATGTCCGAGGTTCGCCAGTGTGAGTCAAATGCAATGGCGAGTGATGTAACACAATAAGTAGTTCTCTTCTCCACGAAGAAATTAATGTATACATGTACGTCTACGTGTATTGTGACGAACCAACCCAGTGCCAGGTGGTCGCCCAAAGCAGCATACGATTTCGGGGGACCATTGACTGCGACATAGGTGGAATGCATGAAGGGACTTCCCATCTCGGACAGTGATGAAGAATTGGTATGTCGAAAATTCGCCGTTTTTTTCTGCGCGGTAGCGAGAAAGTAAAAACAGTCTTTTAAATTTGATATGTATTGCTGATTTAGGAAGACTCATTCTGTATTTATTGAGCTTAGTGTGTACAATTCTGTTCTATCAAGACCTGTTTGTAACCAGTTAACAACTCATAAGGAATATGTCCATAGCAACTCTTCTATTGGACTAGCTAATGGTTTAAGTGAGGTTGATGAGTCAATTTCTTTCTCCGTTGACATACAGAGTGGCACATTTATCTATTCCGAAACATGTGTGTAAGTCTTTGCTGAATTGTGTTGTGATCTCTAGTCTGCTAACTCATTTCTCTATTTTGTAAATAGATTTAAGTCGTCTGTACAGAAAAAGTATTTGACGGTGACGAGGGTTTTCTTTCCATCAAGGAGTTTGAATCCCAGACAAAACGTATTTAGCACGTGTGACAAAGGATTTATTGTCAAGAGAAAATAAAGCGGGCTAAATAAGTCACCTTGAAAAATACCACTCCGAATTTGCTTGGATCGCAATATTTTTTTCGTTTTCAACTTCAATTGAGCATCCCAATTAATCATTAGGTTTTAAGTTTTGGTTTATTATTATCATAATGAATTATTATTATTACTATTATTAATTATTTACGACTATTGATATCAGTACACTCCTTCAATTTTTAAAAATATATTATTATACTTTTATTAACTTATAAACAGTAGTCGCAAAGGAGCGGTACAATAAATTATGATGAGATATTTTCAGTCTAAAACGATTAGTATCAATAGCATGCGTCTGGTTATGCGTCAATAAGCTGGTCTGATTTATTTAACTCTGAAATTTCGTTGCAAGTTATTTCGAAAGCTCCCTTCCTAAGGAGAGAGGCGAGAGCGCGGCGGGGGCGTGCAGAGGCGGGCCCACGCAGGGTGCGGCCAACGAGGTTGAGGCCACTCACGGTGGCGGTGGCGAAGGCGGGAACAGGTTCCGGAAAGAAATGCGATCACAAGACAAATCCTTCTGCGCAAGATCGCCGACCTACTTCCTTCCAACCTCCCACATCCTCGACTAAGGGGAAGACTTCTGACGCGATATCCACACAAAAACCATGCAACTTATTAGCGTACATACTATAATCCTGCTCGTATAACAAACAAGTGAAACTATTAATGAAACATTTATATCATTTTTCTTTCAGGAGCCGAACAACTCATAACAAAAAGAACAGATCCTCAGTTCATATCCCGATTTCACGGAACGCTTTTTAATTGGCTCATCTATTCAGCTACGAGGATTGTTGATTACTGCGTTTAAGGCTTCTCATTTCACAATTACTACAGCGCGAAATACTACACTAAATAACTGAAGGAAAAGAACGGCTAAAATAACAATGCAATTAAAATCTTCCAATTTACGGCAAAAATTTAGAAGGTGGAAGAACAGATCTTATGGTTTGAGGCTCAGCAGTCATGATCCGATCCAACAAATATCCGCTCAAACAACAAAAACAACAATTCAATCCAATATACTGTAATGCAACTTATCTGAATCAAATTCACGGTGTTTCGTGTAAATATGGTAAATGTAATTTTTAGTGTTAGGTTGTTGTCTTGTGTTTTCCTTTTTTTGGGTTTTCTTATGAAAGTATTCGTGGGGTCTGTAAAGCAGCAGACCAAACTCTGATAACCTATTATAAACGCCCATTTTTTGTTTAAAAGATTCGACTTGTTGAATGGACAATAAAAATCTTATAAAGGTGCCATAAATCCGATTTTCAGGGTTAACTTTGAATTTTCGAACATTTCAAAAGTTTGAATTTTTCGGCGTCTTCCTACACCTACAAAATTGAAGATAGAGAATTTTCCTTCAAATAAAATTTGTTTTCCCTAATTAGTTCTTTCAGTAACGTCGAGTACATTTTTTTATTTTAGTAGTTTTTGCGCAATATTTGGTGCAATATATGCAATATTAAAAAATAACAAAACAAGATTTTCTAGAAAACGGCTCCAAATTTGTTCTCTAAACTTTTGGCAAGAATAGTGCGAAATGTATTTTATAAGATGAGAAACTTCATATTGCTCTATGCTTTTGTTGTTTGTTTTTTTACAAAAAAATATTTTTTTTACGAAAGTCTCACGTCGTTAAAATTTACAATAACGGTGGTTTGTTTAGATTACTGCATTTACGAGACCATGAGCTTTAAATGATGTCAAATAAAGTTTCCTGAATACTCAATATTTTTCTGTGCAAACGAGCTCAAAATGTAGCATTTTCAGAAACGCTCAAATGCCGTTCTTTTAAAAACTGCTCCAATTTTTTTCAAACTTTTCGTACAGATAGTGCTTATTGGATCGTTTAAGGTGACGTAAAATTAAGTTCGCTGCATTTTTTTTATTTTAAATACATAAATGTAATTTTTTTTAAATATCTCACACGCCGTTAATACGGACATTTCCAGCGATTTGTGTACAATATTCCATTTGTGAGTGAAAATTCTTCAAATGACTTCAAATGAAGTTTTTCGAAAACTCAAAAGATTTGTGTGAAAAAACCCTTCAAATTTCGCATTTACCCTACGGTTTAATGGATTTTTTCTTAGAAACGGCTCCAACTTTTTCAACGAAAATTTCCATATAGGACGAGGTTTTACTCATCTTTAATATTTTAAGAGAAATATATACCATTAGGAAATCGAAAAATTGAGAAAATTAAAAAAAAATGAATTTAGGGTGGCGATAGATGACAGCCGCGAAGAGGATGAAGGCAAGACCGTGAAGCTAGCCCATACCAAGGAAATTAGAAAATGTGATTACGAGAAAGCCTGTGCCATTCCGTAGCACCACTAGTTACATATATCTGAGAAGGGGCGCTATTACTAATTTAAAATATTATTTCATGAAGCACAGGTACATTTCACAAACGAACTGAAAGATGCTAATGACCACACATTTCATTCTAAATCGAGGCTTCAACGAAATATATTAATCTTCGTTTAATACCTTGACAGCGATAATTTTCACCGCCTTCATAAATCTTTTAAATTCCTTTGCAGCACACAATCCCCATTATTTGCAGTGTATCTTATTTAAATAATAATAAACAACTTGTACAATGTATGTGAATGTGATGACCAGGAGAAAAACGAGCATGCTTGCCATCGTTAACACAATGTCTCGTAGAGCTGTGTAAATACGTTTTCTTTTCCGTAGGTAACAAGTTTATGAGCAACGCCAAGTGCTCGCAAGAACACGAATGTTCTGAGAATCTCTCACGAGTATAATCTTGTCAAGAACTTTAATTACCGGCGATACTACATTAATATATTTCCATTGAGAGCACACTGACACATGTACACACGCTTTATAAAGTGAAGTACAGGAAGTTCCCAGAAGTAAAAATGAATTCCAATAAAAGTTTTGTTATTCAATAATCAAGTGTTAAAATATACATATAAAAACAATTTTTTAAAAATTGTTCGAGTTTCAAGTTTAAAAATAATTTTCCAAGTGGGCCCAAAAGTTGAAGATTTCTTCGAAGTTCACGCTGTAATACGCGTACTTCCTCTTTATCAAAGATGTCGCACACAACATAATAAGCATATCTTACTCACGCTACATTAAGTAAATGCATTACATTGCATTATTTTGAATGCACAATTATAATGAATTTAAGGCGTACGAATGAATATTCCAGTATGACACTGGAGGCATGCAAAAGCAGTAGGCTAGCAATTACAATTGCAAAATTCTGAAAAGTCAAATAGACGCACACTAGATTTATAACAAACAGAGCTCGTTTGGATTTCAAATTTTTCATACGATATAACGATGAAATCATATTCTCCCGTATTCTTGTTTTCCAAAATCGGTTACTATTTATTTCAGATTGTTTAAAAGTGTGAACATTGATACATTTTAGAATCAAATGTCAGCATTAATATTTCTATCATTTACTTCGCTAGCTATAAATTGCCATTAAACTGCCATTGTTACTTGCCGATTAAATCATAATGGAATGAACAAATGATATTAAGACAAAATCTGCCTAAGGCATCCAGAATTAAGATTGTAACTCACAAACTCAAACCCGGAAATCCTAGAATTTAAAAAAATACAAATATATTCATAAACAGTAAAATGATTCAAAATTATTTTCAAATATCTCAAAACAAATTAGAATTCGATTTGAATAATTTTCGTCAAAAAACCGTAAAAACTATGTTATATATGGGGGAGATTTATCACCTGTGCATGTTTTCTTGAGCTCCAGGAGAATTATTTCATCTCACTATAAATATCAATAAATGAAAATTTTGAATAAAAGTGCCAAAAGAGTGAGGTTAGCAACATTTGAAAACTAGAAATGATCGTACCCGAGTTCTAGAAAGCGTTTTTGCTTCAGTAAACGAACTACAGATTTCATTTAATAGCATTGCTACCAAACTAGAAACCAACAACTCCCGGTTCTACTCCTGCCACAACTAGCGAAAGGGAAGCTTAACAAAAAGTGCGCGTAGTGAAGTAACATTAATTTATACGAAAAACACCTCCAAAGTCAAATAAATGAACGCTCGCTATTTGCCGTTGTAATAGAAAGTCTCACGGGACGAATTTCGGTCAACCAGATCTCACTGAGTTTCGAATGCTGGTAAACGGCCGTCACCCTTGCACAAACAGCCGCCTGAGAGAGAGAGACGCGACGCGACGCGACGCGTCTCCGCGGCCCCTCTCAGTCTCGAGAGTCGTTCTGCAGAACAGAGCGGGCAGCGAGAGCTGATTGCTGTTTCAAAATGACTATCTTTATAGTAGCATTTTATGGCAAATTATCGACATATCGCGACTATCTTTACATAAGAGGAACACCAAATCTCCGAACCAAAGAAATTGGTTTTTACACAATGGAAGTTTTGAGAGCAAGACGTGTTTAACATCGTTTCTTTTTTGGTTAATGAATGGCAAAAGCTTGCGTGCCCAAACTCTTACGTCTTCAGGAAATAAATCACTGATAACACTTCACGCACGCGACACGGGCGACAATGAACTACGCGCTGTTTGTTCTCGATTTGTCGCCGTGATTGTGAATTATTTAATTACTATCTCAATGATATAATTTGCCGTTACCCTCACCGCGAGAAACTGAAGTTGAGTACACCCGTATCTTGAACGAATTTCCTACGATCGGTAATAATAACAATATTATGACATGTATTATGACATTATCTACTTTATTCCATTTCGATTAACTTCCCCACCTACACGTTAAGAATTAATGTCATTTTGAAAAAGCGCCGTCGATATTACTGACCATTACGACAACGACTGACGACTGCATCAGTGTATTCGCATGGTAGGCCTACTGCACGGAACAGCCGCCGCTACTCCGTGCACATCACTTCACCATTGAAGAGGGTTCAGGTAACTGTTGGAAGCAGTCTGAACTTTAAATTCGAGACTGCCGGTACCCAGACTTGTCTCGCGATATAATTTCGGTGATTGTTTAATGGATCACCGCTGTTCGAACGGTTCGCTACGTGTTATATCACTCAGTCTACTTCTCTGCAAGTCAGTTATTCTTCCTACTACGCCGCATCGGCTAAACCCTGGCATCAGCATCGGCAGGAGCTCGGCACGACTGCACAACGGGCTGAGTCAGCTGAGAGCTGTATTTGCAGCGACTCTGACCGGGAGGTCCTAGAGTTTGAGTCCCAACGGATTTTCCACATTAGGTAGAGGTCGAATTCCGCCGCGGTCTAGGGGACATTTCTAGAGGCCCGTCTCCTCTGATTGGTAGTTTTCCAGGGTTTCTCCCGCCAATACCAGGCGGAGCAATTACCTAACAAACGGGCCACGGAGCGCACGCGATCTTTCCTTCACTTTTTTGTCCTTCACTTATGCCTCACACACACACACCCACACACACACACACACACACACACACTACTTTACTGCGTATGTCGGGAAGCCAGTCGCCAGCTCAGAGTTTGTCCCAAATGGGGCGGCGCCCCGCTGGGGGAGATAACTGGAAGGGGAAATCTCCGGCAACTGACGTCTAGGTCGGCGTCCAGATCTCACCATTCAGTGGGGAAGTAACACCAGAATCGACCGGGATAAAACATTCACTACACTAACGGGGCGCATGCCCATAGCCGTTGATGAGCGCGGAAACATGAATGAGTGGAGTAGGTGCGCACAAGTGCAGGCGGCTGAAGAGGCCCGCGCAGGCGTCGCGGCGCCGCCACCCACCCGCTGGAGGAGTCGTCGGTCGCCGCCGTGGCCGCGTGCGCTGCCGTGCGCTTCCGTGCGCTGCCGTGCGGGGCCGACGCTGCGTGGACGCGTGCGCGTGTCAGCGCGTGCGTGGGGCGGCGGAGAGCGCGACTGCCGAGGCGGCGCGCGCCACCGGCTTAAACGCTGGCACGCTATCAGACGCGCACCTGACGCGTCGGGTCGCGTCGCGCCGCGTCGCGTCGCATCCAATCGCGTCGCTACACCCCACCGCGCGGCAGTCGCACGATTCTCCTCCCGCCGCTCCGACTTCTTCGCTTCTTCCAAACCCCCCGCGCGCCGCGCGCACTCACACCTCTTTCGCTCTCATCTTTATCGATCTGGGCTCATTCACTACTTTCATCGACACTTCTTTTTGCGAAGCTGCGTGCGATTTTAAAACACAATGATGCGTTCAGAACCAGGCCTGCCATCGACAAAGGTGGCTGAGGGCATCAACTGATGTCACTGCAGTGCCTCTCCGAATCTCGCCATCCAGCGGGGGGAGGTCATCGCCACCTCCCGCGATAAAAACGTACTGCGCTTACGGGACAGCCATTGACGCGCCCGGCATTACTACTGAATCAATCAATCAATCCAGGTCTGGTATGAAGGGCGAGAATGCCGGCGATGGCATGACGGTTTCCGCGTTGGCTGCCGAGGGCAAAGAATCGCTGAAGGCGCGGTCAGTGAAACAAGGCAGCGGGGCAAAGGCGTTCGAAGGCGGCTTCAGCCACAAGCAATTACTCATTGAGGACGTTGGGACGGCGACTGGACGTTACGTAACTTCACTAACACTTCATATGAGTGTATCTTATGGCATGCCGTTCACAATGACTACTAAACAGACGCTAAGGACGAATTAACCCGTATACGAGAGTCCGGTAAATTTGCCATACGCTATTCTCTATGATGTCCAAACAGGTGCCGAATATTTGACGTCTTCCTCTCGAATCCTCTTCAACAAGATCTTTTGAGAGTACGTCGGAAACGTCTCGTCGGATATCCTCACACCTTTTCAGAAACTTTATGCACGCCTTCGTAAAACGCTGTAAGAGGCCTTGGTGGTAAAATGCTTAGCGGAGCATGAGTGATAAAATTAAAGCCCGATAGCGATGAGATGAGATGCGAAAGGTTTAGACGATTCTCACCTGAGTGTTCAAGTACCCCTCAGATTTCACATCTCATACTTGTTCATCTTCGCTTAAGTTGATGTTACGGGTTAAAGATTTGAGCGATTTGATTTTTTCGTGTTTCCGGGCGCGTCAACTGCTCTGGTCATTAGTTCCGTTAGTGTAGTGCATGTTTTTTTTCGTGGGAGATAGCGGTGATCTTCTCCCGCTTGATGGCGAGATCCGGCGCCGACCTACCGTCGGCTAGTGGGGTTTCCCCCTAACCAGGACTCTTCCACCAGCGGGGCACCGCCCCAGCCGGGACAAGCTCTAAGCTCCCGACCGGTCTCCCGGAATATGTGGTAGTGTAATGCATGTTAGTGTAAGTGTGTGTGTAAGGGGAGAGGATAGGACAAGGAAGAGAAAGGACAGATCGCGCGCGGTCCGTGGCCCGTTTGATAGGGTACTGCTCCGGATTCGCCTGGTGTTGATCGGAGAAACCACGGAAAACTACCCATCAGAGCAGCCGGCCGCTAGAATTCTCCTCCAGACAGCGACTGAATTCGACCTAGCTGAAAAGCTAGTGTCGAAAATCGTGCCACCGTCAGGACTCGAACCTAGGACCTCCCGGTCAGAGGCGCTGCAGTGATATCAGTTGATGCACTGAGCTACCGCTCCGGGTACGGGTTAAAGAACTGGTCGCAGCCAGGTTGGTGCATGGAACTTGGTACAATGCTCCTCCTGCAATGGTACAATGCTCCTCGTAATGCTTGGTACAATGCTACAATACAATGCTTGGTACAATGCTCCTCGTAAGGAAATGCAAAACCAACAGGTTAACTTCGAGCCTTGCGGGCATAATGTCAGAAGCAGATACCAACAGAGATAACTCTGGACAACGGACGCCTCTCTTGCCTTTATTGGTAAGAAGGGAAAGCATGCCGGCCACAATGAGATCTAAAAAATCTCGCAGTGTAACAGCAACACTTAACTCCTTCCATGCCATGCCATCCATGACAAAGCACTGTCGACTAGAAAGGAGCGCCCTGTCTTTATAATTCAGGTCCACACCATTGATAATAGCAGGAAATGATGTGATATTCAAGATGTTTTCGTAAGTTGAAGTCGTACTCTGTTCTATCTGGGCCTCCATCCACCACAACTGAAGATTAACGATCCAATACATACTTCGGTTCTTATTCCTTAAATCATCCTCAGTTTAGGAATCGGCTCACGACCCCACAGGATTGGAAAAGGAAAGCAAAGAACTCGCGAGGACGGAGCAATTCTGTTTCGTAGTTGCAATGTGCATCGTTGAACTTCGTGTTTAATTTTGAAACAATGACCTGTTTTAATTTCGTGTGATTACAAAAGTGGAAATTTAGGTTTAAAATTTCTTCAAGAACATTGCACACAAAGAAAAATTATTAAAATAACCATACAACGAATATCAGATTAAGGGCGAAGAATTTGTTTACGGTGTTCGATTTACAAGACAAAGAATGCTTTTCGAACAATTTTAGCAGCGATTACTTACTATATTCTTCCCCCAATAATTCCCTTGAAATGAAATTCTGCATTAAGTTCTGTGAATTGGCTTTGTTTTCACTTTCTCGCCTTACTTCGTAGGAAGAGAAAGTATTGTTATCGTAAAACTGCGATTTTCTGACACAAAACTGGCTTCTTTGCCTCACCCTGGTAACGAAGTGAATAAATCTTGTTGCTATATACAGTAAATTACTTCTTCTAACACGTTATGAAGTCAGAATCCATGTTTCGTGGGTCCCTGATACCCAAAAATAGATTGACGGCCAAACGCCTGTGTGTGTGTGTGTGTGTGTGTGTGTGTGTGTGTGTGTGTGTGTGTGTTTGTTTGTGGTCAACGCTAGCGCCTAAACGGATCAGACGATTTTCTTCAAAATTGATATTCCCTGATCGATCTGAACGAACTAAAGACCCTCCGAGTTTGAAACTAATATTTCGATTTTTGGGTGTACTTTACGTGAAACCTCAACATTTGCAAAAGTTCAATAATGTCAATATGACTCCAATTTTTTTGATTAGTGAACTTTGTCCTCAGATAGAGTAGAAAAGGTTTAAAAGAATGATGCAGGTCTCATTTTCGTTGAAATACCCGAGTTTTCGAAAATTCATTCATTTTCATCTATTTTACGTCAAAAAAACAGTTGAAACTGCGTATGATGTGCTATGGGGAGAAGTGAATTCTGTCCACATTTTCAAAATTCTGTGATCCCTACACTAAGTCATATAATACATGAATTTTGAAAAAAAAGCTCTCATGTAATAAAATCTATTTTCAAAGATAAATAAGCAATAAATTTTGGGCCATGATGTCCTTCGTCAAGGAATAATACTTCCTGCCACAGCAGCATGGAAACAACAATTTGAATAACTATATTTCCCATTGAATTGTAGAAGACGTGCACAGATAATGAAGTTACATTTAAACAGGCTGCGTAGACAGGGCGAGAAGGGGCAGGCGGAGCTGGACAGGGCGGGGTGAGGGCGGGCGAGTCGAGAACGGAACGCGGCGGCACACGCCACGGCGGATTAGGAATAGGGTAAAGCCGGAATTCACCATCCATGACTTCATCCTTTTCCTGTCCTAAAGGCGACTGCGATGAATTAACACTCAGGCAACGCAAGGTTCTGAGCTAGTAGAGTATGAGACGCCATGTGAAATGGCGTCGTTCTCCATGTTCTCGGCGGTGAGCGATTCGTGTGTTACAATAAGGGATAAGAGCCTTCTTACGAGAGGACTACGTCTTCATCAGTTCCATTCAGTTTCCGTGCCGCGGTATTGTTTGAAGTCACTCTGCCACCGGTTTCTCCAGCGGCGCCGCGTCTCCCTACTCGCGAAACACTTCCGCGTCTGCGGCCGGAAGCGCGCCCATCCACACAATAACAATGGAAGGCGCAGAGGGACACTGCGTCACTTCTGCAAAGCCGGTGCCCCGTTGTCTGGGCTCTGTTGTCTGAGACTTGCCGCTTCTGCAGGAGATAGCTTCGTGAGCGTTAGAAAGGAAGGGGGAATAAAAAACAGTTGCGTCATGACCACCTGCCACGACGCCGTGCCTGGGTGTTACGGAAATCACCTGCAAGCGACGGTCGTCCGCCGCTTGCGTCCGCCGCTGACAACACAGCGCGAGCCCGCGGGGAAGGAAGTGACGATGCGGCGGGAGAAATGGATTTCCTCACGATGGAGAAACATCTTCAATCTTCTGTCCAAGATGGAAAGCGTTTACTACATGGATCTACGATTCACTCGATAAACGACGTCCGTCGAGAAGTCTGGCCCAGTAATTACAAGTATACGACACTTTCATGCACGCACCTCGGTGAGTGCACTCTTGGCCGACGCACCATGAAGTTCGCAGAGCAGAGGTTCGATCGACGTGTGTGTGCAATTGCGAAGGGTGTAAATATCCACGGAGGTTGCACGCTGCTGGTTAATCCACAACAAACAATACAAACTAGTAGTGTTACAGAATGGCAGAGACTTTCTCGTACTAGTTAGATTTCTAATTTCTTTGGTTTGACCTAGCTTTTCTGCGTTACCACTTTCTTTTGCCAGCTGCCATCTATCGCAGCCCAAAGTACATATTTCTGAAATTTTCTCAATTTTTCGGTTTAGTTCAATAGAAATATTACATCAAAAATATTAAAGAAGAGGAAAACCCCGTCCTAAATAGCAATTTTCATTGAAAAATTTGGGTCCTTTTTACGAAAATGGCGTTAATACGAAATTGGAAGCTATTTTTTCACAGAAAAGTTTTGAGTTTTCGAAGAACTTAATTTAAAGTCGTTTGATGCACTTCAACTCGCAGATCCAATAGTGTTTACAAATCATTGGAAATGTGCATATTAACGGCGTAAGAGATATTCCAAAAAGACAAAACATGTGTAATTTTTGAAAAAACAAAAGAATATCCAAAAATGAACTTTCTATCATTTTTAACAGAGCATTTAGCACTACCCGTCGGATAAGTTTGCAGAAAAATTTGGAGCCATTTTTAAGAAAATTGCATTTGACCGTATCTGAAACGCGGAATTTTGAACTCATTTTAATAGAAAAGTTGAAATTTCGATAAACTTTATATGACATTATTTAAAGCACATGTAATGCTCATATAACATGAAAAACAGGAAGAAACCTACAAATATCCGATAAGCGTTCCACACATTTCCGAGGAAATGCAAAAACACAAGAACTCAGCTCTAACAGCACATATTTTCTCGCATCATTTCTAAATTGGCAAAATGGAAATCAGAGAGTTAAATGAAAATGAGATCCTTGCCATTTTTTAAGCATCCATTTCTTTATCCGTTTAAAAAAAGTTGGTGCCATTTTTGAGAAAATTTTGAAAATATTTTTGAGGCTTTATGTTAAGGCACCACGAGTTCATTCACATTGATTGGGAAATATCAATTTTGAAGAAAATCGTTTCAAGGATTTAGGAGTTAGCGTTGGCTACAGACAGACGAGTTGCCGTCAATTGATGTTTCGGTATCAAGGATTCACAAAGCATGAATTCTGGCTACACCACGTGTGAGAAGATTTTTTTTCTATATTTAGCAGCAGTATTTACCGAATTTTTCCTTACAAGGACCCGGTAAACGTTTTCTGCCGAAAATTCGCCATTCCCCGGCGCACTCTTACACAACTTTCTCTTATTTATTTATTTTATTTATTTATTTTACGTCAAAAAAAACAGTTAAAAACTGCGTATGACGTGCTATGGGGAAAAGTGAATTGTGTGCACATTTTCAAAATTCTGTGATCCTTACACTAAGTCATATACTACTTAAATTTTGAATTTTCATACGAAGAACCTTGGAAAAGGGCATACGAAGTACCTTGGAAGAATAGTTCTCTTTCCAGATGATACGAATATTCTTTGCAATAACGAAACCGTAAATAATACATCAGAGTTTCAAGTTGGTTCCGTAATAACATATTACAGTAAACCGTCATTAACAGGAATTCCAATGATCCAAAATTATCGGATTTCGTGTTAAACAAAATTCATGTTATCCGAGTGTTATAAATGTTCGAATTACCTTAATCCCATGCCGGGACCGAAGTTTTGTTCGTGTTACGGCGAAATTCGTGTTAAGCGAGTTCTTGCTAACGAGGGTTTATTGTAATAGTAGGTCAAAAAAATACGTTCCAAGTTTTCCATTTCAAATAAACAATTCTGTACTCCATTGAAAATGAATGATGTGCCATTGACTGACGATATGGTAACAGAATTTTTAGGTCTCTCAGTTCAGTCAAATCTCAAATGGAACGTCCATTTAAATGAAATGCACACAAACTTAAGTTCAGAGTTCTTTCAAATTCAGTCAGCCTTCATACTGCTCGTTGTGTACGAGTATATTTCGCGAATGTTCATTCCCGCCTGAGATTCTTCTTTCTTTCTAGGGTTTTTATCCAGCCGACAGCCGGTTACCCTTTAAGTCCCGATGGGACGCATATTCGACCATACACTAGACACCAACACACTTGCAGGCTCCTCTGATCTGGGGTCAGCAGAACGCGAGACCCTCCGCAACAACACATACATACAAAGACAAGGGACAAACAACCATGTCCAAGGCGGGACTCGAACCTGCGACCCTTCGGACCGAAACGCTGAGTCGGTAGTCGCTCTTAGCCACCTCGGCCATCCAGATCGGCCCGCCTGAGATATGACATAATATTCTCGGGAAGTACATCTTATAGCTCCCATACTTTTAGATAAAAAAAGAATACTACGAATAATAAGCAAATCCCACTCACATGATTCTTGTAAGCCTCTCTTTAATAATTAAACTCTTAATTAACAAGAAATTTTACTATTACCATGTCTCCTGATTTACGTGGTTTATGTCAAAAATTAAGGGTGGGAATATATTTTCAGAAAAAGCCGATGTCTATAACAATAACACTCGACGTACTAATCATATTCATCAGGTGACAATATCAACAGCTCACTACAAAAACTTCATATACAATACATGTACATTATTCTACACCACTTTGCCAGATGACAATGAACGATTAAATTCGACAGAAAAGTTTAAATCCAAAGTAAAATCGTTTCTGCTGCACATGTGTTTTTAAACAATTAGAGACTATACTGAGCATCAAAAGGAAAGTAACATTAGATTTAACAGTGATATTTAATGTATTATTTAACACTTGGACTGTATTATTCTGAACAACCTGTAACAAGTATTGTGCTACAGCTTCTGGGTCAATGACCCCCATCTCGATCAGGTTTTCTGTCCAGTTTCCCTGATCCTTTGAGCAAATCCTGAGATGGCCCTTTGTTTTGCTTCAGTTCAGAAATGTAACTTCATTATCTGTGCACGTCTTCTAGAATTCAGTGGGACATATAGTTATTCAAATTATTGTTCTCCATGTTGTCGCGGCAACGCGATTAAGTATTATTCCTTCACGAAGGACACTTGGGATAAGAGCCCAAATTTATTGCTGATTTACCCTTGAAAATAGTTTATTACATCGGAGAGAATATTTTGTTATCAATCGTTGCAAGAAACGCTCATTTCTTTCTGTATTCAAAATTCAAGTAGTATATGGCTTAGGGTGGCGATCACAGAATTATGAGAACGTGCAGAGAATTCACATCTCCCCGTAGCACGTCACACAGTGTTTTACTGTTTTTGGCGTAAAATAAATAAAATAAATAAATAAATAAATAAATAAATAAATAAATAAATAAATAAATAAATAAATAAATAAATAAATAAATAAATAAATAAATAAATAAATAAATAAATAAATAAATAAATAAATAAATAAATAAATAAATAAATAAATAAATAAATAAATAAATAAATAAATAAATAAATAAATAAATAAATAAATAAATAAATAAATAAATAAATAAATAAATAAATAAATAAATAAATAAATAAATAAATAAATAAATAAATAAATAAATAAATAAATAAATAAATAAATAAATAAATAAATAACGTTAATTCGCACGACGTAAGAACGCGGGGAAATAATGCGGGCTGGTCTGTCATGGTTGACGCAGGTGCGTGGAAAGCAGGTCGAGCCCCCACTCCCTTCCGCGCCCTCGGCGCACGCAGCACGCCTCGCTCACGCGCCACATCGGCGGAGGCTCGCCAAGGCCACGGCCGCGGCCAAGGTCACGGTCAAGGGCTGGAAGGGGGGGGGCGCACCTGACGCTTCGCTGATCCCCCCACACACACACACACAAACACACACGCGCGCGCGTTCCAGCAACTGTCGGTCTCCCATTGAGGTCGCGCGGACGACTGTTGGAATCACGGGCCAACAGGTGGGAGACCACTCGTCCAGGTGCATACGCAGCTCGTGTCACGACTCAGACCTTCCATTTGCATGCGTTCATTCATTTCATTTTCACTGGCTGAGTAAAATGTCTCTCTCCCCGTTGTTTGGACATCGTTGGTTTCTGTCTTCCTCGACCAACCCACACGAATGGTAGGCACGATGTTATCTGCCTGAAACGTTCAACGACTTCAGTCTCTGAACAGTACATTACTCAACAACTTGTGCCTTCCCCCTCTCCCGTGTAGGGAGGGCAGTCTTCGTTCATTGATTTTAGAGGGAGAGGTATGTATGTGCTTCGGAATGCGAGAGGGTAGTGTGTAGTGGTCTTAGGCCTCTCAGGTTCCCCGCTCCGATCTGGTGTCAACGCGCTGGGAATATGATAGTGCACCTTCATGGCGAGTCGTGAGTCCAAGTCTTGGTAAAGGAAGGCAACTTTCGACTCTTGTACAAACACATTGGTGTCTCAATAAATCGACAACTGATATATCAAAACAGCTGATTTTTATCCATTTTTACTTTCTCGCCTTACTTCCTAAAAGAAAGTATTTTAATCGTGTGCGGAAAGCTACGAATTTTCGTCTGAAACACACTAATTGCCGTGCCCTTTTAACGAAAAAGTGGATAAATCTTGCCCCTATATAGAGTAAAGGACGTCCTTTAACATTTTGTGTAGTCAGAATCCATTTGTTGTGGGTCCTTGATATCGAACAATCGATTGACACAAAATGTCTGTCTGCCCGAACGTGGCCAACACTAGCGCCTAAACCGTTTGGACGATTTTCTCTGAAATTGACGTATCCTCAATCGATCCGAATGAACTTGAGTCCCTGCGAGTTTGAAACGGATATTTGGATTTTGGCGGGTATTTTACATGAAGCCTCAACTTTTTCCCTCAGATGACTCCACATTTTTATTAAACTTGTTCTCAGATAGACTCAGGAACGCTTAAAAGTGTGGTGCATGCATCATTTTTGTTGAAATTTTTGATATTTCGAAAATTTCAAAAGTTCAAAACTTTTTCGGCGTCTTCTTACAATTACAACGGTTTTTTTTAGTTCTTTTAAGAAAGATCTGGCTAAAAGTAAAGCACATCGATTCGTCCCATTGAGAGAAACTGAATGTGATCACCTTAGTAGGTGGATTCGTAGGCTTCCGCGGCCAGTCATTACATGCATGGCTGTCCGGGATAAGCCGCTTCTCAGTCGGTTGAGCTAACGTTTCGACCATCATGTTGTGGCCTTCTCAGCTATACTGATCATCTTAGTAGGTGCCTTAAAAACTACTCAAAACCCGTTTAAGGTGCTTCCCCCCTCTCCAACAGGATTGTTGTTAACTCATTATTAGGGAACGGAATTTTTGTAATAAAAATAGCAAAATATGTTCATATACATGTATTTACTTTTTTATACAATGTGTAAGAAAAAATTGAAAATATGTTAAATAAAAATTCGTTATAATATTTAAAACTCCATTCTTCAAGTGCTTTCCGAGTATAGTACGTTGCCGATCAGATCTTAACATGGATTCAGAGATGCTGAAAGAAAGTTCTGCATCTACAGAATCAATTACACGCTAGTTCCATCCGAAATACATAATACTTTCGTTGTATATACAGAGTTGTTTACGAGGAGCCGGCGCTCAAGTAAATAGTACCGTGTAGCCTGTGATAGAAATCCCTCCACCCACGTACCCCCCGACTCCAGAAAAGCGAAAAGACAATGATCTAAAAAATATTTATTTTATCGAGTTACGCATGGGGTATATGAAACATGAGTTTGAAGTTCCTTCTGCTTCGCATACATCCGCTCATCCTTGATCCAGACTACGCGGTTTCCAAGAAGCAGAAGGGGGCGGGGATAAATTTGACATTTAATAGCGAAGGTCCAACGTTAATACAAGCGCATTGTGTGGCTTTGTAAGTATATCAGTAACAAAGTTAGTTTCGTAGTAACATACGTCGAACTCTTGTGCAAAATGTTTATTTTCGACTTATAAATATATTAAAATGTAACAAAGTAGGTATCAATAGATAAAATATGTAAAAATATGTAATTATACCAAAATATGTAAAATAAAAAATGGTTCAAATTCGTTCAGAATGTCGTGGTAAGTATAAAAAAAAATATTAGTGAATGCAGGTATCTTGTCCCTGTAAACTTCTGTATTTACATGAAAATCCGTTCCCTACTCATTACAAAATTATATTTAATTATCTCGATCTGATGAAGTCGCAACGATTCATGTAAATGTTGTAAAGAAAGTAATTCACAACGTTTCACCGCTGTTCCTGTAGCTGCATTGAAACCATCAAAACACACGAGCTTTTCTAGAATCCTTACTGAATATCTGAGAGGGATATTGGCTAAGGATCGTAGCAAACGATTTGCCTCATCTAGAGGAATGGAATGAGCTGCTGATCATATCTATAGTTGCTGTTAATCACCCAAAACGCGTTTTAGTCGCTTAAAAACAAACAAAGCATGTTTTTTTGGAATCTTCTGAATGCACCCGCAAAGGAATGGAAATTGTTGGAAAACGTGTACGTAATACATTTCTCCCCGGAGAGCGTCACACAGTCTGTTATTGACGATAAATTAAAGAAATATTATACGTAGATTACACCTCGTAGCGCCATGAGAAGAAGATGACACCTCATTTGTGCACCAAATTCAGTCGTAAAATAATGCTATTATTTCGAAGTTGAATGCTGGAGGGTTTTTAAATTAGATCAATCTCATAATCAGAAGAAGTTTTAATATTAACTTGGAGCTCGGAGATCGCCACTGTAATCGAACGTCTCCCCAGTGAATCTACGTGAAATGGCAACCCCAAATTAGGAAGGATGCCCATGTTTGCCGGCCCTACTCGTTATACAGAAATATCTTTTTTGTATATCCGCATCATAAAGGACCTTTTCTGCTGCAAGAATTCGTTCATAAAAGGGTATTTTACGGCACGAATGATTGCGTCATCACACATTCAGCCAATCGCAGCCAGGGAAGCGTGGGAAGGTTAGCGGTAACAGCCGACCTCAGTTTTCTCGCACGGATGTCAAATACCCGAGACCAACGTTTGATTTAACCTAAATTTATAATGCTGCTACAAAAAAAGTAGCGTATGCAACTCGTTTATAATGTTGCTTTATTGCATTCGTACAAATTTGAAAACTCGCTTCTAACGTCACTCGTTTTCAAAACGTGTATTAGTGCAATAAAGCTTAACATTATGAACTAATTGCATAAACTACTATTAAAACATACATGGTGAAAACAAATATTCATCACGCAAAAATCGTGCACTCATGCAGACATCTCAAATAGAAAGTTATCTCGCAAGAGTATTTGATAAGATTTTGTCGAGCAATAAAACATACGAAACGATATCATATAACGAGACAAGAGATTCCCGATTCTCCTTAAAATTCCAACCTTCATTAAATACGGCGTTAAAGTTATTCGAATATAGAAATTGTAGACAGAGTCTTAACACACTTATAGATTGCTTTTGGAAAAGCTCAAGGCGATTACGTACGAAAATTATAGTAACAAGTGTTGTAACGTAATTCATATTATGCAAGAAATCTGAGGTGAGAGAGAAGAATGAAGAGAGATAAAATCAGTAATGATATCTTTCAGGTCACGTTAGAATGTTTTATTTCTCTAATACAAATTGTATAGTTGGTTGTTGTTGTGGTTGTTGTTTTTTCACGAAATCTGGTATTAAACTTTGTGAAACTTAAGTGCATTTCAACATAGTTAACTTTTGTCAGAGAAATGTTTCTATTTTTGTCTAATATATTACACACGACAGTCATTTTAGAAATCAGTACAGCAACGCATATATTCCGAATAACAGCAGTTTTTGCATTGCAACCACCTCATGACGTCTAAGTGCATTGTTATCTAATAGAAAACATATGCAAACGTTAGCAACTTAGAGACAGTGTTCCACTGGCGGTAAATTTGAACAGCGACAATATGTAAAAATTGCATTTCTGCGTGTCAGATATGCTGGTGAGCGTCATGCCAAGCTATGAGAAGCATTGGGTGATAGGGTGTTGCCCGATCGAGCTATGGCAGGTTGGGTGGAGGTCTTTAAACATGGACGTGTAACTGTTTACTTTCCTCGCTGAGGACGTCCAGCGTCTGCTCACACAGAGTGGCTGTTATCGAACACTGTTTAGCAGAGAAAGGCGTTGGACTCTGGCGCAATTAACCGCGCATACTGGTATGTCTGCTTTCACAGTGTCCCGCATTTCACGGAATGACTTTAAGATGCTCAAGGTTTGTGCACAGTCTGTACCAAATGCTTTAACGGAGGTGCAAAAACGGACTCGATACAAGTTGTATCACTCTGGAGCGATTCCAACATGAAGGAAATGATTTGCTGAATCGCATTATTGCAGTTAATAAAACGTGGCCACGAGCGTATGAATCAGGACTAAAGAGGTAATCAAATGAATGGCGGCTGCATGGTTCAGAACGAAAATACAAGTTTCGACAGAATCCATCACCCATGAAGGTCATGCTTATTTTGGCATCATCCCCACGCTCTCAGAAGAGTTGTTTTGAAAATAACATATCAGTGCATTATCAGATGGCTTGTTAAAAAAATATATGAACATTCGCAAGATTTTACAATATACCGATCCATTCTTAACGATTAATATTCGAATATACTTTTGTAGTTCATTATTATCCTACAAATGGGGATTATCCCATTTGTATATTTTGTATAGAAGATATATTCTTCGCGTAAAAAATATCCTATAAAATGATAATTATTTAACGAGGTAGCCACGCTGACAGTGAGTCTGTCCCTTCCGCAGCGCCACATACTGGAAACAGCGGCGACCGGACGAAATAATCTCTAGCGATGTGGCATTCATCGTTTGGAGGCCATATTTAGACGCCATATTTAGACGTCATATTTAGCTGTCATCACAGCTGCCTGTGGCCTCGACCGAGGCGAGAGCGCTGGGGCACGTTGTTCGCGTGGCCGCAGATAGAACGGAGCGCTAAAACGCAAAAACACGTTTTGGAGAATTGTCTCGGAATCTTTTCGACGGATCAGAAAACAAATCATTTGTTCCCCATCAGTTAGTTACAAACAGTTACAAACTGTGTCAAGCACTATGGAGAGAAATGTATTCAGTGCAGACTGAGACGCGTCCAATGACAGCTCATCTCGATTGGTGGACGGGAAGGGGTGTAACCATAAGTGAAATACTGACAAGTGAATTCTGCATGTCCTCTGTGGGAACTTGCCAAGAGATCGCGGAGCGCGTGCACGAAATCGACGTGAAGTCCATTCGTTAACTTCTTCGTCTGACGGCTCTGCCGTAAAGTTTCTACAGAATGTGTATTTTAACTTCAACTCTTCCTCTAGCTCATGGGGGAACTGATCAGAGCGAACTAGGGAACTACCCATCAAAGCAATCGACCACTTGAATTCACCTTAGGTACTAGCATTGTCCTACCCATCTCGGCTGTTATCAACAGCCCGCCACAATTGGGGTTCGAACCTAAAAACCCCGTAACCACGATGCATCAGTTGTGGACTTGTAACTACTACATAGGTGGACGCACCCGGTTCTTTAGTGAACTGCTAACATAGACGGCGAAGGGTGAAAGAATTTTTCCGCGTTTTTCCCTTGAAAAATGAACATTCACACTTACCCCATTTAGACGTTGAGCCCGCTATTACGTTGCTTAACTGTCTGCTCTGTTCCTACTATAATATGCCTTTATTATTATTATTATTATTATTATTATTATTATTATTCAATTATATGTAGTGATTTCAGAACTTCTGGAGGTATTTGTGGTAGTGAAGAATCACCAAGGGTTTAAGTCGTCGTTTGCGCCATGGTGTCCGGAAGGTAAGACTCCATTCTACATAATGCTGAATACAATCGTTCTGACGTCACTGATATCATAGACAGAGTGAAGTAAAATAGTATTATTGCTGATAACATACCTAGTGATGTTATGAGTACTGTAGAGGCGAAAATTTAAATGGACGAGGTAGTTATAACACTAACATTTCATGGTATATTCATGATTTTATAGATCAGAATAAAATCTAATGATCAGTGCCTGACTTTGACTTATGTGCGCCCTTGGCTGACGAATATTTTAGCGCCCTTTTATTATGTTAAACATTAAAGCTATGTAGAGTATTTTGATTAAAAAATTGTTGTACGATATTTGTAACCTACGCAAAAATTGTGTACGTATAAAGAATTCTCACCACGATATTGATTTAATAAAATGAATTTAAAAATATTGTATATTTATATGTATTTATCAATGGATATATTTGATTAATTAACACTTTTTGTTACAAATTCGAAAATAAATATTTCTATCAAAAACATTCAAAAGTTTGCCTAATGGAATATTTATTCCGCTGAAATTCGTTCGCCCCCAAAAATTATGAGTCCCAGACTGCAGACGACTCAGCCTGATCGGTATTCTAGCACAGCTAATGATTGTGCAAAAATGTACATTACAGCGATAGTAAACAAATGAGTTCTGTTGCTTCCGAACGTTTCAATGATATTGTGGGGAGGGCGATATATCTTTTTAAACAATATTCGTACACCGTGGTTCGAGAAAGAAGGTCGCAACTTCTGTACCTAAAGAAATTTTCGACATGCCTGTAGAAGCCACACAAGACTTGAGTCAAGAAAAATTAAAAGCACGATATGAAAAGGCATACAAGGAATTTAAGGCATAGCAAATTCAGTCACCCAGACTTTATTACAAAAAATGTAATGCTAGCTTATGGTAAGCTAATTTACAATTATTCCTTTTATAAAAACAAACCTTTTTCTAACGTTTTGTTTTACAAAGTCACAGGCATATAAGGCAACCTCGTTATGCGTTTATTATTCAACGCTGAGATGCACATCCACACCATCAGTAAATATGATAACCGTAGAAGAGTTTGATTTGGTGAAAATCCAGGAAAATTATTTACCTAATATTCATTTTTCCTAATTGTACTATTAATAATATTACATTTAACAATACTTATCCCAAGAACTAATACGAGTTTCTTTTATTTTCATTTGTTTGAATTTGATTTGTTTCGGACATGTTTTTTCTTAATGAACAGTTGACTTGCGATTAATCTATAGTTGTTTATTTACGTTGCTAAGGATGTTAAAATTCGCTGCGAAGTATATTAAATTTCTTAACAATTAGTACAAATTTTAAAAATAGCTTTCTCCTTAACTTTGGTAATCATTTAATGCATTGCTTAAAATACAGTAGGACTTTTAGTAATGACAGCAAATTGCATTTGACAACTGATTGCATTTGACTAGAATATTTTTCGTAATTTTTAAACGATTCTGTAGCTCTTTTCCACGCTCGAAATCCTGAACTAAAAAAAGAGACCGGATCGGATTTGCAGCACCATGCAGCGGTGAGACCCAATCATTAACTTCTTTGACAAATATAAAGAAAAGAAGAGTTTCCCTCTGTCCAAAATGATGACACCTTCTGTGATTCAAAACAATTTTTTTAACACACTACTTTTTTATTTTTATTTTTTATTTTTTTTATTTTTTTATTTTATTCTATTTTAATCTTTTTTTTATACACACTACTTCACTTTCATCGGTCTTAATTGCAGTTTCAATCACAGCCGTCGTTGATAGTTCACATATAGACGACGAAAAATTACCTTCCTTTAATTCCTCAAATCGCGGCCGCTTTTGAAAATAATTTGTAATTTTAGAATTAGTACTTAAAGAAAGTAACAACTGGTTCGGTACGCCAGAACACTAAAAGTAGACAACACAATCGTATCGTACCTCTGCGCTGTACGTAGACTATTTCGCAACGAGACGTCAGGAAACATCTGCCCGGCGCTCCCCACCTATTCTCCTAACCGGTCACACCGGGAGCGGTGGTTCAGTGCATCTACTGATGTCACTGCAATGCCTTTGTCCGGATGATCCTAGGTTCGAGTCCCAACGGCGGCAGGATTTTCGACACTAGCTTTTCAGCTAGATTAAATGTTATGTTCAGCTAGATCGAATTCAGACGCTGTCTGGAGGAGAATTCTAGCGGCCGTGGTTTCTCCGATCACACTAGGCGAATACTAGAGCAGTATCCTAACCAACGGGCCACGGACCCCGCGCAATCTTTCCTTCCTCTTCCTTGTCCTATCCTCACCTCTTACAAATACACACTAACATGAACTACACTACCATACATGCCGGGAGACCGGACGGGGACTTAGAACTTCTCCTGGCTGGGGCGGTGCCCCGCTGGTGGGAGATACCTGGTTGAAGAAACCCCGCTCGTCGACGGTACGTCGGATAATCAACTGATGTCACTGCAGTGTGGGATGATCACAACTCCAGATGAAAAACCACGCACTACGCTTACGGGACTAATGCCCTCCGTAGTTGACGCGCCCGGAATCACTAACAATCTAACCAATCGAACAGGTCACATCCACCGCCTCCGCGTACGAATGGGCGATCCCCGGCTCCGGTGCCGCCTCCAACGCCCCGCATACCGTCACTTCCCCCGTCATATTTATGGCTCCGCATCTGCCAGCATCTCAATCACCTGCATCTTCGCAGCCCGGCAGGCCGCACACGGTCATTGATTGACTGATTGATTAATGATCCAAGCCCAACTGATCGTTAGTCTCGTTAGTGTATCTTATCCCGGGAGATGGCGGTGCTTCTTCCCTGAATGGTGAGATTTGGCGCTGACCTATACGTTGGCTTGCGGATGGTTTCTCATTCCAGGTATCTCCCCCAAGGGGGCATTGCCCCAGTCAGGGCAAGCCCTAAGCTCCCGACTTGCCAGGCGGTGTAGTGCATCCACATGCATGATGTGCGAGTAAGTAAGAGGCAAGGAAGAGGAAGGCAAGAACGTACCGCGGACAGTTTGTTAAGGTACTGTTACAGAAATCGAAGGGAAAGTACTGAAAACTAGCAATCGGAGCAGCCAACCGCTAGAATTCTCCACAAGCAACTGCACGCGACCTAGTTACACACCTATACTTGGGTTTTCGTAACGTGGCGGATGACATTAGGTCGTTTTTACACCTGTCTTATAAAATAAATATTTATAACAGTGATAAGCACATATTTGAGGCCATGAGCCCCGTTGAGAAGGACGTTCGCGAATTAATTAAAAAGATTCATTTTATGTCGAAAATACGCCACCGTCGAAGTCGAACCCTAGGTCATTCGGGTCTGATCGGGATCGGCATCAATGCTGACTTCGGTGTGGCCCACGGCGCCGAGGCAGGTGGGGGAGGTAGGGGGGGGCAGGGCGGCGCGCCGCGTGACGCGTGGTCGGGAGAGGGGGCGGGGCGGAAGTGTGGGTGCGCTGCGCAGCGTGCAGCGCGCCTCGGCGCGTGGAGGGTGGCGCGTGGCGCGGGCGTGGCGCGTGGCGCGGGCGTGGGCGTGGCGCGAGCGGGGGCGTGGCAGCCGCGTGGTCGCAGACGCGGCGCCGCAGATGACCCGGCGGCGACCCGCGCAATCGTCCGATTCCGACGCGCCGACCGCCTCAGCTGCGACGAGGCGATAAGCAGAAGGCCAGCCATAAAAAGACCAAGGACGCCACACACGATCATTGCTGGCTGAGTCATTCTACAAACATTTCACCCGAGATTATGCGAATGCAATTCATCTATACCTATTATTATTACCAGTATCACTATAACGTTTATTCTCAAATTTTTGGTTTCACATAGATACTACACAGATACAATGTCAAGCTTGGTAATTATTGTCAAACTTGGTATGTTATTTAAATATTAATTTATGTCAAGCTTGGTATTAAACATTAAGGTACCTAACAATATTAACGTAAATAACAATACAATTTCAACACTTGAAATTTCAAATTCCTCACGTCCCAATAAACCTAACTAGTGAGTACGCACTAACGGTAACCGCAGGACGATGACAATGCTCTTCCCCAAGACTAGATCTTCCAACCATCTGCTGGGAGTTCGGTATGAAGTCAGTTGCTGACTACAGTCTGAACACTTTTCACATCTCAAACACGTCATTGTTGGTTTACAGCAAATGCTAGCTCTCTGTATTTCTTGATTTTAACTTGCTATATTGTCATCATGTTGCTAGTATTGACAATCAATATTTTAAAAAAAACTGGCAAAATAATACGTGTTTATGGCAGCCTTGAAGTTTCCAGAGCTGAGGGAAGTTTTTAATACTGTCTTGAGTCTGTTGACAAGCTTAGTTTTCATCATAATCATCACCCTCATCATTAATAATATAATTATTAAATTCTTCAACAACGATGTTCTGTGATCAACTTCCAATGAATCTCGTTGTTCATTCAACATGATATTCATTATTTAAACGATATGAGGAAACTACAAACATCACATCATTTTGAGCGACCAAGACATTGAAATAAACATCACATCATTTAATACGATGAGAACTGGTAATCAAAATCTCTTTGTAAAATTAATTTCTTCAAGACTTGTATCTGAAGTACATGTGTTTTCAGCCTTGCGCATCTAGTTTTAAATACGTTCCGTACACAAATGTTTTGTATCAAGAACAAAGGACCAATTACGAGAATAGCTTGCTTCCGCTGTGAAATTTCCTATGCAGATCCAAGCTTGTATGCGGCTTGCATGTCGCCTGACTTTGCAGCTGCAAGTACTGAATGTACAAACGAGCTCAATACTACGATAGAAGAATTCTAATTAAGTTAAAATTTTGGTGTTGGTGTATTTTCCTGGTACATGAATAAATGACAAAAATGGGTTTCAGCATACCCACCATATTGTGCTTATTTGAAGAAAAAATCTTGAGAGATTATAAAGAGATTACCCTTTAAGCAAAATACGATTCAGGCGAATACAGAAAGCACACATTCAAGAAAATAGCGTATCCATAACAAATATATAACATATTTAGGTATAGAATAATGTACTCTTTGGTAAAGTGCAGTACATTCACATCAAATCATACAATAATAACAATCAAATTAGATGCACTCGTACGTAATTAAAACCAATTAACGTAGATAAACATGTACGTTACTTTAAAGCGCATAGCCAGATGACATTAAACAATTAAAGTCGGTGCACAAATTAAAGTTTACTTTAGTAAAATATTTTCTGCTGCACAACTGTTTTCATACAATTAGAGACTATACTGATCTTCAAGAAGAAAAATGTTTATTTAACCAAACAATGATATATAATAGATTAGTTTAAATTTGTATTGTATACTTTAAAAATTGATTTAATAAGCCTGTAACAAGTAATGTACTTCAGCTTCCGGGTCAATGACACCCATCTCGATCACGTTTTTGTCCAGTATCCCTGATCCATTGAGCAAATGCTGGGATGGCCCCTTGTTTTGCTTCTGGACATAATGGTAGCTTCACTCTGCGCTGTTCTGTTGAGCTCTTCTTTTTGCTTGTAGTGGTAGGAGTAGAGCTGCGGGTGAGTTACTATATTATTACCAATGAAGAAAAATCAAATCTGCAGTTGGTTTACCGTTGCAAATAGTTTTTCTATAACTCGGGAACACAAAAGTCTAGTTTTTCAAATGTTGCTGTTCTTGTGCTTTTAAAAATTATTATTATTATTATTATTATTATTATTATTATTATTATTATTATTTTATCTTTTATTCATCTTTCAACTATTTATAGTTAACATGAAGGGATGGGAATCTGGTACTCAAGAAAACATGCGCAGGTAATCTTCTCCCCCATACGCCATATAGGGTTTTTACTGGTTTTTTGACCAAATAAATCAAATCACAATATTATCATTACTTCATTCTCTACGTAATTCGGCGTATCAGCCGACCAATTGAAACGATTTCTTTCCAACAGGTGGAACCCTCCCCTTCCCTTAAAAAGGGGGGGGTGACAAACTTGAAATTCAAAATTATCTACAAATGTCTCTTTTGCCGGTTTTCTCGAAAATATTAGAGGCTTTTCTGTAAGAGTATATACGTAAATGCGTAGAAAAAGCAGAGCTCAAGAAAACGTGCGCAGATTGTACTTCTCCCATCGCATACAGTTTATATTGTTCTTTGACCCAATAAATCAAAATTCCCCGAACTATTTCCACTGAGACAACACACATCGGACCCTGCTTGATTGATTGATTGATTTTTTCGTGTTTCCGGGCGCGTCAACTGCTTTGGTCATTAGTGGCCGTAAGTGTAGTGCATGATTTTTCTCGGGGGATGGAGGTGATCTTCCCCCGCTGGATGGCGAGATCCGGCCCCGATCTACCGTCGGCTAGTGGGGTTTTCCCCTAACCAGGACTCTCCCACCAGTGGGACACCGCCCCAGCCGGGACAAGCTCTAAGCTCCCGATTGGTCTCCCGGAATATGCGGTAGTGTAGTGCATGTTAGTGTAAGTGTGTGTGTGTAAATGGAGAGGATATGACAAGGAAGAGGAAGGAAAGATCGCGCGCGGTCCGTGGCCCGTTTGGTAAGGTACTGCTGAGGCATTCGCCTGGTGTTGATCGAAGAAACCACGAAAAACTACTGATCAGAGCAGCCGGCCGCTAGAATTCTCCTCCGGACAGCGACTGAATTCGACCTAGCTGAAAAGCTAGTGTCTAAAATCCTGACACCGTCAGGACTCGAACCTAGGAGCTCCCGGTCAAAGGCGCTGCAGTGACATCAGTTGATGCACTGAGCTACCGTTCTCGGTGGACCCTGCCATAATATTTTACTTTCGTATAGTGCTATCGGAGTATCCCCAGAGCTTTTCGAGATGATGGGACCTAAATCCATTGCACAACTCCCAGAATGCAAGCGAGGTTCGTTTGTGGAACGAAGGTCCATGGCAAGTTGTTAAAGGTATCCGCCTGGAATTGATCGCAGGAAACCCAGGAAGCACCGGCGTCTAGAATTCTCATCCAGGCAGCGGCAGCGACCAAACCTGCTACTACGCTAGTGTCGAAAATCAGCCCCATTACTGTCTATGAAGCGCGAGTGGCAGACGCGCGACGAAACCAACTGTGATAAATCAACGCCAACGTACCCCCTCATCAACCTCCTTCAGATCATACATCAACTTCTCCTCTTTCTAAAACACGCTGCCTCTACCTTGCTTCAAACCTTGTCTGTGTTCAAAAATTAATCATAATGCCAACAATACAACAATAAAGAAGCACCGTTGCAGTCGGAACAAGCTCTAAGCTCCCGATAAGTGTGGTAGTTATTTGCATGCAAGTGGAAGTGTAATTGTGAATAAGCAAAGGTGTGAGCGTAGGACAAAAAAGAGGAAGGAAAGATCGCTCGGCGATGTAATCAGTTTGCCAGTTTGTAGGTAGCCAGTTTGTTAGGTACTATTACAGCTCCGACATTCGCCTGGTATTGATCCACACAAAGCTACAGATCAGATAACACTGGCGCTAGAATTCTCCTTCAGATAACGACTGAATTCGGCCTAGCTATGTAGCTAATGTCGAAAATCTTGTCACCATCCGGACTAACTCTAGAACCCCCAGGCAGAAGCACTGCAGTGACCAGTTAAAGCCCTGAGCCACTTCCACCGGTGTGTTGAGTCTAGATCACACAGACAAACACACTTCTACATCCCTGCCCAAGGCGGAATTTGAATCCGCGATCCTTCGAAGCGAAGTAAGTCTGACGTTCCGCCTTAGCTACCTCCATACCTGGGTCGGGTAGATACATATAACTGAAATCATTTCTTAAATTGTAACTGGTTTTCAGACGTGGAAAAATCTTAATAAATAACAGCTGATTTCCACTAGCCGCTCCGTGGTTTGAAGATTTATCGGAAATTTTCGAGACGCCCGAGGTATTACCTGCGCTGAAACAGCCTCACCTCCCAGGGCATCCAGCTGGCGAGAGTAGCTTGCTCTGCTCCGCTGCGGTCTGCGAAGGGCGAGTCCGCCCGTTCCTGCCCTTCCCTCTGCCGTGCTGTGCGACTGAGGGGGTACGCTTTGTTGGCGCTCTGCCCCACTTGGGGGGCTGCAATAGTGACACAATACACCACCTTGTCCGGCTCCGCCCTGCCCCCTTCCCCTACAACTGCAGCTGCGCCGGGTGGCAAGACGGAGGACGGGGACAATTTTCAAAATACCAATATACGGAGATGGTAACATACAAGTTTAATCTACTATATTGCATAAATTACATCGGTATTTCGTAATATCCAATATTATTCAAGTGAATATCAAAAAGGTTTCCATGAACTGTAAACGCGAGATTCGTAATATTGTTTAGCCGGACACTAGTCTGATACAAAAATTTCCCGATTTATAACAGACCCGAGAAAGAAACATTTACTGTTTAATAAAGGGAATGAACGTTCTGAGATTTAATTACAATGATTATTCCACTCGTGAAATTAAAACCAATAGTGTTTAACTAAAAACAATAGAGTGCATCTCTTAAGGACTGGGTCACCTTATGAGATAAGCAGAAACACCCCCGTGTTCTGACAGGAAGTCTTTGCCCTTTTAGGGATTCAATGGTCTTATATCATCATCATCACCACCACCACCCGTGTTTAACAATACATATAAAATAGCCCAATCAGGGGCGGTGTATCTCAAAAACTTTATCGCTTTTTCTCTCCGATTTTTCTTACCGTCCCTATCTACTGGCCAATAATAAGCTGCGACTCTTCTATCTTAGGAGGCGGTATGTGTCGATCGCTATGTTAATACGCAATAAACTGCGTATGTACTATAACAACTTCTCTGATTTTAACATGCTTCAACTTTACTTTCAATATCTGGCGCATTTTGGAACTCTGTTGAACGTAATTCCATTAGTGGAATAGTCCTATTAAATACCACTCGTGCTTCGCACATTCTCAAATAAATCCCCTCCCCGGGGATTTATCGACAACTTCCAAACCACCTATGAAAAATTTCACCTGAACTTCTACATAATTTGCTCTTCATTTATAACATGTAGACCTACACGTGAAAATGATGTGTAACGTGTCTAAATGGGCAGACGGACAGGCTGTGTTCCGTTAGTGGGAGATAGGAAAATCTTCGCAAGTGAACGTGTAAGTTGGTGCTGGATCTCACCATATAACGGGAGAAAATACCTCCATCTACCGTGATAAACATATATTACACTTATGGGACAAGTGACCATAGCCGTTGACGCTCCCAGAAAAACGAAATAATCATTCAAACCACGAACTCTCAGCCTGCAAGTCAGCGTGAAACTTCTCCACTTCAGACTCGCCTCATGCAGCAGGGCGGCTTTAGAAAGTCAAAACATCCACCAAGGCTCTGGAGAGGGGGGAAATCTCAACTACCGCAACCTACGATGGATATATCGCAGATACCACAGGAAAACAAAAACGAGATAATTGTTTTATCAATCACAATCCTCTCTCGTGATTGAAGACCCTTGAAGCAGCGCCGTTGTGTAGCAACAATCGACAGATAAGTGACTGGGCCGAGTATGTGTGATGCGCACGTATTCAATTTGCTAGTAAAACCAAAAGAAGCATTTTAGAGCATATTCCCATAGTGTCCAAAATGTTTTTCCGCAATGTTATGGTAGTATATCTGATAGCACTCCATTACAAATCACAAAATACCGTTATAAATGCCGGAATTGAAAAATAAAATAAAACTGTAGCTCCTTACTCTCTTACTCGCTACAGGAGGGGCGCTAGCACAAGTGCCACCGCCGAAAGGTGACACTAACGCATATATTTTACTCAAAGCATTCAAACTGGCTATCATTTTGTTTATTTTATTTCTTACCAATCAAAAATTGCCATATAAATAAAAAACGACGAATACAAAGTATAAAGGTCAAACAAACATTGCGCACAAAAACGTAAAATTCGCTTCTTTCTTACAACACCTCTGTATTGTTTGGTGGTGATAAAGTTTGAACTGGGCGCTTCGGGCGGCGGAGCAGGAGACTGGGTATCAATGAGATGTCCTCCTCGTTCACTTTAACCACGCACTTCACAATGTGCTTTTTTTAAAAAACTATTATCGTAGGTGTCCTTGCGGGGGCGCAGTCAAACATTTACCGTAACGTAGCCTAACAAGCATATTTCATTCTATATTTTACTCAAACGAATGGCATAAAATCAAATCAAATAATTCGAATGACGATAAAGATACTTGAGATAAAGATACTCGGAAGAGATGCCTCGCTGGTCCTTTCTCGTTCGTGAGGTAATACCTTCCTCTCGTTGATAAAGACTACATCTCTTGTCTATTAAATAATGAATAAATGGATTCAAAACATAATTTATTATTAGAATCACATATTAATATTGTTTGTTCTTGAAGAATCAGTGCAACAGGTGAAATTTAAAAAAGAGTTGATGATGACTTTAAATGCTCCCGCTGCAGGTGACGCCAGCTAAATGACGTGGTCGAAAGCTCAACTCGAAAAAACAAGAGTAGATTTAAGCCAATACATTAAATCAACTAATAAATAAAAGGAGTTCTAACTATTTGTGTTTGGGTTCCACAAAGAAATAACCAGAAGTAGTGAAAAGCACAGGAGGCAATCGCCGCCTAATGAATTCGCATAGCTATGCGAGCGCTCAGAAACTCAAGCTTCTTTCGACACTTACTTCGTCTTCATCTACCAATTGAAAAAACAGGTCTCATTCTTCTTCGGGAATAATATATTGTTCCAATGTATTATAACATAAACGATATAATTTGTCTTATTCAATGCGTTGCAGTTGTTAGGCGAGAAAAAAAAGGTATTTTTATTTCAGAAAATAATTACTGCAATATGTATTACAGACGATGAGAGAGGTCTTGCGAATGTTTCACCGTAAATGAAGTCTTAAGACACTTAAAATCACTAACAAATATGGTTCCACCGTTTGGATGAATACGTGTACTTTCAGAAGTAAGGTGCTGACCCCATGCACACCAATTAATTTCTAATGTCCATTACGAAATATTCGAGGTGATAGTCGAAATCAACATAAATCTATGATGAATCATACACATATTATATTTGTTCTCAATAAGATGTTTCGGACCTCATAATCCAGCTTATTTGGAATGACAGAACCGTCAAAATAATTAAACAGTATTGCATTTACAGAATTCTCTTCTTCCAATGAGGACGAGACCGTTGATTGCTTAGTTTTCTTGAATACTTCTAAGAAGTGCTCATGTTAATAAAAATGGCGCAATGGCTAACCTCGTCACACTAATTGCTCTTTTGACACCTACCTGCCTGGAAAGAACAGAGTGCAGCCACACGGTCAACCTGTGAACGCAACTGCTGAAGTTTCTCTCTGTAATTTTGACGTAGAATCTTGTTACGCTTTTCAGGCTCTCGGGAGGGTAAATGTATAACGATGTATTTATAATAAATTAACATTCAACTTCATACTAGGACTTTCATTATTAATACTAGCCAATGTACTCTGTTGATGAAGCCTTAAGGAATTGGCGCGAAAAAACTATTATTGTGAAAGAAAAGTTATAAAAACATACATTGAACTTTTACTGCTTCTTCGTATTCGTTTAGTCATAGCCGCAAAAAACATTAGGGGTCGTCCATAAATAACGTAACGCTAAAGACGAAGGAGCGGGTTTCAGGTAGCGTTACGCTGTGTTACATAGAGGTAGGGAGGGGTAATGGTTTAGTGTTACGTAATGCCGATATTTATTTTAAAATAATTCAATATTTGCTACAATAATTCATTTTATTGTCTTATACTAACACATCAAAATATTACCAAATTATTTTTTTAAATATGAATAAATTAAAAAGTTATACAGTATAAATTGTTACAATAAAGAGAAATATTGTTTCATCAATGGTATATTTATTGAATCTTTTAGATTAGGAAGAAAATATTTAAAACTGATATGTATTCTAAACTCCAATTAAATTGGCGCAGTAGACTCGCGGCCCATGTATTTTCAGAAATTTTCTCGTCTAAGCATCCTTCCTTCCTTCCTTCCTTTAAAAATTGTTCCCAATCTTATTGTTTGGTGCAGTCTACATCGCCAACTAATTCTGACTTCAATTATCATTCATATACATAATGTTTCGAAAATAGAAGGCATGTTTTCAGGCATGTATTCCTCATATGCAGACGATCAAAATAGTTGATTACAATGTGTGTCTGGAAATGCTTCATGTCCGACTTACGGCTTTCACAACACTGAAATTCACGCTTTTCCTTCCGCAGGTCGTTCTCGTAAAATGAAACATTAGGAGGACACTGACAGTTCATTCCGAGGCGAAGGTTAGATCGTCAAGCGTATTTCCGGGAAGTGCACCAAGAAAAAGATTGTTTCTCGAAGAAAAAATGCATGGCTACAATAATTACGTTAAATGTTGATAATTATTGATACGATATTTATTGAGCTTCAATACATGTAGTTCGAATTGATCAAACTATTAAAATCCTATTGATATGGCAAACTTGGGCGCTTTCGCCATTTGTTTTATAAGTCAGGGGTGCAACTGCAGCCCCCTCTGCGCCCCCTCGCGGAACCCTCATGCTTCTGCGGTGTTCACGCAAGCCCCTCACTGCCGAATTTCAGCCAGCATCGCACTCCGCAGTCCTTCAGAGGGCGATTGAAGCCAGCTCAATCGCCATAATATCTAGCGGAGAACGGAGGTATTATTAGGGCGATTAACAATTTGAACTGGACTAGGAGGCATCAAAGAAGCCAGAGGTTCTTAAACATGGCAGAAATCTATCAGGAGGGACAACAGGTTGTACTTCGGTTCCAAAGGAATGCCCACGAAGGACTCTTACCATTTACGCCCATAATAATCTTAGACTTCGAATGGGTTTGAACGCGTGAACACATGCAGTCACAACATGCGACTTTGTCGTAAACGTTTCTCTTGAGTTGATGCAATTCCGTGCTTCGGCTGTACAGAATATCTTCCAATACATGGTACAAACTTTCACAGCAAATAGGGGGAGGGGCGGGGTCCACGATACTAACTCTTTGTGAATAAACATGAGGCTGGAAATTTCAAATAGCGAAGTTACACATTCGACATTTGCATCGCCGATTGGTAGACAACTCCTCAAGCATTGGTTCTTGGCGGGCATACAGAATATATTGGACTGCATAAGAGCATCACCTGCCAAACTAATATCGGGTTGCCAATTAACAGGGACAAACGCGGCGTGCCTCGGTGGGTGAGGCGTTAGCATACCAGCCTCTGAACCCCCAGTGCGCGGGTTCGATTCTGGCTGAGGAGCGTGGATTTTCGGAAAGTAGAAAGTCTGCAGTAGCCATGTCACTCTTGTGGCATGTAAAAGAACCCTTGCAGATGCCCGGCAAAATTACCCCCCCCGTCAATATCCCACCCTAATGAGATCTCACTTTCTCCCAATCAGATAGTTCGGATATAGTTAACCGAGACAGACATCGGGCGAAGAAAGTGAGATTTAAACCCCAGACGTACCAAGGGACCGCCCGCGACGCGCGCCTGTTCCATAAGGGCCCCAGACCCGCATTGGAGGTAGCCCTTCCAAGGGCCTGGGTCGAAAACTCGGGTGCGGAACACCGCCTAAGGGCAGTCTAGCCCCGCTAGAAATCCCATACGTAGTAGCAATAATAATAATAATAATAATAATAATAATAATAATAATAATAATAATAATAATAATAATAATGGACAATGTATACATGTGTAACTGCGTTACGTGGGAATATTATTTGGGAAAATGTGATCTTTGATCCCCCTTCACGCTCTAGAGCAGGGAATCCCCATCTTTTTCTTCCATCCCCTTACGTTTTCTTTCTCTATAATACACAGCATTCATAATCATCACACAAAGAATTGCACATAAATGAGTTAAACATAATTTCGTACACCAATTTTTCAATAGTTGAAGACGTTTTCACTTTTGAGTAGCTGAGTTTCTAACCGTCATTGGAATGCAATAGTTACTAAAACCCTCAACAATTATGTTGAGGGTTTTTTAATAACTGGCCATAACATTTCTCCATTGTGTATTGCAGAACTTTCATGCGCGATAGAGAATCATTGTCAAGGCATAGTTTCTCGAGTTTCGTCAATATCCTAATGCCTAAGAATGAAAGAAGGATACCAAAAAAGAGAAGCGAATTTATAATTTATAATTTATAATTTATAATTTATAATTTATTATTATTATTATTATTATTATTATTATATGTTTTGCCGCTTTATGTCAGAAAACAGTTAATTAAGTTCATTAATATTTTTTCCAATCAATGGGATCTTGATTATACCGATAAGGCGCTGGTTAATAACTCGGTTATTGACCCCCAATCGACCGCTTAATCATCATTGACTCCCTTCAAAATTTCATCGACCCCCAGGGGGGTCTATATCGATCCCATTGGGAACCCCTGCTCTAGAAGTTCGTAACATTTATCGTGACACATTGTCTCGCCCGCTCTTCCCATCCAGGCCTTGGGCTCGCGAGAACGCGCCGCCGGAGTGAGGGCGGGCCGGGCGAGGCCGGCCGGAGGCTGCGGCATCCAGGTCGGCAGCGGTGGAGGGGCGTGGCGGGGCCGGGGGCGGGGGCGGGGAGTCGGAGGGACAGCTTGCGCCACGCGGGCGGCAAGTGGGCCGCAAGCGGCGAAAGGCAGCGGCGTTTGCGCAAGCACGCGAAAGGCAGCCGGCGCGCGCAGGAGCGGCCGGCGGCAGCGGCCGCAGAGGAGCGCGTGATAAAGTAATCGCCACGCACGACGCACGGCCGGGGGGGGGCCGGAACCCAAGGAACCCCCCCCCCCCCCCCCCCCCGCAACCCGCACCGGCAAGCAACACCCCAATTTTATAGAGCCTGGAAGTTCCGCATATATTTTAGCTCAGATAGGCAAGATAAAAGGCAAGATAATTCTGCAATGTGAGCAAAAATATAGTCAAAACAATTCATTACAATTAAAAATATGGAGCCTTTCGAGAATACGAGTATACTAAATATATTTTTGCAATGTTAATTTTTGCAATTTTTGAAAATAATCCACCGAAAACGGGACCTTTGCTACACACTTTTATTATCCTTTGTTACACACAATAAATTAAACAAGCATTTCGAGCCGTTTTTTGAGATTTGTTTAATGAATTGGATTGACTTCGTTCATAAATTACGCGAAAACTACTAGTTTTAAAAAATATACGAGACCTTTTTTAATGTTGTAATTTTTTAGAACACATTTTATTTAAGAAAAAATTCTCCATCATAAATATCTTACTTTTGTAATGATAACATTTTGCAGTCTTCGAAAATTCCAAAATGGGAACGGCCTTTTTTCACTGTTCTATACATTAATGAGCGTAATTAATGATTAATTATTTGAGGACATAATTTTAAAAATGGATCCATTTAAAAAACAATTGTAATTGTCTATATTACACGCAATGTTACACAAAAACTACTTATATTTTCGAAAAAATTGTTCATTAATTTATTTGAAGATCTGTCTTTGAACGTCAGATTTCATTAAGGAAAGAAATATCTGTCTTCAATATTGTAATTTCAGGAAGATGCCGAAAAAGTTTCGAACTTTAGAAATTCATGAAAAAATGAGGTACTCGACGAAAATGAGACTTGCGCCATGCTTTAGTAGTTTTCTACTCAATCGAAAGACAAAGTTAAATAAAAAATGTTGAACAATATTTTGCAAATGTTGACGCTTCATTTAAAGAACCCACAAAAATTCAAATATCCGTTACAAACTTGCAGGGCCTGGAAATCATTCAGATCGATCGAAGTGTACCAATTTTGCAAAAAACCGTCTGAACGGTTTAGGCGCTAGCGTTTACCACGGCCGGCCGGCCGTGCTGACAACCAATTATTCGGTATGAAGGATCCACAAAACCTTCAGCTGGATACACAGTATGTTAGAGGAAGTAATTTACTATAGGATCAAGATTTTTCCGCGTTTTCGATGCCAGCACCCCGCAATAAGAGCTTTTCTGTAGAAAAATCACCTATTTTTGCCACGGCACTACAATACTTTCTGTTTACGGCTTACTCAGAAAGACGAGAAAGTGTGTAGTCCTTTAATATCAGTGATTCCCAATTTTTTTTGTCGACTTCCCCCCACCCCCACGTTATTCTCTATTGCACAGACTTGTCTCAAACATTACCAGTTCATATACAATATTTGGTAAATATCTAGATTTTCAATACCCGAAGACTCCCGCTTCTGAGAACGCAGTTTTCCCTGTTACCTGAACCCAAGTATTCAGGAATATTGTTCTTAACGACGACTGCAATCTCAAAGCACTGATCTCCAAATTACATTATGCAACCTTTCTTTTTTTGTAACTATTAGCTAATGCATAATTTTGTTATATCTTAGAGGAAGCTTCTTTGCCGAAACTGTCAAAGTTTACCATCGTGCAGTATTATAAGAGTTGTCCCAAGAAATAACTTCATAAGAAAGTAAAACAAATCTGCCCATAACCTGGCGTAAGTTGCATAATTTTTTGAATTACAGTATTATAAATGATCGTTACCCTTGTAAGAAATCGTTGATAAAAGGACATCTTATGGCACACATTGCATTTTCTTGCACAGCATGTCCTCCCCGCCCCTTTACACCGCCTGATCTCCCTCCATGACATCATAACACCAATATCTTAAGTTGCCAATTGCAAAACTACTTTTGAAATTTGTTTCCAAAATTAACTTTGGTTCTTTTATAAATATATAATGCTGTTATAAAAAATAGCGAATGCAACTAATTTAAAATGTTGCTTTATTGCATTCGTAAAACTCGCTCCTAACTTCGCTTGTGTTCAAAATGTACTTATGCAATTAAACGTAACATTATATTTAGTTGCATAATATACTTCAGCAGTAACACAAAAGTAACGGAATTCAAGAAATAGGTAATTTTACACTGGCGTTGTTCGCTTTTCTACGTGACTCATCTATAACAAATTAAATCGAAGGCAACTTATTACAAATGTTTACAGAATCCATACGTAGGGGGCGAAAGTTAACCGAAGCAAAACTGAAATTACTGGGATGAATTATTCGAAATTGTCAAAATAATTTTTTTTACTACGCGTACAAATAATAACAAACGCTTCATAATTTACATGTAGTAATGATTTATTATTTTTGTAAATAGGCTTATTGGAAAAGAATAGATAAAATGCAATATTATTTTCTCAAATCTCTTGCATTATTTTAGAAAATAGCATTTCAAAATAATGAATATAACTTCCTATACAAAATATCTAGGACGACCACGATAAAGGAAGTGTAGGGCGCCGATAATTTAAATTTCTAGAATGAGAACCTGAATACAGTGGGGGGTCTCGCTCCTCATGGAGCGAATAGAAGAGCATTTTGAACCAAGTTATTCATTCCTCGTATGGACATTTTTGTGACCTTGTGAACTTCAATGAACGTCTTCCACAGCGTTCCTTTCTCAGTCTCCTCCCGCAGCCTGAGCAGGACGCTACCACTTACCAATTTCTGCCAATCAAATTCGAATGGTCAGCTGCCTTATAACACGAGCAATCCGCAATTTTCTACGTTACTATACGGTTATAGAATTTTCACGAAATTCTCAACAATATAATAAAAACCATTCCCCCCGGCCGTATTTGTGAGGTTTCAACGTTCTTTCCTGGAAGCATGTTCCTACGTCAACTATGAAAATCATTATCCTCGTACTTGTACTGCATGTTATATCCCGGGATGTGACGGCGTTCTTCCTCCGCTGGAACGTGAGATCGGGCGCCGAACTTCACGGCGGCTTGCGGGTTTCCCTCTCCAGATATCTCCCTCAGCGGGATACTTCCCCAACCGGGACAAGCTCAAAGCTTTCGGCTGGTCTCCCGACATGTGGTTGTGTCATTACGGAGTTTTTGCGCGGTATAGAGTACACAAATCTCAATCTTCAGCGAATGCGCAGGTACACGTTATGCGAAACCCCAACTGCGCATGTGCAGAAGATTGATACTGATGTTGATTGCTGTAACTTTGGGCCGTGCAAACACTTCCTATTGTGTTTGGATAACGGAAAGGAGGGGTCACGGATGAGGAAGGAAAGATGGTGCACGGTCCATTTGTTAGGGTACTATTCTGACATTCGCCTGACATTGGGAGTAGAAACCAAGAAAAACAACCGATCAGAGATGCCGGTCTCTACAATTCCCCAGATAGCGGTTGAATTCGATCCAGGCACATTCTAGGTAGGGGGAAATATCCGCAATCAAGAGGCATCAATCACAATCTAATCAATCGCAACCGAGAGGCATCAATACAAGTCAATTCTACTTGAATATCTCTCGGCCTCGAAAAGCAATGCCTGATGCATTAGTTTAAATATGAACGAGAACAAAAACGAATGACTAGTGAATGGGAAAATAAGAGTAACGCCAATCGATGCTGAGATATACTCATGTTTCAGTTCACTATTTCAACCAAATGCTAATTTGTATATATCGACAGAATTTCAGTTCTCGATAGGCAAATTTCAATTTCGAAATATCATTTCCCTATATACCAAAACCAAAACAAATGGAGAAATATGGGAAAGTTAATTCTTTCTTTCCCAGCACAATCTATTCACAGATATTTGTGACAGTTCATTGTCACCACTTGCAACCCTCCACAAAACGATAAAATTTAAGTTTCAATTTTTTTTTATAGATGGTGGCGTTGCATAGAATTAGAAAAGGAAAGCAAAATATAGTTAAATGCCCAAGCTATCAAATCTAAAATCTCAAGCGATGTTTATGAATCGATCCTAATTTTGAGTGTTTCACTAGACATTGGTATGACGCTTTTCTTTCCGTTATGTAGATGAAAGTAAACAAAAATGCCACTACCCCAATTTTTAAAATAAAGCAAACGACCATGAATGATTATTTACGTTAACCCATTCGCTCTCCTTGATAATGAAATACGTACGAAATATGGAGCTACGTCAGAGTGAACAATTTGTTGTAAATATCCATCAAAATAAAAAAAATAAGAAAACAATATCAATTAGTTTATTTTCTCCCAACCTAACTTCACCAAGGTAGAGAAAAAAAAGGTATCTCAACATCCATCATCTCAATTCTACAGAGGACAACTAACATTACAAAACTGCCCGGAACGTGCTGCTGCTACTTCGGCCTTCCCTTTCTTGCGATGCTCCGCTGAATATGTATCGCAAATATAATGCCGAAGCAGCAACGTAACAATCAAACAAAAGGCTGGGCCGACGAGTTCACGTGCGCGACGACTGTCACAGCAAAACAGTAAGCATCACTCTATCGTACTTCACGCAATGCGCGTGCGACGTCGGTAGCGACAGACGCGCGCACGCGGCAGCACCTGCGGTTGTGGGAGCCCGCGCCCGCGCGCCGATAAGATTGGCAGGTGAACAGCGAGCGCGCACCACACCCCCACAACCCTTCCAGTCATGTCCAGCCAACGCCACAGATCGCAGAAACGTCGGTCGCGAAGCATTAGTTTTGTTAAAATTAAGCTGTTACCTGATCTCGTGAAAACCGCCGACATCATGGTGAATATTCCAAGCAGTGCGACGGCCTAAACCACTTCCACCGACAGCTCCCCCAATTGTGCCCTGTCGCTGGGCACAACCGCTGCTCTTCTACTACAGCGTCAGGACCACCCCACTTTTCCTCAATCGTCAGCTCCTTTCCCCTGAGCCCGGGCTTGCCGCTACCACCCCACTCCAGCACAAATGCACTGAATCTACGGACTCTACTGACACACATACATACGAGCTTATTCACAAGCGACCTTGGAACTTAGAAAGTGGTTATACAAGTTAATGAGATCTCCGGTAGATGTCGTTCCTAGCGGCAACTAGTTGGCCACAGACTAATCGCAAATAACGATGAACTTTTAAATCTACTCAGTAGGTAGTCAGCTGAACCATGACGCGAGGTCTCAGTTTCACGTGATGACAAGCATTATATTGCTTTGATTTTCGATTTTGTTTTCCTCCGATAATGTATATTTCTTTACAGCATACTTATTAGCAGCCCCGGAGCACTAGCCATGCAAATTGGGCATTTCAGCGTATTTACAAAAGTAATGTGATTCCTCCTCCCCCGAATTTGACCACCACCAAAAAGGCATGATGGTTAACGGCCGTTTACCCACCATGAACTTAGGAAGGGCGACATGTTTTAAAAATATTTCTTCACTGGACTCAAAATTTACGATTTTTGAGATTCATCACTTTTCCTTTGCTACCTCTTACAGAACATTTGTGCAAATTAGTATGCTAGTTCCCATATAAAAATTGTAATACAGAAGTAACTAATACAAGAAACGTTAAATGCACATTGAATAATGTTATTGCTCATAATCATAATATCCTTTTGCCCATGTTGAATTTACATTACCTCAACCACATGCACTCATTTATTTGCATTTCACTGTAATTAACAAACCAATTCTGCTTCAACATATTCAATGAAATTATGTTAAGAAAATATTTTGCCAAGTGCCTCAAAACTTGCTTTAGCACAAATGATTGCTAATTTTGATAATACTGAATTTGCCTCCAAGGCGCATTTGACAATTTGAAACATATTTAATTGTTCTTCCAAACTACGTAAAAAACAATAAATATGTGAAGATCAATGACCCCATCTCCATCGGGATTTTTGTCCAGGTTCCCAGATCCTTTGAGCAAAAGCTGAGATAGCCCTTTGTTTTGCTTCTGGACATAAATGTAGCTTCACTATCTGTGAACATTTTCTTGAGCTCTGTAAGGAAAGGAGAAACCTTTTCCATTTTCTCACAGCAGTAAGTCAATTCCTTCTTGTAGAACACTGAGAATAATAGCCAAAATCTACAGCTGATTTGTCATTGCAAATAGTTTTTATTACACTAGAGTGAATATTTTCATACCCTTTCATGCCAAAACTGCTCCTTGCTACCGGTATTCATAATTGAACATAAGGTGTACATGAATTAAAACAGAAATACCAGAGCTCAAGAAACCATGCACAGATTGCACTTCTCCCCATAGAATTTCACAGTTTTTAACTCTTTTTGACCAAAAAAAACACCACACACACACACACCAAGAACAAAATGTCAAAACTTTACAAGACACTCCCAATTCATCTCGTTACTTCCAATGCTTTCCCAGTTCAGAATTACCCTGAAGTTTTCGACAACACATTTTTCTTTCTGTCTACCATCTGCAATCAGATCATACTTCATGCATTACTCATTTAGTAAAGATAACGCATCATTATTGGCAAAATTCCATATATTTTATTTGAAATTATCTCAAAGATTACATCACTTGACTCCCTTAGGTAAGGTACTGCTAATAAATGCAATTTCTTTTGTTCTACCCTGCTGAATAAAACAAAGTAGAACATACTCATTGCATTGTCTTTTATTGCATATAATGATTATTGCTATAAATAGTTCATAGATAAGAGTGCAAGTCTTTTACCTTTCTTATCCTTTAATCTTTGGCAAAATGGCAACAAATCTAGGGCAATATACATTGGTAACTAAGCTATTTGTGTGCAATTTGAATCTCTGCTTGTTTGTAATATAACCCCCAGTGAGTGCCTACCCAGAATTCACCAATAAAAATACTCAAAATTCTAAGTAACAGAAGCATTTAATGAGGAAAAAACAGGAACATGAAAGCTTTGTAAAGAATGTAAAACATAGGAGTGAGGAAGAAATTACAAGTATAGGCTCACTGAGCCCAGTGAATCAATGGTATTCAACATCAACAACAATGCATCAATCTTCTGACAGAATCAGAGTTCATATACATCATAAAGAACAAACAATACCCTCTAAAATTTCATTGTTCTGTGAATGAAACAATACGCAATTCTCTGAATTGGTTGAATACCAATGAAAAACTGGAATATCAAACAAAAAAAGTCCCAAATCTTGATATGTTAATGAACCATGTAATAAATACATTAGATATAAATTGTTACACTATAATTTCTTCGCAAAATGACACTACTTCCCTCTTATTCCACATGTTCTATCTATATTATTATCTTCATCCTGTTCAGTTCTATCATAAATGTGCTAAGTTATTATACAGCCATGATATTTAACGTTGTTTCAGTTATTGTTGATCATTTTTACAAGAAGCATTGCTAGACTCTTGGAAGGCAATGCAACCAGCAGAAGCAAAAACATAGCTCCACATAAACAGAGTGCTCTGTACTTTGCACATTTATCTAATGATGAAATATTTAGTAGTTCCAACTTAGATGCTGTACAGTCCACCAAACAACTGATGAGCTTGAGATCAGACCACTACAATCTTGGTGTTTTCAGGCAATGTCCTTCAGATCAATCAATAATTGCAATGAAATAGAACAAGGATACATGAAATAAACTTCACGATTCCATGATTAACAAGTCTGTGATAGATGCACGTTACTTCTTACAGAAGAGTTGTGCAAATGAATAAGCTAATTTCCATACAAAAAATTATTATGCTGACTTGAGTAACAAATACAAGAAACTTAAAATTCAAACTGAATAATGTTTTTACAATGTTGCCATGCCTCACCATATTATCTGCCAATTCATTTAGATAGATAACATAGAACTATCTTACATCAAGCCCATCAATTGTTATTAAAAACATGACCTATTTTATTATAACATGCTAACTATATGAAAAATGTCCAAGTATTAAAACAACCATGTCTGACTAGTCCAATTGTTTTATCTAGTGATTTATAACTCCAAATATGCAAAAGTAATAAATAAAATAAAATGTAATATATGCTCTACTTCAAATAACAATATCATTTGCATGCATTAAGCCACTGATAACATAACTGTAGGCAAATTCATACTTCTGCCTGATTACATTATTTTATGCTGATATTAAACGAGTTCATTTAATACGAAAATGTGTTGTGGAGCAACACATGCAACATACCCCACATATACAAGCAATTAATTTACATTTGTAGGCCAGAGTGCACTTTTTACATATTACTACTTTATAATGTATGCTACATATAAAATGATAGTAATAATAAAGTAATAATTACCACAATCATAATAAATATAAACACACCCACATGTACAGGATTTTTGGTATTATTATTCAGAACATTAATATGCTAGACCAGCATAAAAACATTGAATCATTACAGCACCCTCCAAATTCAATCATTCCACAGATATTAAAAAAGATACAAACAAGCCAAGTAATCTTTTTTTTTTCTTTCTTTTTTAAATTCATAAATCTTTCAGCCTCTTTCACATGTTCCCAACTTTAAATTGCTGTCAAGGACAAGGATAAGACAACCACGTTAGTATGTGGATCATTCTTATAGGTGTTTAATAACCACTCTTCAGCACATGAAAAAATAGGAGCCTTTTAACAAATAATTGCTATCTTGCGATCAAAATGCACTGAAATATTGTTTTCTATAAAAACATTGAAGTAGCTTTGAAATTCATAATATAAGCAATGAATGTTTCCTAAGAATAATTACTACGAACATTAATATTTCATGTAATTCAGAAAGTGCTTTCAAACAGATTCTTTAAATATGTCTCTAGAAGTTATCAAATGCAAAGCCAGATGAAAGGAAAGGTATTAATAGAAGCAAAACCGTGCATAAAATTATTTACTGTACAAATGGATGCATATTGTTAGATTTCAAGGACATGTAAAGGTACATGTAACAATCATTCATTGAAATGTGAACTTGCCTTTCTGATAATTGGTATGTACCATCACAAAATAATGAAACATATTATTAAAATTTAGGACTGATTTAGGAATGACCATTTCAACACAAATACACATTTGTAAGGCCCTCTACAAAATATCCAATCTTCTGCAGTAAATTTTAGAGCAATGGTAATTAGTTTCTCTTCACCAAAATAGCATACATTTCAATTTCCTCACCAACATAGGTAAGTTTTATTTCCAGTTATAACAACATCGAGAACTACATTCCTCAATGCACTATTTCACATTGCAGAAAGCAATGCCAAGAAAACATTGAATCTATTATTATTACTCAGTATAAAAATAATATAACTCTAATACTTTCAATAAAGAATTATTTTACATAATTTTATCTCTCAAACTCTACATAAATGTGAGCAATGAAGTTTCAGACTAATTATCACATATTAAAGACCCAATTATGCATGTTTTCACATGACATTCCCACCATTTTAATTTGATGAGAAAAATACTTTCAATCCAGTATTCTGAATTGGAGAAAGCTTTAGAAAAGTTGGCACTCCAGTTAGAAGGCAATACATTTAATTTGCTTACTTATAGAATACCTCCACTCAATTAGAAAAAGTTAAAAAATGAATACATCAATTGTACAGGAAAACATACTTTGTAGTATTAACTTGCTTTCGATGAAATTTTTACATTTTATGGTCAATTTACAAATTCTAAAAATGAAAAGACAACAATAAAATAGTTGTTTTTGTCCATCGTCTCACTTGTTCATCAAAAACATTATACAACAATACTTGCAATGGCAGTATTTCCTATAGAATTACTTACATTTATGTGAATATGTGTGTATGTGTGTATATATGTATATATATATATATATATATATATATATATATATATATATATATATATATATATATATATATATATATATATATATATATATAGATAGATAGATAGATAAAGATATATACTATGTGCAGGACTACAATAATGTCTCTTTTGCACTAATTAGATTTGAAGACATTCTATTTAATTAATTGTTTTTCAGGTAGTTCATTATATTCTTTCTTATTAGCAATCACACACCTGTAACCTCACTGACAAGAGAATGAAAAGAAGGATTTCTCATAAAAATGATTCAAATTAAACCTTCAAATGTGCAAGTTTGTCAGTATAAAATTCCTTGGAAGCATAATAAAACTAGTATTGCAAATTCCTTTGTCTTATCTCTCAATAAAGTTACCACAGATAAAGCTGAATACTTTACGTAAGAAAACCTCAAACAACCTGATGACACCAAATAGGTAGTTGCATCCCAATGCAGTAATATTTTGACAAACTTCAAGAGCTCCATTTCTTTTCTGATATTTAGGACAAGTTCACATTTGCTATAGATTACAAACATGTACCATCAATTTCAAGGCAATTGGATGCTATATGGATGCAACACAAATAAATTATACCCTATTGTTTCGCAAACAGCAAATATTTTCCACCGTGCATTTTAAACAAAATTTTGGTTTGAAAAACAAACCTATTTTCTCCACAAGAATTAAAATATGTTTAAGAAATGAAATTGTTACAAAATGAAAAAATGCACATACACCCAAGAAGATAATGAAGGTTTCAATTAGACCACTGAGAAATGGGAGTTAAATGGCTCATAATATACTGGTCATATGGAAACACTAGTATGAAATTGAAGTTTACTAAGAGAATGAGAATGTTCCTTTTCTTTTTTAACTCATTAACTCATTCATCCTCGATTTGGAACCTCTGTAAACTTAATGGGGGCATCACACATCTGCCAAGGGATTGGATATTAATAGTAAACTCATCCATATACATTCCTTGCTGAGGAATTCTACTATTCCAAAAATTGATGTTAACCAACAACATACAGAACCAAGATATTCTATGACTGACATTGATTCACCGACATTAATAAAGATTCTGTGCTATCAAAGCAATAAACTACGAAGAAAACAAAACTTTTTAAAATAAAAGTATTATACCCGTTCCTGTTTTATAGTCACTTACGACATCTATGAACTCCAATGTTCCATTGACTTCTCCCCACAACCACAGAAGACTTAAGAAACTTAAACCAGCCTACAATGTTCAAAGATAATCAGCTTATCAAAAAATTAATTTGATGAAGGAAAGCTAATTGAAATACATGTTTTTAAAATTTTTGCTGGTTATCCAAGTAAATTAAACCAAAATGTACTTTAACATACCAAAGTATTAATTCAACTACTATTCAAGTAACAAGGACAAATCGTAACAACAATGATTTCAATGTAAATACATTAGTTTCTTAATACACAGGAATGATTTGATTGAGGGTATTCTGATTAAGGTCAGGCAATATGCAGTTTTTGAAAAAGTATCCTATTTCCAGTGATCCAAATACACATAAAATTCACATGTTAGGCACCCACTTCCTCTTAGCCTAGATGGAAATTGATCGTTGTACCATTCAAATGGAACATCAACACCTACACAACAGAAATCATACACCCTGATTGGAGATTCAGACCATTTAAAACTAATTAATTGGGTCAGATATTTATCTCACATTCATAGAAGAGAAAGATTATCCATTTGCATACACACCTGTACACCAATTCATAAATCAAATCTAGTCTTGGTTTCTCAACTCCAATCTGGATGCGACTCAAAATGCTTATGTAATTCAGCAAAAATTGCAAAAGCCAAGACACTTCTATTGGTGCAATTACAAAAACTATTGACAGAATATTTTAAAAAACCTCAGTGCATTATAGAGATGTAAGGGTCTATATGTTCCACTAACAGCAATACATCATAGTCAAAAAATGATATTTTGCATTGCATCACAGACATTTTTTGAATCTACATGATTGTTTTTAAGAAGATAGTTCAAGAAAGACCATAAAAAGAAACAGTAATTATATTAATACTGATTTTATGGCATATTACAAAACATAAAATCCTGCAATTATTCTCAAGAACAAAATTTGCAAAATTCTCTACCAAATAATAAGTAGTTCCTCAAATAATTTGAGAGCTCAAGGATCTAATGATCATAACACAGAATTACTAGACTTATGAACGGAACATACTTTCACATGAACAGCTTATTAAATAGATTCCTTGCAGTCCCAGCTTTAGTTTCTCAAAATGTTTTCGTGCACACTATTGAACAAGTCTTGATTCCTGTTGTCCATTTCTCACTGTCTTCAACACATTCCCTGTTATAAGTTACATGTACTAATCTGCAGAATGTAAACAAATTAATTCTTTGCTAATTACACAATGTGCATGTTCACAAATAGGAGTAAGAGTTTAAAAATAACTTTTTGGTGCATATTCTAGAAGCAAAAAACAGTAGAGCATCATCATTTGCAATGGAAATAATTGATGCTTCATTTTTTCAATCACAACTTCTTTGAGCAGAGAAGGGGAACAGAAAAATCCACTAGTTTCAGCTGATTAGGGTCATAAAAATACACTCTACATAACTCACCATTATCAAACTTTATCACCTAAACTACTGGATTATTCACGACTTCAAAAACGATACATTGAAACAATTTACAAAAATATATGCACGTAAGTAGAAATTGGTTTTCTATTCAGTTTCAAAACACAACACTCCAAAATTAAAAACCCTGAAATCAATACAATATACTAGAAATTAAATCATTGATGTCTTTTACAATCCGATCATGAACTATTTAAAACAAAATAATGTTGAGAAAAGCTGCACACAGTAAATGGAGATTCCTAACATTTTCAAATACTTTTCAAACACTTAGAGTAACCAGAAAGGATTCAACTGAATATCTCAACTTGGCATATTTTGGAAAATTCTAATTAATGAACCAAACTACAACTTATGAGACAGCCAATAATCCGCACCAAATACAATTTAATAATAGAAAATTAAGAAGACGACATATGTTTTAATAAAACAATAAAATATACAAAAGCAAAACTTATCAGAATCATGAAAATTAATTATGAATCAAAATTATCTTAATCCGAATAGGTATCAACATGTTAAACACAGCCTGATGTGCAATCCAAATCTTGTCACAATGTACAATCATATACATTTATTTGATATGACTGCAAGAGTACACAACCACTATTCGAAGGAAGGAAGGAAAGGAGGAGGGAAGGGAGAAAGAAAGAACTCTTTACATACTTCTTAATCACACGACCATGAAGGTACGTTAGTGCACCGAAAGTGTGTGCAGATTCAAATGTTTCAGAGTTGAGCAATGCAGAGTACACAAAGATGGAGAAAATTAATATCTGGCTACCCTTAACAGTTGCTGTAGAGAACTTTCTCAAGTACCTTTTAAGAAAAACGATCAATAAATTGTGAAAATGTTTTTTGAACATCGTAAGATTGAACACTTTTCCAAGAAACTAAATGATATTACAATAAGGTCTCTCAACAAAATGGCTTCATTCTTAGGTAGATAGGCCAGGATATAAAATTATCATTTAAAACACAATTATGGTGTAGTCATTGTGAATAATGATAATTGCTTGAGCTCTATATTGGAAATATACTTTTCTATTTTTCTATGAATTGGTTATAAACTGCCATCTCAAAAACAAGAAACACAACATTTCTTCTTTCATGCCAATGTTCTTGTCTCAACACTGCAAGAAAAACACCTAAAATGAAAATGTGTTTTTCTAATAGCAAATGTTTGATGAACACACAATTCCACACTTTATTATGAATAACAATATTTCTTGGGAGTCATCATTATTTTGATTTTTTGTTAGGAAGATAATAGTCATCGACAAAAAATTGAATTGCATAATCTTAAGTTTCACGATATTAAATATATTTCGCTACAGTAAAGGCTGTTGGTGTTGTTTATTTATTATGCCTGCACATACATACATAATTTTTGATACACAAACTGCACTCTGGGGTCTGCAGGACCCTAAAAAACATTTCAATTTTTAGAAATTTGGATAATGCATTCTATTTGTAAAATAAAACTGCCCTGTTCTAAAATGTAGCATTTATATATTTTAAACAGATTTGACTGATATCACTATACATGGTAATCACAAAATAATTATTCATATCTAATTGCATGAAGGATACTGCTTAGAGAAATGAAACTTATGTCACACATAAGTACACAAAAATTCCATTTATTCATTTTGGATGTTTATGCACTGTTGTTTATAAGTTGCAGCTAAATTCCTATACTTCCCACGATAAATTATTTCAGATATACGGTTTGCATTCATAAGTCTTTTTATGCTTATAGGTCTATAATGAAAGTCCTGACTACACCCTGACATAATGACTCTTAGGTGAGAGTGATTATGCCATTCTAGAGGATTCCAAGGAATGTGTTTGGTTTTTCAAATTGTTTAGTTTTGTTCATATGCAAGGCCTTCCATTAGAACCTGACTGAACATGTGGTGACTGAACAACCACAGTGTGCATGGGTAATGATGTCCACTGTCTCCAAGGCTTTGTGTGATGTTCATGCGTTGTCAGGTAGTTTTCTAAAATATTTGCATGTCGTCCGGTATGGCTTTGCATGTTTTCCAACATTGCACATTAAACATCTGGCCTATTTGTATGAAATAAGTGGGTACCAAGAAATATGGGTGATTAGGTGCAGTTGTCACAGTCTCGGGAGGAAATTTTTACTATGGGTGCAGAAAAAAAGCATATGGTATAAGATTCAACTACTTTGAAAAGTGAGAACTTTCTTTCTTGAGAATGTTATGTAATGAGAATATTAAATGCATGTTATTTTCTAACACAACAGTATTGTCAAAATATTGAGTTTTCATTTTGCACCTATATTTTCATTTTCAGTCTCACTTTAGTCCCTTGAAAAACATATAAATGAAGTTTTACTGTATCTGTTTGCCTTCATTTTTTTACTTATCACAATCTGTAGTGTGTGTTCTGTTCATCAAACCTGGATCTACCAAATGACATTTTAACTTGCATTTTCTACTTTTACTTTGACGCAAATCACACATCTCCATTGCACCTGTTAACACACTTATACATGATAATAAATCACTCATGAGTGCACAATGAAACCAGCAAATACTCCCTGGAACTACTAACTCTATTTGTAGAGAAGGAAGATTGGCAGGAAGTCAAAGAGTAAAAATCCTTTCTAAGAAAACATCCAAAAAAATATCCTGCTGGGGACTCATCGATCCCAGTGTGCACATCCAGAGTAAATTAGTTAAAAAATTACAATGGATAAATTTCAAGTGATCATTATATATTCCTTGGCTGCATCTGCTTAAGATTGAAAGCACAAATTAACAAAGAATTATTACAACTGAAAATCTCCACAGCAACAGATTTCAAAGTCATAGGTTTACAATCACAAAGTGCATAAATATCTAAGCAAAACATGAGAAACAATTTTACCTTGGACTGAGATAGACTAGGAATTGGTAGTGTTTATATTTAATACAACTGCATGAAACATTAATCCGTATTCTTTTTCTGTTGCCAATAAAAAAGTGCTGATGAAGCACTTTTGCAAAAAAACAAAAAATGTTGCAATCTCGAGACAAGACTGAACAGTGTTTCCATCCATGAATGAGGCCAAAAATTCACTCTAATTTAATTCAATATAATTCCATTCAGTAGGCCATAAAATCTCACATTTAGTTTTTACAGTACTTGTTCACTTACATGAACAATAAGAATACTCAACAAGGTACATCTTCAGCTCAACCTGATAATTACACACATTTTTCAAATATCACAAATGTTGAAATCAGTCATGGATGGAGTCAATATTTTCCTCTATCATAAAAGTACAATTGAAGAACATCAGATTTATGAATTAGCAAACAATACCACATGTACAAAATGGGGTGGCCAATGTAACAATCCCTGATATATTGATAGCAGCAGTCAAAGCACTGTGAAAATTACAATACTCAGACAGGCATAGCAACATTCACAGTCCCCCAGTTCATACAAAATATCACTTTTCCCCTCTCACTTTGACCCATAAATAACAAGGTTAAAAGAAGATATAAAACAAAATTAAATACAAACTACATTAACTTACTGAATGGAAACCACATAAATTTCACAACAGTGTACAAAACTCAAAATAAATGGCAACAAATAAAATTTGGACCGTACCACATGAAGTGAAATAGCCCTGATGATTACGAAAAAGCAAGACACACAGTCAATAAGTTAAAAATGCCATATCTACATGGAAGACCACAACCCTGGGAATATAATTGAGAAATAGCCTGAACCATTCAAAGAATGGGTAGGTCCTTATTCATTCTGATAACAAAGAAACATAAGAAATTGCTTTAGCTCCTCTGTTTCAATACATATCCAACATCACAAAACATTGTCTAGTTATCTTAGACAATTATGTACACTGGATTAAATTATGGCACTTGCTCAGAGATGGTCATGTCCCAAAAAACATGTACGTACACACACATTCACAACTATTGTTGGAAAAGATTTATTCACTGGTTAAAACATAAAGTGCACAAAACTTGTCCCTTAAGAACTAGGATGACAGGAACAATTTTGTGAGGAAGTTGGGTACAACTTTTGATGTAGCATATATTGCTTAAAAGCATGCAGTTGCAAGATTGCAAGTCATGTTCTTAAGTTAGTAGATAGTATTTACACCATATGAAACATGAATATCATACAAATTCCTGCAATACAACCCATAAATTCATAGGGTAAAACTGACATGCTCAGACTGATTGCCAAATCGTGTACTTGGTACATGAGAAAATTCATAAACTTATAATACACAACAGTTTTAGAAAAACTCACTCTAACCAGAGTAAGAATAATTTATGTATTTTATGTTGTATATGAGTGAAGACAATTTTGCATTCTACAGATGCAGAAAACATACAAAATTTTATAAAGTCAGAAAAATATGATTTCCAATTATACAATACAGGCAAATATACATGTCTGACTTAACAATATTTAGATACACTCCTCACAACTTAAAACCACAAAAAAGAAAATCAGAACAATGAGCACAAGAACACAAATTGGTCTTAAAATCAAAAATTTTAGACACACTGACAAACAGTCCTACAACTTGACACAATTCATACAAGTATAGCAATTTGTCATACATTCAGTCCTTAGTTATACCATACCATGCACCAATGCATGTCAATATAGAAGCCTATAATCGCGTTATGGGCGAATTTGAGCACTAATCATTCTTAAGCATCGAGCACTCAATTTATCTAAATACATAAAATATAAATGAATCACTGAAAATTATTCCCTCAGGTATAAATCTGTGATGTTGTCTAGGAATAAAAATTGGAGGAAACTCCAAAAATACATCACAAGAACAACTCCCAATAATTTTCACCCCAGAGCAGGGAGCACCTTCTTTTTGCTACCAGCTACAATGCTTTATATCTCACCTTACAGCTATATACAAATGCCAAGCAATTTTCTCTACATTCAATGTTCTTTTGCCACAACCATTCTTACAGAAGCAGCACAGCAGTGTCCAAAAACTCTGCACTTTGACTCATGCCCAGACATTCCTTGTGTGCAAGAGTGCTTCACACAAGTCGAAACAGTTTGAACGAACTAAAAATTCTTGTCATTCCCATAGGAAAAATCAAGATATTATTAAAGCTTAATGGACTCAGCAACTCTAAACAGAAAGGACAAGCAGAAGTAGGGTGAGTAAGTATGAAACTACAGCAACAGCAGTCACATCATAAAATATAATTTTGCTATATTTTTGTTACTGTGAATCTTTCTTTCTGTGCCTTTCTGGTTAGTTTTACTGCACACTAGTGGCATTTCTGTTTCTATCAGAAGCTTACACTACATGTTTAGAAGCTGAGATATCCTCTTCATGAAGTTGCGCTACACATTGCTCAATCCCCTCCCCCCACACACACACACGTTGCGACCAAGTATGAGTGCGGCCCATGCAATGTGGACTTGTGGCTGCATTGCTGCCGTGCTGTGGCAGGTCTTAGCTTTCATCAGCACCATCGTTGTTTTCCGAATCAACAAATTCAACATGTGTGAAGGGGAAGTGCCCTACCTTGCCATTCAATTCCCCTTCCCACTGACCATTGATGTTCATCTTCGTGACTTTGATAATGTCCCCAACCTCGAGTTTCAATGCTGTTTTGTCATAGGCATTGGGAACTCGAGCTTGTTTCACTCTAGCATAAGCAGGCAACTTCCTCTGTAAACAAACAAGAAAAATTACATGCTAAGTTTACAGCCATCTCAAAACATAAAATGAAAGTACAGTCTTAAATGCCACAATCAATGTTTCCCCCATACATTTCAAATTACAGCAATGCAGTTTACAAAAAGTTGTAGCATTACAAAAATTCCTTAAGCTCACATTTGTATCTCCTTCAGACATATATTTTTAATCTAGCATATTTTTTGGAGTTTAGCATGGAATGTAAAATAAAGCAGTACAAGGAGGACCTCCAATGTAGTGGCACAGAGCAAGCTATATTCATATAAACAAATGTATATTTTCATACTCTTTGAGAGAACAGGGAATAATAATATTCATGAATAATAGACAGCTTTAATGTATCAAAATAAGTGCTTCACCTGCATTGTATATTGATCGGTCAACAAATTTCACTTAATTAATTAGGAACATTATTTAAGCTACACACACACACACACAGAATAAAATAAAAAATAAATAAATAATAATAAATAAAATTTAAAAAGTTCTAGAAGAAACAATTAGAATTATACAACTCAAATCATCAAATTATACAATTAGGATTATGCAACATGCTTATTATTTTACAATTTGTTTCAAATCAAAATAATTGCAGGTAAAGTACTTGAGGCAATACCTGTATGTTAGTGCGCCTTGCTTCCTGTTGATGACTCACAGGGTTTCCACCACCAGAACCTGGTCTGTGCCCATCACTCACACACTGTTGGTTGTCATCATACTGAAACAATCACTCAGGCTGCTTAGTAACAATATTAACATTCGGTGGTATAACGTGATGTACACACTATCAACCCAAGGAATAATTTTAAGCCTGTTAAGAGTGAGGAAGAAAGACGTCTGCATGACGAGTCAGCTGCCATACAAAAAACCTCAGTATATCAGGGCAGTGCCTCAAAGGACCCACCCCTTTTTTTAATTTGTTTCATCTACAATTGACGTAACGTGTCTCTAAGCCCCCTGTGGGGGTGTTGAGCACTTTGCACTTTCAGAGTTATTCTGAGAGTTTCCTCATTATGCATCCAATATGCAGCAACTTCGCTGTTCCATAACAAAAACATTTTAAAAATTAAATTTTCACATTATAAAGGATTGTCAGGATGCTGGACTGATGCATCATTCGTAATGAGAAAGTTCTAGATAACAATTAGATTTTAAAATCATAAGAGTTTACCGATTTATCCTTCATCATGGCCTCTTTCTGAAGTCACCAAAATTCATTCAATCTGATCAATTATAAGCAAAGAAATCAGTATTTTGTCAACAGATCAACACATTCTGTGAACACCAACTCACAGTAAACAATCAACACCAGCAGCTAAAGAACTTCCATTTTCTCTTCTCTGTCTATATCCCCCTTGTGAATCATAGCAATTATTAGATAGTCAATGGCAATGGCAATCAAACGCTTAATTACATTCTCCATTCGTCATTCAGTCCACTTACTGAGAAGCTCCCTTACAAAAATAATGCCATATAAATGGCATTCACTTAGGAAGAGCATCACAAATTATGTGTAGGCTGAGAATAACAGCTATCCAAGAGGGACATCACACCTGGATATTTTTTCTGGCACTCCCAAATAATCGACGACCGATTGGCTGTTTTGTCCTTGTCCTTTGCCTCCCAGACAGCTCTACATAACCAATTTTCGGCTCTTTTTATATTAATCCGCTTCAAAATGCCTCCCTCACTCTGTGGCCACCATCCCCACACATCCACCTGCCCCCTCTTTCCCGCTACAGCTCGGTTCTTCCTCCGCCAATCCCATACCATCTGCCGGCTTCCTATTGGCCGATACCTTGACCAATCCTGGTCACCCCCTTGTCTTCCTTATAAGGCGGTCACGCGAGCCATTTGACAGCGTGCGCTCTGAGGAAGGCCACAATATGTTGGCCGAAACATCAGCTACAAGCAAATCAACACGGGTTGTCCCGGACAGCCAAGAGACATACTCCGGCTGTGGAAGCCTACGTAATCATACTATAAAAAGTTTATACAAAGATCGCTTAAAAGAATGAATTAATAAAAACAGGTTTAGAGAACGTGACGAAGTTGAGGTAGCATGGGGAAAAATAAAGGCCATTATACATAAATAATCCAAGGAAGAATTACAAAAAATCAATAAAAAGCCAAAAGCCAAAATTGAGCAAAATACTAAGCTACAAAGAACAGGTTAGAAGAGACGGATTAGGTGGTATATGCGGATTCAGAGGTATAACGGTCAGCGTATTGGACTGTTGTACCCGAGTTTGCGGGTTGAAATCCAATCGAAGCCATGGATTTTTAAGGGTGAAAAAATCCTTTGTATGCCTTCTTTCAGATGGGAAGTAAAGCCGGCTGTCCCATGTAGTAGATTTACTGCATTTAAAAAATTCTCAAGCCTAAAAAGCAGCATCTGATCCAAATTGAGATCTGCCTGTTTCGTCGCCCAAGATAATACCTCCTTTCTCCGCTAGGTGGTGAAAGGAGTGTAGCAAAATTTGCGTTGTTACACGGAAGTGCAGGCCTGATGGCCCGATTCTCACCGCATAAAATAAGGCATTAACTTAACTAAACTAAGAAGTAACTAGGGACAAACTGCATGCATTTCTCAAATACAAATACCAACACTCAAAATTATTCCAGTCCATGAAGAACACAAGCTCTTAAGAAACCAAGTAAATACACAGATCAGGAAACTGAATCCAAATTAATGGAAATCGTTTATTGCAAGAAAGGATCATTACTTGAATGGTCTACAAAAGCAGGTACGCACTTTATATGAAATGTGTGTACTGAAACAAACAAATTAATATGTACAACAAAAATCAGTAAAGGATGGAAGATTTGGAATGGGTGGAATATTTTAGTAATCTGTTCCACAGTGAAGTTCCAACACTAGATATAGCTGATACATTCACATAAGTTTTAGATTTCAGACACCCAAATTGTACAAATGATAACCGAATTAAAAAACTGGAAGTCACCCACAGAGGATGGGATATATAATGAATTGCTGAAATATGGAGGACAATCATTACACAAAGAAATAGTCAAGCTGATTCAAAACGTATAACAATGTAATTCAAAACAGACCAGAACACTAGGCGAATGGAAAACGAGCATTCTAATTTCTTTTTTAAAGATGATAATTTACACCCGAATAATTACAGAGGAATCAATCTTCTGAACACATCTCTCAAATTTACAAAAAAAAAAAAAACTATTACTCTTCATCATTTGACAAATTAGAAAAAAACACCTGGAAATTAGTATATACAGTAAAACTTCACTTATACGTTTTTCAGAGGACCAAAGAAATAAAATGTGTAGGTGAGAAAAACGTGCGACTGAAATTGATTATTATGAGCAATATAAAAAATCAATATCAAATATTTTTGCACTATCGTTTTACCAGTTCTTTAGCAATATCAAATATTTTTGCACTATGGTTTTACCAGTATTTCCAGTTCTTTAGCAATATCTACTATTTTTTCATTGCAACTCTCCCTAACAACTTTATAATTTTTTTTTTCTGATATTGCAAGGGATTACCTTTGCCTATCACACTTTTTAGTTTAAACGGACACACAATGGGGACATTACCGATAACCTTGTGCAACTCGTTTCACTGCAGAAACAAAGGCCGTGTCCTGCATGGGCTATAACTGGCTGCAGCAACCCACGGCTGGTTGCATCAGTTTTAAGCTTGATGTTATCCCAGATTCTGCGGGGCAAAGCGGTGTTCTACGTGGGGGACAAGAAGCGCACGACTGACACAGCACAACAGCGTGGCAACACCTACCATGCCATGCATAAAAGCAGATTCATTCGCAGCTTGTGCCATGCCGCTACCAAAAGGATCTCAGTTATTACGGCGAGCAAAAGGGCCTTCGGAGAGTAGGACAGTCAGCGCACAAACTTTCTCACTTCTTGGTCATCTATGTTGTTACTCTCTCCAGGGAACACCTTTGACCTTCCCTCAGAGTTAGCCAATGCCTCCTAAAATCCTCAGAAAACTCCTGTAAGCACACGACTGAAATTTTTCAAAGTTCCTCTGGCGAATATGGTCCAGGAGCCGACTTTGGGCTATCAGCCCGCGGGCTTGTGCAGTCTTGGCCCTCAGATAGGCTGAGTCAAGCTTCAATATAACAAGTTTCATTAACAGGAAGTCACCTCAAGAGGCCGAACGGCTGGTCGTTCAGGAGCGCTCTGGAGCATGCCAACTCGAGTAACACACAAGTTCCAGGCTCTCAGCGCAGGTCGTCCTGTGCCTCTCCGGGATTATAAGAACGTTATTATTTTATTATGAATGTATAAGTGTGAAAAATGTATAACTGAAATAATATGGCATGGGAATTATAGGAATTTATCTGGGACTTACCAAAAAAACCATAAACGTGAAAAATGTATAAACAGAGTTTCATTGTACGTGTTTTGTAGGCACCCGGAAGGTATTTGATAGAATATGCCTTATAGATATAGTAAGATTATTAAAGAAAGGAAACATTCCATGCAACCTTATTAAACTTAGAGTTGACAAATACACAAACTAAAGAATTAACGCAAATCTCAATGAACAATTATTTCAAGCCATTACAACAGCCAAAGGAATTAGACAAAGAATCACCGAGTCAGTACTCTTAAACCTGCTACTGAAATACATCCTAAGTGACCTTACTAAAAATATTAAATAAATAAAAAAATAGAAATAATAATATTATTATTATAATAATACTATTTTGGACCTCATAATGTAAATTCAATCTGCTCTGCAGACAACACAGTTTAATTACTGAAAATTATTATGCTCTATAATATTTGTGTTTCCAACTCTGCAATATGTGCCAAAAGTTAACATGAAATGACAATCAAAAAAACTGAATGCATGACAATTTCAAAAGAACCGTTAAGATGCAATTTGGCTATAAAATAATACTCAAAAGAACAAGTGATGGAAATAAAATGCCAAGGCATGGTATCAGTAATAGTAGATCTCTAAGGAGGCAAAAGAATAAATTATAAAAGCAATAAAACAGCAGGCTGTCTCAACCATTCAACATGGTATAACAGACACTTGAGGAAAGAAACTAAAATGAGAATATAAAAGGCAGTAATAAGACCAAAGCCAAAACAAGAGCAGATTCCAAGAAAAGAGTTAAAAATTTCAGAAATGCAAGTCTTATGGAAAAATAAATAAAACGCTAAGGGATAAAGAACACAATATTAACATACAGCAAACAAATTAAAATAATGATGAATACAAAAACTATATTCACTTCAAAAGCACAAAATCAAGCTACCAGAACTTTTAAATACATTTCCCAATCCTCTAAAAGCCCCATAAATAAGTACATAACATGAACTATAAAGCAATGAAAGTAAGTTACATAGGTATTGGCACCAACATACTGTTTGTATGAACTATTTCCTTACATGTTTCATTTCACATACCCATACCATGAGCAGCTTGTGGGAAAATTACAGTAAGCACTCTCTCATTGAAGTTTGAGTTTCTCCTTTCCTCCTTGCAACTAGGGCAGCACTATTGCACACACTCAGAGCTCAACAGAAAAAAGGTGATGTGTCCTTCAAATGCACCAATGGCTATGTGCAGTGAGAACCTAAAATTCTTTTTCCTACATCTCAAATTCTCCATCTTGATGCTTTCCATTTTGTTCCACAAGCTGGTCATTATTACTGGGTATTTATTTATTATCAATACACACACACATATATTACATTATTTAATACACACCCTCTGGACATATGGAACAGGGATGGAGCCTGTGTGGCCTAAGCTATTACGAGCAGTCCACCACTGATCTTCATCTTTTGAAACAACAGTCAGAACTTCTCCCTTCTTAAATGGCAAATCATCTTGATCCTAAAATGAAAAACAAATGGTATCAAATTTGCAAACAACCATGAAAAATATATATTAAATTGAAATGATTGAGAAATGACAAACTCTGCAATTCAACAAAACTTTTTTTCTCTTATTGTATTGAGTGATTGTAACTATAAATAAATAAAACATTTTACATATTAACATACATTTACATATTATAAAAATTACATTGTGTTAATCTCCATACACAAGACTTTTAAGTGGACATCAGATTTCTAGACTCTAAAAACCCTATTTGATGCACCTTATCTATGCTACTTATGCTGCTTAATGTCTTAAATAAGCAGTAAAAATGAACATGAAAATAATTTACTTCACTTAAATCACCTTTATTAAAAATCTGAGCATAAAAGGAACAGATATAAATATAAAAGCAAAAACTATCAATAACTTTTTAAACTCAGTCATTTATGTGCAGAAAACAGTATATTTCATCACTTTAGACTGGTGCTTGATATGTTGGAATAACAATGTATAAATTATCTCTCTTATATTGCAGAACACAGCCAGGATAATCCAGATGTTTATTTCTTACAGATTTCAGTTCTAGCCTGAATTTCTTCAGGAACACTTCTGAGTTTACTCTGCAATTCTCTACAATTACATTGTTTGGGCATTCTTTACATTTTTACAAATAAGCATTTTGGGACCCTATCAGTGAAAACGCAATATATAAGTGTTGGCTCAAGTAGAGAGTCCTTGGATAAAAGTGATTGCGGAGGGGGGTGTAGAGTGGATGGAAGTGAGTGTGTGTCTCCTACGAGTTTTGCAATATTAGAGTGAGAAAGCATCTTGTAATATTAGAAAAAAATTCACTTATTCTGTACGAAAGTCTTTGAAATACCTCCAATAAAGTAGTTTGTGTTTCCTTACTGTGCAAGTTGAATCTATAAAACCCTAATTTCACTAGCTTCACAAGGTCAATTTCTCTAGTTTTATGCCAAAATGCTTTTACAGGCAACTTGCCACTTTGCTTTACATTTCTTCAGGCCTTTAGCCCTCATGATTAACACTACACATTCCTGTTTGTGCAATACATAATTACAGACACGTTCCAGGCAAAAATACCTTCTAAAAACTTGCCTAATAAATCCACTAATGTTAAGTATGGATAGCTTTCATTTGTTTTAGGAAAGCACTCATTTTGTCACTTCCGCTAAATTTTGTCTATCTTACCATTTTGTCACATTTCACTCAACTTTAAAATTCCCATAACACTAAACAACATACACAATGCACAACAGACAACACTACCTATGACCGTCAAACCTTTCCCCCTCAAGACCTCCAAATTTCCTCTTTTCTCCTCCTCTCTGTACCCTCTGCCCGAGCAGTGTAAAATGCTGGTTTACATGACTTCCGTAAGTTGTAATAGATTCTTCCAACCATTGCAATGTTTCTCAATATCATTATATCCAGAAATGTGATGATAATTCATTTCGAGTCTATGCCAGAAGAGTAAAACAGGTGTTTGCCTAAAAATCTGAAGTCTACTGATCACTAACACTTAACATACACTTTCCTCCATACATAATACTTACACTTCCATCAAAATCATACTTTGCTATTACTTTTTCCACTCTTCGTGGAGCTGGTCTAATAAGAGGAGTAGTATCTAAGTAATGCAACTTGTAAAATGCCAGGCAAGCTGGAAGGTCTGGAAACATCTGATCACCAATTCGATACCTAGTTTGTTCACCTTGTTGAATTTTATTTATAATGTAATGACTGACTTTGCTATCTTCCCTGAAAGAAAAAAATGTAACAATGATTCAGAATAATTTTAATTTCATGGATGAAAACTATAGCTAAAATATTATAGTAACATGAAGCAATGACAAATTAATCAAATTGCATAACATCAATAACAATTCTCATTTAAAAACTCACTTCAATCACTTACCTAACACAGAGAACATAGTCTCCATGAATTGTTGCACTATCCCTTACTAGAAAAACACCCCCCTCCTTTTCACCCATCAGCAAGTCTGTAGCATCTTGTCGGGACATCGTCCCAAAGTACCAACTGAAAGAAAATTTACGTAATCCCAGATTTAATTGGTCATTCCCTTTTAATGCAATAACAAATATTTAAAATATTATCACATCCTCAATGAATCACAAGGTAAAAAACAAAGCAGTTGTTGGAACACTCAAATTTCTATAACGCATAAATGTTAAAACTTCACTAAAAGTTCTGCAAGATTTAAACAATTAACTCTCATACAAGAGTGACATTTACTGCAATGAAACTTTTCCCCTTTCACACAAAGCTCTGGAAACTGATAGTTATACCCAAATGTTCCACAAGCAGAGACAAACTCACTTTTCCCTTGGTAACCCACGAGTTGTCTGACCTGTCACAGGTTTTAATTGTTTACAAATTGTCAACTTCATTAAATACTCCTTCCCACACTTTACATGTACTACTTATCAGTTCATTCTCCAAGCAAAATATTTAATTTTTGTTACCTTACAATAATTAATTAGCACAGATGTATTTATTTGTTCGACCGATTAAACAGCTGAAATATGGGATAAAAACCAACCAGTTTCACCCACCTAGATTTATCATAAGGATCAAAGGTGGCAGCCATCCTTTACACCGTACAAAATACACAAGAGTTCTTGAGACAATTCAGCTCTTCGCCATTTGAAGCAAAATAAACGAGAAAAACTTCATTTCGTCGAAAAAAATTCAACAAATTCCATTTTCACATAACATTACGAGTCTATTTCATCCACACAACAAGGTTATAGAAGGTACTTCGACAATTAGGTTACACACGAACAAACACCAGAATGATCACCAATTCTTAAAACACTGTCCCCAGAATAAACTGAAAGACAGTGATTCGTATCATCCCTCCCGTCAAAATATTATTTCCTCTTGGCAACAAGTGGTGAACTCGAAAAATGAACACGAAACAAGCCCATAAATGGATGTTTGCATCATAATCACATGGACGTGACAAACGAATACGTTTAAAACAAAATCAAAGGCTTGAACGGGAAATGGTAGACACTGAAACAAAATAAATTAGTCCAATTTTTCCCACGGTACTAACTACCACTCAGCTATCACAAATTATTAAATGTTCCAACATGGCTGACAAAATTCTGGTTATCGCTAGATGGCGCTAAAGTTTTCGTTGCTATTTTGTTCACCGCTACCGTATAATACCCGGGAATTAGGGGGAATGAACCAAGAGATCGGCCACGAAGTATTCAGGATATATCCTGTATACTTCGTGGGCGCGGCGGAGCTTCTACAACGTAGAGACGCACGTTTTTTTCTATTAGAAACCTGAACGTATTATGCCATAAACATTTTTAGATGTGGGAATCCACTTCAACACGCTCTTCCGCTTTTAATTTCATATTCTCACATTTGTGGCTTAAGTTATCTATTTACAGCTCTTTCTACAAGTATTTAAACCATTAATAAGCGCCATGTCTTGTTTTAATCATTCTGTGAAGTGACACGGTAAGGTGGGGGGCAGCAACAAGTGAGGAACATAAACAAATACCCAAAAAAAATAATATTTTATTTGTTCACATTTTTAAACAGTTTGTTCTTCCAAACAAATAACTGTTTAGCAAACATGTTGAACAGATGTTCTACAATAAAGCCTCATATATCAAGACTTGGAAAATCCCATTATATACACACTTCTTTCTTCTACATTATTATACGTTTCACATTTGTACCCCTTACAAGCAGATAAGCTACCTGTATAATCAAAACTTTCATTTTAATACAGCAGTAACATTCTTTCTAGTACAAATCCAGTTAACCGTAAATATTTATCAAATGAAGTGGAAAATTATTTGTTCATTTCGTTTTCAACCTCATTCATACCAAATTCAATAAATTTCTGTTGTTTGTGACTCTGTAATACAAAAGTCTGAATAATTCATTCCACACATTTTTGTTTTATCAAATTGTTACAGTTATTTCTGTTTTAATGCAGATCTCACTTATTTGATTTCTACAGGTCATGTTCCCTTTCAAATATAAGTGTCATAAAAGTATTAATTATAAGATAACTATCAATAAATTTGTTTGTGCAGCACAGTAGAAACTTCATTATGAGATTTTTCCAGTTTAGCCATGAAGTTTACTGAGATCTCTAACCTCTGTACAACTTTTACAGGATAACAAATCAAAATGAAAATTACTTTATGCTGGTTGCTCTAGAACTGCAATATTTCTGAGTTGCAAAAATGTCCCAAAAATATTACATCTTCAAAACAGAATTGAATTCTTAGTCAAGTAGTCTGATAAAATGTGAGTCAATAGTAGTGAATACTATGATATTTATTGAAATGTATTAACAGCCATAATCTTGATTCCAATCAGAAATTTCTATGTGACATAACAGCTTCTTCATATTTCACAAAAATGCCAATAAAAAATGTAAAACTAATGAAATCTAAGCAATAGGTTTCCTACCCATCACATTACTTCCATTTTCTTCTATTCTTCCATTATTACATATATATCTGCAGATCCTATATCTTTTCCAGTAAAACCAATCAGTTCATTGAATTGATTCAATCAAATTAAACCAATCATATCACAGTAAAACTGGTAGGTTGACTTTGTAACCAAGATCTCAACTATTGATATTATTCAATTAAATATCATATTACTTTACTATTTTAAAGCCTTTATAAGACTGTTTCCGAGCTGTAATTTGTTTGCGGAAGGTGGACAATACAGAGAGCAGACGTTTACTGGGGCTCAAGAGCACATTTAAAATGCAAATCTATCATCTTCAGGAACATTGCACACTTGTATAGCGTGACTGTGCACACATACACACTTTCACACCTATTGATGAAAGAATAAATCTGTCTAGTAATTGGAGCTATTTAGCAAAGTGAAATGATATATTAAAAACTAATAGCAGTAAAAATTTACAATACAGTCATAAAGCAGACATGAGCATACCTCTAAAAAAATAGAAACTCAAAAACAAACTAAATTTACTTAGTTTTACCATTGAACATTTATACAAGGAAAAACAGCAATCGTGTGATATAACCCCAGTGGAAATTGCCTCCATACATGCACATCACACACTTATTCATTAACAATTTATGATATGTTTTGTAATATACTTCACTCTAACTCACTGTCTCATTGCACAAGATGCAGACTTGCCAAAGTACTCAACAGCATTAATGAATTAAACACCTTCAAACAAGATCATATAGTCCTAATAAATATAATAACAATTCAAGTCAAGATAAATATTATTTGAGTAAATGATATACAATACAAGAAAACTGCTACTAAAAGTACAATAATCAGGAACCTCATTTTTAATTGCAAAATTATTCAAGAATTCTTAATTAAATGCAGTTCCAAGAGAAACTCTTTGTAATATAACAAGAATATCACTTTTTCAACACACAACATCCACACTGAGGCATTCTTATCATTGTATTAGTAAATATTTATAAACTCAAAAGTCAGAGAATAACGTATACACTGTTGTACTAAAAATACATTGAATATAAAAATTCTGAGGCAAAGTTGTTTTCAACCATTTTCATGGTCTCATGACCATCAAAATGTGGGTAAACCATCACATTTATATGATTATTAATCAGTATTTTAAACATATATTTTCACTGCAATGGCCATGTAGTGTATTCTGATCATTCCAATACACCCAGGGCCCTTTGGATGATTTATGACTTTGGAATTATAATAGTCTTATAGAAGAATAACTGTTCAAAAGAAATGTCAATTTATGAAAGTGCATGTTAATAACAATGAATAAGACAGTATTGTAGCTAACTCATCTTCATTTCATCCCGCATGAAAGATTATGAATTAACAAACCCATTGGACATCAACTGGAGAACTATAATTTCTAACCAATAATTAAGTTTCTACTGTTGCTTAAAAAGTGTATACATACAGTGGAAGCAGTCTTATTTTTTGCATATGACATTTTAGTTGCAATAAAAAAATGGTATAATGGTGTACATATGCCCAAGCTGCATTTACTCTTTGCTCATGAATTTACAAACTCTTTCAGTGCAACATCAGATTATTTCCTCCACACAAACAAATAAAATAATTTTATTTGCAAAAACAGAATTACTGGGAACATTACTCACTTATTTAATCACAATTTTCTAAATACATAAACCTCCCCAAATAAATGCACAATATTGTCACTATATTGAATAACAGTAAGTATTGCATAGCTCCGTACAATTTATCAGCAAAGGACAAACCCTGAGCACTGGTACTGCAGTTGCAGGCACACTCACCATCCGCAGGCTACAACAAAACCAGTTCAGACTCAGAAACATACATTGGTTAGCCACAAAAACCATTGTCATCATTATTAAACAATTGCTGTTTATACAGTAAAACTCGCTCATTGTGGAACCTCAAGGGACCAGAATTTTCTTCCGCATTAGACAATGTACAACTTGGGTTTGGCAGGACCATGATTCATGTTCATATTAGACAGATTTCTGCATTATGCATGTTCTGCATTGAACAAGTTTTACTGTATTTCTTAATCTTCTATTACACTGGGTCTTGCAAGGGGGAAAGATTGAATAATTTTTTGAAGATTGGCAACTCTCTTCAGCCTCCAGTTTTTCAGTAACTTCCTTTTTTTTAGGCAGATATTATCCATCTATTGTTAGTGGATTGCTGTTTCTTTAACCATTGACTTTTACGTAATATTTTGGTCTCCAACACCCACTTCGCTTTGAATTTTTGCATGCAATTTCCAAGGTTAATTCAATCGGAACATTATTTATTCTCATTGCTTCTGTGTCACACATACTCAGCACACTCATCTAAAACATTGAAAGTGTGTGAGAGGGCAATTTTTTATTTTGCTATAATGAACGTAACAGTAGTGCCAACAATTCTTCCACAAATTTTCTAAGATTATAGAATTATAAAATGTGCAGCATAAATAAAAATAGTCAGGTTACACACACTTCCGTAAAAATAGTGTTTAAATGCCCTTACAACAATTGTATCTGAGAAGAAGCAAACTGAAAAGTTCATTCTGGAAGACCCACAGGATCCATTAAACAGTGGTGAAACATTTCAGAATGGTAGCAACAGAGGTTTAAACAAAATTGTTTAATAACAGCAAAAATATACTATTTTATATTAAAAGAAGAATACAAAAAATAATATCTGACTTGTAGTTACATTCCTCTGACATAATTAGAACAGCTGCATACATAATAGTAACCAAGTTGAAGGATTAAAGAACAAAATTCAGTGAAATCTGCTACTCATCATTTAATTTATTATGTACATAATATAATATAAAGGTTCAAAAGAATCTGCTTGTTTGTCATTATAAAATAAGAAAGGAATTTGAGAGACTAGGACTGCAAGAGTCTTGCCAAAAAAAATTACTAAGAGTAAAACCAGTGATCTCAGAGGCAAACGGATCAGCTATTTAACGGCTGAACCAAATTACTATCTAGATGTGAGATTTCAGAGTCCACACTCAATGTGTCAGAGGTAATACACAAAACCCTCAGATTTTCTATGAAATGACATGAGATTCATTAACACAGGGCACATGCTTGACTCATCAAAAAAAGGAAAAGTTCATTCTGTTACAGATGTCCTGAATACATGAAATTGTTTTCTGACAAACATGGCACATAGAGAAAAGTAAAATACTATCAGATTTATAAACAAAACAAATATAGCTTCAGTCATTGCTACTGTCTGCACGTTGTGAAAAATTGAAGACATCTTGTTGGGGGGGACTTAGCAATATATACTTAAGCATAATTACAGATATAGTAGCAAAGTAGTTAATTACTAACCTAAAGCAGTTTTTACAATAAAATGACTGGTTATGCTGGAGGCACCTGAAGGAAACCACGCAATTCTCCCATCAGGGCCGCCAAAAGAGATTCACAATTACTCTTCCCATCCACTGAGATTTGACTGCTGGAAGGCTGCACACACACACACACATAGAAATAAACAAATCATACAATACAAAATTAATATCCTTTATATTTTATGAAACAGCTAATTTTAAAAAGAAAGAGGAAAAAAAGGAAAAATCAAGAAATATATGTACAATAATAATTAATTGTAATTGTTCATGTCAAAAGAGGAAGAATTGTGAATAAACAAAAATAGATGAATGGCAGAGATTGACGGAAGGAATGGAATGAGGTAGAACAGAAGAAACTAGCAGTGCTTAACAGCATATATTTTCTCGTATTATTGGAAAAGGTTACTTGTAATATTGTAACTTACATGTAGTAACTTACATGAACAAAATATAAACACACTAATAAACTCGTCTGAACATGTAAACATAAATAAACCCTCAAATTCTTTAAATACACACATGTATACAAAAGGATTTGAATTACTTACATCAGCTTTTAATAACAAACAAACATGATGGCCAAGCAATGAACGACTGTAAAGAGAGGCAGTCTTTTCAACTTGCTCCACTAAAGTAAAATGACTTCGAAAACAAACCAATGACAGCACCTGGAAAATAAACATTTATTCAATCTAAAATAGAAAAAGAATCTTAAGAGTAGACCTTGAACAACAAACACATTACATTTGTGTGTTATGGCTTAAGTTGAAAATACTGCTATTAGCAAATTTTTATTATTTATCAATGGCAGATACCAAAGCTTATATAGAAAGTCAACATATCAATCCAAATATCACATATCAATTAATACCATTAGCAAATAGATTACATCTCACATATTAGCACTCAAATTTAATATCAACCCTATCACAATTGGTTTTCCATTATATCCAATTCAATAATGGGTTCCCCTTCATGGGGAGTCCATTATTGCAGAAGAATGCAATTCAGCCTTTCAAGGATTCAACTGTTATGGCCAAAAGCATACACATGGGAGACAATTCCAACTGTTGATAACCCTTTCGATGAAGTTCCTTGTATTGCTTCAGATGATGTCCTCGAAGTCTACTGTCAGTGGCCCTCATGAAGTTCCCAATCTAAGTCCTGGATGTTGTATATGCCATTCAGGATTCTAAATGTTACAACAGTATTCATGAGTGTAATTTTCTTCTAATTTTGATGAAGTGAAGTTTAAAGAGTAATCATTCACAAGGAACTCCGTCAAAAGCTTTGGCAGAATCAATATATATGTATATATCTCCAATGGTTTACCAGAGTCAAGGGTTATGGCCCAATTATTTAATGAGAATATGAGTGTGGTGGATTTGACGTGGTACAAAGCCATATTGTTGAGTAGGTATGAAGTTGCATAAAATATATTCTTGGATCTTCGTTACAATAAATCTCTCTTCACCTTCCCCATTGCACTTATCAGGCTGATAGGCCTGTAAATTAGCCGGTTAATTCTCACAATAGCCAGACCGTTTGGATAAAGCTGAGTGAAAGGCAATGAATAGATAATTTCGGACATCATCCAGCAAATGTTGGAATTAGCCACAGGGTAGAGGTTAAAGTAAGGTGATTTCACTGTGAGGCAGCTTGTGTAATAACAAGAATTATTTCGGTATAAAATCCATTGGAAATTATGAACTGCACAGACTCAAGGTTGTTCTATGTAAATTGCAAAAGATAACTGGTCTCGGTATTAGAAGAGTTCTGATTTCTGTGGTGAAAGTTCTTAAGTCCTTAATTAAACCTATGTACTTAAGAACTTTTACCCTGCGACCATGGATTTGGTCATCATGAGATCTAAAATCAAAGATGGCCGCCAATCTCAGTGATTAGTTGTTCCCAAAATTCTTTGAATCAGATGTGTTGTAGCATTCTAAGAATATTTTTAGTTCCATCTTCATCATAGCTGGTTTTCTATTCACGTTATAGTTGGTAGATTGAAGTCACCAAACATTAGGACACGTTCTTTCATTATTCAGCAAATATTTTTATTATATATGAATTTATTTATCATATAATGAAATAGCTTCAGGTCAAATTTGTGCGAACTTGGGCTGGGGATTGGCGGTCTGTGTATAGCTCCAATGGTAATTATCATATCACCGCAACCAGACTGACTACTGAAAGACCATTGATATTATCGATTAATTGATTGAAGTTTAAAGAGAGATAAAAGTTGAGGTTTTTATTATTGATTAATTGATTAGGGTTTAAAGGGCGCTTCAACTTCTGAGGTCATTGGCACCCAAGTACTTTTTAAAGTTAAATAGATTTAATAAATGCAATGTTGCAAACGCATCTTACCGATTAAAACTATGTATATAGCTTACAAACAGGGCTTGAATTCCATCTAAAATATGCAACTGGACAACAAAAAGACTATAAAACGAACACACAAAGGGCCAAGGAACATATACATTAACATCTTTATCTCTCAAATAAAAGTTCCACTTTCTCTAAAAAAACACACACACACGTGCATGCACATGCACACACGCACTCACATGCACGCGCATGCACGCACGCGCACGCGCGCGCGCACGCACGCACGCGCACGCGCACACACGCGCGCGCACACACACGCGCACACACGCAGCGCGCGCGCACACACACACGCACGCGCGCGCACACACACACGCACGCGCGCGCACACACACACACGCACGCGCGCGCCACGCGCGCGCGCACACACACGCACGCACGCGCACACACACACGCGCGCGCCACACACACACACGCACGCGCGCACACACACACGCACGCGCGCACACACACACGCGCGCGCGCACACACACGAGCGCGCGCGCACGTCCACACAGCACACACACACTGGGAATCGTCATCATCGAGCACCTCACGTAAGGAGTTGCCGAGACCATGTCTTCGTCGACTGTCATCAAATTTCATACAATGTAGGAGGACGTGTTCCACAGAACAGGTCCTACATGAGACGCAGATGGGGAGAGATTCACCTCGAAAGAAGAAACTGGGAAAGTGAGCGTTTGATACGAAGACACGTTAAAATGACTTTCTCACGCCTATATGGTCGGGATGAGGAGCGCCAGGGATTAATAGAATCCTTTATCACACTTAGTTTAAAAGTGGCATTGTGCCACTCTTTGCACCACTCTAAAGATGGATCATTTCAAAAATGCCTTAACATAGGACATTGGTACAGAAGGAATGTCTATGCGAGTCTTCCGCGTCACGATTTCGCTACCTGGTCAGCCAGCTCATTCTCAACAATTCCCACATGGCCTGGGACCCAACTGAGTACCAGGTCATAGGGGCGAGACAGAAGACTATGGAAAGAATCAGATTTTGAACTGATTTCGTCAGGTACTCTGAGAAAGAACAGAATTACTCGTTGCAACGTCCAGTCTCCGGCTTCCTTTAGGGCTTCGAGAATTGCATACATTTCTGCAGTGAATACACTGCTCTGGGAATGAATCCGATATAATTTGGTGACCCTGACACAATAAAAGTTACATGCTACTGTGTCATTGTACAATGAACCATCTGTGTACAAGAATATATGATTCAGATAGGCTTCCCTCTTTTCCTGAAAATGCATCTGGAAAGCAAGAGGACTAGTACTAGTTAGTTTGGGAAGATTGGAGAGTCTGAGGTCAATATTGGGGCGGAGGAGTTTCCCAGGGCTGGGAAGACTGACGTTAAGGTCCGACAAATTTCGCAATCGAATACCTGAGGGCTGAGGTAGCAATGTTCAAAGGATATATGAGGTCTCATATTCAGGATCGATAATTTGACAAGGATGGTTAAAGAGTCCTGACACTAGCACCAAAAGATGCCAATAGAATATCCCGCTTTCTTTTAGGCTCCTCAGCCTTAGCTACCGGGTGATCAGTATAAAACACAACCCACAGTAGGCAGAGCGAAATGCACCAGCAACCGTGTCTGACAGGGTCGGATAGCGGCTGGTGGTTTCAAGCAGGTAAACTGTCGGGAAGTACGCTGAATCCCCTCTCCCACTAACACCACCCTGAGGAGGAGAGCTGGTGACCACCAAGTTCAAAGAGAAAGGCATGCGCCTGATTGATTAGCGTCAAAAGAAAGTGGAATTCTCAAGAACGACGATTCCTTCATATATTGTTTAAAAGTGAAATAAACGTGCCATGTAAAATATACATTGAGGTAAATTTAATAGTAAACTTTTTTCTTGTTTTAGTTTCATAACAAGTTACATACGCTCCAGAAATGTATAAATTTTATACTTTTCTGTTTTAAATAAATATTAATAAATTATAAATTCAGATTCGCACAACAAATATTTGTTGCTGTTATTATTGTTGTTGTTATTACTCTTCTTCTTCTTATCATCATCATCATCATCATCATCATCATCATCATCGTCATCATTTGATACCGGAAATATACGTAATATGAAACTTCAAAATATGTACATAAATATGTAATGAAAACAGTAAGAATATGTAATAAATATGTAAAATCAGGTATAATATGTAATATTAAAATACACAAATTATAAAACACATTAACCTAATTCGAAATTACATTTATCAAAAATTTCAAAAAATATTTTAAAAATAATTCAGTTTTACAAATATTTGGCAAGTTGATGCACCTTTTGAACTTTAAACATTCCCGTCAGTATAAAAGCTTTATCTATCGCTATCCAGGACCATAGTTTAGTAGCCAAAGTAGACACAATGGAAGCCCTCGTACAAACTGGCAATACCTACAACTAGCACACAATCACTGCAGTGTGAAGCATTCTCATAGAATTGTTACACGTTGGCGATTGCCAAAGTTTTTCGAAAATTTAGGTTACAGGTCATGAAACTCGACGTCCATAAGACTTTGCACACCTAAAGGTGACAATGATCTCAGTCGCATACTTCCCTATCACTGAGCTAACTGAAGCAGGTGCGGCTGTCTCTAAAAACATCCGACCGCATCTTAATGTAGCGCACCTTCAGTCGATAGCACTTAGTATTTATGTAGGAAAAAATTCTGAAAATATATTTTATTTATAGATTTATATATTATATTTATATAAATTCATAAAATTTTTTTAAATATATATTTTCATAAAAAAATGTAAGAAAATAAAAAATATTTCATAAAAATAGCAAAATATGTAATATAGTCCTAAATATGAAATATGTAACAAAAAAATTTGATAATGTGTTAGGATGGCAATGATTCGCCAAGATTTCAATTTTGAGAACAGTAAGTAGAAAGGCAAAAAATATGTAATTACATAAAAATCCAGTCTCTAGATATCATCGTTATCATCATTATTATCATAATTATTATTAGTGTTGTTACTAATAATTTTTTTTTATTCAAATAATGTTACTTTTAAAATAAAAGTAGTTTTGAAAGAGCGGGCTCGGTAGTCAGTGACTAATAATCACTGGTGAAGTTAGCAGTGAAAGATGCTGACTGCTTAATGATACATTTCAGCCTTGCCCATTATTTAACCTTAACATTGAGGTTTTGGAATTCCCTGCAACAAAAATAATAAAGGTAGTTAGGTAATCAGTAAAGGATAAAAGGAAATTATTTATTATAACGATGAAAAGGAAATTATGAATTATACATTGGTGTCAGAAACAAACTTCACAAAAAATGTTCAAAATGCCCTCCATTTGCTAACAAACAAGCTTTAACTCGCTTGAGAACATTTGCTGCAACCCGATGTAAAGTTTATTTATCAATCATGCAAATCATCAATGTTTCTTTGGAGCTCAGGATGCCCGGACAAATCAGGCGAACAAGGGGGCCACAAACCTCGAGAAATTATTCTGTTCCCAAAAAACTCTTACAGAAATTGCATTGTCAACTTGTCAGTATGTGATGTTGCCCCATCCTGCTGAAACCAGCAATTTCTTAGTATATTCTGATATGTATCCACCATCACCGTTTCCTTGAAAAATAACGGACCAATTATTCTGCGACGAGAAATCGCACACCATACTCCAATTTCTTTAAATGCAGTCGTCTCTAGTGTTTCCTGTGGTCTCTCAGTACCCCAGAGTCTACTGTTTTGCTGGTTAACATATCCATCCAGATGAAACCAAGCATCATCAATAAAAAATGCGTTATCAAGTGCCTCAAGACCTTCGCTAACGAATCGACATAGCCAATTACAATAATTCATGCAAGCAGCCCTATCAGGAATCTCAAGCTCCTGAGATGACTGCAGTTTGAACACGCGTATTTTCAATTTTGTAGTGGCACAGTGCGCACATCCATAAGAAAGATTATATTGCTGCTGATGTTTCCTTAATGATGTTTTCGATGAAGTTAAAAGAACATCCCGAACTTTCTCTAGTTTTCACACTGTAACTCGGTGATGGCGTTTCCGATCAAACACATCTTCTGTCTCACGATAGCACTTCACTAACCGAAATATGGTTCTCTTGTTCGGAATAGGCTCAGATGAAAATTTTTCTCTGAAAGCTGGCTGGCAATCTTTGAACGATTGCATTTGGAAATACTCCTTCACCACAAAACTGTGTTGCTCTATGCTGAGGCGCATCATAAGTTAAATGTGAAAGAAGGAAACTAACAATGAAGACGTGGCCTGTTTTGTTTTGAGCAGATATGACCCACATCTCAGGAAGGGGATGAGTGAAACGAAGAGGGGGAGGGGTGAATAGAGTGTCGCTGAAATGCAGCCGAAGGAGCTGTCTCAGAAGCAGTGTTGCAAAACTTTCACTTTTCTCTTAGTGCCTTGAACAGCAGGATAGAGTTTTATACTGATCATCCGGTAGAAGGCACTTGTGTGGCTAGTGCGTTACGCACCTGTTGAAAGGTGGATACCATGGTGTATGCTGTTGACGAGTCGGAGAGTAGAGGGAGCTGCAGATCTGTAAACTTCACTACCATAATCCAAACCTGAGCGTATGAGTACTCTATATAACCGCAATAGGGAAATATGGCCAGATCCCCTTGACGTACCACTCAGCAAACGAAGATGATTAAGGGCAGACACATCTGGTTTGTAGTCTGCAGATATGAGAGGGATTTGTCAAAAGTGAGCCCCTAGGAACCTGACATTCTGCGAATAGAACATGATTTCCTCTCTAGTAGAGGACTGGATTGCTATGCACTTAATAGTCGGATCTGACGCAGATACCCAACTCACATCGACTTCCATCAAGGGATTTTTTAATGTAGAAGATTTCGTAGACTGAGTTTTTTTAGCAGGTTTCTTAGGTTGGTATGATCACTCTCCCGCCTTGCAAGGGTGCGGAATCCACAGGGAGGTCCACTGAAGACACCTGCCGGCTCACGAGTCGAGCGCTTCACCACAAGTTCAGACTCAAAATGATTAGAAACGAGAGAGCATCGCAAGTGTGTACGTCTAAGAGTCCACCCTGGACCCAATATAGGGGAAACGAAGCGGTATTCGCGAGCCTAAGCTTGAATTTTAATCCCACATTGATGGTGCGTCGCCGCAATTTCCGTCTGCGCCCATGCTAAGACAGGATATTGCCTCTGTTGCTGAATCCAACCGCCGATGCCAACGCGGCTTGCCTGCAGCCAGGCCCGACTACCCGGCCCCCAAAAGACATGCCAACGGCCGGAAACCGCCGACCCTGCAGCCGAGAAGGGTGGTCAAAAGGCCCCTGCCAAAAGAACTGTCACTCACTGAATCAAAACAGTGAAGGTAAGTTAGGGTGTTGAATCGCCCACTCGTTATAATAGGCGGGCCCAGTTATACTTACCAAAATTCCTTTTTCGAGAAATAATAAAGTTAAAACCAATAAACCTTAGGTGACTAAAAAAACTTAACAAGGAAAAAGACAAACGCATGGGGATTGCACCAAATTTTTAGACAGTGGTAAAGCCTATAATCTATTATATACGTGAAGAGAAAACATTGTATCCCATTTTAAGCCTATTATGTGCACGGAGTAGTGTGAGATTTGGCATAGAGTAAGTTAATATGGAGGAAAGCAGAAAGCTAAAATTGGAACGTGTAATGCATCTACCAGTTAGGCGCCATTTAAAAATAATGAAATACGGACGCCATCAATTGCATTGGACTAAGTTCATGTCAATTGTAAGTAATGCACTAAGTTCATGTCAATTGTTCGTGAAGTTTTGAAACCAAATCTGTAAAAATAGCCTTATAATTAATGCAAAATGTAAATGCCATCAGTTATATCACGGATTTAATGTTTCACAATCACCGGCTATAAACCTGATCTTCGTAACTGCTGTTCTTGATTTTGCATCATGCAGGTCAGCGCCCGATATTTCCGCTCTCAAGTTGGTGTAGTTTGGCCCTTCAATGAACAGGGAATTTGTGCCATCGCCGGAGATAATCTTCGTTTATAACGTGCCGAACGTTATCAAGGTCATAGGAGACCTTTGAGAGATGCAACGTAGGAGCGCAAATTCACCTGCTCAATGTGTCATTACTAAAGACCGGATTCCCGTGTTACTGCATCTTTTGTTTGTTAACTTGAAACTGGATGAAACCTTGGCAGAAATTTGTAACATGAAACGCACGTTATTTTAGTACTTGATTTACTTTGCACAAAATTGCGTTTGAGGGGGGGGGGGTTACTGCACGATATTGCACGTTTCAGGTAATGCTGCCTGAAAATTGCACATTTCGGGATTTTACTGGACGAATTTGCCAGATTAAACCTTTTTTTGCAAAAAATATTTTTTTATATAATCAACATGTTAATCTTTTTTAAAAGTGTCACTTCAGAAAACAGTTTTTGATATAGCTTAGCAGTGCAATCAGAAGGTCTATGAAGCCCGAGTGCTGTTTAATATGTATTAATTCTGCATTTTGTTGCCCTAAGAATTGAGCATATGTATCTTTCATGATGTCTATTGCCTATTCAAATTTCGGAGTTATTACAGCACGGATATGTCTGCGGCCCTTGGTTGGGGCCGCTGAGCAAACGCATGTTTGGGGTCTATCTTCCCAATCGGAAGCTTATAGCGACAAGCTGCACTGCGTATCAAATTCATCGAAATTCTTGAAGAAGAGGTTGCCCTACGAGGTACAAGAGAGAATGAACGCCATTTCGGACCGTTCATTTATTTTTTTATTTGTTTTACGTCAAAACATAGTTGAAACTGCGTATGATGAGCTATGGGGAGAAGTGAATTCTGTGCACATTTTGAAAATTCTGTGATCCCTACACTAAGTCATATACTACATGAATTTTGAAAATTAAAAAAAAAGCTTTCATGTAGTAAAATCTATTCTCAAGGATAAATAAGCAATAAATTTTGGGCTCTTATCCATGACATCCTCCGTCAAGGAATAATACTTCCTGCTGGCAACCACTTGGAAACGATAATTTGAATAACTATATTTCCCACTGATTCATAAATCAACAGACAAGGTAATGGTAAAATTCCTAGATTAATTAAGAGAGGCTTACAAGAATCACGTGGGTAGGATTTGCTTATTATTCGTACATTTCGATTTTGTAATCTAAAAGTCTGGGAGCTATAAGATGTATTCCCCCAGAAGATTATGCCACATCTCAGGCAGAAATGAACATTCGTGAAATATACACAACGAACAGTATGAAGGCTGACTGAATTTGAAAGAATTCTGAACACGTAGCATAATGAACTTAATTTTGTGTTCAATTCATTTAAATGGACGTTCCATTTAAGGTTTGACTGAATTGAGAGACCTAAAAATTTTGTTGCCTTAACATTAGTCAATGGTACACTGTTCATTTTCAATGGAGCACAGAATTGTTTATTTGAAATGGAAAACTGCATTAAAACAGTTTTCTTTTCGTTTACTATTAATTTGTTATTTCGGAACCAATTTGAAACATCTGATATTGTACTATTTACTGTTTCTTTATTGCAAAGGATGTTCGTATCATCCGCAAAGAGAACCGTTCTTCCGTTTCAAATCGTCGAGAGCATATCGTTTACGTAAAGTAGGAACAGAATAGGGCCTAAAATCGATCCTTGAGGAACTCCACACGCAATTGGTAAAGAGTCGGAAAGGTGCATACGTAATGTTCCATCATTCCAGTAAGGTATTTCCACTCTCTGAGATCGTTGTTTAAGGTACGAACATAACCAATCTAGAGCAATACCACGGATTCCATATGAAGGTAATTTTGAAAATAAAATGTCATGATCAATGACGTCAAAAGCTTATGAGAGATCTAAAAAGTTTTACTCAGAGTACTCTAAAAGAGTTTTACTCGTAGCAGCGTGAGGCTCAGCACACAGCCAAGTATAAATGTAGAACAAAGTTTTTCCTGTCTGACACTATATTAGTTGATAGAAATATTTTCAAGAAAATAATTTATCAGAAAATAATTTGAACATATATATATATAATTGTAAATTATGTAATGTAAATATTAATTGTAAATTAAACACAATGAAAACAATTAAGAATATATCTTCTGTAACTTAATTATTTTTGATATCTGAAGGTATGTTTGTATTTTTCTATTTTTGCACTTACTTTTTTTGTTTTTCATTTAATTTTATGTGCGAATAATATTTAAAATGTAAAATATGGTTTGTTTAAACAATATGTACAAACTTAATTATAACAATTCATCTGAAATATCTCATTTAAAATACAAAAATAAGTTGATAAATGGCTTAACTGGAGTTTTTAGGCTACATAACACCATTTTGCAAAGTCTTGATCTTTTTATTGCATGTTTTGGTGTTTTCACTGCACATTTTAAAGAGTTTTACTGCATGAAAATATGAAACGTGAATATAATGTTGATTTGATTAGACATATATTTTGAATATAACTTTGAGTTAACTTAGGAAAATATCTTATCACATAATTGTCCAGGCCCTCATTGCTAATTGCAGGACTGCAGGATTGAAGATAGGTAAAATGAATTTGAAATATTCTGGAATTTAGTCATAAGAAGCAAAAACTTGGTTCATTTTCAGTAAAATAAGTCGGCGAAGTAAAAAGAAAGAGAAGGGAGAAAGATGACAGTAAACCGTAGTGCATCCAAGCATTTGATTGCAGTACAGCACTTATGGAGAACAGCGTTGCCACTTCTCAGCAGTGCTTATACACACCACTCACCGTGCTGCATACAAGGAATAACATGAAATTTTACCAGAAGCCCCTTTCTTATGTTCAGCCCCTTTCAAAATCCATATATATATATACATTTTTAAGTGCTACGCAGCATAGCAAGTAGTGGTTTTGCAACAATTAGTATTCAGACTTTTTGGAGGGAGAGTCAGGCAGGCAGTCACACAGAGGTGCATTTCACCAAAAAAGTCTGCCAAAATTACGTCATCAATATCAATGGGAAATGATTTCCTATGGAATTTAAATACACTACACATGATCAAATTATAAATATAATGTAGTATAATCATTTTTTCACTTGAGAAGTCATATTTGCACTAGGAGTATATTTTATTTCATTTTAGTACAAAACTTCCCAACAGTGACAATCTTCAGTGACAGAAGGAAATGCTCTGAACTGAATGTTCATTAAAATAAAATATTAAAAAATTTTTTGTAAATTTCATTATAAATTTAAAAAAAAAAAAAATTAAAAAAAATAAAATAAAAAATAACGAGCAATCAGGGGCAGACTAATCCAAGGCAATCTGTGATGACAGACCGAAAGGAGGAAGGGACGGTCATCAGCGCCGGAGATGCAGGGAGGCCTTTCACTTGATATCAAAGCTAAGACGGAAAGACGAAATGAGATATCTTGCTTCAGGAACGTGTCTTAGAAAACAAAGGTCAGAATATTTCTTCTACACAATGATGTTTGAACACACACTGTCACTTAAGAGTCAGAAGTTCTGTGAAATATGTTTGCGGCCTCAGGCATTTCATTTTGAAACACGAAAACAGATGTCAGAATTTTCCCAGGTATGATACCTGTATTTATTGAACGGTAAATTAATTGAACATTCTGTATTTCCTGATGAAAAAGTGTTAAAAGAACTTTCAGGTACTTTCAGAGTCTTATGTGGTATAACAAAAGTACTTTCAGAGTGTGGTATAACAAACCATGCGTATTTATTTCAGCCCATGTCTCAGTTACCCTATACGAATCTGACTTGGAGACCTTTGGATTTTTTCACTTTCTGCATCAATGATTAACCGGTACAAATTTTTGCTTGCAGAACAAATTATATTGTTTCTGTCTTCATGTTAAATTAGCTTTCAAAGATATATATAGCTCTTTGGCTATAGACTGTTGTATTTATTATTCTTGCTTGGGATTGGTTAGAGCTTTGCGCACCTTCGATTCTCTTTTCAGATATTTCTTTCTTTCAAAACTGCTACCACATTATTTTTACAGCATTATTTTTAAGCATAGTGCAGATTCATTTCAGCAGTGTACATCAATTCGTTGTTTGATATTTGCTGCCACAATTATTCGGTCCTACACCGCTCTACCTGTGATCACTGCATTCCTTGCAATCTTCGACAGTCAACCCTACTTACGTTTCGATCACATAGTTAATTTTAGAGTTTCAGTTAATGAACATTCATTTTTCAAGTGACGCAATTCATGCTTTAACACACTGTCTGACAGACACTTACAATGTTCTATAAACAATTTTGCATTTGATCCATCTTTGCACCAAAGTATTTAGAACAATCTATAATTATGATAAATAGTTCTTTTATAGTCAGCGTCTTGGTATTTTCTTCTGATTCTGAGAAAGAAATTATCTCTTCTTCCAATTTCATAATCATCCTTGTGCCACTGTCCTTACAATACAAATTTATAACAAATATTAGTGGATTTATGTGCACTATCTGACTCATGTTCCCAATAGCTACTAAAATTGTCAATCATTTGGTACAAAAGTTTTAGCTTGGCACTACCCGGCAGTTGAAGTAAAATGCTAATATTTGGAAAAAATACTTGAAATTAACTTGCTTTATGAGTAAATATGAAATATTCAATAACAAAGGTAATTATCGATATCTGAGAAAAAAATTATCCTATAATATCACAGCTGGAAGCAGAACGATGGTAACAGACGGTCGCCCTTCCCCAGGTGCAAAATATTGCACAACAGGATGCAAGAAACCTTTCACTTCATGCTGGGCATGCTAAATATTTCCTAGGTTCAATTCTTTTTCGAATTACGCGCAGGTTTGGGCACCAAGTACCCCACTGTGAGTCTGAGGGAGAGTCCGGCGAGAAGTCCGAGCGAGAGTCAGAAGGGCAGCCAGGCAAACGGAACGACCAACGGACAGATTCAGGGGGCGGAGAGACGAAACGAACAAGGACAGAACGAGCGGACGGGGGGGATATAGGCGAAAGGACAGGCAGAAAGAGGTCAGAGTCGGACCGGCGAAAACGGGCGGGGTCGGACCGGCGAAGACGACACGGACGGAACGACGAAGACACGGACGGAATGACGAAGACGACACGGACGGAATGACGAAGACGAAAGGGACTTCATTTTTTAGCCAAATCATCAATGAAATCAAGTAATCAATTTTACATGTAGATAACTTATGTTCATATATATTTATGATAATTAGAATGAAACAACCTAAATGAATTAAATTTTACAAATTACTTCAATGTTACTGTTATAAGGAAATTTCAACCTGCTCATTTTACAAGTAATTTGTTGGGACTATGCACTTGTCTCCTGAAAGACTGTGTGTAATAAATAGTCTTCAGATTTATATGCAAATGCCAATTTAGTCATTCAATGTACCCTTGATTTTATAACCCAAATAGTCAAAATAAATTAGATATCAAGGAACAATGTTTAGTGTGTCTAAAAAAATCTCTCTTTCACTATTACATCCCAAAAATACATAGGTTGGCACTCTCAATCTAGTGTCAAATTAGGGTACGTTACAAATGGACTAGACTGCTGATTCACATTGGTAGGGAATAGTAGCACTGAGCAATAAAAAATGATAATACGAGACTAAAATAAAAACTAATACAAACAAGAATACAAATTAAATATTTCATTTGGTCTTACCTGAGAGAAGTCTCTATTCACAGGACTAACAACAAAGGAATTGCGATGCGTTAACTGTCCCCCTCGTAATAAGTCTGTCACTGTGTCTCTATGGGGCAAGCGGCCTATCATGAAACTAGAGCAAGGCAGTAGCAGGGAGAAGTCCAATTTCTCATGAGAAGCAATTCCATCAGACATCTGAAGAAGAAGGCACTCTTTATCATTTCATTCAACAGTAGAAAATGCATAACATTTTATTCCATAATAATATTTTTGTTTTGATTACATATTCAACAAAAGGCTAACTCAAACTATGAAAGAACATTCAAAACATACAGTACATTCAATGTTAATACAAGTTTTAAATTTAATTTAAGACTCTTTTTAACCCAAACATGCATGGAGATCTCCAAAAATAAAGTAATTCTTTACAATTGGAATTAAACCACCCGTACATTTCCTGCGAGATATCAATTCAAATAAAATTATTTCTACATAATTGCAAACATTCTTTCTCTTAAAGTTACCAGGGTTTACTTTGATTCAAGATGAAAACAATTCATCGTTTTACTACATTATGGGTATGAAATGATTGGTTTTCACAAGATCGAGATTGAGGGTTTTTCTGCAGAGATCAAGAAAATAAAAACCCATGGAGATTGTGCACGAAACAATAATTTCTCTTCCAAAATATAAACAAAATGTTTTCTACAATTGCATAAAAATGTTTCTAATACAGATAGATCATTATTTGTTTCATGTCCATTCTTGAAAGCCCCTTCTTCAATTGTGACTGTCATCCAAAAAAGGTATTTTTTGCACTATCGCAAGTATTTTTTCTTTTCTCATGTCACAGGTTTTCAGAAAAGACTAATTCCATGCAAACGAAACAGTATGTAAAATACGTCAATTTTTATATGAGCACAGAAAATATATATTTGAAGAAGAGGTACCAAACTCGTCTTAATACAAGAAAGTAGGGCTGTATTTACCCGAATATATGACCATGTTATTCTCTAAATATCTTGTTTGGAAATTAGAGGTCATCTAATTTTCACATATTAAGCGTAGTAGGTTGGGATCTGCCATTCTCTATGAAGAAATTCAAATGCTGCCATTACTGCAAAATAAGCTGCAGAGGTGATAACAAGGGCCCGGATGTTTATGACATGCCATACTTTTTTGTTTGTGTTATTTCCATGAAAAATGTAAGATAAGCATGATTTTATCTACAATGACTAAAATTATGCAATTTTCATGCGTCATATTCAGTCATATTTTGGCTTTTCTTTAAACTCTTTCGTCATTTTCCATGAATATTTCTTAACTCAAGTAATAGAGAAAGGAATGTTTTAGGTGGAGTCAGATTAAGAGAAAGACTAAAAACCCAAAACTCTGAGGATGGGAGGAACTAAAAAGGCAAGGGACGACCTAGTCAGGAGATGGATCAGAGAGAAAGAAACAATGATACATGTAAAAATGAACATGGAAGTGACACAAGTGATTTTATTTTGTCTAAATAGTAAGAATTAGTTTACAATTTTAAAAAATCTCAGGAGACCTCAAATTCATGGAGTAGTTTTATATTCTGGTAAATACAGTAAATAAATAAATAAATAAATAAATGAACAATAAAACATATACACTTAAAAAAAAACAACGCACTATCTGATGACAATGACAATGCTCATGATGATGATGATAATGAAACGACAGATGTCATGATGAGTACAGAGGAAGAAGGAGTAGGTAGAATGAAAGGAAGGGGAAATGCGGGACGAAACCTGGCATGAAACCCCTTTCACCACAAAATTTACATGGATAAACCAAGATTTAAACGCTGCTACCTTCAAATAGTGAGCACAATAGCCATTATGTTTTTTGTGGCCCCTTCCAATGGCATGTTGAGATATGATACACGAGAGAATTTCTAAGTTAGTGAACTTCAAAACAAAGATTCCAACTCTTTTTATAGTAAACTGTGTATATAAATGGTAAAATACAGTCACGATAATTCTTAATTACTCATTTACATACACATCTTAGCATTATTAAAAAACTGAATTTTGTGGTTTGAAAGAAAAATAAAGTTATATAGAGTGCATTCTTAGAAACTCACCTCAATAATGTAAGTCAAAGTTCCTCGAAGTTTTTGAGGCTGGGTTACATCTGATACTTCAAATGCAAACTGCGCCTCACTTGTACTGCCAGGTGACAACTGGAAATGCAACTTGATTCCATATTGGTTACCACAGTCCTACAGACAGTAAAAACTACTTTATACACTTACTGAGAAAAAAAACATTCATTGGCAATAGCATCTGAACAAATTATATGCAATAGTTACTACCCCAGTGCTGAGATGGAAAGAATGTGACAACAACAAAAAATAATGGAGTCAGTTTAAACAAAAGTAAATAATAACACTGAAACAAGGGAAAAGAAATCTAATAGGAGCAGCACGATGCCAAACTTTGAATTTCAAATAAAACATATAACTAATATAAATAAACTATACATAACACCATATTATCCGCACACATTTTCTCGAGCCCTCACTTCACTGGTTGCGAGGAGTGGGCAGTTTGTTTATTTTCACAAAAGGAATTTTATATCAAATGCGTAGTTTGTTTTCCGATGCCAAATAGTTTCTATTATACAGGAGCAAACATTTCTGGTTATCAGATTTTGTATACAACGCTTGTTCTTATCATTTATTCTCAATTCAACTAATGTTGGCAAAGGAGTGGGGGTATGTATTCCAGGGCTCAAGAAAACGTGCGAGAATCGAGAAACGTCAACAAGATCGAACTCTGGATATTCACACTAATTTTGAAATTTTTCCGTAGTTATCAATTTGAAATTTGTAAAAAAATATAATTGACAACTAATGATAACCTTAGGCAAGTATGTATTGGGTTCCTGTATGAGTCATTTGTTTTTTTAATTTCTTGCCCACACTTTGTAAGAGTATTGTCATATACCTAGAAACTGAATTTTTAACAGAAAAACACTATAGCCAGACACTGATAACAAAAAAGTGCATGAATCTTGTTCCAACAAACACTAAATTACTTCTTCTAGCCCATTATGTAGTAAGAATCCATGTTTTGTGGGCCCTTGATACCGAAAAATCAATTGAAGACAAAACGTCCATCTGTCATCAAAGCTAGCACCAAAGCTGATTGTCTCCAGAACTGACATTCCTCGATCCATTTAAAGGAACATGAAGCACTCTGGCTGAAATGGATATTTTAATTTTTAGGGGAACTTTACATGAAACCTCAACATTTGAAAATTTTTTCACTAATAGGTTCAAATTTTTTGATTAAATTTTGGATAGAGTAAAGGATGCTTAAAAGATTGGTACAGATGTCATTTTCTTTGAATTCCCCTATTTTTTAAAAAAAGCAAAAGTTCAAATATTTTTCAGCGTCTTGCCACAACTACAATATTGAAAATAAAGATGTTTTCCTGCACGAAATTATCTCTTCAAAAACAGATTTTGAAATAAGGTCAAGTACAATTTTTCCAAAAATTGAGTAAGTTTTGCATAACTTTTGCATAACATAAAGGCAATTTTTCAATCAATTTTACAGTTTTATTATTCAGGTAGTTTACATTACTAGTAAAATAAAATACATATACAATAATCAATATATAAATCATGCAACAGAATTTTAGTGTATAAAAGTACCTTGCAAGGCAACGAAGCCTGTGTGTGAACCTGATGCCATAAAACACATGAAATATCTAGAAAATTATTATCAGTTTTGGTTATCAGATAATTAGTATTGGTTACAATATTTTTTGCACAATTATTTTCTCAAAAACGGCTCCAATTTTCATTCTTTAAATGTTCTCTTTATTTGTATCAAAGAACAGTAAAAACAAATTTTTGCTAGACTCATTTCCGGCAAACACTGTATTTTGAAAAATTGCAAAATTTACTTTAAAAAAAATTAAGATAGGTTTTGGCCATGAACAAAATCTATTCAAAAAAATCAGTTCTTTAAAAAAGGTGATGTACAATGTTTTGAAAAACTAGTAGATTTTGCATAATTTGTGCTTGAAATCAACACAATTTATTAAAAACACATTTTCTCAAAAATCACTACAAATTTTTTCTACAGATAAAATAGGGGATGCTTAAAACAATACGATGGGTTTCATTTTCATTGCACACTCTTAATTTTAAAAAATTTGCAAATTTACAAAAGTCATAAAGTATGTGCTGCAGCAATTCTAGTTACTTAAGCTTTTAAACATGAGTTGTTAATAACACAGGGCTGCGACGATTTGCCGCTTTTGATGAAAATGGGTGATTATGAATCAGTTTTTCATCTTGATTACATACATAATTTTAGTTTTTTTCTATCATGTACAGTTTTTGCAAAATTTTCGGTTTTTTATATTTCAAATTAGCACGTGTTACATCATACGTAAATGCAGGGCTGTGGCAATTCGCTGCTTTTGATTAGAAAAAGGGTGACAATGTGTTAGTGTTGCTACCTAATTAAATATGTGGATTCAGTTTCTTCACATTCCCCAGAGTTTCTGCAAAATTTACAATTAAATTTCAAATGAGCATTGGCAATGTATTACACTAACTTACATCAGCCATTAGACCCGCAAGCACATGGTCCTGACTTCCCTATACCAAACCCACATCATCTTCAGATTATTCAGACTGCTGTGATAGTGAAATAGACTTTACTGATTTCCCCCTTCTCTCTTCTAGAGAAGATCCCAGTTGTTTAATCAAGAAGAACTTAATGATTTGGCGTGAGATCATGGCCTCTCAAAGGAATCGGCGCAGGTTTTAGGCTCGCGTTTCAAAGAGAGAAATATGCTCACTCCAGGCACATTTTACTGATATCGAAAGAGAGAAGAGGAGTTCCTTAATTATTTCACGAAAGAGGGTCAATTTGTATACTGCAACAACATTCATGATGTACTTTTAAAATTTGGATGCGTCAGTGATCAATGGAGGTTGTGTTCTTCAAAACTCAGCCTCAAACATGTTCTGCTTCATAACGGAAATCAATATGTCTAAGTGCCAGAAGCTCATTCTGTTCTTTTAAAGGAAACATATGAAAACATGGAAGAACATTTAAAAAAAATTAATTATGAAGAACACCAAAAGGTTGTCTGCAGAGACATGAAAGTTATTGGAATAGTGTTGGAACTTCAATTAGGATTTACTAAGTTCCCTGCTTTCTATGTAAATCGGATTGCAGGGTTTGTGAATTGCACTGGGTCAATCAGAAATACTTTGCATCCCAGAGATAAAAACGAAATAAGAAGTTTGGTTCATCGTGAAAAGATTGTGCCAGCACTCTGTATCAAGCTTCGTATAATTAAAATTTGTCAAGGCTATGAATAAGAATGGAAATTGCTTTAAATATGTTTGTTCTTTTCTTTCCTTTTCTTTCAGAGGTCAAGCTTAAAGAAACCATCTTTGTTGGACCACAAATTAGAAATCTGATGAAAGATGAACACTTTGAAACTTTTGAACACTTTTGAAGAAAGAAGGTCTCAAAACAATATCCGTCAATTTTTAAGGAAACAAAAATCACCCAGATTTCAAATCACAGCTACAACTCCATCTTCACCAAGAAGTGAAGAAAATTTCACGAAAGTCTCTAGTTCTGGAAAGAAACACTTGATAAAGAGAGATCGAGAGCTTCAAATAAAGCCCTGAAAGAAATAGAAGCAAAGGCATGTGAAAGAAGAGAAAAGTAAGGACGATTGAAGAAACTTGAAGATCCTGATGATTAGGGGGTGGATTTTAATGAAATGTCATTTTTTTCCTTTTCACTTTAGAACAATGCTATTTAGTATAGAAATTCATTTTATGTTATGACAAAAGGAAATGACCCATTTTTTAGGTCATTATTTTGCATTTTGTGCTGATTTCATTGATTTTAAGGTCATATTAATAGTACTTCAAATAAGATTTACTAGATGCAACAAAAGTTTTTAACAGAATTACTCAGTAGCACATTCGATTTGTTCACTGAGAAATTGTTTTGACAGTAGTTGTATGTAATTCTTGTGACATATATCAGTACCATTGCCAGTTCAGCCGATTTCGGGATAACTTAAGACAGAAATTTTTGGGTAAAAAAACAGTCCAAACCAAAAGTTTGCAAGCTGAGTTCCCTCAAACGAATGGAAGAAGCCTTGATTACATCAGTAACGTATCCAATAGCTTGAGTTGTTCATCCGAACTGGTTTGATAAGATTTTTTATGTCATTTTTCTTTTGTTTTAGGACATTTTCAAAGCATTTTAAGAGCATTTTATTGATTTTTGGCGAAGTTTTAGGTCATTAAAATCCACCCCTTACTGATGACAATGTTACGGTGCTGGAATACACCAGAAATTTTGATTGTTGTTTACCGTCAGTTACCATATTTTTCAAACGGAATATTTTCCTTTTTCTCCAAATCTACTGGACAGAATTGAATGAAATTTTACAGATCTTCAAATGGACTCTTCTCCATATTTTAACACAGAGACTTTGCAACAACTTGAGTAGATGAAGATTTATATATAGGAATATCCAAAAATGTGCAAAAAATACAAGCAATGATTACAACCGTTTTCTAAAAAGCTAATTATTTTTGAAAACCTCTGCGTTACATTGTAAGCATAGGCCTTAAGTTTCACCCCAATTTTCTTAATGCAGTTATTATGAATAGTTTCTGAGAAAAGGAAAAACAAAATCAGTCAAATTAACATGGTAGGGATAGGACCTTCTGGATCCCCTCAACTTAAGCAATTTTTTTTAATTAGGGATTTCAGCAAAAAATGGGACCTGTGCCATTCTTTTAAGTGCCATTTATGTTATCTGAGGACAATGTTAAATCAAAAATTTTGGAGCCATACTTTAAAAATAAATCCTTGAAAATGTTTTTGAGGCTTTATGGAAAAATTAAAATACAGTAGAACCTCACTAATCCAAACCCCGCAAATCCGAAATTTCAGATAATCTGAGCAAAATTTGGCTTGGAGAAAAAAAATTGTATCAATTTAATTTATGAACAAAAAAGCATCAACACAGTGTGAATCAACCCAATTCTGAAAAGTGTACATAGAATACCAGTTAACAGTATTGACACAAACAGTGCTGTAACTCTTCTAAACAATGTGGCAACTACTACCACAGGCGATCGGTTATGTATGTACTGTTACTCTGTTATTCGCAACACTGCCACTTCCTCACATTGCTATGCAATGTTGCCATTTTCTCACATCACACATGATGCACTGTTTCTAGTAATCCTATAAATGTATTTGTATATATACCATACATTTTTTTAGATAATCCGAGTACACCACATCCCCAATTAGTTTGGAATACTGGTGTTCTACTGTATCCATTTGAAAGTCAAGCGGGCTTCGAGTTCCTTTAAATTGTTCAAGAAATTTCAATTCTGGAGAAAATCAGCTTAATGATTTTGGCATTAGCGTTGATTTGTAGAAGAATGGACGTTTTATTGTCAATCGCTTTTTCGATATATAGGACCCGCAAAACAGATACTGACAACACGTGTTAGAGGAAGTAATTCACTACACATAGGAACAAAATTTATCCACTTTTTTGTTTCCAGGACCCAGCAATATGAGTTTTCCTGTCGAAAATTTTCAGTTGCCATTTTCAGTTGCATGATTACAATACTTTCTCTTCTTTTGAAGTGAGGGCAAGAAAGTAAAAAGGACTGAAATACTTTTCACTTGTTTCAGTTTACATCTAAACCTTTGAAAAGGCCAATACACTTTTCTGGAACAGTGAAAAATTGCTGTGTACTTACCCCACGAATTAATTTGATCGCTAGAGTATCACAAACACTAAAGTCTAGTTCTTTAACAAGCGACTGACTTTGGTTACTCAATAACACAGAGAGAACTATTTGGTCACTCTCCTGAGGTAGCAATCTGCATTCATACATCTGGAATCATAAGATAGGGACTGATAAGGATAAATCCTAAAACTGCGATACTAAATATCAAATAAATTTACACCATACCCACAAAAGTGTTCGATTTCCATACTTCATTATACAATTACAATTTGACTTCCTTTCCAGTTTGTGTATATCTAACAGAAATACATTAAAGGTCTCTAGTTATAAGAAATATTTGTATCAATATTTTTACCAATACCATCTTTCTCTACAAATGCAACTATTAATGCAATTTCACAATGTTAATCCTATTCTTTTTTATCAACTAGTAAAACAAGTTATACAGTGAGTAGATAAATACATAAAAATAAAACTCGTGTCAAAATCTCTCTGAATAAGAAATTATATAATTTGTATTTGTAATGAATGTTAGTGGGAAAATTGTTTAATAAAGTTAATAAAAACCGAAGCACACTTAAATTTCTGTTTTGGCTCTAGCTATAAATGTCTTCTTAGGCTGTCCGGATGATCCTGCGTTGTTGACTGAGAGGCCAACGGTGCAATATGGCCTCTCCGCCAACAACGCAGCATCACCCGGACAGCCAAGAAGACATGGACTCGAGCCTTGGAACCTTACGTTTACATTAGTTATATGTATTTATGAAGATCATTTTATAAAAATATAATAGTGAGCAATGTAACAGTACTTACAAATTTTGATTCTTTAATATTGAAATACTAATTATTTAAGTTGCATCTGTATTTTTCAATAATAATCTCAATTATGAATAATATAACTGTATCTAAATCTATTTGTGGTGTGTACATTTTGTGGCATGTATGTTAGACCTCTGCATTCTGTTAAAAATCAGCCAACTGCCATTTGGGGTCCTATCTCTTTGTAAGACTGTCAAGGCACTTGCAACACCAGCTGCTATTGTGAATTTGGGAGCAATTGAGTCAATGGCTGAGGTGCCTGGCCATAGGCGCCTCAGCCATTGCATCTGCTGGCTGAGACGCCTGGCCTCGGTGCCTGGCTATAGCATCTGTTGTCGTCAGTCATATGAAGCTACCCTTTTCAGCAACATGTTTGCTATTCGGATTCACCATGTTACCAGGTAATAAAACTAGCAATAAGAAAATAGTGTTGAGACCATGCAGAACACGAAATTAGGAAATTGCAATGGAGAGGAAGTACTAGAAAGAACTCGGTACACCTCGAATAAACAAAAAATTATACTTATTAGAAGATTGTGTCATTAAAATTCTGACTTTATTTTGCAAATATTAATTGAAATGTGTGTATATATGCTCCAAATAATTCCAGATATATAGATATTTAAGAAAATAAAATATTTATGTAGTTTTGCATAACTACTTCGATTTAAAACGTTAATTAAATGAAAGAACTGAAACAATAAGTTAGGAAATTAGATCACCTAATTCAAGAGAGTTATGCTTTTACTTATCCTAGATGATTCAGTGAAAGATTGACACAGGAATTCACCATGGGGGAAATGTAATTTATTTTCCCTAAATTCTATCTAATAAACACTGCCAATGTCATGAATGGGAGAATTTGTAAGAGAATCCACAGAGCTGTTCAGTCTGAGAAGGGAAGTTCCAGGGAAGGGATTTCAGTGGCAACAGAACGTACAATGAAGGGAGCAAGGGTGAACATTCAACTGTGCTCAACAAGTCATCATCACTTATAAGTGGTAAGTGGAAAATGATTGAGCACACACACTTAGGCAATGGCTAATCAGTCTGTCAAGGGGGTGGTGATTTTTCCACAGAATGCAGAGCTTTAGTATACATACCATATATATTTCATCATGTGGTGTAAACAGATATAAAATGAAAATAAATTTTAATCTCTGTGAAATTGTTAATGTAATCATGTTTGTTAAGAATGCCTCTTTTAGAAAAGTTGTATTTTTCAAATTAAATAGTTGAATCCATTTCAACTAATTTATTCACCTACATAAAGAAAATATTTGCTGAGTGACGTTTCCTACTGCACTTGACATGACTTTAGCTCTTGTATCACAACAATTGTCCACGAATTAACAAATTCTATTTCCTCACATAGAGAAACTTATTCCTGATATGGCAAATAAATGTTTAAAAATATTTTAGTTGTAATTTATTTTATCATATTCCGATAAAATTTTCAATTCATATAACCCATTAATTCGCATTGTCCCAAAAATTGGGTAGTAACTTTTTTCTTTCTTATCCCATATACTATTGTGAATTGGATTTCTTCAATAGACTGGGACAGACATTTTAAATGAAACATATAAACAAGTTCTGGCATTTCCGAATGCTAGATATAGATTTTAATAAGATCGTTAAATTATAGTACACTCCTGGCTAGGATGTATTGATGACTTGCATCGGTTTCAATCTTCTAAAACAATTCTTGTCTGCTACATGGCTGTAGTTAAATTGGAGGAGGAGGCTGGTGTAAAGCAAACGGTGGTTGGTCAATACCGAAGTTGACAGGGCATATGCAGCTAAGGTCTAACAGTTTTGCTACTTCTAGAAAAACTGCTCATATAACCAGCAGTTGATGTTTTGGAGTACTCTAGTAGTATAATTTAGCAACTTAACAATGGTTCAGCACAAAAAGTTGTAATCAAATGCTGCTCAAAAGCCCATCAACGGCTCTGTTCACATGGACACGATAACACTGGGCAAGCACTATATGCACAAAATTATGTTTGATATTAACAAGTTAAATATAAGGTTGATTAAAATATGGACTTTAAACTTTTTTCTACAGAAAGTTGCCTGCATGCCATAAGGTATCTCAAAGTTTTAGTTAAACTGAGAAGAACACTAACCATTTGCAAAGTCTTATCACCAGCAAATTTAGTATAGGAAGTCACCACATGCGGAAGGCCACCAGGAGGATCCACAGGCAAGTCTGAAGGAAGACCGTTGCCCTGAAGGTCGGCGAGCCCTTGGCCCTGGAGATCACTGATGACCTCCTTGGAAGGAGTGGAGATGCCAGCAGCCTCCTCGTAGCCTTCCTTCATTTTAAGCGAACTCTTCTTCTCCTTTTTCAGTTCCTTAGATCGCTTCTTCTCTTTTTTGCTAGATTTGCTCAAAGACCCCACTGATTCACCAGCTCCCTTTTCTGACCTGGAAGAATTTGTTGGCAGCTTCTCTGAAGTCATTGCTTGTTTTTCTCCATCAGATGTAACTGGTTGATAACCAGATGGATCATGCCCCAACCAAAGATCCAAATTATCTCCTCCATGCTGCAAAAATTAGAGAATATACTGTTAAACAAGAATCTAAACAGAATTAGTACTTCAAGTTTTTATTCCTTCAATAATGTTTACAACAATACATTACTAAATTATTAAGTTAAGAACAATGCCACTTATGATAAATGATTCCCATTCATAAATGATTCCTATGATTCTCATTCCCATTCGTCTACAGTTTTAGGATCCTCACACATCAACTTTTATTTATTTATACTTGTTTAATAATGTTTATTCATTTATTAATTTTATTACATGAATCCAACATACAAATACAATCAACGATACATACAGAAAAGCATGCAAAGTCACAAAAAAATTGAAAATCGGTTTTATGGCAGGTATGATAGTACGGACAAGTAAGTTGCTTGAAAAGCAAGTTTAGATTCTGCGTCTCTCCAAAGATGTCGTTAGTCATAAGTGTAAGAGCTTTGGCACAAACATCTTCTACCTTTCAAAGTAAGGATCCAATATGAAGCTATTATTACTTTTAAAACTTTATAAATTTTACCTTGTGATACTGAGAAAAATGAACAACCTTCCAGTCAGAGTCGCTACAGAGCCAGTGGAAATGATGAGCTAACTGAGATGGACGGTTTTCCAATATGCATGCAGTAATAACATTTTTTGCTCAGGCAGGCAGATGGTGAGAAACAAGTGACTGCAAGTCACCCCATCAAGTATTTAGCCTAATTTAATTGGTTTCCTTTGGCAAATACTTTTACAGATTGTAGTGAACACGTGCAACTCAATGCCCAAACAAGTTGCAGTGAACACATAACAACTGTGATAACGGATGATTTGATACAGAATAGTAAAAAATGTGTATATCAGCTTGTTTTGCTGCTACCATTATTTGATAAATAAAAAATTTAAAAAGTGGAAGTGTGAAAATGAGGTCCTCTTCTAAAACAGATGTGACATCCTCTGTACAACAATTCCACTACATACAGCATGAATAATTTTCTTTGTTAATTTTTTTTTCTTCACTTCATGATTCTTCAACAGATATTGGAAGCCTGTACAGTATACAGGTTTAATCATCTCTATTGCAATCATAATAAAAATGTGAATTAAAAAATATCCTAGAAGTTCACGTCTGTTTTCTCATTTTGTAATACCTTCAGAAAAGAAAAAAACGAAGTATCACATATGTCTGTTAAAAACTATATTAACACCATGCCTTATGTGTGTGTTGGTCTCTGAACTAATGCCCCAAGATTAACAGCTATTTCAAACAGGATCATCACAAAAGTATTGGATCGTCCCTGCAACTATCTCAAAAACATTTCAGAAGCATCCCCGTGCTACAGCAAAACACATGCAAAATACATGCATGGTGTATAAATACCAAGCATATTATAATGCTAGATAGAATTATCATCTCTGCAGGGGGGAAATGCTATCTCACTTTTGGAACTGGAGTCAATATGCAGACAAGCTAAAATGCCTACCCTGGTGGCCAAGATCACCAAGGCAAGAGTGGAGTGTTGAGTTCTTTCAGCAGGTTATGGGTTCGAATCCTGGATAGGCATGATGGTTTACCTGTGTGTGCATGCTGGGTCGATTCACCCACCTTTCCCATGACATCCCTTTGTTCCCGATCCATTCAGGTAGCATGCATTAGAGTCATGTATACATTACACCTGGATAGTACCAATCCTTAGTATCCAACCTGCCACTGACACAGGACACAGTCCTTCCACTGGTTAATTACCGGCTGGCACAGGGAACTTAAAGGCTACACTAGTTCAAATTAGTAAGTATACAACAAACACAAGCCTGTCTGCCACCTTGGTGTCAAAGAGGGAGAACCATGGTAAGTGCCATTGTCGATTCAATTCAATTATGCCTTATTTTACGTGGTGAGGCTCAGGCTGTGAGGCCTGCTCTTCCATCTGATCACGCATATTCTGCTATGCACCTTTTACCATTTGGCAGAGAAAGCAGGTATGTGGATTCTGACTACATGTGTTAGAGGAAGTAATTTACTTCATAAAGGAACAAGATTTATTCCCCCAGATTACACACCATCAGATTCTGCATCCATAGACTACACCTGCCCAGGGTATATACCCATATTTCATGCTCCCCATAACAAAATGCTCCAAGACTTAACGGCCCCCTCAATAGACACTCCAACTTCATTCAGTCCCCACCCCAGGCTAGATACCATTCAACAAAATGATGTTTCATGGTTAGAGATTTTCACGTAAGGACAAACTCTAAGATGCTGTCTATGACTGGTGTCACTACTCCAAAAGAGAAGTATGTTACAACAATCAGGAAATGTGGGAAAACAGCAATAGAACATCAGCTCAGACTAGTACTAGTAATTTACATCTTTGTATATTGGAAATGTAATAAATAATATTGATTGTTTAACAGGATTTCTGCTTGTTTCCAGATGCTTCTTGTATAAAGGAAAGTTAAGGTTCTTCATCTGGAATGAAAATGAGGCCCTTTTACTTAAAGTTCAACGTGACCTGACAAATGCAACCGCACTTGCCACAACTGAAAGAAAGACAACTTTCATCTTTTTCTTCTATTAATATTTCATAACAACATTACATTTCACTCAAATATATAATGCCGTTTTATATGTCAGAAAGGTGACCTACCAGCTTTTCATCTCCAACAGGATTTCGATCTTTATTCTTGCTCTTGCTCTTTAATTTTCTATGTTCTTTTGATCTCTCTTTCCTATCCTTATTTTTATCTTTCTCTTTGTGGTGTTTCTTTTTGGATTTTAGAATATGATTTACAGGGTCTGGAAGATGGTGAGTGCGAATAGGTAATTTTTCTTCATCGCGAAGAGGCCTACAACATCAAAGAATTGCCGGTTCTCAATAAAACAAGCATTCTTTATAAGCGTATCATAGTGAATGGAATCTCGACTTACTCATCTAAATTAATATCTAAAGCTTTATGAGGATCATCGTTAGGCCTAGAATCACCATCTTCATCATCATCAGACAGCTGGGCCCCTTCTGGCATTTCTCCTATATCCGTATTAACAACATGCAGAGGATAGCTGTCATCTTCATCAGTAGAAGCATCTCGGTCTTTAATGACAGAAAACGTAAGTTACAAAATTATGTATCTATTTATTTATAATTAATAGGCAATAAAGTGCTGATGTAAAAGTAATTTACAAATACAAAACAACATCTCACAAATCTACAATAATAAAAGTGATATGTAACCAACATCAACGTCACAAAAAAGTAGTGTATGGAAAGATATGCTACTTTTCTTTATTTTTCACCTGTCACTAAGAGCAGATTGGTTCCTAATATATTCTGCCAGAGGCCAGAAGCAGTGCAGCAGAACTGGTACCTAATAGATTTGCTAAAGACCAGTAGCAATGTGTAAGGTAAAAATGTTTCATCCAATAGTAATGTACCGTAAAATGAAATGAAGAATTATAATGAAATGTAGAATTTTATAAAAATTTGAACTTATTACGTTAAAAATAATATGGTTTACACCACGGTTTGTATAAACCATGGTTTATATAAAATTGAAAATTTTCATTTTTCATAAGGATTGGATATTAAGAAAGCCCAGGTAAATCCAGATATTTTGCTAGTATATAGTATAATAAAATAATAACTCTCAAAATTTACAATACAATAAATACAATAAAATAAAATACCGGTACAATAAAACAGAATAGAACCATCTAAATGTTAACAAATCATCGTTCTTTTTTCCATAGTTTTAATTTCATGCTATTTTTAAACTCTGTAATATCTACACTTAAATAGAAATTGAAATTAGGCTCAAATATCATTCGCTGCACTACACAATATATTTAAAGGAGAATTTGTAATATATACTGATTTATAGAATTTAACCATAAAAATTCCATGTTGTCTGGATAGATAGCTTGGAATTTTAAATTTTAGTTGGTTACATAATAGAGAACAATCCACAATTCCTCTAATTAGTTCATATAGAACAAGAAGCAAGTTCTATATGATTTTAAAAGAAACAAGTGATGGCATCAGTGAGGTTGCTAATTCACTACATTCCTGGGATGTAAAAGGGTCATTCAAACCCATAGTATGAGCTGCAACCCTATAAAATTTATGTTGCACGTTCTCCTCTACAAAATACTACAAATGAATACTCAAGTGTTTACATCATATCTGGAATAGGTATTTGTATGGAAATGAAAGTGAAATTGTCAGTTCAAAATGAAGTGTAGGAAAATCATTTTTTGTCAGAAGACTGCACAAAAATCTTTAGAAAATGCATTTTCAGTTTAAAAAATAATTAGATATTTTTTTCTCTTAACAACCTCCAAGCTTTGAACCTTACTTACATAAACCTACTATGTATTACTTATACAGTTTAGCAAGTTTTAGTTATTCTTTTCTATATTTATTACAAGTAAAAATCAGGAACAGGAAATGTTATATTTTCTCTGCATAGTAAATGAAACTTTTTTGATAGTAGTATTAACTTTTGATTTAAAAAAAAGATATACATAGGAGGAGTGATAATCAAGCTCGCTAACAAATAAAGGTTTTCTAGTATTACACCAAATAAAATCCTTGTAAATGAAATCCATATTGTTTTACAGAAAAATATTCCATTTGCCTTAAAATAAATTATACTATTTCATGAAATTATGGCAGACAAAAGTGAGATATGATTCTTGAAAACATGTTCAAGCAACATTATAAAAAACTCCTCTTCATATTCAGTGTTTCAATCAGTAAAAAATGAACAATTATCTGATGGTAACTACTGCCTATAAGTCCATTTTAACAATTTAAGTGTTCTCTAGTATTCTAGATTTGTCTGAATTATTCTCATTAGATTTTCTGTAGTATTTACAGCCTTCATTTGCTCAATGGGTTAAAATATTAACAGAAAATTGAAGCATTCACATACCTTTCTTGCCTTTCTTTTTCTTTTTCTTCTGAGTTTTGTTCCTCTTATCTATGTTAAGATAACTATCAGGAGATGCAAGCCCTACAACAAAAAACAACATCCTTTTATTTCTGAAATGACACAAATGTCATCGCCTTCAATAATATATAACATTATCCAAAAGACTCAAACTCCTCAGAGAATGAGACCCTGACCTCTTGGCAATGTTCAGATAAAATATTCATTTGTGCATATCTGGATTTTCTAATTACAAATTCTGCTTCTTAACTCTGGAGGAACTTCTGCATTTGACCAATTATTTCTTGGTTTAAACAAGTATATTGGTATTTAATATCACTACCATGAATAATCAGCTATGTCAACAATGGCAATAAATACTGCCAATACAAGTACTATGGAAAACAATACTAACAAATATCAACAGTTAAGAAAGCTACACAAAAATATACCTGCATACCAAAAATATACTGGTATTCAGTCTCACAGACACTGTAAACCTCTGCTGTTGCAATCTTAACCTTTTGACTGTTACAGGCAAGCCTAGTGAGTCACACGGTGTGTATAATATGAACTGGCACAGGTGCCAATCAGTGCAGAGCCTATCAGTTAGGCTGAGCTAAGCATTTGTCAGAGGAGATTATGGAGCAAAGAGTAACAACAGTTGAAAGAAAATATGTGCAAGGGAAGATCTAACAGGACTTCAAGACTCCAGCATTTGGTCAGGTTGAAAAGTAAACAAGTAATAGGAAAGTGTCAGTGTGACCATAAATTTCTCTTTGTGAGGCAGTCCCTGGAGAGAAGGACTCCCCAATCCTCCTTGAATCACACTATTATACTGTGACATCACGGGATTAGACAACCTCATAATGCCACCATCAGCTACGAAAAGAAGCCCACGAACAGAGAGGACTAGGGTACGCGGCGGAGTGATGGCTGGTAAACACGCCATCTGCCCACAGCTTTTCGAACTATGACGCCTGAACTAGTGAATAATGTTTTTTCTGAGAGGTCACGAAAGGAGGAGAGTATTCACCCCTCCAAAATTTCCCCAGGTGCGAGTACCATAAGTATCGCGGCGCTCGGAGGAACTCTCTTTGACTGCAGAAGCAACGGCGACTACACTGAGCTCTCTTCGATTGCAGCAGCGACGGCGATTGTAATTTGATAACATAGGAGTTTATTTTAACTTGGTAGTTAAAAGTTAGCTTGAGAAGTGTATCTTCGAAAGTGAGGTAATTAAGAAATGGAGTGCACAAGCATTCGTTGCATTCACAATATTCGAGAGAGCAAGCGAAGTGACTGTTTGACACTGAAAGAATTTCAAATTTGTAAAATTCACACAGAAGGACATTAACTGAATCCAGCATCTCATACTGCACGCTGAGACCACACATGCCTAAAGTGTGGTAAGTCGGCCGAGCATTTAAGCATAACTTCAGCAACACTAATAATTTTGAGGTTGGAAGTGCAAACAAACTTGTACGAGGCGCGGCAGAAGAAGGACGACCCCAGGAAGAGCAAAGCGTACGTGAGAAAGACTTGGACTGGACGAGAATCATACGAGTTCGGAACGGGAGGAGGGTGTGGAAATTGGAGGCTTGGCAGAGTTCGAGCGAAGGAAACGGCTATCGTCATGGGACAGCAAGCGAAGATGAGTGGCAACGCGGGGCGAGCGGCAGAAAATCCCCAAAGTTACCTACAGGCGAGCGATGCGGAGCTGTTGAGGTAAAGGAACTGGCAACGTTTATGCGGCGATCAGTTGGGGAAAGAGGATAGTGGCAGTTTCAAGTTCATTTACTGCACGTGTCATTAAATTCATTCAAAGAAGCCATACCGTATACAATTTTACATAAATAATTCATGATTTTCATATGTTGTACTTGATATTATCTGGAAAGGTCAATTTGTTGTATTGTGTTAAAAGTAATTGCTTTTTTGTGATATGTAAAAGGGTCAGATTTAAGTAACGTGAATGTTACGTTTTATTCAGTGTTATAGTGAGTGCGAAGCCCAAGACGAGCACCTGTGAACGGGATTCCTTGAAACAAGTGTGAAATTCACTTCAAAAGCCGTACACGGAAAACTAGAGGCTAAAAGAGTAAAATAATTTGGTAGTGGAAAAACTCAGAAAGGAGTGAGCAAATTGTAAATTGTAGTTGGTGAAAGTGTGTTCAGGCAGTTGAGGTGATGCCTATTTTTTTGTTTCATCTTGTTTTATTTTTTTTCAGTGATCAGCTACTTAAAGTGCATTATCCTGTTATGAAATTGCGTCACTGTAAATTTTTTCATTGAATATATGTTCATTTTATTCATATTTTATCTGATTCATTATGTCAAGGGTTCAGACCTTTCTCATACCCAAAAGATCCTGCTTCCTGAGAATTTTAAGCTCGCTTCGCGAGCATTCATTCTATCACGCCCTCACCATGTGTGGAAGGTAGTAGGTGGGCGTGTTACAATACATACAGAATTTAAGTAACCAACTTTGGTCATTCCTACATTCAGGGTATTGAACTAGACAATAAGCAATCTTATCGTAACAAAACTCCATGCACATGTGAGAGAAGCAAACCATAATGGCATCAAGTTAGTGTGCAGAACCACACATAGAAAACACTAAAATCATCTCATAATTCAATTGGCCCTTGTGAAAGACATTATCAGAAGTAGAATGGTCTTGCACGTTTACACATCCAATGACTCCCAGTGACATCCTGTCTGCACATGCTCACATCTCCAGAGGCCCTTAGGTCCAGAAATTTTCCGCATATTAAGATGATCAGAGCAGTCAAAGGGTTAATATTACTAATATTAGAACTTTCACTCCTTTACACACCATCTTCCAAATCACTTTAATCTACCTTTGTTGTTCTACATATTTACTCTTTCTAAAACTCTTTGATTTTTGCATGACATATGTACTATTTTCTTTTGACAAAAAATATGTTTGCTAAACACATACCTGTAACTTTCAATGAAACAGGAAGTTCAATCTCGGCAACAGGCACATCAAAAAAATCTTCTGATAAGTTTTTGTTTAAGTCGTTCTTTACTTTGGTATTGGCACGTGATTTGAGATAATGAGGGTTATTTGCTTGCTCCAACTTTCTGGCAGTACGGCGCTGGAGAAAAAAAGGAACGTAACATGTTAGAAATGATTTTTAGAATTAATTATCATGTTGACATTACATCAATACTATATTCTATATTTGCAATGTAGTAATAGTAAGTAATTCCATCAATACTAAACATTACTTTGGTTAATAGTTGCACAAATTCAGAGTTCTTATATGTAAATGTGATTGGTTAAAACTACACATCACATCACATCACAATTAGTTGCATTATACATGTCAGTAACCACATCCATTATGAACAAAACAAAACTACAGATAAGAACAGGCTCCAAGCAATCAAGTCATATACACATACATATTACACACACTTTATTAATCTGTGAATAAGATACACAAACTAACGTGTATTCCATTTGTATTTGGCTATAACTTTGTAACTTATAATGAACTCCCAGTAGCAACAATGTCATTTGGTCAATTATAATGAATTCCCACAAAGCCATTTAGATAATTAAAATTCCCAATCACAACAAATTATTTAGTTATATTTACCATTTCCAATTCTTCTTCAGTTGGTTCCGGAGTTTTGTCCGATTTGTTATTTAACCCATAATAGCCATCAACTATACGATCAGACTTCACAAATATATCTGTTGTGTTGATACCACGCAGGACTGCAGCTGAATCATCATCATCATCTTCCTCTGAACTCTCAGATGGTGGATCATTAATCCAAGTATCAAGGTCCAAGCTGTAAGAAATGAATATGATATGGAATATTTTAAAACAAACAATTTACAAAATAAAATTATTACTCTTCCTGTTTTGCCAGTAATTTTATCACTTAATTGGCGAATGCATACATAATGCTATTCACATACTCATTCACAACATGCTGTAATCATAAATATACTGTTCGACTTGGGTTAACAAAATACTTCAAAAATATGAAATTCAATTTTTATGTTTACTTTAGGTTAATGAAAATAAGAAATGTAATGAAATAAAATAAGAAAGGTAATGAAAGCAAAAAATATAACCATTAAACGATTTTTACACAATGTTTATCCAAGAGAGAAACACAAAGAATACTGTTTGGCTGTTTGTATTGCTATTCGTATTTTTGTTTATTCCAACCTAGCACTCAAAATACTTTATTGTTTTGATTTATTTTGTTTCCTTTTCTTCTTTTCTTTCTTTCAAAAATACAAAGAAGAGTGAACACAATTAAAGGACTTCATGAAATTAAAAATTAAAATTGAAGCAAGACAATTGCTTAAGCTAGAAATAAGTGAACAAATGCAGATAATAACTTCAGACAAAACTGGTGGTCAACCCTTTTGGTGTAGTGTGTCTTGGTTTATACAATATTCTGTGGTTATATCCCAGTACATAAAAATGTCATCGATTACAAGTATTAACTTGAGATAGTAAGACTTGTGATAGCAAATGTGGAGATAGCACAATATACATACAATCTTAATGAGAAATAAAATTTGGTGTAGTAGCCTCCTTCTGCCAACACTTTGAAGCTAGAACTTTCCCATATACAGAAAAACTCCATTTATTCTTTTTTCACACTTATACTTCCATAATAACAGTTCTGACTATATACTGTCATAGATGTAAGTGAGAAGGATTACATCATCCTACAGGCGCCCAAGGAGTTGTTCAGAGTTCAATGTTCAGGTTGTTAAGTTTTGTTGGTGTGCAAAGCCTACCAGCTTTCCATTGGAATCTCATAGTATCTGTGAAGACTGAACAAAACCACAGACTGGAAGAATAATGATGCTAGTAACCCACAAGTGTCCCTATGGTTTTGCACAATGTTTGCGTGTTGCCTGATATAGCTTTGCACGAAGTTTGCCAACGTTGCACAGTAAATATCTGATCTACTTGTTCAAAATACATGGGAATTAAGTAATGTGGATGGGTTATGGTGCAGTAGACATTTTAAAGGGGATATTTATACCTCAAGTGTAGAGAAAAGCAACTGGTTTAAAGTTCAGGCTCTTTTCAAAAGTGAGAATTTTCTTGAAAATGTTATGTGTGCTATTTTCTACACAATATTGCGAAAATATTGAGTTTTTATTTTCCATCTAGATTTTCCTCATTCTCAGTTATGTGTTTTCTTACTTAAACGTATTCCCCCTTCGGTCCCTTGAACATAAAAGTAAAGATCTACCGAACTCACCATCAATTCGTCTAGCTGATTTATTGCCATCACTTTCGATTCAAGAAATTTGGCAAAGTGTCTTTGACATTTCTCAAGAGACATGCACAAACCAACAAAGGTGAACCCAAACGCCCAAAAAATTTTGAATTTTTGCAATTCTTTGAAATTCAGAGATTTCAAGGAAACTGAGACCTGCGCCATTTTTTTAGGTAAACTATCTGAGACCAATGTTTCAACAAAAAATTTAAAGACTTTTTGAGAAAATTTAAAAAATGCAGAGGCTTCAAGTAAAATACCCCAAAAGTCAATTTCAAACTCTCAGTGCCTACACGTCTTTCAGGTTTGATTGAGGAATATCAATTTTGGAACTCCCCAACCTACCAACATTTTGCTATCAATCGTTTTTTCAATATCAATAACCCACAAAACATGGAATCTGACTACACACAACATTAGAGGAAGTAATTTACTACATGTTGAAACAAGATTTATCCACCTTTTTCTTATCAGGGTCCGAAAGTATGTGTCTTTATGTCGAAATTTTGTCGATTTCCACAGCAACATTAGATTACCTTCTCCTTATTATAGTGGAGAAAGTAAAATTTTAAAAAAGGATGCTTAACAGCACATACTTTTTTACAGTGTGATCAACCAATACAGCATTTTGAAGTGTTGAATGTAATCAAGAAAGAAGAGAAGCTAAGTTTCCCTGAGAAGGTCAGTTAAAAAATGAAATAAATAAGCATAACATTTTATTCTTTAACCCTCTGCCTTTTTATTATTTAAAAACATAGCTTTTCAAAATCCATTTTCAGAAATAATTTCACTCCCTTTATGATTTTTTTTTTTTTCCCCCAAACCTAGACCATAATTACTTATATAAAATTAAATACACAGGATCAAAATACTTTCCTAATTATTTTATGATAACTTACCCCTCAGGTATCTGAACTTTTTTCTGGGCTTTTGGAGCCACAGGATTCAATTCACCCACAAACAAAGCAGACACCTCGGAGGCCAGTCCAAAATCTCCTTTGTTCACTTGCTTTTGCAAATACTGTACCAACTGAAGTGCTGAACTGGCACGTTCTTGCACCTCTAGATCTGCACTTGATACAAACTGGGGCATGTTTGCAGCAACTATTTCACACAGCTGAAATGTATACAATTACTGTAAAAACTACACAACATGAGATCAAAACAATGATACTCACTCCACTTTCAATGATTTTTTTAAGATAGATTGTCATTCCATTTAGTACTCGAGCAGAAAAAAGTCACAAATTTGGAGAATAACACAGAATAACTGGACTTACAAGCAGAACACCATTATTAACTTAAAAAAAATTAAGTTATTAATTTTGGTGGAAACATTATTATTATTATTATTATTATTATTATTATTATTATTATTATTATTATTATTATTATTATTATTATTATTATTATTATTAAATTATTAAAATATCTTATTTTTATCTCATTTAAGTTTTTTTCTATTTTATAATTATTAATCCATTAAAATATTTGTATTTGTGGAACATTAAAATGATAAGTAACCATACATTTGTAATAATTCTCTCACTACCCAAGAATCAAGGGTACTATTTGGAAATTAAATTTTAAGTAATCAAATTAAAGGGATTAAATGACAAAAAATGGCAAAAACAGATCTTGTATCTGTCAAATGAGGTTCATAATTAGGATTCACAAACAAGTAACCAATAACTTCCACACATGAAGCTCTCAATATTCATCAATAAATTAGAAGAACACACTAGTCACTACAAGCACCGTGGCGGAATAAAAATGTATGTATTAGACAAGAATGTATAAAATACATGCAAATGAAACACCATCAAATTTTTTTAAAAAAATCAAGAAACTCCCTGATTTTGAATTGGCAGAACTGATTACTGAATTCTACAAAATTATGCTATACATAAAAAACTATACCTTGTTTATTCTATCCACATCCTGATTTTCTTCAGCTTTTGTCAAAATATTAGCAAATAATTTTAATATATTTTGAACATACACAGCCTGAATATGGCCAGGTAAAGCAAATACACGGCTTCGTAACATGGCTTCCAAAGTTGCTTGAGGCTCACTTAAATGCCTGTGAAGAACAGAAATTGAAAGTTTCCATCTAAAATAGAAATGTGCAACTCACAAGTATAGCAGGAAACTTACTCAGCAAATTCTCCACAAATCCATGCAGCTGCATACAGAACTTCTGCCATGGTTGAACTCTGAGCAGATCCTGATGTAAGGAAGTGAACATTGTCCAGCAATAATGCCATTTGCTGGACAGTAAAATGGCGTATTGCCTGTACTCTAATAGCAACATCTAACATTTGTGTCGCCACAAGATGACCATGCTGGCTGCCTTCCATTCTAGTCAATTCAACCAACACACTTACATACCTGAAGAAATAAAAAATTGAAGCCCGATTATAGTTGTTTGAAATGCAAGTGCTGCTGTTTGAGATGCAAATGTAAGCTGAAATTATTAACATCAATCTTCGTCAAAACTGTGAGAGGCATTTAAAATTTGATATTCACCCAATCCAATCTTTGTAATGATACTTGAATACTGCCTTAGCTATCCAATTATGAGACATCATGAATAAATTTTAGTAAGTAGGATATATTTTGTATAATCAATAAGGTATGTTACATAATCAATGAGATATATTTTGGCTATTTGTATAATCTCTAAAATGTTTATGAATTTTTCTGAAAGGTCTCAATAACTGTATTACACTACTTATCAGTAAAACAAATTTGGGAACACTGCATTGTCATCAGTTTGGAATAAATTTTGATCAGTTCTCTGCTTCAAAATGGAGCTCTCAAGAGGTGTAGTCTGCTTGGCGAGACATCAGCAAAGAATACTGATAAAATAATGTATTCAAATTTGAGACTTGTAACTGATCAACTAGACATGCCTACTAAATACAGAAGGTCTCAGAATAAATGTTACAAACTTCTGGGACAAGTAGATGGGTAGAAATTTTTGCCAATGAACATATAGTGAGAAATTGCATGTAAATGCAATACATGTAGAATTTGCCTATGATTTTTAGGCAACTCCATGTGCATAGAACTTTGGCAGGTGCGAGAAATCTCCTTGACTGTATGAAGACGTCATCTCCTGCATCCAGATGTTGCCTACAAATCAGGAGTAAATGCCACATGTACAAATACATGCAACTCTGCAACATTCATTACAGGTTCATTGGCAAAATATGATTTTCGACCCCTCTACATGCCCTAGAAGTGTGTAACATTTATTCTGGGACATCACCATATTATCAATGCCTTAAATCATAATGCATTAATTATGAACTATCAATGTTTATGGATAATACAGTATAATTGGGTTACTCAATAAAGTATAAAATGTAACAACAGTATTACTTCACATCACAGGAAATGTACACCAAAAATTCATTATAAAAATTCTTTGCTTTCATTCCAGTACCAATCTTGAAACTTATTGATCAGTAATTCTCTAATTGAGATTTCCTGGAGACAGCTCCACTTCTTCCTCATAAAAATTCACGATCAAAATACAGACACATTGTCTGTAACTGTACACAGTGACATATACAAATCACAGGTACTTCCATCCAATAAATAGCATGAATCTGTCAACTACCTGAGGCAATACTAGATTCTGTTTTGAAGATTATTCCAGTTTAATTGGTGTAATCCATACATATCAGTTTACTCTTCTATGTATTTATTTTATTTTACTCTATTACATTTAAAACTACAAACATTTGTGCAAAGGTAGCGTAAAGACAAACAACTCACTAGCCTAGAAATATAAAAGGATGAAGCAGTAAATACACTTTCAAGAAATTTTATCTTAAATTGTCCTAATCATAAAATTAGATTTGTGTAAACATGCCAATTCATCTTGCAGGTGAAATGGCACAATTTATTTTCCTTTTTCATAACTTAAGAGTAAAAATGATCAACTAGGGTCATCTCTTTGATACCAGTATATGTACGACCCACCCTACTGTGAACTCTGGTTATGCTTAACTTCTGCCAAATAGTAAGTAGAGCAAACTCAGTTATTAACTAAAAAACTATGATGACATACCATTCAAAATTTGTAATGTACTGATAGTTATTCTGAGAGCATATCTGAATAATCTTGGAGAGCAATTCATCTCTATAGGTAGTCCCTTCTGCTTTATCCATGTGAACCATTAATTTTTTCACTATCTCCATTAAATTTTTCTTTGAGACCTGTGAAAACAATTTCATTAAAATGTAATACATACAGATTACACACATCTCAGAAAAAATGAAAAATGCTATAAAAATCTTCCAACAACATATTAAAACTCCTTTAAAACATTTATATTGGTAATTAGCATTGTCTTTGTAAATACGTACAAGAAATTTAGGGAAAATGAATCAGTATATTTTAAAAAAAATACAATATTCAGGAATTCACATGTAGAACTCATTTTTTTCATTAAATCATGAATACCTCACCTTGCCCGATTGACAAAACTATATTAGATTACTGGAAAAATATTGAACTTACTTGATCTATTTACTTGAACTTAGCTAAACAGGCTATTTACAAGCTCAATTAATTAATTCACTGGACATTTAATAATACATTATTTTATTTTTCCCTCCATTGTTTTACAATTATATACTTTCACTGTAATGATCTACATACATGTATTACGGCTCTATATTCCAGAGGGCGCTGTATTTATGTATGTCTCGTCTTCGTCTCATCAGTCAGTTGTCAAGAGGACCTCCAGGTAGCATCTCCACATACGCGACTTCTACCACGCAGTTCTGCATCACTACCCAATGGCCAGAATGGGGAAGGAATTAGGATAAGGGTAGGAATTAGGACCCTTCACAGGGGTTGGACTAGCCTCGGTGAAGCATGCAGACTCGTTTTGTTGGAACAAATTTCACGTGAACTTGTCCAGGAATCAAACCCGGACCTCCTTGGTAAGCAACTTCACTCAAGCTACAAGACCCTTAATAGTTCCTTAATAATGGTTCCAAATTAGACCCTTAATATTAATAAAGTTCTTTAATAAATGTATTAGACATATGCTTGTAAATTAACTCACAATAAAATACAAATGCTGGTTATGACTAATGTCCAAATCTGGTTCATTTGTGAATAAGCCAGTTAATGTTCATGTAATCAAAAAACAGGTGGATAAAGTCCTAAGAAGGAACAGATTTGAAGCATACTTTGGATTTAACCTGGAGAATAACACATTAGCCAAGATGAGGTGGCAAAGGCAGGTGAAATTCATTATGGCGACACGAAATAGCAGATATTACGTAATAAATAGGAATCGGACAGCTACTAGGAAGACTTTAAGGCTACTTAGAGAAAAGATTTTTAGTTTCAAGTTTCACTGAATCAGTTGTTCTATTAAATTATACTTACATAACACTAACTAATGTAACTGATCTTCACTACATACGTCAGCTGATGCTTAGCTATGCATTTCTATATTGGGGCAACTAGGGTCCAGCCTTCAACCTTTGTGAATTAATTAAACAATACCAACATTAGCTGGATAATGTCCAAAATGATCTGTTCATTCAACTTTATCCAAACCACCTGGCTAATGTGTGAATTAATCGACTAATTTCTGAATGAGTCATATTTCAGACTTTAATACACAAAAAGATATTAAACAATATAAAAATATTAAAATATACTAAAACATATAAAAAGACTATCACAAACTTACATTGTCATGTCAAATCAAAAGGCTGGCAGCAAGTGGACAAAGGTTGGGAACAGGGAAGCAACAGATAGAAGAGTGCAGGAAAAAGGCAGGATGGTACGAAAAGGAAATTGAAAGAGGCCGGATGGGGGCATAAAAAAGGGGGAGAAAGGGAGAGGAAAATGGGAATGAACGATACAGGAAGGGGGAGGGAAAGGGGAAGGAAAGAGGTATGAAAGGGGTAGGAAGGGAGAAGGTGGGGGAATGGACAGTGAGAAGAGCTGGCAGGGCAAATGAAGACAAGTAAGTGGACACACAAAAACAAACAATCAAATAATGTTTAGCATACATCTTTGACACCGTAAAAACCTGACATGCACAAAAGCTGATGCACTTATAAATAATTAGACAAGAGATATATGAAGGGAGAAATAGAGACACCATAAATTTAAATTTCCTTTGGAAATAATATAAATAACAAAGCAGACCCATTCTCTGCATATGGGAGATTACTAGGCTAACAAGAAGGCTAAAATGTGTTGATTCTGCGTGGTCCAAAGAAGAAGAAAAGATAGTAACATTTATTTCTTTTTGTACAAATATTATGGCTTCTATAATTTTCTCTTCAAATGTTGAAATTGTAGCAGTTGGATCCTGAACTAGAATTCTGAAAGGTTTGATGTTTCTGTTTAATTTTTTTTTTTTTTTAATTTTCTTTTACTAGGGGATATTATAGTTTTTCAAATTCAATTCACACACTTATGGACAATTGTTTTCAAATTGTGACAGACTTCTGAGAGATTTATCCCTCTCAATCAGTGACAATATCAGATCTTTCATTGAGTAGCCTTGCATAATTTTTATGGTGGTAAGGCCCTTCTTTGCTCCAAGCAGTAAATAAAGCTTTTCTCTCCTACATTCCCACATTTTTTTTTTATTACTATCAATTGCGTAAATAAAGTTTTAAAATTTCCACCTTATATCAACAACTATCTAATTACACATAAGTACAGAAACAGAAACAAAATATAATTTTTTTAATTCATGCACGTTCAAAATCATACAATGAACCTAAAATATTTTGCATAATCTTACCATTCCATAGAGTAAGTCCAATGCTCTTAGTCTTATTGATTCATCTTTATCATCGAGACACTGCATGATGAGATCCTTATGAGCTTGCACAGATTTGGGGTGAGTTTTCAAGATCTTTGACATAGCCAGTAATCCTAGATATTTCACTACAAAAATAAGGGGCAAAATGTCAAAAAAAATAAACAAATGTACTGCAGTACAAAATTGCAAATTAATTTGAGAGAAGATAATGTAAGAATTGACTATTATAGTGGCAAATATTGTAGTAAATACTAGCAATAATAATACAGTACAACCCTGCTTTTACATTCCCAGAATTTATGTTTTCCCACAGCTTACACCAATTTTCCCCAGTTCCTTCAATTTTCCTATGTTCATACTGTTAAATTTTCTCCCCTTTCACACATCGAAATTAAATTTCTCCCACTGTTTGCACTTTTTGAAGCAATTCTGGATACGTTAATACCATTTTTTAATGATATTTTCGCTTTCACTCACAAGTGTTCTCTCTCACAACGAGATTTACCTCGACAGCTACGAATTCTGGTCATGTCTGAAGTTCATTCGCTCTAGTAAAGTTTTAATGTAGAGCGCTACTCAATATAGCATCAGGATGAGTACCAATGCAGAGTTATTTGTTATCTAATTATTAATGGTGGCAGCAACAAGCTGTTGTACACATATCTTACAATGGTGTAATAAAGTTATATAACAATTCACTTAAGTAGAGTAACAACGTTATAATAAAATCAAAAATTACATCACAGATCCAGTGTGTGTGTACACACACACACACACACATATGTTATATATTATCATCATTTAGTTGATCATAAAAAAATTGTGACTGTCCAGACTATCCTTGAAGGTGTTCAAGGTGTCCTTTAGTAAATAATTTGTGAGAAGTGCATTCCATGTATTTAGTACTCGGTTTATAATAAAATTGTATAGTAATGTGTTGGGTATCATAGTTTAGAGCTATTTTAAGAAAGTGTTAATTTCACCCAGAAATAGAGTTAAAAAGAAAGAGGTTGTGTCTTTCTATTCGAAAAATCTAAAATTCTAGAGGAAGTTGAGGTCCATAAAGAACACTTGTTGCATTAGCTCAAAAGTTGGGGATATCAGTATCCACTCTTAACATGAATGTAAGAAACAACGACTCTATAATTAAGTGTAAACAAAAGTGGATATTTTTTGCAAGAAGAGGATGTATGCCAGCTATTGAAAGTATGTACAGTTGGAGGAAATTCTGAAGAACTGGTTCCAGATGGCATATGCTTTGAACATCCCCAAGAGTGGATTGCTGTTACATGAAAAAGTCCTGAACGTGGTGGATGAGCTTTCCACTGAGAACTTCTCAGTGTCTAATGGCTGGCTTCGTTGATTCAAAAAGCATTACAATGTTTATAAAGATGCATATGGAGAAAGAAATGCTGCGCCAGAAGAAAGTGTTCAGGAATGGCAAGACAGAAAACTAACGGACCACCACATGAAGGAGTATTTACCCATGGACATCTTCAACATAGATGAAACTGGTCTAGTTTTTGTGTTCTTCTGAACAAAACTTTCACTTTTAAAGGTGAGATTTTCCAAGGAGGCTAAAACAGTAAACTTGGGCTTACTGTAAAGTTGGGAGAGAATGCTGACAGTTCTGAAAAGCTATGCCCATTTGTGATAGGAAAGACCAAGAAACCTTGATGCTTCAATAATGTGAAAACATGCCCCAAAAATATGAGGCCAATAAAAAAGGTTGGAGGACTTCTGATCTTTTTGAGAGGCTCTTGATCCACAGATGGAAGCACAGAACAGACGATTTCTCTTATTTATTGATCTCTGCTCAGCCAAAGTAAATGAACTTGCACTGCATTATATTGCTAACCGGAAAGGCGTAAATCAATCCACTATCTGCAATAGCTTTAGAAAAGCTGGCTTCTTCCAAACACATGAGGAAGAAGTGAAGAAAAAGGAGAAAAACAGAAGCAGAAGATTGTGATTTTATTCCTGCATGAGAGAAGATGAAAATGGATTATGAAGGTAAAGACTTCCTTCATTTTGATGTTGAGACTGAACAGTGTTGGTAGAAAGTATGATCGATTCTGTTCAGGGAGAAAATGATAGTGAAAGAAGTGATAATGATTTTGATGATAATGATGGTTGTAGTAGCACAAGTAGTGCCTACTTGTGACAAAGCAGTTTGTGCAACTAACACAATAAAAAATATTTTTCTGCAGCAGATGGTGACTTTAAGAGTATTGATCATGTACATGAACTTTAGAAGCAAGGTGAAAGAATTCATCAAAAGGCAAAATAGTCATCAATACTAGACTTTTTAAAAAGAAACTAGAATACTAATGTATTTTACTGTATTTTAAAGTGGAAAATATTTTATAGCAGTGAATTGTAAATTTTCAGTATTTTATTATACGTGCAAAAGGATTTTCCCTCCATTTACACTTTCCCGTGATTTACACCATTTTTTTTCTTAGTCACTTGAAAAGTGTACAAGAGGGGTTCCACTAAAATGGCAAATACCGAAATCTCTAAAAAGAACAAATCTCCAAGTTATAAATGTGTTGTTTTTTCCTTCTTTTCTTTTAGTGTCACAAAAATAGTTGGTCGTTATCTTATCTCATCAACAACTCCCATTTCCTCTCCCAACAGGTACATTTTCAGAACCAATAGTTCAGTAATATTTTGGGGACATGTTTAAAATTCACAATTCACTTATTCTCTTTAAAAATATTGATAATATTGACACTGAATTATCTGAATACTGTAACATAATTGCCAATTGTTTTCCAATTTTATGCAAAAATTAGAACATCCACTCTATTAATGAATGCAAAATCATGTGACTTTGGTAATCAAGCAATTTTGTGTGAATAAATTTCTTTAGTCAAAGACTTCGTATGGGTCTTCTAAAAGTGGAAGAACAATCTGCAAAACAAAACTTACACAGAATTTAGTGGGGTAGAGATTGTTTTCTAAAACTAAATTGAACATTTAATCTATGAGTATTTTGCTTTTTAAACAAATTTATACATGCTCTAAAAACAGGGTGTGTAGGGCGAAATCCAACATGTCATTGATGGTGTACAGATTTTGTGAATGATGGGTTAATATAATTATTAAATTTACTTAATCTGTTGATAATACATGAATTAACTAATTTATGTAACACACTACAATACTTACAATTCTGATCTGAATCTTCTATTAAAATTCGTAATTTCTGGACACAAAGCTGGGGAGACAAAACAATAAATTAGGATTAGAAAGAATACAGAAAATAAACCCGATAAAAACCAAAGTCAATTATTTACCTGAATTGATGCACTGTGATTTGGCATGCCAGAGGAAATTGAGATAAGAACTGAAAATGAAGAATCTATATGAGTAAATAATTTATGAATTTCCACGACATTGACACAAACAACAAATAATTAAAAATTTAGATTAAGCAAAACCTACCCACAAGAATTAGAAAACACATTTTCCTAATATTAGCATGTTATTCTTATTGCAAACACAATATCTTTGTTAATCAAATAATGCCAAAAAGTTCAAGATCTAGACACTACAACATTTAGCTTCTTTTATGTATAAAAGTATGACATAAACTCTTTGTGAATGGTCTCCTTAAAGAACAAGAAAAAATATTACACCAAAAAATGGAAAATGCATTGTTCCAGAGTTGCTCAAGTGTGTAAATTCAGATGACAAGACCATGATGTTTTCAACTTCTGCTGATGAACAACCTACTCTATACCAGCATATTTGGCAGCTTGTAAGATAGTATGCACTACATCAGACATTTTTGATTATGTTCAGCATTTAATGCAAAGATTCACTGAATTCTTTATTCCACCTGACCACCGTACGTTATCATGCATGCTTCCAAATATATTCCCCTTGTATGTTCTCCACATATTCTCCTCACATGTTCCCTCCCATATTAACCATGTGTTTCTTGGCATGTACCTCATGTTCCACCAAATATTTCCAAATGTTCGCTAATTGTTCCCCCAAATGTCCTTCCAAATGATTCCATAAATGTTTCCTCAGAAGGTCCCACAAATGTTCCAACAACTCTTCCTCACAAGTTCACTGTAGGTATCTCACACTTGCTAATATGGAAATTAAAATGGAAATTCAAAAATTTAATTTAATTATTTTTTTCTTACAAAATATATTTATAAATGTTATGGTGGCATACAGTCCAGTGTCTTCCCTGTCAGATCAAAAGAGAAGTTCTGTGCCCAGAAGAACAAGTTTTCAAAAAAAACACAATAGAAGGGCCACATTACAATTTTAATGAACTTTTGTGGCTCTAAAACTTAGCCCAAATATCATCCTCACAGTAAGGATTAATTTCACACTTTGTATATATCATTCTTCTGTTAAACCACTCAAGATAATGGATATGGCTATTAAAGTTTGCAATCATAGAGCTTTGCCTCAATAAATTAAAGAGTTGGTCAGAAGAACAGCTAACTGCCAAAAACTTTCATATTTTATTCTTTCCATGTTTACGTTTACAGTGGTATTGTGGAGAAAAAATTTTAAACTTGTTACAAGAGGTACATGTTTAGGATAGACGTAGAAAATAAAAATTTAAAATAAGTACATTTTCCTTCATGCATATTTTATATAAGAAATGATACATTGAATATGATTAAAAACAACTTTCTTGAACAAGTTTCTTTCTTGTCACTTATTATCATTTAGTCCAAAACAATAATTTTCACTGCAATATACAGTAACACAAGAAAAATCAAACTTAAAACTCTTTGGGTTAACATAACAATAATGAATTATACAGATTCATTGAACTAAAGAAAACAACAGTACATTGTATTAGTGGGGGAGCAGTTTACGACAACTGTTGCAAGTATTTGATGGACCCAGTGTTTCTGCACCACCTTGTCTGCATTATTCTAATGTCATTTATTTGAATTTCTAAGAAGTAATTTATATAATGGAAGTCCAATAAAGCTTGCAAGTCAAGAAAGGGAAAATGGCTTAATCTGAGCCATTCTTCCATCCAACTCTTCAATTGCTCTAATATCAAATTTAACAAGACGTGATTAGTATTAACACAAATAATTTACCTGCAATGACAGTGTTGATGCATTCATACAATAAGGACATAGCAGAAGTGCTAGAAGAAAATAGGAATTATTAATGAGATGAACACTAATTTTCCATGTAAACAATGTTCAGTAAAATCTTGATACAATTATCCAATTTAAATTTTGTAGGCCTGTGTATTAATTCAAATATTATTGAATTGACTTTTATGTTGATATTACTGAGTTTTGATAAAAACAAAGTTAGCATTTTATAGAGGTGTATGAACTATGAACAGTATGGAGAATTGTTACAACACCTCTACATTAAATGTTAATAATGTGAAATTGACAAGCAGTGAAAATTCAGAAGTCAATTAGAAAACATAAATAAAATGTTTCTATAACCTGACAAGAAATATGTTTGGGTTTTATTCAAACAAAATCGTGCACTTTGTACATGTTGTTTTGTACTGAAATGAACAACAGTTTTTAGAAATTGCTTAGATGCACAGTTTAAAATAAACATTAAGATATGTACAAAAGTTTCTAATCCCATGCTTAAAAAGGAAGAAAACGAAAATAAAAAACTTTTTTAGTCATCTACTAACATTATATCCAAACAATATTCCAATAGTAATTTAAACTGATTTAAACTTAAAACTGCAACCACAAATTGGCACATGAACAGAATAATCATCCAATGATCTGAAGAACATTTTTCATTACTTCTTTGAAGTCAATTTTCAAATGAGAATAAAATGAACATAACTTGCTTAAATTGATATTTTTTATTTACTTTATTATTACTGATTTAATTATTTAATTTTTAAAATTGTTTATTCATAAACAAACACACTTCATAAGAACATGAAAAACAACCCTACAAAAAAAAAACAAAAAGCTTTACAATCAACCTTGTCTTCAAAAATAAGTCTATACTTGATAACTCGGAAAAACAGAAAAATTCTATACTTGTTCACTTTACTGTTATTCTGACTTTTTAGGTTATTCATACACTCAACTACAGGCATTTAGCTGATGCGTACAATGGAAAGCCAACATGATTTCTACATGTTTTATCCTAAAACACTGCTCTAGCAACTAATGTGCTGACAAATGATAATATTACACAAAATCTTTACCTGTGAATGAGATTTGTGAGAGGTTCTATCAACTTTTTACCGAGACGAGGTTCCAAAGGGGTGAGGGCACCAAACTGAAATGACAAAGCATAACACAATACAGATAAGCAAGGCCCACTACTTGGTGGAGGAGGTTACATATCGGGGCATTTACCTGGAGATGAGATCTATTAATGGCTGAGTCAGTTTGCGTCCAATTTTTGGCTCAATGTGAGTCATTATACCAAACTGTAATTTGCAAAACAAGAGAAATTTTCTAAATGTCAGCTATTTATGATTCCTATTAATACTATCGCATAAGTTCATCCAAAACCTAAGGATGAGAGCACTGGTCTGTGAATATTTATCCAGATGCTACTTTGCTCACCAATTTTAATATTTCATACACCTTAAGTCAAACTGGACCACACCATGGTCAATCCAGCCACAAAAGTTTGAAATAGTAACTCTTCCATCTCTTCTTAATACCAAAGAAACCCATAACACTAAAATTACAGAATACCGAGAGTAGACCAGAAATACAATACATCTACAATTTTTAACTTATTCTAATCATCTCAACAAACCATTAATTTTAGAAGAATCATAAAACAAATACACTTCACAGTTATTTTCAAACACACATTCTATAACCCATCTTAAACGAAGTATATTTTGTTGGTTCCGAGAATTACATATCCTCTATCACTTCATTTTTGAAGTACTGTAATGTATACCATTAATCATTGAAACCGTAACTGTATTTGTGGTCACTAATATCCCAACAAGGTTGATGCATCCTAAAATAATGCTATTGACTATCTCTATATATCTCCACTAGTTGCCATCGTATTTATTAAAAATCTGAACTTGCATGAGGTCCTAAACACTGGTTCAATAAAATGCCTTTCTTTATATTCCAAATTACTTCTATAAACAAACATACAAAAAGATCTCACTCAAATATCTAACAGTTTGAAACGGTTGAAAAACACAAAAATCTCATTTTTAAAGAAATGATCCAAAATGTTGAGATATATTTTTATCTTCTGTAATCTTCAAAAATATAAAACAATTTTAAACATCAAATGGACTTTTTTATTTTCACTTAACACATTTAATTTCAACTATGTTTTCTTTTAAGATCAATTATATGTGTCCTTGCGCAGATCTTCTCATTACCTGTAACTTACTCTTTCTCAATCTTTAGCACACCCTCTTATTAACTCATAAGAACAAAGGATGTAACGAATCTAATGAAATAATGTATAACTAACATGTTTATGCTGCTTAATAAAGCAGTTTTCAGTAAGTACAAGTGTCAAAAGTTTACACCATCGTATCTTTTCATGAACCTTTATTTGTATTTTAAATCATAAAAACATTAAGTTATGTAAATTTTAGAACTTTCTAAACAATTTAATTCACTTTCAGAGTTGGAAATTGATGCTAAGGGGACACATTTTACATAAATGTTATTAAAATTCAAATTTCAATTACAAAAGGAAAAAAATTTACTTTCATTGACCTATGTAAAACTCTGTAAGATGTCATTAACCCAAGTTAAACATTCTCATTTATTTCCACTCACGGGGGATAAGTAACCTTAAAAAAGTCAATGCTGATCTTTCTGTATCATTTAGTAATATACTGAAACATTTGTCTCAAAATGTAGAATGATACAATTAAAATTATTAAATTAACATTAACATTAAATTATAATAATAATTAACATTAAATCCAATGAACTTTAAATGTGCCAGTATATTTATATCATTTTGAAATTCATTATTATCCTGACTTGACACATTCTTATCTAATAATTTATTAAAATTCTACTGGCTGATAATTTACTGTAATTATTACAAGAAAGGTTGGAAGGAACCAAAAAAACATAAGGTCCAAGATCTGATGCCGAGATGCTATCTGGTATATTCCTGTAATTTTTCAGCAGAAACAACAGAAAAGACTAAACAGAGCAGTCAGCATCTACAATTACCCTCCAAACAGTGGAATTGGTTGACCCAGCAAGTTTTATTGTCGAAAATCTATTGACATCAGATCCTGAACCTAGGAGCTCCCAATTTACAGAATTTCTGTAGTACACATCACCATTCACATTATTAACTTAATAATTGGTTAGGTGATAAAGTTGCAGATCTCATAATCAAACAATTAAATGGAAGTTAAGTAATTAACCTTAATATTTTTGTTTAAAAGTAATTCCTTACCAAAAAAAGTACACTTAATGGAACTTTATAAAATCATAAAGATGCCAGATTGAATAAAAAGACTAGGATAAAACTTTGTATGTGTAAGTCACATTACTAGGAAATAATTCAGCCAACATTTGGGTTAAGCCACATAACCTTTCAAAAAAAAAACGACATTTCCTTCGTGGTCAAGTAAATAGAGGAGGCTACAATCTCATGGATCTTCATTCTTCTCCAAAATTTATTCTACTTAGTCTACTACATATACAAATGCAAGAGACAGATTGTTTCGAACTATCACCTAAATTTGAAAGATCTAAAATAAAATTTTGAGGTAAAAAGTAATATCTTATCAAGAAGAAAAAGATAATTGACTCACCAATTTAATAATTTTAATTAACATCCAATTATTGGTCGATGTAGTCATCAGTTTGAAGAAAACTGGGGCAAGACTTAGATAATTCTTTGGATTCTTTCGTGCCAATTCACAAACAACATTAACAGCAGCAGACTGGACACCTTGAAAGTGAAAGATCACACTTAAAGGAAATAACTTCCAGAATTGTATTAAAACAAAAAAATATTAAATTATTGGGGCAGAATATTATCCAAACAGTAGAGGAATACAATTATGCTAGCCCTAAGTTGTTTTTAACAAACAGGATTCAACTCAAGAAACAGACATCTTGACTAATAATAATATTGAATATTTTCCTTTCATTTTTCTAATGCTTATAAATGCAGCTTATCAATTGCTGAAACAAACAACCTATAGAACATGCAACTGTACATTAATTGAGATGCAGACTGGGGAAGTCTGTAGGTGCCACAAAATGAAATTTTCACATTCACCTTGGGAAAAGAAAGGATTTTCATATGCCCATGTAAGGTAAAGGATGTAAGTTTGCATCACAAATGCTGTAGTCTGGAGAACATTCACTACACAGTGCCAGGTATATCTCCATCAGTTGCTGCATGGAGAATGTTATAAGTGCCCAAAGCACCTTGTTCATAGTAATCTTAAGGAATTGCTTCCAGGTATGGTAATGGAAAAGTCTCCTGGTTCCGCAAAGTGATGAGCAGCCATATCAGCCCTAAAAGGTTAAGTGTGACAACTGTGTGGGCCAAACCAAAAACTACATAATGTTGACTGTACTTGCAGATTTGATTGGCAAAGGCACTTATTGAACTTAAATTTCAACTGGCAATTGGCAAGGCATTGAACTTAAATTTCTAATCGCAGGGCACATTTATTTCCTTCATGACAGTGATTTTGGAATAAATGAAGAAAAGAAATGACAAGGGCTTGCCATGGTACCTAAACAGATTCAAAATGTATTAAAAAGTGATTGGTTAAAAAAAACAACTTTCTATGTCATTCCAATGGCAAAGATGACCTTTCTGACTTTGGTGCTGACTTTGTGGATATCAACTTAACAAACTTCAGGAACAAGACTGGACACAAATAACTCTAAAAAAGAATCAATCTCATACCAAATTCAGTGACTTTCGGCACACACCCATATGATTTCTGGGCAGACGCTCAGGGCAGAAAAGGACTTAACGGCAATGTAAGCATTCTTACTCGAAGAAACAAAATATCACAATTTTTTACAAAAACATTTCAGCAAAATAAGAGTAAAAGCCATGCTTTCATTTTATTAGCAGCATAAAATATTCATGATCTTACAGACTGTTATGTCAACGCATATATATAAATAAATATGTGATCAGAAAAGGCATGGACAGCTTTTGACATTTCTCGCCAAAAACTACTAGTGCCCTTACCCATGTCCACCATTCATTTAGATTTTTGTTCATAATACTACAAAAGGAAACCCAATTTCAATATTAGTAATTAGTTTTAATTGAAAAATTTTACCAACAGTTTTTCTTTTTGAGATGAATATGAATGGGAATTATTCATTAACTACTTGTGACTATTTAGGCATGCTTACACACTCATGCTTTTCTTTGAATTCTCTTCTTCTGCAAATTTGTAATTTCCTAGAAGACTTCCACTTCTTGAAAATGACATCATCACCACCACTTAGGGTAGTATTTTTCGAATTGTAAATGTTTGTGCTTTGTGAATAAGAGTTATAAATTGACTCCACAAGTGGGTTGTTTAAACCACTCTTTTTCAATTTAATCTCCAATATTTGAAGTACCTCATATCTAAATGAAGAGACTTTCAATCTTAAAAATTATTTTTGAAATAATTATAAAACAACAGTGGTAGATCATATTTAAATTAGATTTTAATAGCTAAAGTTAACAGAAAGCTTTACAAAGAAGCACATCATTACAGATTTATTTTCTACTAGTGTACCCGAGTGAGAACTCTCACATGATACACCCCACCCTCTTCATTAACCCTTCATTTCTATATTAAGCCCTTAACGTAAATCTTTCTTCAAAACCCTCTTATACACCATCACTTGTTCTATAAGTCTCCTTGTAATTGCACTAATTGAACGTATTTTACCATAATAGTACAACATGCCCTTATCAACACAAATTATTCTTATTTCACTTTATTACCAAACAGAGGGATACATCCATGCAATTAATCACACAGAATATGAATCCATTAATTTCACAATTTCACATATAGTTGAAAATTTTGCAAGTTTCTGAACAGATAGGGTAGAATTGAGAAGTGCTAAACAAGCAAAAATTTAATACAATGTCTAAGATCTCATCCTGTAGATTACAGCATGAAGACAGTTTTTTGAGGCCTTTGGCCTCAAATATCAAGTTTTAAGGCCCTACAAAACTTTATTTTGAAATTTATGTAACTATATAGATTTATTCAAACCCTTTTTGAGTGTTGCAAATCACATTTGACATTAATATTTAGATGTGATAATTTCAACAAATCTTTCATATTTTTAATTAAAGTACAATTCGCCAAGCCTACATGAAAAGCTCATTCCTTAGAGACTTTATTTATAAACATTGGTCGTGTGAGAGCTGCAAAACTCATCTACACTACTGAAAGAGGAGAGAGTTTTTAAGAACTTTTAAATCGTGTTTTCACAAACTTTTTTGGTCACTGGGCCCTTTTTCAAAAATTATTAAAACTAATTCTTCTTAATATTAACTTTACCTACTCAAACTGAAATACAGTGGTGTAGAACTGTATAAAATATTTCACTAGAAATATAAAATTGAGTTTTATTTACTACTTAGTCACATTTAAAAATGTAAGTGCTCATTGTTCACAGAATGTTTTTAAAATTTCACATGTCCAAGACTTAAAATTTAATTTCAAATCATTTTTTTGTCAACGGCAGGTTTTGGTCTTCCTATTATGAAAACCATCTTTTTATGTCAATAAAATAATTTTATACCAAATCTCACATTTTGTTAAAACAAACAATGCCCACGTTTCTTCTTAGCTACAATGTTAGATATGCATCCTTCCATCCTTTTACAATGTAAGCTAGTCTCATCATTTCTTCTAAGTGATCACGGAGTCTTATTTTCCTCATTGGGCACACACAATGCGATTTACATGGAATAACTCTGTTTTTAATGCCTCCATGCACCCAAGATGATTGAAATCAAGCCTCATGTACCTGAATCAGGATCTTCTAATTTTTCCTTTAATCTTGGAAAAGCAGGTCTCAAGGCTTCCGGAAATTTCAAAAATACTTTATACATCATAAGCACAGCCTTTTTGCGTAAATATGGTTTGGTTGATGTTAACTGAAACAAAAACATCATTAAACAAAGACTGTATTCAACCATGCAATTCTAAAGTTAGTACATGGAACGTTGACAATTGTGAAGTTAAGAATTTAGATTGATAGGAGAGTATCAAATTTGTGCACAATTTAGTCATAGTCAGACAGACAATTGACAAACATTATGCTGAAAACCGAATGCTCAATATCAAGAACTCACAAAACATGGAATCGACTAAACAGGATGTCAGAGTAAGTAATTTACTACATATGGGAGAAAGAAAAGTCAATTTTTCAGAATCAGGGAGTCATAATATGAGTTTTTCCGAAGAAAAATCATACTTTTCCTCACAAATTACAATACTTTCTCTATATTAATGGCTAAAGACTTTCTACTTACTAAAGTCATAATATCATTAGCCAGATCCCGTGATAAGTCAGCACTAATAAAGCATGATAGACCAGAAAGAGCCAAACCAGCATCGTAGAGATTCTGGCTATTCAAATCCTTACGAATCATGTTTGTCGTAAGCATGAGAAGCTGAAACCGACATACAAAATAAGGCAATCAATTTCCTAAGTCATGATTTTGTTACATAATACACATTCAAAAGGACCCAGCAATTGTTACTCTTAAATAGAATTAAATTATAAAACTTCAAGAAGAAATTAATTTTTCTTGTAATTCATGTACCATAACACTTAAAAAATAGTATCTTGAAACAGAAAATGTTTACCAGCAAAATAATTACATTTGTACAATCAACTATTTCTCGAACAAGCTTAACCATTGCTTAATACCCAGTATCTTATTGATGTTACACAATATTCTACACTTCAATTTTTTTAGTGGCTGATGATATTAGGTCATTGTGACACCTCCTACCTTATAAAATAAATCTTTTTTATTATTTCGTGAACGTCCTTCTCTATGTGGCTTGTAGCCTCAGAAATGTGCTTACCAATGTTAAAAAGATTCCCTTTATAATGCAGGAGGTGTAACAATGTCCTAATGTCATCGACCACTTCAAAAAAATGAAGTACAGACAACTATATAACAACTTAAATTATTGTTGTGAGAATACAATACAGTACTCCTGAAATTCACTATTTAATTATTACATATAACTCTGATAAATAGGTATAAAAAGTATGAAAAAGGTTAAAAATAAATTCAATCTCATATTGCTATCAAGAATATAATTATAACAATCTAAGGAGGAAAACTAAGAGGAAGAAATTATCACTTTAAAAATATTACAGAATTTTTCACAAAATAATAAATTTTCTAATATTTAAATAAATGTTTCACATATAAGCAGTACAAGTTAACTAAATTGTAAGTATATAATACTCCCCAATGACATTAAATAAGGTGGACTGATAAGGAGTTTGCATTATCTTGACAAGCCTCAGACGTGACTTTTCAAAAATATGTAATTTAAATAAAATGAAAAACCAACATCAAAATATAAAATAGCACCTCAGAAAGCAAAAAATATAATTTTGAATATACATTTAGTCCTTCAATAGTGACATTACGTGGCAAATTTTTTATTTAATACAGTTTTTAAAGACATACATTTATAAGTACCTTTCAAGTAAAAATTTGAAGCTGTTTTGAGAATATTTTAAAAGCATATGAGCTTTGTATAAAATATATCATAAAGTTAAAAGAATCCTCCGAAATTTACAGGGCCTTGAATTGAGCCCGATTGCTCAAAGAATATCCATTTTTGGAAAAAATCCTGTGTATCAATTAGGTACTAGGTTCAATTGCATAATTCATGTGTTGCACTACTTATTTGCTCTGATGTTTGGACCCTCTATCCACACATGGTTAAATTACCATGATTTTACTGGATGATTAAGATCAAGGAAAAACCATTTAAATGAAGGTACATTTCCAAAAACTATGTAATAAATAAACAAACAAAAAATATACACAACGAATTGTGTAACTGTCTTAGAAACCTACTTCAAACAATTTTATTTTCCTACTAAATTATCATTAATAAATTTTAATTTCTAAGAAAATTTCATGAACTTACATTTGCCACATCTCACTATCATAACTAATTGGCTATTTACAGGTTGTGATTATTACATTAATCACTTTCCAAAAAGATTTGACAGTAAATTTAGGTGGATAAAAATGTTCACAGTATACAATTCTGCTATAAAATGATAAACCATTATACTTTATAATTTTCTATTACTACCAAAGAGAATATATGTCAGCCTTTTCATGTGTGCATTTTACCAACGTTAAAAATTAAAATGGTCAATTGTCTGAAACACAAAAACACAATTTCCATGCACACTATTATCTTCATAACCCTCACTTTAAAATTAAGAGCACAAAGTTTACCTCAGTGTCAGCATGAAAGCTTTGTGAAGACGCTAAATAACCAATCCTCTTGTAGGTAAATTTCGATGAACTCATTACTTCAATAATATTGAATCCTGCCCAACTTATGTCATACCCCAACATTTGTAGCTGCAAAAAAAAACAAAAAACCAGCAAATGTAGATACATATGTAAAAAGAAATAGATTTACTAGGTATGCATGCCTGTTCAAGAAACAAACTATAAATAAGACTACAAATTACAAGAATACTTAACACTATACTTAATTCTATTTTTTTTTATATACTCCACAAATAGAAGGGAGAAAAGAAAAAAAAGTTAATATAGATGTAAAATCATGTTCATACATAGGTTAATTTTGCAACTGCATTGGATTTCACTGCTATATTGTCCTGGCGTAACTCTTGCTTAATTTCTTCAATGCACTGCGCTATGTATTTGGCCTGGAAATAAACAAAGCAGATGATGAGATTACTGATGGGTGACATTCCATAAAGAACAACATTGAATTAAACAATATTCGGGCGCAAAATATCAAATCCGTATTGGCACATTTCAGCAAACAATGAGTTCATTACAAAGGAAATATACTGCAAACCCGTACAAATAAACGTACTATGAACTGTTAATTCGGTTTCATTATAAAACGAAAGAGCACTAGCACAACATACTGAATACATCTTAAAATCAACAAATCAAAATTTAAACATACTCAAGAAACAAAACGATCGTTTAAATAGGTTAACTTACTTCATTATCCTTGTTATTACGTATGCCTCTCACTAAATCTGTCAAATTTTTGTCAAACATACGTTCCAAATTGCCTTTAACCTTACGAAGAGCCATGGTATATGAACTCTGAGAATTCCTACTGTTTTATGATTCAGTTTGTGTTTCACTCATAAAATATATCGAAACACAACACACAAACTTTCTAAAATCATCATCAAAAAATAAAGTATCAAGAAATATCACTTCAAAATCACTCTCATTTTTGACACCTAACAGTCTACTAAGATCACGTGACACGTAGTCACATTAGTATCCACACTACAGCTACACTGTCAGCTGAAAATTTGCAAACTACGATCTTTCCACGCACATGTGTAATAAATTATCAATACTAGTTGACATTTGTGTTTTCACTTAAATTTTGTATCTCATAGATCCTCACTATTTCCTATATTTTTGTTCAAGAAGCGCGTTAACAGCTGATGCATGCCGGAGAACAATCGCAATAACAGATCGGTATTAGCGCATATTAAGACAAGCGCTTGGTTCAGAAGTAGTCATTTTCTTAGCATCAGGAATTTGAATATTCGTTCCGCTCCTTGATATAACCTCATAAACTTTCTCATTCCGAGAACAGTACGGCCCAATGAAGTGATATTAAATTATTGTATTTCGAAGTAGTTCCAAGAAATCTTTCATAGAGTACGTGGTGATGTTCGTATTTTATACTCTGCAGTCCATGGAAAAGGAGCGATATTTGAACCACGTAAAATGCTAGATGCACTTCGAATGCTAGATAGCATTCGAAGAACAAACCCACAAAACTTTGCATGCGCTAGTAAAATGGTTTCAATATAACAAATTAATAATAGACACCATCAATTTAGCCTCTGCATTTCAAGAATCCTCGATCCTAAGAAAATTTAGACAACATTTGCTCATAAATAATAACCCTGAATATATTAGTAATTCAGCGTTAAACCCCACACATTTAAGAAAAATTTGACATTTAAAAATGTCACAGATTTTTAAACTTTTTTCTATGAAGAGCGAAAATATGAAAACGCGAAAATTTGAAACACATGTTTTTCATTTTTTTTTTCAAATATATTTTTCGAAACGAAATTTATTTTCAAAATTTTCGAGAAAAAAGGGTCGCATCTCTTAAGTAAATGGTTTGTACATCGAGTTGTAATTCTAACAGAAGTTTAATACTTCGCGACCTTAAAGAACAAAATATATAAAATATTTTATTTGATGTGTGTATTGAAATATTTTTTTAATGCATTCTTTGACTTATTTTAATTTACTTTTATATTTCTTCCGTAATCTGACAATTTATACATTGGAAAAATACTATATTCTCTTAAGTCTGCTCCACCAGTTAGGTAAGTTTCAAAGTGTGACTCTGAGAGAATTCTAAGAAATTAAATACAATAGAAATGTCTACTTGCTGTTTTGCTGCAACGTCGGTGTGAGCGCCACCCTCAAGAACGTGCCAAAATGTGGTGCCTGGGGGCTTGTCTTCACGATGGAATATGGCACGGTTTTTTGCGTCTTTCTCGATCGTCGCGACCGTATCAAGCAGTACTGCAGATCAAGCTACATCTAGCGACATTACCGAGAAAGACGCGAAAAGCGGTGCCTTATTCTATCGTGGAGACAATACCTCCAGGCGCCTCGTTACGAAAACCCAAGTATAGTAAACGATTACCATCGTTATACTTCCACAGAGCAATCAACAGAAATATCCCTTCACTTCTTACAATGTTTTGGATATACACCTACGACATCCATTACCGATTAAATTCAAATTAAAAAGTATTAAACAACTTCAATTTAGTATTAAATGAATGGTATTTAATTAACTTATTGCATAGGAATCTTAGTCAGTATGTGATACAATTAATTAAAATATTTCTTTTACTTCACTTTACAGAGAATATCGTTTATTGACTGTTACAGAAATGAAATTATGTATTTTTGTGCCTAGTTTTTTATTATCATCTCACTGTTGCAACAGTCCTCTTTCTAAGTACTACTCGTGCAACTTTTCTTGAACGATGACCTTGCTTCCCCATCCCTTGAGCAATAAACAGTTTACGGCTAAAAGCTCGTAGCGAGCACTGATGACGTTCCAAGAATTAAAACTTCCTTAGCGCGAAACTTAAGCTAGCCAAGTTAAGCAAGCTGAACTCGTGGCTCATTGCAAAGTCGCAAGCCTTTCACCACTGAGATCCGGGTTCGATTCCCGTCGAATCTCATGTGAAATTTGTTCCAACAAAACGAGTTCGGCTGCTTCACAAGGGCTAGTCCAACCCCTGTGAAGTGCCCTAAACCTTATCCTTATCCCCTATCCTTATTCCTTCCTAACGTCGAGCGGAACGCATGACCACGAATAGGAAATTAGAAAGATAAACTTGGGAACGAGGTCTTGTGATTAGCCGGTATTCAAAAAACGAGGGAAACCAGCGGAAAGAAATTATTTTCGTTAGAAGTTCGAAGAGTATCAGAAAAATCTCGGAGGAGGACGGATCGCTGCGGAACGCGCCTCACAAATCGTATAAAACCGGTATAAGTGACGGTCAGGGAAGAGAAACCGATCGCGAGTCTTTAGCAGCAAGCTTCAAACGAGATAATTTCATCCGAATACGTGAATAAAACGATAATTGTACTCGTTTTGTTGATGCATAACGACGGAGAAGAAACGTTTATCAGTGGGAGCGAGATACGTGAATTCCGCGAGGGCTGAATCGGACTCTTTTCCGGCGTACACCGAACGATTTTCTGCATCGCCGCTATGTCACATCACTGAAACGAGAAGCCAAGGCGATAACCACTCCCAAAAACACCGCCAGAGAAGCATTTGTTGGGGAAGGAAGACGGACACAGAGGCGAGGCCGAGGCACTTATCGGCCGAGAAGATTGGTAGTGGAACGCAGCGGAAGGAGAGGCGAAGGAGCGTGGAGACCAGGCTACCCCGAAGCATCGCCAGCGCGCGCCGCCGCGGCCGGAGCAGCGAAAGCCCCGGGGGTCGCACAGAACGCGATCGCCACGTCCCCAGCGCCGAGGCACTGTTCGCAGCACTCGACGAGGCCATTTCACGTAAACCCCCATCAGAAAAGCGTGAGTACTCGTGCGGCAGAACGGTCGCACAAACGAAAAATATGTAATCGAAACCACACTATTCTTTTAAAAGCTTTTCAAATATTACGCATTTCAAGCCACATTTGCGAATGCTGGCGTGTGAAACTCTTGAACGAAAGCTATGTTAAGAACATAAGTGATTAATTTGCTTTAAACAAGTCACCCAGTTAATTAAGTGTTCAAAGGGGTGTTGTAACTAGTAAAATTAACTTTGGTCTGTACTGAGTTTTCTAAGCATTGATGGTTGAAGTGTACGGTGAACTAATAATTTAAGAAAAGAAAACAATTTAGCGCAGGGAATTTAAAACTTTGTGTTCTTTGTGTCCTCAAGACGAAGGTATTCCTACACCAACTGGCGCATGAATTACAAATTATTTAATGAATGACGAAATAAGGTGATTTGTTGTTATAAGAGGTAGCGATAACTGCTTCGATTACGCATTTCCCAGCACGAAGGTTGTCTTCTAAATGTGATTATCTGTGAAGGGTTGTTGTTTTTGTTGAATTTGTGTGTTGTATTTTTTTGTTGTTTCTTGATTTTAGAATATACCGCCTTGTATACCAGAGACACAAGTGTTTTTCTTTTAGTGTAAGCTGGCCCGTATTCCCCGCCCATACGCATTTTCAGATATTAGCCTCATCCAGGCAAACGATTTGAAACAACTTGAGAGGTCTGACGTCGGGACGGCAGTGTACTGTAGAACGACGCCCGTAACGCCCACACGGTCTTACGCACCCTTAGGGCTAACGACTCCTTCTCGCAACCGAGTTGTATTATGCACGGCGCGTTGGAGGGAAGGCGTGTGTTCCGTCGCAATATATATATATATATATATATATATATATATATATATATATATATATATATATATATATATATATATTTTGTCACGACTGTCCCCCTTATCTTGTGATTGGTTGACGCCGGCCCGGACGTAGCTCAATCGGTTGAATTGGATGGTGGAAGGAAGTTGATGAAAATAGTTTCAACCAGATAGAAGTTATTGTAGGTTAATAAAGTGGGCTTTATTCCTGACAGGTGTCAGAGAAGTTACATTGAGAATTTCGATTAAAATTAACCCTACCTAATGAGCTCATACAAAAAAATTTAAATTAAATTACAGATTCGGTTCTTATTCTTAAATTACAACAGCCAATGCGCGGCAACGCTTACATAAATGAAGTTTTTAGGAGAGTGCTAAATCCTGCGCGCAGGTTTATTTTGCCTGATGGCGGCTGGTGGCGAGAGAAGTGTCCTCGGGTCGCTGACCTCATCAGCTGGGGACTGCGTGCTCGGGGAAGCGGGGCCTTGGGGCGGGGGCGCGGCTCAGGCCGCGGGAACCCGGGGTGCTGGGGCCGTCTCCACCTCTCGGAACGGCTAGCGGCGGCACCACATCAGGTATCGGTTGGCGGCGTGGCTCAGGAAAATGACGAAAGTCACCAGAAGGTACAGGCAAGCATTAACCTGTGTCTAGCTGGGCGAAATAATGACTGGCCGTTTTATGCACAGTGGCGCAATGGTCACGAATCACAGTGCCAACAATCTCGGCGAATTGATCTGAGACCGAGAAACCATTCTTTTCTGCGCGTGAGCCTCTCGTGAAACTCCTCGGCCGAAAGTCAAATCGAGAGTTTTCTTGGATTTTGCTCCGTGCGTTCGAGCCCTTTGGTTCCCCCCTCCCCAAAATTGCTTACTTTCTTTCGAAATCACCCCTTCCCCTGTCATTTGTAATCTGATTGGCCTAAGCCTGTGGCGTCGTGGTTAATTCTTCACCAATCAGATTACAAGAATTTCTAAAATTTTCCGTCAATTCGACCTTTTCCCTCTCACTCTATCTTTAAGTGCGTGCACGTGTGCAATGGCCGTTTTCATAAACACTCTTTTCAATAAACAGAGTTAATGTACTTCCCAACCGGGGAATCACCTAAAGAAAGATATCGGCTTCGAGGACAGTGAAGCATTCATAAGGGTGGGCCCTGCCCGCGCGCGGCTGTGGGTCGTAAATCCCTTTGGAGACGGGCAGTTACGGAGGGGCCTGCCGCGCGGCGGCGCAGTGGTGGCGGGGGGGGGAGTGGGGGGTGGTAGGCGCCAGCGTGTCCCAACACACAGCCCTTTTTGGGCCCTGCCCGCGCGCGGCTGTGGGTCGTAAATCCCTTTGGAGACGCCACAATATATATATATATATATATATATATATATATATATATATATTGTGACTTCACGGGATTAGACAACCCCATAACGCCACCATCAGCTACGAAAAGAAGCCCACGAACAGAGGACTAGGGTACGCGGCGGAGCGATAGCTGGTAAACGCGTCATCTGCCCACAGCTTTTCGAACTATGACGCCCGAACTAGTGAATAATGTTTTTTCTGAGAGATCACGAAAGGAGGAGAGTATTCACCCCTCCAAAATTTCCCCAGGCGCGAGTACCATAAGTAAATAAACGACAATGTGTTAAAAGTGGGTGAAACGTCTAGAACAGGGGGGAGAAGTATTTCGAACGATGTGAATGGCAGTTTCAAGGTCATTTACTGCACGTGTCATTAAATACATTCAAAGAGGCCATACCTTGTACAATTTTACATAAATAATTTATGATTTTCATATGGTGTACAGTTGATATTATCTGGAAAAGTCAGTTTGTTGTATCGTGTTAAAAGTAATTCCTTTTTTGTGATATGTAAAGGGGTCAGATTTAAGTAACGTGAATGCCACGTTTTATTCAGTGTTATAGTGAGTGTGAAGCTCAAGGCTAGCACCTGTGAACGGGATTCCTTGAAACAAGTGTGAAATTCACTTCAAAAGCCGTACACGGAAAACTAGAGGCTAAAAGAGTAAAATAATTTGGTAGTGGAAAAACTCAGAAAGGAGTGAGCAAATTGTAAATTGTAGTTGGTGAAAGTGTGTTCAGGCAGTTGAGGTGATGCCTATTTTTTTGTTTCATCTTGTTTTATTTTTTTTTTTTCAGTGATCAGCTACTTAAAGTGCATTATCCTGTTATGAAATTGCGTCACTGTAATTTTTTTCATTGAATATATGTTCATTTTATTCGTATTTTATCTGATTCATTGTGTCAAGGGTTCAGACCTTCCTCATAGCCAAAAGATCCTGCTTCCTGAGAATTTTAAGCTCGCTTCACGAGCATTCATTCTATCACGCCCCCCCTGCAATTTTAGGAGAGGGTCGATCGGTCGCTCTTTTGAACGGGCGTTCATGAAAAATCCTGTATTATTTCAAGGCATCACGCCTCGCGCAAATGTAAAGAGTACTGCGCCTCATTAACTGCCCTTGTGCCCACTCACTAAAGCCGACGGCGCGAACTTTTAGTGAATGAGGCATTTTTTCTACCACTGGAGCTGGGTAGGGTGGGTACATCTAAAAAACCAAGCCGCTGCCTTTCGAAACTATTTTGCGCATAATATCGATTTTGCTTTGACTCATTCAAGAAATGATTTGAAAAACAGATCATTCTTTAATTCACATCACATTTGTTATTCGTTAATCGATTATGCAAGTCTTTATAATCGTCGATGCCTTCTCACGCACGGGTATTCACGCTTCCGCAATGGGAGAGGAGTTGAACGACCTCGGCGGTTTCCGCTGGCGAGGCGTAAACACTGCTGGACTCCGACGCCGGCTGTCGGCTCGCGATCCTTGCAACCTCGCGTCGTGGCGATGCGGCGGCTGTCGGCGCTGCAGTAACCTCGACGCGTCGGTGACCAGGCTAGCCTCGAAGATGGGCGCGTCCTCGGCAAGATCCACCGATTTGCTCGCCACTTCTCAGTTGTAACCAGTTCTTCTGCGTTTCCGGCGGCTTCGATTCCCTCGTTAGCAGACGTCGATCGGAAACTGCATGTTCTGGAGACAGATCTGCAGCCATGGGAGCGTGGGTGGTGTGCTAATTGTAGGTTGTGATCCGGCGGGTTTTTACAGCGCGAATTTTGCTTAATCTGACTGCCAGCAATGTCTTTAGCACATTTTACTTGGGCTCATGTCGTACGCTTCGTCGTTCCGTCGCCTCCGTCTGTTCACGTCACAGTCCAATTCTATTTGACCACTAAAGAAGCGACCTTGCCTATACACTCATTTCCTGTTCCTAACACGAAGACTTCTCTGACCACGTCGGAAACTGGACTTTGCCACAGGATTCTTTCCTTTGCGAAACGGGGTAACGGCTGGATAGAATGGTCTGTGACACACAGAAACTAACACCTAATCACTCTTCGAAAATCATTCCAATTCTTCCCACTTCAGCAAACGTTCAACAGTTCTCCAAAAAACTAACAGATTTCTCAATCACTCTTCTTCAGAGATTCTACCGACTGCTCTCTTTCGGAATTTTAACCGACTGCCCGAACTCGATTACCCTCCTCAAGGAATTTTAGATCTCTCCTCTTCCAACGTTTAACTTGGTGGACCGCCTTAACCAACGTTTCGATTCGTCCTGTGTGTGTGTATTGTGTAAAGTTTAACACCTAACACCTCATCGCGCTTTAAAAATGAAGATAAGAGGATAAGAATGCTAAAAATTAAGAATTTAAAAAATATTTATTTACTCACTTAAATTAAATTTATAATTTTGCTACAGCTATCAAATACAATTATTAAATGTTATTATCATACAAGTGGGTGTAAAAATTGTTTTAATAATATATTTTCAAGTATATTTTCTTTTAAGAGTAGCTTTCTTACTGTCAGGGTATGGTTTTCTGTGGTCTTCCACACACTGGTGTATAAATTATTTTTGCTCTTCATCCACTGTTAAGGGGCCATTAAAATCCTGCATCAACTTCACCCCGCTACATCATTAACAACATTGAGATTTCGGAACGTTTCTTGTGCTTTTAAATGATAATCATCCAAAACTCCCAGAGATTTGGACTATGATTCAGAATACCATTATCAACATCCAATTCGTTTCTTTAAACATGTTTTTTGCGTATTTAAACTTCTATGGGAAATGAAACGTCTATTGTTTTCTCTGAAAAAAATAGAACAATAATATTTTAATATTGTTACGATTCTAGGTGGTGTATTAAAACTCTGGTATTATTTTAACAAAAACGTTTATTTTGTTTCTTAAAACAATCACTGAAAACACTTGATTATTCTTTATACGTCACACTTCTCTTGATTATTTATTTACACTACACTTCTCTTGATTATTTATTTTCACTGCTCACTTCTCTTACACTGTCGCACAGTCCACTGCACTGACCACTGTTCGATGCACTGGCCACAGTCCACTGCACTGACCACAGTTCGAAGCACAGGCCACAGTCCACTGTACTGACCACAGTTCGGCCTCCACGTCAGACATAAGACTGACTCGCGGTCGCCGGCCGCAGCGTATTTATACTCGGCGGGTGCCGTCGAGAACTTTCCAGACTCCGCGATACGCCCCGCAAACACTCTGGGACAATTTAGTGCAAGGGCCGCCGGCAGATGACGCAACCCGCGCACACAGGCGGCTCGTGGTGGCGGCGGCAAATGTCTGTAACGAATATTGCGTCACCGGCCGGTTCCACCACGAACTACCTGTACGCGCGGATTGCGTCATCTGCCCGCGCCACCACGAGCTGCCTGTGAGCGCGGGTTGCGTCATCTGCCCGCGGTTCCTGCAGTAGATTATTCCAGAACATTCGCGGGATCCGGAAAGTTCTCGACGGCACTCGCCGAGTATAAATACGAAACGGCCGGCGATCGCGAGTCAGTCTTAATTCCGCAGTGAAAACTGAACTGTGAAGTGTGTGCATCGCGCTGGATAGCAGTGCAGTGATTGTGCTCAGTGACGTGAACCGTAATCAGTGCATCGAACTGTGGTTAGTGCAGTGAACTGTGACCAGTGCATCGAACTGTGATCAGTGCAGTGAACTGTGGCCAGTGCTTAGGACTGTGCGAGTGTGTAAGAGAAGTGAACAGTATAAATAAATAATCAAGAGAAGTGTAGTGTAAATAAATAATCAAGAAAAGTGTAGTGTAAATAAATAATCAAGTGTTTGTAAATGGTAACTTGTAAGAAAATTAAAAAAATACCAGAATTTTAATTCACCACCTAGAAACGTAACAATTGGTGTACGGAGTGGGATATAACGAGTGGTGAATTAAAACATTAATCAAGATGAGTTTCACAAACAATTTACGGGATCTTAAAGTGGCCGAGTTGAAGAGAGAGTTAGAAGAAAGGGAACAAGACACTTCCGGAACGAAAGCAATATTGCAAGAACGTCTTGTTAACGCGATGAAGGAAGAAGCGAGGATTCAGAGAATTTTCTCTTCGAGACAACGGGGAACTTTTCGGACCTATCCAAAATATTGGAAGGAAAGTTAAAGGAAGATTCCAGAATTTTAAAAGGAGAATTGATGGAAAATTCCAGAAATTTAGAAGCAAGGTTATCGGAAAATTCCAAGAATTTAGAAGGAAAGTTAACTGAAAATTCCAGAATTTTAGAAACAAGTTGACAGAAAATTCCAAATTTTAAAAGAGGAACTAATAGAAAATTCCAGAATTAAAATAAGAAAATAAAGAAAAAATTTTAAGAATAGGAAAAATTATTAAATCTGTTAGAAGATAAGCTGAAAGTTTTACTTCCCCAACGGAAAAATCAAATATAAACATCGTACAGGAACCACTGGAAATGGCACGAGTGGCCACCGTACGGAAGCCACTGGGAAAAGCACGAGTAAACCACCTACCTTTGATGGCACTTCTTCATGGTCGAATTATTTGAAACAATTTAAGGCTGCTGCAACGGTAAATGGCTGGTCCGCAACAGATTGTGCTACGGCCCTGACTTTGGCTTTGTGTAACGCGTCGATATTCTAGAGACAATACCGACCGATGAACAGTCAAACTTCGAGCAAATTGTCAAGAGACTCGAAACACGGTACGGGCAAGCGCACCTGGAAGACATGTATTTTACCCAGCTAAGGAATCGTGTTCAGAAGCCTGGAGAGAGTCTTCAAGAATTGGAAGCTGATATTTCTCGTCCGGGGCGCCTTTCGGACCTTGATGCTTCAGAAAGTTCCCTGCAACGCACAGCCGTCCGGTGCTTTATTGAAGCGCTCCATGATACAGAAACACAACAAGCATTAAGACTGGCAAGACCGAAAACCTTAGCTGACGCATTAAGTCAAGCACTAGACTTCCAGGTTGCAAAAAGAGCATCGAAACGTGACGGACGAGTGCGATAATTGCAAACCGGCGTCGATATATATGACGAAAAATATGTGGAGGCAATGGTGGAGAGGTTGGTAGACGCACGCATTTCTAGTGGTAAAAGGCGACAACCTCGATGTTGGAATTGTGGAGAATTAGGGCACGTGAAAAGTCGATGTGACCGTCCACTGAAGCAACAAGGAGAACAGCAGTCTGTTGGTAAACCCAGCAGCCAGCAGGGAAACAAAAGCAGGTTGATGGAACGGGCATCCATCGACCTGTCAAACAAGAGCCCCACCTTACGAAATTACACGTCAAGTCCGTTCTGCCAGCGTTTACGTAGATGCACTCGTAAATGGAAGGCCATGCGTCTTACTTTTGGATACTGGTGCAACCAAGAGCATTATACAACCCGATTTTGCCAAATCATCTCATCTTATGACGTCCAAAGTAAGGTTCGAACATCCACTGGTGACTCGGCGAATGTTGTTGGAGAGATGGATGCCCTCCTTGCCATTGGAACTGTTCGTTTCAGTCATCGTCTGCTGGTCGCTGACAGAGAAGAAGAAGAAGCAATTTTAGGAATGGATATTATGACGACATATGCGTGTCCGCTGGATTTACGACACGGTGTGCTGAGACTCAACGAAGTGGAGGTGGTTCTACATTCACGTAACAACATTGCCGTGAATGTGATTGCGGCTAACGACGTAATCTTGACGGAGTGTAGCAAGATGTTTATAGAAGCGAGCCCCGAGGGCGACGTTCCAGCTGGAGAGATTGCTATCCTGGAACCCAGAAGTCGTTCCAGTATCCTGGAACGACGAAGACATTGTTCGAGGAATTCTAGTAGCCAAAGAACTGGTCAGAGTGAATAGAACCATACCTGTGAGAATAATGAACATTAACCACTATCCTGTTAAGTTGAGAAAAGACACAGTAGTTGTTTATTGATCTACGGTATCCTGGGTTTTGCAGAATGTGAACCGTACCGAACCACCACCTAAAGGAATTCCTGAACGACTGCAGAATCTGGTTACAGAGGCCTGTAAAGGCTTATCTCGGGAAGAGTGTCATAAGGCTGAAGACCTAATACGGCGATACCAGCATGTCTTTGAATGCAGTGATGGTGTAAAAGGAAAGACTGATATTGTTCGTCACAGAATAGTCACCGGAAACGCCACACCGATTCGCCAAGCTGCTAGAAGATTACCTCTGTCTAGAAGAGAAGAAGCAGATGAGATTATTAAAGAGATGAAGAAGGCTGGCGTAATAGAACCATCAAGCAGTCCGTGGGCGTCTCCCGTCGTATTGGTAAAGAAGAAAGACGGGTCGACTCGGTTCTGTGTCGATTTCCGACAGCTCAACAATGTAACGAAGAAGGATAGCTATCCATTGCCCGGTATTGACGACATGTTGGACACGCTCTCTGGGGCCAAGATCTTCTCGACTGGGAGATCCCAGAGATCGAGAGAAGACTGCATTTACCATCGGATCAGGTTTGTGGGAGTTTACAGTAATGCCTTTCGGTTTGTGTAATGCTCCAGCTACGATCGAAAGATTGATGGAAACCATGCTTAGAGGTCTGTCGTGGGAGACATGTCTTGTCTACCTCGACGATATAATTGTTGTTGGAAAATCTTTCGAAGATCACATCAATAACCTAGAACAGGTGTTCAAGAGGTTGGAAGGAGCGAACTTGAAACTCAGCCCAAAGAAATGCCATTTATTTCGCAAGCAGGTGAATTACCTTGGGCATGTAATATCTGGCACGGCAGTAGAACCTGATCTGGAGAAGGTTAAAGCCGTAAAGGAATGGCCAGTCCCAAAGGATAAACATGAATTGAGAAGTTTCCTGAGTCTATGTAGTGTGATGAGCCCGACCTGCCGCATACGGCAACCCACGCATGTGAGCAATGCGCGTAGCACGCGGTCTGGATACCTCACAAAAGGGGGGGGAACACCGTCACACCGAAGTGTGTCGGTAATCAGATGACAGGTGTGCGCGTTAAATTTATAAATAAAGGGCGCCAAACAGGCACTTACCTGACACCTGGCACCGGCATATGAGCACCTCAGGGGTGAGCACTCTGCGAATGAGGGCGTGCACTGGGTCTACTACTATTACTAAGTTATAATAACTACAAAGTTATGTTCCTTTTTTAGTGTTAATCGCCTGAATGGCGAGAACACGTTTATTGCTTGTTAAAATTCATTTTGGTCTGAAAGTTTCTTAAATTAAATTCTAATATTACTTTTACAATAGATGACTCTTTTTTTAATGTCTTTAGAATGAATACAAAATGATAGTCGTTGATTCTACCTCTTTCGATGATTGCACACCTGTGGTCGCCCTCAAATCAAACGCTGTCGCGGACCGCGTTGCAGCAAGGCGCAGCCAGCCGGAAGCAGCAGTTCATTCGGCGCCAGCGTTCCTTCCCGTTCTAGTACTTCGCAGATCCGACGCTCGTAGTCAGGAAATGGATGAAATGAGCCGCAATCGGTGGATAGCGGAAAGGGCCGTCAATACGCCACCCTATCCGTATCAAGTGAGCTTCGATAACTCGGCTGTACTATCGATCCTTACTGATCTACGCCGGCTCTTTGAAACGGAATAATTTCCAGTTTGTGATTTCAAACGGGGCGGCCTGCACTCCGTTGGTCGGCCAACACTAATCGCTGGCTCCAACTACCTCTCCTCAACACATCAGTGTTTTCTATGCCGTTCTCTCGCCTTCTATCTGTCTTCTCCTAAAAATCCTACTCTCTCTCGAGCTTCCTGCTTCGCATCCCCACTCTCTTTTCTAACTTCGTACATTGCTCCTTCACGTGATCAGAATTTCAAATGCTGTTGGTCGAAATCTCAATTTCTAGAATATTCGACGCGAGTCGGAAGCCGATAGGGCATTTCCTAACTAACGTCATTTTCTGGGCGCCTGATTGGTGGTCTTTGTTGTGCGAGTGTTTTGGCCAATACACCAGAGATGAACATAGCAGTCCTTTCTGCTGTCTCCGTGATGATTGTATGAGTCCTATGGGATTACGTAAACAGTAGCCGGGATCTCTATAATTCACTTGTTCCGGTGCCTAGTGTAAACATTGGCGGGCAGCCGCCCGCTCTTTGCCTGAAGGGCTGTCCCGGGAGACGATCCCACCCTAGTCGTAAATTTGTGATTAGAACGACAGGCGCGTGTTTGCGCGTCTTGCGCTGAGCCGTGTCCAATCAGAGGCTGTCATAATTGACGTGACAGGGGGAAGTTTGGGTCTGGTGACAAGCAATGGCCTCATTGCAGTAGCTATTATCGCCGCCATGTTTTGGGATTTGCCGACATCGCGAAACCGCTGACTCAGCTGACCGAAGAAAAGCGTTTGTTTCAATGGGATCAAGATTGCCAACGCTGAGTGGCAGATGACGCAACCCGCGCTCACAGGCAGCTCGTGGTGGCGCGGGCAGATGTCGCAATCCGCGCGTACAGGTAGTTCGTGGTGGTGCCGGCCGGTGACGCAATATTCGTTACACTACCCCCTTCTTAGTTGCAATCCGTCTCGGAGCGCGTTTAGTGAAATCATGCAGATATTTGCAGCTGGAGCGTCTAGTGCAGTTGGACGTTAAGAAGTGGTAGTCAATTGTCTTCTTTGGATATGACAACATTCCATGGTGGTAGCTGCAGACTAAGATGCTAACCCCGGTGTACCGGAATAGTACTTCCGACATGCTTCTCACTATTCTCCAGTTCAGTCCATCAAAACCACATTCCAGTTTTGACATGGCCATCTTCTGGACGTTGTCTTGCAGTACTTGTTGGCGTAATTCAATCAGTGTTTCCCAAAGATTTTCATAGGATGCCTTGTAATATGACTTACTTTTTGTGACAAGGTAATAAACATATCGACTGACGTCGTGCAGTTGCAGAACCTTCCCAATATCTGGTTGTTGGTTCTTTAATTCTTCTTTCCTTCTGTATTTTCTCTTGAATACATCTCAACACCGCTGGTCATATCTAAATCCTGGGCGACACAATGCGCCAATGCATATTCCTGGGGTAGCGCAAACAGATCCCGTTGCACCTAAATTGTCACACCATAACGCGCTTTATGCTTTTCACTATAATGAGACATAAACTCGTGAAATGTGAACTCTTGCATGTCCAGCTCACAAACTCGTGCGGTCTTTTCTTCATCATTATCATTACTTCCTGCGTACGAAGCCAGCCGATTCGAATGAACGACTCGTGGTTTTCCATTCGGCAATTTTTTAATTCGGTAGACAACATCATTTATCATATACACTACCTCGTACAGTCCTTCCCACTGTCGTTGTGATTTTGGACACAAAACCGCGGCGTCGTTGGGGGTTAAACAGCCAGACATGATCTCCAGGTTGATAACCTCTTTGATGTCATACCGGTCTTTCATCCTGTCACTTGCGATTTGGATTCTTTCACGCACCTGGTTATGAATTACGTCCATTTTCCGTTTTAGGTCATTTACAAAGTCTTCACCGGCTGTTTCTTCATTAGTTTTACAACCAAACTGTAGATTACATGGTAGACGTAGTTCCCTGCCGAAGAGGATATTAGAGGGTGTTTGCCCAGTTGTCTCATGAACAGATGAGTGGTAGGCTGGAAGAAAAAGATGTATGTATTGGTCCCAGTCGCGTTGGTGATCTGACACGACCTTCGCTAAATATTTTCCCATGGTTCTGTTCATGCTTTCCACCATTCCGTCTGACTGCGGATGTAGGCCTGTTGTTCTAGTTTTTCTTATTCCAAGAAGTTCACACACCCCTTGAAACACTGCAGATTCGAAGTTCCGTCCTTGATTTGAATGTAATTCCAGTGGCACACCAAATCGGCTCACCCATTCCTTAACCAGTACTTCGGAGATAGCAGTGGCCTCTTGGTTAGGTAGGGGATATGCTTCAACCCACTTGCTAAAATAATCCATGGCCACGAGTATGTATTTATTTCCATCATTTGACATTGGAAATGGGCCAGCCAAGTCAATGGCAATTCTTTCGAAAGTACTCCCAACCTTGTGTTGCCTCTTCTTCGCTCTTCTCTTTTGATGTGGCCCATTACTGGTAGCACAAACTTGACATTTTGTGCACCACATCTTTACGTCTTGCTTGCAATTAACACAGTAAAATCGTTCGCGCACTTTCTCTAATGTTTTCGTTATACCGAGATGTCCTCCCGAAGTTCCATCATGCAACTCCTTCAATATGTCAGGAACCCTTACTCTCGGTAACAATATCTGCGTCCTCTTCTGCGAACCGTCTTCACTTTCCAGAACTCGTTTAAGAACACCTTGCTCTTCAGTAATCGAATCCCACTGCGCCCAATATGATTTTACTGCTGAAGAACAGGGAGCTATTTCTTGCCAATTTCGAAACATGTTTCAATTCTGTGTCCTCTTTCTGATCTTTCTGAAGTTCTCTGAGTTGCCATTGGTCATTACTGACAGTGACCCTTAAGGTAGGACACATCTTCTCTTCCACATGACAACAATGTTTGCAGTTTTCAGGGCACGGTCTTCTGGAGAGAGCATCGGCATTCCGGTGACTACTTCCGCTTCGATGTTCTATTCTAAATGTGAATTCTTGCAATCTTTCAATCCATCTGGCGACTTGACCTTCCGGATCTTGAAATTCAGAAGCCATTTCAAAGCAGCATGATCCGTTCTCGAAATAAATTCTTTACCGTAGAGATATTTGTAGAAGTGTTCAACAGATTTCACCACAGCAAGTAATTCTCTTCGGGTTACACAATAGTTGCGTTCTGGCTTTGATAGCACTTTACTATAATAACCGATTACTCTCTCTCGTCCATCTTGTATCTGCGATAATACCCCTCCAATACCAACATTACTTGCGTCAGTATCGAGTACATAATTCCCTTGAGGTAGTGGATAGCTCAATATAGAGGCACTCAGCATGGCTCTTTGTGGTTCCTGCAGTAGATTATTCCAGAACATTCGCGGGGTCCGGAAAGTTCTCGACGGCACTCGGTGTGTCTAAATACGCGGCGGCCGGAGATCGCGAGTCAGTCTTAAGTCCGCAGTGGAAACTGAACTGTGAGTGTGTGCATCGCGGTGGATAGCAGTGCAGTGATTGTGCTCAGTGACGTGAACCGTGGTCAGTGCATCGTACTGTGGTCAGTGACGTGAACCGTGGTCAGTGCATCGAACTGTGGTTAGTGCAGTGGACTGTGACCAGTGCATCGAACTGTGATCAGTGCAGTGAACTGTGCCAGTGCTTAGGACTGTGCAGTGTGTAAGAGAAGTGAACAGTATAAATAAATAATCAAGAGAAGTTTAGTGTAAATAAATAATCAAGACAAGTGTAGAGTAAATAAATGATCCAGTGTTTTCAGTGATTGTGTTAAGAAACAAAAATAAACGTTTTGTTAAAATAATACCAGACTTTTAATTCACCACCTAGAAACGTAACAATTCGTTACAATATTATATCCAAATTGCGAAAGACTTAATTTGCAAATATTTATTAGAACACCCTGTTAAACATTTTATAAATGATAAATTTCACGGTCTTATGTAATCAAAGAAAAATATTTATTGAAAGCATTATAAAAAAATTAAAATAGTGTCATTAATATTAAAATCTTACCTAAGAGGAGGGAGCTTCATTAAGATGAATGATATATGATAATTGATGATATTGATAATGATATGAATGATAATGATATTTGAGTGAAAATACTTTATCGTTTCAAATATATGATGCGTTTTCAAATCTATGATGCGTTTTGGGATGCAATACTAACAGTATTATCAAAAATTGCTAAAATACTTGTCTCTTCATTTAAATACCATAAATGATTGCAAATTGTTTCAAGCACGAGACGAAATTCCCTTATTTATTTTTTCATATTTCTTCAAGTTTTTTAAAAACATTAAATCTTTAAATGGATCTCTCACTGCTGATGAACTTTCCATCCAAGCTTTAACCTACACTGTCAGAAGAAACAAAAATATTTTCCAGACTGTTCTCTTCACACACTTTTAAATCCAATTGCTCTGTAAACAAAATCATAAATTGCTTTTGCCATCCATCGCCCACGGTTCAATGCCCCTAGTGGCCTAATTTTGATAGTTTAGTCCGAGTTCCTTCCAATAAAAACAATACATAATTCAACAAGTTCTCGATAATCGTGCTTCAGTTTTTCATTGTTGAGTGAATTAAAAATATAATTCACATTACTCAGAATTTCGTTTTCACCACAAATTTCGTTCAAGTATTTATATCCATCTACATAATTTTCTTTTCCCGAATTATTCCATTTTTCTCTGAGTTTTTTTTAAAGAAAAGAACATCTGGACCACCGTTCAGTCGAGGTAACTCAGATTTGAAAACACTTCGTTTCACTAATTCACATATGTGGTGACGACATGGAAAATATATCATCCTTCGTTCTCCAAACTGCTCTAGAAATGTCATCGCACCGTTGAAATGACCAGTGTTAGAACTGGTTGTGTCAGAACAAAGAATTTGAACTTATCTTCTAATCCCTAATCTTTTAGAAATTTTAGGCAGCCATAGCTTGCTCCTTTCCGGAAAATTTTTCTAATTTAGGCACCCCAAGCAGCTTTTCTTGACCAATATACGAAACAATGACAGGGATCGTTTGTTTTTAAATCTAGCACGTATAAAACAGGTAGCAATTCCCAATTCCAAAAAACAGACTCATTAGTAGGTTCATTTTCTTTAAATACTTCTGTAATCTTAGTAGCCTTCTTCTTACGAAAATCTTCCCGATATCTTTGGATCGTATTTCCATTGATTGCTAGTTTATCTACGTTATGTCTTAAAGACTCAGCTGCGGCTTCGAGTATAAAAACGGCATTTCTCTGGCTAATGTGGCATCAAGCGATCACTGCCATCAAAATTTCATTTAAAAATCATTTCCTGACACGTTTTTCATCAATATCACAATTTTCATCAAGTATCAACATTTCTCATTCCTAAACTCATCTGTATATTTAGGTTTTCTTCAAAAGAAGTCTGGTTAATGTCTGATGAAGGTCCAGATTGATCAGAAATATCTTGAATACCTGACGAATCTTCGGAAGAATCTACATAAATATCAGTAATATCAGAGGTAAATTGAGTCTTAGCCCGTCATTTTCCCTGAATCTCAGTAATGCCCTTTCTTCACTCTGCTTGCTCCATATCGACTCCTCCAATATATCCCCTTCGCCCCGACTCACTTTCCCTATGTAAGAATGTTTTATCTTCTTCAATTTTTATAATTTCTAAAGCATTCGCTTGGGAAATATCAAATAAGTTATTTAAATCTGAAATAAAATTACGTTCATGTTCTTTTTGCGTGTCGGACGAATGATTCGATTTTTTAAGATTGCGCCAGTGAGAGAACATCTTTATAAATTTTTCTAAACAATGAGGAGTTGCTCTTGTAGGAATCCTGGTCTTCTCCCAAAAAAATGAGGCATTCTCACTCTAAACTTGCAATTTCAAGCAGGGGTAGGTTTACCTCACGTTAATTATAAAATAGCTCAGATAGTATTTGCCGGTTTGATGGAACCTTACTTCCTGTAATTTGGTGATACTCACTGCCAATTAAATAATTGTTTCGATCGCCACGTCTCAAATTAGAAGCCATAATTACATTCGCAGTTCACTCGGACAGCGTCTAGGCCTGATTGTGGCCCTCGGAAGGCGGAGCGCAACGTGAAAATAGAATACGCCGGCGTACTTTCCACTTCAGCGGCGATGAGGCACGAGTTACCAACCTTATTTAAAATGATGTCTTAAATTCTTCCTTGCAATAAAAGAAAAAATTGGAGGATGTTACCTGAAATTAAAACATCAAGAAATAAGGGCCACCCTAACACACATACATGCGCGCGCGTGTGTGTGTGTATATGTATATATATATATATATATATATATATATATATATATATATATATATATATATAGGGAAGACGGATTTACACAATGAAGGAATTTCAATAGGAAATAATACTAAAATCAACACGCTCTTGTTTGCAGATGATATAGTTTTGGTCACTGATTGTGAAGATGACCTCCAGAAGTTAACATTTAAATTACAAAAGAATGCAATGGAATATAATTGTAAAATGTCGTTCAACAAAAGTAAGACTATGGCTTTAAGAGGTAAACATCCCATACGAACAAAAATAGTAATAAACAATATCACTATCGAACAAATATCCAACTTCCAATATTTAGGATGCTACATAACATCTTACTGACATTGACGTGCAACAAAAAATTTCAGGCTATCTGCGCCACCATAAAACGAGCATTGGATAAGAAAGCATCGTAGACTTTCACGGTCGGAGTAAATGTAAGAGAAATTGTCCGGGCTGGTAGGCCGTAGTTCAGTTGGCTAGCCAGCCGTCTAACCCTCCTACTACGCCCCCGACGCTGCCGCCACTGAAGATGTCCACCGCAGACGTGGATGAAACGTTTGGCTCTTCAATGCCAACTGGACCACGGCCTACGAGCCCGGGAAATTTATCTTATATTGAGTAAGAAAGTTCGAAAAGAAACGAATCTCAAGCTTTATAAAACAATGTCCATGCCTATTCTCTTGTATGGATGCGAAACATGGGTAGCAACATCAAGAGAAAACAAGAGAATTGACTCAGAAGAAATGAGATTTCTGAGGTATGTGAAGGGATGTACATTAACGGATCATATTAGAAACGAAGATATAAGAGAAGAATTCGGAATTACCAGATCACAAGAAAAGATAAATACATATATAAAAAACTGGATAGACCATTTACAAAGAACGAGCAATGAGAGATTGCCCAAGCAGTCCTGTTACTACCTCCCAAAAGAAAAAAATGAAGTAGGAAGACCAAAGAAATGGTCTTTTCTAGACAACTTTGCCGGAACAGGCTAGATCAGTTTAATCCATGCTGCTGCTGCTGCTACTACTGATGATGATGATGATGATGATGAAGTAAGTCATTTTTGACAAACACCACTGATTCGTAAATCATCAGAAAAAGTAATGGTAAACTTCCTAGATTAATAAAGAGAGGCTTACAAGACTCACGTGGGTGTGATTTGCTTATCATTCGAACAATTCTTTTCTGTAATCTAAAAGTCTGGGAGATAATTTTATTGTCTTGTCCCCTATTTCAGTGCGGAGTGTAGTTGCCAAATCGTAACCTTCGGCCTTTCGGAGAATACGGTTGAAATCACGGTGTAAGATATATTTCATACACCGTAGCAGCGCAGAGTGTGGTTGCGCCACGGGTGACTCATTCTCGGAATCGACAACGCGCGTGAACGTATCGTTTAACAAACTGCATTTCTTCCGAGAACACTAGATCAAATATAACCATGATGAAAGAAGAAATGACGTCTTTCCGTCATGAATATTTCTTTCCACAATAGAACAGCCAAAACAGAAAACGCTCCCTGTCACAGAAGTCTGCAAAGCATGTTTATTCTCTGTCTAAAGAATAGCCAACATACCTAAATGAAACGTCATACGAGTTTAATTTTTTTTTTAATGTAAGTTTTAATACCAATGTCACTAACATAATTTATTCCACGCAAAATCCGACTCAGCCATGCCAATCTCCTGTAAATCACCCATCATCCTAACTACATTTCATGACGATTTAACTTGAAATCAGTGTGAGTGAACCCTGACTTAAATCTCCCAGCCAATGGAAGCATTAATGAATGTTAAAAGAGCGCGCACATTAATTAGTTGAGTTAGTTACTTTGCACTTATTTGGCCTCGTTTCACACTCTTATCACTAACTTCTGTCAAAGTTTGTCTAATTTTCGGCAGAATGTTACAAGATATCTTTGCCATGTATTTTCACAGAGTTTGCATACGCATTCATTGTCGGCTTCGTGGAAGTATTCCTTCTTGAATAGTTAGTAGAGGCAATGTAAGTTTTGCGACCTAGTACCTTTTTCTTCGCTACATGTTGGCATGCTTGCTAAAGAAATGTGTGCCAATATCACTCGTGTTAACCATGGTGGAAATAAGAGGGTGTAGCGCTGCGCATGCCGCCGACTGTGGACCAATAATATTATGCCCCACCAAATGTGTGCCAAATTCAAATTATCTACACAGGCGCGAACATTTTAAAATTATTTAATTTGTTTTTAAAATAACTCATTTAATTTAGTCAAGAACTTAACTATTAGTACATTGGTGTTATTTATGAAATGTTCGCAGTTTAAGTATTTCAAAAAATGTGAACAAATACAATGACCTGATCTAACGTACAGTATTTGGCCACATTATTATAATCATTTTCAATTTCATTTCTTTTGAATTTGTTTTCTATTATTTTGGGAAATGTGTTCCATATGTTTGTCACTTCTATTAATGGTTGTTTTTTTTTTTCTCTCTCTTGAAAATATTTGTCTCTGAATAAGTACTGAGCAAATAATGTGTTTGTGGTTTTCGAGTTATGAGGCCAGATACTGTAAACACTCAATTCTACTTTTATTTGTATTTTTATTATTTCTGTTCATTTATTCGCTTTGAATGCAAAAAGATCTGAAGAATGAAAACTGTTGAATTTTAATGGATAGGAATTACTTATAAAAATATTAGAAAAACAAGCTCATTATATAGTAACGTTAAATTTAATGCTATATTTATTAATTTAGAAAATAGTTCAAATATATCAAGTGTATCCACAAAGAACATACAGGGGAAGAAAAAAATAATGGAATTGAAATTAAAAAAGCTTTAATATGTCATGAAATGAACAGAAATCAGGCTTTACAGCCTGTTTCCATTTGCTTAATTAATCAACATAGTATTTGTAATAAAACATACTTTTAATGACAAAAAAATTAGCAATCGCTTACAAGAAGTCAATAACTGTATTCTATTGATATTTATGAATTTCACAAAGTTCAATGATATTTATTATATTTATAATATTGATATTTATGAAGTTGAACCATCTAGAGAAAATGTATACAAATGTAATAATTAAATTAAAAATTTAATCCATTGGGAAATTATGTATGATCAACTACACATAAAATTTCACTCCTTAACTCACCTATTTAAAGGCCAAAAATGAAATTGAACCTTGGTGGGTTAAGAGGAATGAAAAATACAAATAATTTTATAACCATAAAAATATGTTTATTTTAAAAATAAGTTACATTTACAAAATACAAGTCATACTTAAATATTTCATTGAGTGTGCATAATGTATACACGAAATTTCAAATACAAAAGATTCCTTTTACTGCAATAATTTTGTTCTTTTCTTGAATATTTTTTTCTAATAATTCATTAGCCCTTTCTACCTCCATTATTTTATTATGGAGGCAATTCAAGCTATCTCTACATATTTTGCTTTCATAGATCTCGTCTTCTTCCCTAAAATAAAATGTCATTTATCATGTCTTAGATTGTACATTAAGTCACGTTTGTAATTAAGGCTGTCATATTGGTCAATGTCTCAAAAAGAAAAAGCACAATAAGTGATAATAATAATAGTAAATTAAAAAAAAAATTTACACTTACTTGCTGACTGATGAAATATCGGAATTACTGTGTTAAGATGATATGAGCTCTTTGTATGCATAAAGAGTATCCTCTCACTGCAATATAATAAAATTAAGTTATCTATTATCGTAACTTCTCTATTACATAAGCTCTTTAATATTTAAATTATTATGTATAATAATCACAAGAAGTTTCAGCACATAATAAACTAATACTCTTCACTTACCCAGGTTTTTCAATGGATTTTCTCTTCAACATTAACCATTTCATAGATATAGATCCAGGAACAAGATTCAATATTTTCTTGCCAGATGTGTTTGGTGAATCCTTTGATTGAAAGCACACATTCTCAAAGCGCTACCTGCAAAGTTTACATTATATATTTTTGAGTTGATTAATTATATACATACATAATTACATTATATACACATATTAAAAATATACATCCTACATTATTACATACATACTATAATATTATAAAATACATTTCAGTTCATTAAAATACGAAATTTAAAATATGTTTTTATAAGTGAAATTCTTTTCTTTTTTACTCGTAAATTGCTTTATGGATTTCTTTGGTGTTTTTAAGAGACAATCAAATATCAAATTATTAAATGGCTAAAGTTTAGCAAAATAAAAAAAATAGTTTGGAAGCTTCTTTACAAGTTACAACAATTTATTTCTGTTAATCTTCATTCCTTAAGACCATTTACAATTAAATATTTCACATGTTTATTTTCTTCATAAACCATACAAATTTATCACCAACACACAAAGTATAACAGAATATACTGTCCCTGCCCAGATTATATTCACAAGCATATTCAATAACGCTATTACAGATTTAACAGCTGAAGCCACTAGATTTTTATTATTCAAAAATTTCAATATTATTCATTATTTCTAATGCAGCTCTTAGGCATCTTGAATACACACGAAAATAATTTTAATTTTCTTTGTTTAACAAAAAATGTTTGGTAGTAAATGTTATCAAATATAATGCATTGTATGAATTGATTACTGATTACTGAATTGATGGTACTGATCCTTCAGTAATAATTAAAGGCAAATCACATAAAATACATAATTTTAATAACTTATAGTAAAAATCCACAACATACCTTTCCCACGCCAGCAAAATCACAAAAAAAAAGCCCCCACCGCTGTCGCAATGCCTTACAAAATAGGTCTTCACTCCTTCGCAAACGGGAAGCAAATGAACACGTGCGCCAGCCGTTTTCGCTTCATCCCTGGGTTCAAACGCGATTGGCTGCTGCGCATCCTCCGGAGCGCTACACCTCCTTATTTCCACCATGCGGCAAAAAGCTGTGCGCGCTTGTCTAAGCACGTGCCAATTTGATGAACTTAGTTTAGCGGTAGCTGAATTCGAAATTTGAAGTATTTGTAATGCGAATCCAGTGTGCGAGCTGTTATGAAAATGTATTGTTATTTCGTTTTATATGGCATTTATGTGAATGCCTCGGAATTCGACATTAAACTCACCAGTGTGTTTTTCACTTATAAGAATTAATATTCACTGTATTAAGCGTCTTCATGTGAATCAATACTTAATTATCTCTATAAAATTAATGTAGAGAACGTATGTGTCTATATTACATCCTTAATATAATGTAGAATTCAACATTAAATTACTAGGCTTATGCTAACTTGATAATGATTTAAATAGAAATAAACAAAATTACATTGACCATAAAAGATAAGCAATTGTCGGATACATTTTCTTGCTGGTTCATAACTATTTTATTTTGATAAGGAGAGAGAGATTTTTCTTGAGAGAAATTTGGCAGTTTGTGAAGGAAGATTAAATTTTCTCATTCAAAGGATTACAATCATAAGTAAAATATAAAAATAATTGTGGAATTTGATTTTGTGTGAAAGGCAAATTTGTGGTATGGGTCTATTTGAATCTTGCTGGAGAAATAAGAAACAGACTAAATTTAAAGGAAAATGGGGTGTTCATTAATAACGTAGTGATGAAAGGGTAAATATATTGTATGAGTAAATGAAAGTGTTGTTGAAACCAGTGAAAGATTTATTGATCGAACTGGTTCTGCTTGAAAATATACATTTTTGGTTACAGTGTTTCTTTTAGCAAACAAGAAATATAGTGTTTATAATGAAACTTCAAAGAAATGTCTGAAATGGATTGATAGCAGTGCTAAATAAATGCTGTAGTCAAAATGTTAAAGGAGTTAGGTTATTTACAAGTTCAGAATGGAATACAAAAACTATGTTATGACTGATTTAGGCAAAGGCTGTTTGTTTGACAGAATGTTTGAATGACTTGTTTACTAAACAGTACTGAAAAGAATAACTAAAATACTAGACTACTTTGAAAATTTTTAAAAAAAGTTCTAATTGTTAACGTATTAGCTGCATGCTGTTTCAAATTAATAATTTTTTAAACATTGTAATTTTTATACTAGTGTAAAAGATTTATCTTTAGATAAGTAATATAATCTCAGTTTAGTCTGTAGGAAAAGTAACATCTGTCTCAAGTCCTTTTTTTTTTCGTTGGAAATTTTACTGTTGGGGAACTGTGTCTTCAACATTTTTTGTAGAACATTCTTTTTCATCACCCAAATGTCTTTCGAAACTTGTTCATCACTGAGATGTCTCTCAACTTTCACAACTCATGGCTGATCCATTGTAATTCTAATCCACTGTGCTTGTGAAATTTGCATAGTTACTAAACTAGTGTTTAGTAATAAATCCACTGCAGCTTTGAAATCTTTCTCTTCCATCAAGGTGACTTGGAAAGGTTTTGCTGTAGTAGTTACAATCATTTTAAGGAAGTCTAAGGGTACTTCACATCTCTCTCCTTTTTCTTTTCTCTATTTTTGCAAAGTCCCTATTGTAACACATGTATGAATGTCCTTTTACCAAGTATTTGTGATTAATTTTGTTGAAAGTACCATTAGCAAAAGATACATCCACACAAACCAAAGCATTTTGTTTTGTACTGTGCAATTATCACTCCACGTTAAATACTTGATTATGTTAATTATCTTTCCAGTGACTACACCAGAAGTGAATGTGTTGTAAATACAAGAAGCTATCTCATTGCCTCCATGACCACACATTCTTCATTCAAGATTGTTTAATATTCATTTATTGGTGATATTTTCCATAAATACGTAATATTTTAATGTATTTTGATAATTATAATAAAGTCACTACTTTCAGGGTAGAAATATCTATATCACATGTGACATAAAATGTACAACCTTGCATAAGACGGAAACCTCCCTAAACCGGAATATTAGAGATTAATTTTAACCTAATTTTTAAGTATTGATTTCATCTGCTGGTTTGGTGGAGCTCATCCTTGCATGTGCTTTCCCTTTTGGTTATGCACAGCAGACCCTCACATCTTCTCATCTGTCTCTCTATGTGTGCACTGCCTTCTCCACAATTACTCCTTTTCCTCAGTGTTGTTTGGCTCATTTCACTGGGTGACTTTTACATCTATTCACACGACACCAATCAATCCCTTAGAATATCGACAACACTGAAAAATCAGCAAATACCACCACCATAAGTTTCTGGCTTTCCTGGCACATAACTCAGCTGTCATCTAGCGGTGAGGAATCCTGGTATTTGTAATGGCGAAAGGAGTAAGCCCATTTGATACGCTGTAGGCACTTGTCTATATGGCATTTCTAACATTAACTCAATTTGTCCCCTTTTGGCACTTAGACCATTGTTTATTTCAACGATACTTATTCCAATTGTCTTTCATGGGTCTTAGTATTGTGTTAATGATAAGTCTGTGGTTAATTAACTCATTGGCTGCCACAATAGTCAATAAAATGAAAAACCTCGCCAAGCTAACATTAACTCATCATGACTCGGATCAACTGTTGATGCTCAAAGTCATACTGATCAATTTCATCGAGCATCACATTATGCTTCTCGTGGCAACCAACAAGTTAAATTGAATACAAAATCTTTAAATTAGGATACAATGAAGTACTGTCAAATGCGAGATCATATAAGAACTCGATTGTTTATGAAAGTGAAACAAAATTCTGAATGCTGAAATGCTTTGTATATGTTATGTATATACCTGTACCATTTTATTCTTAGTTAAAAGATTTTAACATTAAAATACACATCACAATGTATAGGTACGTGTACAATGTATAAGCTGATTTTAATTGCATTAATGATTTTATAACTGAAAATATTATGTTAATTCATCATGAAATTGTTTTGGACTTATCTAATTTTTTATTATATATGTCACGTTTTTGTACTTCAATGTTTTTCTTTAATCTTAAATTTTACTGTTAATGTGACTGAACCATAAATTTTTATGTTGATAAGACTTGACAAGTGACACTTTCAATTCTTTAAATATAACAAATGTAGTGAGTTTAAGGAATGCTTGTGTTAAGTGTGTATACTGTTAAATATGCTACTATTGTGTGTAGTTTTGTTTCTTTATTATATTATATTATATTATTGTGGTGTATTATATAAAAATGACTTGTCCCATGTCATATGTTGTGAGCACTTGGATGAAGTAAATAATCTCATCTCTATTTCAAAACAATTAATTTTAGAACATTGATTCTCAAATTGTTTTGTGAGGCATGTGTTTTAATGTGGGTTTGTATATCTTCAAGTAGCAATATATTGATGGGATTTGAGATTTTCCTGTTAGGGCTTTAATGAAATGACATAAATATACTAAAGACTTCTAAAACTTCACTCTCAATGTCAGCCCCTAAAAAGTTTCCTACAGGCTATTTGACATCAAAAAATTCATTTGATAACTGATTCCTCCAAAACTTAATATGGTATCATTTATTGGAAACAGCAGTGTTGGGGATAGCATTTAAACAATTACTATTAAGCAGAAAACTGAAAATATTGATCAGTCTTCTAAAAAAGTATTGGTATATTCATGCCATCAACATTCATATTGCATTGAATTAATGGAGGAGAACAATAGATCCTGCTTCTAGGGTTACCTCTATGGGAGAAATATGTACGATTCTTTTAATTTAATATTAATTTTTGTAATATTAAATCATGATTGTTCAATTTTTCAGTTGATGTAGACCCTATTTAATCTCTGGGACAGTTAGGTATACCAGGGTTAAAATTCAACAATTTGTGCTGGGTTTAATATCTGAAGCAACCACAAGGACCTCACAAACTGAGGGGTCCTGTAATAATATTGAAGTGATGGAATGAAAATTAATTTATAATCTAAATCCTGAAATTGACGTTGCTCAATTCTTGTATAAGTTTATAAGCAATAAATATTATTATTATTATTATTATTATTATTATTATTATAACTTTGTTTGAATAATTAATAGTTTATATTAAAAGATTAACATACTTATGATGTAACAAAAACGTTTAAAAAATACAATTGGATGCCTCTATCCAATGGGGGATGAAATGTAAGCATACATCAAATCTTAAACACAACCTTGATCGCTTATGCGAAATCCATCCTGGTTTTCGAGTGGACTAGTAAATTATGAATATGATTCTTTCTAACTTGTGATAGCAGGAAACAAACAACTGTTCCCAAAAATATTTTGATTTGAGGTAACCTTCATTGGAAGCAATTAGATCTGAGAAAGAGAAACCTACATGTTAATATGCGTGCAATCATTTATCTGAGCAGGCTATCCTTTGTTTGAGCTACCCGAAATGAAAATCACGAAGCATCAGTTCGAACTGCAAGTCTGGAAATAATCAATTTAGCAGTAATGCATATAATCCTAAATGCACGAGTTACCAAGTGCACCAACTTCCTGTAACTCGACCGCCTCTTAAAACTTAACACGTTTATCTCGAAACTTCATTTATTTATTTTATTTATTTATTTTTTATTTTACGTCAAAAAAACAGTTAAAAACTGCGTATGACGTGCTATGGGGAAAAGTGAATTGTGTGCACATTTTCAAAATTCTGTGATCCCCACACTAAGTCTTATACTACTTAAATTTTGAATTTTTGAAAGGGAGAAAAAAAAACTCCCATGTAATAAAATCTATTTTCAAGGATAAACAAGCAATAAATTTTGAATTTTGAAAGGGAGAAAAAAAACAAAAACTCCCATGTAATAAAATCTATTTTCAAGGATAAATAAGCAATAAATTTTGAAAGGGAGAAAAAAAACAAAAAAACTCCCATGTAATAAAATCTATTTTCAAAGATAAATAAGCAATAAATTTTGGCTCTTATTACTTCCTGCCGCGACAACATGGAAACGATAATTTGAATAATTGTATTTCCACTGAATTCTAGAAGACGTGCACAGAAAATGAAGTTACATTTATGTCCAGAAGCAAAACAAGGGGCCATCTCAGCATTTGCTCAATGGATCAGGGCAACCGGACGAAAAACCTGATCGAGATGGGGGTCATTGACCCGGAAGCTGTAGTACAATAGTTGTTACAGGTTGTTTATACTTATTTATACAGTCCAAATGGTAAATAATGCATTATGTATCAGTGTTAAAATTAATGTTCCTTTTCTTGTGATGCTCAGTATAGTCTCTAATTGTATAGAAACAGTTATGCAGCAGAAACGATTTCACTTGGGATTTCAACTTTCTATTGAATTTAATCGTTTAATGTCATCTGGCAAAGTGTTGTAAAATAATGTACATGTATTGTATGTGAATTTTTGTAATGAGCTGTTGATACTGTCACCTGATGAATATGATTTCTACGTCGAGTGTTATAGTAATAGACTTCGGCATTTTCTGAAAATATATTCCGCCCTTGAGCAAGTCATTTTTTACAAAAACCACTGATTCGTAAATAAAAGACACGGTAATGGTAGAATTCTAGATTAATGAAGAAGGCTTACATGAATCACGTGGGTGGGATTTCGTTATTATTCGTACAATTCGTTTTGTAATCTAAAAGTCTGGGAGCTATAAGATGTATTTCCCAGAATATTATGCCATATCTCAGGCGGAATGAACATTCGCGAAGTATACACAACGAGCAGTATGAAGGCTGACTGAATTTGCAAGAATTCTGAACGCGTAGCATAATGAACTTAATTTTGTGTTCAATTCATTTAAATGGACGTTCCATTTAAGGTTTGACTGAATTGAGAGACCTAAAAATTTTGTTGCCTTAACGTCAGTCAATGGTACACTGTTCATTTTCAATGGAGCACAGAATTGTTTATTTGAAATGGAAAACTGCATTAAAACCGTTTTCTTTTCGTTCACTATTAATTTGTTATTTCGGAACCAATTTCAAACATCTGATATTGTACTATTTACGGTTTCTTTATTGCAAAGGATGTTCGTATCATCCGCAAAGAGAACCGTTCTTCCGTTTCGAATCGTCCAGGGCATATCGTTTACGTAAAGTAGGAACAGAATAGGGCCTAAAATCGATCCTTGAGGAACTCCTAATGCAACGGGCAAAGAGTCGGAAAGGTGCGTACGTAATGTTCCATCATTCCAGTAAGGTATTTCAACTCTCTGAGATCGTTGTTTAAGGTACGAACATAACCAATCTAGAGCAGTACCACGAATTCCATATGAAGGTAATTTGGAAAGTAAAATGTCATGATCAATGACGTCAAAATTTTGATCCAATGATGAGGCGACATCTTTAAGAAAAGAAAATATAGCTGTTTCCGTTGATTTTGATTTTCTAAATCCATGTTGGCAATCTGAAAGCGCGTCGTGTTTAGTGAGAAAGGTTTCCATTCGTACGTAAAAAGTCTCTCTAATATTTTGAAAAACTGATAGAAGAAAATGGGCCGATAATTTTGAATTTCATTTTTGTTGCCTTTTTGAAAAGCGGCTTAATTTTAGCTGTTTTGAAAATATCTGAAACGTTCAGTGCATAAAGATGCATTAAATATGTGAGTTAACGGGTGTATAATGGCATACGCACAAGTCTTTAACAAAGAATCCGGGAATTCATCTAAACCGGACGAATATTTATTTTTTAGTTTACCGATTATTTTGAGAATTTCATAGGAAGAAGTTTCGGAAACGAACATTGTGTCTGAAATTTTGGGTGAACTGTCTGTTTTTGAGTTTTGTGCCTGAAGACCCTTAGTGAGATCGGCAGCAATTCTCGAAAAGTATTGGTTAAAGAGATTAGCCACTGTTGCCGGATCGTTCACATTTATATCGTTATATTTTAAAACAACATTCTCTACGGGGTTTCTAGTTGATTTGGTAGTATTTTTTATTATATTCCACATTGCTTTTGTTTTATTATTAGAGTTCAAAATATCCTGATCGTTTTTCATGATTTTAGCCTGCCTTATGACTTTTCGTAACAATGTTTTGTATTTTTTAAAGTAGATAAGGAAATCTTGAGATACGTCATGACGTTTAGAAATAAAGTAGAGAGTACGTTTATTTTACACGATGTTCTAATTCCTTTTGTGATCCAAGTATTACTTTTTCGTGAAATGTTTAATTTTCTCTTTTTAATAGGAAAGCATTTTTCATTTTTCGAGTTGTGCCAATATTGCAGTCCATAAACGATTTTAATGAACATTTTTGCAGCAAAACGCTATTAACATGTCATGATATTAAGGAAACAAATTGCAGGGGCTATCATTTATTGAATGTGGCATTCTAAAGCATAAGGCATTAGTTCACACTAGAGATATGCAAAACATAATTCTAGCATTCCAAGATTTTTGTTAATTTCCGTAAGAATTGGTTCGCGTTCAGTATTCATTGTTACACCGCTGCATACCGTGTACATACATGAAAAATGAATTTTAGTGGATTTAATAGATTAAATTAATAGTACACATAAAACACTTGATGCTATTAAAGTACTCTTGTTGTCGACAAACGATCTTTGCCTTACTCAACAATTTCACCGAAAAAGGAAAGAAACGACGGTCGGTACCCCAGAACACACCCAACCCCGTTATCAGACCCGCACCGGTGACGAGGTAGGAGAGGCTTGAATTTCGCGCCCGGAAGTAACTTGTTTGTGTATGTGTAAACGGGTGCTTCTGCACATGTATAATTGGATAATATGGATTGTATTATTTCAATTTTGCACTTTCTCGCACTTAGTAACGTATAGAAGAGAAAGTATTGTAATCGTGAGCCGGAAAACGGCAAATTTTCGACTCAAAAACTCTTATTAGCGGGTAACGAAAAGTGGATAAATCCAATTGCTAAACATAAAAAACAATTCTCTAACACGTCGTGTCGCCAGAATCCATGTTTTGCGCATCCATGCCGAAAAATCGATTGACAGCAAAACGTCTGTGCACAACGCTTAGCGCACAAACGGTTCGGCCGATTTTCTCCAAAATTGATCGGTCTGGGTGATGTCGCGGCCCCGGGAATTTGAAACTGATTTTTTTTTTATTTTTTCTCAAAACAAAAAGAATAATCAAAATTGGAACATTTTCCCCAAACCTGAGGGTTTTTTTTAGTGCATTTTACGTATAAATATATATACTTGCATTTTACGTATAAAAAATTGAATAAAATTATTATTGTATACATGTGCAATATTATTGTATACCTATGCCCTAATTTGGTATAAATCCAATTCTGTTCCAGTCAGTGGGAGAATACCCGTATCCGGAACGTAATGAAATGGCGATATTTTAATTAAGTTTTAGAGCTTCGTATTTAGTCATAATAAACATTTTAACGGTATTCCTTTCTTGCAGCACTGGTGTTCTAAGAATTTTCTGGTATAAACCCGAGTTTTTACCATAGAGGCAGTGGCTGATTTAGCATTAAGGTAAATAAGATACAGCTTGGGACCTCAGAGCCCAAGAGGCCACAAACATTTATTAAAAAAAATTGCAAATTTGCTAAAAAAAAGTATGGAAATATACAAATTTTTAATAAGTTACAGTACACAAATTAAAAATAAATTTGATAAATACGCAATCAGAGTTGAAAACAGATCTATTCAAGACCGGCATATTCATTCTCATCTATTTCAGTTTGAACTTTTTGAGTGGATGACAAAATCCATCATGCCAAATCCGTCACAGCAGCTGATTCAAATTATATCATTTCATATACCCAATGTTTGGCTTATTATAATACAAACATTTTAAAATATAAAATGGGACAGACAATTCAGACTTGACAAGTGTGTCCTTTATTTAGCAAATTCAAAAGAGTTAAAAACAAGTGCCGAGCTACTATGGGACAAGACAAACTCAATTCACTAACAATAATGTTCAGTGAATATTATAAACTCTGAGGTTTATCTTTCAAGAATACTATTTCTGATTTTACGGACAAAATATTGCCCTTTTTAGTAAGTTTTTATCAGTTATATTGCAGCTATTTAGACATATAGATATTATATTACATTATAGACAATTGTTATCAATTTTTTAAAGTAAATATTTGAATAAAATTATTATTTGAAGCATGTTTTATTTGTTTAATTCATTTTTAATAAAAAAGAGTAAAATGTCTAATTTCAAAAATTGTATCATTCCCTTTAAAAAGGTGAGTCTCAAAAATATTTTAGCTTGGAGTCTCAAAAATGGGTAATCTGCTGCTGCATATAGGGATAACAAAAGTAAAATTTTCATGAAATGGTTTTGCATTATAGGTACCTAGTAGTAAAGTCAAAAGTTTCAAAAATGAAATAGAAGGAATAGTTCATTTTAAAAAATTATATTACTTTTTATCTAATAGAAAATATTTCAAATTACAAACAAATTTCAAATGTGTCCCATCTTCGAATTGCATGTTCCTCAGACCTGTAAGAAATGTTTATATTAGTTACATATCGTCATTGTTTTTTTAAAAAATATTGGTATAAAAATTATCATTAATTTTTAAAAATATGTACAGATTGATGTAGCTTTCAACAGAGTTACACTCAAGCAATTTTTTTTTCTTTAATTCTATGTGGCACGTTACTGCAACAGTTTCACAATATTATTCTAAAAATATGTATGGTTTTTTTAATTTAAACATTTGGTGCGAAAACCAGTTTTTAGATAGATCATTTTGAAGTATATTCTTGATCCCAGTCACATCGTAAACTAACCTGTGTAGCTTGCAGTTTCTCTTATTTTTATTTATTAAATACATTTATTTCTAAAATTAGGCCCATGAGGGCCAAATTGTTTCTTGTCGTCTTGAAGAACAGGGATTTCACTTTCATTCAAAGTATTTTTTGAGGGTACTACACCGTAGTCGATCTAACAAACAACTTTCTTTAATTTTATTTTCATGTCATTTGAGGCGGTGTCAATATATAAAAGGGTGGTAATAAATTAACTGAATACTAGAACGACCGACGCCGTTATTTTGACGGCAACAACAAATTCATATAATGTTATTGAAATTAATTTGTTAATTGTCATTGAAATGGTCATTGCGATTACTTGACTTAAAATGCATTTATGATGTAAAGTGTAGAAAATGGCGTTTAAGCGTTTCTGTAAATACGAAATTGCTATTTTTCATAGAAAATTGTTGAGTTTTCGAAAAACTTAATTTAAAATCATTTGAAGTACTTTAACTCACAAATGCAATAGTGTTTACAAATCGCAGGAAATTTGCATATTAACAGCGTGAGGGATATTAAAAAAATACATTTGTGTAATTTTTGAAACAAAATACAGCAAGATGAACTTCATGTCGTTTTTAACAGACATAATTAGCACTATCTGTCGGAAAAGTTTAAAGAAAAATTTGGAGCCATTTTTGAGAAAACGAGTTGGAGCCATTTTTTCTGAAAATGCGGAATTTTGAGCTCATGGTAACAGAAAATTGTCGAGTTTTCGGGAAACTGTATATGACATTATTTTTTTACTTTTTTTAAATAAAAAAATAAAAATAAAAAATATGACATTATTTGAACCACATGCACTCATAAATACAATATTATGAACAAATTGCCGCTAATGTAAACATTAACGTGAGAGACAAGTCAAAAAATTAAATTTTTGTAATATTTTGAAAAAACAAAAGAATAGAGCAATATGGCGTTTTTGTCTTCTTATAGAGTGCATTTATCACTATCCCTAACAAAACTTAAAGAAACAATTTGGAGCAGTTGTGGGGAAAATCTTTTAGAAATTTTTTAAAATTGCAAATATTGTGCGAAAACTACTAAAAGTCAAAAATGTACCTGACCTTAATGAAAGAAATTTCATAACAACAAATTTCATATGAAGGAAAAATGTCTTATCTTTAATTTTGTAGTTGTATAAAGACACCGAAAAAATTCAAAATTTTGCAATTTTCGAAAATTCTGAGTTAACCATGAAAATCGGATCTATGCCGTATTAAGTGGTTATATTTAAGTTATTAATATTACTAAGACCTTAATATCTATGCCATATTATAAGTGTATTTTACTTTATTTTTACAAGAAATTTAAAGAAAAAACTTGGAGCGGTTTTTGAGAAACTTTTGAAAATATCCGGGGGGCTTCATGTAAAGTACTTTCAAATTTTGAAGAAAGTCTTTAAAAATCGCAGCGCCTCGAGTCGAGCCAAATTGACCGGAAGATGGAAACAATGATTCCGTTTTGGAAAAAATCCTACGCATGCTTTAGGCGTTAGTGGTGTTCGCAGACAGACGCACGGACGTTTTGACATTAGTGGTGCGACCAAAGCACGTACTTTCTCGCACCGTTCCTAAATGCTAAGCAATATTATACTACAACACAAAGCAGCAAAATTGTTTTCAACCAGCAAATTTGTTTCCCGCTCCGAGATCCGATCTCAGATTCTCAGTTAACATGCCACTACCCCACACTCGGACAGGGGCATAAAAAGGTGAATGCCTGTTTCATGTAAAAAAACAACAATCAAAATATCCGTTAGAAATTCCCAAAGTCTCCAGTCCGTTCAGCTCGATCAGGCAATATCGATTTTGGAGAAAATCTATTTAGGCGCTACAGTTGTCCAATGACGGACTGACAGCTGTTAGGTTGATTGATACTAATTCCAGTTGCGCAAACTCCTAAGGTCATTAGTCCCGTAAGTGTTGTACATGTTTTGCTCGGAAAGTAGCATTATCTTCCCGCCCTAGATGGCTAAATCCGGCGCCGACCTACCTTCGGCTAGCGGAATTTTCCTCAACCTGATGCCTTCTACCAGAGGATATCCGTCCAGCCGGGACAAGCTCTAAGCACCCGACCAGTCTCATGGGCGGTAGTGTGGTGCGTGTGTGTGTAAGTAAAGGGTAGACAAGGGCAAGGAATGGGAAGAAAAGATCGCACGCGGTCCGTTTGGTAGGGTACTGCCCCGGCATTCGCCTGGTGTTCAGAGAAAACACGGAGAACTACCGATCAAAGCATCCGGCCGCTAGAATTCTTTTCCACACAGCAACAGGACCAGACCTAGCTTTCTGGATAGTGTCGAAAAATACTGTCATTGTCAAGACTCGAACCTAACGCCTCCCGTTCAGTGGCACCACAATGACATTACTTGATGCCCTGAACCACATCTCCTAGTAAGCCGTGAAGGATGTATGTCGGTCTCATGGGAAGTGTATACATTGCATTTAAATATCATGTTGATAGATTGATAAGTTTATTTAATTCGGTGCACAGAAAGACAACAATTGAAGGGCCCAGTAAAACAAGGGGCTATCCCAATTTTTTTTGAAATTATGTTATATATAATATAAAATTTCAAATAGTATTCTTTCAGTGTCATATGTCATTTACAACCAGTATGGGTTATATTGCAAGTGCATTGTTTCAAAGTTTGAAAAGGTACGAAGTTATTTAAGGAAAGTTCAGAGAGAACCCTCAATATCTCAGAACTCTGCCAATATGGGATAGCCCCTTGTTCTACAGAGCCCTTCAATTGATGTGACGTGACATCCGTTTTACAAATAAAATAAAAGTTGAAAAATGTTTAAAAATTGCCAATTGGAAAAGCACGTACAGACACGTCTGGTTTATTTATATCTACTAATTGTATTTGTGGGCAGAAGTGCATCAAATGATTTTCAACAAAGTTTCTCGTATCCTCAATAGTTTTCTCTATCAACATATTCATCAAATTAATATACATGCAAGGGATTCGAAATCGATTCCTTTTGCTCGAAGGGATGAATCTGCACATTGATTTAACGACTTCAGTCATCCAGGACGAACACGGTCAGTACACATCTATATTAAACAAGACATATGGTTTCAGTTCTAGCAACAGAGAACCGAAAAACTGAGTAAATGTAAAAAAAAAAATCCTTTGGGCAACCAAACAAGGAAGCCGGTAAGAGAATCAGGCATAACCGAAAAGCTAGTCCAGACTAACGACATTAGAAAACCGAACTAGTCCGAGAAAATCTGTGCCATTCTATAGCACCACTAGTGTTTTCTAATTTAAGCAACAGAATTTTTCAACTTTTCCTTACCAGAACCTGGCAATAAAAAAGTTTATTTCTGGCGAAAATTCGCCGTTTTCCAGCGCACGATTACATAACTTTATCTTCTTACGAAGAACTTCGTAAGGCGAGAAAGTAATCATTTCAGAACCGTTAGGGATATCTAATTTGGTCCCATGGGTACTGGTTATATTGTATTTAAATTTAATGTTGATATATGGATTATTTTACTTAAATCGGTTCATACACATGCACAGAAAGGCAACATTTATTTTGATGGTACATACGTTTTACAAATCCAATAAGAGATGTGCAAAATTGTTTAAAAGTTGAAAATTCGAAAATCACGGACACTTCCAGATTATTTATCTTAATTAATGGTATTTGCAATTAGAATTGCTTCAAAGGGTTTTCAATATTGTTTCTGGAATTCTCAATTATTTTCTGCGGTAACAAAATTGTGAGAAATAATAATCTCTGACCAAGGCTCGATCCAGCGAACCTCCCTCCAAAGAGCTGAGTCCATACACGCTAATTAAACACCGCAGCCATCTCGGTAGGACATGGGATTTACACTGTGTAAGGTGTACAAGGGTATGGTGGTTTCAATACTACCATTTGGCAGCCAAAATGTTGAGAAAATGTGAAAAAATATCCTTTGGGTGGCAAAAGATGGCAGCTGGCAAAGGAATAAGAGACAACCCTAGTCAAGACTCAAGAGTTTAGAAAACTAAGAAGTGCGAAAAAGTCTCTGCCATTCAATAGCACCACATTTTTTTATTTATTTATTTGCCATATGCTGTTCCATCCGAGGAGAAACTTAAATGAAAATATTTCGTGAGGGTTTTAGAAAATAATATTAAAATAATATATTTAGAAATTGCATCAATTTCAAACACGAATTAAATGAAATCAGCTCGTTTTTTTCAAATAATTACACATGACTTTTTTAATGAGTTGATTTTTTACGACTGACTTTGCTTAAAGAAAAAACTATTAAAAAAATAACAAAATCTCCTATTTTGTAGTTTTGAAATGTTCATGATTTTTTGCATTTTCGAAAATACGGAGCAATAGACAAAATTGGGAGAGCACCATATTTTTCCGTCCGTAAATTTGAGCGGATTTGAGAAAAAATGAGAAATTGCACATATTTCAGACAATAATTAAGCGAAAGCAGCTCGTTTTCGGAAAAAATTGTACATGACCTTTCTCAAAGAGCTGATTTTTACAACAGACTTTGTTTAAAGCAAAAATCGCTATCCAATTTTGTTGTTTTGAAATGGTAACTTTTTGTATTTTTCGAAAAAAACGCCGAAAATGGGACTAGCACCATATTTTTTGCCACCCTTTATTACATATGAGGAGCAAATTTAAAGTTAAAATTTGGAGCGGTTTTCAAGAAAGAAATTTCCTATATTTTGCGCAAAAATCAGGATTTTTAACGTACATGAGACGTGAACCATTCTCTTAAACGTCCTTCACACCATCCAATACCAAAATTTAATAAGAAACGATGTAGCCATTGTTTTAAAAGAATTGAAAATGTCCCAGGGGCTTCATGTAAAGTACCCACAAAATTAAAATATTGGTTTCAAATTCAAGGGGTCGCGACATCAGCCAGAATATCAATTTTGGAATATATTTTGGGAATATCAATTTTGGAGAAAATTGGCTGAACTGTTTAGCCGCTAGTTCACAGACGCACGGACAGACACGTTTTGCCGTCATTCAATTTTTCAGTATCACGGACTCAAAATATGGATTCTGGCTACACCACGTGTTTGAGGATTTTTTCTTAATTTAGCAACTGGATTTATCCACTCTACCAGGCCCATTTATCCACATTACCAGGGCCATGTAACAAGAGTTTTTCTGCCGAAAATTCGTCGTTTTTCCTCGCCTTAGATACATAATACATGGCAAATATATATTCGTATTTCAGACATTAAACATGATTCGAAACCATAAGAATGGTACATGTACCTGTTATACTTCACACTTATAAAAAATTTACAACTTTCCAGGTTAATTTCTTATGTTCTTCGAGACATCCAAACGGTATGGCACTATAAGACTGGTTTTGTAGACATTAAAATCAATGGAAAAATATTTTTCTTTGGTGTGTACCATGACACATGTATGTTCCTTGGGTTTTTGTAACGTGGCGGCTGGGGGTAGTATCTCCAAGATAGAATTCGGCACGACTTTTTGAGTCTTTCTCAGTTCTGCAGCAAGATGTCGCATGATCGCGACCGCATCAAGCAGTGCTGTAGATCAAGCGACGGTAGCGGCAAGACTGAGAATGACTCAAAAAGTCGTGCCGCATTTCATCTTGGAGATACTTCCTTCGGCCGCCACGTTATAAAAACCCATATACAAATAGGATATCTTTGAATCAGTACGGCGACAACGTAGAGACTCCGAAACGTCATGGGGTTGGCATAATCGACAATGAAAAACGTCGGCGCCGGATCTCGCCATCGAGCGCGGAAAGATTCTTGCTACTGCACGAGATAAAGCATCTTTAAGGCACTCCACTTACGGGACTAATGACCTTAGTAGTTGACGCGCCGGGAATCATCAATCACTTAACGTCTTTTTGAGCAGTTCTGTGGCGCGTCTGCGTGGCCCTACACGAAGGCTGCCATTCCAAACCATTCGTGGCGGTGGCGCGCGTCTGCGCTTCTGATAGCGGGCCTTCGCCACCAAGTCCCAGTCATTGAAACAGATATCTGGAGCAATTTTGAAAAATATTGAGAAGACTTCTTGCTTGCCAAGCAGCATGAAATTTTTCTGGCGTCTTGCTACAACAATATTGAAGACGTTTTTTTAATGCAATCTGTTGTTCAAAAAGAGATCTTGAAATAACGCCGTGGACATTTTTTCGAAAATATAAGTACGTAAGTAATTTTGAATTAAATCATTTTTAAATAATTATTTTGCCACAAACGGCTTCTTTCTTAATTAATCTTTTTTATTTAAATTTTCTCCTGAAAGGACAAAGCGTATCAAAGTACGGTAAAAAGTCTGTGCTTGTCTCATTTTCGGCGACCTCTTTATTTCTGAAAATTGCAATAGTTAACACTGCAAATGTACAATATTGAAGACAGAGATTTTATCGTAAAAATATGTTTTAAGAATTAGATTAAAGAAAGAGAATGTATTGTTTTTAAAAAAACGAGAAGTGTTTTTGTGGAATTTTTGCTTGAAGTTAATGCAATTTATAAAAAAAACACATTTTATCAAAAACGGTCCCAAATTTTGTTCTTTAATTTTTTCCACTCAGAGAGCAAAGGACGCTTCAAACATGGCGCAAGTCACATTTTCTCGTTGTACTCTCCGAAATTCCGTAAATGGCATAAGTTAGAAATGATGGAGAAGATATTTGTGGTAGCACTTATGGTCATATAACAGTTGCTAAGGAATTGAGACAATACCAGTGTATTTTTGTGTGACGTGTCTGAGTGAAAATGAGTAAGAACTAAAATGAAATAAAGTAAATATATCTTTTTAGAGACAAAATTGGGCCATGATATTTTCATTTTTTGAGCTGTTTTAAAAGTATTGAACTGAAGAGGGATTTATATTTTATACATTTTTAAAAATAAGAAGCAAGCCCCTGACTAGGAGGAATGTGCAAGACAATAGGTTATCTTCTAAATGAGAGGCCAAAGCAACTTATTGAAGAAAGCACCTCCTCCGAGGTATTTTATTTATTTTTTAATTAATTTATTTATTTGTGTTTTTATTTATTTATTTTTATTTATTTTTCCCATGCTTAACAGCAGTGGCGGCAAATCTTAAAATTATAGTTACATTTAAAAATAAATAATTTACTACCATTTTATTTGACTTACCTAGCTTTTGCACCAAAAAATTAAAATCTGCCACCATACTTGAGAAAATCGTTATAGTCTAGGTAAACAGAAAAAATATAACACCCAGGGGTCGTCCATACAAGAGGGAGGAGGGGTTTTGAGACAAGTTTACGCTGCGTTACGTAGTAGTACAGTAGATTATCGTCCATGCATCCGCGTCTGCGTGTGCATAGTTTGTCAGAAATTTTCTCCCAGATGCGTCCTTCCTTCACTCAAAAATTGTCTCCAATCTTATTGTCAGGTGCTCCCTCGCTTCCCTTCCATTCTGGACGCCGTTGTAAGTTCTGTTCAGTATCCCAGCATTTATGTATTATGTGTACAAAGTAATATCCAGTATTCATTATAGTCTGTCACTTCTTATTCAGAATCTTCGGAGCTATGTTTATCAACTTCATTGCAACTCACAATAATAAAGTTGCTTGCTGAACCTCATATCTGCCGAAACAATGTACTTTCTTGTAAAGAATCGCTTTCCGATCAATAAAAAGTGAAGGTAACTTCTAGGTTCTATACACGAGTAGGTATACTGCAAAAGTTCTCTTGTCTACATATTTTCTGATCATAAAGCAGGTGAGTAGAACAGATGTTAGGATCGTGGATAGCTTCCTGAGGACTCAGATAAGAGTTATCTGCTTTATACCGGAAACACGTATCTGCCTTTGCGAAGAGCATGAAACGAAGGCGTGGGGAGCATGGTTTGACGAATAGTGAGCGGGAGCAACACTGTCTCAGAATAATAACTGAGGCAATCTCCTGACAAAGAGCCTATCGGCAAAAAGGTAGTTTTGTGAAAAAGTCAATTGAAAGTTTGTACCACTTTTATTTAATATCATTGTCAAGTTAAATATCAAACTGAAATAAGTGCTGACATAATGAACACCTTCATAAAGCATGTATTAAGTTATTTTTGCGACACATACTTATTTCAACATATTACAACATAATATACAATGGTATTAAAATGCTTTTCTTCCAGAAAACGCAAAATGCTCTGAGCGATATCTGAAAAATTATAGTACGATCCAATTTACAATGGGTAGGAAAATAAATAAATTCAAAGAAAAGAAACATGTGGGTGCAAAACACAGTAACAAGGAATTCATTTGTGTTCCTCCACAACATATTCAAGCAAATTCCTGTCTGCGAGTGACATGAAAGCAAGAACATCTATAGTATCTTCCACATTTGCTAGTTTAATGCTATTATATGGGGCCAGATTCAAGGTAATATTTGGTTTAGATTGCTTGTCAACCATATTTGGAATGTTATGTAAGTCGTAGAACACAACAAAGAATCGACTTTTTTTAGGTCGCTTTTCAACATCTAGGTCATATAGTGACCACTTTGATTTTTAAACTCATGGGGAAACTGTAGGGAGAACATGTATGGACAACACAAACACACACAAACATCCATGCTCGAGGCGGGATTCGAACCCGCGATCATCTGGCCCGCTGCTGCACTACTACCTTAAAAATCTTGGCCATCAGATCGGCAGAATCAACATTTGTGTATTTCATTTGGTCATATTTCTGGATCTGGAAGATATTGTTTTTGTTTCTTTTTCCAGAATAGAGGCTTCAACAGTTCAGTCCAATTTTTTCGCCACAATCCACTAAAACTTTGAAAGGTGATGCGTAACTACGACATTCAAACATGGCCTCCAGATAAGGTTTAGCAGTGCTAACTACTACCTTTCTCTTCACGACATATAAAAAAATACAATAAATTACAATACATATAATTTAGGGTTAGTTTTTTTGTGTTATCTACTAGTAATTCTGATTCATTATTGTTTAACTTGTCATGGCTCTGACTGAATGCGTTTTATCCCTTAATACATGACGTTGTAAACTATAATCGGCCCTAAGCCGTCGTCCTGGCCGGGTGGTTGTGTGCATTCTCATATTGTTTTCTATGATTTTTTAATGTATCTGAGATTTTTTGTTAACATTTGATGCGTAATGCTTAACTAATATCTTTCAGAATTTATTTTCGGACACACCTTCAGAGTTTTCCGGTGTCAGTAATGTTTGTTTTGTTTTTAAAATTATATTAGATATATTATTGTTGTTGCTCAATGTTGAAGAGTATGCACACTTCCTTGGTTTTCCCTGGTTTTCCTCGGCCGATTTCTATTGAATTTAATCGTTTAATGTCATCTGGCAAAGTGTTGTAAAATAATGTACATGTATTGTATGTGAATTTTTTGTAATGAGCTGTTGATACTGTCACCTGATGAATATGATTTCTACGTCGAGTGTTATAATAATAGACTTCGGCATTTTCTGAAAATATATTCCCACCCTTGAGCAAGTCATTTTTTACAAAAACCACTGATTCGTAAATAAAAAGACACGGTAACGGTAGAATTCCTAGATGAATGAAGAGAGGCTTACATGAATCACGTGGGTGGGATTTGGTTATTATTCGTACAATTCGTTTTTGTAATCTAAAAGTCTGGGAGCTACCACCCCGGAGCAGCGCGACGCCTCCCGAGAGGCCACAGCACGGAGGCCTTGGGGCCCAACGGGCAACCAGCCCCCGCAACACATGCGCCTCATGGCTCCCCCACGGACAGCCCGCGAGCCGCCGAACGAGAGGAGGGGGAGTTGGCCGAGTAGCGATATGGGCCAAAGACCGGTCACCGCTGGTGAGACGCTTGCGCGACTCTTTCCGAGAGGCGTGCTCCCGGCGATGGCTCGGTCATGCAACACAAGGTAGCTACGCAAGGGCCCTGACAGGGCCGGGGAAGGAATCCACTTATTTTCTTCAATCCGGCCGCAACACGCGGATTTCGATATACAAATGTTTGCTTCCTGGGAGAATAAATGCTTCCCCGGTCCTCAACCACTGCCCTGGTAATACCACCAGCGTGTGCCGCATTGGGTGCACATGGGCGCCAGACAGTTGAGACCATTGGTCACGTGGTGACGGAGTGCCGCAACCTCTCGCTGCCGTGACAATATTGAAGCAATGTACAAATAGGCGGCCATCGCGGCGGGGTAGCAGGTGCTCCTAGAAAACCAGGTAGTGATCGACCGGACACTACACGACCGGACCCGGTGGTCCCGCGGGACAGGACCGCACTCATTGTCGATTTCGCGGTGGCGGCTGCGAGTTGAGGGAAAGCTCGAGGGTAAGCTCGTTGAAAAACGAGTCAAAAATGAGGTAGAGAGAGCCCACCTCGTTGAACTCGGCTACGCAAATGCGGAAGTCCTCCTGCTCGTAGTAGGAGCGCTTAGAAAATTGTGTGCGGGTAGTGACGCCGCGCTGAAGAAGGTTGTCACGGGCCATCATCTCTGCACTCTAGGGGAAAAAATCATCACGGAAGTGATCTCGGGCAGCTCGGTATGCTACTGTTGCGTCGTGTCGCTAAAACAGCGTGGGCACGTGGCGCGGTGTGCACCGGATGCGTAGACAAAGGCAGAAGCTATGACGCACGGGGTTTTACCGACAGGCTGTGGTGGCGTTAGGGCGGGGGTAATTCGTAACTTTACTGAAAGTTCTTCTACAGTTAAAATAAAATAAAACGTATTCAGTCAGTCTGATCCAGTGACAAAAGCTTCCGAAGTGGCTCAGCTTCCGAACTCAATCCCGGCAGTGGGCATTTTAAATTATTTAAATTTTTTTAAAGTTTAGTTATTTGAATATTTTGAATACCAAATTGTATATTGTAAATTGATATTCAATTTTTAATTAATAATGTTTGTAAACTAGTGGTGCTACAGACTGGCACAGATTTTGTCGTAGTAAAGTTTTCAAATTTCCTTGGTGTGGACTGGCTTTACCCCATCTTGCCCCATCGTCTTACCAGCTGCCATCTATCGTCGCCCAAAATACATTTTCTCAACTTTTCGGTTTCCTAAACGTAGAACCGAAATATTACTTCAAAAACATTAAAGAAGGGTAAAACCTCGTTCTAAATTGCAATTTTCATTGAAAAATTTGCAGTTTTCTAAGAAAATGGTGGATAAGCGTTACTGCAAATGCGAAATTTGAAAGAAACTTTTTAAGTTTCCGAAAAACTTCATTTCAAGTCATTTGTAGAAGTACTTTAACTCAAAAATGCAATTGTGATCACAAATATCTGGATATGAGCATATTAACGGCATGAGATAATTAAAAAACAAAATTTGTGTCATTTTTGAAAAAATGTACTTCATATTAAACAGGCAATCAGCACTATCCGCTCGAACGATGTAATGTAATTATACCGAAATATGTAAAAATAAGTAAAATAAAAATAGTTCTAATTCCTTCAGAATATCCTGTAAATTCTAAAAAGTATTATTGAATGCTTGATCCTTTAAAAACATGTAATTATATGAAAATCCGTTCCCTATTATTTACTATTAACTATTGAGTGGGAAATTAATATTTTAATCCTTAGTGCATTGAAGCACCACGGAGCGTTTATCAAAGCGGGAAATTAATCTGCTGCGATTGCCCTGGGCAAAAAATGAACAACATCGTGACATTTCATTAAAAAAACACACATGAAAATCACTCTATATTTGCTGGAATTGATGAAAGTTCACTTAATAATATGGCATAGGTCCTATTTTGAGTAAAACCTCTCATCTATCGAAAATTGCAAAAGTCCATCTTTCTTTTGATGAGTCGGAAGCTTAGAAATACTCTTGTCAGTGTAACGGATAATACGACGACTTAAGGAGGTGGTTAAGTTCCAATGTTAGCCCGGGCATTTTTTCGAGTTGAAATCCATTTTGCGGGTTCAAATACTATTTTTAATTATGCAATCGTTACAAATAATACGAGAAAGTATATGCTCCTGCAATGCTAGTTATTCACGTAAAGTACACGGTAAGGTAAACGGTAAGGTAAGGTAAGGTAAGGTACGGTAAAGCATTTCGCAAAATTTCAACATTCAACGACTCAACGCTATTTCATGATTTCTCAGCCAGCGACAGATTACATTATTTCCTAGTGAATCCCCAAGACAATCTCCTAGGAGATTGCCTCTTTGTTCCAACACATGCCACTTTGAGTACCCCCAACCTGCAAATAATTTTGACCGCGACAATATTTGAAATCGAGAACTTAAACCAAGTTTTCATTGAAAATAGACTCTACTATATTTATAAGAGCACTTACCAATATTCGATAACATGCAGAAAAAGTGTACGTAGCTACTTTTGAGAAATTTGGAAAATGTCCTCGGGGTGTCGTATGTAGTACCCTAAAAAATTAAAAGATGCATCTGAAATTTGCAGTTCTTGAGTTCGGTCAGATCGATCGGGAAATTTCTATTTGGTGAATTTTTGTGTATGGTTTAGCCGCCCGTGTTGTTCACTGAGAGACGAGTGGACGGACGGAGACGCGGACGGACAAACAGACACGCAGGCAAATGTTTGAAAAAGGAAACAGTTTTTTTAATATCTGGGGAGCCAAAATGTGTATTATCGTCAATATCTCAACATCGGCATGCAGCATTACGTAAGATTTTCTATACTACATTTATAGGCCGTCACCTTAATCTACCATACCGAAAGTAAAAATTAAAGATAATTTCGACATGACAAGTTACGAGAAGACTGGGTTCTCTAGCCCTAAGCTCTGAGCGTAGAAGCTTGCTCTCGAACAGAGGAGGGAAGGGAAGAGAAGGAGCTGGGCTGTGGTTGAGCTTCCACAAAGTACATTCTAGAAAATGACGCCCTGGTCGGGCCGCGTCGCTCCGGGAAGCGGTGAAACCAGACTGCGGCGGCGGCAGCGGAGACGGCGGAGGCGGACGCTGCGGCGGAGGCGGACGTGACAGCGGCCGCGGCGGCGCCTGATTCAGCGGAGGCGCACAGTGGGCCCGGCACTACACATGGACGGCGCAAACGAACGCGAGCTGGAGTGATCCGTGATCCAAGCTGGAGCCGTAGAGAACCATCGCGTTATCTTTCTCCCGCTGGAAGTATCAGGTCCATTCCACAAGGAATTTGCAGTGGACTAAGATGCTTCACGACGGTTTATTTTTATCGGGATACTCCCGTTTCACCTGCCTCTCATTCCTCCATTGTTCCTTTATATTTACACAGATGCGAATCGGCAATTTTTCTCGGGGTAGGACGTTCAAACTTCCAAGGAGAAATGAATCGACGGAATGATGGGTGGAATGAAGACCACCGTCACTTATGCAGCTCAATACGAAGAAATCCTAAGAATGCTCCTGGGAAGATTTTCTTTACCAATTTCGTTGTTTACAATTTTTTGTTTTGAACATTTCAAAGTTTTGAAATTTTCAATACGGCATCTAAAATTAAATAACTGTATTCCTGCCAAGGAGAAATTAATGTTTCCAGTGGGGGACACAGGCGACGACTCCTGTCAATCCCCGTCAATTCGCATCTACATTTATATCATCATAATTACTCTACACCTCTGGAGTGGCCTCTTTGATTTGTCGTTCAATATCCGCCGATAGCCTTCTTGCTTGGGTCCCACTTTTTTAAATTCATGGCGCTGGATATCCATTTTTGTCCTTTGGGTAATTATGGACGTAGAATTTCCACTCGTCTATTTCATAAACTTGAAATGATCTTCCCCTTTTTAAACCCATTTAATTTGATTGGAACCAAGGTTCAAAACATTAACACCGCCACGATGCTACAGTCTCTATCAACTCTATCGCGGAAATCGAGCTAGTAGAGCGCTCTGAGAGAGGAGCGAATGATAGCAGGAAATTTATTAATGATGGGCCATCGAACGACCATCTTAGTTCCTCTCGCCGGGGTTAATAAGTTAACCTCGCTGACCCAGGAAGGGAAGCGGGACGTGGAGGGAGGTCTGTCAAAGTCACGTTGAGAGAACACGTTTGCGACGGATTCTCTTGCTCGTAAACAGGCAAGGAAAAGTCGATAGCATATCAGGTGTTCCATGGGAGGAAAAAAAATCGATTGTAACGCAGTACTGCCTGTCGTCAAGACGTAAGGTCAAATGTAACTCTCAAGGGGACGCTCGTAGAGTTCAGCGAAGACCGATGCACACAGTACAACACGATCAGATATCTGGGAAGGCAGATTCCGAACGACAGTGCACATAAGAAAGGAGGTTGACGCTCATGAGTTGCTGTATAAGGGTTACTGGCTACGAGAACATCGAGACGCTTCTTTTTCATGAGCGTTCTTGATGTCAAGGATTTTCATGGTCCGTAGTCTCGTACGACGAGAGAGAATAAGCGGCATTTTACCACATTTCCACTATGTTCCTTTTCTTTGTTTTCTTGTTCTTATTGTCAAGTTTCCTTTTCGTTTTTATGGCCGCACCGTACTTAAATCCGCACCAGTTCCTGACAACTGATTATGAAAAGGGCGAATCGGCGCGGGGAAAGGCGGTGTTCTAGGGACTGACTCGTTCAGGGCGGAGAGAGAAGTAGAAGACGTCTCGAAGCAAACGAGAGCTCTGTGACTCTTCAAGTGCAAAGTGACGCCCAAAAGCAACCATCTTCAGAAGAACTGTCGTGCGTAAACGCATTGGAATGTAATGAACTCAAATTGAAAAAATCCCTGTCCATGTGGCTCTAGTTGAAACTTTGAAAGTTTGAATTTTTTTAAAATTTGGGGGGACTTTATATGAAGCCCACTGGACATTTTCAAAATTTTCCAAAAAACGTCTCCAATTTGTTTTTATGTCTTGTAAGAACAGAGCTTATAGAATTGTAAGAATACACTTATAAAGGTGGCATAGGTCCGATTTTTACAGTTAAATCAGAATTTTTGGAAATTGCAAAAGTTTGAAATGTTTTCGGCGTCATCCTACAACTACAAAATTGAAGACAGAGATTGTTCCTTCAAACGAAATTTGTTGTCCATAAATAGTTCTTTCATTGAAGTCATATAGATTTTTTGAGAAATTTTAGTAGTATTCGTGCAATAGTACGTGTAATATTTGCAATTTCAAAAAATAACAAAAACAAGATTTTCTCAAAAATGGCTGCAAATTTGTAAAAAAATGTTTGATGGGATTAGTGCCAAACGTACCTTATACGATGACATAAACGCCATATTGATCTATTCTGTTGTTTTTTCAAAAATTATAAAAATTTTCTTTTTACTTGTCTGTCACGTCGGTAATATTTACCTTAGAGGCGATTTCGTCACACAGTTTGATTTATGAGTACATGTGCTTTAAATAATGTCAAATAAAATTTCTCGAAATCTCTACAGTTTTTTGTAAAAATTAATTCAAAATTCCGCATTTTCAGAAACGCTCAAACGCCATTTTCTCAAAAATTGCTCAAAATTATTTCTTCAAAATTTTCCAACGGATAGTGCTAATTGTACTGTTTTATATGACGTAAAGTTAATTTTGGTGTATTCTTTTGTTTTTAAAATTTTACACAAATGCAATTTTCTCAATGTCTCTCGCGCCGTTAATATGCACATTTCATTGAATTTGTATACATTATTAAATTTGTGAGTGAAAGTTCTTCAATGTACTTCAAACTAAGTTTTTCGAAATCTCAATAGATTCCTGTGAAAAAGAGCTTCAAATTTCGCATTTACAGCAGCGCTTAACGCCATTTTCTTAAAAACGTCTCCAAATTTTCAATGAAAATTGCTATTTAGGAAGAGGTTTTACTTTTCATCAAATACAATTCTTAAAATAATATTTCGGTTCTACTATTTGGAAATCGAAAACTTAAGAATATTTTTAAAACTTCCACTTTGAGCCGCGATAGATGGCAGTGGGCAAAAAAAGGAGGGGCAAGCCTGTACAATACCAGTCCTCACCAAGGAAATTAGAAAACTTTATTAAGAGAAAGTCTGTGCCATTCTGTAGTACCTCTAGTTTCATTTCTTCATACGAAAGGGAAGGAAGGCAATTATTTAAAACTATTTTTCCACTTTTTCACTATTATCAAAAAATAACAATAATTCCATGAATATCGCTAAAGGCTGCAATGTTCAACAGAGAATATCACAATCATGGGCGCTCGCTCTCCAGCAGGCCGTTAAATCGAGATCCAACCCCTTGGCACGCTTTGTCCTTGAGTGAGAGAACGTGGCGTGCATGTGTTACCGCCTGCCGATTCGTCGTGAAGATGTTGGAGGCATTCGCCAATGGCCTGAGCATCGCTCGCGCACTACCTGCGTTGCATGGACGCCATCTATGACGCCGATCGCACGGAAGACCGAGTAAATGAAAGAAATCTAAAGAAACTGAAAGAAAGAAATTATTTTTTTCCCTTAGACGTTGACACACGACTTGCACACCCAAAGAAAATGCCGCTGGTGTCACTTTAAATTATTAGAATTTATATCATTTAAAGACAGAATATTTGAAGACAACATGATACAATTTTCTCACTCAGTTTTAAGTCATTTTAATAACTGACACGTACAAATGCTCATGTGATTATTTTTTCATCAAGTCTCGTATCCTCAAAAGGATGTTATCACAAAATATCATATTCCTAGTTTTCCCAGACAAAATGATACTGAATATCACCATTGTGGTGTTTTTGTCATTAATGCTGCAGTCATAGATGAAAATATCCATGCCATATGGAACGTGGCTTCAACTCTAGAGCAAAACAATTCCCGCTCCGTGTTCGATTCCGGGAGACCAGTCGGACGCTTAGAGCTTGTCGCGGTTGGGGCGGTGCCCCACTGATGGGAGATACCTGGTAGGGGAAAACTGCTAGCCTGCGCCAGGTCTCGCCGTCCAGCGAGAAAATATCATCACCATCGCCAGTGGAGAACATGCACTACACTAACGGGACTAATGACCTTGGTAGTTGACGCGCCCTGAAACACTAATCAATCAATCGAAATCCAACTGTGTTCGATATTCCGGCAGATTTTTAGATACACGTAATTTATGAATTTCAATACTACATTTTTTTTAAAACAATATTTATGATTTTATAACATTATGGATTCCTCAAAAAAGGATATAAAAATAAGTTCTTTATCAAGCCAGTAACTTTCTACACCGCAATGGAAGCATCTTTAACCATATAGTACCATCTTTGTGAGCTCCTCAGATCGCGGTCAACACAATGCGAAACCCCACGAGCCAACACAAAAAAGACAAACAGCAAAGCCCAGGGCTGAATCACATCTTCAATAATGGAAGATTTAGGTCCAGTTTAAGATCGATATAATTAAAAAACACCAATCAAATAATTTCTTATAAACCAACTAGGAGCCTGAGTTACATAGAAAAATTGAAGACTGCTCTAAAATGTCGGCCTTCGGCTGCTGCTAAAGATTTTGTCCATTAGTTGTTTTTATACAAAAGAAATGAATTGCCTTCTAAGATGCATCATTAAAGCACTCAGATTCCAGTGAATTTCCGTTCGCACTACTATGACTCTTATCTTCAAGTAGATGCACAAATTGTCATTTCGGCTTACGCGGAAAATACATCTTACCTCCAATGACGTTAAAGGACCTGGTATTTCCAATGTAATTATAGGTCACTTGATTGTTAGATACGTTTTAAAAGAATCAAGATAGAAACTAGTAGATAAATTATTAATGAACACTCCTTAACACAAACAGTCCATCAAAAGAATAAAGAATTCTATTTTATGGTATAATGCCTCATACAAATGTAGTAACAATACGCCGGTTGCACGAAATGTTTTGTTTCCCCCACGCTACCAAAAACGAAAATATTAAGCATAATAATGAAGTAAGATGATTTTACCGGAAGAACAGAAAACAATGTGTGAGATAAGCAAAATCAGTTTACAATACGATAACAGTTGATGCTCTACTGATATTCCAAACAAGAGAATATCGAGTCAAGTATCGCCAACTCGTCGTTCCTTCTGCTAAATTTCTTAATTATCATTTGTTTTTCTCAAATGGATTTCCCTACGCTTACTGTATTTATTTACTAATTTATCATCTGAAACTGTTCTGAAACTCTATATGACGTAAAGCGTACAATCAGTACAAGTTTTCTTTTGTGTATTTTGTTCTCATGGTCACGCACGGAGGTGTTTTCAGAAGAATATTATTGCTCACAAAAGCAAAAAAAAATCCTTTATTATTGAGGACTTGCAAAGCCAAAAGAATTATGATTGTGTATCGTCATAGGCTTCCTGCACCAGAAAATCCCTTGCTAGGTATGGGCATGAGGGTAGCTGAAATAGTCACCAATAGGCCCACAATTGTCTAGGATATCTTAGCAAGTTAAGGTTCTACTTTACTTGAGACAATAAATCTAATAATTAGAGATAAAAATTATTGATTCGTATCTTTAGAAGGTATTCAACGTTTCGAGAGCCTATTCGGACCTCAAAACCTACGTAGTTCTATTTAAAAAAATCAAATGTAATTCAATTTTCTCCAGAATCAAAAATATTACGAAGAATATCTCTGCTGTACAACATTTGCGTCGTGGAATAAATATTAAAATGATCTACCGTGCTACAATTCCGTCGAAATGCATTTTGCAAAATAATTTGTTTATAATTAGTTTCCTCTCTAAAAGATAAACTATTCGCATCCACTTTGCACCAGTGAATACCCAAGCACATAATAAAGGAACCTACACATTTGCAGGACAACAGTTAGTATCTGCGTTTTGAAATTTTCAACACAAATTATTTATAATGCAGACGAATCAAAATAATGAAACTGAAGTTTCAACGATGTATTAAGAATACAAAGGATATTTTGGACGTTAAAAATAGCAACAGTTTTCTTACTTTCTTTCCTTGTGTTTCGCACATGAAGAGGCGGCGGTACGCCGTAAGTTTAAGACTTGCCTTCTTCCCATATCTTTCAGCGAATTCAGGAAATGACCTCTTGAGATAGGTGCTCAGACTTTCAGGCTATTTTTATTTGTTCGTATTATTTTTAATTTGTCTTTATTTGTAATCTTCATTAAAACTTTATAAACACTCAATATAAAATTAAATTTGCTTGCCCACGAATTTAACTTAAGGATTACTAAACCTGTTTTAAAACATCGCATCGATGTTTAGAAAATTTGATGGTTTTTGATTGAATATTTATTAACGTCCATGTTTTAATTTTGAGTATTGATCATTGGAAACATCAATGATTTGTTATCGATGTCGCATCACTAACTGGCACCGCCAAGAAAATTCTGTATCGGTCGCCACTGACATGACTTAAACTGTCTCTTAAATTTGACTCACTAGTCGTACTGAATGTTAAACGTAAGTAGAAAACACTTAAAAGCAAATAATCACATCACCAACAGCGCACCTTATAACATTAAAGAAACGATGTCACCAAAGAGCCAAATGCCTTCTTTATTTCGTCATTATGAATTCAAAATCAAGAAGATTGTAATATTATTTTGCTGACCTAAAAAGAAAACCATGGAAAATCCAAAAACATAATAATTCTAAAAGAAAGCGTTAACTCCTTTTTACACAGAACGTCTCAATTGTTCTTTGCGTGTATCCATGGACTCGAATTCAAAATATGAACACGGGGAAATATAATCGCTCGCTTCGGGAGGTCCTAGGTTCGAGACCCGACTCTGGCAGGATTTTCAGCAATAGCTTGTCAGTTATAAAAAGAGGTCAAATATAAGTCGAATTCAGCCGCTGTATGGAGGAGAATTCTGGTGGTCGGCTGCTCTGATTATTAGTTTTCCGTGGTTTCTCCGCTCAACATCATACCGGATCAGTACTGTAACAAACGGGCCACGGACCGCGCGCGATCTTTCCTCCCCCTTCCTAGTCCTATCCTCACCCTATACACACACTTACACTAACATGCACACCTCACCCCTTACCACACACGCCGGAAGAACGATCGGGAGCTTAGAGCTTGTCCCGGCTGGGGCGGTGTTCCGCTTTTGGGCGGTACCTGGTTGGGGGAAACCCCGCTAGCCCACGGCAGGTCTTCGCCGGATCTCACCAACCAGCGGGGGAACGTCACTGACACCTCCTGAGGGGGAAATGCACTACACTTACGGGATCAATTATCTCAGCCGTTGACGCGCCCGGAATCACTAACAATCAACCAACGATAGAAATAGTTACGTTACCATACGTAGAAAAAAGTAATGTAATGCTGAGTAAAATGGATTTTGAGAGTTTAACCGAAATACATGTTTGGGAGTTCACTAACGCAGTTGAAGGTTGTTTTTTTATTAACATCAAGAATAAAGACCATAAACTGAACAGGAAGATACTTAATAATTCCCATTCTTTACGTTAAATGAGAAAAGTGCAATCGAAATTTCTTTAGAACTCCGCGTTCACAACCATGATCTCTTTGTCAAATCTGAAAGATAGAAATTTTAATATTTTGCTCTTCTTAATATGAAAATTCAAAGTAAATGAACTGGAAAATATCGAATAATTCCCATGTTTGAGGTCGGAACAGAAAAGTGTTTTCGAACATTAGTTAGATCTCTTCGTTCGAGACCCAGAAATCTTGACACAAGTGTATAAAACGTTTTTTATTGTTTATAAGTTTCCACGAGCAACGAATACTAACCCGTAATTATGTAATATTTCCTCAGTTTTTCGTCGTATGTCCAAATGTTCATTAGAGGTTTTGTGAGTAGGCATTATTTGCTCTTGAGAACATTTGTCGTGGCTTTGACAACCATGAAGCATGTTTGTTAGGATTATTTTGCTGTATGCTGGAAAAATGAAATTATGTTGGTTTTGGTTGGAAAGTACTGCCTATCCCGCCCATGTTAATTTCAGTAACTTCTAGTGCGCATTAAAAGAAAGTATTATAAAAATGTTGCATTTTTTTCGTACAAATTGTAGTCAATAAATATTTTTAAAAAAATATGAAAGAAACTTACAAAATAATTCCCTCCTCATTTTTATAGTTTATAGTCCTATTAATTCACAAAAAAATATTTACTTCAGTAAAGCAAGTGTTTTTTGTGTAATGTGCACTAGAATATGAAAAAATGAGAAACTGAGAAAAACTGATATAAAGTTTGAACAGCATTTACTTACAGAGAATCATGATTTAAAACATTCCTGCCTCATAGTGTTGGTTTTCTGGATCTTCTGTTTCTATTGTGTTCTTTGCTTTATGTCTTCTTGCCCGTTTTGCCGTTTCTTCTACGAGTTTATCTACTTTCTTGACTCTTGTGTGATCAATGTCTTGTAAGGCTTGCGCAGTATTGAATCCAGGCTGGATGCTTAGTTGTTTCAGCACTTTTAATCTGCCACAAACCCCATTGCTGAAGGTAATTACAGCATCATACAGTCCTAATTTTATTGTCTGAATTCCAACAAAAATAGTTTTTGGTACTCTGGTCCACAGAATATTATTAAACGCCTCATTACAGTTTTGGGTCTTTCCATGGAGGCATCTTTTTACGAGGTCTGGATGAGCTAGATCCCTATAAATAGGTTTTATTTTATTTATGACTGCTTCAGGCAGACCATGATGAGTGTAATTTTCTCCTCCTTTATTGTATTTACACCATGAGTCTGGTCCTTTTGGACAAAGGCAATGTACAGGGTTTTCATCTGTCGATGCAGTATGAAAAAATGTTGCCCAGACTGCTTGCTTTATATTCTTTAAACTTTCTAAGTTGTTTCGAATTGCCTGCCCATAATACATTTGTAATTTGTCTATCATGTTATCCGTTAGTCTGTTAGCACCTCCAATCCCTTTTCCGTCACATAGTCTTTTTCCCACCAATTCTTTCTTCAATTTTCGAAGACGACAACCCATTCGTTTCTGCACATGTCCTACGCACTCTATTTTTTCTACTGCTACGTCATTTCCATATGATTTGCTTTCTCGAACTCGCAAATATCCCTTACTATCACCATCTCCAAGATATTGTTTATATCTAACACCTCGTGTTATTACAGATCTCTGAAAAATTCTCACTGCACCTTCTGCTTCCATATTGCCACTAGCAACTTCAAAATTCACAGCGCACTGTTCATGATCGCCTACTTTCTTACATACGTGACAATATTTAGTAAGAGTTTCTACATCTAATACCTTACCTGTTTTAACAGCTGTAGCCACAACACCATGGTTATAAGTATGACTCCGTTTGTGCCATGTCCCGTCTAACGCCACAGCCAGGTCAGAGTCTCCATGATTCAACATTATTGCTTCTTCAGCAGCTTCCTTCATGCTGTCATTTGCTACAGTTTGTACACAATACAGCAAGCACTTACTGATTTTATTAAATTTTGTTGGAGGTTTTGGAAGATTCATTATTGAACACAATGTATTCCCGCCAGAACGTCCTTTGCCGATGCAACGTAATGCATAAAAAAACATACATTTACTTCATATCCATTTGTTGTTTTCTTTGATGAGTCAAATTTATTTCCACTGTCACATTTGGAACATAAAATTTCTAAGGAGAAAGGAAGTCTTTTACGTGTATTGATGTTCTCAATCACAGCTAATGAATTCTCACTGTTACAAAATTTACATTTTGTTTCTTCACACAATGCTTGCGACAACAGGTCAATGTCCAATAACACAAAACCAGATCTCAATTTTTCATTACTTTCGCTGAAATTATTTACTTCATTTTCAAATAATTGTTTGGGGTATTCCAATTTTTTTCTCTAAGCACTAGGAGGTGAGTCAGAATTACATATTTCTCGATTCGCACTCGGAGTATTGTCACGCAACACTGGAGAATCGACAACAGACGTGGCTTCATTATTCATTGTTGATTGACAACTAAGAGTAGCACTTTTGATATTTCCTGTTTTTTGCGTAAAGCGATTGCCAGTAAATTTCCTCTTGCCGAAAGTTTTTGGCCTACCCATCTCGACAGCACTCTTCAACACAAAAAATACTTAGCGAACTGTAAGCGCGCCAAAGCACATAAACAAACTTTCACATCCATAAACAAAAGAATATTAGGACGCTACATTGGTACCAACAGAAAGTATAAAATATAGCTCTTAAAATAAGACATCGTTCAGAAATCTACGTCAAATCCTAGTGAAGTTATCGAAGATTTCACAAATGCATGCAGAAGGGGGCGTGGCACCCAGCGCACAACGTCATAAATAAAGTGAAAATTATAGTTAATATAATGCTTTGATTTTTGTTATGACCACATATTCTTATTTTACAGATTTTAAAGTATACTAAAAGCTAATAATTGAAATTTGTCATTTTTGGCCCTTCTCACCTTAAAATAATTTGGTTATTCTTTTTTATTTTGCGATTTCTAGGACTCTTTGACCACCATTGAGAACTCTTATCATATTTCGATATCACATTTTTCCGATTTTTGCCAACAACACGTTCTTCGCTTTTGAATTTAATTTTTATGGAATCTCTTGACACAGACGGATTCAGCGTTGGATTCAGCGTGAAGAACTGTTTTTTCAGTATGCTTGTGTAGAGCAAATGAATTGAGAGCAAAAAACTGAGGCCATTGTAAAATGCTAATTTCTTATAAACAATTACATATCTCGAGGGCGAAATATGATAGCACCGATCGAATTCCGGCATTTTTTGTATCGCGTTTACCCGGCATTCAGATGGGACGATAAAACAATTTGCAACATTTGTAAATTTATAAACAATTTCCAACCCTCGCAAATCTATAGGTGGGAGGGTCTCCTGATGCCCCAGAGCCGAAAACGGCCAATTAACAATTTGCAATTATATAAACAAATTCGAAACATGCGATAGAACGCCCGGGAAGGCTCTGCAAATTGTGCCTGAAATGAACATTTTAAAATAGTAGTTTGACAGGAATTACAAATTTATTGCTGAAAGTTAATTAAAGTTCATTGCTAAAATGGTAAATATTGGCTGGTCTATTGCTATAAATTTCGGGCGGAAAATCCCGTCTCTTAAATACTATTTTATTATGCCGAGAGGCAAATTCTCTCCTTCGACAGGGAGATAAGTCGATATTTCCGCCGCATACGTAAACAAACTAGACCCCACCTCTGAAACAGCGTCCTTTCTACACCTTGCAATTTCACACCAATCACAGACAATGCGGTTCTACCTGCTAGCGATTGGTCAACGCGTCCCTCCTCTGGGCCTCAAGGTGCCAAGTTTGTCGACGCGGTTGCGAAGATAGAATTTCAGCGGTATTTTTTCCCGAGGGGTACGGTACATCAGCTCGATGGTGGGCGACATGAATTGTAAGCAGTTTTCTGGTTCTTCGATCCAAGATTCAAATTTTTTGCTCAGTCCACTCCACTAGTCCGAAACTGTACTCGACTACAGACACAGCCAAACTACTAAATGCAGATATTTTATTTTTGGAGTACAGAGAAGACTACAGGACAAGTCTCAATCTTCTGTGTTGCTCCCTTTAATTGTATCGTTCGAAATGTTCTCACATTCTTCAATGCCTACGCTTACGTGTCTCATTAGTGGGTTATATTATTATTATTATTATTATTATTATTATTATTATTATTATTATATATTTCATATTTCAAAATTTCACGCTCTTCCGGAGTTTTCAAGTATAACTCAAGGACAGAACGTCAACACATATGGTGAGACAGATGGTGAGAAGTTCTTGCTCCAGTGCACTCAGGTTCCGCTTCAATGATTTAGGGAGAGAACCTTGCGCACAATGTTGGTGGTTGCCAGCAACACGGCCTTCTGCATGGTTCTGAGGTGCCACTCATTTAGATGGAGTTTTTCTTTCACAATCCTCCAATCTTCAGCCACAAGCCCATTAGTTGAAATAACCACGGGTACAATATCTACCTCTATTAGTTTGTACAAGTTTTTCAGCTCAACTGAGAGTGGCTGATATTTTCTCCTCTTTTCTGCAATAGTTGTCAGCAGATTATGATCCAGTGGGACTGCGATATCAATTATTATTGCCCTACGAGTAGTTTTGTCGAATACGACAATATCAGGCTTATTTGCTTCCACTGTTCTATCTGTAACAATGGGAGATCCAATTTTTTTCTCTCATTAGACAAAATTATTATGCGTTGTGAATAATCTGTTTCTGCCAACTGAGAGCATCTACTGCAGATATGTTGGATAGATTCGGTGGCATTCTTACACAGGCGACACTTTTCACTGATGTTCTCTTTCATAATATATCGCCTGTAGTTATTAGTGGCTACTACCTGATCTTGAATGGCCAGTACAAATCCTTCCGTCTCGCCAAAAAGCCCAGCGGTTCTCAACCATTCAGTCGATCTCTTCACATCCATGGAGTTACTTGGAAGAGCAGTAGCAAACCTGCCATGGAGTTCCTTTGATCTCCACTGCTCAATTCGGTCCACAGGTTTCGGAACTCTCGGATTGTGATCTTCCTGGAGCAGCTTCAGAGGTGTATAGCCGTGATCTTGTGCACAAATGGCCGTCATGGATTCGTTGTTGATGAAATAATTTCTGAGCTGTTTTTCTTGCTGGCGGCACATAACTTCAAGACAACAGTCCACGGCCCTCATGATGTCTTGAAAGATACAGCCTTTCGGTGGAACTTCGAGGATGATGCATCCGATATTTTGATAGAAGTGTTCTGACTTTTCTATCGAAAGCTTGCAAAGATGTCTCAGACCACTTGACATCTCCAAATGTATGTGATGCTGCTGAAAGAGCCCAGGTGTTAATTCCTGTAAATTTGTTTCTCGAATTAATACAGGACTTGCAGATTTTCGTCACACGAGAGAGAACCTTTCTTTCCACTTGTTTTCTTATTTTTTCATCTGCAGTTCCTAGGAGCTGCTGGAGGCCTAGATACTTATATTCATCGCCATTGACGAGTTCTTGAATTCTCAAATCATCCATCAAATGAGGTTCATTCTCTGTATTCTGGACGCTACCTCTCTTCACGTGAACAACTGCGTCCTTCTCCAAACCAAGATCCCTACAAACAGCTGCTGAAGCTTGCTACTAGTGTCAGCATGCTGCGAAGTTGTTCTGACGCTTTAGCATAGAGCTTGAGATCATCCATATATAATTGGTGGGAAATGATCTTCATGGGGTTCTTCAAAGCGTACCCATAGCCGGATTCAATATCCTACTCAAAGGGTTCAATGCTAGGCAAAACCAGAGCGGACTTAGGCTATCTCCCTGAAAAATGCCTCTACAAATTTTTAAAGTATCTGTCTGGTAACTGAATTTCCCTCGCATTACAAGCAGTGTTGTTCGCCAGCTGTTCATACACGTTGTAAGAAATGTAATGATAGGTCATACACTTTGTAAGAAATGTAATGATACATGAAATGTAATGTAATGTATTATTATTATTATTATTATTATTATTATTATTATTATTATTATTACATTATTTCCGTATTTAACATTACTGACCACCCTACACTTTCTCTTACGATGTCCAGTCATATTCTATCCTGAGAGGGATGTGTGTAATTATGGAGTCAGCTTTTTGGCTGAATCCCTTTAGGTAAGGTTGTGATTGGTCTCCTCTTTCAACGGAAAATAATTTTGCTGCCGTGGGTTCCCTCGGTTTCTCCTCGGGAGCCAATGGTAAGATTCAGTTCCTGCTCTTATCTTGCGATTTTTTCATTGGCCATCGTGGGATTTGCTCCACTTCACGTTAGGCGAGTCCTCGCCAACCTGCCACTTTAACTTGGTGGATCACCTGAACCAACGTTTCGATTCGCAGTTTCGGGTTTGGTTCGTGGGCGGGGCATATGTTCGGCTACGGTTCAATACAAAATAAATCAAATAAAATTCTAATTATGTATAGATTAACTTTATTTCTAGACGCGTGCTGTTTTAATATAACATTAATTGTAAAGTAAAATTTGTAAAGTAAAAGTATTTTAATATGTTTCCATGTAATATGTTAGGAGCATACAGTGTTAACAATGCATTATTCAATAATAATCAGTGTTCTTGGTTTGCTCTATGTCTTAATGAGCAAAAGATAGCCAAGTCCTCTTTGTTTCATTTATTGTATAATTATTGAATAATCAAAAAATAGCATAATTTTCATGCCCTTTCTTCAAAATTCGAGAAACGTGTGATTAATTATCATTTTCAACTATTACTTGTTACAATTTTATGTAATGCATAGATATATTTTTGAATTTTTGTGCCTGAAGACTCTTAGTGAGATCGGCAGCAATTCTCGAAAAGTATTGGTTAAAGAGATTAGCCACTGTTGCCGGATCGTTCACATTTATATCGTTATATTTTAAAATATATATTGAAGCTATTAGAATGTACTTTCATATACTTAAAGATGTGCATGAATAAAAAATAATTGTTGACAAATTACTTATTTGTAATTAAATATTTAAACAAAAGAGGAAGCAATTACTCAATTTCATAGTAATAATTCTTGTTTACAAAGCACCTACATAGACACACTTGTTAAATTTATGATGAATACACTTAATGGAACGTGCTAAGCATAACCAAATCCCAATACAATTACCTAATTGCGTCAACGATTAGTACGTTGTAACACCTACAGAGAATGCTCAGATACAACTCATTAGCCTTGATTCTCCAATCAGGTACACTCGGGTACAGCACCTCAATAACCTGGCTTCAATCAAAAATGCTGGATGCCCTTTCAGTAGATGTCTTCTCCATCAAGGTTGCTTAATAACTGCACCTAGTAGCTATACGCCTCTAAAAGGGTGCTTTCAGACGTGTGCAACAAGGTTACACATGTTAGTTCAGTCATCACGCGAAATGCATCAATTATGTCTCTTCAATTACATACTTTTTAACACACTGCAAATTACGTTTTGGCAACTAGTCAAATTTAATCAGTAGGGCCAAGCAATACAACAGCCGCCTACTGTAGTTTGAGAAAAAAATGTCCTAATCCATTCTCTGTTCACGACAAATACAAGTAGTCGGGCAATAGACAATAGTAGACAGGCATGATTTTTCTACATTTCAGTCAACAGAGAGATCACTTACATCTACTTGAGAAAATAATGATCAAATATTCATGGCATGATATTTCCAAGGAAGTGTTCGGGCCAAGGCGTTTTGTCGGTCCTTGACCAAGCAGTCCACCTCCTAGGCTAGGACACCAAAGAGCGAAAAAGAAGCAACAGAAAGGCCCCAAAAAGACGGGAAAACACGTCCACTGACGTTGTTCGAGCGAGCCCTTTCGAACCTCGAGTATAGTCGGGGGCCTCAATGAGAATCTCCACTTTCTGGCTCAAGGAGGACAGCATGATGATACTGCGGACAAAGAGCCGCGAGAAGCAGGGGATGACTGGAGCAACAAGAAGAGGAAAAGGCTACTGGCCAGTGCTGGAGGCGCGCTGCCCTCGTCACCGCCGCCGTCAACGCCTCCGCCAACTTCCTGCCATAACCCCCGCCACAGCCTCCGTCGCAGCCCCCCCCGCAGCTCCGCCACTTCCACCACCACAACCCTCGCCACACCCCCGCCATAGCCTCCGCCACAACCTCCCCCACAACTGCCCCCACAAGTGCCCCGTTGTAGAGGGTCACCCCGTTGTTGCCACAACTGCCACCGCCATCGCCACCGCCGTGTTCCCTCGCTCTCCGAGTGCTCTTTTTCTGGCGACCGCACCGGATGACATTGAAGCGGCGTGACTACTCGCCCGGCCAGTGCTTGTTTCCGGTTTTTCTGCGTCTCAACAGCGAGAGCCAAGATGTCGCTCCAAACAGGTATCCTACGCCTCGAAACTCGAAACGTAAATTACTGAGACAACAAAGTAGTAAAAACAAGTACTAAACATGGACCTATACCTAGTGAAAGTATAGAAAATGATCCAGAAATCTTTATATATATATCCAAAAAGGAGGTCATGTGAACGTCAGATGTCATCCATTTCCAAGAGTGATACACACCGTCCTACTCAAAAACGAATGCAACATAGTATGGATTTATTAATTTTTAGGATTTTTTCTAATTTTTTTTTAAATTTTGCAGTCAGTAATTAAATGGACTTTCTAATTGATTTGCCAGAATAAATTCAGACACAATAATTACTGATCACGCAAGCAGGAGTACCGCAAGGGTCACCGCTCTCATCAACCCTCTTTAACATCTACGTTGCAGACTGTGTCGCGTCGCAGACCCTGAGATGGAAAGAACAGAAATAGTATATTTCGCTGATGACACAGTACTGTTCACAACAAACAAAGATGTGGATCAAGGTAGAGAAATTCTACAGAAATCATTAGATTCGTTTATAAATTGGTGCTCAAAATGGCAATAAAAATAAACCCCACTAAATCACAACCCAAGATATTTACGTTACGAAGACCTAAAATGTCCAACCCACTAAAAATTAAAAATGTATATTTAAAATGGATAAAAAAGATCAACCAGTGAGATATTTAGGAGTGCTTCTAGACCAAAAACTAACGTGGAAATATCATATTAAAGAAATTGCTAATAAAACATACGCAGTTATAGCAAAATTATATCCACTCATAAATAGCCACTCTAGACTAAGCATAAAATGTGGGATAAGCTTATTCAAATCAATTGTTTGACCATCGCTTACTTACGCTTGCCCTGTATGGGCTGGGGCCTCAAAAAGTAACTTAGAGAAAATCATAGTAGTGCAAAATAAATTTTTAAGACGCATAATTAAAGCACCATGATTTGTGTCAAATAGACAAATTCGAAACGAACTGAAAATAGAAAACATAAATACATACATTACAAGACTTTCAGAAAAGTTTTTGATAAACTACAGAAAGCAGAATGTGTTAGACATTTCGATCTAGGACAGTCAGCAAAAGACATTAAAATTATTTCAAGATACCCTAAGCCCACCATAAACGCTTCATAGAATGCAAATCGAATAGAAATAATTATTAAATATACAAACATAAAATGAAACAATAGGTCAAAATTTGAATATATATTTAAATCCAAACACTAAATTAAGAGAAGAGTAAGAAAGTAAGAGGGAGCTTCGACTAAATGAACTCCCCGCCAGCCTATGCCCTAATTCATTTACAGTTATAAGTCATGAAAATCTCTGTATAATCAGTGGATTGAACAGATAGAAAATAATGTTCTTAAAAAAATAACTGATCAGAGACAATATATCCAGAGAAAACTTAACTTATTGAAAAATCAAATAAGTTTTACAAACTATTATGAAAATATTTTTGTGTTCTGTCAGACACTAATTAACGATAATGGAAACGTACACTTCAACTAGTGGTACTACAACAAGACATTCCTTCTTGCATTATTTCTAAATTTTTGCAAATTTTCGAAAATTCAGAAAGATGATCGAAAATGAGACTTGCACCATTTCTGTAAGCGTACACTATCCGAGAAAAAATTTAAAGTAAAAATTGGACCCGTTTTAGAGATTTTTTTTATAGATTGCAGTCATTTCAAGCAGAATTACGTCAAAACTACTTTTTTTCAAGAAACTTGCACCCGACCTTCTTTACAGATATACTTTTCTAGAATATATAAATAAAATATTTAAGAAGCAATCTATCATCAATATTGGATCCTAGCAATATTAATTTTCTTGCATTTTTTTAAAACTACACAGAATTTGCGGGGATGGTGTTGTGAATGAATATTGATGACTATTTTCTATAAGTTGTATTAGTTAATAACAATGATTTATTAATACTAAATGGATATTGTCTGCACAAGTGTGGTCATTGAATTAACTGTTATTATCTCACAATTTATATGTAACCATACCTTTAAACATTTGTATTAGTAATACGGACTTCAAGTCATCTCTCGTTTATTTCAAACATAGCACCCAAAAATTCAGATTGATTGATTTTTTCGTGTTTCCGGGCATGTCAACTGCTCTGGTCATTAATCCCGTTAGTGTAGTGCATGTTTTTTTCTCGGGAAATGGCGGTGATCTTCTCCCGCTGGATGGCGAGATGGCGAGATCCGACCTACCGTCGGATGCACTGAGCTACCGCTCCCGGTCCAAAAATTCACTTTCAATATCATTTATACGTCAATAAACCTTTATAAACAACACAAATATGCATGTTTTTACAGGCACAGTACCACTAGCAGAAAGATTGCTCTCCGCGAGAACGTTCTGCTAGCAGTAGGTGACGTTTGCGTTTCGCGCGCCGCCATCACTGACCAAACAGAGAGCTCTAAGGAAGCCCCATTCACAACTCGATTGCAAAGTCAAATTCGGCTGCCCAGAGCCCTCAAAGTTTGCAAGCAGCGGAGCCAGGGCCGGAGAGGAGGGGCGGTAGGACTCTGTCTCATCCTCTCCCCCATACACTGGAAAGGCGGCGGTGATGGCCCAATTAAAGACCAGAAAACGTTTTTTTATTTGTAGCGTCTACGTGGACGCAACGCGTCTCCAAGCCCCTTGGGGGCGTTGAGGGCTTTTGCGCTAGGGAGTCATCCTCTATTAACCTATGCGCATAGGAGTAATCCTCCATTAATGGTATCTGTCATGGTCACGTCACGTCGCAGTCAGTTATCAAGAGGACCGCCAGGTAGCATCTCCGGGTACGCGCCTCCTACTACGCGCTCCTGCGTCACTACCCAGCGGCCAGAATTGGGAAGGAACAACAATAGGGGTAGGGTTTAGGACACTTCACAGGGGTTGAACTAGCTCTTATGAAGCGGCGAAACTCGTTTTGTTGGACCATTTTGACAGAAAAGGTTCTTCTACTCCGACTCCAGAGAGTTGAATTCCAGTTCGTCCTGAGGATTATGATGTTGGCAATTGAGTATTGAAAGTTCGTATCACCTGCCATAAGGAGCGTCTCCATGTCCGTGGTCGCTCATCCGGGAATGAATGGTTATGTATATAATGAATGAATGGTTATGTATATAACGAATGAATGGTCATGTATATAACGAATGAATGAATGATGCGTGAATGAAAAATAAATTTCAAAAAAGAATCAACTAGCAAACCCCACAAAAACATTAGTTAAAATTAAGAAAAAAAAATTTTTAGTGTAAATTAAGTATGCCAAAGTGCTACTACATAATTATTAAATTAGATTTAAGCTAGAATTAAGTTAGCTTTAGTTAGTATTAGCTTTTTTTACCTCTCCCTCTTAGCAGCTTAAGCCGGAAGGTAGCAGCGCAAATTGTATTGCCATAGTGAAATAAATTCCCGCCTCCTCAGGGTTACTGTGGAGGGTAAACAAACAAAAATGGTCGCCCATCCTAGGCGGCGTCGTGGCCCATGGGCGCGCGCACGGCGTGATTGCCCGGCTGGCGCTTCGGGGCAGTGAGGGCGGGGCCGGCGTCGCCGCGGGCCCCGGAAGCCACCGCCACCGCCACCGCCGCCGCCGCCGCCGCCGCCGCGCGTTCGGCCAGGTCGCGTGAAGGTGACCGAGGGGCCTCGGAACCGGTCTCCGCCGCGGTGCGAGTTTCCCGTAGCGCCACCGCGGTGCCGCCTCATGCGGCTTCAGCGGCAGCGGCGACTCGACGCGGCATGCGACGGGCGCCTCGGAAACCTTGCCCGACCCACCGGATTTATGCTCCAGCACGGCCGAACTCCTTTTCTCGACCACCCCTTCCCCGATCGATTTCTTAAGGGCACGGATGTCCTATGCCCTTTTTTGCGGATCATCCCCAACCCCGACCACCGGCCTGCCGTTGACTTACAAAAATATATCCCTCTTTTCATGGCGACCATTTCCGTCATCACAAAGATGAATCGAATGTTTAAAAACTTCTATTCTTAATGAGAAGTTATTTGGTCCTTGCACGAATATGCATTCATGAATCCGTGCTGATTTCGCAAGAACCAACTCTCCTTTTCCCATTTTTGACGAATATATTCTACAATTAAATGCTCCATAATTTTGCATGCAATGCACTTAAGACTAACAGATCTCTACTCGAGTTTTGCTCCCTCCCTCAAAAATAGGTACCATGAAAGCAGTTTTCCAGTCTTCAGGAATGCACGTATTGTTTATGGAAATATTAAATAATCGTACCAAATATAGTATAAGGGCTTATCCTCCAAGTTTTATTATTTCGAAGCTTTGCCGTCCGGGCCGCGAGATTTTCTGTTTTTTTGTTTTTATAAGGAAAAGAATAAAAGCACTAAAAACAAAATCTCGCGGCCCGGACGGAACAGCTTCCAAAATAATAAAACTTTGAGTAAGAGCTCTTATATCATATTTAGTCCGATTATTTAATACTTCCAAACATAACCTGAGGACTGAAAAGCAGCTTTCGTGGTACCTATTTTTGAATAAATGAGAAACCTCGAGCAGAGGTTTCACACCCGCTAGTTTTAAGTCCGTTGTATGCAAAATTATGGACTATTTAGTGGTAGAATATATTCGTCAAATATGGAAAAAGGAGAGTTGGTTCTTTCGAAATCAGCACGGATTCAGGAAGGGATATTCATGCGAGAGCCAAATAACTTCTCTCTTTCAGGATTTGGCTGAAGAAATCGATTCACGATCGATTGACGCTATAATAATGATTTCGTGAAAGCGTTGTATGTGGTTCCGCACAATTTACTAATCGAGAAACTCCCTAAATCGCGCATTGGCATGAATATTGTGGCATTGATTAATGCATTTTTCCACGGGCGGAAACAAAGTGTAGGAATAGGTGAACAGCTATCTGAATCCGCGAATATCACGTCCGGGGTCCCAGAGGGCAGTGCTATTGCCCCCTACTCTTTCTTGCCTTCATTAATGACTTGACGGAGATTATTACTTCGCGCGTCCGGTTATTTGCAAAGGACTGTATACTCTATCGTGGCATTAAATCAAACAGGGATGTCAAACATTCACGAACAGATTTGAAGAAAATAGAATACTGGGAAATCTCAAAAAAAAAAGAAAAATTAATTGCTCTAAAAGTGAAGTCATTACCTTTTGTAAGATTCGCAGTTATCCCATTTAATGTTATCAGTTAGGCTCTGACGTAATACCTCGGGTCTCTTGCTGTAAGTATTTGGCAGTTCTTTTAGTCATAAAACTCAACTGGAATAAGCACATAAATTACGTACTAAGAAAAGCATGGAGAAATTTACACTTTGTTAAGCGTATTCTTTAAAAAAGCAGTCCAAATCAAAACCATTAGCCTACACATCTATTCGCCCTTCTTCCTTATATTGGAATATTGCATAGCTTGCTGGGACCCTTACAGAAAGGAACAAAGACACAATATAGATAAAATTCAAAGGCGGGCAAAGAATTTATCTTTCTGTAATCAAAGCACATTTATAGGTTTGACTTAGGAAACTTTAGACTCGCGTAGAAAAAGGCCAGGCTTTGTGCTCCATAAAGCTTACATAGGAGAACCGGCGTAAGCTGCAATTCAGAGCAGACTCGAGAAACCAATCTATTATGGCAGAAGGGTATCATCTTGACAAAATCGAACGAAAGAAGCAGAGGACACCACATCACAAAACACTCTTTTGTAAATCAGACGATAAAGGATTGAAACAGCTTACCCTCGACAGTCTTTGAAACCTCTCCTTGCACTGTAAAAATGTTTAGAAATAGTTTTGATTGATATATAATTTAGTCTAGATTAACAATATTATCCACTTTATTATTTTCTATTTAGAATAGGAAATGAACTTGTAGTTACGTGCAGTGCAGTTCAGTGTAGAGTTGAGTTGAGTGAAATGTTCAGTGAGGGAATTTGGTTAAAAGAAAGAGAGAGAAAAGAAGAAGAAAAGTGCGACACAAAACACATAGCAATAGGTACCTATAATTAATGCAATAGTTCTGTTCGCATGAGTTTTTAATTTTTGCTTACTTATCATTATTTCATTATTTGTTATGTTATATATTATTATTTTTGTTGTGTTTATTATTGTAATATCATTTTCGTATTGTTTTACTAGTATGAAATTCTGCCACCAGTCTGCTAACTATTTGCTGAATAAATTTATCTACCTCTTCTATATTTTGGGCGCTATGACGCGGCGGAGAGGGCGAGCGGGCTCGCATGCTTTTTAACCCGCCGTTGCTCTTGACGTGCGAAAAAATCCACATTTCTGCATTGATTTCAAGAGCGTTGAAGTTTCCCAACGTTCTTTTACAACGTCGACGATGTTTTACAATGTCGTCCAAGTAATTCTTTCTTACATGTGACAGTTTGTCTATTACCCGCGTTTCGTATCATTTCGGCCAAATGAATCCATCCGATCAAGCATTGATTGTTGCCCTGTGTAGTGTTTTTGCTCACAAACTAGATATAGCCAGAGACCTTAAATATTATATTTTGATGGTATTGTTAAATAAAATAAAAAGATAAAATGTAAATGTCACGTCTAAAATGTTTCAAACACATCAATATCCGATTTCTTTGGCAATAGGGCATTTTAATAATGTGGCAGCGGTATGTAAATACATAATTCTTTAATAAATATGCTAGCTAAAATATGCTAAATATCAGTATATCAGTGGATTTTTATTAGCGTATTCTCGAACTTTTTTAACGTCCAATTTCATTAGAAATTAATTTAATTACCTATTTGTCTTGTTTGTTTTGCATCTGACGAAGAGAATGTCGTTGTTTAAAATAGAGCAGTATTGCATTATTCATGGGCTCTTATAAATCCACGTCACCTCTCCGTAATGACCTTCCCTCAATTTCAGCAACAAAGGATGGTCGAATTAAATAGGTTTCGTATCCTACGCACGCGATGGCATGTTCCTTTGCGGGTCCCTAACTTCTAGGTTCTAGGTTTCTTGGTTCAAGTCGAAGCAGACTAGAGTCTGGAGGAGAAATCTTGAAGCCGGCTGCTCTGATCGGTCATTTCCGATTTCCCCCGATCATTTCCACGTAGGTGCCCGCGCTGATCCGCATTTAAGGGGCAACGTCCCGTTCGCGACCCTCTCCCTCATCCTGCTCCCCTGTCATCGTCAGGGCCGAGCTGTTAGCTTTTCCCATCATGATTGTGGAGTGATTGGCTATATGTAATCAGAGTCGGTTAAACCCAAGAACATGTTAATGTGGGTAACGTCCTTATGAACACTGAAAATTCACTCACACAAGCAGTTGGCAACACGACGATCACTAAACCATCACACTTGATTGTGAGGAAACACATCTGGATGAGATGGAGGGGAATCACAGGATCATCAGTACACGATTAAGACTATGTTTCTGGAGTCTGCTGCAAAGACAATTTATATTGTATCGATTCCATATACAATGCGTAGAGACCTTCACATGTCAAACATTTTGCGTGCAACAACAAATAAAGTTCACCAACAGTAGTGCGTTAACATCAACAGTGCAGGAATTTTATAAGGTAACGAGCTGCGATACGTATTCATTGACACAATGTATTTTAAGGAGTTCGCGTGAAGAAATGTAAAAATTGCGTAGAGAGTGCAAAAAATTTTCATTCCACCAAACAAATGTACGTGAATGAAAAAACACACTTACAAATACTCCAATTCGGAAACCAAAATGATATTGATGTAATCATAGCTTGGAACCCTTCGGGACCCCATGTGCAATTGACCATGAATCGGAAAGGTGAGTCTAATAAGTCCTATCATTCCAATAACGTATTCGTACTCTTTGAGATCATTATTTAAGGCACAAACATAACGAAACGATAAAAAAGAACATGAATTCCATACTAAGGTAATTTTCAAAAGTAAAATGTTATTACCGATGACTTCAAAAGCTTTTAAAAGTTCTATAAATATTCCAATATGGGTTTCACATTGATCCATTAAATTATTGAGACAAAATAGATTGATAACATTTTTTCATTACGTTTTGAGTCTCAGATGAGCAAGAAAGTCTACGATCATTCTACAGAATTATCCAATGAACGCATAATATGGTATTACTTCTCCGTCAACTCTGCTATTCTTGTGAAAATCAGCACTATTTCCTTTCGCTACTGAAAGAAAAATTAAGACAATTATGTTGATAAAATTATGTAATTCAACAGATACTGACGGTATTTTTCAAAATATTAAAGCACATAAGTAAGAAATTGTTTAAACAAATTTTGTACAACAACCATTAGGGTAAATTTTTGTGTATTTTTATTTGTGTGACTTTGTGAATATCCAAATGCTATAAAACTGTCTCTGCAATAGCTAGTGTGTAAGAAATAGCAAATAGGAGAAATGATATATTCAGTATGATCATACACGCAAGACCTCAAACTTCGACATCAGACAATTCCGAATTCCTGGCAATACATATGAAGAATTCCCGAAATGTTGACCGTTTTCTCGTAGCTTTCTGTTTAAGGATAGAGTGAAAGCGTCATGGCACTTATCCTGCGGAAAATAGAAATTACTGGCCAGACCTTCCGAATTCTACCCGGGCAGGGCATGCAACACACCCTCAAGCTGAGTAGTCTGACCATGAGAGGAGAGAATGGATGAACGAAGACAGCAACGCGGTTCAAACTGATTTACTACACATCATATTCAATGTTCCATGCTTCGTTCAGACGTGGGCTTACTGGAAATCAGCATTTTGTTTTCCATGAGGTCTACTCTGTGATGAAAAATATCACGTAACACCTTGTATACACCCGTATTTGCGAAACCGATGTAAAATGTTTCACCGATTAGTTCAAAATAATCTTCTGATGACTAATCAGAGATAAGTATTGTAATTTACGAATTCCTAATTCATATAGTATTTCTAAGTGAGTTGTTTACCTTTTATTTGAGACTTTTCGTATTTCTGAAGCGTCATTTACTCATTAGTGATTCTCAAAGACGAGTAGTATTAGTGATGGTAACGATTCCTGCTGCGGGTTTCGCCAGTTAAGCACTAATTGCCGGCAAGATTTGTGTTTCCCGAGAAATCACGTGTGATCTCCGGCGAAAACTCCGTAAAAACACGTGACGCGCAGAGTGTAGCGGCACATCCGCCCGGCGCCCGCCCCTCCGCGGCCCGCGCCGCCCAGCTGTCTGTTTGTTCCCACCTCCGCCGCCGCCCCCCGCCGAGGGAGTGACGTAAACGCGCGCGTCACTGACCGGCTGCGCCGCCCCCGCCCCCGCTCCGCTCCGCCCCGAGCGCAGGCTGCGTGGGAGGCAACGCGGCGCCCCCGGCCTCGCCAGCGTCAACGGCCCACTTCTCTCGGCCGGCGCGTCCTCTTCGCTCGCGCCATCTTGCGGAATTTTATAAGTGACCTCGGTCTTGCCGATGGTTTGACCTTTTAAAGTGATTTAGCTATGTTTCTTACACATTCTCCTGAAAATAAACTGGTTTTGAAGTGATCATATGTATGTGAATGCATATTTTGAAGTTGTAATGTAATATTCGGAATAGGATACTTCTTATCAAACAATACACTGTCATACTTAAGGTACTTTTCTTTTCAGAATCAGTGTCAAGAAGTTTAGAATATCCTCTGTGCTCTCTGTGCAGATAATCCACTGTTGTAAAAGTTGGCTAATATAGCTAAGTTATAATTAACTCGGGAACGAAAATGTCTAGCTTGTCAAATGTTACTAATCACGCGCCTTTTTAAATTTTATTATTATTATTATTATTATTATTATTATTATTATTATTATTATTATTGTTGTTGTTGTTGTTGTTGTTGTTGATTTCGTTGTTAGAATAGTTGTATTTCTTCTTGCAGATAGAGGGCTCGTTTGAAGTAGTTTTGGACCATATAGGATCAATCGTACGAGGAAAGATTGTCGTAAAGATTGGAAAGAAAAAGTAGATTGATCCCATATGGTTCGAAACTACGTCAAAAGAGCCATTGCAATATTATTATTGTTGTTGTAGTAGCAGTTGTTGTTTAAACTTTCATTCATCTTTCAACTATCGTTAAAATGTTGGGATGAGATTCTGGTATTCAAAGAAAAACGTGCGCAAACAATCTTCTCCCCGATACGTCATACACAGTTTTTACTGTTTTTCGACCAAATAATTCAAATAGTATGTTTCCTGAAATGATGGTAATCTTAATTAAAACGCATGTCTCAACTTCTAAAATGTGTTCCCAATTATAGATATGCCATGCATTTTATCAGCTTTCTTGATTTTATGACCGTGGAAAAAAAGCGTAAGTTAAACACTGTATGAGAGCCCTCTGGCATTATACAGATGTCTCAAAATAATTTTTATATATTTGTACGTCATGTAGAGCGATCGAAAATGATTACATTTTGCCAATGAACATACCAGACAGTGGGAAATTCCGTATAACGAAGCTATAGTCATACATACATTGACATTTGTCCCAGATTATAAGCCAACCTATATGCACAGATGTTCGGCAGCTACAAGAAATCTTGGGGTCAGAACGTGACCTGCTGTGTTCATGTGCATTAGGAGTTATCAAATATCAGGGGAAAACGTCACGCGTGAAACTCCGCTATATGAAATTTCCCACTATTTGTCGATTGGCAAAGAGCAATTATTTCCGACCACTCCATATGCTCTGGAATGTGTAACATTTATTCCCAGGCATTCTGTATACGTATTATGCCAGATGCAAGCAGACTTATCTCGCAGTAAATTAATTTCATATACATTGTATTAAGTCAATGTACATAAAACGTACTTTCTTTATTGTTTTACAACCAAAGTGCCTTTCACGCAAGTGCGAAAAAAGACACTGACGCACATGTATGAAAACATGTGAGACAAGTGGGTAAAACGATTTTAAATACAAATGCATTTTGCTCATAAGATAACGAGGTGTCCATTACTTAACACGTCCTGTTAAAGATACCTTCATTAAAATCTTTTTTTCATCTCTCCAACGGACACTTCCTAGAATTATCCAGGTGTTTTATTTTCCCATTCTTATGGTCTTTATCTTTTTTCTCATTACTATGTATCTTTCGCTTGTATTCTTTCACACCATGTTGTAGACGTAAATCTGCGTTAGGAATTATTCCCGAAGTGCCACCGTCCTTTTATTCTACTTTCGTATTTATCTTTGCTTTATTCCCACCTGCATATTTTTTCTCTTTTGTGTATTATACATTATAAGAAACTCTTCTCGATCTGTACACGATCCTACTTTACTATATACCGTGTAGTAAAGAATTTAAGGATGCATTTATGCACTTGAAGTGCAAAATGCGACAGAAGGGATTAATGGTACGTTTCAATGATAGGTGGCACAGTCCTCGTATCGAGGATATTTTCACAAACAAAGAAGCCTAAAAGTAATAATATCCCTTAGATGAATGAGGGTTAGCGGGGCAACTTTCATTTTAAAAGGTTGTATAAATTTGCTGCCGATTCAAAAATAAGAAGTGGTCTCCTGCAGTTACGTTTGTGCGTGTATCCACATTTATTAACCCAGCTTTTCACGGATTGAAGGATATTTTAAATAAATGGCGACCGGCTGAGGTGGCTCAGGACATCAAATGATGTCCTGGAGAGAGTCTGACCGGGAGGTCCTGGGGTTCGAGTCTCGATCACGGCAGGATTTTCGACGGAACAGTACCGTAACAAACGGACCACAGGCCTCGCGCGATCCTTCATTTCCCTTCTTTGTCCCATACTCACCTTTCACTTACATTTTCACTTCCATACACTACACTACAGCACATGTCGCGAGATCAGTCGGGAGTTGGAGCGTGTCCCGGATGGGGCGAAGCCCCGCTGGTGGGAGATGACAGGATGGGAAAACTTCTCAAGCGCAAGTGTAGGTCGGCACCGGGTCTCACCATCGAGCTAGCACCACCACCTCGATGATGAAAACATTGCCTACATTTATGGTAACACTGACCATAAAAGTTAATGTGCTCTGAAACACGAAATAATCAATGAATCAAATTAATCGCGAAGTTTGAAAGTTGGAATCTTGCCATTATGGCAGGGAAACCGACTCCAGCAATAACCGAACATTTTTCGTCAATAATTTGGATTCACTACACAGAATCAATGATGTATAAGATACCATATACATCATTGCACAGAATCAAGAACTTGTTTATTCATCTCAGAGAACTACGTCAGCAGCGTAGTGTCTTTTCATTCTTAAAATTCATTGACCAACGATTTTCATTTTAAGAGTAGAAACATGAACAAGAATATTTGTATCAAAATGTATGATATTAGCTACATATTTTTTTCAACTGTGAATGCAATGCCTGATTATTAAAACATGTCACCACCTTCAATGAGAAAACTATGTACTACATTTACGGGACTAATGTCCATAGCCGTTGACGCGCCCGGAAACTCGAAATACTTAATCAATTCGTGCAATATGAAAATAGGCGGAAAAGCACAATCAAATATTTGCATTTGCTAATGAAAATAGAATCTGTATCATTGGTTTTTATTGTTTTCCGAGTTCCTGGATACAAAGTCGTTAACACCTATCTCATTGCCGAAGCCATTGCGAAGGCTGTATAGTTCTTTCTATTTCTGCGCGGAAAGGAAAGTAGTGATATGGAAGAGCGCATGTTGAGTTCTCCCTTCCTACCAGGCCCCTCATATTTCTTGCAAGAAGTCGGCGTGAAGTGTTGACCACCCAGGTGCCTCTTTGGCCGGCGAGGTCGGCGCGCACCTTATCTGGGCGGTGCGACCTAAGATAAAAGTCTCGTCACTGCTTTAAGGCGCAGTCACTTCAAGACGAGTTTCCATCCCAGACGCGTGCGTATCTGAGCGCGAAAAGGAGATAAAAGCGCTACAAAAATACGGAGCTCATGAGGCCTCCGACGTTCACACCAACAATTATCTTCTCTGTTCAATATGTTTAGGTGAAAGCTTCTGGGGCTTTTATTTCCCGGTAACTAATACCACGGGCTTCCTCTTTTAAAAATATTCGCAAATAGACTGTACATTCATAGTCATTTTAAGGTCATCACAGGATCGAACATTCGCATGAAAATTGATCTTTTCTTTCTGAGGGGGCGGGAGCAGCCCTCAGAAGTGTCACGTGTCATCCGGACGGAGGGGCGCGCCCCACATTCATGAATTATAAATACCTAGCACAATAGGTCCATCGCTGGCCGATGTACAGAAACGACAAAAAACATTTCTTCAATGTTTAAATATATACTTTTAGAAATCTACGTGTCTGAAACGCATACGACTCGATTTGGTCCAATTTTATATCGAATTTTCTGCATACTCATAGTTTCAATTTTTTATCTAAACATTTTAATTAATAATTAATATAAGCTTTAATTGAACAAATGTACAAATATAACAATTTCCATTTACACAAAAAGGTGTGATTCAGGAAATCATGTTTTTAAATCAGACCTGGAATAAATCTTGTATGTAATAAAGTAGAATGCGGATTACATGTAATTATAATAATGAAAAAAATTAACATATGTGAATAATATAAAAAAATATGCCCAAAGGATATCGCAGTAAAAGTAGTAGGAAGACAATAATAGCAAATGTAAGTAGTAGAAGAAAACAATGAGGCTTCGTCAATAATTGACATATAAAGTTCTATTAAAGTGCCAAACTAAAGGCTTTACATAGTATTGATAGAGATATTGGAGTAAAGTATAGCGTACTGGCACCTAATGAACATTATAGGAACTAGTAGCTCAAGACCATTTTCCATAAAGCATTTTTAAAAATAGAAATTACTAGTTACAAAATCATGAAGCATAGAACATAAGTGGTTGTGTCTCATCTCCAATCATCCATTCGGTATCCGGTTAAACGAGTTTGGGGCCAAACAAAAGGAAGTAAATAGTGATTTGGATTAACGCGGAAATTATAACTTAGAAGACGATCTAGTGCAGAATGACCTCCTAGCGCACCAGACTCTCAAGAAAGTTACTTGATCACGAAGATAAGATGGATTGCCAGTTTTAAGACTTTCATAATAAGTTTAACGATTATGGCCAGATTCTCTGTCTCATTGAGAGCCAACCTGAATTCTGCATAGCCAGAGATACGTGGTCGTACTTTCTGAAGTCATAACAGAATTTCAGACACGTATTTTGCACACATTCAATGTGTGTAATCTGAAAGGTTTTCAATCCCGGGTCATATACAGTATCCACAAAGTTAAACAGAAAAAGAAAAATTTTCAGGGATTTTTGAGGCAAGTTAAACAGGGATAGAAACAACAGGGAAAAAGTATGATTTAAAAAACAGCTCTCTGCAAAATAGTCATGAACTTCTAGTTACTATAATGTTAATTAGATGCCACTACGCTGTATATTACTCCAAAACTTCTTTAAATATTATGTAAAGTCTTAGGTTTGGCACTTCAATACATTTTTAGATGCCAATTATGTATGATGACTCATTCTTTCCTTCTACTACTTATGCTACTATTGTCTTCCTTCTATTTTACTGCGATATTCTTTATGCATATTTTCTTTTAGTTTTTTGTTGCAAAAATGCGTATATTAATTTAATGACGCTCAAAACGTTTTCCGCTTTTCCCATATGTTCCATACTAGGAAAAATGAACATTTGCCGGAAGGAACCCTTCTATGAAATCACAGTGAATTGGAAATAAACAAACTATCAGCGAATGATAATACATTTATTTATATTGTGTATTCTGCGTATATAATTATTTTCATTCATTTCATTTTACTGGTCAGAATTGTAAGAACGCAGATTGATTGGAATATGCTGGTGAGATGCATTGACACATTTATAATAAAAGAGATGTGGTTGGCATGAGTCGTTACGTAGAGGTTCGATGCTGACCCACATTGTATAATCTGTTATACCATGAACAACAATATGAACTTCAACACCATTTAAAATTCGTACTGTCGAGTCGTACTGCCTGAGGTAATGAATTGTAACAATTTTCGATTTAAAATGGTTGATTTTTTGATTTTTCGTGTTTCCGGGCGCGTCAACTGCTCTGGTCATTATTCCCGTTAGTGTAGTGCACTTTTTTTTCTCGGGAGATGGCGGTGATCTTCCCCCGCTGGATGGCGAGATCCGGCGCCGACCTACTGTCGGCTAGTGGGGTTTCCCCCTAACCAGGACTCTCCCACCAGCGGGGCACCGCCCCAGCCAGGACCAGCTCTAAGCTCACGACCGGTCTCTCGGAATATGTGGTAGTGTAGTGCATGTTAGTGTAAGTGTGTGTGTAAGGGAGAGGATAGGACAAGGAAGAGGAAGGACAGATCGCGCGCGGTCCGTGGCCCGTTTTGTAGGGTACTGCTCCGGCATTCGCCTGGTGTTGATCGGAGAAACCACGGAAAACTACCGATCAGAGCAGCCGGCCGCTAGAATTCTCCTCCACACAGCGACTGAATTCGACCTAGCTGGAAAGCTAGTGACGAAAATTCTGCCGCCGTCAGGACTCGAACCTAAGACCTCCCGGTCAGAGGCGCTGCAGTGACATCAGTTGATGCACTGAGCTACCGCTCCCGGTTTTTACAATGGTCAAAAACACATTTAGTTTTTTCATGTTTTAAAAAGCAGCAGAATGTGAATAAAACCAAATTTATAATAACAGTGCAGTTGCGGGGGAGCTCTAATTCATTTCGGGTCACACTGCCCCGAGGCTAACGGGAGGGGTAAACTAGAGGGCGTTCTCGAGTCTCTCTCGTAGCTCCGGAGCTGCCAAGCGCACGCAGCCGCGGTGGCGCAACGGGGGCTCGCAGTAGAAGCGCCCGCCGCCTGTGCGTGGCGTGGGGCGTGCTAGCCTTGGCCCGAGGCCTGGCCCACGTGCCGTGCCACCCGAGCCCGCACATGGCCGCGCACGCGGCCCTCCTCGCTCCCTCTCGCTCCTCTCGCTCCCGCTCCCTCCGCTCCTCTCGCTCCGCCCTCCCTCGCCCCCTCGCTCTCGCTCCCTCTCGCTCCCCTCTCGCTCCCTTCGCTCCTCTCGCTCCCTCGCTCCCTCGCCCTCTCGCTCTCCTCGTCTCCCTCTGCTCCCCTCGCTCCCTCGCTCCTCTCTGCTCCTCTCGTCTCCCCTCTCCTCTCTCCCTCGCTCCCTCTCGCTCCCCCTCGCTCCTCTCGCCCTCCCTCCTCCCTCCTCCGCTCCCTCCTCGCTCCTCTCGCTCCCCTCGCTCCCTCTCGCTCCTCTCGTCCCTCTCGCTCCTCTCGCTCCCCTCCTCCCCCTCTCGCCCCTCTGCTCTCCCTCGCTCCCTCGCTCCCTCTTGCTCCTCCCTCTTGCTCCTCTCGCTCCCTCTCGCTCCCCTCTCCCTGCTCCTCTCGCTCCCTCTCGCTCCTCCTGCTCCCTGCTCCTCTGCTCCTCTCGCTCCTCCTCGCTTCCTCTCGCCCTCTCTCCCTCGCTCCTCTCGCTCCCCTCGCTCCCTCTCGCTCCTCTCTCCTGCTCCCTCTTGCTCCTCTCGTTCCTCTCGCTCTCCTCGCTCCCTCTCGCTCCCCTCGCTCCCTCTCCTCCCCTCGCTTTCTCTCGTTCCCTCTCGCTCCCTCGCTCCTCTCGCTCCCTCTCGCTCCCTCTCGCTCCCTCTCGCTCCTCTCGCTCCCTCACCCCTCGCTCCTCCGTTCCTCTCGTTCCCTCGCTCCCTCGCTCCCCTTGCTCCTTCTCGCTCCTCTCTCCCCCTCGCTCCCTCTCGCTCTCTCTCGCTCCTCTGCTCCCTCGCTCCTCCCTTGCTCCTTCTCGCTCCCTCTCGCTCCCTCTCGTTCCTCTCGTTCCCCTCGCTCCCCTCGCTCCCCTTGCTCCTTCTCGCTCCCTCTCGCTCCCCCTCGCTCCCTCTCGCTCCTCTCGCTCCTTCTCGCTCCCCCTCGCTACCTCTCGCTCTCTCTCGCTCCCTCTCGCTCCCCCTCGCTCCTCCCCCTTGCTCTTTCTCGCTCCCTCTCGCTCCTCTCGTTCCTCTCGTTCCCCTCGCTCCCCCTCGCTCCCCCTTGCTCCCCCTTGCTCCTCGCTCCCTCTCGCTCCCCCTCGCTCCCTCTCGCTCCCTCTCGCTCCCTCTCGCTCCCCCGTTGCCTTTCGCAAACAGAACACAATCGCAAAATTGCAATGCGGCACGCGGCTACGGGAAAACTTTGGACAGAGAAACAAAACGAGCAAGAAAAAACTGCTCATGTCGCCTATGTCTGGAAACGACGTTCAATTCTTTTACCGACTTTAGGTTAACTATTTCCTCTGAGGTAAGTAGGGTGTGTGTTTTGTATAACTTGCAAGATATCTGGGAATTTGTAAAATCATACAAATAATGCGAGAAAGCATGTGCTTCCGTAGCACCATTCGTTGTTTTTTTAATTGTTGGTTTTAATCCGCTATAGTAATTGGGATTTTTCTGGGTTTACTCATTCTCTTAAGGCGTATGCCAAGGAGTCTTTTGTTTTCGCATTTCCAGGTATAATGTAAATTTAGGCCCTCCTTTCTGAGTAGACTCAATGATGTATTTATTTATTTATTTATTTAGTCAAAAACAGTAAAAAACTGTATGTGACATATGGGGGAGAAAATCATCTGCCAACGCTTTCTTGAGTTTGAGTAAATATTTGTGTGTTCAAGGATGTTAGGACACGAGCCAGCTTTATGTCATAAGCTCCAGTATTAATAAAGACATCTTTTATTATTATTATTATTATTATTATTATTATTATTATCATCATCATCATAAAAGTTAATGAAGACTCAAAATGCGCTGCACTGATTATATAACACGGACGCAAAACACTGACGGCAACACGCGAGAACTCGCGTAAACCTGAACATTTGTGCCGCGATTGGAGCTCCCCACGACAAAAGTGCTCTCAAGTGTACTTCCATACATCATTTTTAATTAATTTGCAGACGTTCTCAACGGGGTTCGTGGCCTCAGAAATGTGCTTATCAGTGTTAAGATATATTCATTTTTAAGGCATAAGGTGTAACAATGACCTAACGTCATCTGCCACTGCAGAAATATACATATCATAACATATATAATATCTTACATTGTCTAGCTTTTTGACAAGTGAATGAGAATTTGTTCGACATCCTGAGGCGATGTTCAAACAGCCCGCCCGCCCACTTGCTGCCGCATTCTGTGGAAATTTCACGAGGTGGCGGTGCACTTTGCTGCAACACGAGAGAGCGCACGACCGCGGTTTCTCCACAGAGCAACGGAAACACCTTTTCCTCAGGCGAAGTGCATGGCGCAGTGGAAGAGGGGCGAACGTTCGCACATGGGAACGGGGAACAGTTGTCAACTACATGAGAAGAATGGATTGAAACCTCCCAAACAATATGTTTCTGAACTAAAACATCGTCCACTGGTGCAACTGCGTAGACTCTAAGGAGGTACTTTAGGAGTTGCGGAGTATCTTATTCATCCAGCATGGATGTTTTGGGAGATCGTCGAATATATTCCATTTTATGAGAATTTAAATTCATTATATTCAAATATTTGAGAAATTAACGGTAAAAAGATAACTGAGAATATGGACAACCTTTACGATCATAATTTAGACACGACGTTGCGTTTTCTCCGATTGAAATGATGTGATTGGCCCGTTTGGAAAAAAATCGCAACTCTTGGTAGAGATCCATAGATCTCTTAAAATCTGTGTATTATAATAGGTGATTTCCATTGAACTGTAACGTCCTAGTGTCAATCACATTCTAGTTATTTCCATATTCTTAAATCGAAACGGTAGATGACATACACTCATGTCATGACATCAAATGTCTATTTCTCTTCTGTTGATAGTCCAAACGACCCATTGGTGATTACATTAACATAGAGATGGGTGACATTGTGAGCATTAATTCCTTGGCACGCCCACTATTCGGGAAGAAAGTACTGGTATTGCTCCCTACTCTCCGTATTTATTGCATACAAACTCTGGTTACGGACTCATTTTAATTCATAATAAACGTTTCCATTAATCGGAAAGCTCGTTCTGAGTTTACTGGTTTGATTCTGCCTACATCACGAGTTAGAGGATTCTTTTTCTAAATTTAGCTATTGAATTTATCTAGTATTTTGTTATCAGGTCTTAGTAATATGAGTTTTTCTGCCGAAAATTTGCCGTTTTTTTCACGCGCCATTACGTAACTTTCTCTCTATTCTGTAGCGAGAAAGTAAAAATAGAGGATAGAAAGTGTTGTGCTTCCAGTTTCAGGAGGGTATGTCACGTGAGATCCCGAGCGTGGGCGAGTGAGCCGAAGCCACAGGTGCGGAGGTCGCTCGCCCGAATTCCCAGGCCGGGGGGGCGGGGGTGGGGGCGGTGGGCGATGACGCAACGAGAAGCCCCGGGTGTCCCCAGGCGGCGAAGCGGCGCGCGGCCCTACCCTCCCGGACTCCACTCAAGGAGATGGACTCGTCCGTTCCAACCCCCTGACACAATCAAAATGGAGTGGGCCGGGAAACAAATTTCGTTCCAGGATTGTATAGCCGTAGCTTTTTGTTTTCTGAAGTATATTGACTTTGAAGTTTATTTTATTGAAATATTTATAAATTATTAATTTATATTTTATAAAAAGCTTTCTATAATAAATACGTGAATTTCCAAAGACAGAAATAGCCCTCATCACAATTAAAATTGAATTTCTGCACAACTTTCGACACATTTCTAAAAGCTATTTTTCTCTTTGCGAAAATCAGATGTTTTCACTTATTTATGGTTTAAGAGTAAATTGTTAGGTATGAAGGGTCAACCTTTAATTTAAAATTTAAACCTTAAATTTGGGATGTGTGGTAAAAAATTATAGCTCTCGCGTGCCTTTTCTTTTCTGCTGACAAACATTTTAAAGGGGTGAAATCCCCCTACATTTGAAGGTTTAAAGTAAGAACGTAAAGGAGTGATTTCATTGTTTGGAATAAAAAATACATCTTTTCAAATCAGCGCAATTACAAAATACACGTCACCAAAAATACAAATACAAATCAACTTTGATTCATTTTTAACGTTGTCGCACATAGACTCTTGTTGCCCTCTGTAGCCGAGAGCTCCATTACACTTGGGCTCTTTCCTACCCCTTTACTCTTGTCCACAAGCAGTCACTTGACTGTCGCACAGTCACAGTCACCACGCAATTTTTAGCTGAATTGTGTAATGTGAGTTGTGAATGTTCTGATGGATACCAGTCAGTATAAATAAAAATAGAAGCGTAATATACGTGAAGGGTGAGAATTGAAAAAGGACAATACATATGTATTGTCTTTTATTTGTATATTAAGCTGTATGCTTGCAAAGTTTCGAGAGATTCGCATGAAGAAAAAACGCCCACATGAAAGATTTTGAGTCAAATATTTTTCAGGATTCTATAATAGATTGTGAAACGGCACTTCTCTAATTAAACGACTCGTAGCGAGTGCTTTTTCCACAGCTCTCAGAAATGGGAATAATTACAAAATTTACCCCGATCCCGACCCCGCTCCCGATCCCGCTCCCAACCCCGCTCCCGACCCCGCTCCTGACCCGCTCCGACCCGCTCCTGACCCGCTCCGACCCGCTCCCTGACCCGCTCCTGACCCGCTCCCGACCCGCTCCGACCCTGCTCCTGACCCTGCTCCGACCCTGCTCCTGACCCTGCTCCTGACCCGCCCTGACCCGCTCCTGACCCGCTCCTGACCCGCTGCCTCTCCTGACCCTGCTCCGACCCTGCTCCTGACCCCGCTCCGACCCTGCTCCGACCCTGCTCCTGACCCGCTCCTGACCCTGCTCCTGACCCGCTCCTGACCCTGCTCCTGACCCTGCTCCGACCCTGCCCTACCCGCTCCTGACCCCGCTCCTGACCCGCTCCTGACCCGCTCCGACCCGCTCCGACCCTGCTCCTGACCCGCTCCTGACCCTGCTCCGACCCTGCTCCGACCCGCTCCGACCCTGCTCCCGACCCTGCTCCGACCACAGCTCCGACCGCCCCGACCTTCCGACCCGCTCCGCTCGCTCCAGAGCTCCTGACAGCTCCGGCCCGCTCCGCCTGCTCGGTCGCCCCGGTGGTCGGCGCGCGCCCGTTTCGTGCGGGAGTCGCGGCGCGCCATCGAGGGCAGCGTGAGGCGGCGGAGGTGCAGTGGAGGTGAAGAGGACTCGGCGGGAGGCGCGGGGCATTTCCGGGCTCCTCGTTCTGCTGGCTGCGTTGGACGCGAGCCACGCTCCCTCCATCTCCGCTGGACCCAGTGCTCCACAGCCACCACGAACAGACGCACGCCTAAGGTGGCTCTTGCAGTGGCATGAATTGATGTCAATGCACAGCCTTTGATCGGGACGTCTTCCAGTTCCATTCCCGACAGTGGCCGAATTTTCGCTACTAGCTTAAGTTTCACACGAGCTATTCGACTATAAGTCGAATTCAGCCGTTGCCTGGGGAAGAATTCTAGAGGCCGGCTTCTCAGAGCGATTGTTGCCCGTGTTTTCTCTGATCAACACCAGATGAATGCTCCAGCAGGACCCCAAGACACTCATTTTGGGGTTAGTTATATAGGGGCGAGGTCGAATGCTTTGGTGAAATCTCGATTCCGATGTGCAAACCGAGAGACGCAGCTCAGTGCAGCACAACATGTCACTACAGTTCCTTTGTGGTCCTAAGTTCGAGTCTCGATGGTGGCAAGATTTTCGACACTAGCTACATAGCTTCGTCAAGTTCAGCCGCTATATGGAGGAGAATTCTAGCGGCCGGCTGCTATGATCGGTAGTTTTCCATCGTTTCTCTGATCAACACAAGACGAATGCTGGACCAATACCCTAACAAACTGACCACGGATGGCGCGCGATCTTTCTTTCCTCTTCCTTGTCCTATCCTCACCCCTTACTTACGCACTTTACATTTCACTTAAATGCATTACACTATCTCACATGCCGGGAGACCAGTTGGTAATTTAGAGCTTGTCCCGGCTGGCGCGGTGCACCGCTCGTGGGAATATCGGGTGAGGGATAGCCCCGCAAGCTGACGTGAAATGCCGACGCCGGATCACTCCATCGAGCGGGGGAACTCATCGCCACCTTCTAACATAAAAAGGCGCTACACTTACGGGACTAATGATCTTATCAGTCGACGTTCCAGGAATCACTAACCAATCAATCAATCAATACAGTCTCCATGTACAATGTCACGACCTCTTCTGCTTTATAAGAACGGGCCCCATTAGGGAACGTAATATCATGGTGTAAAACGTCTAGATCTTAATGGGTGGCAACTAATCCGCTTTCATTTAATAAGTACGTATATTTCTAATTTCGAATATATGCATAAATTGACAAAAAACAAAGTAGCCTTCTATGCATTTTGGGGGTGCTGATTTCGAATTTTATGCTTGCCACCTCGGAAAACGTCGACTTCAGAGAGAAAATTGGAAAGGAAAAAAACATCAATTTGTTGTTTTTTTCAGTTTTTGTTTATATATCCAAAATTATGCTTTTTATAGAAACAGCCACTATTTACAACATTAAAGTTTGGAAAGTTTTCTACAAAATGCATATTTTAGATTTAATTTTCTGAAAAACTGTTCGGGCTCTAGAACGCGTTTAAAAACGGCGACGTTTTGGCCTTGACCAAAAGAGAAAAGTGCTTCCTCCCGCGCTCGTACCTCGCGACGACACTCTAGTTTTGCTGCTTCTATGCTGCCGCTCTATAATTGCGAATGAATCATTAACATTGTTAAATGCCCCGCTACTTGTAGAATCAGGAGGGACGTGTTTACTCGCAGGGAATATCTGTAAAACACAGCCCTTATGTAACCCAAATATGACGGAAACAAGAAAGAAGAAGAGACAATACATTCTTTACAATACAATATGTTCATTGAATATTTGCACTGACTATACATACATTTTAGCCATATGTGCCAAATTACGACGTCAAAGTGAGAATAAAGCTAAAGAGGAATTTTAAGATATGATACCAAAATATTGAACGAGATAATTTTATTAACACTACTTCGAAACGAAAAGTAAACTTGAGTTCGAAAAAATAGAGTATATAATAATGTAACGAATATTATGTCATCTGCCGGCGCCACCACGAACTACATGGTATGCGCGGATTGCGACATCTGCCGGCGGCCCTCGAACTAGATGGTCCCGGAGGGTTCGCGACGTTTATCCCAAGTTCCAGTCAATTCTCGACGGCACCCACCGAGTATAAATACGCGGCGGCCGGCGACCGCGAGTACGTACGCGCCCCGCCGGGCCTGGGCCGCTTGGAGATGTGGAAGACGTTGCGGAGCCACGGGCGCTTACGGAGAAAATAGAACAATCTCAAGATTCAATTCTCTTTCAATTTACTATTAAAAACCTATTGTAAATAACTAATGATCCCAAAGAGGCACTCTGGAGAGGGGAAAATTGAAGAAAAAAAACCGCGATTACGCCAACAAGTAATTCAATACAACGTTCAGAATTTTGCCATGTCCAAACTGGGATGTGGTTTTGATGGACTGAACTGGAGAATAGTGAGAAGCATGTTCGAAGGTACACTGGGGTTAGCATCTTAGTCTGTAGCTACCTCCATGGAATGTCGTCATATCCAAAGAAGACAATTGACTGTCACTTCTTCTTAACCTCCAACTGCAATAGAGGCTCCAGCTGCAAGTATCTGCATGATTTCGCTAAACGCGCTCCGAGACGGGTCGTATCTAAAGAGGGGATAGTGTAACGAATATTGCGTCGTCTGCCGGCACCACCACGAACTACCTGTATGCGCGGATTGCGACATCTACCGGCGGCCCTCGAACTAGATGCTCTCAGAGTGTTCGCGGCGCTTATCGCAAAGTCTAGAAAATTCTCGACGGCACCTGACGCGGAGGTCGGCGACCGCGAGTCAGTCTGAAGTCTGAAGTGGAAGCTGAGCTGTGAAGAGTGTGCATCGCTGTGAATAGCAGTGCAGTGATTGTGCTCAGTGAATTGTGACGTGAACCGTGGCCAGCGCTGTGAACTGTGGTCAGTGCAGTGGACTGTGGCCAGTGCATCGAACAATGGCCAATGCTTAGGACTGTGCGACAGTGCAAAAGGAGTGAACAATGAAAATAAATAATCAAGAGAAGTGTAGTGTAAAAAATAAAAAAATCAAGAAAAGTGTGCCGTGTAAAGAATAATCAAGTAAAGACTATCTCTACATAAATAAAGTGTTTTCAGTTATTGTGTTAAGAAACAAAATAAACGTTTTTGTTAAAATAATATCTGTATTTTAATTCACTACGTAGATTCGTAATAATAATATGGCTCTAAGGAGTCGCCGAATATAACCAATTCTATCCAATCACCAATGTAAGGTTTTTGAAAGAATGCACTAGTCTATTTTTTCGCCATGATTAATTTTTTCTCCATTATTAGCGAATCGCTGGTGTGAAAAAATATACGTGTACATGTTAGTGATTAATTAATAATGATGGAACTAGCCATCGGGAAACAATGGCAGATAACTAAATTTTTTTGCAAATATTAGCCTAATATGAAATGAAAGAGGATAAAATTGCCTACATTTTGTGTTCAAACTTTTCTTCTTCGATTAATGGTAACGCCGGTAGTGTGCTACATATGCCTGGAGGTTACTGGAAAATGGTGCTCCACTTAACCTCTCTCACTCACTAACTTTTATATTTTACATCCAATAAAGTTATGTACAAATAAATATGGCGCCTTGTGAACCAGTTTACTTTTTAATTGGAAAACGAGAAGGCAATTCATAATGTGAAAAAGAAAATTAATAATTTAGATGACGATGGACTGCATCTTCGCCTGTGCGTAGGCTTCGAAGGCCGTGACAGACATCTGCTGCATACATACAAATGACATTAGTGTGTATTTTATTACAGAATACCTTTTGAGTTGTGTTGAAAATATCTGTTTGAAAATCGTGATTTTTACACATTTTTTCTTAAAAACGTGTTACCAGGCAAAAGTATTGTTGGCAAATTTGAAAAATCTCTTTAAAGCATTCAAACTAATAACAAACAAGCAATTCAGTGTCCAAGTGCAATGCGTCATCAATGAGGGATTTTTATCTCATACTGTTTGTTCACACAAGAGTATATTCGTGACAATTACATTTATTATCTCTAAAAATATAAATCACAAGCAGTAATGGTTTTTTGTGGCTACACTGAACTTCTTAGCGAAGTGAAAGAACTATAAAACGTGTGTACATAGTGTTTGACGACACAATGATGCATACGACGTCCAAAGAAAATTTTATTGCTAACACGAATAATCAAAGACGATTAATAGCAATGTTGATTACAAAACTTTTCTCAGCAGGAATGACACGAAAACAAGCGAAAAAAGACGCAGACACTCCGATAATGATCACAGTTTGCCCTTAGATCCAACAAATAGGAGAACATGATTGTAATTCATGAGGATGTAGTGTATCTGATGTTAATATTGAGAGCCATCTGGTAGCATGCAAAGGTGCCTTTTTTGAAACATGGAAGAAAGACGATGTTTCTTTACCTACATTTTCCTCTTTTACTGCTATCAGTGAAACGATTATCGGTAACCGGTAAAACTCCTGGCGACGACGACCGTGCTTGTTTTGTTGCACATCCTCTGGTATGCACGGTTGAGAGCATTGTATTGGCACGGTTTGGTATTTGGCTTGTAAGATGTGAATAATAATTTTTTTGTTGATTTACTTGGTGTATTTTTTTTGACATACAAACCTTACCCACACTTCCGCCCATGAAGGATTTCTCATCTTATTGATTTGAATAATGCGGAAAGTCGTGGTGTCTCTCAGCGTTTCTCCAGAGGGTCTCATGATATAAACACAGAATTAGGACTTCCTCTCTTAACAATTTTTTTCTTTTTCGAGTGATTTTATTTGCCCTAACAATGTGCGTCCCAATACATGTAGCCATATTTCAGTATCGACCGCACTACAGATGTATACCCTAATTCCCATCATTTTCCACTTCTTTTCTTAAGTACCCTAATCACAAAATGTAATGCTTTCCCCACCTTCATCACTAGGTAATTTACATGTTATGTCCATCCCAGAACTTCATTTAGTACAATCCCCGAGTATAGCATTTATCCCGACGAATATCCGAATTTCCCAGTATATATTTGATGTCTCTCTTTCTAAAACCCAAAAATCTGATAAACTTGCACTAACTGAAATTTAATTTCATTATATTTGTAGTAGCACATTACTTAAGCATATTTAAATCAGCCGGCAATATTTGTGTATCAATTGTGTTCCTTATTTCCCTATAAATTATGCATTCATCTGCAAGAAGAGGTATTCTTGATTTCATTCCCCCACGAATATCATTATGCTATAAATAACCACGTGCATAGGGCACTTCCCTGTAGCACACTTCCCTCTGTCTTCGATATTAGACCCAATTTGCACCCGTTGAGAAACTCCCAAACCTGATGAGCAAACCGAGAGAGGCGGTCCAGGGCGTCAAAAGACGGTGTCTCTGACCGGGAGGTCCTAGGTTTGAGTCTCGATGGTGGCAAGATTTTCGACACCAGCTACATACCTGGGTCGAGTCCAGCCTCTGCCTTCAGGAGAGTTTTAGCGGCCGGCTACTCTGATCGGTAGTTTTCCATTGTTTCTCCCATCAACACCAACACCGAATGTCGGTGCAGTACCTTAACAAACGAGCCACGAACCACGCGCGATCTTAGCTTCCACTTCCTCGTCCTATCCTCGCCTTTTACTTCCACTTACATTAACATGCACTACACTACCACACATGCCGGAAGACCAGTCGGGAGCTTAGAGCTTGTCTCGATTGGGGCGGTGTCCCGCTGGTGGGATATACCTGATGGGGAAAATCCTGCTAGCCGGCGGAACTGGTTGGCGCGGGATCTCACTATCCAGCGGGGAAAGATTACTGTCACCTCCCGAGGAAAAAACATTCACTACACTTTCCCATCCGCTGAGTACGCGAGCTGAGAAATTCCCGAATCCGAAGAGCAAGTTCTTCTAACACGCTGCTTCTTCTCGTTTTTTGGATTAATTTATAACTCGGAATGCGGTCGAATGCTTCGGTAAAATCTATAATGATCGCGTGAACGATGAAATTTCGAGAGATTCAGCAATGTTCTCACTGACAGTGACTACCTGATACTCACATAAATATCGTTTTCTAAAACCGTGTTGCCCTTCGTAAGTGATATGATTCTTATCCCAAATTTCGCATAAGAATTCTGTTCCATTTGCTTACACACTACAGACACACTACAGACTTATTGTGCGATAATTTTTGACAATTTTACGTGAAACTTCTTTGAAAATTAGGACTACTATGGCATCTTTCCAATCCCAAGGAAGTATTAACAGAAGAAACGTAAATAAGAAGAATGTAAATTCTATGTTACGGAAAAAATGTACACAATACCTGTGTATACAAATTGCAAAGAATTATAGTCTGTCTTTAAATATAGTTTACATGTAAAGTATATATGATTGTCATTATTTTTATGAGTTTTGTTTATGACGGTGTGTTGATAGTGCACATCCATTTGCACTCAGTTCCAGTTACCACAGTTCCAACTTCCACACCCAGTTACAGTTTAAATTAATTTATCTTTATCTTTTTTATATTCGCAAGTTCTTATGAGTTTCAAGATAAAACAGCGTATTCTTGTGGATTCATTATTCTATTTTAGCGTGGACATAAGATAAAACAAAGAAAAATTTTATACGTACCTACAAACATTTATTATAATTATTAATTCTTAACCATTTAATAATACTTTGTACAAACAATTTTAAACAACTAATATTTATTAAAAATGTTAACCGTTAAGTGTTGAAAATGCTCCATGCTTTTGCCAAATCAATAAATCAAACCAAAGTCGACATTGTTGAAATAAAAACATCCAGTGTCTAGTACTTGATTAGTATATTATAAAATGAAATAAAAATATACTTTAGGGCAGACGTAGACATAATATTGATAGATACCAGTTTGATATAGCATCTTAATGAAACTCGTATCGCTTTCGCACCACTCGGCTACTATATCGTGGTGCAAAAGAGAGGACTCGTTTTATTATGTCTAGATCAAACTTGTTTCTTTAATAACTAACGTGCGCCAGGAAAGTCCCGGCACTGAGCCCAGTCAGGGCCTCCAATTATAAATTGCATTTATCTAGGTAGCAACCACATCTCTTGGAAATAAGTGAAGGGGCCGGCACTTTCATAATCTGTTATGATTGTTGTGAACACATGATTTACATTTTCTGTTGTTACAAGCTTCAAATCTTGCTACCAACATAACTTCTGTTGCCAGCACTCACCAGTGAGGTGCCACAGCGGAGAGACTTTCCAGGCGAATCGTCTAATGGGATGCACCCTTTTAAAAAAGGTACTTCTCCATCCCACCTCTTAATTGGATAATTTATATTTTCTATCAAAATAATACAGCGTGTTCCTCACACTTTAGTTTACACTTCCGTTTACACATTTCTTAATTTACTGCACAAAAACTATAAAAGATACAGCTTTCTTACGTATGTCGTATAAAAGAGGAACTCAGTCCAACTTTTGTTTGCAATGTTTGTTTTCACAATGACTGGATATGGGAAGCACGTGTAGGTCGAGAGAAGTCTACACGGTAATCGAACTCTCGCCACACTCTTAGAAGCATAGCCTGAGTTATCGTGGTGGCAGCTTCTTATATCCTAAGCTTTAATTGCTGCGGTCTTCCGGATCTTGCGGTAGAAGTGGCATATACACACAATTCTTGATAATAAGTCATAAAGTATTCACATGGAGTGATATCCAGGGATCAGGGAGGCCAGTTTTTGAAACTGTTATTCATATTCCCCGGTCGTCCGATACAGCGCTGAGGTTGGACACTGTTCAGAAATTCACGAACAACGATATGGTAATTAGGTAGAGCACCATCCTGCTGGAATAGAAAATTGTCACAATCTTCTAGCATTTATGGGAAAAACCATTGCTGTGAAATATCCAGGTGTGTATGTCCAGTTACAGTGTTTTCTGTTAAGAAGAAATGATCCGTAAACTTGACGTTGATGAAACTACGCAGAAAACGTTCACTTCAGGTAAATCACACTCGCATTCGACGAATTCATGAGGATTCTGGGTTTTCCTACACTCGACACTTATGTCTATGTTATTTCTGATCACACTGATTTTTTCAGATTTCTTATGAAAATGCTCTCTCACGCAGCTAACGTTCTCTTCACTGAGTCTAGGACGGCCACTTCTTTTCTTAGGGCACAAGCAACCAGTACTCAGAAATTTGTCATGCCGGGCGTAAATAGACGTCCTGCTTGATACTTCTTTGCCATATTTCTGAACTTCAGTTGCACATCTGTAGCACTCTTATTTTTGTAAAATTCCAGCACACAGAAAGCACGCTCTTCGTTAGAAGTCATCTTTACAAAATGAATCCCTGAACTACAAGCTTTTGCTGTAACATCCAAACAAAACCATTTAAATTCCTCTTTTATATAACATATATATTGTGACATATCATTATGTGACTGAATATGGTACAATATTTATTATAAATGACCTAAATTATAGGGGATAAATATATGTGAATATGCTAGCATAGCAACGGTAAGCGAGCCGCCGTCAACATCAACATCTTCATGCAGTGACAATCGCGGAGACGGTAGTTCATTTTGTATAGAATTCAGGGATTGGCCGAAAAAGCAGTGACAGTCGTGAAGACGGCTAGTTCGTTTTGCAAGAAATTTAGGGATTGGCTAGGTACGAAAGTACATCAAGTGTTATCTGCAAATAAACAATCGAAAAAAATGGACCGAGCTTTGCAGGGCTGAAAAAATACGAGAGGCATTCATTCTGACTGATGCCGTGGTCTTGAACGGATCGTGCTTCAATTAATGTTAGGAGTTTTTTGGGGACTTGTAAGCATCTACTACGGAAGCGATATTGATAGAACATCGAATTTGAATACTAAGTGTGACAGTAAAACTTAAAATATTTTAAGTGAACGAGTTAGAAGGACATTGAGGGCTTAGACGAAGTTATCAGTAATTGGACTGGAAGATAGCAGCAGATAGTTTATTGATCTGATGAACGGTGATTGAAGTGTGCTTCCGAGAAAAGAAGAGAGAAGATGGTATCTGGACCTGAGGACGGCGACGTCGGAGATGAATAAAGTTGGTCCAAAAGCGCGCGAAGACGAATACGACATTATAAGGTTGGAACCGGTCATGACCAAGTTTTTTCCATATTGGGTAAAATTATAAAATACCAAAATTGTTTAATAAATTTCCATGTTTTGTGAAATGAATACATGATTCTCATTGAGCCAATTCTAGCAACGAAGTAGCAAGATAGAAATATATTTGCTTTTCAGGTTCATCGACCACTCTGTATAGATGGCAGATCGGATAATCATCTATTAGCATACAATAGTGATTATTTCAATGAAATTCATCGACCCAGGTAGCCGGAAACTAATTTATTATAATTAGAGTTGAAGGTTGACGTGTATAATAGTATTAGCGTAATCTTTTCCTGGCGCTCATTTATACAAATTCGGAACGGATTACGTTGGGATAAATCATCGACATATTCAGTTTATTTCAATATGAAACCTGTAACACTTATAGTTTTTGTGCAATACATGAACAAATTTGTTTGTTTGTTACTCGTGCATTCGTTTTTAATATCTTTTATCTTTCTTGTAAGTTGTTGAGTGAGATTATTGAATTTGGTTTTATGGTATGGTGCTCTTGTTTGTTGCCAAGGACCTCTCATTTTCCCAGTAGTGGCTTGTGGGTATTCGCACGTTCGCATGTGCACACCTAAATAACTGCGGTGCAATGTTACTTAAACATTTCTTAACATGAGAGGAATACAAGACCTCTCAGAGCGATTCCGAAACATGGTACCTTAAAACACGCGCCGTTCGGAAGCTGCGATTGACAGTCCGTCGTCAATGCCCTTCGTGACAGCAGGCTAGAGCACACTCGGGAAATGCGAGCACCCGCACTCGCGTGGCTGAAGGGGAAAGAGGGGGAACATGGTGGCTTACGGGCGCTGAGAGCACACTTCGGACCGTGCGGTTATTACTGCGCAGGAGCGACCTCTGGAAGTGCCTTGACATGTCGTGAAGATATAACACTCGGCTAGCACAAGTTTTTAAGAGAAATAAGTGGCATTGATCGAAGAAAGTGTGAGATATCTCTCCACTTAAATGAGCTCTCACCCCTTCCAAAGCAATTCTTCGGTAGCGCGCGAAACGCAAACGCATTGCTGTGCAGTGTTATTCATAAGTATTGTGTTAATCGAATGTTATTTGCACATTTTAAAGGGATTTTCAATTTTATAATTTTCACATTTTCAAATCAATTCCTAATATTAAAATAACATCAATGAAAAAGTCACAGAAAAATCGCTGAAAAGAAACAGCATTTACTGAAGCGACACAGACTTTGTGTTTCGTCAGTCAGTGTAGACGGCAACCTATCCATATTTTTTTAGTATTGGGTATAGAAACTTGTACTTTTAAGCTTAAATTTATACAGCGAGTTTATGGAAAATACTCCATAGCAAAAGTGCGAGTAAAAAAGTTTCGAATCAATGTGTTTCTTGACACCATTTGAGAAACGTTCTGGAAGTGCTGAATCATGCGGTAACACAAGTTGTAAATATTTCGGAGGGGTCCTTGCCGAGCGAAGTCGAAACGAATGATTCGAAAAGAAATGCGGGCAACCCTGGTTGCTGAAAAAAGGAACTATTCAACATGTTCTCAATCTTCATAAGATGCCTTGTTTCTAATTGTCATTATCTATGTTAATGAATATATGTGTATGCTTGTAATGTATGCCTGTATGTATGGGCATGAGTGTGTGAGTGTGTGTGTGTTATGTGTGTTATGTGTGTGTTATGTGTGTGTTATGTGTGTGTGTTATGTGTGTGTGTGTGAGTGAGTGAGAGAGAAAGAGAGAGAGAGAGAGAGAGAGAGAGAGAGAGAGAGAGAAGAGAGGGAGAGACAGGGGCGAGGGGGAGGAAGGGAGAGAGAAGAGAGGCGTTGCACACCCTAAAATATGATCACGAGCCGCCAGTGCATTTTCCTCTTTTCAATACCAAGGTTCCTAATTTCTTCTGGGTAATTGTTCTTTTTTATTGTTCTTTTGAATTCTGGAGTACTTCTCCAGGCTGACTGCTCAATATCTTTCGTCAAAATTTCTTGCTCGTTATGTAGTTCTTCGTTAGTTTTTAAAGCAACATATTTTCGTTTAAGCAAGCATTTCCATCCCGTACGATAGTTAACTAATGCTGGTTTGGTTTGTTTGTGAATTAAGTGGTCACATACTGTTAGAATAATTGGAGAATGATGTGAACATAAGTGGTGACATTCTTCAATTTGCAGGTATTTGGATGATACATTTTTTATTTAAAAAAATCTATTAGATCTGGAATTTTATCTGAGTCGGTTGTCCAGAAGGTAGGTTTACCTGATGACAGAGCTTCGCCACCAATCCCTTTTATGGCACTTGATAATTCTTTACCTTTTGTTGTTGTTGTTGTTGTTGTTGTTGTTGTTGTTGTTGTTAACCTAGAACCCCAATAGATATTTTTAGCACTAAAATCTCTACCTATTATAAATAGGTGTCCCAACTGACTAAGGAAATGTAGATAATCAATCTTCTTTAATGAATATTTTGGAGGACCATAAATACCACATATTGTTAATGGATAATTTTTGGTTTTAAAGAATAGTGAAGTAGCTTGAATTTCGTCTGTTTCGTATTTAACTTCTTCATAATGGAGTATATTTTCTTTTATTATCACAGCACTTCCTCCTCTGGCAGTGTTATTTGGATGTACAGACGTATATGTTACATAACCTCTAAATTTTATGAAGTTTGCTTGGTGAAATGGGTTTCAGATATCAAACAAACATCCACTTCCTTTAGATCAAGGAACGCTTGCAGCTCATTTTGATGCTGCAGCAGTCCGTTAGAGTTCCAATACATGATTTTAAGTGTTCTGTTTTTTTTGGTTTGGTTTTCTCGTTTGGTGCTGTACTCTAGACTCTTTAGATTTTTATTTATTTATTTTACGTCAAAAAAAAAAAACAGTTAAAACTGCGTATGACGTGCTATGGGGAAAAGTGAATTGTGTGCACATTTTCAAATTTCTGTGATCCCAACACTAAGTCATATACTACTTAAATTTTGAAAAAAAAAAACCCACTCGCATGTAATAAAATCTATTTTCAAGGATAAATCAGCAATAAATTTTAGGTCATATCATGTTGTGCTTCGGAATAATACTTCCTGCCGCGACAACATGGAAACGATAATTTGAATAATGTATTTCCCACTGAATTCTAGAAGACGTGCACAGAAAATGAAGTTACATTTGTGTCCAGAAGCAAAACAAAGGGCCATCTCAGCATTTGCTCAATGGATCAGGGAAACTGGACGAAAAACCTAATCGAGATGGGGGTCATTGACCCGGAAGCTGTTGTACTATAGTTGTTACAGGTTGTTTATACTCATTTATACAGTCCAAATGGTAAATAAAGCATTATGTATCATTGTTAAAATTAATGTTACTTTTCTTGCGATGCTCAGTATAGTCTCTAATTGTAAAGAAACAGTTATGCAGCAGAAACGATCTCACTTGGGATTTAAACTTTTCTATTGAATTTAATCGTTTAATGTCATCTGGCAAAGTGTTGTAAAATAATGTACATGTATTTTATGTGAATTTTTTGTAATGAGCTGTTGATACTGTCACCTGATGAATATGATTTCTACGTCGAGTGTTATAGTAATAGACTTCGGCATTTTCTGAAAATATATACCCGCCTTTAAGCAAGTCATTTTTGACAAAAACCACTGATTCGTAAATAAAAAGACACGGTAATGGTAGAATTCCTAGATTAATGAAGAGAGGCTTACATGAATCACGTGGGTGGGATTTCGTTATTATTCGTACAATTCGTTTTTGTAATCTAAAAGTCTGGGAGCTATAAGATGTATTTCCCCAGAATATTATGCCATATCTCAGGTGGGAATGAACATTCGCGAAGTATACACAACGAACAGTATGAAGGCTGACTGAATTTGCAAGAATTCTGAACGCGTAGCATAATGAACTTAATTTTGTGTTCAATTCATTTAAATGGACGTTCCATTTAAGGTTTGACTGAATTGAGAGACCTAAAAATGTTGTTGCCTTAACATCAGTCAATGGTACACTGTTCATTTTCAATGGAGCACAGAATTGTTTATTTGAAAAGGAAAACTGCATTAAAACCGTTTTCTTTCCGTTTACTATTAATTTGTTATTTCGGAATTTGTTATTTATAATTTGTTATTTCTTTCCTTTTGCTTGTAGTGGTAGTAGAGTTAGGGTGAGTTTCTATTTTGTAAACAATACAGAAAATTCAAATCTGTTTGTTCCTTTACCGTTAAAAATAAGTTTTCTATAATTTGGCAACGAAAATATCTAGTTTTTGAAATGTTAATCCCTCGCTTTTTTTAAATTTGTTTATTATTATTATTATTATTATTATTATTATTATTATTATTATTATTATTATTATTTTCTTTCATCTTTCAACTATTAATAGTTAAATTGTTGGGGAAGGACTCTGAAACTCAAGAAAGCGTGCGCAGATGATTTCCTCCCCCATACGTCACGTACAGTTTTTGACTAAATAAATAAATAAATAAATTCGTTTTTAGTTATTACTGATTTGAATTATACATGTAACATGAAAATCAAAATTTCATTATAGTTTTCGATTTTTTAACATAAGTGACTCGCTTTTATCCCGCTACAGTGAATTTCCTTGGAAATGGAGAAACGTGCAGGGAGGGAGGTACTGAGCAGAGGTCTGCTCACCCAAACGACGTGTTCGCAAAATTGAGTTTTAATGTGGAAGTGTAAACGGCCTTGTAGGCAGGGATTGGCGAGCAAAAGTGGCACAGATACAAAGCCTCTTGGCGCTAGTCCATCTGCAGAGCAGAGGACGGAATGGCGCTTCGAAATATGCATCATGAAGATATGCGACACTTTTACAAACACGGAACGTGGTACTGACTACAGCCTATGTATCACATATTTTTCTTGTCAGTGCTGTAGCCAAAATTCTCTCAGTGTGGAGCTCGGCGTACGAAGATTCAAGTCGAAAGTAAAGGAAACTTTTGTCTTTTTATTTCATGTCCAATTTGCCCTCAAAATATATCATAAAGACCAGGAAATAATTTATGTATGATATTAATTTAGACGTAAAATATAAAGTTAGTTTATTTAACATTTGTAATAGTAACAAAATCGTAATATTATACAGTGGAGAATACGTTTATTTGAATAGAGATCCTCCGAGCCCTACCCCTAGTTACGTGCCAACTCCTGTCTCCCCCATGTGTTCGCCCGAAGCTATCTGAACTCTCCTGCACACTCCGCATCCGCCCACTCAGCTTTCTCTTGTTGAGAATATATGTAAAGTAGAGGTAGGTAGCTGCAGAATCTGCTCATATACTGAGGAACTCATTGCACATACTACGAGCACTAAAATAATTCTTTAAAAAATCCCTTTAAATTCTTCCTTTCAGATGGCCCTGTTGGTGCCCGAAATGTTCTCACATTCGCAAAAGACAGGCAGGAAGCAGCATGAAGGTCGACTGCATTCAAATGACTTCTAAATGAGTAAAAATGATATTAACTTAGTGTTCGTTTCATTTATATGTTTAATCCATTTGACGGTTGACTCAACTTGCTAATCCAGAAATTGTCTTCAATTCAGCTGACTGCATATCGTTCATTGTCAATGTCGCATACGATGGCCTGTAATAAATGCAAACAGAATTGAAACGTCTTTTCTTCTTTTGCAATTAATGTAATTACGAACTCAACACAGGCATGTCTGAAATCGTACACTTATTGTTCATTTTTTGCAAAGAACATTCTTGTCATCAGCACTCAGAAATGTTCTTCCGTTTCTGATGGACAAGGGTATATCGGTAAGTAGATAGGTACGTATAAAAGAAAGAAATAGGAAGAGACGGGACCCCATGTTCAATTGGCAAAGAATTGGAAATACGAGCAAATTTTTTTACTATTTTAAAGATACCTGGAAATATTCTTGTGCATTGAAGCATTGAAAACGTGCGTTAAAGATATGTAAAGAGAATTATTCAAATTATCGTTTCCATGTTGTCGCGGCAGGAAGTAATAAGAGCCAAAATTTATTTTTTTCCTTAAAATTTTTTGGGTTTTTTTTTTTCCTTTCAAAATTCAAAATTTATTGCTTTTTATCCCTGAAAATAGATTTTACTACATGGGAGTTTTTGTTTTTTTTTTTCTCCCTTTCAAAATTCAAAATTTAAGTAGTATATGACTTAGTGTAGGGATCACAGAATTTTGAAAATGTGCACACAATTCACTTTTCACCATAGCACGTCATACGCAGTTATTAACTGTTTTTTTGACGTAAAATAAATAAATGAAGCGTGCAACTGTTTAATAAAACGCCCGGATATTCATCTAAACCAGTCGAATTTACTATTACTAACAATACTAGGGATTACAAGACTGCTTATGGAAGGCCATTCCCAAAAAGTTAAAAACCGTGTATTTCATAATTTAACCTCCTCGAAAGACAAGTATGTCGAACGAGAAGAAATAAATTTAAAAAAAGGGATTTCAACGTGATGTGTTTGTAATTATTAATGTGTTACTAGTGTCTGAATTTTACAACATAGACATTTGCATTTTAAATTGTAGAAATGACAAAAGAATCAAGTTGAGTCGTTCCAAATGTTTTTCCCTCGCGTGCGCGTGCGCATAGCATCGCCTCATGATCGAATCGGAGGCCAGACGAGCTTTGTGCGTGGCATTCGCACTCGGACACGTGGAACTATTATCTTATCACAACAACTAAACGTGACTTTATTGTATGTTAACGTCTGCAAGGTTGGAATGATAACAACTTACCACCAATCTGTTTTTACAGGTTATACATTCTTTTGGTTACAAATTATATTAAAATTAGAATGTGACACCATGACCTTTTTTAACGAACTGATTTTTTAGATTTCATTTAATAAAAAAAAACTATCTATCACCAATATCATATTTTTGCAATATTAATTTTTTTGCAACGTTCGAAAATGGGACCAACCAAATTTGTTTACCGTTCTACATACGAGGGAGAAAATTAATGAAATAAATTAATGCGGCTTTTGAGAAAATAATTGCTTAAAAATTGCCTTTATTTCACATAAAATTACCCCGAACCCACTCATATTTTCGAAAAATTGTACTAGACCTTATTTCAAGATCTGTCTTTGAAAAAAAGAGTTTATTACGAAACAATCTCTATCTTCAATGTTGGAATTGTTAAAAGATGCCGAAAACAATTGTGAACATATTTCATTTTCGAAAAATCACGGATTTGGGATTTTAACGAACATGAGACCTGCGTCGTTTCTACGGAGTTGTACACGCTACCTGAGGGCAAAGTTTCATAAAAGAATTCGTAGCCGTTTTTGAGAAAACGTTGAAAATGTGAAGGCGTTATGCGAAGTACACCTCAAAATAAAAATATCCGTTTCAAACTCGCAGAGTCCTTAGTTCGTTCAGGTCGATCAGGGAATATCAATTTTTAAAAATCTTCTGAACGGTTTTAGGTGCTAGCTCACCATAAAATCTCATGAATTATGCGAAAATTGACATTGCTGCGATAGTAAACGCATGAATTCTGTTGCTGCTGCACGTTAGTACGATATTGTGGGGTGTTGCTTGCGATATATCTTTATAAACAACATTGTATACCGTGGTTTGAGAAAGATGGATGCAAATAATTCTCCTGAATCTAGAGGTCCTAAAGAAACGACGTTCGGGAGGAAATTTCCAGGATGACTTCCAGTGGCGACACCTTCACATCGTTAGAAAATATGAAAGTAGAGTAGAGTTTCATTTGGTAGAATGTGAGAAAAATTAGTTCAATTTACGGAATATACAATTTTCTAATTGTATTATTAATAATATTACAATTAAGAATAATTATTTCCCAAACCAATGTGAATTACTTCTGAATTCTTTGAATCTGGTTTGTTTTGTACATCGCCATGTTTTTTCTTCAACAAACATTTGACTTGCGATGAATTGATGGTTGTTTACGTTGCTAGGGATGTTAAAACCCGTTGCTAAGGATGTTAAATTTCTTAGCATACAAGTACCTACAAGTGCACATAACAAACCTGCAGGGTTGAATGTTAACAGGGATTAAAGACGCATATGACCGATAAAATCATTAACGACATTAGTTCAATATTGTGTTCTAAAAGTGAAGTTGTAGTACACTTAAATGAGTTTGAAGGCTTCACGAGGAGTCAAAAAGGTGTATGATACAAAGTGTTTTGCAAGACATGTTTGAGGAAAATGTTAACTTAGTCACGAGTCGTAATACCTTCTTGTCGACCGTGAATTACAGTGAGTCCGCAATCTAACTTCCTTCATTTATCGGGATCTTATCGACGTGCTGTCTCAAGAAACTCCCTCTTCGAGGCCAGGCAAACTTTTTCCATTATTACAATTCGCAAACAATGCCTATTGTATCAACTAGTAATACATTTTCGGGTCCAAAATACAATTTTATTTGAAATTTCAGAGGACGATAATATGTCACATGTATGTATTATGTACATATAATACATATTTAACAAGAAAATCACATTTAGGAATTTCTGTGCTCACATGATGGCTCTGGGCATAAACTGATGTCATTGCAGTCCCTCTGACCGGGAGGTCCTAGGTTCGAGTCCCGACTGTGGCAGAATTTTCGATACTAGCTCTTCAGCTAGTTCGAATTCAGTCGCTGTGTGGAGGAGAATTCTAGCGGCTGTAGTTTCTCCAATCACACCAGGCAAATTCCGGAGCAGTACCCTAACAAACGGGCCACGGACCGCGCGCGATCTTTCCTTCCTCTTCCTTGTTCTATTGAGGATACCCCCTCACAGACACGCTTTCACTAACACGCACTACACTATCACACATGCCGGGAGACCTGTCGGGAGCTTAGAGCTTGTCCTGGCTAGGGCGGTGCCCCGTTGCTGGGAGATACCTGTTTGAGGAAAACCCCGTTAGCCGACGGTAGGTCGGCGCCGGATATGGCCATCAAGCGAGGGAAGACCACCGCTACCTCTCGAGCAAATACACGCACTACACTTACGGGACTAATGACCATAGTAGTTGACGCACCTTGAATCACTAACAATCAATCAATCAAAAGCAGTACAAACGAAACGCCTGTAGTGCATATCTGTGTTTATTTTGGTAGCCAGGAACAGTAGTTTAATTTTTACATTTACTAATGAAACAAACATGACATAATAACAGCGACAATGAGAAGCATTCGAATATAATTTGAAACCGCTGATTTGCCATTTTGTGAACTAATAGTGGCTAAAAGGAAGCGCGAGAAATTCGAGGTGACCATTTCGATTTTTTTCAATTTTCGAAAATACAGAGAATGCATCGAAAATAGAACCAGCACCAATTTCTTTACCGTTATTTGCTACATACATGAAACTAATGGAGCACGTACTTTCTTAGGATATTGTTAATGGCTATGTAATATTATAATTTTCAAATTTCTGCCTAACACTTCAACTACCATTTGAAAAATTATTAAACAAACGAAACTTGAAAATATACATTTTTTAAATTCAAATGCTTAAACGAAAACAGCTTTCTGCCATTGAATTCATTGCATTCACTTCCTACATAAAAGTGCCAACGATGCCGATTTTAGCCGTAAGTAAAATTATTAGTTTGTATTCACGCGAACGAAAAGCAGACGTCATTATCGCCTACAGTTATAAGTGCGACGTTACAACAATGGATTTCAACAAGCAACAATTACCGCTTATTCGTATGGGATACACATTTTTCCAATTAGCATTGTTGATACTAATAGCAAGAAAATGGGAAAAAAGATAGAAAAATATAATTAAATATATTTTTATGTCCATCAAAATTACTCGCTTTTTACATGTATTACACATCATTCCCATATCTTATCGCGAAATCATTTCTTCGTTTTCACATTTAACTCAATTAAAGGACGCAATTTAAATTAGGTTTAAAATAATTTCTAAAAAAATTAAAATGTTTAACCCAAGTCCGAAAGTAAGAAACAAACAAAGAAACTTGAAATAATATACAAATTCTAATTTACGTAGCATCCAACTGCCTAACATTAACATTCATTTTACGTTCACGAATCGCAGTAAATTGGGAGCGGGCAACTACGTTTGCAGTCAAATTACACAAAGAATACTCATATTTGCAAAATATTAAATCTGGCTTTATTTGAAGATCTGTTTTTGATAAACACATATCGTTAAGAAAAACATTGTAGCTTCATAATTGTAGTTGCAGGAAGTCGCCGAAACAAATTTTTCAAGTTTCGAAAAATCATGACTTTCAACCAATATCTGACTTGCACCATTTTCTTAAACGTCCTTCAGACTATCTAACAGTACAATTTCATAAAAACAATGGAGTCGTTTTTTGAGAAAAAAATTCAAACAAATTAAAAAATTGCCTATATTTTACGCAAAATTACGCAAAAAATACTCAAATTTTCGAACAATGTATTAAAACTTATTTCAAAATCTACCTATAAGGAACAGATTTTATCAAGGAAAAATTGCTATCTTTAATATTTAGTTGAAGAAAGACACCGAAAAAATTTTGAATTTTTACAATTTTCTAAGAATCTGAATCTTCAATGAACATGGGACATGTGCCATTCTTTTAAACGTCCTTTGCACTATCCTACAACATTTAATCAAAAACGACGGAGTCAATTTTTTCTAAATTTTGAAAATACCTCAGGGTCATTTAAAGAATATCCCAAAATTAAAATATCGGTATAATAAAAAAGGGACCGTGAGATTAGTCAGATTGATTGGGGAATATCAATTTTGGAGAAAATCGGATGAACGGTTTAGCCGCTAGCATTGTTCGCAAATAGTCAGACGGACAGACGTTTTGCTTTCAATCGATTTTTCGGTATCAAGAACCCAATCAAATCTAGGAATCTGGCTACAGCACGTGTCAGAATATGTTTTTCTAAATTTAGCAACTGGTTTTATCCCCTTCTTCGTTGCCAGGGCTTTGTAATAACTTTTTCTTGCGATAATTCCGTTTTTTTCGCGCAGCACTACATAACTTTTTCTCCACCGCAGCTGCGGTAACGAGAAAGTAAAAATTAAAAACAAATTGGAGCCTTGTCTGAGAAAATCATTGTTTAAAATTTAAAAATTGATTCTGTTTGACATAAAATTACACAAAAAAATATATTTTCGAAAAATTGAATGTGACTTCATTTGAAGATCTGTTTATAACGAATACATTTCACTAAGAAAAAGTATACTCATAATTGTAGTAGTATGCCGAAAAAAACTGCAATTTTCGAAAATGGCAATAGAAATTTTGCAATTTTTGAAAAATCAGGAATGTCAAAGAAATTGAGCTTTGCACCATTCTCTTAAGCGTCCTAACCGAGGTCAAAATTTAATCCAAAAGTGTGGACCTATTATTTTGATAACTTTGAGAATGTCCCACGGGCTTCCTGTAAAGTATCCCCATAATTAAAACATCGGTTTGAAATTCAAGGCGTCTCCACATCCACTTGATCTATTGAGGAATGCCAGTTTTGGTGAAAATCCTAGTTACAGCTACTTACTACTTTAGACCCTAGCGTTATCCACAGACAAGACAGACAGAGACAGACAGTCAGTTGAAAAACTTGGATACATTTGTACCTTCTTTTGTGATTTTTGGAATTTGTACCTTCTTTTCTGGCTGCGTGCTTCCCAGTGCTTTATTTTAGGAGCGTAAAGCTGCTCAGAGAATTCCAAACCCTTTCCCAGAACATGGTTCTTTCCAACAATATCACAAAGGGTGACAGCAGGCTGCTTATTTCTGGAAACGGAAATCTCTGGTCGCCGTGCGGTAACACAGCGTTCATTCGGATTCTGAAGTTCTTGTAGTGGAATGTTATTACGTGTTAGAGTAGTAGACTTGTGCGAACTCTAAAACGTGTGCAAAATCAAAGAAACTATAATAAAATTCTGATATGAATGTATGTGAAACTGTTGAATGTTATTCTTCAATTCCTGTCCTCATCACAACAGTTTCCTAGAGCGCACTATGGGGCAAATGACAGCAAAACCTGACAGAAATTAAAAAAAACAAAATTATTTAGGGTGAAAATTTCTTATGGTTTCGTGCAAAGGAGAACCTGCATGAACATGTCCTGGCATGTCACGCCGCTTGGGCTGTCCGTCTCCACAGTAGAGCTTTCAGTTCATGCAGTGTTGTAGTGGCGATCGGACGTGCTTTTCATTAGTGAGAATTTGTCTCTAGGTTCGTGGTGTTTTTCAGTCAGTGTGTGTAAAGAAAACCAACTTTTTGCAATGGAAACTTCAAGTTCAGGTATTTAATGTTATTTAGCATGTGAAAAACACAAAAATCTAGGACTTAATATTAATAGAAATAAAACTACAAAGAAATAGCTTTTAACATTTCAAACTTACGTGTTATTTTGGGAAACACATAACTTTTTAATTATGTGCCAAAGGTCATCAAGCCTTGATCTTTGTTGCTCGCTATTCAGTAATGTTCCAAATATATTATACAGCTGTTTTTTCTTGCTACGTTTTGGTACTTTCTTCACCGGAATTAATTTTTACGGAAGTGTATGCATGTAAAACAACGGAAATGAATTGTGTACTACGCGAGTATTTTTTTTTTTGCAGGCAAGAGTTCGAATACCGTTCGTATCAAGAGATAAGAACTTATAGATATTATGTGGAGTTCTAATGAGAGAGAAAGACAAAAAATTTAATTTCTTGACTGAAAAACTGAAGACAAGAACAAAGTGTGGTTCACGAAATATTAGTGATATAAAGCAAAAAGTAAGTCATCTCAAGTCCCAATTGAAGTTGCGATGGATGAAGGCTTGCTGAATACGTGAAAAATTTGATAAAAATAATGAGGAATGGCTTGAAAGTTTCGTTTAACCAGTATTCACTGAAGAGATGTGGGCGCCGGGAAATTTCTTTTGAATCCAGTTCTGTGCGAACAAAGCGACAAAAAACTAAAGAATTGCGAAATGCTACACCGTCAAATATTTTAACATTCGCCACACAAATGAACATTTGAGCTGAAGGACAGCCGCACGCTTCGAAATTACTGATGGAAGTGACTTCAAGTCCGACACGTGCCCAGAAATACAGAGCAGCTTACAGAATATGATTGGAACCAAAACAGATGACTGGCAAAGATGCTCTATCAGTTTTGGTGGAAGCTAAATTGACTAGACATCAATATCACATCATAAGGACAAGTGCTCCAGAAAAATTTCCGTCATATAAAATAGTTCAGGATGCGAAAAAACTCTGTTACCCTACAAGTATGCACATTACCGAAAATTTTGCTCTCATTTCACTGCAAGCTTTCCTTGATCACACTATGAAACACCTAATGTCACTGGAATCTGTAATTGAATCACTCCCAAATGCAGTACTTCATCAACTCACTCTGATATCAAAATTGGGGTTTGATGGCTCTTCGGGACACATATCTTACAAGCAGGTATTTCAAAATAATGATGCTGATGATTCTTCAGTTCTCATTACAAGTATTGTTCCTCTTCGTCTGGTGCCTCTTCGTCAGAGGAAGCTCAAGAAGAACTCAACAAAGATTTTAAGAAAAACGGAGAGCACTTTTCCCGAAAATGTTCTCGTGAAAAACTGATAGTGATGTTTTAAATTGACTGCTCTTAAGATCAGATCCACTTATCACCAACAAGAGAAAATTACCTACCAAAATGTGCAAAGCCTCCCAAAAGAAGCTCAGGAACTATTGGTTCATCCACCCGAACACATTGTTCACTCTGAAAATTATGAGGCCCGCGCGGATGATGATTGCGATGACACAGTTCATACTATAGATAGCAATGATGATGATGATGATTTTTTCATGATTTAATATAATTTCACTATATTTATATTTGATTTTAATTTATGTAATTAGTAAAACCTTTCATTTTTTGCTCCCCCCTCAATAAAACGTAATGTAACGTTATTTGTTGTTTTTATTTACAATGCGTATTCCTAGAAAATCGACAATTTTTTTGCCAGATGAAGAGGTATTGAATTGGAAGTTACACCATCTCTTTCAACATGAATTTCTCTTTACAGTGATATGGAATACTATGGGTTTTAGGTGTTACTCGAATTAATGCCAGAAATGAGGCCCTCTTGCCCCACTGTGGAGCGGTTGGCGGTTAACATCGAAAGAAGCTGAAGCAATTCAAGCATATTGTATACGTGAAGGTAAAGTCTGATTAATATTAATTGGTATTATTTATTTAGTATTATTTGCATTATTATTATTTTCATGAAGCGTGGAATTTGTTAATAACGACCTATTGATTGATAGGTGGTGCAGATTGCAAGTGACTGTTTATATTATAACAATGTACCAACAAATTAAAACAAAAAACTGAAGTTTAAAATGAGTGTTATATAGGAAGTGCAAAGAAAATATCTGCGATCCTGGAAATATTCCAGTAATTTGTAAAGGCGTTATTGAAGGTATAATAATATAATTTGGCAGCTATTACGTTTTTAGATACGTCTATTCTGCGAAATTATAATCAACCCTCCAATTCGTACTAAGGTAAGTTGGAGTTGTATTACTATTACTAGGGAACGGAATTTATTATAATAAAAATTTCAAAATATGTACATATTTATGTGCTTATTTTTTCCAAAACATGTAAGAAAAAATAGAAAATATGTAAAATAAAATGCATTATTGTGTTTAAAATTGTTCTCTATAAGCATTTTCCGAGCATATAACATCCTCGATCAGTTTTTAACAAGGATTCGGGGTGGCTGAGTGTATGTTCTGCCTCAACAAAAGTAATTGTACACTAGACTTCCCCGCAGATAAGAATTGTATTAAAAAATTAAAGTACATTCATAGTATATATTACAATGTTTACGAGAAGCTGGTATTCAAGTGAATAGTAGTACCGTGTAGCCAGTGATCAATCCTGGAATAGGGGGTTAAAGAGAATATCCCCCCCCCCCACACACACACACACACACACATCGAACAACGAGGTAAGACAATACTAATTTTGTAAAATAATGTACTGCAATAATGTACCGCAATAATATACTACAATAATAAATCTGTAAAATATATTAAAATCTGTTAATATCTGTAAAATATTATTTTTGTTTTCAATCGATTAAAGAATGTGCTGTTTGAAAAATGAACGAGCATGTGGTTGAAATTACTTTTGTGTTTGAAAATCCGCTCATAGCAAAAACATCTTTGACTCCAGGTACGCAGCGGACGGGGGCGGGTTAAGTTTGACAAACCATGGCGACGATATGGGGGAAGGGAAGAAGGATCATGGCAAAGATATGGGTCATAGAAGCGCAGCAGCATTTCATTTGATTTGCAAGAATGATGATTCCGTAACATATATTGCAAACAGACATCTGAGATGTTCCGTTTCAACGTATAAATAGTAAAAATGTAAAAAACCGAAATATATAGTAAAAGGTTAAATATGTAGTTATACCAAAATATGTAAAACTATGTAAAATAAAAATAGTTCTTATTCATTTAAAATGTCTTGTAAACGCTAAAAAATATTATTGAATGCAGGTATCTAGTTCCTGTAAAAACATGTAATTACATGGAAATCCGTTCCCCAACTATTACACACTACATTAAAAGTAATGTTCCTTTAAATAAATTAATACTATCAATAGAACATTTGAGAAAAAAGTATTTACATTACAACTTTTAAAATATATTTTAAATTGGCAATTGGTCTCAGTTGTAAGTAACAGTAAAATTGCATTACAAAAACATTGTCAAAATGGATATGGTTAAATAGAGAATGATTTGTATCCTTACGAACCAAATAGTTTTTCTGATAAAATACGCCTAAAAGTTTTCTTTTACATTAAATCAATTTTCCTTCTCATTTTGTTATTTTATTGTGCATATATCTTTCTCTTTTTTGTACTTCGTTCCTATGTATAAGCAAATCCATTGCATCTGTCAGTTCTTTTTATTGATCTTTGTGTAACTGTGTAGAAATGCAATGTTGAATAAATATTATTTATTAACAACGAAATTATTTCTTTCAGGGAAATTATGAAAATAAATCCAATGGATGGAAACAAAAGGCCACAAAAAGGTGCCAAAATTTAATTCTGCAATCTTCAAATCGGTCAAAAATATGAACAAAATACAATGACGTGTGCACTATAATATAAGTTATGATTATTTTTCATTTCTCAAGTGCTGATAGTTTAGTATTTTTGTATGAAATACATTTTTGCTTATTAATCAAAGGAAAATATTTATTCCTTCGTCCATATTCAATAAATAAATAATATATATAAATTCTTTGTAAAATAATTTTAATAATATTTATTAATTTTCAATAATATTATTTATGCGCCAAGTACATTATAAACGTTCTAATGACACAAATAACAAAAAACCTGAGGGACTTTGTTACCCGTGATCTTTACAACAAGCTAACACCTGTAGCACCTAGATATTATTTTTATCTAATTTTCATGATTCAGGATAACTGCTGCACTAATTAACTACCAGTTACCTTGACTCCATTTGTCCTCCAAATGACAATTCACCATTTCATTATTTCACAGGAAAGATACGAAATTTGTAAATATGTAACATCGTTCATCTGTACTGGTTATCTTGTGTTAGAAGTAGAAGAATTTGCACTTTAAGGTGAAGTGATAACACATTCAAAACAGCAAAAATTAAGCCACTTTTTAAAAAAGGGAACGAAAATGAAATTCAAAATTATCAGCCGATTTCTCTCGTGTCAGTTTTCTCAAAAACATTAGAGAGGTTTTTCTACATTCGAATGGAAGAAAAAACGAAGCGTTTTCAGATTCGCACCACGGTTTTAGAAAATCAAAATCTACGGAAACTGCCGTTTTTTCTTTTCTTAAAGATGTTGCTTCATCAATGGACAAAAATGAAGCACTCATTGGAATACTTTAAGATCTTTGGAAAGCTTTTGACGTTATTAACCATAACATCTTGCTCTCAAAATTACCTTCATATGGAATGCGTACCCGAGATTGGATTACCTCGTACCGTAAACACCGATCTCAAAGAGTAGAAATACCGTACTGGCATGAAAGGACATTATTTACTTATCTTTCCAATTCTTTGCCAATTGTCACGGGGTCCCGCAAGGTTCGATCCTTGGTCCAATCCTCTTCCTGTTATATGTAAACGATATGCCCTCCTTTATTAAAAACGGAAGAAAAGTTCTGTTTGCCGATGACACGAATGTTCTTTGCCAAAAAGAAACAATAAATAGTACAATTTCAGAAGTTTCAAATTGGTTTCGTAATAACAAATTAATAGTTAACGAAGGAAAAACGGTTTCAATGCATTTTTGCATTTCAAATCGACAATCGCATGCTCCATTGAAAATGAAAAATATGCAATTAGCTGATGATAAGTTCACAAAATTTGTAGGTCTCTCATTTCGTTCAAACATCTAATGAAATGTACATATATCAGAGATAAACACTAAATTAAGTTGATTAGTTTAAGCATTCAGAATTCTTTCAAATTCTGTCAGCCTTCATGCAGCTCGTTGCGTGTATTTTGCAAATGTTCATTCCCACCTGAGATATGGCATAATATTCTGGTAAAGCTCATCCTTTAGTACCCAGACCTTTAGACAAAAGTACCTTTAGACAAAACAAAATTATTCGAATAATGAAAAAATGCCATCCACGTGATACCTGGAAGCCTCTCTTCATTGAGCTTGGAATCTTACCATTGCCTTGTCTATTTATCAACGAATCTGTAATATTTGTCAAAACTGAGTTACTTAACGGTGGGGACATAGTTTCATGCAATACTGATATTTATAATTACAATATACGCCCCAGAAATCACATTCATCAAGTATCAGTATCAACAACTCACTATAAGAAATCCACATAAAATACATGTACGTTACTTTACAACGCATTGCCAGATGACATTAAACAATTAATGTCGGTACAGAAATGTAAGTTGAAAGTAAAATCTTTTGTGCTGCATAACTGTTCCTGTACAATTAGAGATTATACTGATCATCAAAAAGAAAAATAATGTTTATTTTAACAAAACTATGTTATATAATGGATTAGTTTAAATTTGTATTGTATAATTTCTTTAAAAAAAGTCTTAATATTCCTGTAATAAGTAATGTACTTCAGCTTCCGTGTCAATGACTCTTATCTCGATCAGTTTTTTGTTCAGTTTCCCTGTTCCATTGAGAAAATGCTGAGATGGCCCCTTGTTTTGCTTCTGGACTTAAACGAAGCTTCACTATGCGCACGTTTTGTTGAAGTCTCCTTTTGCTTCTAGTGGTAGCAGTACAGCCGAGGGTGAGTTACTATATGTTTAGCAATACAGGAAAATCAAATATGCAGTTCCTTTATCGTTACAAATAAGTTTTCTATAATTCGGTAACGAAAATGTCTAGTTTTTCAAATAATAATCCCCCGCTTTTCTAAATTTTACTTAAAAGTAGATGCAAGAAATTATCATGATCGGACATTAAATTTAATGCACACGTACAATAAATTTAATGTACGCGCACAGTATATTTAATGTACAACTTTGCAGTAAATTTAATGTGCATGTGAGCATTAAACTTAATTGTACACGTACACTAAATAAAATGCTCGTAAGCATTGCGAATAAAAATATGTTTAGGAGTGGGGGCAGAAACACGCGATCCGTTTATCATCAATCGGCGTCACACACTTGACGTCTTAGTGAATCCAACAGAGCAATATCGTAAATCTTTCTTCCTGTGTCGTGTTTCACATCCTGCGTAACTCTCAGTTACTGGATGAAACAGCTTCAGATTAAGCCTTAAAAACCAATACACCAGTTTCACAATAGCATATTTTATCTGTCATCTGATACCTCAACACCTGCGTAAAAGTCTGAAATAACATTATCAGATGTCAAGATAAAGAAAGACAGATGCTTATCAATTTGGCAATGCCATGATCAACAGTCCTCAATGCACAGAGATGAAGAAAGCGAGAATGCGATCCTTTATGTCTAAGGATAAATTAGTTAAGCGGCATTTAAGTTTCCCGTTGCTTGGATATCGAGACTCCTATGTGAACATCACATCTGACTGAAAAAATCGTCAAGAAACTTCTAAACATACAGTGAGTTAAGTGGCTTACGTTTTGTCCCCGTAAGCTAATTCTAGTCTATAGCATAAACGAAGCAACGCAAAAATTGGAAAACAAAATACGCCTGAAACATAGCCTGAAACATTTGACTAATCTGTTCCAGCAACCATTCATCAGTATGTTTCTAAAATGAATAAAATTGAACTCGGCATACGTCATTTTTTTTTTAAGAAAATGTTCATTTTGTTCCGCATTGTCCTAATTTCACCTGGCACATTTGATCGTGAGTGAAAATGGGTATAAAAGTAGTTCTTATACCAACACCGATTTGTTTTAACAAAACTACACATAGTTGGTTCGAAGGCGTGATTAAAGGAAACGAAAACTAGCGCTGCTGAAACACGTCATAGTACTGGGATTATTTGTAACTTTTAGCGTTTTCGAAAATTCAGTCTTCAACGAAATTGAGACCTGCGTCATTTTTTGAGCGTCCTTCACTCCACCTAAAATGAAGAAAAAATGGAAAAAGTGTGAGAAAAAGCTTTAGCTTTTATTCAAGCAAAAGTTACTCAAAACTTACTCGTTTATTTAAAGTTTATCGTTATTAATCGTTAGTTTAAAAAAATTATTCATGATCTTATTTCAAGATATGATTTCATTTTTGAACTCCTACAATTTTAAAAAATTCGGAAAGAATAATAAAGGGATATGAAATCAGTACCAATGATGATCCCCATATTGTGTTATGGCTGTTGAAGTCGCCAAGTAGGATAAAAGGTTTTGGAAGTGGTTTAATCAGATCTTTAATATCATTAGCATCGAGAGAGTGGCTATTGGGAAAGTAAATATTACATACACTGATTGTCGCTAGGGCTTGGATTTTAATAGCTACAGCTTCAATCTCTGTTTGTATGTCAATTTGTTCTGCAGGCAGGTATTCTTATGCAAAAATGGCAACACCACCTATATTGGAGTGGTAACGGTTTTTGTTGTAGCATTTGAAACCTTTTAATTTGCCTTTGCTGTTTGCTTTGAAGTTAGTTTCCTGAATGCAGATTATTTCGGGCTTGTGATTTTGGCAGAGTAATTGTAGCCTTTCATATCTTGTGTAGAAACCGTTTGTTTTTTTGAGAAGGGTTAGGTTCAGATATTTCTGTTGTGGTGGCTACATTTTGTAATAGATTTGCTTTATCTTGTTGGTAAGTCTTTATGAGTTCTTGCAGACAAATATTGGCCAAGTCAAACTTGTTGTATAATGGTTGTGGATACTCAGGTCACCAATGGTATTCAGTGGTATTCCTTGGAAGTGTCTTCGTTTGTTTGCATGAATTTTATTTAATAATGGCAAGGTGGTGTTTATAATGAGGCTTCTATGAAAAAAAGAATTTAGTGTCAGATTGTTTCCATACTACATTCTGAGTCGGATGTGTTTTAACAGTTTTTTCTTTAGTCTGGTGACTCTGCTTTTGATAACCCTGTCATTTAGTACAGAGTGGATATCGTTGAGCATTTTTATGACAGCTGGGATATCATTGGAATAATCTTTGACAATGGTAAGAGGGTCAACAGAGCCCAAAGCATTTTCAAGTAGTAAATGAAGTTGGTTTTCTGACATTGGAAAAGAGTTTTTGTTCTTTTCGAACAAAGCTTTAGTTGGACTGAGCATGTCTTCAAGAGTATTACCAGTGTTACTGTGTTGGTCCGTTTCATCTTGTTTTTGCGGAATTCTTTTTCTATTTCTTTTTTTTTTTTGTCTTTTTGACATTATTGCCTTCATTGTGGCTGTCTTTAACATTGTTGTTTGCTTCACAGGGAGAGGAGGGTTCACTTGGGAGGCTTCTCTTAAGAAGGGGGGAAAGTTTATAGGGTCACTAGTGGGGGGGCAGTGGGTGTATTAACTGTGATAAGTTGTACTTCAGTGTTGTTTGAGGGGTTTGATGATATATTTGTACTGATAGAGTCCAGAAGGCAATTTTCTTTGGAGTGATTTTGGGGGCAGTTACTAGCAGTATGGCCTTCCATTGTGCAATTGAAACAAGTAATGTTTTCAGCAGAGAAAAAGATTCTATATGGTGTACCTTCATATACAATCACTGATGACTGAGGGAGTTTGTGAAGTTCCTCAGGTTGGAGAAAAGTTTGCCTTCTGAAGTTCATAATGTGACTGAGGTTAGGGCCAGACAGACCAGCTCTGATGAAAGATATACTGGAGGTAGTTTTAATGTCATGATTCTTAAAAATATTTGTTATTTCCTCATTTGGAATAAATGGGTATACGTTTGATATTATGATTCTCTTGAGTTTGTTAATTAGGGGTCTCACATTAACAGTTGTATTTTTAATGATCAGAGTAGGATATTTGTTTGTTATAAGCTCAGCATTGATCTTGGAGTTCAGAAACACACATATTGGATATTCTTGATATAAAAGTAATGGCACTGGGGGGAACAATTTCGGTTAGTTTACTTATATAGTCTTTGACAGTTAGATTTTCGCATCCATCCAGTAGTATAGATTGTTCTTTTGATGGAAAACTCACAGTATTTGCAGCTCCTGCGAACGATTTCGTGGGTTGCTCTTGGAGGTTAAGTGACGGATTCATCTTGAGATAGGCTGGTACTGCTTTATTCATGTGGATACGTCGAGCAAGCCGGCAGGCCTGCCAGAGAAACGCAATACACTGCTTGGAACACTGATAGCACTTTAAATAACACTGTAAGGTAATATTAATACTGAAGTGTTTTGGTTCGGAGATATCGATAAGCTGATACAACGCAGCAGTAGTTGTTGCCTCTAACGCTGTCGAACTACGAATGCTTTCAAGAGTTGTCAACCAGTCATTTACTAAGCAATTGTTGGCTGGTTGTTAGTGATTCAGGGCGCGTCAACAGCTTCCGTAATTAGTCCCGTAAGAGTAGTGCATGTTTTTCCCTCGGGAGATAGTGGTGATCTTCCCCGCTGGATGGCGAGATCCGGCGCCAACCTACCGTCGGCTAGCTAGCGTCGGGTTTCCCCCTAACCAGGACTCTTCCACCAGCGGGTCACCGCCCCAGCCGCGACAAGCTCTAAGCTCCCGACCGGTCTCCCAGAATATGTGATAGTGTAGTGCATGTTAGTGTAAGTGTGTGTGTAAGTGTAAGTGTGTGTGGATACGAGAAGGAAGAGGTAGGAAAGATCGCTTGCGGTCCGTGGGTCGTTTGTTAGGGTACTGCTCCGGCATTCGCCTGGTGTTGATCGGAGAAACCACTGAAAACTACCGATCAGAGTAGCCGACCGCTAGAATTCTCCTCCAGACAGCGACTGAATTGTTGAATGTAATTATTGATGTTAATAACTAACATCAATTTACTATCATCTTTTTTCTTACAGCTTTAGAAAACAAGGAAATCCTCCTCACCCACAAAGAATATAACAAGCTGAACTAACAAATAAAACGCCAAGTTCTTCGGCCAGTGACCTCAAACCGAAATTCAGTACACATAGTATTTTAGTATGTTGACAAGATGTATTCTAATTAAATATAATGTATTATTTTACGTGACATTACATGTATTTGAACGGTAATTGGGTATGACCCGGTGGCAGTTAAATAACAACAACAACAACAACAATAATAATAATAATAATAATAATAATAATAATAATAATAATAATAATAATAATTTAATCATTAAAACGTAATGTAAAACTTTTGTCATTAAATACTACAAAAGCAAATAAAGACCAAATCGGCAACTGGAAAGAGAAGCAACTTCATGGACGCTACCCATACGAGATAGAGGGAGAACTGATGGACCGTAAATCGCCAATAAAATGACTGTGCTTGGGAGAACTTTTTACTGAAACAGAGGGTTTCATGGTAGCTATTCAGGATCAAGTAGTATCAACTAAAATCTACCGTAAATTTATCCTGTGATGGTGATGACAAATGTCGGCTATGTGGAGAGCATAGAGAAAATATAGACCACATTATCAGTGGATGCAGCTCTCTAGCACCTAGCAGAATATACAAAACGACATGACGACGTTTGTAAAGTGGTTTATCAGCAACTATGCCACAATAATGTTTTGACGGGTAACCGAATACCATACTATAAATACACACCCGAACAATGACACAATTAATCACAAAATGTACTGGAACAGGTCCATAATAACAGATAGGTCTGTATCATGTAATAAAGCGGACATTGTATGGCATGGTAAGAAAAACAAAAAGGTATATCTGATTGATGTCGCGGTCCCGCTAGCTCACAACATCCCAAAGAAAAGAAGTGAAAAAATTTTAAAATATCAACCTCTGGCAAATGAGATAAAGGAAATGTGGAGCGACGTAGAAATGGTGACGATTGTACCAATAATTCTAGGAGCCACTGGTGAAATTCCGAAGTTCCTACATGAATCCCTGGCTGAACTGCAACTGAAGAAGGGGTTATACATCCAGATGCAGAAAATTGGCATATTGGACACATATAACATCGTGAGAAAGTTTCTGAACATTGATGCTGATTATTATCCATTATATAATCCAGTGCTGATTATGACAGTTGGAACGTGAATCTCTTGTTCATGGTAACCGAGATGCACGAGTGGAAACAAGTTAAATTGCGATAGTGATGTTGATAATAATAATAATATTAATAATAATAATAATAATAATAATAATAAAGGATTACAGTCCAAGACGGGGATGAAATAATCATACTATCACTAATATTAAGTATTATAACAATTATTTCAACTGTCATGATATCCAATAATTATATGACTAATAGAATTTAGTATGACTACTAGAAAAAATGAAAGTATGTAAAGAAAAGCAACCAAACTTGGACGTGCCGTACCCTCCGAGCCCTGATTCTCCTAAAATGGTGCGTGCCACGACCACCCTGACGGCGCCGAACGCGACCCTGGGCAGCAAGAAGCGCGCGTGGGCAGGGAACAGGGGCCGGAGGCGCGTCGGCGTCCCCGCGTCCCTCAAGGCCTATGCACCGCGGAGCCGCGCCATGCCGCCCCTCGCCCCTCCCCGGTCGACCTGCCACGTCCCGCCCTACTCCGCCACGCCACGTCCCACCCTACTCCGCCACGCCACGCCACGCTCCGCCATGATCCGCCACGTCCCGCCACGTCCCGCCACATCCCACCACGCCACGCCACGTCCCACCCTACTCCGCCACGCCTCGCCAAGTCTCCGCCCCCGCCACGTCTCGCCACGTCTCGCCACGTCCCGCCGCCACGCACCGCCACGCACCGCCACGCCACGCCACCCTACACCGCGCTCCGCCATGCCCCTTCCACCCTGCGCGACTAGTGCGGGATTTTCATTACACACATATTTGTATAGAAACATCGATGCATTAAACATCGATATATGGAAGCTGATGTCTATAAACATAGATGTTTTGTGCTCGATGCCTACATTTCCGATCTATTTGTGAGTGATAAATTCCCGTAATCAAAAGTTTTTAAAAGTTAAAATATGAAATATTAACTTACGGTAACCACTGTTAGGACCAAACGAATGCTGATCGTACTTCAACGAGCACTCGATGCTATATGATAACATCACTCGTCCGAGATGTTCTCGCTGCCCTGGTATTTGCTACATCATTCCCTGTATTTCGCACATGCATAGGCGGTCACCGCATGCGAACTAAGCGCAGAGTCTCCATCCTTCTTCGGCAACCAGAGTACAGGGGCAGTCAGGCTGGCCACTCACCCTGGGCACTCATGCTTTGGGGCAACATTTTTTGGGCAATGGTTTTTTAACTGTTTTCAGTTAAACTTAATTTTAAATTACTTAACTGTGAGGAACATATTTTAATAAAATACTGAATTTATAATCAGCATAGGAGAAAGGGAAAAGTCAAAAAATGCAATAATTTTGGAAAGTTGTTCTTTAAGGCAAGTCAAATTGTACTGTGAAGAAAGGAATCACATCCTAACAGAGTGTAGGCTATGAGAGAGAATTCCCACACAAAAATCGGACAGAATATCACAAAATGTGTATTGTTTAGTTTCCTTCGTCCTGAAACTTTGCAAAAAAAGACTTGTTCTCTTTCTCCTCAGCCAGATTCAATCACAACACTCGTAGAAATAACATTGATCGGGTGTCAGTATCAAGAGCTCAATACAAGAAATCCACGTGTGTGTGTGTATGTATATATATATATATATATATATATATATATATATATATATATGTGACGTCACGGGGTTATACGAACCCGTAACGCCACCATACGCCACTAGAAAAGACCAAAGAACTGAGAAATAGGGTACGAGACGGAGCGATGGTCCGAGAAGGCGACATCTACCCGCAGGTTTTCGCACTTCGATGTCCAAAGTTAGCGGATAATATTTTCTCGATAGGGCGTGAAGGAGGAGAAAATTCACCCCTCCAGAAATTTTTCCCCAGGCAGAGTCGCATAAATACCGTGACGCACTTTGGTAGAGCTCTTACGACTTCGACAGCGACGGCGACTCAACTAAATTCTTCAGCGGTAGTAATTGGTTAGTGCAGGAGTATAATTTTACTTGCTTTAGTAAAGCTGATTTAAGAAACGCGGTAATAAGTGATAGAATTCAGAAGCAAAGTGCATGTACATTTAAAGCATTTGCACTAACATTACGCGAGTAAGCAAGCGTTGTGACTGCTCGTTGGAGTGCTCGAAGTAAATTCGCGCAGAAGGACTCTGAACGAAATCCAGTATTTAATTTTGTACGCCACGACCACGCACGCTCAAAGTGTGGTATGTCGGCCGAGTGCTAGAAGTAGTCAATTCAAGCACGTTAGTTATTTAAAACTGGAAGCGCGAGCAACGGGTACGCGGCAGGCGGCAGAAGGACGACTCCAACACTCAAGCGTAGGCGAGAAAGACTTGGACCAATCCGTGGACGGTACGAGCCTGAGGACGAGAGAAAGGTTTGGAATTTGGACCTCCAACACTCAAGCGTAGGCGAGAAAGACTTGGACAATCCGACCCCAAGGTTAACTGACGGCGAGCGGGAAGGAAATGTCGAGGTAAAGAACTGGCAACTTCTATGCGTCAATTTGTTGGGAAACTGTGTAGCTTTAAACACCAGGCGTAGCGTCCTAAAATAGGTGAAAGTTCCATATAACTACTGGGAAATATTTCGAATGTATGAGCGGCAGTTTTGAGTTCATTCGCTGTACTCACCAGTAAATTCGTTTGAATGCCATACCTTGTACAACTTTTCTAAAGTAAATTATAATTTTTCATGTAATGTAAAAGTAATCTTATTGAAAAGTATTGTGTCCATTGTATGATGTCAGGGATAATCAGTTGCTATAATTTTGTAAAGGGTACGATTTAGTAACGTGTGTGTCACGTTTATTATTGTGTTAGAGTTAACAGCATTGTAATAAATGCAGCTCAAGGCTGACCTCTGAGAAGTCCATAATAGAATAATTGTAGAGAATCACTTAAAGGGCCGTGCACGGAGAAAACTTTAGATTAACCACAGTTAAATGAGGTACACGAAATAATTGAGGAGGTCAAAGCAAAAGTATTGTAAATAGTGCGTATTGAAGTAATCAGGCAGTCAAGGTGACGCCTATACATTCTCTTATGGTTGTGTTATTTCTGTTCTTTTTGTTTCTGTTTTCTTTGCAGTGACCATCTACGTAAAGTACATACTTATTGTATATTTGTGTCACTGTGTAATTTGTTTTACTGAATATATGCTCATTTTACCAGAATTTTATATAATTCATTGTGTCAAGGGTTCAGACCTTTCTCATACCCGAAAGATCCTGCTTCCTGAGAATTCAAAGCTCGTTTCACGAGCATTCATAGTTTCACGCTTCATCGCCACCAGCGGGAAGGTAGTAGGTTGGCGTGTTATAATATACACATATATATATATATATATATATATATATATATATATATATATATGTGTGTGTGTGTGTGTGTGTGTGTGTGTGTGTGTGTGTTATTTTACAACACACTGCCAGTTGATTTTCAACTATTAAAATCGATACACTAGTTTAAATGCCATGTACAATCTTTTCTGTCGCACAACTGTTTCTATACAAATAGAGACTATGCTGACCATCAAAATGAAAAACAATCTATTTTTAAAAAAAATATTTAACGTCAAAAACATTCAAAACTGTGTGAGACATGCATGAGGAGTGGTGTACTCGTATGTGCACCTTTTCTGAAATTCTGGGATCCCTACCCTAACCTATACATAGGTTGAATTCTGAATACAGATGAAATGAACATTTTTGGCAAGAATCCATAAGAACAAATCGCTCCAGTGTAGGAAAAACTATTTGCAAAGGCAAATCCGCAACAGAGTTTGGCTACTATCTCTCTTCGTGCCTTTCGTGAAGAAACCGTGGACTTCTTGCCGTGAGAACATGGAGAATGATAATTTGAATAAATATATTATCAACAGAACTCTAAAAGACGTGCACAGATAGTGAATTTACATAGGTTATATAATGTTATATAATACATTAATAATTCTACATACAGTAAAATCTGTCTAAAACGGAACTTGCACATGCCTGAAATCTGCCTAGCCGGAAAATTTCTCCGACCCGTGAAGTTAAATGGCATTTTACACAGCTTAAACGGAATCTGAATATACATTTATTGGTGATTTTTCCATAAAAAAGTTATGTTAATACATTTTTATAATTATATTAGTCATGTTACTAGTTACAGGACGGAAATATCAATACATGTGTCATAAGTGGACAACCCTGAATAAAACGGAAATCTTCCTAAACCGAAATAATTTTTTGTCCCGATGGATTCTGGTTCAGACAGATTTTACTCTAATATATTAGTTGACATCTATACTGTACAGTTCTAATAATACTTAATGCTCCTCTAACAAGAAACGTACACCAGCTTCTGGGTCAATGACCCCCAACTCGATCAGGTTTTTGTTCAGTTTCCCTGATCCATTGATGGCCCTTTGATTTGGACAAGCACCTGTATTGTAAGTGTGCTGGTGGCTTTGCGACGCGCACGTTTAAAGCTCTCATTTTGGTAGTTGCAGCAGGAGTAGGGCCGGGTGTGTGGGTTACATATGGTCATAAAAGTACGTGTTCTATAACTCGGGAGCGAAAATGTCTAGTTTTCAAATGTTGCTAGCACTAATATTTTGAATAATTAACGTGATTCTTTGAATTAAACCCGTTTATTTAGTAGTTTTTGCTGATAACTATATTAGAATATTTCTCTTCAGTGATTATTTCAACTAATCTTCTAGCGTGAAAAATGAGACAACTCGACATATTTCATTTCGATCAGTGATTTCAAATCATTGACAAAAGGTGAATAAACAGACAACTTGTCTTATCTTGTAAGGGTTTCTGATTTTAAGAAATTTACGTGATGTTCGTAAATACACATGTCTATTACTCATCAACCACGAGGAATTGAACATGTCTGGTTTTTCACAAATGTAGAGAATATTTCAGAAAATTCAGGAGTATAATTATCTCATTTTCAACAAAATGGCGACTTATCAGCTTACTCATAGTGGTCATATATATATATATATATATATATATATATATATATATATATATATATATATATATATATATATTGTGACGTACCGGTTAGCCCGGCTTGTTCGCAGTAAATTTATTTGCAAGGGACAGGTGTTCTTTTTCGTGAATGGACTCGGGATTATTAATCAGACACCACTGTTCCGTGAACAAAATAAACATGAATTATTTATTATTCTACACAAATCACTATTGATTACAAATGTCGGTGGTGGTCTTTATCCTTTTCATTACCTCACCCAGAATCACTGTTAGTTCTTTCGATCTTACATCGATCGAGGAAATATTTACCGTTTAATACTCCCCCCTCGAGCGTCGGCGGCTTCGGGGACTCTCGGGTTGCCTCGTACTCCTTCGCTGTCTGCCTATGCCCGCCCCACTGGGGGCCAGCCGATGCGATGCGTTGCGTTCCCGAAGTACTTTCTCCAGCGTAATCTTCCCACGGTGCCTCTGCGCCTCCCCGCTGAACTCCTTTCCAGTTCACCCAGATCTACTCGATGTCACCTTCCGCGAGCTGATAAACGCCACTAATTATTCAGGTGTACTCCTCTGCCACAAGTTCTCTGATCAGTACTACCCCGGATAATAGCTGTCACTCTGGCACTACGTCCGAGCTACTAATGATGGTTATATCTAGCACAAATCGTCCGTCAATCACTTTTTTCCAGCGCTCATTCGTTCGCGATACTATTCTACTTTGTTCGAACGCGGAGCAACCCCAGGTACTTCCTTCCTTACCGGCGACCGGCCGGACACTGAAGCCTCGCGGCGTCGTTTCCCACGCCTTCGGCCAACCGACAACACTTCGCCGCCCGTAACCGTTTCTTGTGGCTAGCCAGCGCCCTCTGGCAACCGTTCTGCCGCGTGCTTACTTGTTGTATCGCCGTTTCTTTAGGCAGAAACGCGGTGCGTTTCAATATATATATATATATAAAACTCTCTCTCTCTCTCTCTCTCTCTCTCTCTCTCTCTGCGTGTGTGTGATTTTCTTTTAGGTCCCCATTTAGATAAGCAGTCGTTACATCTATTTGTGCAAGTTTCTTCTTCTCACAGGCAGCAACACTGAGCTATGTTCTGATTGTAGACGTTCTTGCGTCTGAGCTAAATGTTTGATATAAACAACGCCTATCTCTGGCGAGAAAAATTTAATTACTAATCTGGCTCTAAGTTCATGAATTGATCCATCAGCATTAGTCAGAGCCTTGTAGACCCTTGTCTTTTTCCCTATGGTAATTTTTTCAGAACCCAAGTTTCAATTTCTCGATGAGCTTCTATTTCTTGATTCATTGCTTTTTTCCAATCTTCCAATTGATCTGAATGTAGGTAATGTATCTGTAGTAGGTATCCGGTTTCTTATATGATGTTGACGCCATTACATAATCTTCTAATCTTGAAATCTTTGAGGACATTTTAGTACGGAACAATCACGCAGTTGAAGTCCTTGAATTTCTTGATTCATGTTTCTAGAATATCTTCCATGCTCCGTAACTTCTTCAGAATATTCTAGCACATTTTCGTGAACTTTTTAAAATTCCTTTTCTCTATTTTCAATTGTTGAATCTTGCTTTTCAGGATCATTAATATCCATAGGAATTGACACAGTTGTTCTTTCAATAAGTGTTTTTTCTTCAAAGATGACATAACGTGATCTAATTAATTTGTTTTCATCTTCATTCCAGATGCTTTAACCGTCATTATTGTCACTGCCAAAATAAAATAATTGTTTTTAAGATTCCGTCAGAGTTTTTCAGAGTTTACACAAGTTTTACAATTACATCACTTCACAATAATATACAGTTCATACAAACATAAAATTGTGATAAAGTGTCAATTTTTTGGGTATTTACATCACTGGTATGGGTACGCATATTTGTTTATTTACATTACAATACCTTTGATATCCATAACACGCTTGAAGGGTTGTAGGTAATGTATGGATTTATATTAAGGTGTCAATTTTTTAGATTTTTATCAGTTGTCAGACTTTTATACATTCTTCTGGGAAGGAGAAGAAATTAATTAAAGAATCTTTTAAGTTTAAGGACTGTCTTATACGAGCTATTTCAGGGTACTTAAGAATAATATGGGATGTAGATACTTAGGCTCCACATTTAGGACTGGATAATGGGTCAGTTTTTTTTTATTAGGTGAATGTGGGAGAGATTAATGTGGCCAATACGTGATCTGGTAAGTTGGTTTTGTTGAAACCTAAAGAATTGGAGGTTAGGGACAGCGGGTTCGATAACGGATTTCCTTAGGTGAAGTTTGGAGAAGGTGGTCAACCATTTTTCATTCCACTGTTTCATAACCATATTGTTAAAGTATAATTTGATTTCGGTGAACTCCCTTCACACTGTTGTCCGTTGTTGGTTCTTTCTTCTTGTGGGCGTAACAGGTAGAACATTTATGAGGTGTTTTATACCAGATTTCTTCTTGTACCAAAGTTCATGAGTCTGTATTAATCATTTTAGCCTGAAGCCACTGCGGAATCTGACGAAGCGTGTACTTCATTGCTTTAGCCATTTCTACAACTGTGCGATTTTCCCTTTCACTGCAAACATTCTGTTCGGAGTGCAAGTGAATTGTGAAACGGTGAATTACACCTTCCTTATCAAGAATTTCTTTAATAGCCTTACTATCAAATTCTCCTCCATTGTCACTCAAAATTTCCGGAATTGTGTGTCCACCTGCTTTGCCAGCAACTGTGTCCAGCTCTAGAAAGCATGATCTTCACGTGCCTCTTCTTTTGGTGACCAAACCTTCCATGATATAACTGAAGCACATTTTTTTGATTTGCTAGATTTACCTCATACTTACCTTACTTTACGTCACAGCTGTAAGAATCATATTTGAATAATTTTCATTCAATGAATTGGAAGGTTACAATTCCTTAAAATTAAAACTTTTATTTTTTATTTGTGGTGGTCTTCGAAACTATATTGTTAGTTTTTTCGCAAAAGTCACATATTAGTTTCTTTTTCTGATTCGAATACTGCTTTTTGAAATTGACTGCAAGCACTTGTTGAGACATACATTCATCTCCTTTGCTGGATAAAGCTTTTTCACGGGCACTTAATTGGTTTGTTAGAGTATCCACTAACCTGTGATTTTTTTGACATAAGTATTCAACTATATATAAATGGGAAATATTTCTCTGGCAATGTGCCCAAAATTTGGCAGATTAAAAATAAAACAGGTAATTCTGAATTATTCTCAATACCTTTAGCCATTCTTTCCCTCGACTGAGACCACAAGTTCTTTAGTTTGGATATATGTGTCGCTGCATCGTCAGAAGTATTTTCTTGAACCCAAAGGATTGCAATCACAGCTCGTACACTTTGTTTTCTGGAACACCGTCAAACACTTTATGGATCTCTAACCAAACTTGTTGTGTAGTGTTTAGACGCATTATTTTCTGTAGAGTATCTTCAGACAAATTTATTGTTAACAAAACCATTTCAATATTGTCTGCCTTGAGAAATTTAGCGTTTGCCGATTAGTATGCCGCGTTGACATCATCATATGCATCACTTTCGGGTCCTTCAGGTTTAACTAACCAACCTTGAACCACATCAAGTGCTCCAGGTATACCTGATAAACAATCACTATCTTTATATTTCCAGGTACACAAGTTTGACTTTCCTTCCAAACAGCAATGTTTATCAATCTTGTTGTATCCATTTCCATAGGCCTATAAGCCGTAAATGTACAGATTTCCCTCCCCCCTTATATGTTACTACCCTGTAACAATGTAGACTCAGTGGTTAGGCGGAAGAGCAGGCCCTATGGCCTGAGCTCGCCATTAATAAAGACTATTATTATTATTATTATTATTATTATATTTTATTATTATTATTATTATTATAAGCGCCAATATCAACACAGACACTGACTTCACTTATTAAACATTCTCGTCGATATTTAATTCAAAGTCACGTTCCTTCAGGTCAAAACGCACATGGCCAATAACCACTTGAATATTATGAATAATTAACGTGATTCTTTGAATTGAACACGTTTATTCATCAGTTTTGTAAGCTTACATTTGAACACAAGACGTTTTACAATACAAACCGTACATGGATACCACCACCCCAATACAAAAACATAGAAAAAGAGTTTACAATATAAAACTGCGAAAAAAAACTGATTAAATAAACAAGATAAAGAAACAGACAGAGAATACATCAACACTAACAATGCTTTGTTTGAGTTTTTTACTTGCTTTAATGCTTTTGTTTGCATTTAACTATTTATGTTTGAAGTGTGAAGAAGGGATCCTTGAGCTCAAGAAAACGTTCCCAGATTGTACTTCTCCCCTATATTTTACTAACAGCTTTTACAGACCTTTGATGACCATAAATCAAATTAAAATCAAAGTAGGTTTGGCGCTATGATATCTCTAATTAAAGACAAATGAATTTGTGCAGCGAACCTCTTGGGGTTATGGATACTCATATGTGTGAAGGTGTGAAACGATAGGAACGTCACCTGTGCAGTAGCACACGAACATCCATTACCGTCTTCCTTTCAATGTACTCGTATGTGATCGTGTACAAACACTTGATTGTAATAATATTTACTCATCTAAATGTGATTATATATACACACACATACTATGAATGAGATTAAATGGGGGAATTATTATTTAGGAGAATTTCAGGCTAGAAATCAATGTAAGTGTCCGATCATGCCAATGTAAATCCGAAGTGTCATAGAGAAATTTTCATTTTATAAAATCCATTTTTTAAATGAAATATTTATTTTCTGAAAAATCGATTTACAGATGAATAAAATACATATTTCCAGGTATTAAATGAAGCAAACCAGGAATTATTATATTAAGTACAGTCGGAGCAACAATTGATCATATTTTGAGAAGTATGCGTTAATTCTAAAATATAATATAGGCATAACTACACAAATAATCAATGTTCATGCAAACGTGTCTTTCTTTGATGTCCAGATTTAAGAAACAAAATATCCTACATTTTAAGAAAAAGTGTCAACTCTTGTGCAATTTGACGTGGAATGGCTGATATGTATGTATGCACACACACACGCGCGCACGCACGCGCGCACGCACGCACGCGCACACACACACACACACACACACACACACACACACACACACACACACTCGAGTGTTTTGTTTGCCCTACTCGAACAAACAAAACATTTAGAGCAAGATTTGAGAGAATTTTAAAATTGTCCCGGGGGTACGGGTAAAGTACTTCCACAAGATAAAAGATTCGTTTTTCATCCGAAGAAGTGCGATATAAAGAACTGCCACATAAATCGGGGACCATAATAGTCGCAGTACTCAGTCGCAGTACGCAGTCGCAGTTGGTACTGATTAGATTATTTTGTTCGCAAAGGGACGGTCGGACTCTTTTTCGGAATCAAGAACCATTCAAAACACATAGTTTGACAAGGGACGTACTTACGTACATTTTCACTTGGAGCAAAAAATCCTGAGGAAGAGGAAAATGTTCGAAGTAAAGAAATTCAATTTACCACCTCCTCCCTATCCGCCGCCTAGAAAATGGGCCCCAACTGCTCCCCTTTGTTACTCCCCTGATTTTTACTACACTACGTGTACGGTAAAGCAATTTATTCAGAATATGAGAAGCCAAAATTCACGTTTTCAGTATTAGGGGCCTACAAATCGTGTTTTTCTTTCAAAATATAAACACTTTTTTCCCTGCAGCATTGCATAAATTTTTCTAAAGAACATTCAAGAATAATTTCCATCATTCATTTAGTCTTTGGATTGTGTAACGACTTTACGTGACTTTTGCGTGGAATAAAACTGATTTAATTTAATTTTAATATTATAATGAGTTATGAGGGAATATCTTGAAAATATCGTGCGAACAAGCAAAGCTTTGTTTAGAAGTGAAGGATCCTGCACGTGCCGCAATCGGTTGCGTTGAGCGGACGCGGCCGAGAATGCTACTGCCGCCGGGGCCGTGAAACAAGCAGCAACACGTTGCGAGGTCCGGCGCGGCGCGGCGCGGCGCGGCGCGGCGCGGCGCGGCGCGGCGCGGCGCGGCGCGGCGCGGCGCGGCGGGGCGGGGCGTGGCGGTTGCGCCGTCGGCGTCCGGGCGCTGGGTCTGGCGACCGCCACGGTCATGAGCACCCATTCGCAAGAACAGCTCACCCACCCGGTGGGGACAGTCTTCAACCTGCATGGGCTGCCACCCCACACATCTACTTGTTTTTCCAGGGGAATAAATACCACGGAGTGGGCACCTGTGCTTTTCGCTTTTATCCTCACCCCCTGCTGACACAGAAGTTTGCCGACACGCTGGTGTCAGCATCGCGTCGGAAAGCAGTTAGCCCTCGCGCCAGCCTCGCCATTCAATGCTTGGGTGGGGCCGCCATGCCAGCTCAGAGCTCCTAGCTATCCAGGCTAGAACCGGAGTCAAAACAGTACGCTGCTCACATCCGCCGGGAAGGAGTCCCTTCTCTTTGAGCAGACTACCGGGCCACTGCCATGCCGAGAACCGACACGAGAACCCAACAGGGAGCCACCTAAAGTAAGTTCCGGGCGGCTCGGGACCCCCTTCCCGTCTCTTCACTGCCTCCAACTTGACGCTATTGACGCGAGTATCGCCGGGATCGAGTCTACCCGACGGAGGGAGGGGTTCTGTGTTACTTGCAAGGACTTCCATATGCGGGATACGGAAAGTTAATACGAACTTCCCTTGGCTTAATCCAGCTTAAGGGTAGGCGCCATTGACCCAACTGATGGGTTACCGGGCGAGCCTGGCAACACGGAGTTTAGCATGTGGTTTCTCACTGCCTCCATCTGGAAGCTAACGATGTGAGTTGCACCGTGGAACAGGGTCCGGGTAGTCGTTTACAACTCTTCAACAGCGATCTTGTCCACCTACGTGGCCGCGACGCCCTGCGGGGACACAGTGGGGACAGGGCGCAATCGGTTGCACATCAGAGCGGCCGCCGCACGCCATTGATTACAACGGCATGCAACCAGGGGAGTAGAGATACTTCCGAGATAAAAAATAATGCCCATTATCGTAAATAATCTAGACAAGGAAAATAAATGTGATAGATAATACGGCGTGCACCACTTAGTGATCATCCTCAAGATTCATTTGCAGATATTCAACTTGCATGCTTACGAATATCAAATAAAACATCGATTCCGTGACGTTCCTTTCCGAAAATGGGCATTGGAACCAATGTATGCGAGATGTACTGCTAACGTACACGGAGTGCGCATGGAGTCATATCTTCAATGTACGGCATGTGCTCAAAAGCTAGCCACGATATCCATTTTTGTGTACAAATTGTGTAATTTGACCCCCATGAATGTTCGCTTGAGTGCGAACTGGAATGTACTTGATGTGTTCAGGATGTAATCGAAAGGATGTGTACGCGATGTGCACAACGACGTATACCGTTGCTGATCGCTATGCACACCTAGTTTGCGAAGCCAGTGATTTACTTCCCTTCGAAAAAATTCTGGTGGAAAACTTTCACGATTCCCTCTAAAATTCTCATTAGCTGAACTCTTGCGAAAAATCTAACTTTGAAATTTGAATTTACAATTTAAAATTACATTTTGATTAAAATTACAATTACAATTAAAATTACAATTTGAAATTTGAATTTTTGTGACTAACTTATCCTATGTGAGTGTTCTCAAACAGCAAAACTCTCCCAAACTCTCATTGCAGCTTGGGCATGTATGTTTCCACATTCGGTGTGGTAACCACATTTCACCCACTGCCACTGGCAGTTTAGATCTGCCACTGCCAGTGGTTGAGTTATTCTTGTTCAATCTGCTAATTGAACTTGTGAATGCGTATGCATATATTTCTCTGAATTTGAGAATGTATCTAAAGGCTCGGAAGAACACAGTCATACACCATTTCATGCTAAAAATAAGTTGTAAGGCAAAATGGAACTCGAAAATAAAACTATTTGGAATCTATATCTGAAATTACTGTAATACTCTTCTATTTGCGAACATTTAACACTATTTGCAGGAACACATATTTTAAGTCTGCAGTCCACATAGTTTTGCAAAGCACTTCTGGACAAAATTTGGTGTAGGAATAGATTTCAAATCTTTCTTTTCAACTTTCTTGCCCTCATTTACATAATGATAATGGGCACAATAATGACTAATGTTGGTGCATGTATTAATAGGAAAAATAGAATTATCAGCGCCTGTTATTTATTTGAGAACTGAACTTCGTATTGACTTTAAATTACTGTTAACATTAACTATACTTTAATGGGCATTAAGTTTTAAAGGGAACTATTATTTATTAAATTAAAATTGAAATCAGTAGGTAGGCCTATAATGGTAATTCTTGGTATTAATAAAGATTTCTTTCTTCACAACCACTTTGTATTTCACATTCAATAAAATTATTTTTAGTTCCTTTACTATCAGTCACGCACCATTGCATAACCATGGCACATCAAGATTTCTCAGTTAAAGAACAAGGACTCATACTTTTGACTATAGCTCATTGTATGCTACCCCAGGTGTCTCAATAGAATTCAAAAATTCATCAGTAGAGTGCATGCATTAAACACTACGAAGAATAACGTATATTGAATAATATGATTTAATTTTTACCAGGCAACATTAGCATGATCTTTATATTTTTGAAGGATCTACATACTCATTTGTTGGGCTGAAAATTGCTCGTTAGGAAAAACATTTTTAATCAGACTGTCTACATTTTTGTCAATTGTACAAAACTCATGAGCAAATGAGAATTTGCCTTTACCATCAACTTCCACATTTTCCTTTTCCAGTATTTTATTAATAAATAGAAAATATTCCTCATGATAAATCCATATGAATATGTACTCCCATTTTTTGCTTCAGTTGCAATGTTTTTACACGTCTCAAGAGGGAAGATTTCTTATACAGGCATTTATGTGCTTCTGGCAACAAATACTTGCTGATGCTTCTATCAAAATATGAAAACATCTTAGTTTCGAACAACACGACCAGCGAAGTGGCTACATTTATGCTTTGTGTACTTCCGATGAGAAACAATAGTTCACATATCACCCTTCTATCGAAATGATTATTAATATGTCAACAACAGTGCACCAAACACTGAGTAACACACTCACTCAGGTGATATTGTGAACTAAATACACACCTGTACTTATATCATTTTTATCCAAGAATTCGGGAAAAAATAAAGAGAATTTTCAAACATTTATCATCTTAATTAACTGGGTTTACTACTTACAATTAACTTAAACAATTCACACATTTACCGGTACAAGCAATTTAAAACAATGCCACAAGCATTGACAATAAATTTTAAATATAAAATGCTTATGCTTATACAATGCTTGATGCTTACGACAAATCAATAAAACAATGAAAGTCAATATTGTTGAAATAAACACATTCATTGCCTAGCTGTCGATTAATTTAAAAAAAACCCGGGCAATTGTAAATAAAGTTTTGAAAGATGCCCATTTCATATAACATCATAAAGTAATCAAAATAAACCTTGTTTCTTTAATAACTAATGCAAAGTTCCGGGATGTGTTTCTTACCCTTTCTTTGTATCCATATTTCTTTCATCTTTTTGGCTGTGCGCCTATTTTCTCTCTTCGTTCCACGCTTTTCCTGTTCTACACTTTGGTACTCCTTCCAAATCAATCCGCCATGACTGCACTTTAGATCTAAAAGTGTTCCTATTTTGAATGTCTTATTCTGTGATCCCTGATTATTTAAGGTCCTTTTTAATTTCGTTGATCCATTTTATAGTGTCAGGCTCTGCTTTCTTCTATTCTCATAAAATTCAATTATTTGTTTTGTAAGACGTTTACAATTCATTCTTTGGATATAATAATAATAATAATAATAATAATAATAATAATAATAATAATAATTATTATTATTATTATTATTATTATTATTATTATGTATATATTAAATTTAACCACATTAAAGAAATGCGATTGCTTACCATTAAACACGATTGTGTTAGGATTATTTCATGCGTTAACTCTTTACAGGCTACCAATTCATTAATGACGATACGAAAGGCGTTTGTTTACCACTAAACATGGTAGCGTTTGGTAATGTCTAGAGTTGACATTCGATAGTATACACATCCAGCAAGAAATTCGAAATGAAGTTATAAGACTTCCACAGTAAATTGCCGCATACTTCACGAAATCTGCACACTGACCACTGATTAATACTGCAATCTTCTAAAAGGACGCGAACTCAATGCTACTAACCAAATCTTGTTTGCATCCTCATTTTCATCACTCCAGCATTAATTCAACACGACATAAAAATTCCCTTTTATCATAACATTCACAACTGTCACTTTAAATAAAACATACGTGTTCCCGGATTTCGGTGCTTGGTTCCCAGATCTCGTTACGTGTCTCACATATACACTATTTCATGAAATGCAAGTTACGTTATGTACATAAAGAAATTAATATGTACTTGCAATGAATGTGTAAAAAACCTGTACTATATGCAGGAGATATTAACAGCCCTTAAATGTAGGAATGTATAATGAAATGTGTACCACGTTGAAATGTATATTGCGTGTTAGTCAAGTGCAGCAACAGAGGCGAAGCAGCTGTGTGCAGGGTGTGGAAATGTTCACGTTATGTTCTCTATTAGTAGAAAAGGTTTCAATGTGTATAAGAGATGTGGAGAATTGTACAGTATGGACAGGTGTAGTGCCCTAAATGAAAAATACGTAGTGCACAGCTCTTTTACAGACCAACACCACACGGATATTTGCCAGGATTTCATTTACTGAAACCATATCAATTCTTTCTACTTCATCAATATCTTGGTAAGTGTGCAACCAGTTCTTGAACATGGCGTCTCTAGCAGAATTTGTTTACTATGCTCCGTGAAGTCACGGAGGTTAAGCGAATTCGAGACTTGGTGGGTTCCTGGGTTGGTGACCGTCTAGCAACCCCGTGATCTAACGGGGAGTCCCTGGCCGAAAGGATAAAAGATAATTATTGCAACGTGACGAGATTTGGCAAAGATAATAACGGAGAGTTACTTTACGGAATGCGCTCAATGCCCAACAAGGGTTCAGAGACGCGTTGCATCAACGAAGACACAACAACTAATTCTACAGTTAAAGATCAACAATACTTAAAGTAAAAAATGTCAAGATCATTTACAGCACGTAATGATGTAATAAGTCCATATTTGGCCCTCGGATTCTGAAAAGACACGTAATTAGTGGTAAAGCAACAGCAAATATCTCTCGTATTGACGGATAGCGTTACAACTTACCAATGGTAGCGCGAGAGATTGAAGCGGAGCCTGGTAGGCTTCGCAGGCAAATATGGACCTGCAATTGTGATAGAGATAACTGCCCAACTCTCGGTGCACACCATTGATGCGAATTCTGCCTTATAATTAGAGGAAGTCATCTGGGCGAGAACGATCGGAGGATTTCACATTTTTGTGTCTGAGAGATAGGCGTCTTTAGCTTTCCGCGATACGACATAACACATTCGATGTGGATTTGATGCGAGTTGATTCGAGAACATGGGATCGGAGGGAAAGCGAGCCAAGCTCTGCTCCATTGAGGGTCGCTACCTGGTGTTCTTGGAAGCGATGTTCCAGAAGAAACGGCTAGCACGACCCAGCCGTCGCGTCGTGGCCCTTTTCATCCTCTGGCCTGCTACGGCGGTGCAGGTGGCGGCATGGCACTCCGCCCCGCCCACTCAAGGCGAAGGCACTCGCGCTTCCCCCAACCGCACTCCAACCAACCCCAGCCCCGGTTGAGGCAGAGCGGCTGGAGGGGCTTACATACACAAAACCTGTGCAAAAATTATTTTTATGTAAACCAATCTACACGTAAATTAGAATTAAATGATTGCGTCCAATTAACGGCGTCTATTTGCATTAACCCATTAGGAAAATTCTTTCATTAACTAAAACTTAATTTTCAGTAACCAAAAACTTATTTTTTACCATTTTTTGCTCAGACGGCCATGAAAGCTCACCCACAAATATTATTGTATTGCAACACAACAAAATTCTGACTCCCCTCTCCCTCCAATTTAATTACTAGATCCGGCTCTCGCATGGATCATGAATCCGAGCTTTTGTTAATACATCTGACGTCCTTCAGCACAAACTGAAATCTCTATAGCTTCCTGTTACAATCCAAACATCTGAAGGGTTCATGACATCAAAATGGAGTTTTCGCTCAACGACGTTCTTACTAGCAATGGAAAGATAATAAAAATAGGAAAAATGATTCATTTGTTATTGTTTTCATACTGATTTGGATATAAAATTATACTCTCTGCCATGTCATTTTATATTAAAGATCAATATTTCCTTTAGTAGCCCGTGGAACTGTCGCCTTTGGGGAAAGTGGTCTTCGAGGGGTCCAGACTGGTATCAGGAGACAGAGGGGTGAGTGGGAGATGGAGGCGTAACTACAGCCCACGGTCTTCACACGAAAGACGCAGGAACAAACATCCATGTTAACGATCAGAATCAAAGAGTTTTCCACTTCTTCATCGAAATTGAACTTTTCTTCCACTTTTCGAATTCCACCATTGAAATTCGAAAGCATCCGTTTACAGCACCACAAAATAGTGCAGTCAGTTCGTCAGCCCTTGCACATGACTTGTGGATGTACACCGTTGTCGAAAGGAAGCACATAGTGCACATGCGTAAATAATGTATGTACTAGTTTTATGTTTTCTATTGGCTCCATTTTAGCCGGATGACTCTAGAATATTCTGAAAAAATTCTAGAAAACAATTTGGGAGCTTTGAAGCATCTACAGCGCTGAAACGCTGCAATTTACCATAGTTCCTTTCTGGCTAAACGTCAATCCTTGGGACATGATATTGACGCTAGTTTTTTCATTATATTGACAATGATAATGTAATGAAACACGAATTTTTAAGAAAGGACGTCTATCGATAAAGTTTCATAGTCTCTGTTTCTGAGGGTATTCGAACCAGAAAAATGTATTGTTTTTAAAAAAATTTAATATGAACTTCATAATAGATATCAAATTTATTAAACCGGCTTAGATGGTAAACTGATGTCAGTGCAGTACATCTAATTAAGAGGTCCGAGTGTTCGAGTCCCGACTGTGGCAGATTTTTCTACCTTAGCAACATAGCTAGATCGAGTTCACCTAGTTCAACATTCCGGGGGAGAATTCTAGCGGCCGGCTTCTCTGATTGGCAGTTTTACGTGATTTCTCCGATCAACACCAAACGAATGCCTGAACATGAACCAAAGCCACATATGCGGAAAGGCAGTGGGTAAGTTTATCCAATTTGTAAATATAAATTCCAGCTCCCACAGGGGTTCTTGGAGGGGAAATTAAAAAAAAAATGTTTAGCGGTTCTTGGAGGGGAAATGTTTACTTCATTTCTTTGCAGAAACTACGATCAGCTGAAAAGCTTGATGTCATTTTAATGAAGACTTTCTATTTCATACGTCACATACAGTTTTTACTGTTTTTGACGATAAATCTTTTGGATATGACAAAATTCATTTGCTTTTTATCGCTGATGCTGCCTTTTCGTGAATAATGCTGATATAATGTTAAAAGAAAAAAAAGATTTCATAGTTCAAGACCCGCATTGAAGAAATAGATGTGAATAAATATTTCATATTATGTTTCATTCAGTCACTGTGTCGTCCCAACAGATTTTATAAAATGCTCTCTGTTCGTAGAGTAATTTAATTTCTTAAATTAAAATTATTTTTAAACATTACACAAACAAGCATATCTTCTGGTAGTGTTCCGCAATGAAATTCGACGCTCTTCTCTCCTCCAGCGAATGGATTTCAGCTTCGTGGCCGACGCATATTGGCAAGAGGCTGGAGCACAGAAAAACTTCGCAAGCAGAGTTATTTTCCACACATGGGTTCACGAGAGATGTTTTTGCCAACGCGTCCATCTGAGAAGGAACATCTGGTGCTCCTTGGCGGTGCAGTGATCCGCGAACTTCATAAAGGCGCACAAATAAACATTTTGCTAATGTTTATTTAGATTTAACAAAAAACGTCTGTTGAATAACATAATGCGAGATTTATTAATATTATTATTATTATTATTATTATTATTATTATTATTATTATTATTATATTATGAGATTGTAAAAAGAAATTATCCTAATATAGACTATTTACTCTTTATTAGGATAATAAATACTAAATAGACGGTTTAAACCGTCTTTCAAAATTTTAAATTCCTTTGTTATGTATTTGTAACTGTTGATGTTGAATTTATGTATATATGTATTTATGAATTTTAGTACACTGTTTTGTTTCATAACACAAAATTAATAGTTTGGTCTACAACATATCAGTAGAAAATACGAAAATACGTAAGACTGTACGCCGTCGTCAGTTCTATCCATCAACGTTATTATTAACAAGAAGAGAATGATGGGAAAAGTATTTTTTCCAGTTCACTAGTTAATGAATACTCGAATATAGTGGATAATCGAAAAGAAAAGCAACTGAATGGAATGCGGGACGATAGATATTTGTTCTTGTTAATCAAGGTGATGTGAGGCTTTTCATTTTCCAATTTTTTCCGATCGATACAACAAGGGGCCTTATGATATATGTCAAAGGTATAGCCCGTAAATGTAAAAGTGTTTGTAGTGTAAAAACAAAAACTAAGAGTCAGAAACTCTGCGCAGGGATCACATCAACAAATGATAAGAAAGTGTTCATACACCCAATATCTTCTGACAGGTTGTTGATCACAAACATTAGAATTAATATGACATAAGGGAAAAAACCGACCACGCACCACGTGCCCACACTGTTTTAGCGACACGACGCAACACATGCATATGAAATCATTTTGAAATTAAAGAGGGACCCACGAGCGCGCTCCCAGGGCGTGCATCATGTCACGCTCTGGGCTCCATTACTGCGTTAACCCTTTGGTCCGATCCTTCAACATATGACCTTGGTTATCTACGCACGGCAACGTGCCACGAACTTACAGCTCAGGTGGGTGGGAGTCTGGTCAGAGAGCTCGGCACGGCAACCCAGGGGAATACCAATTGTCTGTCTTTGACACTAGCTGCAACTTAATTTCAAGAATTTTGGCGTGTTATTGAACGTACACATGTTCAATCAATTTCTGACAGCATTGAATGCATCTTTTATGATGTTTAGAGAATGTTTTCTTTTGATTTCAGGTTTGTTGATTCAAAATGTACATTTAATAAGTAATTTATGTATGTATAAATATATATATATATATATATCTGGAGGGAAGTCCGATTGTGTCTCTCACTGTGTGTAAAGATTAATGCAAAGCCTAGTAGTGCAAAACGTGTCCAAACAATTGTACTTGCTTGCTGCAAAGTGCTGGACAGTATTTTCGAAACCATTTTTTTTTGTTTTGAGTAAATTCTATTACCGTCAATTGTCCCAATACAGAACTACTACAAAAACTGGAGTGCCCACTGGAAATCGAAGCAGAACCATGTGTGCGGAAGGTGTACATGCCACCATTCGAAGGAGCTGCGACCGCCAGTGTGTTGGAGCTCCAGCCGCCACTGCGATCATGTCAGTCGTCGTGCGGGTGTCCGAGAGGCGCCTGTTTAAAGGCGGGACGAGGGGACGCCGCGTGGCGTGGGGAGGAGGCATCCATCGATCGCTCGCCCTTCGAATGCCCCAACGAGAGGATCGGCGGCGCGCGAGGACGGCCTTGCGTGAGGCGGGTGGGCTTCCGAGCCGGCGGACAGTCAGCAAATTGATCTCGATCCATTTCGTAACGCCCGTACATATATTATTTGGGAGGGATTATAAGGGAGGATTGTCGTCCTAACATACAGTGCTTGCTGTGTAAAATTGTAGGTGCAGGAACGCGCCCCAAATTTATTATAAATTTAATAGAAATAGTTATATAATTATAATATAATTTAATAATATATTCTCGAGGTACCAGAAAGCCGTTACATGTATTTTTTAGATGAGTTATGAAGTATTTGACTTTGAGAGATTTTCAACAACACGCGCTTTCAAATGGGATCGCTTTCCACGAGTCAAAAACGATCGAAACGCCGTGAGGAGGAACTCTTAGGGTGTACTAATCGCCATTCTCTCATAGCTCCTGTGGCATGAAGAGAAAACGATATCCCATCAATTGCCCCCCAGAGTCGTCTCTTTTAACTACATCAACGCAGCATTGAATGCCTCTCTTCGCCCGCACAAGTCATGTCACAATCCGGCAAGAGCCAGGATGTGGGCCCAGGGTTATCTCACAACGTGGGCTGGCGGAAGTGCGGATGTGGGAGCAAATCGAAAGGATAGGACCCGTACACACACACTCTCACCCAGGAGTGGAATAATACTCGTCGCCACTCTGAGCTCCATTCATTTCGCTGCCCCTTGAGAATTTATATTATTTATAGCCAAAGGGATTATGATTTGTTTGATACTTATACCCCTATACTGATTGGGAATAAATATTTTCTACATATATTTCACGTATTAAAAAATGTACATCGTGACTAATGCCGTTTCTTTTTAAGTTAAAACTAATACCGAAACTGATTTCTCACTCTTTCATAAATGGGATATGTCTAAGAAAGAAAAAGATAGATTATGCGTTAGTTTCAGTTTTGTTTCAAACGGACATGACATTAAAATTCAAAATATAATTTTTGAAAATTTGCCGCCTCTCAAAACGTGCCGCCCCGGACTATAGTCCGTTCAGCCCATTCCATTCCGTATCAAGTTAACATATGTAATCTAGTTTGTTATGTGCTTCACTTATAGTATTTTATGGAATTGCCTTCTTTTCTCCTCTTAAGAAACATGCCTGCTCCATCATTGCTATTTATCCTCTTCGTTTCAATGGAGTGTGCTTAAACAATGCCTTACACTAATACACATGCGGAGGACTTGAACAGGGCTCAGGAGATCGTGATGAACATATCCTCCGCGGCAGCTGCCCAACATACGTGAAAGACAAGTGACTCACTCCAGCCTCAGAGCACAGTTCGGATTCGAACTCACAACACCTTCCCTCGCACTTCCTTGTTGCACGCGTCATGCACACTGCACCAGAATACACAAGGGATGCGCCATGTACTGCGCTGCAACGTCTAATACTCTAACCAGTTAGACATTTTCTATTGCGTGAGTTTCAACCATTTTGATGGTTGCCCATAGTTAGTGTGTACGACGTGTAGTGTACTACGACACACGAGTTATTAATTTGTTTCATTTATTGAAAGCTATTTTAATCTAATGACCATGCGGTTTTCGTAATCTTATTTAAAGTTGCCAGCTGTCAGCGATTATTTTTTCATGTACGACACTGCGACCGCTGATGACTTGCCCCTAAGACATATAATAACAAATTCCGAAGGTCACAATATGTCAGGGAAAATCACTACAAGGGATCTGCCCTTATCAATTACGATGGACTTCATACGTTACGAAAAGAATTATTAGCATTTATTGAAGAAAAAAAACAACTAGTGTACAGCAGATGAGTACCTTGTTTAATTTCTGGAGCGTGTGTAGCTTGGCTGTAGACGTATCTCCTGCTCCAATAATAGGGAGTTTTAGTGCCACGAGTAAGGTAAACGACGTTATGCACTAATAGTCATGTGACAGACCTTGAAGTCATAACGTCTTACCCTAGGCCTAAGGTACGACCTTATACCTACATAAATAGTGCACGCCTGTAGGAGTCTCTAAGCTCATCTTAGAAACGGCAAAATTGCCACCTAAAAACAGGAGAGGTTGTATTTTTCCAACTCTAATAAACCGATTGTCGTAGGTAAGGCAGTTACAATTATTTTTTACCAACTCCAAAACGTTGGCAAGAATTAACGGAAAATGTTGGAGAGATGACAGGTAAGAAGTTCGCGAAAAAGAAGTAGAAATCATACCTTCGAGTTAGGTTATGTCTTATAAATGGGCGCTGTTTTAATACATTCCTTGCATTGTCAAGAAAAGCCGATTCAAAATTCCAGACGACATACTCATCGCGGTGGGCCATAAAATTTAAAATTCCGTACACAATGTAGATTTGCTATACTCGTGTCTCGTATCGTGGTTTAAATGTCTCACAACTTAGTCTACATTCTTTGATATATTATGCAACTTCTTTGTTCAACACTTGAAATGCTTCTTTTGTTATAATGCATAACGCCATGCCGCAATTGCTAAAACTCTTCATAACGTTGTTCATTACGAGCCTATAAGCTTTATAGTCACGTGATCAATAGAGTTTAAGGATGTCTCCTTACGCCTGGCGCTAATACTCCCCAAAACCACAGCCTGAAGCGTTATTTTTGTCACGGCCACAAAACATAGGAATTACCTCTGAGCAAAACAATTGCGACAAACGACACACAGCACCACTGCAAAATTGTAGATGATACATACTTCCACCTCGTTTCTTATTGCAGTGTACTTTTCGCAGCAACGATTGCTCTAGAACAGTCTTCACAGCATTTTGCACTTCCGCTGAACTCACGTGCAAATCGAGTGCAGTCGTTGTGCCAATGAGCCTTGTTCTAGAAGAGAGTGTGGCTCTAGTGAGAATACGCGATTAATATTTTCATAAACTATATATAATGGAACGGAAAAATTCTGACAAAACTAAACTGGCTGAGATGACTCACAACATCCGTTGCCGCACCGACGTTGCTGACCAGAAGACACTAAGAGTTTTAGTCCGACGGGGCCGATTTTCGATTGCAGTATACCTTAGATCGTTTGCCATTGCTTTCCCAAAGGGCGCTAGTACGCTAATTTTGACGTTCGATTTGAATACCACATAGCGCATACCAAGATACAATATCCACAGTCTTATCCAGTAATTCAAATCGAAACTCTGATTGGCGCTAAATTGCTAGAAGATTTAATTTTTCGAATCGACCAAGTGTCTTACCTGGGATCCGTTTTACATGCCGACAAGCGTCCGCATGCATACCGTCGGTTTTTGACACCCCAAAACTCCCCTCAACTTTGACCGGGTTTGAACCCGCGAACGTGGGATGAGTTGCCCGGCATAATAACCACTATACCATCAATGCCGGTTCTTCCAGATAGTTCTGGAAAAATCAGTTTTGGTGAAAATCAGATGAACGGTTTAGGCAGTAACGTTGACCACTGACGCACAGATATAAGGTTTGCCTTTTCGGAATCAAAAACCCACAAAACGTCCCAAATGTCGGACTTCGGTGTCACAATTAATGCATAATCAAATACCCTAACCAAGTTCCGTTTCTGCGTACGTTGCATTTGAGAGTTGGTGGATGTTACCGGTAGAAGAGGCGCGAAGTTAAACCCATTCATAATAGGAAGTTAAGAAAGCGCCTTCCTGAAAAACGTAGAGCTTCTGCATAAGAGCACTCGCAGCAGGACGTCTGAAGGAAAGAAGTGGCGTTGATACAAGCGCTGTCGTTCGCTGTGTTCGCTTACATCCTACGTCTTGTAGCAATCTTAAGTCACCCCACCTAATCTGAGCTGCAATAGTTGCAGAAAGAAGTAGCAGTTAAGTTTATAGCTTCTTCTTCAACATATGATTTAGCCAGATAGTAAAATAATTATATTGCAATAGTAACGCCATATTTTTCTAGCGAGACGTGACATGTATTTCTACCCCCCGCCCGAGTGTATCCCTCACCCACCCCGCCTCAGTTGTCCAGGCGACAGCATGTTGGTGCTTGCTTGTTAGAGGAGTCTATCCAGACAAGGGTGACGCCCACAGGCCTTCTGGATACGGGCATCCGCGAACACTTACCCTGCCTCAAACCAAGAACCGACTGGCTTTCTTAGGTGTTTCGCTGGCGGGGTGGTGGCTACACACGCTTGGTTTTACCCGTTAACGGAAGAGCCAAAACGGTAAGTCTCCAAGCGGGTGCCCCCCCCCCGGCTGCAAGTGGCACACGCCACACCTCCACGGTGCAGCGGCGCGAAGCAGGCCGGGATGGACCGACAAGCAAAATAAGCAGAGGCATAGGGGGGGCATCAAAAAGGATCTGCGCCCCGAAAAAAAATGAAACGTTAAAACTAGTGGTGCTCCTACTAAACATACTTTCTCGCATTATTTCTAAATTTGCAATTTTCGAAAATTCAGAACGGAAATGAGACTAAACTGCTTTTCACGTTGGGAAGGCACAATGGGTCTTATGGAGAATCTGCGCGTTCTTGCCGATGCGACACGTTCGCTTGCCCGCTCGTTCCAGAAGCGTCAAAATCACGGCTACTTTTGTCGATATATGCATCTACTAAAAATGATTCCCTCACTTATTATTATTAATATATTAATTTTATTATTATTATTATTATTATTATTATTATTATTATTATTATTATTATTATTATTATTATTATTATTATTATTATTATTAGTATTAGTATTAGTATTACACTGGTCGGCAATGGGTTCAATGCCGCCGTCTTGTATTTCTTTTTAGAATTACTTTTGCACCCTGAATCATGTTCTGATGTTATTTGTTTCCACGTCACGTCACGTTTTTAAAAAACTTGTATTACTTTTTTAGTTCAGTCATGTAGTAATGCACTTCTTACGTTGCTCTTCTTACGAGTTGCTTTAATTAAGATTTTCAGATTGATTTATTTATTCAATGTTCTGCAATCATCTGGCCACTCTCTATAATCCGCAAGAGCCTAGAGCAAGTTTTGCTGAGGCTAAATAGTGTTGTGGTTTGTTCGTTAAGTTGCGTTTCGCTTGCTAATGAAAATAATTTTTTTCTTAATAAGTGTTCTATAGGAAGTGATACGCGATGTTTAAGAAATATTTCAATAAAAAACATTTTTTATTGAACTTATATCAATATCCTACGTCGTGGCTGGAAAAACAGCCCAGATTCATTCTGTTATATGTGTGAAAATTTCGTACCGGTAAAACAGCAGTGAAAAATAACAGAGTTCGTGAGAAAGGAGTACTATGCCTATTTCAGCATCAAACTGGGAGACCAGGTCAATTGTGTATTCAAACAATATTCTGTTTGCAATTTCACCCATTCCTCATGGTCCTGATGAACTAGTCTCACAGCATCCAAAAAATTTACAAGACTGTTCCTCTTCTGAATCTGAATGTATCGCAGAAATGGCCGATCTTATTTCTGACTGTGATTTCCCTATTGAAGATGTTGAAAAGGAACCTAAACATTTCAAGCAAAGAGCATTAAATAATTTTGTTTAAGATCTTGGCCCTACAAAGACGTTTTCCGGGATACTCGGGTCTACATTTCGTGAAAGGAAAATGTCGGCACCAGGGACGGCGTACTATTGGTACAGATATACATTTAATTTACACCCATCTTTTCTGTAGAGGGAACCTTGTTTTACTGAATCAATATCTTGGAAGTTATGGTGGGAAACTAGGATTACCACAGTATAACCCTTTCCATCGTTGCTCCCAAGCGTACTGCGTCCTTCTTCACAATGAAAACCAACTTTCATTCGTTCCCATTGTTCATTCTGTTATAATGCGAGACACATGTGGTTTTGATATCATGCTGTGTTAACTGAAGTATTAGAAACACAAGTGGAAATTTTAATGCCATAGGTATTCTGTTAGGTTTACAAGTAAGTTACACAAAGCACCCTTCCTTTCTGTGTAAGTGGCGCAGTCAAGAAAGGTTACACATTGAATCAAAAAAGAATGACAGCGGATTTAAGGTTCGATAAACATAAACCAGCGAACTCTTGTTGTCAAGTCCGACAAATTGTAACCTCCGCTTTATATCAAACTTGGGCTTATGAACCAATTCGTTGAAGCCCTAAACAATGAAGGTGCACCAGTGATGGTGTCTGATTCCATGGCATCAGTAACGAAAAATCAAAGTACGTATCTTCACAGGTCCAAAAATCAGAAATATTTTATCTTATACTAATTTTGAAGATTTAGCTGCAGAACTATCATCATGGAAATCATTCCGGGATGTGGTTAAAAAGCATTCATATCTCGGCTATATCTTTCAGAATCTAGGAATGCTGAGCGAAGAACAAGGAGAAAAATTCCACCAGTATCTAATGAAATTTGAACGCAAATATCAAGGGAAATGAGAAAAAAGTGCTTGCAGATTAGTCGGTTACTAAAGAGGTAAGATCCAACTTCATCTCCCATGCGAAAAGGCAAAAACGTTCCAACTAAGTTAAGACGTTACACAATTGAAACCGTGGTCATGCCATACTTAAGGCATTTGATTATGTTTTTCTTCAAATCTATATATACAGTGCTTAACATATTTCTATGTTATGTTTATAGGATTGAAATATAGTCGCGGTTACATAAGTAAAATAATAAGAAAGAAGCATTCCTTACGTATGATAAAAAAAAATTGTAATCTTGCCTATGCGCGTGTGTTATATTTTTCGTATTTTCATTTTGATTTTGCAAAAAAAAAACTGAAGTGATAGAGAAAATCTCAGAGATATAAAATACATACTTAAAAATTATTCAATGATCGGAAAGTTTAAACTCGCAGGTCAGTGTGTTATTAACACCATTATTATATCCGTAATAGTTTTATTACCGTAAATATCTAATATAAAGGTACAATTTACATGTATTATCTTATAAAATGAAAACAAATCGTAAATTGTTGATTGTGCCTTCAAATATTCATTAATTAATTTACGCAACAAACGAAATTTCCAATTTCCTACTCGAATGTCGTACGTAGTTGCAGAACAATGAAGTTTTTAAAATTATTTATTGCATAAATGGTAAGAGCAATTAATTTATGTTTAGAGGATTAAAATAGTATCAAATATCCGTTAAACTGGGTTCTTAGTTTTATATGATTGTGCTCGTTGGTTCTCTCTATGTTTGCATATTTTTAAATATTTCCTCTATTTTCAGTGTCGCGTAATGCCAGCTCACACGCGTTTTAGCCCCGAAAATACGTGGCAATTAATTCCAAAATGTGTCAATTAAGTGGCAATTAATTAGCAATAAATCATTTGACATATTTCGTTGTGGTGTGCTGACTTGGCTGTTCCAGCTTGACGCACCTATGCTATTCAGTTCGTTTTGGAATGTCTGAGAGAGTGTCTCACCCTTCAATAAACACAAGAGAGGAAAATGTTTTCGAAGTGGCGAAAAGCGCATAGTTCTGAAAGTTTTAAATTTGTTATTGCATAGGAATCAATCGTTACTGGTGAAGCAAATCGCTGAACTTACTAGAGTTTACTGGACTATCCGTATGTACCGCATTGAAACTCACCGTTCTGCATTAGTGTGAATTGGTATCTACTGAATATTGATGGATATCTTTTAATATGCGCCAGACTACGGAGTCTAAATTAGCTCTTTCAGTGAAAGTCTTATTTCATTGGGAGTGAACGAGAGATTCGAATTAAGATCGAGAGAAGAATTAAATGTTACCTACATTTCCACCGCGTATTTGGAGTCAAGCAAGAATTGCCAACCAAGTTTCTCAGAGAATAGTAGAATGGAATTGTAACTTTAAGGTACGTATATGTTCCTATCATGTGTTGTAATAATAGAAATGCATATATTAGTTTACGTGAATTTCTATTGGACATCATGTGCAATACAACAATTGGCCACTAATCCAGCTCAAAGTTATGTTAATGTAAATAAATTGTAAAATTCATCTAAAAGCTTATGCCGAACAAGATGAACAATGATTTCGTTTTACATCAACTGTTTTAATCCTTTCAATTCAAATTCTAATGTTGTTAGTGATAAAGTGATTATGGAAGGCTCGGCTACCAAACTCCTTATTTTGCATTGATTTGTGCTTTCGGATGTTAGAAAATAACATCATCATTTTATCCAAAACTTTGTCGTTGGAAGTTTTGAATTGAACTTCCAGAAAGAAAATACCCCAGTGACCATATATTTTAACGCACAAATTAAAAATTCACACATTTTCATTGACAATTCATTTTTTTAAAGAGACATTTTGACATATTGATTAAATGAAAGAAAGCATTTTCCTCAACTGAAGTAACAAATGTTGTATAATTTTTTTCCAAAACAAATTCCACCAATTTTTTGATATGTTTGAACGGTCTGAATACAAAGGTTTTAAAAAGTAATTTCCGCATAAATCCAGCGTTTTCGTCATTTTATTTAAAAAGCAAATGAGTGACACATTTTCATGATTACCATCGTGTTCCTTGTCATTTTCTCTACACGACAAAGATTTTCTTTTTACTTGTGCAACTATCGATTTGACAGTGCAGATTCTTCTATCAGAATAGCATCATCCATAAGACCGCATTGTGCCTCCACGATATGAAATTGAGTATATCATGACATTTTTGTCGACCCTTGAAAAATACGAGGAGAAAAGTTACAGATGTTTTTGAGATAATAATTGATTAAAACAATAAAAATTGCCTGCATTTCACGCAAAATTACATGAAAACTATTCATATTTCCGAAAAATTGTACACATCATGAAACAAAATGAACTTTTGCAATTTTCGAAAAATCAGAAATTTTGACAAAGATTAGACCTACTCCATTCTCTTAAGCGTTCTTTACGCTATCCGAAGACAAAAATAAAAACAATTGAGTCAATGTTGAGAAAAATTTTAAATTTTTTTGAGGCTTCATTTAAAGAACCCCCAAAAATCAAAATATCCGTTTCAAACCCAGAAGACCTCAAGTTCCTTCAAATTATTCTAGGAATAACAATTTTGGAACAAAATCTGCAGAACGGTTTAGGCACTAGCGTTGCCAACAGACGGACAGACAGGCAGACGTTTTGCTGTCAAACGATTTTTCGGGATCGAGGACCCACAATTTGCCCCAGATTCTGATGACACGAGTTAGCGGAAGGAATTTACTATAAATAGGATCACGATTTATCGACTTTTGGATACCAGGGCCCGGCAATAAGACTTTTTCTGTCAAAAGTTTGTCGTTCTCCGGCGCACGATTGCAACACATCATTTTACGAAGCAAGGGCGGGAATGTACAAATTTATAATATGTTTGTATGTGTAAAATAATACTTACATCTTCATTTGTATTTCTAATAGCTATTAACATACCTAGAAATGTCATGAGTGTTATTACTGATGAGGCCAAAAGTTAAAAATCGAGGCATAGCGTAGCGCAGCCGAGATTTTAATTTGGACGAGGCAATAATAACACTGTAACATTTCGAGGTTTGTTCAACACTTTATCAGTCACCATAATATCTCACGAATTATGCTAAAATTTACATTACTGCGATAGTAAACCCATGAATTCTGATGCTGCGGTACGTTAGAACGATATTGTGGAGTGTTACTTGCACTATATCTATATATACAATATTCGAATACCGTGGTTCGAGAAAGATGGATGCAAATAATTCTCCTGAACCTAGAGATACCTAAAGATACGACGTTCGGGTAGGAAATTGGCGCGTTGGCTTCCAGGGTCGACCACTTGACATCATCAGTAAATATGATTACCGGAGTAGTGTCATTTGTTGGAATGTGAGGAAAATGAGGTTGATTTACCTAATATACATTATACTATTAATAATATTACAACGACGAAAAATTATTCCTCAAACCAATGGGAATTACTACTGAATTGTTTGAATCTGATTTGTGTTGTACATCACCGTGTTTTTTCTTAACAAACACTTGACTTGCGATGAATCGATGGTTGTTTACGTTGCTAAGATGTGAAATTTCTTAACATACAAGTGCACTTACAAACCTGCAGGGTTGCATGTTAATAGTGATTAGAGGCGCCTGTGACCGATAAAAGATGTAATTTCATTGTAAGGAGTGTTGGGAGGGGAGCGGCGCAAGTGGGAAGCGACCCCGCCCTCTTATCGCCGCGGTCGTTCGTGACGCGGCGCTGCGCAGCGGGGCGCGGCGGGTGGCGGGGAGCGCGGGGTGCGGGTCGCGTGCTGAAGGCCTCCCGCGGCCTCGAACGTATCTGTGTCTGCCGGCCAGGCGGGCCGTCTCCTCCCCCTACCCGCCGCGCGGGCCCCGCTTGCGCAAATGGCTTCGTCCGATGTCGAAAAATCACACGGGTGCGCACGCTACGCAGATTAAAGGGTGCCCCCGCAAGATGGGCAAATTTTCGCCGGGGCAATCAGGTTCAGTTCCATGTCTTGACGAGAATGGAAGCGCGATACGAGCGATTGGGCTGCACCCTGGCCTTGAGCAGCCCCTGGGGCTGCGGAGGAGGAGGAGGAGGCCCTGGCCGGCGACGGCCGCGCCGCGTGACCAGCGCTTGGCGCTGCGGAAGCTGCGACGGACGCCTCCCGATGCCCATCTGCGATCCGGTTCGGCTCCACAACTGGCCTTCGGCCAAAGTTCATCGAGTTTTTCATCCAGTTTCCCTTGATCCGTTGAGAAAAATCTGAGATCCCCCTTCACTGTTTTATTTCTTCGCGAGTTTTTGTCCTTCAGAAGCAGCTTACCCTATTCGAAATGGCGTGCGCCTCAAACCGCACACAAAATACCAACACATTTGCTACAACAATATGAGATCGGCAGACACCGAGGCTTTCCGAATGCAGGGCGCGATTCAACACCGAGCCTAGGCGCTCACGAATTGCTCAAACCACATCCATAATCGACGCCTCATTGTACTTGCGTTGTATCTGGGCAGAAAAAGTACCTGTTTAGAATCATACGGCTTCATCCCGCGTTCCGTTTACCCTCACCCTCGCTTCACAGCTAATCCCCTTTCACTGTTCGTTACCTCAGAAGGCATAGCCCCACACCACGCCGTTTCATTCACCCGGTTTTTCGGAAGGAGTATAATCATTTGTTTGCGTACATAAGTAGAATATATAGATATTCTCGTAATAGTCCAGAGAAACCTCGAGGATGACCATGACAGAATCTTCGGAATTGCGTGTGTTAAGTCATCGAGGTAAGAAGATGGTCGTAATAGGTGATTCATGTTTTGTTTCCACAAACTTTCAAGCTGTTTTTCATCGTTGGTAGTGCTCTAAAAGGACAGGCATATGTTCCTTGAAAACAGACAGAAGTGGGTAAATTATATTCGATCAATGTGATTCCAAACAGACCGTGGGAAACGTAGAAATCGATACTAAGGAGGAAAACAGAGTGGGATGCAGTCGGGCTATGCCCTTGTCGGGAGGTAGGCTTACGAAAAGTTGACCGCGGGATGCAGTCTGTATACGCCCTTGCTGATATACACCCCCTTCCCACGGCACTGCAAGGTGCACGCTCGTTCACGATCGGAAAAATGATAGGTTTGCAAACGATCGCGTGGTACGGACAGCCACAAGTTAGAGCTTGTCCCAGGGCAGGTCAAGGCACGAGCTGGGGCGGTCGCCTTCGCCTGCTAACGAGAACCTCTGAGTTTCAAAGTTAGCTCTCAATTACATTTCATAATTTCCATTTCCTAAACGCTCTTATTCTCGCCAGCTCGAAACATCTTTTTTATCTATTTTCTTCTCTTCAGTAACGCATCTTCGAGTAGCATTCCTAAGGGTGTCACGCTGTGTAGGTGCGTTCGCACATCTCTGGCGACGAGCGGCTGCATTATGCGTCTACGTCTAGGGGCGATTCAGTATGTGACTTTCCGAGTCTACAGCAGTAGTGTTTTCTTTGGGTGTGCAAGTCGTGAGTCAACGCCCAAGAAAATAAAAACAATCATTTTTTCCCTTTGTGTTTCTTTTGATTTTTTCATTTATTCGGTCTTACGTGTGATCGGCGTCATATATCGGCACCAGCGCGCCCTGTAATGCAGGCAGTGTGCGAGGGCAGTTCAGGCCGTTGGCGAATGTCTCCAACGTCTCGAGGACGATCGGGTGGCGGCAGCGCATGGGTGCGACGTCCCCCCACTTATGGACGAAGCATGCCAAGACGTCGGATCTCGATTCAACAGCCTGCTAATGAGCGAGCGTCCGTGATTGTGATATTCTCCTTTGCGTGTTGCAGCCGTTAGCGATACTCGTGAAATTAATGTTATTTCTTATATGGATAATGAATGAAATTTTTAAATAATTGCTTTTCTTTCCTTTCCTATGAAGAAAAGAAACGAGTAATATTGATCATGGGTGACCTTGTCCTAATCTACTAATATTTCAGAATTTAATTTTTAAAACGACATCTGAAGAATAGGAAAAACGTCGAGCGTGTATTTTTAAATACTTTACAATGTATTATTCCAATTTTTCCAATAGAATTTACAACAGCTTCCCCACAGCACGTCACACACAGTTTTTAACTCTTTTTGACGTTAAATAAATAATTTACATAATTTAAAAAAATCTAAATCTCATTGTTATTTTGTAACGTCACTGTAGTCACGTTTAAGGTCCCGATTGGATGGCACCGAAATAGCTGAAGACATATCAGACTTAGCAAGTAAAAACCGCAGTATAGTGTTAATTGGGATAAATATAAACAGGGGTAATAATAAAAGCTAAAACAGACCTAAAATACATTCCATATTTTCAACAATCGGGATTAGTCAGGTGTCAAGTAACGATACAAACTTGGGCGCGCCGGCCTGGAGAACCGACGTGACTAAGGCTGGAGAGCCGAGGTGGCTAAGGCTGAAGGGCCGGAGCTGCCTCGATTCGAAAGGTCGCGGGTTCAAATCTCGCCTCGGGCATGGATGCTTGTGTGTATTCGTATTGTTCCTACAGTTAAAACTACGACAGTTGTCGCCATATGAACAATGTGTTACAAAGCGACCTAAAAACTCGGGCGTATTAAAGCGGCGCCATTGAAGCCTCATCTTTAAATTATATACATTATTTACATTTGTCTCTTAGTTTAAATCATTGAAATACACGAGACATTCGTTACTTGTTCACCCTAGTAGTACTTGCTTGCCCCAGGGTTGACGTTACACGTAAAATACAGCTTATGACAAGCTTCATTATCTTCAAATTATTTATTTTTATTTCAAATTTCTGGACAATATGGAAGAGAATAACATGAGTAACATGTATAAAACCTTGGGCTTAAAAAAATCGTTTGAAACTAAAATATCAGTCATATTTCCAGAAGCGAAAAAATCGCTTCCTTTTACAAGTAACACTAAAATCTGCCTCGCATCTGTAAGCTCGTCATTCGGTAAAATGTTGCCTGTTGTTTTGAAAACGACCATGGTCACGTTGGGTAGTGAAATAATTCGTCAAAATTGTGAGTAGAAATTGTTTATAAGAGAAAAATACAATCTACAAGAGCTAATAGTGCACGCAGTACGAATAAAAGCATTACTTTTTAAGAGAGCCCTTTAAACACGTTATGGGTCGCTTCACGAGTACTTCTCTTGCATAGTTTCTCCTTCGCTTTACAATGTTAACTGCGCTTAAACCGCAGCAAATCAGAGCGATTTTGAAGCGGGGCCGCATTGGAGTCCTCAGAGATGTCAGCTTGCAACGGTCTCCGATCTCCCACATATTGAGCCGCTTCCTTACAGTGTATCGGCTTATGCAGGGGCGTCTGCCCCCGCGGGGAACCATCTGGCCCGACATCCCGCACGCCAGCGCCTGGCAGAGGCGGCCGCCACAGGGCCTTGGACCTGTCGACATGCGGTGGTGGCGCGCAGCGGCAGCACCAAGGTGGCCAGGGTGCACACAAGACAGCTGCTGGCGCAGGCCTCCACCAGTGGGAATGGAGGGAGACTTCCAAGAATCCCTTGCAACCAAGAGGCTGCAACCGTGGACGCATGGCACTATCGCATTCCGATACCGATGGTGCTACGAGATAGCACACCTCTCCGGGTGTTTTTTTGTAACGGTTACGCAAAAGTATATTTTGTAACTGATGGTTGAAGTACCCTGTGTTACAAGGGTATTTATTAATCATTATCATCTACTTCACAGAAAAAGGAATTAATTATTTATATGGTATATCCTCGCCGCACCCTGCTCTCCCCGTCTTGACCCACCGTGGCCAGCCCAATCCCGCCCCACGCACACCTCTGTGCATACTGAAAGGACTACGAAAAAATACTTTTTACAAAATTTTATATTGGTAGCAGCTTGTCTCTTGTTTTGAAGGTCAACGGCATAAAATTAAAATCGAAATAAATCACTTTCGTATAGAAATCAAACGTTCTTTTTAAATGAGAGAAAAATGTATTTGAAAAATTTAGTCTGTTATGACCTACACCTTTTAGTGAAAACAGCAGCAAAATTGGTTAAGTCACTACACAGACCCGCTCCCCCCAACGAACAGATACACACGAAAATTGGGTAAACAACTGAATGAGCTATTACATCATGTAAATAACGATATAAGATTTAAAAAAGCAATTATTTCTGAAACCATAGACAGAAAGTTCAATTTCATTCGTTTAGATTATACTACAAAAATACGAAATTTTTAATAGTTCGGAATGATCTGTAAATCTCTTTTCATCCAACTTTTTGAAACACAGCACACCATGTACGATTTTACTCTCGTAAGTTTAGAATATTCTCATAAGTTTCACTCCTATATTTAGAATAAAATGGAAAGTTACAAAGTTGAAAAGCAGGAATATGTAACCAGCAATGATTTCCACGGCAATATATGCGAGCGCTGGCGCTCCACCCTCGCTACCAATTCTGAGACCAATTTCGTTATTTTAACATAAGACGAATTACATTTTTCAAGCTTCTTATCCTCGAAATACGGCGAATTCTCCTCTCCGTCCAACACGAACAATTTCGGTGCGTCCAGATCGGCGGGCGGCAGCAAAAGAGAGAGCTTTTCGTAGCGGTGCTTTGCGCTAGTGCTGATATTTTCAAGGGTGATTTTTGATTGGTTGTCGTTCAATTCTACGCGAGTGCGTTTAGAAACTTTAATAAATTCTCCCAAGAGATATCATTTACTGCTGGCGCGATCTTTGCAATTCGGTAACACTATAATTGCATCTTGTCGTGTCTTGACGTTCTCGGGTGCTTCTCAAGACTCAATGGAACCGACATATGAGTGGTTACACTTGTTCTAAAATCATATTTTGAAGTACAGTCTTTGTCCTTACCGATTCTTTTCCTTTAAAAGACATAACTCTAGTTTTATTAACTGATACTATCAGATTGTACCCCATAAAAATTTACTCCAATAGCTAAATAGATGTTTGCAAATCATTTTTCTTGTTCTGCAGATCACTTGGACTTCGGCATATAAAATAGTATTTAAAAATGTATTTTTGCCCACGTGAATTCCTGAGGGCAGCACGTTCTTCCAGGACTTCAACCACAAGTGGAATTCTAAATACAGAAAGAAATTAGCGTTTTTTGCAAATCAGCAATAAATTAGGACTCTTTTAAGTCCTTCGTGAAGGACCTGCCGCGACAACATGGAGAACGATAATTTGAATAACTGTCTTTTCCACTGAATTCTAGAGACGTACACAGATAATATAGTTACATTAATGACCAGAAGCAAACCAAGGGGCCATCTCAGCATTTGCTCAAAGGATCAGGGAAACTGAACGAAAAACCTGTTCGAGATGGGCATCACTGACCCTGAAGCTGTGGTACAATAGTTGTGACATGTTTAGATATATACAGACCAAATGGTAAGTAAATACATTAAATGAGATGCGTTTACGACGATCGATTACGTAATCGATACGTAATATACGTAATCGATATACGTAATATACGTAATCGATACGTAATATAAGCGATAACGTATATCGATTATAATTAATGCATACGCAAAACCTCATCGAGATGGGGTCATTGACCCTGAAGCTGTGGTACAATACTTGTAACATGTTGTTTAGATATATACAGACCAAATGATAAATAAATATCACTGTTAAAATTAATGTTACTTTCCTTTTGATGCAGAATAGTCTCTAATTTTATAGAAACAGATATTCAGCAGAAACGATTTTTCTTGGGATTTAAACTCTTCTATAGAAATTAATCGTTGAATGCCATCTGGTAAACTGTTGTAAAATAATGTACATGTATTGTATGTGAATTTTTTGTAGTCAGCTGTTGATACTGTCACCTGATGAATATGATTACTACGTTGAGTGTTATAGTTATAGACATCGGCGTTTGCTGAAAATATTTTCCCACCCTTAATAAGTCATTTTTGACAAAAACACTGATTCGTAAATCAACAGACAAGGTAATGGTAAAATTCCTAGATTAATAAAGAGAGGCTTACAAGAATCACGTGGGTGTGATTTGCTAATGATTCGTACAATTATTTTTTGTAATCTAATACTCTGGGAGCTATAAGATGTATTTCCTCAGAATATTATACCATATCTCAGGCGGGCATGATGAGTCGCGAAATATACACAACGAGCAGTATGAAGGATGGCTGAATTTGAAAGAATTCTGAACGTGTGGCATAAAGAAATTAAATTTTTGTTCAATTCATTTAAATGGATGTTCCATTTGAAGTTTGAGTGAACTGAGAGAACCAAATATGTTACCTTAACACCAGTCAATGGCACACCGTTCATTTTCAATGGAATGTAGAGTTGTTTATTTGAAATGGAAACTGCATTGAAACCGTTTTATTTTCTTTTACTATTAATTTCTAATTACGGAGCCATCTCTACTTTCTCTACTCCATAGCGAGAAATTAAAAATAGTACTTTATTACGACTGTCGTGTGTGGTTTAGGTAGTCGGATAACCTCGAGTACCCAAGTGACTAGATACTTTTGATAATTGAAGATATTTGTGATATTGGAATTTGATTGATTGTCTTATTTGAAGATATTTTATGACCTACTTTTTTCCAGAAATGTGCTTCTGTGTTGTAAGTCCCTCATAGTGGAAACTGTTTTCGAACATTCATTATAAAATGAGTTGAAATTAATTTTTTTATCGAGATCGTATCAATTTTTACAAATTAACCAAAATAGTAAATTATTTAGTACGTATATTCCACCTTCTCTTGTCATTTCTACACTTTTTTGAGCACGCGTAGTTCTCTGTTAAGAGCAATTTGCTTTCCATGCAACTGGTGTCGCGTGCCCTATAGATCACTCTCTAGCATCCACGCCTGGTGTCATCTGACTATTTCAATACTCTCTTCCCACGTCACAATGTTCGCGGTGATACGATATGATAATTCGTGTGATTTCTGTTCTTGCGATACAGTGAGCGTATTCCCAACAGCGAAGGAAAATGACACGCCCCATCATGAACTTCCAATACATTCGATGGTTGGTTGGTTGGTTGGTAGGTAGTGATTCCGGACGCGTCAACTACAGAGGTCATTAGTCCCCTAAGAGTAGTGTATGATTTTCTTCGGGAGGTGGCAGTGTTCTTTCCCCGGCGAGACCTACCGCCGCCGACCTACCGTCAGCTAGCGGGGTTACCCCAACTAGGTATCTCCCACCAGCGAGGCACGCCCCAGCCGGCACAAGCTCTAAGTTCCTGACTGGTCTCCCGGCAGGTGTAATAGTGTAGTGCTGTTAGTGTGTGTGTGTGTGTGTGTGTGTGTGTGTGTGTGTTAGTGTGTGAGGGGGGAGGATAGGACAAGGAAGAGGAAGAAAAGATCTCGCGGTCCTTGACCCGTTTATTAGGGTACTGTTCCAGTGTTCACCTGGTGTTGATCGGAGAAACCACGGAAAACTACCGATCAGAGCAGACGGTCGCTAGAATTTTCTTCCAGATATCGACTGAATTGGACCTAGCTGACAAACTATTGTAGAAAATCTTGCCATTGTCGGGACTCGAACCTGGGACCTCCCGGTCAGAGGCACTGCAATGACATCAGTTGATACTCTGAACCACCTCTCCCGGACCAATACGTTCGAATCAGCGAGTATCGTGCTACACTCACTGATATTTTTTTCAGTATTATCGCAACGTCGGCGTTTGTGGCACACGTAACTTATGCGTACATTATCTTGTAGCAACAAAACTTCGGCATACTAATGTGGACGATATGAAAGGACGATTGTAAGGCAGTGTTTCAAAATCCTCTACTTTCCGTTTTGACAGTATAACAGTAAGTAGTATTATATGTAACGGAGTATTTCAAAATGACGACCATTTGCACATTTCTTTTTGCAGAAATTGCATCAGCGTAGGTAACTGATGCAATGAAATGATCAGACAATAATATTATCAGAAATACACCAAATATAGCAATGGTTAAGCTTCATTGTTCAGTTTTCAATATATGATTCAGAAGTTCCGACAAAACCGTCAACCAAAGCAATTTTACATTTCACACGTAATTGAACTTCAGACTCCCAGACAGCTAATATGATGACGACGAAGTCTTCGAAAGCTGCTGAGTTAATTGATAAACATTTCGGTAAAGACAAAACCTTTTATTGTAATTGTTTCACACTATCAAAGTAAGTCAAGTCTATACTACGTCGTCGCAAACATCCACGCTGTCATACACGACTTTTAATACGAGTGGTTGGGAGTATTGATCCACGTCTGTCTGAAGAGCCTTGTTACCCGAAGCTGACTGCGTTAGAAAGGGGCGCGGTGTCCGTGGGCTCAGGGTCCGAAGCTCGGCCTTCTCGCTTGTCGTGTGTATTGCTCACAAGAACACATCATTTTACCACAGACCCAGTGGTTTCATGGAGCAGGAACTCAGATGTATCGCATTGAAAAAGAGCCATTTTATTTTATTTATTTAAAATTGTTATTACCAAATTGGCATCGTATCGAAGCATCAAAAAGCATCAAAAATTGGCACCAAAAAGCTATCGTAGGGCTTCGTGTACAAAGTTATGAGACACGCTTTCCAAGCAATGAATATATAAAAGAATGACAATCCAATAACAATGCGACTTTTAAGGTGGGAAGCCATTGGAAACAGAATAAAGCGATCATTTATGCTGAACAAGTATTTTCTGCAGTTAGATATAAAAAAAGGCGTCTACGAACTTTACTATATTTACACATTATCCAGTCTCCATGAGATCAACTGAAAAATACTTGAGTGCAAGGTCGAAGGTTATCTCCTGTTTTTCTTCGTGACCTTCCTATGGTCAATGCTGATTAGCGACTCGTGGATGCAACACCAGCGTTGTTATCGGCTTCCACAGACTGACCTTTAGGTTCTACTACAGATTTGCTCTAGTGGATGAGAGAATCGCAAAGGCTCCTAATCACTTGAAGTGATAGTGACAATTTACGTCAATACAATCTTGTTGCGAGCTGTGAAGTGATTACTTCAGGGTACGGCAAAATGCGAAAATAATGCAAACTAGAAATTAGAAAGCTTTTCGCAACAAGAGGAACATAAATGCTTCAAAGACATTAGAAAAAAATCTTTTAAAAAACCAAAAAAAAAAAAAAAAAAGGGAATCAAAAAGAAAAAACAGTTCAACGAAAACTGAACCACTGTTTTAAGCGTTCCTTGTACTATCCGTGGAAAGAGTTGAAGAAAATATTTGGAGAGGATTCTGAAAACATTTTTCTATAAATTGCTTTAATTTTAGACAAAAAGCTATTCTTTTTTTCAAAAAATTGTAAACGACTTTTTTTAAAGAGCTGATTTTTTTAAATAGATTTTGTTTAAAAAGAAGTACTACTTTCAATTATGTAACTTTAAACTATTACATTTTTGCAATTTTCGAAAATAGTTAGGCAAAAAAGAACTACCACTACTTATTTAACATATTTTGATTGGTAAGAGGAGAAAATTTAAAGAAAACATTTGGAACCTAGTTTCTGTTTTCAGACATCTTTTCAACATTTATGTGTCTTACTGTCAAATACGCAGACTATTTAAAGGCAGAAGCCATTAATTAAAATAGTGTGAAGAACCCTCTCTAGCTTTAACGACAGTAATTTTGTCTACATGAATACAACGTGCGGAAGTTATCTTCTAATAAAACAAAATATCATTAGTTTCCTAAATCGTTTGTTAACTTTTGACAATCGATTCGAAAAAAATAATAATTTTCGAGTACTTAAAATTTTTTTCACGCACATATTTAGTTTTCCAAAATGATTTTTTAATATAATTTTGTACATATTTATTGATATAGAAAAACCTTTGTAACACATTTTTGAATGTTTAAATTAACAGAAAATTAGCTCTCACATAACATTTCAAAATTAAACTTTAAAGAGCTAGCGCGTGAAATGGAGGCGTGAGATTATTCATTAAATTTTGAAATCTCGTTACGCCCGAAAAGGGAGTTCCCATCTGTTTCTTGATGACAGCTGTATTTGTGTTTGGTAATAACCGACAAATATTTTGTCTTACATAAAACTAAGAATCTAGTTCCCAACGGATAGGGGAAAGTGACCAAATCAAGAGCATTTGACACACCAAAATTGAAGACTTCACATTTGATTCAGTCTTCAACAACGTGGAGTTTAAGCCTTCTAATGGGATTAAAACGAAGATAATTTATTCATTTCCCTTATTTTATATTAGCTTATTATAAGCTGATATATCTTCTTTACTATTGGCATTGCAATAATGAATGGTACGTTTTTGGACTTTATTGGACTCCGATACACTCAGGGGTAGAATGGGGGTAGAACACCTGACAACTACAGTCCTAATCCTACAGTCCAGTTGGCGTAGTTTTTGTGGTTAATTTGTGGCTACGATCTAATTCCACACGTTTTTCCCCTAATTTTGCCTACTTCGAGGCACACTGTTTTAGGGTCGACCTCGTTCCCAAGTCACACAAAGGCAACGCGGATGCAGGTATGTTCCGCGTCGGGGACTGGAGACGATATGCAGCCTCGCCACACGAGAAAACTTCTTCCTCAGGAGCTACGATCCTCCGCATCACATTCGTGTACTTTTCGAGAATAGCGGTTGATCTCTCGAAGGTAAAGACATGAAATTCAACATTGACAGACGATCCCCAACAATCTTCCATACGATGTTTAAGTTATTTTTAAGTACATGTGGCATTGCGGATCAATTTCAAGTCTCGGGTTTCAAATTATTTTTTTTATTTTATCAAAATTCTTTACTGACTTCTGCGGCCAGTCATGTTGGACCTCTTCCGAACAATAATAATGTTTTACATTGACACATTTGTTAATTTCCCATTATTGACAAAAAATCATTTGAATTGATGCCTTATTATACGTGGCGAGACTCAGGCCATGAGGCCTGTTCTTCCGTCTGACCACGAAAATTTTCCTATGCTTCTTTCGTCAACTAGAGGAGAAAGGCGGTCGACAGTTGGGCGACGAAACAGGCAATTTGAATTTAACTCAGGGGCTTCATTTAGGCTTAAGGATCTTTTACATTCAGTAAATCTACTAACATGGGACAGCCGGCTTTACTTCCCCTCCGAAGGAAGGTGTACTAAGGATTTTTTTCGCCCTTGCAAAACCTCAGCATTGATCGGATTTGAACATACGAACTTGGGTATCACAGTCCGATACGCTAACCGTTACACCATCGACGACGGCACATTACATTATATACTATATTATAATTTCACATTATGAGCAAATAATAATTTCACATTATTGTTATTATTATTATTATTAGTAATAATAATAATAATAATAATAATAATAATAATAATAATAATAATAATAATGTCTTTATTAATGGTGAGGCTCAGGCCATAGGGCCTGCTCTTCCGCCTAACCACGTTATAGAATATTCATAAAAAAGGGGCGATAATGAGCTTAATTTATAGCAAAGAGAACTGGTCAAATGTGTAGCAAGCGAAAGACGCTGAAGTGTTACCCAATTTAGATAAATGAATAGTAGGATACTGTTATTGACAATTTTGAAACACACAAATGAATAGCAAATTGATTAAACAAATTATACAATTAATATCATTTTAATTTTTTAGATTTGAAATGCTTAAATTATTGAATAGAATGTAATTTTAAGAATAGAATTATACTGTCAAGACAATTCTATCTTTTGTAACTAAGTTTCTTATAGTGGGTCGATTTTTATATTACAAGATCCATTATCGATTTTTATATCCATTACGTATTTTGTGTTTGGTAATTTCTCTTAAAGAAATTGTCATTCTGATATCCATGGATAAGAACCCTTGATTCTTCATAGTATACAGCAAAACATCGCCTTTTCAGAGGAAGACGCTAATGCTACTACTCATTACAGCGGATCATCAGGTGACAATGAACTTATTTTTCTAAATTTTAGATTATAAATTGACATTTTGAAATTGAAAATATAGCTTCACTTTTTTCATTTCATTATTTAATTATATTTTTGCTTCTTGCAACTCACTTTCGAAACACAATTATTATTACGAACTTCATAGACCTAAGATTTCTCAGTTATATTGTAACTACAGGATGCATTTGAAAGATAAAAATGTTATCCCACAAGAATACGAAAAAGAAAACCCAATATCGGGAAAGGATACAAAAACAGAAATAGTGTTAAACAACAACCAAAGCTGTTTAGTTTCCTCTCACTTGAAGTATTCTGTATCATTCCGTCTTGTCAACTTTCCTCGGTTACGAAACTACAGCATGAGTTTCGATTTTTTCAATTTCGTAAGAAAAATGAAAAAAAAAAAAGAAAAATTTGATTACGGTGACACGGCGTCACTTTTTTAGAATTCATTAACAAAGCAATTATTGTTTTTGTATACACGATCTGCAGTACGACAACCATGTCCTAGTTTTTAACGATAATTTCAAATGATTGTCGACTTAATTTTCCATGTCTTACGAATAAGAAACACCACAAACCCTGACTATAGGCTTATTAATATGCTAAAAAATATGCTACTAATTAACATGCTAAAAAAATTCAAGAAATAAGTGTACTATAAAATTACTGAAAGTTTCTGAGAATGCTCCGCGGATAACAAACCGTACCGAGGCAACATTACATTCCGGAATTTCGATAAATGAAACTACTAAGAACATCGGGTAGTGTCCAGAGTCAAGAAATTCTAACTCCTCAAGATTGTTTAAAAAGAAAGCGAATCAAATTCAGGGAAGAAGATTCAAAATAATGGAACGACCTCAGAAACTGTAAACTAAGATACATTCGACAACCATCAGATAAAAATCCAGCAATTTTCGGAGGAAGGAGCAGGTTGTTCTAATGAGGTGTAGAATACGACACACCGTTTTCACTCACGCCATCTCATTAGCAAAGGTGATCTGAGCTTTTGTGATAGGCGTCAGATAATGTATACTGTAGATCGTATCTGTGGGTGTCCAAAGCATGAAATCAAGCCAAGAAAATTCCAGCTACCAAACACCAGAGGAAATTAAGAGACTAATAATTATTTTCCAAATTTATAGTATACTTCAAAGATATCAATATTTTCAAATCCATATAAACTTGTAATGTGTAACTTACGATTATTTACATAGTAAGAACATTCACACACATCGTAAGATCATTTATAAACAAAACAATATTGTTTCTACTTTTATTTATTATTATTTTATTATTATAAATGTGAATTATTTTTGGAACATTTTAACAGAATTATATTGTAATTAAGAAACATTGTGTTTCTTTAATTGCTTTCGACTGTAGAATAATTGTTTATTTGTTTTCTAGTAGCAGAAAATTGTAAAAGCAAATGATTTAATTTTTTGCAAACTGATTACTGACAATTGTAATGGTATTATGTGTATGATGGTTAACTGATCTGACAATTTTTTAACTTTTTCTGTGTCAATACGGTCGCTAATAACCCAAAGTTGTTGATGGGGTATTTTTCAAGAATGTCTTTCTAATACGAATGAAGAACTTATTAAAAGAATTTCATTTAGGAGTACATCGCTAATAATAAATAAAAGTGCATTCCTCTTTGGACATTCCTTGGACAAGTACGACCCGAATTATCCGTTTCCTTTGCAAGAAATAGTCCAAAGTAACCAAGTAAAAGTAGAGGTGCAACAGAATGGCACAGACTTTCTCGTAGCATTTTTTTCTAATTTCCTTGGTGTGGCCAGGCTTTAAGGTCTTGCTCCATTCTCCGACCTCCTGATTCGCTGCCTTCCATCGTCGCCCAAAGTACATTTTTGACACTTTCTCAAGTTTTTGCTTTCCTAATAGTACGACCGAAATATTATTACATAGAAATTATCATTGAAAAATTTGAAGATGTTTTAAAGAAAATGGCGATGAAGCATTACTGTAAATGCGATATTTGAAGCTCTCTTTCACAGGAATCTATTGAGTTTTCGGAAAACTTCATTTAAAGTCATTTGAAGCACATCCACTCACTAAAAATATATACAGATCAACGGAAAAGTGCATATTAACGGCGTGAGAAATATTTCAAAAATATTACATTTGTACAATTTTTTTAAAACAAAAGAATACATCAAAATAAACTCGTCATATTAAACAGTGCCATTACAACTATCCAACGGAAAATTTTAACAACAAATTTGCAGCTAAGTTTTAGAAAACTGCGTTTCAGAGTTTCTGAAAATGTGGAATTTTGAGATCATTTTCCCAGAAAACTCTTGAATTTTTGAGAAACTTTATCTGACATTATTTAAAGCACATGAACTCATAAATATAATAATGTGAAGAAATTGCCTCTAATGTAAATATTCCTGATGTGACAGACAAGTAAAAAAATTACATTTGTGTATTCTTTGAAAAAAACAAAAGAATGGAGCAATATGGCGTGTATGTCGTCAGGTAGGGTGCATTTGGTATTATATCTATCGAAAATTTAAAGAAAAAAATTTGGAGCAGTTTTTGGGAAAATTTGGTTTTTGTAATTTTTTAAAATTGTTCTATTGCACTAACTCTACTAAAATTGGTGTAAAATGCCTAGGAGGTCTAGGCGCTTCCGAGGTCTTAATTGTAATGTGTGTTGCAATAATCTTTTTTTTTTTGAATGTCGTAATCTGCATTTTTTTCTGCATTTGCATTAAAAAATGATAATTTGTAACTAAACTTCAAATTCAAAATATTACTGGCGGCTACAACAATGTGTATAAATGTCTAATAAACATTAAAATAAATGCACGGTGCTGTTGCAGTCATTTTCAAAGTATATTTAAAGTCAAGGTGGTTTACAGACGGGAAAATGGATTTTATTTTTTGTTGAAACTGTTGCCCAGCGGTCAAAAAATCTGAAAAAAATACACAACAATGTGTTTTAAGAGAAACATTTGAGATTTATTCGAGCCTGTTCCATGATTTTAATACACAATAAAATTTATTTTTTGCTATTTTTTCATAAACATTTTTTGTTTGAAAAATATCAAAAAATATTTTTCTGATAGCATAAATTGTCTGCTTGTTTATCATATTTTCTCAGTCAGATAAAATTGGGTTATCGGGTTAAGTTGCCGAAAAAAATGAAATAAAAAAAACACGTTTTTGGCTGTAGAGGGGTGTGGGTGATGGGTCGGGATTAAGAAACCTGTAAAAAATACTATTTTTATTATAGATTTATAATGAAATCATTCATACACCTTTTGGTTTAAGAGAACATTTTACCATCTTATCTGAGTGTACCCTTTAAAATAGGTTTTAAATAATTTCTAAAAGATTAATTTAAAAGTACAACAAAAGTAAATGTAAGAAACAAACAAAGAAATATGAAATAACGTACAAATTATAACTTACGTAGCATCCAACTAACTCAAAAATACTAAAAATTACGTTCACGAAGCGCAGTGTTTTCGGAGTGAGCGACTAAGTTTGACGCTCAGAATTTACTCATATTTTCGAAATATTCAATCTGATCTTATTTTAAGATGTTTGGGATGAACACATTTCATTAACCAGAAAATTATATCTTCATGACTGTAGTTGTAGAAAGTCGCCGAGACAATTTTGAACTTTTTCAATTTTCGGTTGGTTTGCCTTAAACTGGTTTACGTTAAACCCGCCGTCTGCCCACCTGTGGTCAACACTAACGACTAAACCGTTTACAGGATTTTCTGCAAAATCGCCATTCTCCGTGAGATCTGGCTGAACTCAAGGCCCTGCGAAATTGATTTACTTTTTTGAGGTACTTTAGATGACGCCGCAACAAAAACAGTTATTGACACGAATCCGTAGGAACCTTAATCACTGAAAGAACACTTGAATTTTGTGGCGAATTCGTAACGTACCGCGAGAAAATTAAAATAATTTCCACACATCATCATCATCATTTATTTATTGTCAATTGTTTATAAAGTTTTATTATGGTTCGTAAGGTTTCTAAACGATAATCCGTCCTGTATCTGAGATTTATAATTGATTTCCGAATTAAATTCACATCCGCTGAAAACGAGTTCAGTTTCGTACCAGCCCACCGGCAACCTTCCTTGCATAGAATGATAAAACGTAACGAACAGACACACGGGCACATACAGGTTACTATATGTACGCTAAAACTGCTGTTTCTAACCGTTTTATGCCTATTTGAAGCATTAAGGCTTTTTCGACTGGTCTTCGGGCGTGCGGGCCCATCGTGCGACTGATGACTATCGCCGCCTCCGTCACTTCTACTGCCACCAGCGCCGCCACACGCTCCATCGCCACCGTGACAATCACCACCTCCACTGCATTCGCCGTCGCCGCCACTCTACCACTGCTACGTCAACAGCACCGCTGCCGCCTCTCTCCGCTACCGCCTCCACCGCCTGCGAAAGCGTCGCTTCGCAGCTTCGCAGCTCCGAGAGCTCACAGCTCGCAGCTTTTCCAACGCGCGGCGCCGTTGCGCGCAGGGGGGCAGGGGGCTGGCGGGCGGGAGGGAGAGGGGGCAGAGGGGGAGGTTCGTGGCGTCGCTCCGCTCGCGATCTCCGCTGCGTGCATTTACAGCCCTCACAGAAAGCTAAGCGCGATAAAAGTGGCTGTGTGTACAAGAGGCGATACGGGGTGAACGAAATGTTTGTTTACGTGGGAACGATCGCCACGAAACCATCTTCTTTGGCAGTAGCGTCCGTTGGGTTGATAGTCGGAGCGGTAACGTTCCTCAGTTCCTTCTTCCCTTCAAGTCACCTATTTCATTTTCTCTCTTCTGTATCAGGCCACAATCTTTCCGTTCGCCATGCGATTAATAGAAATGTGCACTGCCTCAAACAAGCGCGGGAGTCAACATTTCTGGCCCCCATTGCAATTCAACTTTTACAATACCACGTACACATTCGTAATAAGTGTTGTGTATATATCGTAATAAGTAATGATGCAATGGAAAGCAGCGATTTTTCATCAGAAAAACTCATCATGGGGTCCTGATATTTAAAAAAATGGATAAGTCTTGTTCCTATATATATTAATGAATTACTTCCTCTAACACTGGTCAGATTCTACATTTTGCGAGCGATGATACTGAAAAAGTGATCCGTCCGTTTGTGGTCAACGCTACCGCCTAAACCATGCCTCCAAAACTGATATTTCATTACCGATCTAGCTGAGCTGGATGTCCTGTGAATTTGATGAGATATTTGGTTTTTGGATACAGTATATGAATCCTTAACATGTTCAAAATGTTCTAAAAAATTATTCCAATTTTTTTTGTTGATATGTTGTTTTCCTCGGAAAGGTCGCCTCAAATGGCACAGGTTTCATTTTTTATAATTCTCGAAAATTTTCTATCGTTTTCGAAAATTGCAAAAGTTACAAATAATAACAGAAAGCAGAGTAGGACCACTCATTGTATTAACTCATGCCAATTTACTAGATAATAATAGAAGGATAATTAAATTATACAATAGTAAACAATAGTACATACTATAAGTACAATTAAGTAACGAGTCAAAAAAAAAAGATTTTATGTTTAACCATTTACAGTGATGCCGCAGAAGACCCTCCTCTTCGCTTGTATAAGAATTCCTCCAAATTCAGGTTAAAAAGGTGAAAAACAGATATTGAACATATTTACGAAAGCAAAATGATTTATTGCGTAAGGCTTTGGGACCCTATTAAAATTATCAGGAGTGCCACGTTCCTCCTGTGTGCATGCCTGTTGTGATTAATATATAATATTGCTGGAAAATTGTATTTTGACAAGGAAGTTAAGCATAATAATTTTGTCTGGATTTAATATTAAACAATTTAACATACCCTGTCAATATGGGACTCGGACTAAAATAAAGGAGGGTTACATCTGATTTTCCTAAATGTTCACTATACAACAGTACTGTTTTTTTTACTTATATAAATAAACTCCATACTTGTATCTCTTTTGAATATCTTGTTTCGGGAGTATCTCACCCTGGACGCTACCCCCTCGAATGACTTCACTAGCTCAAGGGCGAATGGTGTACGAGGACTAGTATAACTTGTAACATAATACACTAACTTTCCGCTCACGGTTGCCTATTAATGTCTGTCGTTGACATCAGCTCAGTGCCGGATCTAGACAATTTTGGCTCAATGCTAAAACAATGCTGAAACGTAGCCCCCCTCCCAATAAAAATGTTTAAGTTGTAACAAGGAACTATACGAGTTATTTTACTTATTTTAATAAATAACCAAAATTACAACGTTTAAAGTATAAACAGTATTTGGATATCTATTTTAAATAATAGTTTCAAGTAAAAGTATTCAGTAATCAAATAATACAATATCAACGGTGAGCTTAAAACACTAAAAATTGTTGTTGGGCTTAGTGTTTAATAAAAAAACACTTGTTATAATATTACATGAAATAATAAAATGAATTCCAGTAGAATCTATTTTAATGTTAGAGTCATTTGATTCATTTCAAGAGCCAGTTAGAAGTAATGACTATAATTAACTATTTATGAAATATCAGACTACTGTACCGCGCCTTATAAAATTTAGATACAATCGGCCAACTCTCAAGCCCTGGAGAGAGGGAACGATTTTGGGCGCCATCTTCTTACGCCGCGTACATCGACGGGAATCACTAGCGACGTTGACAATGTTTTTGTCATTTCCTGGGATACTCTAACGGGTGATTTGAGGGATCTGGTCGGTGGAGTCCGTCGGCGGCTACATTCACCGAGGATGGTTGATTAAGCCAACCTCTCATACACAGAGGCCGGGATGACAACGAATTGCATAGTTTTGATGATGATGATGATGATGAAGAAGCAAAAGAAGCAAAAGAAGCAAAAGAAGCAAAAGAAGCAAAAGAAGCAAAAGAAGCAAAAGAAGCAAAAGAAGCAGAAGCAGCAAAAGAAGCAAGAAGCAAAAGAAGCAAAAGAAGCAAAAGAAGCAGAAGAAGCAGAAGAAGCAAAAGAAGAAGAAGAAGCAGAAGAAGAAGAAGAAGAAGAAGAAGAAGAAAAGAAGAAGCAGAAGAAGCAGAAGCAGAAAGCAGAAGAAGAAGAAGAAGAAGAAGAAGAAGAAGAAGAAGAAGAAGAAGGGGGAAATGGTGTAATTCGTACGGGTGTTGAGAGAGCTGTTTGCCCCCTGCATCGGCGCTGGAGGCGAGTTAATGAACACGGACGCAGAGGCAGAGGGGGCCGCCGCGCGCCCCTGGTTCCCACGTCACCCCAGCGCCAGAGCCCCGGCCGCTCCACTTTCTACTCCGCTGCGGCGGCGGTGCGGGCGAGTGGGCGGGCCGCGCTTTGGCCGCCCCTGTCCAAACACGCTCGACCGGGCACGCGGGGCCGCGCCGCGCAGCGCCGGCCCTTCCCCCCCCCCCTCCACGGCGGCAGGGCACAGCCCACGGAGGAAATCTATTACGATCACCAATAACTATAATAATCATGATCTACTAATATCATCTACATGCACACTCATCTCCACACTCTCATAACTTCATCTAGCAAATACAACGCAAACTGATACACAAAACTGCCAATGGTACCATATGTTTCTGACGAGAGAAAAATTGAAACCTTTCGCTTTCTCTTTGGGGAATTTCCCCGACCAAAATACACTGAGATGACGACGACTGACATGAGAAAATGAATATAGTCATAACTATGAATAAATAAAAAATGAATCAATCAAAAACTCAAACTGCTAATGACGTTGCATGACGTTCGATGTACTGCCTAGAAGTGAACAACCATATCAGCATCTAGCAACTATTCCGTTTCATATTTCAAGTACTTTTTACAAACACTTTAGAAACATTTGCTTTAGAAAAGATGTACTTTTAAAACAGAAACGTGTAGTCAAGTGCGATATGTTGACAGTAATAGCAAAGGGCATTTGGATCAAGCGGAATTTTGCCTCTCACCCCGCAATATTAAGACATTTTCTGAAAATTTCGCGGGGCCTGAGGACTCCGATCGCCGTGGACACCATTTTGAAAGCGAATATTCATTAGCGAAGAAGGCACCATTTACTTATTCCAGCAGTATGTATACTCAGTGACTAAGCACATTTCTACTTCGTATTCAGTGTCCAAAAAGGAAGCGCCTGATCTTACAGAACAACTTTGATTTTTGTGTGAATGTGAGATCATTTTAGTTCACGAGTATAAATGAAGTGACGATATTGTGAACGACTAAGGCTTTCAAAAGCTGGAAGTACTGCAAAATAAATTTTTAAGAAATGTTTTAAAAGCTCCATGTTAGTATATCAGAAATGATCAAATTTTAAAAGAATTATCTATAGAACCTCTGAAAACTTTGATTTTAAAACTTTCTTCTAATTTCTACTCTTCTCTTTCATCTTGCCCAGCCACTCCTTTGTATACTCTAGGTAAATCAGTTGATCTTTTTCCACGAATAAAAACAAGATATTCTAAAGACCTACTTCATCCTCCTTAATTAGCTGTAGAGTAGATTTCAACATTTCTAAATTAAATAATTACGTTTTTAATCCAAATATTGTATGTATTTTTTCTGAAGGACCCTTCCTGGATATCCTTAGTTGTTATTGTCTTATATTGTAAATATTACTGTCTTTCAAGCATTGTATGTGCATGGTGAAATGTACTTGAAACAAAATTGTATATACTATGTATCATAAAAACCCTTCAAAGACATAATAATGTCGAACAAGGATAATAAAGACTATTTAAAAATACCCTACACTAACCAAAATGAGGTTTCTTCAGACGCGGTTTGCTACAAAACCAAATGATGTAATTTTGGCGCACGTTTATGACAGTGGCTTGTTTTTTCGAAAGAGGAAATGAAAGGCTTTCAATGCTTGTTTTTCTCCAATGTGCCAATACTAATGTCTCCTCGGTAATATCTTATCCGTCTGAAACAACGAAAGTCCGGCAAAACAAAGATATGTCAAGATGTGTGATAATTACTCGATCTTATGAACTTAAAGAACAGGAACGCCACTGATTTGCTACTTGATGGGTCAAAAGTCAGCTTTCTCGAAATTTAATTTACTATTTGGTACAATGTCAATAAAGACTACAATTTTGCGGTACCAGCAACAACTTGATTTAACGTGTAAGTCTAGAGAAAAGAAAAAAACAGAGTAAAATTACATCATTGTGTTAAGTTCTAATCGTCATTAGAAATAACGAATGTGGACGTTTTTATTATCTCCTTTGTTTCATGGCCGTTGGTGTGAAAAATTATAATAAATTACTTCACACAATTGCATTTTCATGAAAAAGGAATAATAGACATTGTGACACTATAAATTTATTCTCATTTACAACGCGGCGACCCGTGGCATTGTGGTCGCCCCGCTCCACTTCTACCTCTGGGCACAGCGGTTCAAAGCTCGGCCGATCCAAGAGGCATTGTGTGCGAAGTTGGGTTTGGGCGGGCCTTCTCGAGGTGATCCTGTTTCCCCCCACCCCTCATTACGCTATTATATTACTCTACTGCCATTTCTATAATAATATCATCCACAATCCATCAAAATCAATAATTCCTTCTAGGTATGGCTTAGATACTGGCATTAGGAATAATAAATAATATAATCGACACAACAAAATTGTTTGAAAGACAATATTTGGCAAATGGTTAGACGTAAAACATGACAGATAATTGGTTATAGAAAAAAAGAATTTCATTCATTTTTTTCATGAATTTCATGAATATTTTATCGCGTTCTTTTAATTAAAGTCAAGAGGAGGGTAATGTTGAAAGGGTCTCTTTTTGGCTTCAATAAACTATGCTTATGATTATATATCTTCACATGCGTCAAAAAAATTAAAAGTAGAATTCGCACAAAAGTTGTTCAAAACTTAAAAAAATAATTTTAAAAGGGGAACCTGTCAAAAACATTACCAAGAATTAAAAAGCTCTTAACTTTGGATACATTCATGCCCCCTGCTTAAAGGCCGAATGAAGAAAAACGAACATCGATTTCCTCGGAATTTTCAAATATGTTAGCGAAAGAAGAGTGTGTTGACAATTACAGCTTGAATAACTCCGACTTCGGACATTGCCTTCCTTGGAACATCGAGAAAGCTACTACCAACCAAACTTGTATATTGGCGGCAATGCATTCTAAAACATAAAACAAATTTGAACGAAAAAGAAAAAAACGAAAGGCAGATATGTTAGGACAGCAGAAAATGGCCTTTCTGCGATGCGTGGGGTCTGCTACACATGGCAGGCGTAGGAAACGGGGTCGAAGCGGGCGGAGAACAAAAGGAACACGCCGAACGTGATGGGCGGTGCGGCGCGGAGCTGGCAACGCCGCGCGCGAGCGGGGCCGCGGAGGCGGAGGCGCAGGCGGAGCCGGGGAGCGCGTCCGCCGCGGCTGGGCGCCGAGGGCGGGGGAGCGCAAGCCCACACACCCTCCCGCTCTTCCAAGGAACATGGCGTCTCCTATCCACACCACAACGACCAACAACTGCGTACTTCTCGATACGCGGCCCATTTCAGAACTTCTCGCACATCCACAATGCAGGGAAAATGCCTGTCCCTAGCGTGGATTTGTTTCCTTTAACCCTACGGTAGTCGCGCGTCTAATAATTACATGGAGAGTCGCGTGGTTGACCAGTGTCACCCACAGACCTTCGGTTGTTTTTAGCATTCTAAAATTAATATACTTACCTAATTTTTAGCTTTGTGCTCCATTTTGATGTCTAGAAAGGTTTTAATAAAATTAAAGTCATAAATAGTTAAAGAAATATATTGTAAAATCCAGCAAAAAATTAAAACAAACATACAATTACTTGAGAATAAAACAGACTAAGAAAAGGAAAAAACTTACAATACTAAAAACAATTTTTGCAAACACTTTTCAAGTGATCATTGCACATGAATTTCTCACATTTTTCACAGCATTTCCTTGTCGTTTTATCTCGTTGTCGCCCACAGTCATAGCATCTTCCTCGAGCACCTTCTCTTCTTTTCGTGGAGGCTGGCTCTTGTATTGAAGTGCCAAGTAGGATACATGCTCGTCGCCTCAATTCAATCGGTAGCTGTAATATTGTGGACCTCCGTTGAATTTGAGGTTTAATCAGTTCCCATGCCAAATTTTGTAAAAACGTGTTTCTGCTCACTTTAATCTTTGTGTTTGATTTATAAATACAAAGAGCGTTGATGGCTGAAATATTCAAGAGGTTGAAAAATACAACCATTGGCCATCGACGTGTGTTCCTCGCCACATTGTATTTAGCAATAAGCTGATCAAGTAGATCAACCCCAATTTTCGTGTGGTTATAAAAAGTTACAATTTCAGGCTTACATTTGCCTCCAGTTTCTTCATCAATGCAACTAGTATGATGCAAGGATGATATAAGAATCACTGCCCGATTTTTTTTCGGGCAGTAAGAAACAAGTGTGCAGTCTTTTTGGAATCCAAACATTGACGAGAACTGAGAGCGATGTTTGTTTGGCTGAAAATCCTTAGGAATTTCGGGTTTGTTTTTACGGAGGGTACCAACGTAAGTGAGCCCTTTGGTTTCTAACAATGTATTGACCAACGGTATACTGCTGAACCAATTGTCTCCTGTTACATTTCTGTGCGAGCCTTTTATTGGTTCAACCAACCTCAGCACAACGTCCATTGGAGAATTACTCAAACGATAAGGTCCTGCTGGCTGAACACCAACATATGTTTCTAAGTTGAAAGTATATACCATTTTAGCATCTACTAGTGCAAATGTTTTGATGCCGTACTTAGCAGGCTTATTTGGGATGTACTGTCTGAAAGGGCAATTGCCTCTGAATGCTAATAGTTGCTCATCTATAGTGGTATATTCACTGGCAATGAAATACTTAGGGAAATTATTATTTACTACTTCAAAAACTTCTCTGATAGGAGCAAATTTGTCAATTTCCCGACGAGAAGCTCTGTCGTGTATATTATCAAATCGTAAACATCTTAGTAAAAAAGCAAATCTTTGTTTACTCATCGAAAGATAACAAGACTCTAAACCATTGCCTTTGGAGTTGTCCTATAATTTTGAACATTTGTCCTGGACATTCCATAGCTCCTATCAAATATAAAAGCCCAAACAAAGCTCGAAGTTCTGTTTCATCTGTAGGCCTGGCATCTCTTTCCGTGAATATTTACATTTCAGATTGTCTATGTAAATATTTGTGGACTACAATTATGTCATAAACATTACTACAAAAAGAGCTCATGTAATTTTATTTCTGAGCTCATCTTCGAGGCTATTCCTTGTGCACCAGGAAGCTTCTTTATTATATTTTCTGCACGGTTTACAATTTTTTAGGCAAACTGGTAAACCACTTTGTTTTTCCATCTTTCCCGATATAAAATGAATTTTGTGGCTCACCCTCAGAGTCGGTGTCTTCGTCTGCTGACTGCTCTGAATCAGTATTATGCTCACTTTCAGTTAGGTGATCAATCTCATCTGAATCAGATTCTTCGGAAGTGCTTCCTTCCTCTTCATCCAATAACTCATCGAGCCACTGCTTCCAAAGTTTGGGATCTGATGAAGATTCACTTCTCATTCTTTTCTGTTGTGACATTGCAATCTATAGAAAAAAACCGTGCAGTTATATAATCATAATTGAAAATTGAGATAAAAATTAAAAATTTGATATCAATAAAAAATAATAAAATCAGGGAGCTCAAAATAAAAATAAACAAAATGTGTCTTGGGTGAGCCAAGAAAAGTTCTTACATAAAAAGCATAATAAAACTAGAAAATAAAATGTTAATGTAAATAAACACTCACCTTAAAAAGTTACAAGAATGGTCGCATGGGGGACAGTTGTCAACCAGCCAAGAGATGTTACCGGTTCAAGGTGAAGAATCACACTGAGCGAGCTCTGATGGACTGGCGTTCAAGTTCAGACATGCACGGACAGATACTGGCCTGCTCGAGGTGTAGTTCAGGGGAGGGAGGGAGTTCTGAGAAAAATAAAGGAAGTGGGTGACATATGTCAACCACGCGACCACTCAAGGGTTAAAAGCAGGAGTCAAAATTCACGGTCATTACGAGAATAAAGAGCGTTTCATCATGCGAGGGAGAGGCTTCATTATGTATGTGCAAACCAAGATAATGGATGTTTTATTGTACTGTACTAGTACACGTAAAGCTCTACAGGGTTATTTTGTTCATCAATAAACATTCATTTTTTATATTCAGAAGAACTGTCTTCGATTTTTGGTTATTTTTTTCAGTAAGATTTTCTGTTGTAATTCATTGTCATTATACAATAGAGCATTATACGCAGTTTTGTTACTTTAAAATTCATTATTTATAATTTTTGTCAGGCATAGTTCTCTTATCGTCCGCCGGGAGAAGTGGCTCTGGGGATCAATGATCCTCTGAAGTGCCCCTGAACTGGAGATCCTCGGTTCGAGTCCCGAAGATGGCAGGATTTTTCGACCCCAATTACAAACTAGCAAGGTCAGTCACTGTCTGGAGGAGAATTCTCGTGGTCGGCTGCTGTGATTGGTAGTTTTCTGTCGTTTCTCCGATCAACACCAGTTGAATGCCGGAGTAGTACCCTAACAAACGGGCCATGGACCAATCGCTATTAAAAAAAGAACTGGAGAGTGATAGCGCAATTCTGGCTTTACATGCGGATTCAGCACCTCGCCACACAGAAACATGCGTCAAGTCGTTAGGTAAAACCCTCGAAAACAAAAAATACATTATCACAGTGGTTTTTCACCATAAAAAAACTTTATGGTGGTGCCGTAATTCTGGCTTCAGATTCGGATTCAACGCGTCGACAAACAGAGAAACAAGTGTGAAGTCTTTGGGTCTGACAACTTTATTTTGTGTGCCTGCGTTATTAATAAAAGTCTATAAATCATAGACAATGTTCCCATGTCTTTGTCTTCAAGAAATGATTTTAACAACAAAACATGTACAGCAATTCTATTTAGCTTACCATCCACAGCGAATAACAAATCTATTATGACATCCATCACATAGGATTGTAAGTTCCTCAAACAAATGTCTGTCGTCTTTTCTCATTTCTGCTCCTCTTTAGCCAGTCCGGCCAAAGCCCACCCTACCGATGGACCGCTTCGAATATTAGAGGAGTTTTTGATGATATTGTCGTACTATTACCATATGGTCTTCATTTCTTATAATTATATTGTGAACAACTCATGAATCATATGTATACATACAGAGGTTGCAGGTTTTTATTGCATTTGTCAGTTTAATGTTGACCTGTAATTTGATTACCGTGAACAGCGAACGTCTCTAACATAAGTATGATTGCTTTTCAAAAAAAAAAAAAAAAAAAAAAAAAAATTAATCTTTTTTTCTCCACGAATTTCAATTAAGGATTAAGCTTTCAGCGCAAAACATCTTTTAAGTGTTTTTCACTCACACCATTTGACCCACACGATATTTATAAAAAAAGAGCCTGGGTTTTGGCGCAGTGAGCAGATGCAAGGGAGGAAAGCGCTGGGCAAAGCGACAGTGCTGGCGACAGCAAAGCTCTCGCCTGAAAACACGCTCTCACGCATGAAAACTTTCGGAGTTCGATACCATTAATCGTACAGAATCAGCATTTTTAAATCTTATTAATCCGCTCTCTGTATCTAGTGAACTTTTGCCAAACGTCATACTTTTCGTGCGGAGAATGCAATGATTTTTTTTTCTTTTTAAAATTAAAACAAGTGAATGTTTGCCTGTCAGAATAAAACGTTGTCAAAATGACAATGTTTGATAGTGTAACTGTTTTGTTTACCAGTGATTATATTCTCACCACAATTTAGATGGGAGAAAGCTAATTTCAGCAATATCCCTGCATGACATTAACCCGCTCTAAACTTAACAAAAATGCAAAACGTTAATTCTGCAACATAATGGAATGAGTTTGTTTTTATAGCAAACTTCTTTTTATAATGACAACTTGATTTTGATGGCAAACATATTTTTTCAATGATAACTTGATTCTTCCCTCTCAAATGGTAGTACGGATTTTAGAGGACAGTAATGGCTAAAATGAGCTCTACAGTATTATTTTTAATTAAGATTCTTTAAAATAGAATATTCAAGTACATTGGGTATGTGCTTTACCATAGGTGTGCACAACCTAAAAAAAGAGAGGAGAAGCAATCACATTCCTGGGTTCCCATTAATGTTTTTACTTATATACGACACATTTTAGCGGTAAGTAAATAAAACCTAAAACGAGAATCAACTTATAACTTGAATGATGCAATTAATAAATATAATTGATTTTACGTTACAATTGATAATTTTACGTTATAATTGATTTTACAAGTCGCCAGGTGACTTGGAGAGCCCCTTCCCCAAATATATGACAATTCCTCAAATTGTCACGTTGAAAGGGGGAAATTAGGGATTGAACATATTCAAATAAAATACTTTATAACGTAAGGCAATGGGGCTCGTTTCTTCCACCCCGATCGTGCGCCAATGTGCATCACGAGAAATAATGGACATTAAGAGAGCCCCGAAGGTCGGCAGAAAGCCTTTTTATTAGTTACGATTTGACTACTTTTAACAATATAACTTATCTGTACAACTAGATTTGTTTTAACAGATTTTCATTTTGTCACTTTTGCCTATTTTTAGTATTTTGCCTTTTGCATTATTTTCCTTTCTTCTCCTATCATCGCTCTCGATTAAACTGGAAACATACCTACACGCCTGGGCAACACGAAGACACTTACTGCGGAGGCTCCAGGGTCAGATAGTTAAAAATCTAAATGAGGAAGAAAGACGAAACTAGTCAACATTTTTGATTTTTACATTCATGTCAACAGATTTGTATGCATACGAGGAATACCATTCTTTTTTAAGTATGGATTCCGATCCCTTTCGAGGACAGAGAGCTCTGTATATGACACACCCTTCTCAGTGCAGGCGATTATCCAAGGGCAAAGAACGAAAACTATAACGTTTCCTTTGGTACGATTTCAAGATTCAAACGGGAAGAATAGCATTTCCTAAAGATAGCGTGCCGAGTACAATAAATTCGTAGTGATCATGTACATGAAGATTACAAAGAAAATATCATTTCTTTCTACATAAATGCTAATGTACATTTTAGAGTTAGAATAATAATGTGAACAATTGTTTCTATTAATTTCTTTTGAATGTTCAGTTTTCATTGTTTACATGTCTTTTTGCACCCCCACTTTATAGACAGAACAAATGCCTCTTTGTCTACCATTGCAGGAAGAATAGGTACCTCAATTTCCATGCTCTAGGCATTAATATTTTAAATGCAGAATAATAAAGAAAATGATCTTGAGCCGTCTAATGGATTATTTGATATTCCGTTTTGGGAAAAGATCCAGGGATTGAAATAAGTAAATCATTCGAAGACATCAAGGAAAAGATAAATCTTTTCTATGTTTTAATCCATTTTTCTATTATTTAACCCCTTTGCTTTTAGTTCTTTTAGCAAGTACAAATTCAATCATTGCAGAAATTACATCTATGCCCAAAACTTAGCTTGTTTTTGAAATAGAATACACGCTTAAAAAAAAGCATACGAAAAGAAAGCCCATAATATATTTCTGGAATATCGTGCAGCCACAAATGCTGAAAGGGGGCTTATTTCACCCCCCCAATATATAAACAGAATTCATTTTTTCAGGCAACACAACTTAACGCGGTTACTTTATATTAGATGTCAACACATTCTTGGTTTAGAACGAAATAAATTTTTCGGGGATAGGGGTAAGTTGCCCCGGCTGTCCCCATCGCTTTTTGGGCGCCCCCACCTTAGGCAAGGCAATCTAGTTCTTTATGGAACCTTCGATTGACTCGTGAATTTGTTCCTTCTCCTCCATAACATTGCGCAGTTCCACACGAACCAACAGTGGCATGTTGGAGAGGCAGCTCCTACTCCGGGCGAAGAGTGCATCTCTCTCCCGTCTGCAATCTTTTACTTACAATTAGTCACCTCCACATCCTCCATACTACACTCTAGAGGATGAGAACAACCACGCAGCTTGGACTGAGCTCAGATAAAAAAAACGCAATCTAAAAATGGGAATGTAAAGCAAATTTAAAAAACTGTTGGAAGCTGTACATAATAACCCAGCTAATTCTTCGGTCGTTGTATGTAACACTGTTTAAAGTGTTTACTTTGTTTAATTTCAGTTAAACCGTGACACTGAAAAGATAATAGGTATGTTGTATGTATATTTTGTGTCAATTGCATGCGTAGTACCAATAATTCCCTTAACAAGATGGCAAAACATATTACATTACACATCGTAATAACAATTTAAAAAACACAGCTATGTTCTTGTATGCATGTTTGTTAAAGTTACGATAAAAAATTACCGCACTTCAGTGGACACTTCCTGCGAAAAAGACTTCCCACTTCCGGTCCTGTCTCCTGAGAACAGCCGCGGACTGCAGAAAAAAATTCCACCGGTCCTGGACTACTTCACAAAATGGCTCTCTGGATATGTAGCCGGCTGCTTGTTTGCTTATTGCTTTCCTGCTAAACTATTTATTTGTGCAACTGCACATTCCCGTTGGCCGTTCGATTGCAGACGTAATGGAGGAGTCAAGTGAGGGTGGGGGTGTGGCCCGTGACAAATTAAATGAAACATACTGTAATTGTCATTTGAATGCGACGAATTCAAATGATTTAATTAAGAAGCGTATAAGTTCAGTTTAAGAATTATTCTATTATTATTATTGTGAATTATTCAGCTTTTTTTCTGTTTTGAAGTTATCACAGCCATAGGCGTACGAAAGCGAAACAAGGGGAGGGAGACAAATCCATTTCTGGGTCCCCTTTAACATTTAACTTTTCATTTCCATTCGACATATTTTACTAGTACATGATTTCAACCTACTACAAGGAGAAATTGTGAGGAACTCCTAGGCAAACGTCGAAAGATAGCTAGGCTAAATAATCTTTATAAAGCGTACACTGGATGTAAAGTGTTAAACGACATTGGAACTATTCGGAAGAGGTGATCACCCATAGAAAATTAAATGCAGGAATCAAAGAAACCGACGTAGCTAAATTATCTTTTGTTGGGCAGCATATTTAAAAATAAAACTGAATCCTACCAAAATAGCTGTTAAAATATTCACTTTAAGACCCTATACACCTCCAGCACCGCTCACAATAAATAATGAACCCATTAACTGGTTCCCTCCAAATAGTACCGTCAAATATGTCGGTCTAAACATGGATACTAAACTGAACTGGAAACAACACATCAATAGTAAAATACAGCAAGCAAAAAATAAGATACACCAACTAAAACGCATCATTAATCGATCTTCACACCTCCCACTTAGACCACTCCTCCTTTACGCCTGTCCAGTTTGGATCTCCGCTGCAAGAACAAATCTAAACAGGCTCCAAATAGTCCAAAACCAGCTTCTTAGAACTATCACAAATGCTCCTTGGTTTGTCTCAAACTCACAGCTCCACAAAGAATTTCAAATTGACTCCATACAACACCATAAGACATATCTCTCAACCCAGTTCTATCACACTATACCTCAAATTCCACATCTAGACAATTTCAGACTCCAGAAAACTCCTCATAGAACCAGATTAAAAAATAGATATATATCCATTCCTAACCAAATTTGCCGAAATAGATTGTTTTTAGAGGTGTCTGGAAAATATTTCCTCGCCCGACTTAGTTTTTAGTTTAATTTTAGGTAATTTAGAATGTAAGCCATCAATACATATGTAAAGTGTTATATGTACTGAACTATGTATGATCTGTAAACATAAAATAATAAAAAAAAATTCTCTCTTACCAACCGGAGAATAACTGATTGGAACAATCTACTTGCTGTAGTACTTTTCCTTCTAGTGTGCGTTGCTTCCGGAATAGTCTAGGGAATTGTGGGATGTCAATATTTATGAGTGTTGTATGTTTTCTTAGCTTTTAATTAGTTGTATATTCCCTATAATGTCTTCCCTATAATGTCTTCTCAACTTGTCTTTCAATGTCTTTATATGTTCTGTAAAAACACTACCACCAAGCGCAAACTCATTAGCAGGAAATAAATATTAATATTATTAAACTAACTCTAATGACACAATTTGGCATCACAATTTCCAGATTGTCAGGTTGAGAAGGGGGAAAATTGGGAATTGAACATCATAAGAAAGTAAAATATTTTATTGCGTAAGGCTTCGGGTCTCTTGTCAAACATTTCAGGGGTTGTCACACCTTCCCTTCTCACCTATAACGGTAAACATACGCATGCGATGCCAAAAACAAGAGCGGGAGCCAACATTTCTGGGCCTTTTTCTTTAAACTTTTTTAATTTACATCAGCCATTTTACTATTACATAATACGAGTTTAATTATATATTACATCCTATTAATCAATACAATTAATTTAATTTTGAACTATTCACAAAGTTACCAGATGACTTAGTGAGCTCTTGCTCCAATTTAAAACAATTCCCCAAATTCAAGTTGAAAAAAAGAGAAAATCAGGGATCGAACGATTCGATTTGAATAAATACGAAAAGAAAATGTTTTATTACTTAAGGTTTACTTCCAAAATTATCTTGGGGAGGGGGACACAGTACGCCCTGTGCTATAGCCTTTGACGATAAAGTGTAATTCTTCATTGAAATAAATGCTACATATATTATTATTATTATTATTATTATTTTCTTCAAGCTTCTAGCATTTTCCATAATATCTCATGATTATATATTTTTTTAAATTTAAAATGTTTCCAGACTCTTCTATATAAATGTCGATGAAGTACGAGGGTAGACTGCCACTGGAACTATGCCACTACCCAAGAGTTTTTTTGTTTCCACACTATGTGAAATCTCGCACCCCGGAAAACGCATCATCTGAAAAATAACTATAGTTTTCTTCTATATGAGAAGATGCCATGATGCATAAGAAACAAGAAAATAAAACTGGCAACACTGACGGATCAACTGCAATTTGAAGATTGAGCATTTTCGTGCACAACCACGCGCTTATCACCGACACCTCAAAATTATTATTCATATCATACCAAGCAATCATTCTCCAAAATTCATATCAATCATTTTTACTTTCTCGCCTTCCTTAGAAGAAAAAGTATTGTAATCATGAACCACAAAACTACGATTTTGAAGAATGGCGCTTGCCTCATTTCCGTTGAAGTCTCTGAATGTTCAAAAATCTCAAAAGTAAGAAATGTGAGAAAGTATGTGCTGTCGTACCACTAGTTTGAGTCTTATCAGTTATCGTCGAGGTGCAATACACTCACTATTTCGAACGAAAATGACCTCTAAGAAATGTCGGAGAATTGTCGAACAACTGTAGGATTTGAAATACTGTACGTAAAATCGATTTACTCTAAAAGACTGAACAGAGATCTCTGATAGTTTTGATTTAGAAACAACGTAGACGGAAATTTGATTCCGCAAAGGGCACGAAAAAAATCTTATTTGACATAAACGATCGCAAGCAATTGTGAATATTACGCAAATGTTAGCAACTGAATCGAAAATAAACTACTTAAACACACCCACACTAGACAAGCGTGGTACGAAAAGGTGTCTTCAAATATTACGGACGGCTTCAGATTAGAGAACATTTGCTTGTGGCGTATGATAATTACCGGCCCATTTGGGTCGCCGAAACGTCTGGAACCAGCCTCCGCTCCACGCGTTAACGCGGCGTCGGCAGCTGAAGTTACCGTCTTGCCCCTGCGAAGGACGACCACTTGCGTTACGCACGTCCAGCGTTCTGAATGTCCTTCAGCCCCATTCGATAATTCTACGAAAATAGGTCAGTAGCTCCAATTCTGGAACGGCCTACTACTCTCAGCTCGTCGTGATTATTTATCTACTATACACTTCAGAAAAATGGTCAGCTTGCATTAGGAACATTGTCTCGCAATACACCACCTTCACGGTCGCGGTGTGTTAACTCAACATTCCCTGCAGGACTTACTGGCCAGCTGAACGGATGTACGCCCTAACAATATAATTTGTATGTGCAGTGGTATCCCCTAATATGAAAGACATTCAAATAAAACATTTTAAAAGAATTATTTTATTGGTATCAATCTTCCCAAAGACTTTACCTTTATCATCAGGTGGTCTCTAACCAAGCATTTTAACAATTAAAACTGTTTCTTAATGTCTAATTTTAAAACTTTCTTCTTTTTTTTGTAATTTCATATTTAAATTTTTCGCGAAAGAAAAGGTTTAAATTGTTAAAACTGCTTTATTACAGACCATCTGATGATGTCTGACACAATGTTCCACATTGTGTCCCGAAACGTGTTCAGTATATTGATGCCAATAAAATATTTGTTTTAAAATAAAACTTTATTTTTATTTAATATTAGAGGATACCACAACACATAATATACAGCATATAGAAAATCCCTTTTGGTTTCGTTTTCAATAATATATTTCAGAGTTTGACTGGAATACCATGACGCTTTTAATTATTTACGCATATATACTCTGATATGAAAAGGCATTAGTAATAAAGACAGGGAAGCACAAATATAAACATTTATTGAAAGGGGCATTACTTCGGTATTCGCCGGGATGTGCGCCTCGTCAATAACGCAACGAAAGTTAACCCCCCCTTTTTTTAACACTACATGCACATATAATATAAAGGTATTTCTGTCAGGTACCAATTTAATGTAAATTACTTCTTACGCCGAATAAGTTGCACACATTTCCTCGACTTCATACCTCAAAACAAATGCAAACGAAACATCGAATTAAACATTTTATCAAATTAACATATTTAGTTTGCACGGACTATATACTGCTACTCACATTTGAAAACTAGCATTCGGCTACTTGGAGTACTGCATTGCACGAAAAATACCCATCTTGCGAGTTCTAACGATAATGAAAATTTCCATTTATGTGCGTGAAACGAAAACATATCCTTAATAATGCGTTATGAGCAATAAATTCAAATGACTCGCAAACACCGACGGGAGAAATTACTGACGCGTTCGTAGCTCTATCTGTGAATAAAAGTTGGGGTCTACGATCTCGGCTTTATTGCTGTTTTAGACAAGAGATACGAATTGGAGTGTTTCAGTGGTGTCGACTTCGCGATACACACATCAAACGACCAATTTGAAACAATCCCTACGAATTTCGTACATTACTCTACCCAGATAAATTACCACTAGCAAGAGTAAACAAATAAAATAGGCAATGAAATCAACATTAGGCAATAAAACAACTAACCAACTTTAGGAGTGCTAAATGAAATAATTAGCAATAAATATCACCAATTTCCAAACTTAACCTTAAAAGCCTACCATACATATTACTTGTAATTCAGGTCGCAGTTAATTGTACAGATTTGAGGAAACGTTTCATTTTACATGGAGAAATATTTTATTTCTGCGTTTCCTTGCAATTAAAAACCAAATACATTACTTTCCACAATGGGCCTTATGGGTGATATCAAAACGATTTTAAATTATTATTTCATAAATTGGTCATTTTGTTTAGACTGGTTTGTATTTCAACATTACCTTTTTTTTATTACGAAATGAAAACTTGTCTGTTTATGCTTACCTCAAACAAACCTGACTGGAAAAAAACATTACTTCTGAGGTACAAAACATGCAATTTCAATTACGGAACTGAAACCTAGGTAAGCAGATTCCCCATTCTTTGGCATAGTGTATCTTTGTATTATCATCTGGCTCTTCTCAATTTACAATGATTTGATGGTTCAGTGTGCAGTTTAACAAATCCACATAAATACTATGTTCCAGACTACACTCTTTCACACCCTTACTAATCAGAATGTTTAATAATGCTTCAGTATATCAAGTCTGGTAATGAAACAATTCTCTAATGCTCAACATCCCTTGAATATTGGTTCCAATGCAAGAATAAACTTCGCTAGATCTTCATTAAGGCAACTAGAAAACATACCGGTTTCAACTCCCAATTAATATTTCAAAATCTTTACTTTTAGACAGTTGAATCAATGTACCTGCACCATGTTCACAAATATTGACAAACTTAAAGAAAACTGCAATATCCAATGCAAGTGTTTGTTGAAATTGAATGAAAGAAATGAACAATGTAATATTTTCCTAAGTTAAGAATCTGATCATTTTATGTTAATTTTACTCAACACATCTCACCAGTTTTGTTGCACTAATAACCCACCCCACTAGTCTTTGATAGGAAGATCAAGAACTGCACATACCTTAGCCTTTCCTTACACACAAGTGAAGGTACATTTTCTGCCTTTTTCTCCTCACATTTGGTAGCCCAAGAACAGGAAATGTACTTTCATCCTGAAGAGAAGAGGTACTGTATGCTTGCGACTTCATATTCATGCTGACTGAACTCCCCATTGCAGCGGCTACAATGATTGAACTTTCCAATGTATTGGAGCTGAAGATGGAGACTCCTGTGTTGCACCAAGTTTTGTTGCAATTCACTGATTAAGAATATTCATTCCAAAATAATAAAAAAAAACAAAAAACAAATGTAGCATCCAAATTCACTGAATTAGCACACGTCATTTGTTCATGATGTAGATAAAGACTTACTTCAAAATGCTATTGCTTTGAAGTGTGAAGTTAAATTAAAAGTAGCTTAAAGCTTTATTCTTTTTGCAAATTAATTTAAAAATTAAAATCCATTACAATGAAATTCCACTGAATGGTAATGTCTTGTATGAAATTTGAATACACTAAGTGAAAAAGATTTTAACTGCCACTAAAACAGGAAAAAATCACTTCACTTGAATTCACAAATCTCACAGTGATCAGCAAAGAACACAAAAAACGTGTGTGCTGACCAATTATTTTAAGCACATGAACCCTAATACCTTAAATGATATTTCATATTCATTTTAACATTGTTGACTAGCGGGTTCTGATTATCACAACACATTGTAGCCGTATTCATGGCAATCAGCATGAATAGATCACCCTTAAAACTGATCTCTCCCACTGAACGCACTTCACTTTTTCACACAGTATATCCACATTTCTCGAACTCCTCTATACAGCACAGAGGATGCACTTCTCATAACACTTCCCAAGTCAGGATCAGTCCATATATTTGCCACATCCACACTACTCAAGTTTTAGAGCTTTTACTTGCAGTCTTCCACAAATGAATGCTAACCTAAACTGATATTTACACTTCTACAGCAGTGCCCTTTTTCATCCCAGGCAAGAGAACAATTTCTGGGATTCTAAGAGCATTTTGCAGCTTGAGCTAAATTACCATTTCAAGCTCTAATTATACTTACCTGTTCACACTAATATTACTTTCATACAACAGAACACAATCACACCTCACTATATTCCTAGAGCCTGCAATATACACTGCACTAACATTTCAGGAGCTAATAAGGATACAATGCTAGGGCTACAGAGGTTTACCGACACTAAATGAAAAATTTTACGTACTGTAATACACGCTTTTATTTCTCTGTACAAAACATCAGCTTGTATTAAAAGTTTGGACGAACTTCAGGTAAACATGATATATGTGTATATATATATATACAGAAAATTATACAACTGTATGCACCAATAATTCTTGAATTTACATAGCATATATTTTCTAATTTCATCTGACATCACTACTCTGACTTGAGATTTACTGGAAGCTAATAAGCTTGACTGGTAAAAAGAAAAGAATGAGCCACTCCCTTGAAAAAAAAAAAAAATACTGCAACCAAAATACAAGATCACAGACTGCTGTTTCCAGCTTTGTACCGTTATCAATGCAAGAGGAAAATTGCTTTTCACTCTTCCAAAACTGATTTCACAAGGACTCAAACTTCCCAAAATTTATGGCAGTTGTTTGTAAGTACTTTCTTGATACCCTGGCAAAAGTCAGCCCTGTTTACAATACATCACAGCATTAAGACATTAAATGCACATCCAGTAATTTGTTTCTGTACAGAGTTTAACAGACTTATTTAATATTTACTCTCAGACTTCAAATATTTGGGAGATCAAATATAAACAGTCCATCCTCCCTTGTAAGACTGACATAGAAGTCTGGCCTATTCGCCAGGCCAGCCAATTGATTATTTGGTCCCTGATTCATAACTAGTATATCACAACTTGACAGGCTGTAGCAACAAAACGCTGACAAGTCATGAAAATTTTGATTCATGTGTAAGTGAACATGACGTCACTACATTTTGCTGGGTACCAAAAATAAAAGAGGATCACTCCTTAGGAGTAACTTTCCAAAATACAAGTTCAGACTGCCACTTTGTACAATGCATAAATTTAATAAAAAATTATTTTGTTTTATTTATTTATTTTTATTCTTTTTTTTACAATTTGATATTTAAGCAGTCTGCCCTTGTAAATTAGGCGAGTTTTCTCCAAAGGAATAGCCCACTTTCTTAACACCAGTCAAGTCACGTTTTGAAGTCATGCTCACTTTACCAATGGATCAAATTTTGCTGATATACATCTACCATTCATTTCACAAATGCGGAGGGATTCACAGAAACGTCGACGAAGGCCGGACGGTGGGCGTCTTTTAAGGAGGACAGCAAGTGGACGAGGACTTCCGCCCTCAACTAGACACGTACGCAGCGAGTTGCTCGAACCGCTGCACTCCACGGGCATCCAGGTGGTAGATGTTCCGTAGAGATTCTTTGCACCCTGAAGAAGAGTTGGAATTATCAGCTGTATTTGTACTCTCAGGTTCTTCAACTGCAGCGTCAGTCTCGTACAGCACACAGATGGAGCCATTCTCTCCAATCCTGTACGACACCTCGCACGGGTCGATCCACATAGTCAACTCCGACGGAAACAAGCTATGCAAAAACGACGCACTCAGTCCAACAGCAATGCCAGCTTGCGCGATCACAGGATCCATTTTACCATTTATGCGAAGGCACCGGTAGCCGGAGCCTCTGGTGGGTTTTTCAGGAAACCAGTGCTCTTTGTATCGTCGCTGCAACACATCAGTTAGCGACCTTTTGAACATCTCTAACTGTGCGTCGTTTAATCTGTTGTGGTGGAGGCGCAACAAATGCACCAAGAAGTTGGCGGCGGAGTGTATTTCAAGACGCATAATGACACTAAGGACTGGCAGTCGTATTTGTACTTATCAAAATGGCGGTTTTGTATCACACAAAGTCTACTCACACCAAGTCAAATATATCACATACTCTCTCAATAATTTCTTCTATATCTGCTAGCTAGTTTCTCTGGTGCTGCATCCACTCGCGAATATCATAAGTCCTCCCAAATCCCACACAACCCACGAAGTCCTCCGAACTCGTCGCGCGTCTCCCCACAACCTACCGAGGCACCCGCTCGACACGATCTGAGTTACAGAGCGCCGAGCAGCTAGGGAACAGTCTTTGTTCGCTCCGCGGCGGACGTCAGAGATACGTCACCACCAATAGGGAACGAGCCCGGCCCCCACTCCTCCCCCGATAGAACGAGATATGTGAAACAACCGGATAACCGAGAGAGATAGCGACAGAACGGGGAGGGAGAGAAAGAGACTGCTACAACAACAAACTTACTATGCTTCGAGCATCACGCCATTCCCCTCCAGGGGACGGCTACCATTGTGTGATATTATGAAGGGGGAGGGAAGCACGGTTGCCAAACCTCCCAAATACACATTTTTTAGAAACAATAGAGAATTAAAAAACCCTACACTAGAACATTCATTTCGGAAAAATTGAAATATAATTTGTTATTCCCGTATTCCGATACTTGAAAAGCCTTTTTTTTAAATTCAAGCTCGAGAAACGACAGAAACATGACGGTAAACAAGCGCTGGAACACTCTCTCGGTAACAAAAAAGAAAACACCGAGAGGAAAACAAGCTTAAGTCGCAGCAGCGTCGTCCACGCATCTACGCGTCCCACTCGTGGAAGGCGCGTAATGGGAAAGCCCGTAAAGCAACGCAACGCAACGCAACGCAACGCGACGCCACGCTACGCTACGCGACGCGACGCGTCGCGATACGACGCCACGCGCGCGCGAGCGCGACGAGACGAGTGAGACGAGACGAGACCGGAATTCCGTGGACGGACGGACGCGACCCGGGGGAAGGCCGGGGGGAAGCGGGGAGCCTGCGACAACAAGGCACGTATCGACCAACTCCAATGAACAGCATTTTCACTACGATGTGCTCACACCTGAACATAATGTAATGAATGAGAGTATTGGAAAACGCTTCTGATATTGATTTACCATCAAATTTTGTAAAGAAAAACTTTGCGACCTTACGTGGCAGCAAAATAACTATGTGTTTTCTCCCACAATTAGTTACTACCCCGTCAAGAAAGTAGCTGCATATATTTATTACCAGTGCCTGAGTTCAACACATTTTAATAAATCGTAGACTTTTGATACCGCTTCCCAAAGAGCTTATTACAAAATTTAGATTATATAATAATAATAATAATAATAATAATAATAATAATAATAATATCATTATAAAATGTATTTTCATTCATTATAATCTTTTTCATTATAGTACTACAAATAATATTTTTAATTTATTGTAAATATATATTATTTTTAAGCATGGGAAATTTCAAACGTTCATACGTCTTTTTCACGAACACATTTTTCATCATTCTTATTCTCTTCCCTTATTGCGGAGGTGTACTCAGTATCATTTCATAGGCCATTTGTAAAATATTTTGGGACATCATTATCTGTAGCCGAGTTAACACAATGAATTTTGCAGTTTCCCAGTAATGTTGAAAGCAAACAACTTTTGCTTTGCTTCAGGACAAAACATTACTCACCAAACATCACGCATGCTTCTTTTTAACATATAAATTTATAATTATAATTTATGTCTCTTATACTTCTTCTAACAATTATTTTAAACGACCAACTGCATTAACAATTTTACATCGTAAAGAATAAAAAGTCTACGTTCTGTACAACGTTTCGGCCAATGTAATTTCTAGTCTGAATGAAAGAGTTAAAAAAAGGTACATAATGAAAACATACCAATCTATTACAAAAGTAAAAAGTAATGAATTGACGATTAAAAGGAATATCGAGTGTTCTTGTTGGTTGTCCATTCATAGTTAAACGATTATGTTAAATTTAACACGCATATGAACTGAGTAAAAAACTGATTAACACTACCCAAAAATAGGTATCGGTTTATTCCTTTTAATCATCAGTTTAATAATCTTTAGTTTTAGAAAATGTTATGGTTTCATTATGTACCTTTTTTTACACTTTCTTTCAGATTTGAGAATGTTCACAATTACATTGGCCGAAACACATTGTGTAGTTTCTAAAGTATTTTTTATTTGTATTAATAAAACTAGTCGTTAGAATGGTTATGTAACTTATTATAATTTATTATTATTATTATTATTATTATTATTATTATTATTATTATTATTATTATTACACTGTGTTACAAGGTTGTTTTTGTTCTGAAGTGTAAATATTTGATCTTCAATGATATTTGCATCCTAAATTCAAATTTGAGGTTGAAAGTTGCGTATCAGGGATATTTGAGGAGAATTTACTTTCACAGGGAATAGGAAGATGACTCCTATTGAGGGCCTGTAAACACTACTTTGGTTGAGAAATAGGAAATCACGAAAAGTCGTGGGCTCCTCATTTTCTTTGTTCCACTTGTTATGTGAAATTAATTAACTGGATGGTAGAGAAAGGTGGTTCTATGTCGTTTGCTGTGCCTGTGATATGGGGAGAGTCCAAGAAATACCTTACGGATTACCTATTTCTGTATAACAAATACGCAAGGCTTAACTAACCGCAGATCAATGAAATCCATTGTTGTGGGAATTCTGACTTGGTGTTGTCGACGTTCTTATAGTCCATTGTTTACAAAAAGAGGAACAAAGTTTACAAAGAAGTCCATTGTTTACAAAAAAATTGCAATCAACAAGGAGGCAGTTCCTCTATCTGAAACATTCATGTGCATTACATCATATCCAAATGTAGACATGAGAGTGACAAAAGTTTGCACGGGAGAGTAGTGATTCGTCATCCCAAAAAGAAAAAAATCCTTCCAATCAGATAGCAGATTAAACCCTTCAGCTTGTAACACAAACAAAACTAAATGACATAGTTAAGCAAGAGAACATCTTTGTGCATTGATGTGTGTGGTTTGATGGGGTCATTGAGATTCAGTTATGATCCACACCAGTGGAGGTTATTGATAGATGCTTCGAAAACTAGTCTCAAATGTGTTCTATTGCACAATAGCAATACAATACCTTCTGTTCCAATCGCCTATGCCACTATGGCAAAGGAGACTTATGATGTGTTGGAGCATATGCTTACAGCAATTTCTGTATGATTAACACAAGTGGCATACATGTGGAAATTTGAAGATCATTGCTCTAATCTTGGGAATGCAGCTAGGTTATATCAAATATTGTTTCCTTTGTGAATAGGACAGTCGGGAAAGGCAGTCCCGTTATGTATAAGAATATTGGCATGAACAAAATTGGAAGATAGAAGAAAGAAATGTAACAAAAACTGACTATAAAACTACAGTAAAAGAACTGTTGAATGCTTACCAAGATTTAGAGTGCAATGTGTCCCATACGATTCATTTCTTATATTCGCATAACGACTTCTTCCCTGATAACTGCGGGGCAGTGGACGAGCATGGTGAAATATTCCTTAAAGATATAGAGACCATGGAAAGACGATATCAAGGGAGGTGAATGCCCAAAATACTGGCTGATTTTTTTTTATTTAAATAAGAAGGGACAGTTCTAATATCTATAAAAGACAAAAGTGTCGAGTGTTTGTATTGTTTCATTTCCACTGTATTTTGGGATTGATTACAAAATTGCTTTCTTCTACCTCTTCTTGTGCTTATACAATGGTAAAAGTTTAAAGTTATTATTGCAATTGTCTTGAAACTATTGAAATTACAAACGATCTCAATACGTATTATGTCTCACCTGTCATAATGTAAGTAAATTTAAAAAAAAATTAAAAATGTGTAAGAATAAATTATTTTTATCCAAAGAAAAAAAGTAAAAAAAAAAAATTGTAACAGTGTTGTAGTAGTAGTAGTAGTAGTTATTATTATTATTATTATTATTATTATTATTATTATTATTATTATTATTATTATTGTTGTTGTTGTTATTGTAAAAGCACGTTGTAAAATAATGTGTTAGCTCTTTCTTATAATACTCAGATCTCATTGTTCATGAACAACGTACATCAAGGGCTTCATCTGAACAATTTTTAACAACTTTGCTTTATGAATGAAAAATATGTATGGAGTCATCTTTGTGAGCTTAAATTTATACAGAGGGCCGACTGTCAAACAAATGTATATATTTTAGTTAAATTTCATTATTTGTGTTATCTTTATTATTCTTTTTTATATTGTACTTCTTTAGATTGATGGCGGCAGAGCCATCGAAAGCCGCCTTTCTTAATAAATTTAAGTTGGCAAAGATGACTTCATTCATGTCATCCTTGAACAATGTCAACAACACTTCATCATTCCCACAAGTTCGTTTTTGTCAAATGAAGGACCTCTGAAAAAAATTCTCTTCCTAATTAGAACTGGCCATCAACATGATTTTCACGCTGATGATTGGTTTCGATGGTTCCATTACGGTGTAATTGTGAATCGTGGTGCAATCGTGTTCTTTATCAGTGTGGCAAGCATACGCACATGCTGCGTCAGCGGATCAACGGCCAGTGGTAAGCACGCGCGGGTCGGGGCGCGCACGAAGATAGTCGCGCGCCAGGATGAACGGGCTGAGAGCAACGAGAGTCCGTTTGCACAAAGCAAAATGGAATAATTTTGAGAAAGGGTCCACCACGGAATTTTGGGTAGCGAGCGCTAGTTTTAGTTGGAACAGTGCAGAGCGCGTCGAATGCCGTTTGATTGCTGAGCACGCGGAAGCGCGGGGCGGCGGGCGACATCCGGCCCGAGGGGCCGTCGCGGCAGCCGGTCCCGCTCCGCAACTCAGCACTTCACACTCCACACTCCGCACTCCACGGTGGGCGGGCGCTCCCAGCGCAGAGCTCCCCGAGGGCGGCAGGCGCGGCTGCTCCTGCAGGAGGGCGTTCCCTGCGAAGAGGACAGAAACACTTGAAAAACAAGCCTTGGGAGCTAGCAGCGCCCGAAAACCAAACACAACCAAGCCATATCCAAAATCAAAGGCCCTTTTCTCCAATTTTAGGCACTTACGGATTTCCAATCGCGAATGCTGCTAGCGTTATCCTAAAGCTTGCGTGTAATTTGGCGAGAGTCCCATTTTATTGAACTCTAAATTTTCAAATATTGCAAAAGTTACGATGACAAGAAAGAGTGTGCTGTTATAGCTCAACTAGTTAGATATTTCCTGAGATCCTAACGAACAGAGTTGGATCTCACTCACAGAGCACGTCTCACTTGGCAGGAGGCTGTATCATTTTCTTTCAAGTTCTGCGCGCATTCGATATAGATTATAGAAAGATATCGGCGAACATTTGTGAGGGACGTATGGCTACCCTACCACACTTGACCTTGCCCTACGACTCCTCTCCAGACTGCATCTCTCTGTTCCGAATAGGCGGGAGCCAGCAAGAAATACCTCGTCTGATAAGCTCAAAGCTAAAACATTTTGAAAAGTTGGCCAGTGTAATGAGGAACAGAGAAACGCAAACCTGGCGGCCTGTAGGCGTCGGCGTTGCGCTCCACAGTTTTTTGAATGTGTTGAAAAAAACTATGCCATAGGGGAATGAGTACACAGCTAATTCTTATTGTATATTGTTCGTTAGATTGCCAAAGTGTGGACGAGTTGTATGCCATACCGATATGACGTCCTAACCTGTAGGCCATATTAAATTCAAAGTGTCATTTTTTAAAAGCCTCCTTATATTACGAGCTCAAAGCTAATTTTCTGGTCTAACGGTAGAAAATTATTTTTTCATTTCCGAATATGACCATACCATACCGTTTTGGCGTCTCTAAGTAGCCGCCATACGAACCCACAATCGAAATAGAAGATGAAAAGTTTCTTGCTCCCAAAAATGATGCCCTGTCATTTCTTTTGCTGTACCTTTTTTAACCTTCCTGGACCCCAAATCTCAAGCAAATCAAATATATGCGGTTTTATATTTAGAAAATACCGTCTCGCGGAACCCCCATTATGATCTGAAAGGCTACTGAAAATAGGTTTTCGTGAAAGCTTTCCGACAAAATATCCAAGAACGTACTAAATGGCTCGTTCGCAAAGAAGTCGCAGAATTTAACGAGGACCGTCTTAGAGCTAGTCCTATTTCAAATATACATGAGCTACTCGAAAATAAATTCTGAAGGTACGAGTCGTCCATTGAAGAGCGTATTTAGCAAAATATATTTTTAGCACTTTGGATCGTTCACTTCCTTTTCACTCCCATTATGAAACCGTCCAATTGTGTCGAAAAGGTTGTGCACGCTAGCAAGGCGATTTTCGCAAACGAGAGGCGGAGGAGATCTGCGAGTCCTCGGGCACAACAGAGCCTGCCCTCGCTGGGCTTCTTATTACGGTTCCCGTCTCTGCGCTGGCCTCTCCTCCCCTGTGACGTAAGTTTCCACAAAAGGACTGGAGGCGGCGCGTTTTTTTCCGTCGCTCCCGCACGTCACCGCTTGTCCTTTACGCGTCCGCGCCGCTCCAGCTCCGCTCCAGCCCCGCGCTGAACGAGCTCCGCTCCACCCCACGTAACAAGGTCCGTCCCTGCTCCCACGCGCCTTCGTCCGCGGCGCAGCAAACTACCCTTTCAGGAATTCTTTCGGTTTAGAAATTGAATATTTCTTACATCATTCAACACACAGAGACATTTTTGAGACGTTTTGAGAAACCAAGGTGCGAAATTCTTATACATTTCCATAGCAATATAACGTCCTGGTAACCGCAATATGTCAAATCTACCGAAGTTTTCAGGATAAAAAAAAAAACAAACGTTCTCTATTTCTCATTCTTGAAAGTCGTTTTCACACATGTAAAATCATGATATTCGGTTTTTCATTAGTCCGTCGTCTTTCGGCACCTATTGCATCTGCTGCAGTTCTCTTGATTGATCATAATGGTGTATAAAAAGTGAATTCTTTTGACGTGTAATGTATAGGGGTTATCAAGAGTTACCAAGGGTTACCAAGAGTTACCAAGAGTTACCAAGGGTTACCAAGGGTTACCAAGGGGTTACCAAGTAATGTATAGGGGTTACAGCGCTTTTAGACTAAGATGTCGTGTGTTGGCCCGGTGGCCGAGATCGCTAAATGCGACCTTAAATAACAAAAACAAAAAACAAAATTGTGTGTTTAAGACAATATGATTCTCATTGAACTTATATAAATATCATTATCAATTATTTATTAATACACAATTTAATATTCATTTTATTAATTTATATTATTATTTATTATTCCTGATTTACATTATATGAAAAGCAAATAAACCCAATAGTAAACTCCCATTCCATAACTTTAAGTGTGTTTAGGTTATAATGTAATAATAGTTACAGCTCTCTAGTACTCTAGTTTCGTGCCACGGTGTTGGGTGCATCTTATCACTCATCACACTCCACTCCACACCCCAGGACTCGTAGGCACTGCCATCCTAGAGCAGATGCTTTAGGATGGTGAATGCAGCCACAGAAATAAAGGAAATATAAATGGATGCAGTTAAGTTCACAAAATGAAATTGACAACCTATCGCCACTTCGAAAAAATTCAAAACTCTAAGATCTTCCACAAGAATATCAGAAGTCACGCGCGACATGAAATGAAACAGGAGAAGGCAAAAAAAAATTAAACCAATTCAAACAAACGTAGACAAGAGTCGCTCATAGAAATAACAAAGAATTATGTCGGTGTAATACAGAGCCCAAGAACATGGAGTTGACATGGTTTGGAGACCTGTTTTCTCTTTTTCCAAATACGTTTCTGTGTCATTCTAGAAAAATAAACACTTTATATATATAAAGCAATGCTAATCCATTCTTAGCTAATACATCATCCAAGCTTAGCTACTACATTAAAAGCACTGTTCAGTATTCAAAGAGATGGCAGGGCTGCTGGCCATAATTTGTCACTTTTTCATTCTATGAGTTAAATATATGATATTTCATACTATACCTAACCTAACGTTACTATCTACAGTACCTTACAACAGAACTCTCATAAAAAATGACGCAGGTCCCATTTTCAATGAATTCTGTATTTTCGAACACTGCAAAATTTTAAAACTGCTAACATCAATGTTGATTATAGAGATTTTTTAAATGAAATCGATTCTTCAAAACTATATCTTTAAGTAAAGTCATATACAATGTTTTGCAAATGTGAGTAGTTTTCGCGAATTTTCTGTTTAATGAAAGTATTTATGCTTTTTGAACTAGTCATACACTTTCAAAATTGAAGCTATTTCTTTCTCATTTCTCTCTCAATCTCTTTCTCAATATTTAATCTTAAATTTATTTAAAATACAGTTTTTTTAAATATGGCTAGTTTTCATTATTTTTTTGGTAAATATTCTGAAACGTCAATGTGAACAAAGCACAGTTCAAGAGCCAGAAATACAGCGGAACATTTTTTCTCAACATGCTTTCCTCGAGGAAAGCGAAGTATGCTTACAAATGCTATGATTCCGTATTTTATTAAAGTCTATGCACTTTTGAAAACAGCAAATCTTTTTCCTAAAATTGCAAATTCGATTTCCCCGCTCTTCTTTTCCTGAAGAATGTCTTTTACGAGATAGGTGAAGAGTCAGTTGGATACAATTTACAATATTCTAATAAGAAAAGCGCGTATCCGTTATAGATAAAACAGGTCCATCCGTACAGATAAAACAGGTACATCCGCTACAGACAAGTATGTGCTATTGAGGCTTTTAAAAAAACAGTTCTATTAGTATTAGTTTTCGTCTAATTGTGACCGCGGCTGGTTTCATATTAGGTCGCTTTATGAGAGTTGTAACGCGCAAACGGCGGTTTGAGTATTCTATTATAGGAATGCCATTGTTAAACGAAAAGGTTTCTCGCCATATAAAAGTTGCTTTGGATTATTGAATTTGTGCTGAAGAATTAGCTTTAAAAGAAATAGTTTTGTACCATACCTAGAGTGTTGCAAATATAATATTAAAATGATAAAAGATTAGGCGAATTTTCTAATTTTGCTAACCACACTTTGTTGGTACTTCATAAATTACACAGTGGCTGGTAGTGCTCTAACAAACTGAAGGTTGCAACTCAATCGAATGACGGAAATGTAATTTCCAAAATTCAGAACACTAATATATAATAAAATGTAAGCAATTCACGTAAAGTAATTAAAACTACGTTTAATAAAAGTATATATTCAATATTAAAATTCATTTACATAATTTTATGAGTAGTGTCCGTGTAAGGTATATACTACACCTGCGCACGTGGTTCTAGCTCTGATTTACATTACGCACTTAAGTTTTTGTATTAGTTCTGCATTGAGGCAATTGACGGAAACAGCATTTACACAAAAGAAAATTGAAATCCAAAATACTGTGATCGCTCCAGCATTTTGCAATAAGCACAATTGCTTAGACACGATTTTCACAAAATTACTTTATTTCCCAAATTTCACTATTCTTATATATTGTAATAATGGAAGATATTCTCTCTCTCTCTCTCTCTCTCTCTCTCTCTCTCTCTCTCACACACACACACACACACACAACACACACACACACACACACACTTCTATTCACATCAGCGGACTCAGACTGAAAGTGCAGCCAGTAATATGCACCCACCGTGAGAGACAAAAAGGGACTTCCATCCAGATGGGCCAACTTTACACAAGGAAGTAATTAGGTGTACATGTTGAATCAACAAATCTAATGTCGAGTGAAAACAAATTCTCCAAAGATTAAAAATAATGCATTCAATACCGTCAATAATTGATTGAACTTGTGGACTTTAAATAATACTCAAAATTCATAGAATTATATTCCTGCTAATGTCAGACAACATAAAATAGGTATTCCCCTCGGTCGACAAGATCCTCCACTCACTGATTGTGCAACCGAAGGTCCTACTGGCCCTGTTTTGAAGCACAGAGCCAAAGAATAAATTCAGTAATAAAGCCATGTGCGTGGCATGCTGCCAGGCCTGGGAGAGCCCAAGACGCCACAGAGAACGCTCTTTGGATCAAAACGATTGCACATTCATTGATCTTGTAGCAACATCTTGAATATTGAATGACATTAAAACGAAAGCGTATATTCCCACCACATCAAATATATTTCGATTATCTGGAGGTCGTGGAACCGTGCAACCTAAGCACGAGCCGCCAATGCATTTATGTATAGATAGTAAACGAGTGACATAGGGATTCTGGAACTGAAGGAAACGCATGTAGGCTATGCGCCTCCCCTAAACCTAGCATACAGTTTTTTTCTGTTTTCTGCTCCAAGAATTCAAGTGAAATGAAATGGAAGGCTGGTGCGCCGTTTCAACCCTCCTACCGTGCCATCATAGGCCACGCAGTGCGCTGTCCCTGGGAGTGGGGAGTGTTCCCGGCGCCTGCGTCGGGGGCTCTCCTGCGCCGACCTTCCCTTGCCTTCTGTGCCCTCGCCCCCTTTTCAATGAAGAGCCCCGGCGTCGCGTCGCGGCGACCGAATTGGAGGGAGAGCTGCCCTCCGCCGCATGGCGTGGCGCCGGGGCACGCAGTGGGCGGCTCCAGGGGCGCACCATTCGCAGGGAAAGGTCGCCTTGTGGAAATCGTAACGACATCGCACGATTAAATGCTCCACCAAACGACCCACCAAGAATTTATATATCAGAACAACATGTGATCGAAGTTACATTGGAATTGTTAATGATGTTTTTGCCTCCGTAGCAACTAAATATGAATAATAATAATAATAGTAATAATAATAATAATAATAATAATAATAATAATAATAATACACGATAAAGCCCCTAGTGGGGTAATTTTCTGTCTAGGGCATAGGAAAAGAAAAAAAATACTAATTTATTTATAATTTTCGACATATAAACCTGAAAGTATACTATACATTTTTACCAAAATACTAAACATACTTTTAAAAATATTATACATTTTTTCTTTAAAAATAGTTTCTTGCATTTGAAAGTCCTGTTAGCGATATGGCACTGCAAGGAGGATTAATGTAGAGTGATCGAGAAGAAATGATGGTATTAAAGATTGCTGTCATTTTTCTTATTTTTGATTGTAGTGTTTCCATGTAAACATGAGCTTACTATGGACGTCTAGATGCTTGAGACGTTTGGCACTCTTTCCCAACATTCCTAGTCTCAAAAGAAATTCCGCGTTTACACGAAGGTGTTGCGTTGTTGTGCTAATTTCAAATAGGATCATTCGATACCAACCTTCCCTTTGCAGTGTCATGTTTCTAATACGATGTTGGCGGTATGAATATAAGTATATTAAAAAGGTTGCTGATACGAAGGGGGAACTCAAAATTGGGTAAACCTTTTTTCCATACTTTGTCAGTGACGGGGACTAGGGAGATTTTTTAAATTGACTTCGCTCATTGTAACATTATAAAAAAAGCTGAAGGATTTACAATAAATAAATTAACATTTTAATCAAAAGGCAGCGCTTCTAACTTTCGAGAGCGATAGAGATTCGAACACGGACACATACAACAGTCCTCCCTTCTATCTGGCCGCAACCCACTCTGCTACTCCTACCGTGGCATCTCATTAGCTTTGACGCAACGCGTCTCCAAGCCCGTGCAAGGGCATTGGTCGCTTGTATTTGGAGTTAACGTTTTAATTATATTTGCCAGTTGTCAAGAGGACCGCCACGTAACATCTTCGCGTGCGCACCTCCTACCACGCGCTCCTGCGTCACTACACAGCGCCCAGATTGGGGAAGGTATTAGGGCAGGGGTAGGGTTTAGGGCACTTCACAGGAGTTGGATTAGCCCCTCGGAAGCAGGGAAACTCGTTTTGTTGGAATAAATTTCACATGAGATTGTTCGGGAAATCGAGCTAGGACCTCCTTGATGAAAGGCGAGCGGCTTCTCTCTCCACCACGAGATGAGATGTTCTGTCTCCTCAGTTCAGAACGTCACGAAACCAAAACTCCCGAGAAAAAAAATTAAGATGTATTTTATGAAAGCTACAGCTCCTCAAAATCTCATCAAATTTCTAAAAAATAATGCCGATAAAAATTATTCGCTCAGTGTGACGACCAACTGTAGACTCTCTCCACTCCTAAATTGAACAATGGTATTCGGTTTCTTCCCCCGAAAACCGACCGAAGATTCTCAACTCCGGTGATAGCAACATAAAACAGATGTTTCTAAAATGTATTTGTGGTATGACATGACATCACATTGCAAAATATTTTCAATCATTGCGTGAATAATATCTTGTGAAACAATGTTTACTTTCGAAAAGTATTTGTATTTGTTTTTAATCCATCAGGGTAAATTCACGAAATTAATGACATGTTTTTATGACAACTAGCCATTCCCACTTTACTTGTGTGTGACTTCTACAGAAAGACGAAAGTGGAGTCATTTCAATAGATTAGGATACATTAGAGTAATACTGGCGTATTGGTTGAGCGGTCAGCTGGATAGCTAGCTATCCATCTAAACTGGGGTTCAAATTACGGTCGAGGTAAGTGGAATTTACTGTGGGCAAAGTAGGTTTGCAGGATTCTCACTCTCCCCCATGTCTTATTTCATCTTCTCCGTACGTATTACTCATAACATTTTGCATACATTTTACGACCTGTTGAAATGGCACCTGGCCTCAGAAGAACGGCCGTTGTGCCATTTCCCCGAAATAGATGCCAAGCTCTAATATATTGTTGCAGAAACGGTCGTAAGTGAAGTGTGTGTGTGTGTGCGGGGGGGGGGGACCAATCGAGCGACGTCACTCCACCTCAGCAGAAGCAGGATCAGCAGCAGCAGCAAATGGTATTACTGGTTAGGTGTTGCGCGCGTGCATCTGGCTGGGGCGTCGATTCGCTTGTGCGCCGCAGAGGTAGCACGGTTAGGCGATCGCCGTCCCGTCGCCACCGTCTCCGCCTCCACCTCCGCCTCCGCCCCGTCGCCATGGGCGTCGCGTCGCCCGCAGCTCAGTCGCTGAGGAAGACGCGCCGCCTCCTTCCACAAATCAATAAGCCCCAGCGACGCGACGCGGCGCTCGCTGTCTTAAGAGCAAAACAGTTGCCAGGCTCGTCCACCTTCGTGCGTAGAAAGATGCATGAGAAAGTATCGATAACTTTTTTGATGACGCCTTCCTCGCACCATTTGTTCAATTAATAAAAATACAACTTCTTTATAATAAAATGACTAACAATACACTAAATAAACTAAAATTTCTCGCGTCTTGCTGATTGGACACCGAATTGGTCGATGAGATCATCCCACTATATAGATTTTAAAATTTCGCTTTCTATTGCCAACGACGCAAGTGCATTTAATCGATCTTCGGTCACTTCTGATCAGAGGTAGTTTTTCACACTATCAAACATGAATAAGACCCTTCAGAGATGCAATTACTTATAGTGTGCAGACAATCATCCGGTATGCAGTATCAACTTTGGAATACACCATGTACAAGTCATTTTCACAAAGAAACTTCAATTTCATTAGAGAGAAATTTTCAATTCTTTCTAAGCGCAGTGTGCATGGAAGTCTAACACTGCCCCTTGTGCCTTGTAAATCCGTGTCCCAGAAGCCTCGCAACAGATTGATTTTTCTCGTGCATTGTTTACATTTAAATTTCTAAAATCATGAAGTTTCAAAGTGCTAAAATTATGAAGAACTTTCCACTGATATTCTTGTATGCTCCGTTTATTCCACTTAACTCGCAAACTAAGTTATCTAAAATCATGTATTGACTTTGAAGTGATCGCGGGTCAATTGTTAATTAAGAGTTAATTAATTAAAAAGTACACTTTTGACTTAAAATGTGGTCATGTAAACAACATTTTTGGGCAAACAAATATTCAAGTGAAAAAGCAGTCCTGTAAAAACAACATGTACTTTCTCGCCCGTATTTCACGCAAAATTATGCAAAAATACTCAAATTTTCGAAAAATTGTACACGACTTTACTTCAAAATCTATCTTTAAAAAAGATCACATTAAGGTGATCACATCTCTAGTATTTTAGATATAGGAAGACTCCGAAATAAGTTTGAACTTTTGCAAGTTTTGAAAAATCAGGATTTTCAAAGAACATGAGACGTGCACCATTATCTTAAACGTCCTTTACACTATTCACAGCCAAATTTAATCAAAGACAGTAGAGCAATTTTTTTGAAAATTTGCAAAATGTCATAGGGGCTTTATGTAAAGTACTCCCAAAATTAAAATATCGCTTTCAAATTCAAGGAACCTCGACAGCAGTTAGATCGATTCGGGAATATCAATTTTGGAGAAAATCGGCAGAAGGTTTAGTCGCTAGCGTTGTTCACAAACGGACAGATGTTTTGCCGTCATTCGATTTCCGTATCAAGGACCCATAAAACATGGATTGTGGCTACACCACATGTTAGAGGATTTTTTAAAATTTAGCATCAGGATTTATCCACTTCTTCGTAGCCAGGGCCCTGTAATATGAGTTTTTCTGCCGACAATTCGCCATTTTTTCACGGAGATTACTTAACTTTCTCTCCACCGCGGTAGTAGTAGCGAGAAAGTAAAAAATTACATTTGTGCAACTTTTGAAGAAGCACAAGAATACAACAAAATGAACCTTATGTCATATTAAAAGTGCAATTAGCACTAACCGTTCGAAAACTTTGAAGAAAACAATTGAAGCTATTTTTGAGAAAATGGAGTTTTAGCGTTTCTGAAAATGCAGAATTTTGAGTTCATGTTCACAGAAAACTTTTGAGTTTTCAAGAAACTTTGACATTATTTAAAGCACATTTACTCATAAATACAATAATGTGAACAAATTGCGGCTAATGTAAATATTAACGACTCCCGAGCCAAGTAAAAAATACATTATTGTGATTTTTGAAAAGTAAAAGAATAGAGCAATATAGCGTTTATGTCATCTTATAGAGTAAATTGAACACCAACACGGCCAAAAGTTTAAAAACAAAATTTAAAGCCGTTTTTGAGAAAATCTTGTTTTTGTTATTTTTTAATATTGCACGCAATATTTCGCGAAAATTGCTAACATTTTCGAAAAAGTGTACATGGTGTTAATGAAAGAACTAATTATGGAGAAAAATTTTACTTAAAGGAAAAATCCCTATCTTCAATTTTGTAGATGTAGGAAGACTCCGAAAACATTTCAAATTTTGCAATTTTCAAAAATTCAGAGTTAACGGTAAAAGTCGGACGCATGCCACCTTTATAAGTGCATTTAACTCTATTCATAGAAGAAATTTAAAGAAAGAATGTGGAGCCATTCTGAGAAAATTTTGAAAATGTCGCAGTGGCTTCATGTAAACTACCCCCAAAAATTAATGAATGTTTTTCAAAATCGCAGAGCCAGATCGACAGGGAAGTTTATGCAGGTTGTTAAAAATCCTACATATAGTTTAGACGCTAGTGTTGCTCACATACACCAGACTGGCAGATGGACGGACAGTAGGACGGACGGACGCTATAAAAAACAACACTTTATCGGTATCCAAAACATGTATATCCGTTGAAATCTCGAAATTAACTTTCTCCAGCATTACATTAACCTTTTCTATACTACGCGTATACGTGCCTATACGAGAATATAAAAGAATACCCTTTATCCTGCTGAAATTTATAATTCTAAAAAAATTGAATTTTCGTAATTTTGTTTACAAAAATTCCACAATAGGGTTCTTCGCAGGCCAGCTGCCGAACGCAAGTGCCCTTGTTGAATCAACACGGACCATTGTTATTCCTCTTAGTAAATAATTTCCCGAATAAAAAGAATCTTTTGGATTAAAGAAAATTTGCCAGCCCCCAAAAATATGCCGCCAAAGGCCAGTTCCCGCAGAGCCTAAATTCACCCTTTTCTTACCAGTGATGGTGTGATGGTAATAGTTTCACTGCATCGGTAGGGGTGAATGGTGACGAGAGGACGATGGGATGCGTGGTGTCATGAGGCGTCCAACACGTGATGATTACGCATTGCACTGGCTCGGGCTTCGGTCCCGTGTCTTTGGGCGCATCCCCAAGTATCTGAACCGCCGTCGACGTCAAGCCAAGCACGAACAAAGCGGTCCACTGCTCAACACCTGGCCGTCGCGAATAAGCCAGGCTGACATCGATTGAATAGCATGGTCTGTCTGTGGTCACGCAAACGCGTTTCAAGAGAGTCATCGATTTTTAAGTACGCATTTGCCACTAAGTATTTAGTTGTGGAACTCTACGAAGTGTCTGACGTCCTGTTAATTCCCTGATAAATAAATTTTATAAGGTATAGCCGAATACGACGGTGAAAAGTGCCTCCAAACCAAATCGATAATCGCGATGCTCATATGAAAAAGAATTCAAAATGACGTAGATTCACAAAAAACCGCCTCCTAAAGCAATCTGCTGCAGAGATACGAGAAACGTGTTTTGCATGTTTTGTTTTTTCTCAGCATCTATTGCGTGTATCAGGCTGAAAAAAATTGCTGAGACGGGGAAACATAGTTCAATTTGAAGGTATTTTTGTCAACGAATTTTGACGCCAAATTTATACAGAAAATAAATAATTAAATTTTTGAAATTCATTTTCAACGTGATAACGTTGGAGAACTATCTCAATTTTTCCCATAAAGGGGTTTTTTAACATTATAACATATTCTTTCAGATTTTTAAACACTGTGGACGGTAGTGAAAAAAATTAAAATCAATTTTTTCAGTTTCAACCCAAAGACTTGAAACATGTTTGTCTATGAATGTCGACGCGTTGAATCCGAATCTGAAGGTAGAATCACACCACCTCATACCATTTTTACTTTCTCGCCTTACGAATTCTTCGTAAGAAGAGAAAGTTATGTAATCGTGCGCTGGAAAACGGCGTATTTTCGCCATAAAACCCTTATAGCTGGGGTGTGGTAACGAAAAAGTGGATAAATCATATTGTTAAATTTAGAAAAAACTTTTAACTTGTTTTAAATTGCAAAAACACTATCGTTACATTCTTGTTTTTTTTTGTTTTTTTTCGACGGTTGTTGTCAGAGCCGAAGTCTTGACACATGTTTCTCTATGTATGACGACACACTGAATCCCAATTTGAAGTCAGAATTAAAAGAAGCCAGAATTGCTCCACCACCCTCCAGTTTCTTTTTTTTAATCGAAAAAAATAGACCCTCAAATAAACAATCTACGATTTCACAGAGTTGGTTCGCGATTTAGGGCGTCGACATACATAAAGAAACATATGTCAAGACTTAAGGTCTGACAACCCCTGAAAACAAAAATACAATTTCACGATAGTTTTTTTTTTTTTTGTGATTTTAAAAACACTAGGGGTGGTGGCGCAATCATTTTAATCCTTTACAAATGATCTAAAATAAAATTATAAAATGAACTCAGGATCATAGAGGGCAAGTCAATCATGACACTTGATTTAAGTTTTTTGTATTTTATTCAAACATTTCGTGCGTGCTTTACGCCTCACCTAATCCGGTACTGGAATGAACATCAATTAGAGGTCTGCAATCTGGGCGATTTTACGGGCCCGCGCTCGCTCGCCCCTCTCTCTCTTGACACCATGCGGTCGACCGTCCCGGGCAGCCGGCTACCAGCTCCCGGTGGCCGGTGGCCCACCGAGGCCGCCGACGCTTGGTCGGTCGCCGATCACCGGCAGACTGCGCCTGGCAAGACGGCCGCTACGTCCGAGTAAATATCGGATGCTTTGTTCCAGGGACAGGAAGGAGTATTGACTCGGTTTTAAAATAAACGGCCAATAATTTTTATTTTACAAAATTTAATACCTTATATACTAAACCTCATACACCTATACCTTTAATAGCACCAATGCAACTAATAATTAAAATTTAACACCACCTTAACCCTCAATACCACCGATAATTACCAACCAATACCACCAATAATTAAAATTTAACACCATCTTAACCCTCAAATGGTGACGTGGGGTCATTTTGGGCACCAATGAATATATTTCCTTTAAAATGCAGTATAAAATGTTATCTGCGAAAGTTGGCAGCTTCTATACCTTCCCACCAGTTTCTAAGAGCCTGCTTGCCGTAGCAATCGTTGTGTATATCTGTATTGATTATTACACAAACTATTGTTTTTTACAGCCTGGTGCAATTATTGACCCCACGTCACCATTAACGTCTCAGGTATGACAGGATCGTCCATTCTACTTTCAAAGTTTCCAATCAACATTTTGCTCGTGTACGATTGATACATACATATGTGGCCATGATACACATGTAGACACCTTAAAAATAAAAAGAGAATAATAAAATCGAGTTTTAGACTAATAAGAGACGCCCAGTTACTTCATGAGAATATGGATTTACAAAAGATACAACTCTTGTAACAACTCCATGCCACAAAGAAAGAGAAGGCCGTCATTTTATTATCCACAATTACAGCATCATTCAAAAGAGCAGAATCAGGACAATCAAATAATATCTTTATACAATAATATGAAAGGGGGAGATGATTCCTTACACCAAAAATGCGTCACATTAGTGGTCGCACAGACAGGTGGCCAATGGCTTCGTTCTATGCTATATCAATATCACTGAGGTCAATGCTCGTGTTCTGTGTATTTCTATGAAAAATAATACACAAATATCACTTTGACTTCCTAAAACCTCTTGCTAGAGCACTCGTCCTATCTGAACGAAAGGCTTTTCCATGAACATTTACCAAGAGAGCTGCTGCTTAGCAAGAATGGTAGCAAGAATGATCAAGAAGGAAAATTCCAGGCTGATAACATATTGGAAATACTTCAAATTTAAAAAGAAAGAGATGTGCCTTGTGATCAAGGTCAAAAGAAAACAAATATCTTTATTCTGAGATTCCTGTGAATGTCCAGTGTGTCAAAACAGTAGATATCTGGTTTGCCTGAAACACGGCGAGGCTAATTTTTACTCATTGTCAAAATTGTCAAATAGGTAGATAATTCAGTTTTGTTCATGTTAATTAAGATTTATTAGCTTTCTGTTCAATTTCAAGCGTAACTTTTGATGATCTCTGTATTTCTTATGGCAGCAAAGAAGTTCAAAATACAGCTTTCAAAAGCACTACAATCATGAGTACTCAAACTAAACAAAGCCACTTATCTCAAAAATGTGTATCAATCAACAATAGATTTGCTTAGTAATGTGTGAAGAAAGTGTTCTAAACACCAATACAAAAGTTTTGGACCACAAATTTTGAAATAAAGGTGATTTTATAGTTTTAAAACACGTGGTGCCATTATTGACCCCACGTCGCAATCTATGCTCAATAAGTTGCACGTCACCATTTTAAAGGCTGGCACGAATGGCACGAATAATGAAAAATTAACAACTCTGATGAATATTTGTTTTGCCTATGTTCACCTACATGTATTTCAAGCGCACGACAAATTTCTAAGCGTTTTTTCTTAAAATTTATTTTTATCTTCTAGTTTTGGTTAAAAATATAAGTTTAAATCATTTTCACTTTTACTAATCCCATTCGCTCTATTTTTTGTCTAGTTCTAGACCGAGGATGTCATTTGGTTTGAATTTGACATTGTGTATCTTTAGAGACCAAGAGCTTGCTTTTCTCTCAATTCTTCATACAAAGAAAAGAAGCTATGCATAAGTGACCGATGGGATATGGGCGAGCGCTGGACTCAGATTCCCGATGCAAACATCTTACTTAAAAACACCGATTGCTATCTCACCGTCCCAAATGTTCTTAGAAAGATAAGGGAAATGGGAGGAAGGCTCTGTTAATTAAAAGAATTACATGTTAGGTCTCTTTCGTATGCCAGTGATGAACATTACAGACAATTAGAATTTTTGTCTTTTTTGGCGCCATTTTTATGCTATACTAGATTACAATTAGACATTTTTCTATTGTTAAGCAATGTTGTAAATCCATTAACGTTCCCTCATATGGTGTATAACATATGTATATGATAATGAATAATGTATTTCGAATTATTGAAAACTCCCCTTGTATGGGTCAAGGATTTGAATACGCTGATTTGCAGTGGGCGCTGATCTTTGGCCGTCAATTGCGTCGACCACTTCTTAGGTCATAGCGGCTTGTATCAACTGTTTCACAAGGATTTATGCCCCATGACGAAAATACTTTTTCAAGCAAGGAACCCACTCCAATTTTGTTTATTATATGCATTTAATCATGAAATTAAGACCTAATGTGAATTGTGCTTAATAAATAGTCCTACATTCGGATTGGTAAGAAACATAAATGACAACTAAAATGAGATAACAATTGGCTTGAAACGAATTATTTTTCCCTTAACACATATTTGTGTGCCTTTAAATGTAATTCTGGAATGTAAACTTTTGTCATGAATTGTAGTTTTGTGCTTACTTGAAAATATATTGTAGTAGTAGCAGCAGCAGTAGCGGCGGCTTATCGCAGCAGACAATAACCCCCGAAAGCTTTGGACTCCTCTTGCAGGTCAAACTTTGGATTTCAATGGTGTAATAAATAACAATGTAAAGATAATTGGTGCAAATTATTTTAGTATTTATTATACTTTATACGTAGAGCTAAAAAAATATTTTAAGTTACATTTCACATTCTTTGCTTACCTTTAATTCTTTAAAAAATTGTATTGTTGTCTCTCTCTAACCCTGTTTCCAATTAGTCGATTAATTGCTACTTTTTAACCCATTAATAGATGAATTGAAATTGTATTTCCTTTCGATAACAATTAATAAATTACAATTAATTGAAAGAGTTGAACTAGAGCGCTAGGCGTCACTCGACTATTCTGCAGATAACCCAGAGCCGAAAGGCGGCGGTCGAAATGTCTGTTAAACAGCTATCTCCTTCCCCCCCACCCAGGTCCCACCACTTCCGAAGAGAGTTGACGTGGAGTCTCGCGAGACTCGAACGGTTGTTTTCGCCCGAATGCAGAGTTCTAACATCAATATTTTATAATGTAATGATATAACTTCACAGACGGTTTTGTTGCTCAGTCGAGTTCATTCCAGTGCCTGGAGATATGGGGCGTTAAGCACCCAAAACTTTGATGAAGTAAAATAAAACATTTCACATCCTGGCGTCGTAATTGATTTGCTCCCTCTTGTCCTGAAATCAAATTATAATATTAATCAAGGGCTTTCAAGAAAAATTAATCATCTTCTAAAATAAAATCTTTAAAAAATTATCACAGGAACATAGTTACTTACGAATTTTCGAATATCTAAAAGGCTCAACGTAAATCCCCTAGATTCCTCAATTACAAGCCTAGCTTGCCTCGCCTATCAGAATTGAATCCCCAAAAATGTTTCAGAAATAAACGTACTCTTTCTTGATTCCTTCGATTCTTCGCATCTAGGAGATTAATTCAGACCGTCTAATATTAATCGTTTTAGCAAATAGAATCCTTTATGTTATACAATACTTTTTATACTTTGTAACAGTCATTTAAATTTAGAGTAAATCTTAAAAGGTCTTAGGATGTATAAACCAATGAACATTTTTGTAAGGCAAAATTGTTGAGCAAATAGAAAATTTAAAAAACGATAACGATCGTACTAGTCACAAGTATTCATTTTAATAGATTGACATGAGTGTATTCATCTGGAAGAGAGGTGGTTCCGCCACTTTGTCCTGGAATGTAGCAAGAAAATCAAAATTTTCTACCTTGTTATTGCTACTTTGCTGTCCGGGAGGCGCCGTGTCCTATGCACAGGTACCGCGGTTGTGCCCTGGCCGCGAAAGCCTACGCTCTCATTTCTACTTATTAGAGTAGACTCACTATATGAGGTAGATGCTGTGACCTCGCTACGTAGAATATATGATGCATATAACGGGTTTGCAGGTTTCCTCGGGACACTACTTCCATTTCCTTTCATTCCACCACTATGCCATTACCATACATAACAATACATAACAATTAAAATACATAATCCTTATCAACTATCCACCAATTTCAGATTTGTTCAAATTAATAGACATCATCGCAGAATCAGGGCTTTTCCTAGACTTCTCCTTCAACTAGAGAACTTGAAGAGAATGTTGCTTTAAAAGATAATGATAGGGATGTAATTGATCCGGCAGCAGTCCGGCTAGTCTCTTCAACCAATATTTTTCCAGAATTGCTGCTGATCTCACTAAGGTTTTCGGCCACAAAATCAACATTAGACGTTTCCTCAAAAATTTTCCACACGATGTACGTTTCTGAAACTTCTTCCTAAGAAATTCTCAAAACATCGATAAACTAAAAAATAAATATTAGGCCGGCTTAGACGGATTTCCGGATTGTTTGTTAGACTTGTGCGCCTACAATTATACACCCGTTAACTTACATATTTATTATGCACTGAAAATTTTTCAGATATTTTTAAAACAGCATTGATTAAGTAGCTCTTTAAAAGAGGCAAAAAAAATGAAATTCAAAATAATTCACCAATTTCTCATTTGTCATTTTTTTTTTCAAAATATTAGAGAGACGTTTTTACGTACGAATGGGAACCTTTCCCGGAAAACAGGACGCGTGTTCAGATTGCCAACATGAATTTTCAAAACCAAAATCCACGAAAACAGTCATATTTTCTTTTCTTAAAGATGTCGCTTCACCCATGGATAACAACGAAGCACCTATAGGAAAATTTTCAGATCTTTTAATAGCTTTTGACGTCATTAATTAAAACATTTTACTTTCAAAATTACCTTCACATGGAATCCGTGGTATTGTAGGAGATTGGTTATTTTAGTACCTTAAACAACGATTTCAAAGAGTATAAATACCTTTCTGGAATGATAGAACATTATGTACACACCTTTCTGACTCTTTGCCAATTGCACGTGGAGTTCCTCCAGGATCGATTTTAGGCCCTATTCTGTTATTACTTTACGTAAACGATATGCCCTCGACGATTCCAAACGAAAGAACAGTTCTCTTTGCGGATGCTACGAACATTCATTGCAATAAAGAAACCGTAAATAGTACAATATCATATGTTTCAAATTGGTTCCTTAATAACAAATTAATAGTAAATTAAAAGAAAATTGTTTCAATGCATTTTCCATTTCATGTAGTCAATTCTCTACTCCCTTGAAAATGAACGGTGAACCATTGACTGATGTTAAGGCATCAACATTTTTAGGTTTCTCAATTCAAACCTTAAATGCAACGTCCATTTAAATGAATTGAAAACAAAATTAAGTTCATTAAGCTAGGCTTTCAGAATTCTTTCAAATTCAATCAGTCTTCATTCTGCTCGTTGTGTATATTTTGCGAATGTTCATTCCGGCCTTAGATATGGCATAATATTCTGGGGAAATACATCTTGTAGCTCCCAGACTTTAAGATTGCAAAACGCCATTGAATGCAGATATTGGACTTCTCCCGGCTACCTACTCCGCGTGGCGACTGTAAGCTCCGGTTATCGAATTGGAATGTGGAGGATAGGCGTGGAACTATCGGTTCCGAGGGCCTTTCCTCGCAGGCGATTCACGAAGGTAAACTGATAAATTGAGGAATAATGTTTGTGAGTATGTTTAAAAATTAGAATAGTCGTACCTGCATTCGAAATCAGAGACACTCCACTATCCGAACAATCGAAATTAATGGAAAGTATTGTATTATTTATTTTATACTTTTAGCGTTAATATAAACCTAATTTTTTTAGGATGCTCCTAAAGAATTTTTCTAGGGAAATCCATAAATTCAGCCGTAATAACTTCACTGGTGGAAAACAAACGGGTTCTCGACAGTTATTTGCTCTATTCTCTGTCCACTCCATTACATATTTTTATCGATTATTAACGAACAAACACACATATAAAATAGACTTTGAGCTAATTAGCATACAGTGTCACTTTGTAATTTATTTTCTTCTCTTTTTTACTGAATTACTGACAAAACACTTTTAAATGTACTAATAATTGGCGAATCTTATTTAAAAAGAATCGCTACTGACTTTTTATTTAAGATTTAGTTTCAATATATTTTGCATTTAAAACTACAACAAAATAGGCCTGTTCTTCAGGAAAACATATTCCAATTCTATCTTTCGCTCCTTCAAAAGGGCAGACCTTTAATGCTCTAAAGAAGGGAGAAAGACACGAGAGGATCGCGTAAATGACAGATTTCCATCCATTGATATCAGAACAACAAAATCAAGAGAGGGAAGACATTCACATCTCTAGACATCCGTTAATGAACGTTCAAGTAACACGTACAAATGGCCTTCATTATCGGCACATTGGGGGAATAGTTGAACCCTCTGTCCAAGGCGCTCTAGGTTTAATTCTCTGTGGTTACGTGTACGTCTCTACAACTACAGGATAATCATCCTTTCCTGTCGAATGCCGTTTCCGAGTTTAACGCAAATTGATAACCAATGTCTTTTGGTGCCAAGTGGTCCACGACCGATCGAACAAACTGCGTTCGCGAGGTCCTTTCCGCCCTGCTCTCGCAACCTGGTTCTCGCCTCCGCTAACTCCGGTGATCAATCTTTAATAAACCCCCTTCATTTATCAGTTAATTTCATCTAAATAGAATAGTATTTTATTGACATGTTCATGTAGTACAACAAATCTATTACTGGACCACACGTCACCATAAACAGATGCAAATGCAAATGCCACCTTTGTTACAAAGACTTGGAGACGCTAAAGTATTTGCATGGTCTTGACCAACTGTATAAGCACGGGGGTCAGTTAAATTCAATTCAATGATGCCTTGTTTTCCGAGGCGAGACTCACGTTATGAGGCCTACCCTACCGCCTGACCACGAAAATTCTGCTACGCTCCTTTCACCGCCTGGTAGAGAAAGGATGTATAGCTCGGGCAATGAAACAGGCGTTTTGAATTTTGATCAGAGGCTTCCATTAGACTTGAGGATCTTTTACATGCAGAAAATCTACAACATGGGACAGCCAGCTTTACTTCCTCTCCGAAGGAAGGCGTACGAAGGATTTTTTCGCCCTCTTTAATCCAGGGCTTCGAGCGGTTCTGAATCCGCGAAGATTGGTACAACACTCCTGTACACTAACCGTTACACCACTAACTCGCTAATTATACTCCCAACAATCCATTATAATGATTCTTGAAACTGTATTTCCTAATAAAAAAAAGATATTTAGTCCATGCGAATCTTCTACACTTTTATGCCTGCATTTCGGCCGCAAATAGAAGTTTGACATTAACTCATTTCATCTATCAATCATCTTTTTATACAAAATGTGAGAATAGTCTTAAGAGTAGACATAAGACTAATCTTAATTTCGAATTATACGAGAAAAAAGTCGTATTTCTCTTCCACGCGACGAAAAAGATCTAAAGTCAACTCTATTGCTCATTCAGGAGGCCAAAATAGCAGAGGATGCTTCGAATGGGAGAGGCTTGGCGATTTTCCATTAGCGCCTGCCAGCACAAAGAGCAGGTCGCATGCAGCCAGATACAGCCACAAGAAACGGAACGAACGAGCCCGCAAGTGCAAGTCTCAAATTTAGAAGTGAAGCATACATTCCATGTCTAATAACCATGAGCTATTGTATTAAAAAAATATAGTGTAACATGTTTGAGACGATTTTGGGCGAATAGTTTGTAATATTTGGTTATCGTGTTCCCGGCTTCACAGTTATTACTAGTGAAATCAATATTTTAAAGATTTCCAAAAGATAAACCCTGTGATTGACATACTAAGGTCCGAGAACATGCTAAAGCGAATTAAATGGAATTCACGAGGACGATTAAACTGTCACTGTCAATGGGTTTTGGAAAGGTAAATTACGGACGAAGAGTAAATACTATTACGATAATAGAAGAGAATGAAAATCAGAGACTTGTTCGTTTATTGTGTTTCTCCCCTAGACGTCACTTACAGTTGTAAATTCTTACAAATAAATAAATAAATCAAGACATAAGAATGATTTTCGACGCCAGCAAAGTAGCTAGGGCGATATTTCTGTAGTTTCTTCCGATCAATTTGAGGCGCAGGCTGAACAGCACCTTTTACGGCGTGCCGAGGACCGCGCGCGATCCTCCCTCATTGTTCCCACTTCTATCCCACAGTTTGGGTGATGGGCTGATCCGTCAATATCACATGGCGAACCCCATCTCCTTGAAAAACCGAGTGAATATAATAATAATAATAATAATAATAGTAATAATAATAATAACAATAATAATAGTTTATTAGATAACAATTGACTGATTAGCAGGTGCTAGTGTAAGCATATTAGGTAAACGAATGTCAGGCTGGTCTGATTTGTGCTGCAGAACTACCGAAGAGAGAAAATATCTTTCAATACAATTCAATAGAGATCCGAACAGGTGTATAATAAATTTTAAATATAATTTCAAAATGTATTCACAAAATTAATTTTTGCGAATAGAACGTCTTTATTTTCTAAACCTTTTTTTACTGAGTGGCAACTAAAACAGCAAACCGTTAGCGTCGCGTGGCAACTCGCTAAACAATGTTGCACTTTCGTATACCATCATTGCTCCCATTAACGGCGGACACTGCGAAATCACAACAAATTCATGAATTTATTTTGAAGCAGTTTTGGGGGAAAAGGGGAATTTATATTTACTATATTTATTTTTTGGTACTTTGTTAATTAATTTGTTGTAATTAATTAATTGTAATAAATTATTTTGGAAACTTATTTGTTTCATATTTTTAAAACAGAAGAATAGTGTTATGTTTTGACAAATGTCGACTGTAGTTGTTTGAGCTTTATATCTTATTTTGTACAAAAATTTATCTTTTTTCCATAAAACCATTTAATTCAATATGGTATTTGCAGTTGGGAAAAAGGGATACATGGTAATTTGCACCTTCTCCTTCGGTGCGTTTTCACATTTGCCTGATGTGGGGGCTGGCCTTGTCCCCAGTGCTTTATTTTGGGAGCGTAAAGCGGCTTAGAATTCCGAACCCTTTCCCAGAACATGGTCCCTTGCAGACAACACAAAAGATGACGGCCGCCTGCTTATTTCTAGAAAGTCTCTGGTCGTCGTGCATCACACAGGTACTTATTCGTATTCTGAAGCTCTTGTTGAGCGTTTTTACGTGTTAGAGTAATAGTAGACTTGTGCGAACTCTAAAACGAGTGCAAAATCAAAGAAACGTCATAACTTTCTGATATGAAAACCTGTGAAACTTTTAAATGATATTCTTCACTTCCTGTTCTCATCACAGTAGTTTCCTAGAGCGGTTGGCGGTTAACATCGAGAGAAGCTAAAGCAATTCAGGCATATTGGATATGTGAAGGTAAAGTCTCATTAATATTAATGAGTATTATTATTTAATATTATTTTCATGAAATGTGAAATTTGTTAATTTTCACATATTGTTGGATATGTGCTGGAGATAGCAAGTGACTGTTTAAATATAACAATGAACCAAACAAAAGAAGAAAAGTTCAGGAAATAAGTGTTACATAGTGTGTCTAAAGTAAATAATTGTGGTCATGGAAGAAAAAGTTCCAGTATTTTGTACAGAATTTCATTGAAGGTGTGATAATAATATTTGACAGCTACGTTGTTCAGCTGTATTGTTTTTGGATAAACCTATTCTGCCAAATTAAAATTAACCCTCGAATTCATACGAAGGTAAGTTGGAGCTGTATTACAATTACTAAATTAAAACTTATATTCCATTTAATAAATTATCAATAGAACATTTGAGAAAAAAAGTAGTTGTAATACAACCTTCAGAATTTTTATTAAATTGGCAATTGGTCTCAGTGTTAAGTAACAGTGAAATTGCACTAAGGAAAAAATTGTCAAGATGAATATTGTTTAGGTGGCTACCTACCTAAGAAAATAATATCTTGAATTTTGAGTATATTTTGTTTTCTTTGTGCTTTTAGATATCACATAACTTTTTAATTTTTTCTCTGTTTGTTTATAAATAATCGGCAAATATGCAATTTTTTACTTCATACATTGTTACTCTGCAACAAATTGTTTTATTTTGATAATTCTTTTTTTAAATTTAATCATAATTGAATATTCCAGTGAATGAACTAGAATGGTAAAGGTACTGTGATACCTAAAAAGTCAGAATTTGATTATTTGAGAATAAATAATTGTTTATAAATTTATTCTGGACATTTCAGTAGACGAAACTGGAAGGTTTAGTGACAGGTTAACTATTTTATTTCATTCACTATATGATTATATTATTATATTTTTATCTTGAATAGTTTATGATTTATGAAGTTTGACATGAATTAATGTGCTGACAATTCCCAATTCGGGGAAGTGCATCTGAAGTTCACTCACTAAGGGCTTGACAGTTGACACTTGCTTCAAAACAAAAATATTTTCTTAAAACTAAGAAACGTAGCAAGAAACTGGTTGAAGCATTTAAAAGAGAATTAAACAGAGCATACGACTCAATAAAAATTGAAAAACACTAAATTTCACGATTTTTCATCATTCTTAAGTAGACAGCTTAAGAAGAGAATGTATTGTATCCTTACGAACCAAATAGTTTATCTGATTTAGTAATTTCTAGAATGACCAAAAAGAAAGATAGGTAGCATTATATAATTATATGACCCATCCTAGTAATAATATTACTAATAGTTTTGTTTTAGGTTAAATAAATTTTCTCATTTTGTTTTTTATTGTTTATGTAAATTCTCCTTTTTATACTCAGTTCCTATGTGCAAACCAAATCCATTGCTTCTAGCAATTTTTTTTATTACTATTTGTTTAACTGTGTAAAAAAGTAATGCCGAATAAATATTATTTATTAACAATAAAATTATTTATTATAAAATTATTACAGAAGGCCGCAAAAAGAAGGTGGAAAAAAAATGATCCTTCAGTTTTTGAATTGGCCAAAAAGCTGGACAAAATGCAATGAAGTGTACATTATATTTATTTTTTTATTTACTTTTACGTCAAAAAACAGTTAAAACTGTGTATGACGTGCTATAGGGAGAAGTGAATTTTGTCCACATTTTCAAAATTCTGAGATCCCCACACTAAGTCATATACTACTTGAATTTTGAATTAAAAAAACCGCTCCCATATAATAAAATCTATTTTCAAGGATAAATAAGCAACAAATGTTTGGCTCTTATCCATGATGTCCTTCGTCAAGGAATAATACTTCCTGCCGGGACAACATGGAAACTATAATTTGAATAACTATATTTCTCAATGAATTCTAGAAGAAGTGCACAGATAATGAAGTTACATTTATGTCCAGAAGCAAAACAAGGGGCCATCTCAGCATTTGCTCAATGGACTGGACGAAAAACTGGACAAACAACAAATACATTCTTGGCATAATTAATTCAATAATATTTGATATACAAGTTAGTGAAGTAGATTTTGTCATTTAATACAAATAAGAGAACATATGGAATAATTCCACTGTTTTCATATTTCCATCCTAACGTTTCTCTCGGTTCAGATAAGTTACGCAGTGTATATCGTGAGTTGTATCAAAAGCAATAATAAGCAATTATGTATCGAACAAAAAACTTACATGTATATTGAAATAAATGCATATTCATTTAAATTAATATATCCAGGCATAAAAGTAACTTAAACATGTATTATATTAAAAGTTATGTTTGCATACCATAAATTTTATGCGAACTCCTGCTTTAAAATTAATACGAGCATTCACAAAAATTAATTAATATACGTAATTAAAATAAATGCAAACATATACATTGAAATTAATGCAGGCATGTATGGAAATGAATGTAAATAAAAACATTGAAATTAATGTACACGCGAGTTAAACTGAAAAAATGTACATATGTACTTTAAAGTTACTCTACGTGTACATTAAATTTAATGTGGGTTCATGATAATTATTTTGTATTTCAAATATAATAATGCGAAATTTCTGACACTGTACTTTTTGGCAAAATATGACACAAATTTGTCAAAATATTCAATTTGTCACAAGTGTTTGTTATAAAAGTTATTAGGCGTCTCTGACTAGGGATAAAATGTTGAAGACTAATCACTCGAAAACTGAACACTCAGAATACATCTTAGACATATTTGTAGAATTTTAAGTCTTCGTGCAACATTACTATGCTACGAAGATTCTTCAGCTATTTTTTATACAAACATTTAATAGATTTTGTCATTTGATACAAATATTGATACGAGAAAATCGATTTTTCATGCATAGGGCGTGAAATTGAATAATGTTCAATGTTTAAATAAATGCGCTTGCATGTTATTAGTTATATCAATGTATTTATTTATAGAAATCGTCACGAGCATCAATAACTTTATAATTTAAATGGTGGGTTTTAGACCCCTTCCCCTCGGAAATCCACAGGCACATTTCAGATTTGGTTGCTAGGGTTAAGGAGTTCATCCATTTTTATGTTGCTCCACATTGTAAAAATATTGAAGAGTATTTTCTTGCAGCCATTAAAGAGTATTTATTGTAGCACCCAGACCGCTGTGGGGTCCAAGGTGAGCGCGCTGCGAGGTTATTGGTATTATTACTCCAGATATAAATGCGGCCAGAGGCGCTCCCCACCCCGGCTCGCACATCTTCAGGGACCACTCGGAAACAGGGATTCGTATTAGGGATGGAGCGAGCCAATTCTCCATATTTAAAGTCTCTTAATTTTCTCTATCTTATTCAGCTTTCAGATTGTATATTTCTATTACTGATCAGCTTCGGGGCGGTACATCACATACACATCATTTTCTTTAACTTATTTTTCTTTGCATTTAAAACATAAAGATAGATGATCAGCTTTAATATGAAAACTGTTCTGCAATTCCATCGCCAGCTAAAGTATCTGTACAGGCTAGAGGAAAACAATGATAATAAAACGGCTCATTCAGCACCATCTCGCATGAAATCGTAGGAGAATGGAAAACCAATAACTTCATAAAAAGTCGGTCATTGGACGCAGTCCGCCTCAGAGATGAATCGAGTAGAGAAAAGTGCAGAATTTGATTAAAAAGTTACTCACAAATCGAAAATTTGAAACAAATTTTGTCGATACTAACTCCCTAACATGTCCCAAAAGTAAAGGTGAAAGTACGACAGGAAAATCACTTGAAAGATAAAACGTTCGGTAGTCCACAGAACACAACGCCAATTGTACATTTCACTTCTACCCGTAAATCGCCTTCCCCCGACTACCTTGAGTCACCATGTTCATCATCACCATTATCATTTTCTTTTGCTTTAACTACATTTTTAATAGTGAAGTTGACAATTGTAAAACGTTCGGAAGACCAAAAACATATGGAAAAAATATTTTATTAACAGAATCAAAATGAGTTACTTGTAGAGTATTGCAAAAGGTAACATAGTACTGCCTAACAGTGGCCTCTAGACGTATTATCTGCACGCCTACGTGAATTATATTGAATTGTTATATTCTTTTGAATTGTTATTGTATATTTCGAATGGAGAGCTGTCACTGAGATTCTTATCTAAGCAGTTAGTTGCATTATAATTATAATAACATTAATAATTATTAATTATTATTATTACTAATTATTATTAATAATAACTATTAATGATTATTATTGTTATTATTAGTATCCCATAGATTCACGACTAACAATATTAGGTCTCAGTTAAATATAAAATGTACTCCCGGGCAAAACCAACCCACCAAAGTAAACCTGCAGAAATTCATCAAATATGATGATTCCACTTGTTCTCCTGCATTCCTGGTGGAGAGGGGTGAGGAGCGGGGACGGGCGTGGGCGGGGTCGAGGCCGCAGGCGTGGCCTAGAGGGCTATCGAGCGTCCCTGCCCTCTGCCCGCCGCCCCCGCCGCGCTCTGGAGGCCAAGGCCGAGCGCCGCATGCCCCCACGGCATCACGTATCGCTCGCAATAGGTCTCTATGGAAATCATTAAAGCCCTACACTCATAAATTAGACGAATTATCTTTCGTATAATTCTACTGTAGTGTGTAAATTTGTATTTAGATTTTATTGATCTTTTTAAGTATAAAAATCAACACAAAAGTTTCCAAAATTATATTAAGAAATACATGAAATACCGGCTGGCCGGGAGGTCCTAGGGTTCGAGTACCAACTGTGGCAGGATTTTCGACCCGAGTTAGATAGCGAGGTCGAATTGAGACGCTGTCTGAATTCTGCGACGCTGTGAGAATTCTAGCGGCTGTTTGCTCTGATAGATTGTTTTCCGTGTTTTCTCCGATCAACGCCAGGATAATGCAGGAGCATACCCTAACAAACGGGACACGGAATGAGCGGGATATTTCCTACCTCTTCCTTGTATTATCCTCATCCCTTGCTTACACACTTGCTAATATATCAAAAAATCAACATAAATACCTCAATTAAAACTGTTTTTTGTTGAATCTATAACATCTTCCAACAATGAGAAGGAAGTCTTAGAATTTCAAACTGCCGTGTTGCATCGCGGCGTTTCCAATGTAATATTCCAAACAGGTATCTCGTGAAAGCAAATGCAGCGCGAGAAATTAGCATTTGCAATTTTGAAGAAACGCAAACATTACGCGAAATTAGTAATATTTTTTAAAAAATGAACAGAAACTGATTTTTTAGAATACATTTCATTTAAACGAAAAAACTTTATATTGATTGAAAACCTAATATTGAAACAATATTCATATATTGTACTTTGCAATGTTAATTTTTACTTTCTCGCTACAGCTTATGCAGTAGAGAGAAAGTTATTTAATATTGCGCGATAGAACGGCGAATTGTCGGAAGAAAAACTTATTATAGGGCCCTGGTAACGAAAAAGGGGATAAATCCAGTGGCTAAATTTAGGGCAAAAACCTAACCAGAGTCCCTGTTTTGTGGGTCCTTGATACCGAAAAATCGAATGACGGCAAAACGTCTGTCTGCCCATCCGTCCGTCTGTCCATCTGTGAACAACGCTAGCGGATAAAGCGTTCAGCCGATTTTCTTCAAAATTGATATTCCCTAATCGATCTGGCTGATGTCACGGCCCCTTGAATTTGAAACCGTTATGTTAATTTTCGAGGTACTCTACATGAAGCCCCTGGAACATTTTCCCAAAAAAAGTCATCCTTTTTATTAAATTTTATTGTTGGATAGGGTGAAGGGCATTTAAGAGAATGGTGTAGGTCCCATGTTAAACGAAAACTCTTGAGTTTTCGAAAATTGCAAAAATTCTTTTTTTTTCGGCGTCTTCCTACAACCACAATTATGAAGATAAAAAACTTTCCCTTAATGAAATCTGTTTCTTTAAGATAGATTTTGAAATAAATTCATACACAATTAGTTGAAAATTTGAGTACTTTTCATGTAATTGTGCCTGAAATTACGGGCGAGAAAGTATGTGCTGTTTCAGCACCCCTAGTTAGTGTTTGTAGCTTGAAAATACATAGTTCGCTGAAAATGCGGCCACTTATATGAAATGTTTTCTAAAACTTAGATCTTTAAAAATGGTCAGATACAATTTTTTGAAAAACCTACTTGTTTTGCCGTAATTTCTGGACGAAATTAATGTACAAGAGAAAAAATATTCTCAAAAACTGCTCCAATTTTTTAATTTCTTTCCACTGATGAAATATGAGACGCTTGTATGAATCGTACCGGTCTCATTATCGTTGAACTCTAAATTTAAGAAAATTGCGTGTTGGTAATAAGAGTTAGATTTTTAAGCGTGGGCCTAAGTGAGTACGTCAGAGCGACTAGCGGAAAACGCACTGTGAGTGAACCCGATGCACCTGAGTACGAGTCTTGGTGCGAAAATGAAATGTTTGCTAAAAACACTTTTACGTGTTCACGTAGTTGTATAATATTGCGGAGCAGATACAAATAATGCGAGACAGTATGAGTTGTAGCTCCACGACTTGCTATTTGTGGTAAGTGTAGATTTGTGTAAGTGTAGGGTATGGGTTATTTTTTTTTCAGAAATACTATAAAATCAAATCTGTAGTTCGTTTACCGATACGAACAAGTTTGCTATGTCTTGGGAGGGGGGGAAGGCTAGTTTTCAAGTGTTGCTAACCTGTCTTTGTTCGTACTTCGATTCATAATTCAACAGTTGAAAGGTGGGGAAGATTCTGGAGCTCAAAATAACGTGCGCAGATTGTACTTCTTCCATGTACGTCACATACACTTGTTACGGTTGCTGTTCTTTAACAAATGAAATCAAATCAACTGCATTGAACGCAAACTGGTGTGGGGATAGAGGCGGTGGTCACGGTGGTAGTGGGAAGAAGGTGGGGTGGGATGGGGATTGGGTAAAGCGGGAGTGCAAGTGTTGGCTGTTGCGCGATGAAGCTATCTGCCCTCGGTCGGGCGTGAAGCCGACGCGTGCCAGCCCATCGATTGGACGGACGCGCGGACACATCCCGGACGGAAAACCACGCCTTCTATTGAGGGTATTCGTCTACCATCGCATATTCGAAGTGCAATTCTTTCTCAGTAACACGTGATTGCATTTCTTGTCTAATCGATTTTTACTTTTTTATGTTGTTTTACATCCTGTATATTTTTGGAACATTTTCTTGGAACTGTCGCAAATAAACTCCGGTCCCAGGGGGCAGGCAAGTAGTCACTTCTACGCCACGGTCTCCCCCAGAGCGTTAGTAACAGTAGTTATAGAGTCGTACACAAACAATTAATCACAGATATACGTCACCACATTTCTCTTGGTGTCACACAATACAAGCTCCAGTAGAACTTGCAGATGAAAACTTTTTGATTGTCGGTAATATTTATTTTAGTAAAAAAATGCGTCCTCTGCTTTTTATGAAAATCATTTATTTCAGACGAATTGTAGCAAGGTTTCGTAACTTGATTAGTGACACCATTAGGTTACTAGAAAAGATATAGAAAAAATTTCCAAATGACAAAATTGATGTAGTTTAAGCATTATGTATATTTATTAAATTTATATAATACTTTTATAATTAAAATTATAAAAGTATTATAAAATATTAGAGAGGTGAATGTCTTTTATGGGTTTTATTTTGTGTTTATTTGTTTAAAATTTAATAATTTACTAGTGAGAACCTGTCAACATTTGACGGTGAGATCTGAGATAAATGTAAAATACTGTACCCAGACTAATGTTCGCAATATATTTCATTGTTTGGATCTTGAGGGTATAATGAAGATATTCTGTGATGAGGAGTTCCCAAAATTTTGAACACGTATGTCCCATGACCAGGTGGCAATGCAATATCGGCACAAAAGATATAGCACTGAACTATACTGAAGGATATTATTTCTAAAGTTTTTTGATGTGTCATCATCTCCTATAAACAACTGTTTGATTTCTTCTGGCATATTTGCTCGAAGGTATACTTATTTTCACATTTCAGCAACACACAGTAAATCGTTTGTAGAATTTCTCTCACATGGAAAATACAAAGCAGAACAAAACTGACAGTTCATAGGCAATGACCCAATAGCAAACGAAATGACCTCACTATCACGACACCTACGCGGACTTTCTCTTTCCCTGCGTTCAGTTAATGTACGTTTGCGTCTTTTGGGGCGCGTGGACAACGATTCGTAATTCGACATAACCTGTAAACAACTTCACTACTTCAGTACAACGTGCAAAACCCAGTGTGCGAATGTTCTCTACAAAATACACCACAGAAGCAAATACATGCAAACTGTCAACACCACAACGCAATTATTACACTGGAACAAAACCTTGACGAATTGTAAACAAATCTCAACAATCAAAACAAAACATCAAGCAGCATGGACTCACATCCATGGACTCATGTATATCGATTTTGAAACTGCCACCCTTTGAAAGAAAACAATTGACTATTACTAAGCGTACTATTAAATAATGAGTTTAATTAATTAATTTACTCCGTAAATGTTGGTGAATCAACACAAACAATATCTGATAACACATCTAGGGATCATATTCTTTCATTTAAAAGACAAAATACAACAATCGGTTCAGTAGAAGCTCTAAACGAAGCCATGACAGATTACCTTTTTTTTAAATATATAGATTTGAAAATTTAAATATTTATAAACTTAGAATAGATTTTGGGGATTAGAATAGAATAGATTGATTTATTAGAATATAGATTGATTGATTAGAATAGATTGATTTTTTTAATTTGTATGTTAATCTTTCACTTGTTAGATTTAGTGAGGCATTTTTTAATACTTCATAAACTTTTACATAATCTTTAAACTACATCTACTGTATCATGTGGACATAGGATAGTGTTTTTCTATACTCTTTCTATATCTTTTGTAGTAACCTGGTGATGTAACTAATCAAGTTACGAAACGTTATTACAATTCGTCTGAAATAAATTGTCATAAAAACAGAGGTACGCTTTTTTATTACAATATAAGCTCTACATATGTATCCTCATTTCTTTCTTGAAGAATGAGAGATATCTACATTTAAACGGTGAAATGGGTCAAAAGACATCGCGGGTTCTTCCGGGGCACGTACGTTCATTTAAAGGTACGTGAAGGCAAACTCTAGTCGCGGACAGGTGCGTGGCGTTCGGTAGAGCTCCGCACCTCCAATGCTGTGTTCGTCAGGGGAAGGAAGAACCACGGGCGTGGCCTCCGCCAAGTTTCTTCAAGGTGCGGCCCACACCAGCTGGAGGAACAGCCCATCCGGGGCCTCGTCAATAGTTTTCTCGCAGAAACTAAATAACCAGGCCAGACAAAAGGCACTGGCAGCTGTAAGTCTTCTCCTGTAAATCCACTTTCCAATGTGGCAAGTCTTCAATTACGTCACTTAGTCACTTAGCACAGCGTGATGTTGCAGTACTTTAGATGGTAGTGAGAGAATTTGAAGGCGAGTTCCGTGATGTGTTATAACTGTTTAAATTTTTTTCTTCAATGTGACTTGCACCGATTAAAATTATGATCATATCTTTCGTTTCATTCCTAATAGCATTTCTGCAGAAAATCGGCTGAATTGAAAAGTTCTTGTGCATTGGTATACAAGAATATATCTCTCGATCCGAATGATACGTTCGATCAGTTCGTCCAGTGCAGGATGACTGTAAAGGTAAACTAAATATGTAATTATAACCCCAGTAAAAAGAAAGAAAAGTTAATAAATACCGCAATACCATAACTACTTTGCCATTGAAAGTAGGTGATGTAAATTGAAACCGTATTTAATCAACGCTTATTTTTAAACTCTTATTGGATTTATAGATTAGGAAAGAATACATTTAAGGCAACATGTGTATGTGTGGCCCAGAATCTCGGTAGATTCACATCGTTACCAAAGAAGACCGTAGTGAGTAGACGGGTTGAGGGCTCCGCGCTCCGTGTGTGGCAGCCCATAGGGCTCTTCGCTTCGTTGTGACGAGGCTCTACACTCGTGGGTATTGAGCGAGGACTTACCGACGCAGTGAGTTCAACAACTCCGGTTCCAACCCGTAAGGCTGGTAAGCGCCCCCATCCAGCTGATGGAGAGATGTGCGCATCGCGTCGCGGCGTATCGGATTCAGCCCAACGGACCTACACACCCGAGGACAAGAGCCACCGCGCGGTGCCCACTCTGGGGGGGGGGGTAAACCCCCGAGTGAAGTACAAGTTGTGTGGGATGCTAGAGCACACGAATGTTATATATCCCATGGTTTCGCACAGGTATTACTCGGGGGCAAAAATTGATGCCGATAATCCCTATGACGCAGCATCGATGCCAAAGGAGAGGTGTAGAAATTGTGAGACAAGCGCCGTAGGAAACATTAAGCAAGTTAACGTAGGCAGGCGCAACTCCTTTCCTTAAATTATAGCTTAGATTATTTTTTTTTTAATGTTAAGTGAATATTGAAAAATTGAACTATTCAAAATAATGACTAGATAGAATTAGGTGTGTTTCAGGAGTAAAGTTGTTGGAGGAACAGTTGAAGCGAAGGATCCATTATGTATGGACTAGCGCGCAAGCATTCCATCTTTTAAGTGTGCTTCAAATCCCGTTTGTAGCATGGAGAAGTTGAGGCGAAGAAAGAGGGTTCGTTGCCAATGTCCTCGTTTCACCTGCCCGTCCTTTCACCATCCACTCCATCTTCATGCACATTACTCCCAATATCAACGCATATCATCATCTACAGGACATCTCGAGGGTCGAGTCGATTTATTGGCGGGGGCACCCGATCATGGTCGTGTTAAGAGTCTGGCAACGTATGAGCGGCCATTGTGGTGGCTCTCCGAAATTCAAGTCAAAAGACAAATAACGCGTTGCGCTCAGCATTTCCTCCAAGGAACGACGAACTCTACGTCCAAACAGCTCTCCGTCCTTGGAAGTCGATGAGCGGCAGCGGATGAGCAGGGCGCCGCCACCATCCGGTAGAGGTCAAAGCTTCCAGCGCCTCCACCGCCCGTCTGACCCCTGGACGCCCCCGCATCTGCATTGCAAACCGCCTGCGCGGCGCAGACGACGACCCTCGCTTACTCCGCCGGCCGGGGCATGCGCCCACCGATTTGCTGGCGGTGGGGGAGGAGGCGTGGCGGGGGGGCGGGGGCGGGGGCGGGACGGGACGGGGGCGGTGACGGGGGCGGTGACGGGGGCGGTGACGGGGGCGGTGACGGGGGCGGTGACGGGGGCGGTGACGGGGGCGGTGACGGGGGCGGTGACGGGGGCGGTGACGGGGGCGGGGACGGGGCGGTGACGGGGGCGGGACGGGTGGCGGGGACGGTGACGGAGCGGGCGGGACGGGGCGGGACAGGGGCGGGGACAGGGGCGGGACAGGGGGCGGGATGGGGCGGGACGCGGGCGGGCGGGGACGGGGCGGGCCGAGGGGCGGGGACGGTGGCGGGTCGGGGGCGGTGACGGAGCGGGCGGGGACGGTGGCGGTGGCGGGGACAGGGGCGGGACGGGGCGGGGCGGGAGGGTCGGGGACGGGGGGCGGGGCCGGGGGCGGTGACGGGAGCGGGGGGACGGGGGGCGGGGGCGGGGGATGGGGCGGGGACGGGGACGGGAGCGGGGACGGGGGCGTGGGCGGGGGGCGGGGACGGGGGGCGGGGACGGGGGGCGGTGCGGGCGTCAACCGCTTACGCCACGTGCGTCTCCACCCTCTCCCTCCGCCTTCCCCGCCGCGGACTTTCCACTGGGAATAATGTATTCCGTCAACCCCACGAATCTTCATCATGAGATGCCAAGTCTCATCTTCAAGTCTCCCACGTCCCTACCAAAGCCATTTATTATTTTTCGAGTTATACACTTCAATTCATTCATGTGTCGTCGTTGGATCGGATTTATTTTTACTTCAGAATAAACACGGTTCACATTAAGAAACACACAAGGGAACTCCATTGAGTATTGGTGTCAAAGACGATTCAAGCGGACACATTACAGCACGCGGCATAAAGATTATTCTCTAATTAAAATTAAACGCAGAGATAAAACGCAGTCAATGGGTGTTATCTTACCTAGAATATGTTAAGAGAGCAGACTCCACCCCTATCTGCCAAGAGGCCGGTCACCTTTCAGCCACCGCTACAATACATGTTAAACGACTGATTATGCGTTGCTGGTTGCTTAAACACCATCCCGTGCAGGCGCCTCAGAGTTAAAAAGACCCGAGAAACTTTGCACCGGAAGACTAAATATCCCAGGCACAATTTCTACATGATCTACATAACAAAACGAATGATAAAGGCGAGATGACAAGGCAACAACTGTTTTTGAATTCTGAACCAATGCACTTAGGCAATCGTTTAGCGTCCCATCCATAAGTATGAACTGACTCTGTTCTCTCTCTTTTTTTATCTTCCATCGAGTCACGTGCAGGAAAACACCACTCATAGCAAATGAAAATGCCGTCGAATACGCAATGGGTGTCATTTGTCGTGAGGACAAGAAGAGGCACACGTGCGCCGGAGAGGGAGGGAGGAGGGCGAATGGGCAAGGAGCGCGAGAAGGGGGGGGGGGGGGGGGGGGGCGGGGGGGAGGAGAGCTAGAAAGGCGAGACGGATGGGGGGCGTGCGATGGGCAAGAAGGGCGGGAGGGCGAGGGGGCGAGGAGGGCGAGAAGGCGGGAGGGTGGTGTGGGCAGGGGGGCGATGAGGGCTAGAGGGGCGAGGAGGGCGGGATGACGAGAGGGCGAACGGGCTAGAGGGGAGGGGGCGGGTGCGAGGGGGCAAGAGGTCGGGAGGGCGAGGTGGCGAGTACGGCGAAAGGGGAGGAAGGAGGGGGCGAGATGCGAAACAAAGGGAAGGAAGCGAGGAGGCAAGGAGGGCAAAGGGGCGAGAGAGCGAGGAAGGCGTGGTTGTGCTCCAGCATTCGCCGGATACTGATCAGAAAAAACACGGAACACTACCGATCATAGCAGCCGGCCACTAGAATTCTTCTAAACATAGTTACGAAATTCTACCTAGCTATATAGCTAGTATTGAAAAATCACCACTTTCAGGAATCGTACCGTAGAATCTCTCTTACAGGCGCTGCAGTGGTTACAGATGATGCACTTAGCTTCTTCAGAACATTTTCAGCAGGACATTTCTCGCCCAGAGCTACGTCATCCGAACGCTTTTCATGGGTTGGCTAAACTGTTAGAAGGACAGAAGCAGCTTCTAATCTAGCAACTTCGTTGCAATCCTCAAATAAATGTGTATTTAATGACATTGGAATGAAATGCAATAATAATATTATGTTATCTTTGCAATTAACACGAAAAAATACCACCTCTCTTAATAATCGAAGCCTGCTCACCCTCCTTCGACGTAATCCACTTCGACGTAATCCACAGTTAACTTCCATTGTGGGCGAAGTACGGCATTCCACGACTCTCTACAACGGTCAGTGTTTCCATGGTGGAAATGGGAATGGCAGTCCATGAATGTCTTTCGCTTGTGCAAAAAACATGTGCAACAGTATCTTCTCGTCTATGTTGCAAATAAAAACAAGAACTCGAAACTACAGGACAAGATATTATGTAAGGTTTTTTAAAATTTATTATTGGGTGTTCAGGATCATTAGCAATTCTTAAAAAAATATTTTTTACTTTCCTCGAAACATCACCAAATGCCGCAATAAAATTTATTTTCATTACTATTACATGCAGAACTTTCAACCAAAATCACAATGAGACGTGCAATGCAGTTTTTGTGCACTCAGGGAGATACATCAAAACAATATTTTGTATATTAATAGCTTAACCTTGCCCATGTTATGTTAATCTGTCATGTGACACGTGCAACAGCAGACTTCAGGGCCTGAGGGATGACCCACTGAAATGAAAATAATTTCACGTCAAGCTTCCCACGTGACCCATTTAAAACTTACGTGAAATCTCTCTCTTGCGACATTGCAATGGGGTCACGTGCTCAAGGTACTGGGCAAAGCATTTAACGAGACACTTCCAATTTCCATTCTGATTTGTTGACTCCCAAGAAATATAAGAAGCTTGTGAATATTCAGGAACTTTTGTAATATTCCGTTTAACGCTCTTCACCTCACGTGTTGACATATAAGAAAATTTAAACTGTAAATGCGTAACTGACATTAAAAAACAGGTAAAAAATGATTATCCGCATATTCAGGAAGTTGGGTATATATGAGTGGCACGACGTATAAATGTCACCCAAAAGGAAACAGCCTTTAACGGAATTAAGCTTCAGGAACAAATTTCAATCCCTGAACTTTATCATAATTCTGATTTGTGTTTTTGAACACCATATACTAATTACTAAATGTAGGGCTGCAGTAGGGTACCCGCTTGTCGCAAGAATCTGTTTTCCATTAAATTTCCCAACATTTTCTCCATTTCTCTGCTTTAGATCGAAGAACCGAGCAAGATTGTAAAATGCACCTCCCAATGAAATACAATAAAACATTTTAACCAATGTTTCTGACTTAAATGCAGTATTAGACAACTCGTTTCCAACTCCCAAGACCTGAGCTTAAAGCCCTGAAAATTTGAAATAGATTTTTTTGGGCATGCTTTTCATGAAACCCTAGGGCGTTTTCAACAATTTTCTTAAATATGGCTTCATATTTTTTTTAACATTTCTGCTCGAATAGAACGAAGTGCACTTGTACGGGTTCGATTTTCATTAAAACCTACATTTTCGAAAATTGCAAAAGTTCAACTTTTTTCCTTCAATATTGAAAATAGACATTTATTTCACACTACAATCTATTTTTCAATATTTGATACTTTTTTCATCCATAGTATTTTCAAAACTTTTTTAACACAGTCGTGACGAAAAACGTGAACAAGAACGTAAACAAGACTTTCTCAATACACGGTTCCATTTTTTAAAATGTTTTTTTAATTGGTTTATTTAAGGTCGCTTCAACATCTAAGGTCATTAGCGACCACTATTGCTGTTAACGGTATGGTAACTATGTGGATGAAACGATATGGTGATGATGATAAGGGGTGAAAGGACGAACACAAATACAACCATGCCCGAGGCGGGACTCGAACCCGCGACCCTTCGGTCCGAGATCACTACGACACTACTGCCTTAGCGATCTCGGCCACCGGGCCGGCATTTTTACTGTTTGCATAAATACAATGTACAAAATACTGAATTCTGTGGCATAAATGCCAAATTCATTAAAACATTGTTTCAAAATTAAAGATATTAATTTTTTTATCATACTATCAGGGGCACTGAATTCCTTTGATTAATGTTTTAGTAGTTAACACATTAAACTCGTAAACATACGCTCTCAAATTCACACTATTGGCAATTGTACTCGCTGGTTGAGAACACTCATGACATTCTTGAGTATGCTTGAGAGACATGTGTTGGGTCAATGAGACATTTCCCCAAGTGAATTAATCGGACACTACTCGGAAAAAACATATACAACAGTTTATATGTGCATTAAATTGTTTTATCCCTAAACACATCATAATGATGATTCAAAATGATATTGAAATAGTGTTCAAATACCTTCCTCCTGAGTCTTCCTTTTCTGGCGTACAATTCTCAAACATATTATACATTTACATTCTCGCAATACCTTCATCACAAGAATCGTACGCAGGAAACCAGCGAATTATCGACATAAAAACATAGTGACGCTCCTGGTAACGAGAGGAAAAACCTTGTTCATTTATGTATGTATGTGTATATAGTAAATTACTCCCTCCAACACATTGTGTATTCAGAATTCATGTTTCGTGGGTCCTTGATACAGAAAAATCGATTGGTACCAATACGTGCCTTCCGTCTGTCCGTTTGGGCGTCCGTCTGCATGTGGTCAACCCTAGAGCTAAAAGCGTTCAGCCTATTTTATACAAAACTAAATTGCCTTGCATCCATTTATTGATATGATTGATACATTTATCGATATCAGGTCCCCGGAATATAATCTTTCCAGTGGAAATATCCCGTTTTTTAGCCGTAGGATTACAATATTTTTTTTTATTTACTAGATTAGTATATAGTAAGGTGAGAAAGTAAAAACTGAATCACAGTAATTCGTAATTACAGATGTAGTCTTTGTACGAAATAAATTGTAATATATACAGCTTTTTAAAGACACTTTTATAATATGTGAGAGTAAAATTCATTCCACTGTCTTCATTCAAAGTAAAATCCATTCCACTGTCACGAAAAGTTCTAACAGAGTTTATGTAAAAAAAACTGTAGTGATTAATACAGACCAGAGTACCAATAGTGACAGGATTTTCAACACTAGCTACGACGTTGAAGTCGACGTTGGCCGCGGTATTGTGTAATTTTGGCCATCTAGCTGGAAAAAAGTCAATTTTCCAAAGTAGTCAGAAGGGTTAGCAGGAGTATTTGTTTGATTTCAGAAGGTCAAGAGTAAAATGGGAATTGATTTTCTTATGAACCACTTGAGGTGGCAGTAAAACAATTTTAAACATGCACTATCTTGCATTGTCACCGGACGGCTCTCCCAAGTGTATTTCACTATATCTCGTTTTGGCGACCAAAGTGCATCAACTGGCACTAATATCACAGCAGTCATTCTCGAATTGTATTTTCGAAGGATTTCACTTTTTGGTAGTACGTCAGGATAAGTAAAAAGTGCTCTTGATCGCTCAATTTCTTGGAGGTCGTTATTTGATGTTAGGTGCGAAAGAGGAGGAGCCACGGACGCAAGGTATGACGACGTACTTTCGTTTTACAAGAATTAGGCGAAGAAACTATTAGAAACACTTCAATAAGTGCAATAATATATATATATATATATATATATATATATATATATATAAACGAAATAAAATCGCTGTTAAATACATTCACTGAAGAAATTGGGAACATCTACTGAAATAAAATTAGGACAAGGAGGTAAAAGAGATTCTGCGTATATATAGTAAAAGAACTTCCACTTGCTTCTCCAAACAGATGTACAACAATTAAGAAAGGGAACTGATTGTTGCATCAAGAACCATCTTTAAAAAGTGAAGGCAGAATACCCTTCCTATGGAATATCTCGTGGCTAACGCTATTTTAGTGCCCTCCCCGCGTTTCACATAAACTAGGAATACAGACAACTCACGTAATAGGAGATAAAAATAAACAAAAGTATCGCAAAGACAAAACATCTAAGAAAAATTCAGACAGAATAGTCGACATGCTTAAAACATAATGTGGCAATAGCAATTAAGAAATATCTGGAATAAATCTGGACATAATAAGGTGTTTTGGAGTAATATTAGAATGCCTAAACAGTGGTGTAAAAATTAACTTCAATAATTTTAATAAATGTATTAATGACACATGAGACTTGTATCTCCAACTGGTATTGCATGCCCATAGCTCTCCATAAGATTCTATTTCATGGAAGGGATATAATGAAAAGTTGATATCTCCCTATTGGACAGTTCACTGAAGAAGCCAAAGAAGTAAGAAATATGAACAACAAAATGTTCAGTGAACAATTTACAAGGAAAACATCAAGAGTAGACACAAACACAGATCTCATGAACAGGTTTCTCATAACATCTGATCGATATAATGCAAGTTTCCAGGATTCTTCAAAATAAAAGTGTGAAAAATACAAGAAAAATGGTGAATTTGCTGAACACTGATCAAAAAGTCACTGAAAAATTAAATGCCGTTACCTCATCCCATGATTTATTAGATGGAGACTGAACATTTGAGTGATTCGTAATGAACATCTTTGACTTTAATTCTTGAATTTTTTTTCCATATGGCTAATCTATATTTTTATTTTCTCTCTTTTCACTTCACAATTGACCATGTAACCAATTGTTTAATTTATTAATTATTTATACATTTTCATTTCTATTTGGGTTCTTCTTTCTCAATTCGTGAATTGACACATGTTGCTCGACTTGTTATTTTTGCAAAATAAAATATTTGGCTTCAAAATTTTTGAAACAAAATTGTTCCATATATTAATATTACAATTTCCTTTCAATATATGATTTGTATAACAGTAAATAATTTATAGTTCTGTAGATTCTGACTTTTTTGCCATGGATTGTCAACACACTGTGCCAACACACTGTGCACTGTCTGAAGGAGAATTCTAGCGGCTGCTCTGATCGGTATCTTTCCATAGTTTTTCCAATCAATATCAGGTAAATGGCAATGCAACACCCTAACAAACGGGGTACGGACCGCTTGCGATATTTCCTTCCTCTTCCTTGCCGTATCTTCACCCCTTACTTACACACACACACACACACACACACACACACACACACACATACATGCACTCCATACTAACGTGACGTGAGACAAGTCGGCATCCTATATCTACCGGCTGGGGCGGTGACCCGCTGGGGGAGATACCTGTACGTGAAAAAAACACAAACCGACGCGTCGGTCAAACCGACACGTCGCGACATGTAGATCGGCGTTGGATCTCACCATTTAGTGGGGAATAACACCGCAATCTGCCGTAATATAAGCTTGCTCTACACATACGGAACTAATGACTACAGCAGTTGACGCAACTAGATATAAGAAATAATTAGTTAATTAAAACAGGTGCATAGTTTTGGGTGGGGGCGTAAAATCAGCGTTTGGTGCCAATCTACCCTAATACGTAAATATTAGTATATTCTTACTAATGCATAAGTAATGTGCGAGAAAGATAAAAAACAATAAATGAATTTTCCTAGACGAAAGGGAAGAACGGCTTAACAGAATACGCCAAATTGGGTGGAATTGATGGTTACTGAATCCATCCATATAAAAGTCTGCCGAGAAGATCATACATTGTCAGTAGTTTTGCAGACGGTGGAGCAAAAGCTGTGACGGAAGATGGGAGAACTTTGTAAAATAGTCTACCGCTTTCATGTCTTAAAATCAACGCCTGATTTCATGAGCAATGCTCGTTTTTAATTTCTCGAATACATACGTATATACGGGAGTAACATACGCAGTCTAGAGAAAGTCATGTAAGAATGCGGAAAATCGATTTCGAGATTTCAACGGAAATTCACGTTTTAGGGTCCCCTTGTACTGAAAAAGTTTTTTTTTTTTTTTTTTCAAAACGTCCGACCGCCCGTCGGTCTGTCCGTCTGTCTGCCTGTCCATCCGTCTGTGAACACTACTAGCGCCGAAACCACACGTACGATCTCCAAATTGAAGAAACACTTGCCCGTCTGCCTCTAGTTGAAGGTTTGAAATTTTGAAAATCCTTCTTTAAAATTTGGGGGTATTTTACATGAAGCCCCGCGGACATTTTCAAAATTTTCTAAACGCTCAAATTTTTCTTTAAATTTCTTGTAAGAATAGAGTAAAATACACTTACAAAGTGGATAGGTCCATTTTCACGGTTAATCTGAATTTTCGAAAATCAAAATTTGAATTTTTCAAAATCTCCAAATTGTTCCTTTAAGTTTCATTTAGAGAGTAAAATATTCTTTTATTAAGGTCACGTAGACTTTTTGAAAATTTTAGTAGTTTTCGTGCAATAGAGCTTGAATTATTTGCAATTTTAAAAATTACAAAAACAAGATTTTCTCAAAAACGGCTCCAAATGCACCCTATCCGATGACATAAACGCCATATAGCTCTATTCGCTTGTTTTTTAAAAAATTACAAAATTGTAATTTTTTTGACCTGTCGCTCACGTCTGTAATATTTACATTAGAGGCAATTTCTTTACATTATTAGATTTATGAGTACATATGTTTTAAATACTGTCAAAAACGAGCCCAACATTCCGCATTTACAGAAACGTTCAAACGCCATTTTCATTTCAAAAACACTCAAAGTTCATTTTGGTATATTCTTCTGTTGTTTTTTCAAAAATTACACAAATGTATGTTTTTAAAAATATCTCTCATGCCGTTATTATTGCACATTTCCATCGATTTGTATACCGTTTTACATTTGTGAGTGGAAGTGCTTCAAATAACATCAAATGAAGTTTTTCGAAAACTTCATTTGATATCCAATAGATTCCTGTGAAAAGAGACAGATGTGACGATAGATGACAGCTGGCCAGAGAATGGAGCAAGACCTTCAAGCCAGTCCACACCAAGAAAATAAGAAAAATTTGCTACTAGAAAGTCTGTGCCATTCTGTAGCATCTCTAGTTATATTTCAAATACACCCTGCCTAATAGGGTAAATTGCATGATAAAGTTTAATATTTCATTCTGTCCACTGAAAATACTAACATAATAGCTTTTTTGACAGATCATCAAATGTGGCAGGTATTTTTCCTTTAAAAAGCAATGAAAAATAAATACGGAAATTCATTTAAAGAAGGCAATACCACTTGTTATTATTCATGGTTTACATAAGTGTAATAATGTTTCGTGTAAAAGCTGGAAATTATTAACGACAGTAGTAAAATAAGGTCTTATCTTGAGATGACTGACACCTATGTTGGTGAATAATGGATAGGGTCCCTTTAACGTAGTTTATCTTCACACATATTCCTGGAAAATTATAAGACACAAGATGGAAATTCAGTGATCAGTAATAGCAGCAGTGATATTTTGCAAATTCGTCACGTGTTTTCATTCTATACATTTTGTTTCTGACGAAACACTGTAATTTGGGACAGAAAATGAACTCAAACGTTTTGGTCTTTATTTCAAGCATTATTTCTTCACGTATTACGTTCCATTTAGAGCTATTTCGTCTCAAAATAAAAGATGGTACACTAGTTTCGCGACACACGGTTTAAAAGCAGTTTGGCGAAAATGTCTATTTTGAGATCATGAGACGCATCGGACAGAGAATATCGCAGACCTGGTCTTAGCCTTTTTTAAAATACACTGACATGAATGAAATTACATAGATCGGCAACTGTACAGCTGTACATATGAATGGCTTATTACCAAACAGTTAAAACTAACTTTTTTAATGCAATGGTTGCTCAATTCAATGGTTGAGGGAACCGTTAGGCACCTCTTTCATTAAAATTGAGCTCTGAGAAAGTGTTTCAAAATTAACGCAATGGATACTTGTTTTTATTCTAGTTGGGCGTCCGCAGTGTTTTCACGGCTGTGCTTGATGCGCTCACGTAACGTCATTTTTATTTGGCATTGTTCTGCTAGCAGGTGCGCGGGGGTGGGGGGAAGACGTGGCGACGCGTCGCCTCCTGCCAGTGCCCGCGCCACGCGGCCAGCAGGCGAGCACAGCTGATTCGCGGCGACCCTCGCCCCAAAACGCTCCAAGGCGGTTGGGCAACGGGGCGCTGCGGGTTGATCGCGGTTGCGAAACGAGGGCGCTTTCGGCGCTGGATGGAATTCACCACCCCCTCGGTCAATCACCACGCACGCAACGGCTGCGCATCTCCAATTTTCTATCAGATGTTGAAAACGAACTCCATTTCTGTTTAATATACTGGTTATCAAAAACGAAAATTATTTTCGTTTTATGTTATGAACACACACAGATGCTACGGATTAAAACATATAGTGAACGTATGTGATGCCACAGGTGAGCCATTCCACGTCAAATCGCACAAGAGTTGCCATGACTTTTTTTTAAAATCTACGGCATTTTCCTTCTTACATCTAGACATAAAAAATGACATGCTTTTTATTCCCTGAAAATTTATTATTTGTGCATTGCTCACACAAGTTCTTTTTTGCTACATGACCTCCCTAGTCCTAACCCTGTCGCGCTGTAGAGCACGACCCTTTGAGATACTTAGGTTCGATTCGGAACGGAACGTACCGATTTACAATGCTGGAAACAACCACCTCGTACTTACAAAACCCTCGTAACATTTCTCGTTGCACGCTTTGGTGTGTGAAGTTCATGCCCACAGTTGGTACGTCTTTTAAAGTACGTCTCTTAAAAAGATGGCTTACCATGACGTAGCTATAGCTCTGCTCTCCCCGCACCCTCCGCAGTGAAATATCAAGAAAACGTGTGCGCGTAGTAATGTCTATATTAAATTTTGGAATTTAGGCGTTTATTATAGCAAGCTATAATCAATTGTTGCTCCGAATGTATTTAATATAAAAATTCCTGGTTTATTTCATTTATTACTTTGAAATGTGTTTTTTTATTCCTATGTAGATAAATTTTTAAAAAATATTTCATTTTGTAACAAATAATTACATTAACTGTAATTATATTTTAAAAAAATGAAAATTTCTTTATGAATTCGATCAGATAAAAATATGAAAAAATAAAGACGTATTTTTTATCAATTTGTTATAAGTCAAATGAAAAGACGTTCAATATGTCAAATTAATATATTTGTAATCGCATCAGCATCACGGTTATTAGGAACAATTACCGTTACAGATACATTACAAAATTACATATACAAGATTATTCAAGCTTAATATTACAATTGTTCAATTTTCTATAAAATCATGCTTTTGTTAGCACTGATTTTCTTAGGGCACGAGAAAAAAACACGACAAAAAAAGATGGATTATGAAAGAGGTTTCGAATCATTTCTGAAACATTTATTTGGAAACACCAGCCCGACTAAATAAAACAGCTATATCTTATCGCCGACACCATTCCGACGTTCAACAATGAGCTTCTTTCAAATATCAATGCGGTATTGTTGCAGAATTGATTGATTCAATGATTTTTTCATGCTTCCGGGCGCGTCAACTGGTCTGGTCATTAGTTCCGTTAGGGTATTGGATGTTTTTTCTCGGGAGATGGCGGTGATCTTCCCCCGCTGGATGGCGAGACCGGTCTCCCGGGATATGTGGTAGTGTAGTGCGTGATAGTGTAAGTGTGTGTGTGTGTGTGTGTGTGTAAGGGGAGATGATAGGACAAGGAATACGAAGGACAGATCGCGCGGTCCGTGGCCCGTGTGATAGGGTGCATGCATGGGGTGCATGCTGCTCCGGCATTCGCCTGGTGATCAAAGAAACCACGGAAAACTACCGATCAAAGCAGCCGGCCGCTAGAATTCTCCTCCAGACAGCGACTGAATTCGACCTAGCTGAAAAGCTTATGCCGAAAATCCTGCCGCCGTCAGGACTCGAACATAGGACCTTCCGGTCAGAGGCGCTGCAGTGACATCAGTTGATGCACTGACCTACCGCTCCCAGTAGAAACCTTTGTTGCAGAAATTTCAATTAATCTCTGCGAATTGCTTAAAAAGAAATAAATCAATACATAGAGAATACAAATTGAGTACAAAGTAAAAGAGCGAGAAAGGAAAAATAGAATTAATATTGGCATTTTCAATAGTAAATTATATAAATAAATAAATAAATAAATAAATAAATACAGTTTATGACTTACAGTTTGCAAGTAGATGTCAAGGAGATCTAATGACTCTTGCTAATATACCGCCAGCTAACGCCCACTCTACGAGAGAAGAGAGAAGGATTAATTATTATTTTTTTCGAAATCGTCGTTGACGACAATGTACTACAATATCTTAATTCTAATACCTTTCTTTCTTAAATTCAAAAAACCTTTCAGATTCTTCAATTGATCACTTACGATAACCATAAAAACTTGAAATATACATCACAAAATTTAAGTCACGTAGCTGATTAGATTAATTAAAACTATTTATCGACAATAAACCCGGATGCTCGTAATACATGGAACAGTTATAGAAATTTTTCTTTAAATTCAAGTTTTACTCACCAAATTCTACATAATTTTCATTAGACGTTTTTACATTAATGTGTTTTATTAGATAAAACAATACGAATTTCAAAGCCGTAAAACTGCAATTATCCAAAGAAGACACTCATTACAAAAATGTCTTCACAATTTTGCAATATTCCTAATGAACACTGTATCCAATTTGTAGGGTAATCTTTTATTTCCAGGATGTTTGCCCAGCATGAGCTCTTCTCCGTACCCCGTTCTTAGAGTGCACTCGCAACCTCGCTGGACTCTGGCATGGAAGCGCGCGGCACGAGGCCGGCTGAGTCCGACTGACAATTGAGGACAGCGCGCGCGACGCCCAAGGCAACCAGGGCCGATTCTAACCCACGCTTACGCTCGCCGTCCGGATTCGTGCCGAGACGCACGTCATCCATCCCCAATTTTTTATTTGGGACAGAATCTATCTACATATAACGTGGATTGTCAGTCTTGATTTAAAAATAACTGCTTTTTTAATCTCTTACCTAAAGGACGGGTTTTTATGACCCAAAATACAAAGAACGATCATAGTGCTCTTACAATGTTTTTAAAATGCCCTAATAGCAAAGAAAAACGTAAAAAGTTTGATCAAACTTAGTTGAGACGAACAACTTAAGCTGTTCGATATGTTATTGATGTAATGGAGTCTTCTTCCTTTCATTGCAGTGAATTCAGCTTGAAAAATTTGGTTTGGACTGGACCAAGAAATCTATCTTTAGTTATTGTGAAATCAGCCAAATCAACAATAGCGCTGATAGCCGTCCTAGCAATCTTAGATTGAAGATTATATTAAAAGCGATGAAATCAGCGAAAACGGTTTAAAAATGATAGTAAAAATGACTTATTAGTCGAAATCGAAGGAAAATGCAAAAAATGTCATATAAAAATGGGCCATTTCCTTTTGTATAACAAAATGAATGTCTGTCTAAAAGGTATTGTTCTAAAGTGCAAAGAAAAAAGATATTTAATTAAAATCCGCCCCATAAATTTATCTACATGCCATAAAAACCAATGCAATTGTTTTTACGATTTTTGTGCGTCCAGGGTAATCCGTGAAACGGCTGAACCGATTTCGATGCGATTTTCCTTGAAACGGAGAGCGTTAACTTAGGCTAAATTTTTTCAAATGATTATTTTCTCATATATGAAGATGATTTGCTTTACAAACAAATCTAGTTTGATTCCGACCTTAATGAAACGTAACCTTCAAAACAAGAGAAAAATTACACTGTGTGAGATTTCGTAAAAATTATTAATGTCCCTCTTTCCTTACTGACAGAGCAAAACAGCTTTCCAAAAGGGAGGAAGCAGCAAAGCAGCAAACGGAACAATTCTTCTCATAATACGTCACATAGTTTTTTTAACTGTTACCGGGGCCTTGCAAGGTACTTCTGCCAGTTTGTGATCTAAATATAGAAATAGTGGTGCTACAACAGATCATACTTTCTCATATTAGTAGCTACGGTCGCAAACTATAACATTCCTACTAGTATGTTACGTATATTTTAGTAATCTCCCTATGTGAGTCATCTCGTGGCGCAGAGTGAAGTCACTCGCCTTTCACAAGAGGTCCGGGTTCGATTCCCGTCGAATCTCACGCGAAATTTGTTCCAACAAACCGAGTTTTGCTGCTTTACAAGGGCTAGTCCAACCCCTGTGAAGTGTCCTAAACTCTATCCCTATCCTTATTCCTTCCCAATTCTGGCCGCTGGGTAGTGACGCAGGAGCGCGTGGTGGGAGGCGCGTACCCGGAGATGCTGGCGGTCCTCTTGACAACTGACTGTGACGACATGTGATGGACGTAGTATTAACGGAGGATTGCTCCGAAAATTAAAGCGCTCTAATTAATGAAGGATTACTCCGAAAGCGCAAAGCATTAAATGACCCCCCCCCAAGGGGCTTGGAGACGCGTTGTGTCAATGGTAGACGCAATTTTAAAAAAAACACCTTCCCAAAAACATTTGCCTATGCTCGGATTCGATCTTAGGCTAAAAGGCTCAGCGAGTACCCGGTTATCTACTAGACCATCCGACAATTTCCCTGGGAACAATGCTCCCGACGCTCCAAAAAAGAAGTTTGAAATTTTGCAATGATCGAAATTTATTAAACAAATTTGCTCTATTAAAGCTCTATTGAAAATCTTAACATAAAACCAGGCTACTATTGATTTTTTTTTTTGTCCCAATTTTACTGAAAATTACCAAAACTAATATTTTTCAAACAACTGTACATGACATTACTTAAAAAATATATTTTCAATAGTAGTGTAGTTGTAGCAAGATTTGTAAATTTTACAATTCTGCAGTTTTGAAAAATTGAGAGGATTTACTGAATATTATTTTTCAATATTTTTTTTATTAGTGTACTTGGCTATATTCGAGCGGAGAATTGAAACAAAAAAAATGCGTAGTTTATGAGAAAATTTCGAAAATACTCAAGGACTTAATTAAGGAATTAAGGACATTATACAGGAATTAATTAAGGACAAGGAATTAAAGATATGATTCAAATTCGGAATATCTCGAATCAGCCACACCAATTAGGGAGTGTCTATTTCGGCGAAAATTTTGACGTTAGAGTTGCTCACACACAGACCTGTTGAGAAAAAAATGTTTTTTTTGTATCAGGGGTCCACGAATCATGTTTTTCAATGGAACAATCTTCACTTTTCCTGCAGCATTTCATAACTTTCTTTTACTACGAATTAGTAAACGATAAATTCAACAGAAGAAGCACGCGTTAGCCTGGATATGAGGGAGGAAAGTGTGGAAATTGACTGCAGATGGAACGAGGATGAAGCAAATTCTGGGCATCTCTCACACTATGCAACCAAAGATATTGCTTGTCTATGGATTTACAGTGCAATCCAGCCTCATTTAATACACCAATATCGTAATTCTTACACAAAATGTAATGGGTAATCCGTAGGTTTTGCTTAATTTTGATGAGAATGTGGCATAGGAGTATCTTAGTAACATCTCTTCTGTTCCTTCAATACAGGATGGAGGAATAGATGCGGGGAGGGGCAAAGTGCGCGGTGGTTGCGGGGTCCCGCGTGAGGCATGGGTATTGGCACCATGAGCTTTAAAGTGCATGGCATCAATGTTTCCCGTCTGAACCATTCTAGTCACACTCATTCATTTCGTATCTAGTGACTTTCGTATCTAGTACATGGCATCATTATTTCCAGTCTCAACCATTCTAGTGGCATTCATTCATTCACTCATATCTAGCACTGAGAGATTAATAACAAAACATCGATGTTCAAAATTAAAACATCAATGTTAATAATACGCCAACCACACACATACGTCGTACCGCATACGTCGGTGTTTAGAAGACATCGATTATTGTTTCATATTTTAACTTTTAAAAATTGCGATGAGAATTTTTCATAAAAAGACCACAACAAAAAACATCAACACTGCAAACGTAAAAACATGGCGGTATAAATCGATGTTCCGAAATATCGAGACCAATGCTACTCTCATCATCACTCACCCTTCAGGGCAATTTTTGTTCATACAGTGGAAGGCAAAAGCAAATCACTGTGTTCACCTGCGACAAAAAGGTAAATGTACAATTTTCGTAAATATGTGTAGTTTACGCGTAATTTTGCGTGAAATATAGTCACGTTTTAAACATTTTTTTCCTCAAAAAGGCTCCATTTTTTCTTTAAAATTTCTCCTCGTATATATCGAAGGATGATATAAAAATTGGTGCTAGTCTCATATTCCATGAACACTCTGTGTTTTCAAAAATTGCAGAAAGTTAACCTTGCAAGAGTCGTCGTGCAGCGTCGTACAAAGTGTTGCGAGGCTCCTGTATCTACCCAATTCAGCTCCTGTATCTACCCAGTGCAAGAGTTCATTTCAACTCCCATAAGAAGGATCATGGTAGGCCAAGAGATGCTGATCGTCATGTAGGTGATCAGGGAAATGTTAGTGCAGGAGCAGGTGGTATTGTCAAAGTCAACATTTCTGATAATTAGGGCTCGAATAGTTATGCATTAAAAATGTTAAATATGTACTATTCTAGACCTACTGATAATAGTACTTCTTTGCCTGGTGACCACAGCATCATTGGTGGTTCATGCTGATATTGATGATACGGAAAAAGGCGGTCGTGAACTCTGTAAATCGGCTGGTAATGCTGGTGGTCGATATGTTTGTGGAGTAACTGGTATCACAGAAGCTTAAAGTACTTACAAGAGAAGTGTGTGGAGAAGTGATTTTGTTTGTTGGAGTGCTGTATAACCTTCCAAGGGGATGCATTATATTAATTAGCTCAACCTGCTGAGAAGAAATGAAAATACATTTATGTGTCTAAGTAACCCATTCGAATACAAGATTTAAAAAGAAACTTGTTCTTTCTGTGAAGATAAAAATCTTTGCCTTAAATGAAATCTGTTCTTTAAAATCCAGCTGTCAAATCTGAAATTCAGTTCTTTTAAAAAAGTCATACACATTTATTTAAAAAAAACAATAAAAAACTAGTTTTCGCGCAATTTATGTTTGAAATTAATGCAAATTACAAGAAACATTTTCTCAAAACCGCTTCAAATTTCTTTCCCCAGGTAGGAGAAGGGACGCATCAAATAAAGGCGCAGGCCTCATTATCGTCAACTTCTCTGAATTATCGAATATTGCAAATTTAGAAATAATGAGTAGGTACGTGCTGTTGTATCTCCACGCGATTAGATACGCCCCTTTCCTGAAGCTCCGACGCTGCGATAGGGACGGGGAGCTGGAGGGGAGCGCATGAGTGTCACGGCGCCGCGGCGCCGGGCCTCCAGGAATCGCAGCGGGGCCCGCAGCCACCGCAGCCGCAGCCAGTGGCCTCGTTGGCCAAGACGAGCGAGGGCAGACGACGGCGGCGGCGGCGGCGCAGAGGCGGCGAGGCCGCGCCACCGCAGCTGCCGCCGTCCCCGTCGCCGGCGCCGTCTCGGCGCCGTGCCGCCGCCGTCGCATCCGTGCTCTTGGCTTGCACGGCCGTGCACTGCCAAGTGCCTTCCGGATGCCCGGACGAACGCATCACGGGATAGAGCTTCCCACGAGAGGGGAATCGGCCTCACATCTCTCTCTCTCTCTCTCTCTCTCTCTCTCCCTCTCTCTCTCTCTCTCTCTCTCTCTCCCTCTCCGTCTCTCTCTGTCTCTCTCTGTCTTTCTCCCTCTCTGTGTCTGTCTCTGTCTCTCTCTCCTTAAATTCACTTGAAACATTCCCTAAAATATTCATTCGCTGCGTCAGTGATATTTTAATTGAGTGCTGCTACACATAAAAAATCAATAGCAGTTCGTAGCTTCATGAAATTGGGGACGGGAAAGGTCTGCACAGGTGTCGCTCATCAATTATGGAAGGCTGAAGAGGGAGGGGGTTTTGGGGCTGCTTCACACCTCGATGCGTAGAGGAAGGGGGAGTTTGTTTAGTGTTATGTACTGCTGATTTTTTTTTTAATTTTACGGCTACAAGGCTCGACAGATATTTTCTCGTCCACGCGTCCTTCCTCCACTGGAAAATTATACCCAATTTTATTGTCAAGGGCATTCAGCATCGCCAACTAAGTCCGACTTTAGTGATCACAAACTACAATATATAACAGAAATAAAATTAATACGAGCTGTTTTTACTGCTATGAATGCGGAACACCTAAGATGGCCACAGCATATATTAATTACACTTTTCTCTTTAAGGGAAAGAAATTATCCATTAAAATGAAATAAAATGTACGTTCGATTTCAAATTCACAACTGAGGGCAAAATTAAAAAAAAAATCAAAAATATCTTGATTTTGGAATTCTGTTTACATATCACTCAGACAGATAACAATCCATGATAAAAAAATCATGAACTTTCTACGTTCAGGTGAGAAGGTTTAACAGGCAAATAGCCTTGTCTGTTAAAAGCGCTGTCCGTCTGTAAGCGAGAATTGTTAACTTATAGATAGTTGTTCATTTATTTCACATTATCGGTAAATAAATAAATAAATAACTGAATGATTTTATAACAACAGAAAACTTAAAACAAGGAAAGAATGCATCACTCAAACATATTTCTATCACTTAGCAAAGATGTTTATTTAAGGGAGAATTTAGAAAGAAAATAAACATCAAATAGTAAGTAGTGAAGAACATAAACATAATACAATTGTCGGTTATTTGATTCAAGATTGTGGCAAAACATATTTTCGTATGAAGCCCAGCTGGCGCATGTACACCCCTTTCTGGATGCTAAGGGGAAAGGAGTGCGGAGTCAGGGAAAGCTCCCCAGAAGGGGAAGTGACTCGTTCGATCCCGGTTTGACGTGCCTGGTCTACAGAAATAACAGGGCCAATGTAATTAACATTAAAGAGACGAGAAGCCTTGTCCAACTCGCGTGAAAATGAATCGCAAGCGGCAAATATTCGCCGTCCTTTATGCCTTACTGCTTTTGGCTTTAGAGCGCTTTCGTAAATTAGAAGCCTATTTGTGGCCGGAGGCACAGCGGGAAAATTCTTCTCTTTTCTGTTGCTGCTACCGCTACCACCCGACAGTCATTCCACAACCAACTATCTCCCAGCCGCAGGATACCACCCTAGCTAGGGAAAAGCTCTAAGCTCCCGACTGATGTCCCGGCATGTGTGGTAGTGTAGTGCATGTAAGTGTGTGTGCAAGTAATGGGTGAAGATGTGATAAGGAAGAAGAAGGAAATCGCACAAGATCCGTGGCCCGTTTGTTGGGGTATTGCTCCGGCATTCGTCTGGTGTCAGAGCAGCAGACCGCTAGAATTCGCCGCCCAGACACCAGCAAAACTCGACCCAGCTGTGTAACTAGTGCCGAAAATCCTGCCATCGTCGGCACTCGAACCCTAGGACCTCCCGGTCTGAGGTCGATGAAAGGTCACGCTACTCCACACAAATGCACAGAGAGCTCGTGATGAAAGCGTTAGAGTGGCTGTGAGCCGCTGTGCCGCCCTGCGACGCACAGCGCTTTTCATTTATTTATTTTCGTCAAAATACAATAAAAACTCCGTGACGTATGAGAGAGAAATACAGTCTGTGCCCGCATTTCATGAAAGAAAATGATATTTTCTGCGTTTATGTTATAGTACTATTGGAGGAAAAACGGGAATAATTGTTCGTGAGCTGCACACGATGCTGTCTTTTCGGCTGAGTAAGTCTCGATATCTTACATTACTTTCTCTACACCATGAACAATATACTAGTACACGAGAGAAGAAAATTACATTTGTCAGAGGGAGCGGCTGAGATTTCAAGTTCGTGTTACAAATGCAGTGGTGCATCTTCTATACGACACACTGGCGATAAATTTTAATCCCCGAGTAGTATCTTCAACAACAGGCCACGGAGTGCAAACTATCTTCCCCTCCCTTATCTCGAACCCATTGCCAACCTTGGAACAGGCCGAAGAAAGATTTTCTAGCCGAATGTGACTCATGTCTTACAATCGGAAGTGACTCCGGAAGAGCTGCAAGGACGCGTTTTCTGAATACATTCCATTAGGTTTAGAACACCAAAGACAGAAGAAGAATGTTGCAGTATAAGACCTCCGAACTTTTACTAGCAAATGATACGGAAAATATTTATTTTTGGCTCTGACATTAGCTTGCACTTCACACCAAGACAAGTGTCAACCGCGATCGGACCTGAAGACCTTCCCTAGTAGGTGCATTTGATGCGTCAGTATTCAGTAGAGAAACAGAAATGGAGATGGCAGGACACGGCAAGAACAATACATGGCACAGAAAACCTTTCATTCCATAAATAAGTCTTATTTCAAAACGAATTCATGGCAACCTCGCAACAGAGAGTTTCGCAACAAAGGAACAAACTCGAGGTTAAAAGGCAAGCCCGGAATCACTAACAATCAATCAATCGATGCTTAATTAATAATCATTATGAATTACCACAATATCTCTGCTGCCATCACAGTAAGTTCTGTTCTTGTTGTATATCGACAATGAAGACTTTTGAAAAAAATCACTATAAAAAAAGGAAAATGATGTGATTTAATTATTAATATTTACGTGACAATTACAATTTTCACATTGAAAAAAAATTGTTGACATTGTTGCTATGGTAACGAGTAGTATTGAATATCACTGCGGTAAATAAATGTAAAGCATAGACATTCTTAATATTTTGCGCCCTAAGAGAATTTCCATTCCTTCATTTAACACCTCTTAACCCTAATACTCCAAAGATCTCTTGTTCTCAAGTAACAGTGTTATAGATCTGTGTGCAATCTGTCTATGTGCGTGATTGAGAGAAGCTGGCTCTTAGAACCAGAACAATGATACAAGCAACGAGAGGGGCCCACAGGCTACCACAGGCATTTATCACTCTACTAGGTAAGTATGACGCAAGGACGTGGGTGAGCCGTTCCGGTTCTTGCTCGCTCTGTGCAGCACCAGATACGTCACGATCCAAGTGCCCACAACACTGCATTTCGTTTGACTAGCCAGATTTCGCAGGCCAGGCAAGCGAGCAGTGCCAATAAGAAAATTTGTATAGAGTGGTGTAGAGTGATAGTTTTCACTATACATAACACGACGATAGCATAGTTGAAATAAAAGATGCAATATCTAAAAAAATATTTTATGTATTTTTTTCAAAGACATGTGCCAAGATGGTGGTTATTTGGTGTCTGGCACCATTTTAAATTCCCTCTAATATGGTGACGCAAACTTGTATATGTACATGAAGCTCATTGGCTGAAGACGGATAGCCTGCGCCACAGAACACCCATATCATTGCATTATCTGCCCTTCTACAGTAATCGAGTAACCTGCGTGCGTCCATACTTCCGCCACTCGCGATTCAAATTAGTTTCCGGTTCACCACTTACGGCAATTGAGGCGGCACAGCGTCCTCGGCCGGAACTCATAATTTTTTGCGGATCCATCCAGATCCATCTGTTCTACAAAATTTCTCTTAAAACCTTTTTTGTTGTTGCTCTTTTACAAAACCAACACGCCTTTTCTGCGTCACCTACGGAGAAGAGCAATATCTCATTCGATTCCTCTCAACAAAGCAAATCGATTAGCACAATTCTTAGGCAATTCCTTCTTGGGTGTACTGAACGAATTCTAGGGAAAAAACGAGATTTTGTTGGTTTCAAAACGCCACGAGTACATTGGTAACGCTGTGGATTTGTATCAATCGTTTCGACATTATTCATCAGATTGACGATAAACCCAATTTTGTACTGAAGCAAAAATTTTTTAAAAAAATCTTTAACCAACACATTTTCATGTACGCAACATTCTATTCCGACGATCCGGGGAACTGCAATATGTTTAAAATGTATTTGTAGTATAAACTTGCAAAGCACAAATAGAACGCTTTAACATGAAAATACCTTCCGTATGCGCCACACTAAACTAGTACATTTGCTTGAATAGCCACCGCGCTTGGCACAACGGATCCACTCACTAGTCCCCGTGGCAGCAGTAGTTACCGCGGGAAGCCCTAGGAAGGCCCTTCGGAGCTGATAGGTGGGAGCCAGGACCGAAATAAAGAGCACCGAAAAGGTAGCCCACCGAAAAAAGAAAAGAGAACTAATGAAGAAAGTCTATGCCACTTCCAGCACTATTAGTGCAGGGGTACGGAGAGGGAGGGCTGAGGCGCGTACTAAATCGCTTCTGCATCTCCCAAGCGCTTGAGAAAACTATCAATTACGCCCCACAACATGCTTCGCGCGCTTCTATCGCAGAGGGGCAAAATGAGGCCAAACTATGGGAAGAGGCGATAAACAAACGTCGGGACACTGATTACTGACGACCAGTTATATAAGTCGGAAAACACTCGCTATTTATTGAATAGAGCTCGTAACGGACAGCCGTCATATTGAAACAATTCAACAATAAATTATTTTTACTAGTCGACACGCAGTTACAATCACATCTCTACTCCAAAAATTATAAAATGATGCGTTAAGCGCTCTGGCTCACGACAAAACCAATCTAAGAAGACAAAATGACACTGCATAGGAGTGCGCGTAGGGGAGCAGAGGGGTCACGCGCCCTCTGAGAAAAGTTCGAAAGGAGTCCGTAGATTTACATAATAAAACATTTTATTTTCGTAACTAACATCAATTTCCAATTTCCTCCTTTTGCTGTCTAGCCTTACTACGTAGTAGTAAAGAAACATTATTGGAATCATGCGGCAGAAAACGGCGACTTCTTGTTAGAAAAACCTCTTACTGTCGGCCCTGGTAACGAGAAAGTGGATAAATCGAATTCCTATATGTAGTAAATTAATTCCTCTAACTTTGGGGATCCGAAGTCGCCCAGGGTCTTGGTAATGTAGGCAATGCTAGTTAACCTACCAGTATGTGCCGAGAAGCCCTCCTGTAATGGGATCGCAACCGTATGGCCGTAAAAGTCGCCTGTAAATGGTTTGCCGTGGCGTGGCCGACAAGTCCACTCTCTCACCTCCTCGCGGTGGCCCCTCGTAATGCATCTCCTGGCAACTCGAGGTGCAGCCAAGAGGGATGGGCGAAAGGCGAGTCTCCGGCGCCTGAAAACGGGAGCATCTAGCTAAGGGAAGGAAATCCCTAACAGAAAAAACATCTCGGGGATCCCACGTCACGGGGGAAGGGGGTTGGGGGTCTGCAGCCCACGACCCCGTCGTGCTCCTCGGAGCGACTGGCAGCGGAAACTTTGGACGAAGCCTCGGACGCGAGAGCGCATGGTGGCGCGCCCCGTGAACAACAGGCCACCATTTATGACGACCCTAGCTTGGAACGGTTCACGATTAGGATGCCCTTCGAGGCGAGTCGCTGCGCATATTGTGCCCTTCTGGGCACAATATGCGCAGGCAATGCAATAATAGGGGTGGAGGCTATATGGCCACTGATCTGAATAACATGGTTCGGCATCACGATACTATCCATAGTGATGTCCCCTTAATCTTTTCATGCTCCAAATGCAGCAAGAATTACAAAGGTAAGCTCTCCGCTTTGAGTCATTTTCCTAAATGTCCGGGTCCGAAAACATCTAAAGGAGATTTTATATGTGAGTTATGCTCCGCCAACTTTGCAACTAAATCAGGGCTCTCACAACATTTGCGCCATGCTCATCCAGACGCAGCTGCGGCTCGAGCTGCCAAAGCACAACGTAGTGGTAGGACTACTGTGCCTAGAGCAGGGAAAATCTTCTCTTCGGATATTATGAAAATGGCTGCATTGGAGAAAGAGCAACCAGAGGCGTCGAACGAGAATTTGGCTGCTCTGCTGGGTAAGACCGCCCGGCAGGTTGGTGAGAAAAGAAGAGAGACTTCATATCGAAGATATTTAGCAGCCATTGGAGATGTGATTGCAGAATCATCATTGTCCCCATCTGATGGTCGGAGGTCCGATGATTCAGTTAGACCTTCTACTAGTGCTGCTGTTATCGCATCGCTCCCAGGGTTATTAGCCCTCCGAAAACTCCAGTGAGCCAAATTCCTATGCTGATTTCTTCTTCTCCCCTGCATCGAAGGCCTTACCTCAAGACAAGAAGAAAGTCGGTGATCCCCTGTTCTGACACTCTTCCAAAGGGGGCCGAAACGTATTTACAGGTAGAGATAAGCAAACAGCCTCGTGTTGATTCCCTTCCAAAAAGTCGGCCCACAGACAGTGACCCGGAGGAACTTGCAAAGGTAGATATTACCTCCCCAGAAGCAGATAGGGCTGATATTCCCTAACGAGGAGGCCGCTACAGTTTCAGAGATGAATCAGGAGCTTTCGGGTGTGCCCGTCCTCTTTGATTCTGTTTTATGTGTTATTGACACGGCCCGTTCCGACACCGCTGGTCGGTTAGGATGGGACCAAACTTTTATTGAGTCCCCGGCTGCTATGACGCCCGGAGACGCAACTACTGACCAACTACGTCTTAACAGGGCCACACTAGATGCCACACCTAACTGGAAGGAAAACATTTCAACTTGGATAGGAACATGGGGTATTTCTCAAACTAATGTAGATCAAGAACTCGTTGAGGTGGTAAATGAACTCAATAGAAATATTCAATCCCAGGACCAATTGAACGAGACCTAAGCCAGGTTGGTAGAGATTTTGGGCGGCCTTCTCTGTACCCACCACCACCAGGCCTAAAAAGTCCCGTAGGCATGGAGGCAAACGCACCAGGAAGCGCTACTCTTATGCTAGGGCGAAGGATATTTTCAAGAATGATCCAACACTTTTGGCAAAGTACATTAGAACGGGCATTGACTGTACTAGTGTCGACCAACAGACCCTTAACAGGAATGAGGTTCATCACCTGTACAAATCCATTTGGGGTAATACGTCCCCAATTCGGCTTTCCGAACTAGGAAAAGATGATAAATTTTCGACACCTGACATGGACCCAGACACAATTCTATACACGGTGCAAGTTGCCGAAATTAAAAGTCGTCTGGCTGGGATGAAAAATGCCACAGCTCCAGGACCAGATAAGATAAAAATTAGCAATATATCTTCAGGAGCAAAAGTTGAAATATTGTCCCTATTGTACACCCAAATTTTGTTCACTGATTTTGTGCCTTCTGGGTGGAAAGAAAGTCGCACCATTCTTATAGCAAAAGAGGGTAAGGATAATAAGTTTGTCACTAACTATCGCCCCATCACAATTAGTTCCCTGCTGTGCAGAATCTTTTGGGGCATTATGGACAAACGCCGTGGTAACGATCAATCCACGCATCGTCGATCCGTGGTGACGTTCAATCCACGCAAGAAAGGGTTTATTCCTGAACCTGGCTGTTTCGTCAACGTTCAAATTCTTCACGAAGCAGTCAGTGACATGAAAAAAGTAGAGTGTTGTGTCTGCGCTGTGCTAGACATATCTAAAGCATTTGACACTGTTCCTCACGCAGCGATTCGGTGGGCTGTATCCAGGAAAGGGATCCCCGACGCCTTTACCAATTTGGTAATGGACTCTTACACCGTTTCCACAGTCATTCAGCACCCCTCGAAAGGCATTGAGGTGCCAATTCGTAGAGGAGTAAAACAGGGGAACCCTTTGCCCCCACTCCTTTTTAACCTCATTATGGAGTGCTTGCTTGAGAAATTCGATAACATGTCAGGATATCCGCTATTGGAAACGTGTGTATCCGTATTAGCATTTGCTGATGATCTGGTGCTGTTAGCAAAAGATGCCCCACGAGCTCAAGAATTGGTTGATATTGTGGTGGAATATCTTGGGGCCCTCGGAATAACATTGTCAGTCGCGAAGTGCTCATCATTCCAAATTATAACCTTTGAACGATCCTGGTTCATTGAAGACCCTTGTCTGGAAAGGTTGGGGGAGAGAATTCCTCAGGTCAGTGATGATCATACCCTAACATACTTGGGAGTGACGTACTCTACCTGGAACGACTTCCCATGTAAAGCATCCATATCGAATTTGATGGAAGCAGTGACGAGGCTACAGAAGGTGCATTTAAAGCCCACTCAGAAATTGGCATTACTTCACACCTACATAATGCCGCATTACCTCTACCAATTAGTTTTATCGATGGTCTATGTCGATGCTGAGGGAAGCAGACTGTTAAATCAGAGTGGCAATCAAACAGTTCCTCCACCTGCATATGAGTACTGCAGATGGCTTATTTTACCTGGCCAAGAGAGATGGAGGAACTGGGATTGCTGCGGCTCGCCCAACACGTTCCTAGGGCAGCGCTGAACCTAGGATTACGACTAGAAAAATCTGCAGATCTCATTTGCAGATGGCTGAGCTCCTGTCAGAGTTTCTACCAACGAACATTTAAGACCGCCAAAGCATTGAGACTCAACTGGCCCTATACCGAACAATATTTAAGATCTTATAAGAAGAAATGCGCCGATGACGATGTAGCCGCCTGGGAGAAGCTGGGATCCCAAGGGAGTGCGGTTAAGGCGCATATAAACGATCCGATTGGAAATGCCTTTTTGAAAGACTATAATCTTCTGAAACCTGGTATTTTTATCACTGCTCTCCAATTGAGATAAAATACCACTGCCAATACAACTACTGTTAGTAGAGGAAGGTCCAGAGAGGATGTATACTGCAGGAAGTGCAATACAACGATAGAAACTATGAATCACATCCTCGGTCAGTGCATTTTTACGAAACCAGCTAGAATAAAGCGTCATGACGAGATAAAGAACATTTTAGAGGGGAAGATGCTCCAGAAATCAGACACTGTGGTGTCCACGGAAGCCACTTTCCCCGTTGTCGAAGAGGTTACAATCAAACCTGACCTGGTAATGAAAAGCCGGGAGGGGGTCCATGTGGTCGTTGTGACTGTCCGCCACGAGGATGGGTCTAACCTTCTAAAAGCAGGGAAGGAAAAAGTGGTAAAGTACCAACCAGTAATTCCCCTGGATGCCCAACTTCATGGAGTGCCCAACGCCAGAATCCTGCCTGTGGTGGTTGGAACCTCTGGGGCTATGCCACGATCAACAGTCAGTGCCCTCAAGACGTTGGGGATCATGTCTCGGGGAGATTTACTATCTCGTTAATTGCTCTCAAATGCTCTATTAAGATTTACAAACAATTTGTAAATTACGATGGAGCAATTTAGCATTGCTGGCAGTAAATGCAGAAAATGAACTTCTTGGTCCCGTGGGGAAGTCTAGGGAACCCAGGGGATCCGACAATGCCTAGTATATACCTAGTTATCACGACTTTAAGTGGGAAGTGTATGCTATTTAATGTAGCATATAGAAAATTGTGTAGTCAGATCCTATGAGTTGTAGGTCCTTTGTATTCAAAAGTCTATTGACTGCACAACTGTGTCCAAATAGTCATCATTCCGTTTTGTCCGTCCCTCCGAGTGTCCGTCTTGTCTGTCCGCTCGTTTGTCTGTGATTAGTGCTAGCACATAAGCCGTTCACACGATTTTCTCCAAATTGATATTACCCTGAAGAGGCGGCTGGTGCCCCAACAAACTGGAGATTGCAGGTCCATGGAATGATGGAAATGTAATTTCCAAGATTCCGAACACTAATATATAATAAAATGTAAGCATGTCAATTAATTACAGTTTAATAAAAGTCTTAATGCAAGCATTACTTACATAAGTTTATGGGTAGTGTTCGTGTCAGATATATACTCCCCCCGCGCACGTGGTTCTGGTTTGATTTCCATTGGAGTCTTAAGTTTTTGTATTAGTTATGCATTGAGACAATTGATGGTAACAATTCATACAAAACAAAAAAGAACCTGGTTTCGAAAATACTGTGATCGCACTCCAGCACTTTGCCATAAGCACTATTATTTGAACACGTTTTACACAAGTAAATTATATTTGAAATTTATATTATTTCGAAAATTTCACTGCCCTGGCATATATTGTAATAATGAAAGATCCTTACACACACTCGTATCCACACCATCGCTCTTTGACTGTAACTCAGCTGTAACTGCAGTCGTAAATATGCACCCACCGCGCGCGCGCGCGCGCGCGCGTGTGTGTGTGTGTGTGTGTGTCTGTGAGTGAGTGAGTGAGTGAGTGAGTGAGTGAGAGAGAGTGAGTAAGTGAGTGAGTGAGTGAGTGTGAGAGAGAGAGAGAGAGAGAGAGAGAGAGAGAGAGAGAGAGATTCATAAGCACCAGATATCAGGAAGAGCGCTCGTTCGGCGCTCTTTGGTTCGAAATTATTTTATATACTACATCGATATTGCTGCAATTTCTTGAACACTGAATGTTTGATTTTTCGATTATCTGGGGATTATGCACATACGCGTGAGCCGTTATCGTTCCCCTATCGATCTAGACGAACTCCAGATCTTTCGAATTTCAAACAGACATTTGATTTTTTGGTGTACTTTACATATAGCCTTAACAACATTTTCAATATTTTCTCAAACATGGCTCAAATTTGTTTGAATTAATTTTGACTTCAGATAGCGAAGGAACGATTTAAGAAATAGGGGAGATCTCATTTTTATTAAAATCTCTGAATTTTCGAAAATTGCAGAAGTTCTACATTTTTTCAACGTCTAGCTACTTCAATACAGAAGATCAAGGTTGTTCAAGGATAGACATTGAAATAAGGTCACATACAATTAATCGTCAATATTTCGATTAATTGAAGTTGTTTTCGAACAATTTTGTGTGAAATATAGGCAATTCTTAAACTTTTTAAACAATTATTTTCTCAAAATATGCTCCAAATTTTTTCTTCACATTTTCTTTCATATGTATCGAAGAACGGTAAAAAATATCTCGTTTCCGGGGAACACTGTATTTTCGAAAATTGCCATTTCAAATCTAGGAAGTTGAAGATAGAGATTTTTGCCTAAAACAAAATGTCCTAAAAAACCCATTCTTCAAATCCTCGTTGTCCTTAGAATTATGGCAATTCTTAAAAAAAAGACATTTTCTCAAAAATCGCTCCAAATTTCTTCCACAAATAAAACAAGTGATGTTTGAAAGAATGGGGCAGGTCTCATAGTTTGTTAAACTTTCTGAATTTTCGAAAATGGTATATTTAGTAATAATGCGACAAAATATGTGCAGCTGTAGCACCACTAGTTTCTTAAGTTTATTAAACAGAAGAGAGTATTTAATCATTCATTAGTGATATGTCCTCTTCCAATAAATACTATCACAACTAGTTACAACAGTTATATGCAGGAATACGTTTTCCATTCTATGCCTGTAGAAATTATTCGATTTGAATTTAAACGAGTTTTGTTGGCTGTTTTTCTTGGATTGCGACAGCAAGATGTCTCCATTACTCTCAATTAAAGTCAGCAGTGATGGCCCGCTTTCATTTTCAGTAACACAAATATTTGTTCAAAAATAACACTAATGAATTTTTTCAATTAAAATTTGTACACAGAACAATTTTGTTTACTCTTCTAATATTCTTAAAATCATATTTCAATTTTATTAGGGGACCGAAAAATTGAGAAAATATGAAAAATCTTTCAGGCCCCTATTGGTGGCAGCTGGAAACAGGAAGGAGAAAGAAATTTTACATTAATATTTTCCTCGGATAGAGCAAAGTACGCTGATACAAATCCAGCAGGTCCGATTTGTGTTGAACACTTACGGCCGGTTTCACCAAATACTTTTTAAGAATGACTTAGTAAAGTCATCGTTAATTTTAAAACGCGTTTTAAATCATGTTTTGTGGTTCGTCGTTTCACCACCCTATTTGAAACAATGCTTAGTAAAGTATAACTTAGATGCATCCGACGGTTGGTTGGTAATGCGGGACTCTGGTAGCCAGGAAGTGACCACAACCAACCTTGTTTGTTTTGGTTATGCATTTGTACTTTGGTGCAAAAAGATTCTTTTTATTGAGTTTTGGTAATGGGGAAAAGAGAGCGGCGTGCGAAATTTTCATCTTAGGAGAAAGAAGTGCTTATCGAATGTATGAGAAAGTACATTTATATTATAGAAATTAAAGTCGCAAACGGAGGAACAAACCAAAAAAAGTCATGGGAACATGGGAAGCGGTTTTAAAGCAGCGAACTACGAGATTAAATAGAACAAACAATCAATAAATTTGGAGAGATGGTAACGTTTAGGTGAAAACATAAATGCAATAAAACTTACTGAATGTAAACCTTCAAAGTTGACAGTAGCTACGTGTTCATGTAAACATAAGCCACAAAATAGCTGTTAGGCAAAATTGTAACTTGCAAAGCAATTATGTACCAAAATATTGAAATGCTCATTTTGTTCATAATATTAACTACGAAGTAAACAGGAAAATTCCAGTCAGTCTTCAATTAGCTCTAAAATCAGTAATGTTATCATTTTTTGATACTAGATGAAAACGGGTACCAAAATCTCATTCATTGAGCTCTTCTAAATATTTAGACCGTTCCCGTATTTATCTCGACCTGGGAGAAGGCCTCTCAAAGCTCTCATCTTGACAAATGTCGCAGCAATCACCATCAAAAGCAACACTACAATGTGCTCGCCACTTTAACTGTTTATGCGACGTAAAACACGATTTAAAATGGGTAAGTGCAGCTGAGAGGTGTGCTTAAATTTCTGAATTTAAATTTAAGTAATGGTGGTGAAACCGGCCGTTAATTTTCTAAAATTGCAAAAGTTTCAAATAACACCAAAAAGTATACGATCCACTAGCAGGTCTCATTTATGCTAAAAATTTGGGTAATCGATACACAAATTTTAGGGAAGACACTATCCAGTCCAGAAAGCGGTACAATACAAATTAAAGATTATATCTGTAACCGCAGAGAATAAGTGGTTAAGTCAAATTTCGAAACTTTTCAGGGCACGACTTGTAACTCATCTAATTACTGATTACATTCTCTTTGTAATGGCGAGAATTATAAGCACCCGAGTACGTTTTACCAACTTTCGCCAATTTATTACAAAATCAAATTTCATACAACTGTGCAATCTTTCAAAGTCGTGCCTTGTAAGTATTTCAAACGTAAACGCAAACGTATTCATTATGCATACGATATAATGTTAAAAATTATATACTTATCATAAACTATGCCCAATACATATCGTGAGTACATAAAAAAGTTTAAAGGAGAAAAAGGCGAAGAGAAGACCAGAACTTTAGTCTTCCCATCTTGCAGATTGCGTGCGCCAACGGAGCTAGTACGTTTCCGCGAGGAGAAACGCATTAGTCAGTCGCCTCTGCGGGACGAATGTCACGTCACTTTAACCGCAGAGCCCGAAAATGAGACCATGTTTTCCTGGAAATATATCAAATGCTGATCAATGTTTACAGTTTAACCGTCAGGGGAGGAATACAAACAGCCTCGTTCCGCAAGAATTGGGCGCAGCATTACAGTTGGAAAAGAACGCGAGGAAACGGCGTAGCGCGGCGAATGGGGAAAATTCTGCCTGCGACGCTACGTGGGGCAGGGTCACAGCGCCGGTGGCGCGACCGCGACCGCCGCCGCCGCCGCCGCGTCGTCGTCGTCCGCTGCCCGGCGTGCAACGAGTCACGTCGGCGTTGGCGGCGGCAAGTGCGGCGCAGAAAGGTGACGACATCGCGGGCGCGGGTCGCGCGACGCTACGGCGTCTGACGAAACGGCCCTGCCGCCTCGCACGCTCGCGCCCACGGACAGGCTACACCCAGGCCTACGCTCCCCGAATTATTCACAAGAATTGCTTTCTAATCCCTTTAACAAGGACGATTGAAAATTTTTATTATTCAACGAAATTAATTTACACCTCGCTAGTACAACGGACGTAGTATACAAGTAATACTCCACTCAAAAGGTTTCATAAGTGAAAAAAATCGCCTTGAGCTAAATTTTCCTAGACACCTGTCCCTTGACATTTATAAAAAAGGTACAAAGTTCTAATCCATAACACATATGCCTTCCAAAATATAGTAGTCCAGGAAAAATATTTTTCGCAAGGAGATTTGAAGAAATAAAATCACAAAATTGGTTCTAAACATTGTTTCTAACTAATGGTTTCCGAGATAATTAAGGTTAAAAAATGCAATGAACAGACTTTTTCGCAATTATCTCAGTTTGTGTAGTAAGTTGTGTGACAAATGGGATTCTCAACAAACATGCAGAAAATAAAATTTTCTATAAAACTTACTATTCATTATATGACAAAGCGCACGACGTCATGAAAGGAACGATGAATCCGTGAACAGAATGGAGTCGTTTACAGTGCGGACATAAACTTTAACGTTCAATCTATAAAGCAAAATACGTATCATGCGAAATGCAAAACAATATTTAAATATAAATTATTATTTTTAAATTATGCTGTTTCCTAACAATTTATAAGTTTGTATCACTTTACTTTCTCGCCTACAAGGACCGTAATAAGTAAGTGTTGTAAAACTGCAGCCGAAGTCGACAATTTTTCCACAGAAAAAATCGTATATTGGGGTCCTGGTAACGCGAAAATTGATAAATCTTGTTCCTATATGTAGTAAATGACTACTTCTAATAAGTTGTTTAGTGAAAATTCAGGTTTATTGTCAAATACAGAAACATTGATTGACAGCAAAACATGTGTTTGTCTATCTGATCGCCCATTTGTCCGTCAGTGGTCAACGCCTACACCGTTCGAACGATTTTCTCCTAAACAGATATTGTCCGATCGATCTCAACGAACTCGGGGCCTTGCAAATTTTAAACAAATATTTTGATTTTCTGGGGAAGGGGGGGGTTACATGAAACTTCAAAAACATTTTCAAAATTTTCTCAAAAATGGCTCGAAATTGCTCTCGTGTCCATAGAGCTGTCTGACTTTCCGAAAATTGCAAAAGTTAGAAATAATCCAAGAAGGTATGTGTTGTCGTAGCATCATTAGTTTATATTCTCACCTTAGCACGAACTTCGAAGCACAAAGAAAGTATTATGATACTGCGGTGGAAATTGGCGAAAGTTTTAGAGAAAAACTCGTATTATCGGATCCTGCTAATTATAAAGTACATAAATGTTGTTCCTTTATGTAAATTACTGGACATAATTAAAAAAAAAACATTTCGAATTCGAGAAAAGAAGGTTTGAAAGGATTTTGCAGAAAAATTTATTTACTTCACATCTTGTAAATAATTTGCCCGACACAAAGGCGTAGGAATCGCGATATTTGTGGAAATGGTACTTTACGTAAGAAGGGAGCGAAACAGGTGATTCACGCACGAGTCGAGTTTGTCGTTCCAGCGCAGCGAGGATGGCAGGCGAGTGGGCGAGTTGTCTCGAAATGCTTAACCTCCTTGGCTTCACGAAGCGTAGTTAAGCAATTTGGCTAGAGACGCCGGCTGAAGGTGAAACAATATGCTCTCCAAAGCTAATTACCAGCGTCGATGCGGTCAGGAGTTTCCAGAAGGAATTCACCGAAAATATCTAGTCTATGCACTTAATTATAATAATAATAATAATAATAAGAAGAAGAAGAAGAATATAATAATAAAGATATTATTATTAATAATAATAACAACAACTATAACAACAACTCCACCTAGGGAGTAAACGACCTTGCATTTGGTTGTGGAGGGGTTGGACCTTGTGGAAGCGGGGAGGGGGAGTGAGTACCCCCACGAACCTGGGAGCTATGTCAGCGGTAGCCTGGCTGAATAGGTTGAACGTGAGGGGTCAGACGAAGAAGTGCTCCCGAGAAGAGCCTCAACGGTATCTTCGACAAAAAAAGGAGGATTGATGAAGATGGCAGAAGAGGCACCTCGACCAAAACTGCAGCATCTGATCCGCAGGGGGCGTTGTAGCGTCCGTCTCCAAGTTAGGAGCGGCTGCATCCACAGCGGGAAATAAGGAGAGAAAGAAGGGTCATGAACCTTTGGACTTCCTGTTATCGGCCTACGTAGGGTACAGGAGAGAAACTGGGTTGGCATGCCGGCCACTGATTAGAGTGGAGACCCGCACCTTGCATTAGCCAGCGAAGGAGGCTGCCTTCAGCAGTCAGTAAAAAATCCCGTAAGGTTCAGTAATGGTGACTGGCGATCGGAGGGACGCCGATTTCAAGGGTCAACAGCTTCCCTCTTGCTCTTTTATCAACTTCCCAAACTTCTGAACCGTACGTTGTAACACACTTGACGAGTGTGCAGAAAAGACGTCTTTTAGTAGTGTTAGTGATGGTTTTGTTCCATAAGACAGAGTTTATACTTCGTGTCACGTTTCTCCCCAAGCTTATTGTCTCTAATTCTTCTTGACTTTTCCCTTTTTGTTAAAAGCAAATCCAAATATTTATATTTCTTTACTCCCTTTATTTTTCCTCATATTCCAGAATAAGATCTTCAATCTTATTGTTCCCAACTGCCAGGTATTCAGATTTGTCCATGTTGATAGAAGTCCTGTTTTTAAAAAAATGTTCATTGAGTTTACGGATCATGAAACTCAAATCGTCCGCATCTTCTGCAATTACTACCTGGTCATCGGCAAAATATAATGTATATAGTTTATCCTCCCCGATTTTTTCCCCACTACCATAAAATTTGATGCAGATATATTTTGAATAGTGTTGGGAAAAGACAGCAACCCTGACGAAGACCTATACTGACCGGGAATGTATCTGAGAGCCTACTGTAGATCTTAATCTGAGAGGTGCTGTTCTTATGTAGATAGTGAGTGGCTCCAATAAAAGTTCTCATTGATTTTAAGTCCATCCATTTCTTCCCATATTCCAGCAACCGGTACATTGTCATACGCCTTCTGAAGATAAATGAAATCCTGATGAACTTTCCTACCTCTCCTTGTTCTTTTTTCTATGAGTTGTTTTAATATAAATATATTGTCTACGACCGATCTACAAGCAGTAAAACCACCTTGTTCTCCGATTTTTCCTTTTATCTTTTCTTCTATTTTATTTCGGATAATTTTCCTATAAAGTCTACCTATAGATCTAATAACTGCAATTCCTTTGTAGTTTGTTTCATTGTCTATAGATCCTTTCTTATGGATCGGTGTCAGGTAAGATCTTGGCCACTCCTGAGGAGGATCTTCTCCATTCATGCACCTCGAAAAAATGTGTTTAAGCATTTGGTGCAGTTTATAGGGATCATATTTCAGTAGTTCTGCCGTAATATCTCCCGGTCAAGGTGACTTATTAGATTTCATGGTCTTAAGCGTTTTTTCTAAATCTTCAGTTGTCAGATCTACCCCTTGCTGAAATTCCACTTTCTTGTTTGACGAAGTTTCTTTTCTCTAGGAGCAGTCTTCCAAAGTACTCTTTTCATTTATTGAGGCTGATGTTTTAAAATGCAACATTGTTTTTTTTCATTCGTTTTAATAGATTTAATTAATTTCCAGGCTTTTTTTTAATTTGTTGCGTCTACACCTTGATGCAACGCGTCTCCAAGCCCCTTTAGGGGCGTTGAGCGCTTTGCACTGGGGAATAATCCTCCATTAATGTGCTTTTTATTTTTGGAGTAATCCTCCGTTAATTACTATATTTGTCAAGTCTCGTCACAGTCAGTCAGTGTCGTTTATCCCTTCGGCCAGGGGCTCCACGCCGTTAGATCCCGGGGTTCCTGGCCGGTCACCCAACCACGAACACGCGAGTCTCGAATTCACTTAACCTTCGTGACTTCACGGAGCGTAGTAAACGAATTCGGCTAGCGCCGCCTGCTGAGATCTATGCTCCACTTATGAATTGTTCTATATAATCGCATTTATCCAGCCACAAGTTATTCTTCCTCGATAACATCTCTTCTCTTACTTCTCTACTTACTGTTTTGTACTATAAACTTGTTTCATTTTTCTTGTCACTAAACCATTTTAAATACAGCTCTTTTTTCCTTTTAATATTTTCTTCTAGACTTGTGTCCCACCAGTAGTGTTTCAGTTTTAACTTACAAGTACGTAAAGCCTTCTCTGCGGCTTGGTGAATGCTTTCTTTTATGTGTTCATATTCTTTTTTCTTTTGGCCTGTGCTTTTCCAATAGATGAACTTCAAATCTTTTTCTGTAATGATACTCTGTACTTTCATCGAAGAGACTGCTTAACTTGTATTTGGTAGGTTTCATGACAAATCCATCTTTATCTTCTTTATCCGTGCTATTTGAAGTAAATGGTACGTTAATTTTAGCAATTACCAAACAATGATCGCTACATTGGGCTCTCCGTTTCACTCTAAAATCTTTTGAGTGAAGTTTTTTGTTTGGTTATACAGAAGTCCATTATAGATTTTTTTTGTATGTTGGTACCAGGTGTACTTGTGAATATCCTTATGTTGGAAGAAAGTGTTATTAATTTTCATCTCATACTCTTCGTAAATATTAGTAAGTCTTTTACTATTGTCATTGCGAGTCTCCTCTGCATATTGACCCACAATGTTGTTGTTCTTTTCCCTTCCAACTCTACCGTTAAAGTCTCCTGCAAATATTGTTTCATGGGACTGAGGAATACTGTCTAGGGTTTCTTTGACCATAATTTCAAATCATCTTTCCTAGCTGTTGGGGCATCTTCATTGAAATTATATATTCCTATGACATATATATATATATATATATATATATATATATATATATATATATATATATATATATATATATATATATATTCCTCTGATTTTTAACACTACTTTAATACGACGTTCCCTTGTATTTCCAACTTTTTTTATATTTACCGAATATTCCACCAATAACAACGGAAATTCCACTTTTAGCATTTTCTTGTTTGCTTACGCCACTGCAGAAGTGCACAAACTTCTTCAGTTTTTCGTTTCCTTTGCCTTTCTTTTCGGTTTCAGACTAGACGGCTATATCCATGTTTCTTCTCATCATTTCCTGGATTTTCTTGTTGTTTGTTTGAGATGCTTTCTTACATTCCATATACCAATATTTTCTTTGGCGATGTCGTTTCCCTTTTGAAATATCCAAAGCATTCACATGACTGAGATTTTTAGCGGTGTCATGGGTGCTGGCCTACAGTACAATACCCAAACCTGGAGAACCGGAGCTTTTCTACCAGGGGTTTCCATTCCTTAGGCCGATTGCTTTCATCTTAGCTTAAGGAGTTCAGCCTAAACCTGATCTACTCATTAGGGACGATTTAATTCCCAAAGTTAGTGAGCCCCACCTTCTCCTGTTGGATCATCTGCCGTTCATAATTGGATGCTTCTGAGGTGCTTACCGCATAATACCTACCGACTACACTCTAAAGAAATAAGGAGGGAAGAATGGGAAAGACTCCCTAGCCCTCGAAACCTAATAGCGTCAGGGTCAGAAACAAAAAAAACGGTTGGCCAAGGGAGGCCGATAGAATAGATAAATTGTGGCACAAGTAAATTGAAGATGTCACAATGGTAGATGAGAGAACCACAACGACATGATCATGTCGTTACGGGGAAGGACAAACAAGATGGAAAAGAATGGGCGGTTAGGATTAGAATGGATAGGACGTGGTAAGACACAACATGGTCTGGCCCCTCAGTTTTGGTCTGTCCGGCATGGGTGACCCTACCAGTAGTCATGCATACAAAAAAGCATGCTACCGCCGGCTTAGCCCTACACCTCAAGCCTTCCCGCCCCTACGCAAGCCTCCCCGCCCACTCGGACAGTGCTGCTTCAAAGCAGTGTCCTCAGGGGAGGGAGAAAAAAAAATAAAGATAATAAATAAAATGCTTCTATGTAGTGTAAAGAAAGGATTTTATAATTACTGTAGAACTGAACAACTAATTATTGAAACATAAGTTGTCGATGTATATCAGGATGTATATCACAAGTTTATAATGCACTAATTTTCAGTCACTTTCACAGTAATGAACGTACTGAACTCCGTTGTTGGCAACAATGCCAATTCCTCATGTCTCTACACTACGTTGCCATTTTCTCATATCGCATGCTACTTTGCATTGCATCTGGTAATCCTCTAGAAGTATTTGGGTATGTACGGTACATTTTCCGGATAATTCGAACATATCTGAACAGACCACACTCTCAATTAGTTCGGAATACTGGGGTTTTACTGCACTTAGTTAAATTTGGTTGTATATTTAATAATATTTTTTTATCTTTCCCTTCGAAAACCTTGGGCGCCGCTTCGGTGACGCAACGGTTGTCGTATCTCTGTAGAGCGAAGTTCGCAAGTTTAAATTCGATCGAAGCCGTGAATGTCTAAGGGCAACAAAAATCCTTTGTACGCCTTCCTTCGGAGAGGAAGCAAAGCCAGCTGTCTCATGTTGTAGATTTATTGCATGTAAAAGATACTTTAGCCTCCAAATTCTGCGAGCTAATTACCTATATCGTCGACCGAGTAATAGGGGAAGCAGGGGTAATGGAGGTCACGGGATAATGGGAGACATCGGTAAATTGTCGATACATATGGTAAACAAACCATATTGAAAGGCAGAAGCATTTGGTTTTACCTACCATTAGTCATGATAACTATAGTCAGCTGACTGCCGAAAACAAAGAAAGCTTACATCGACACTTTCTTATCAGTAAAGTGAGTAGTTGATGTGAGAACGTGCTCTCAGAAAATAAGGTCTTACTCATGCGAACCTGAAGATTTCTGGAAGAATCAAAATTTGTTGGAAGGGAAGTGGTTGGGCAATTTTTTTCATACCAATTGCTAGCAAGTTTAAATACACTATAAAAGTTGATGAGTAATTACGATAAAAATATGCTTGTGGGGTAATGGTGGTCAATGATTCTCATTGTTGCAACGCGACTGCCATTGCCCCAAACAAAATAATTTATAGATCTGAATGAGTTTAAATTCCCCCCGGTGCTATTTACACCTGTAGCAAGAATGGCTGGACGGATGAAGAATTTATTGAAAGGTTCAAACACTTTAAAGGCCTTACTTGACCAACTGCCCAGGACCCATTGTTGCTGAGTGTACAACTTTGGCAGTGACATTACTTTAGACTTACAATTATTGTAAATAATACAAAAAGACTGTAAGAAGGACTAATGTGTTCATTTTGCTTCATTTCTTGAGTGACTCCTATTAACAGCATGTGAGGGTAATGTGGGTCAAATGCAATATTTTTGGAAATTCAATATTTGATAGGATTTTAGTGTGTTTTTGATTATTTTTGTGGTGAACACAACTAGATTAATGTGAGATATAAAAGCACATACTTGCTCATAGGAACAGTTCGAACTGATTATATTGAGGGAAAAAAACAAGGAATGACCCCCGCTTCCACTACCTTGTTGGACGAGTATGGAGCACAACGAGATTTGCGTGGTCAGGTGGAAGTGCAGGTTCGATGGACTGAGCCTCGCCACGTATAAGGCATCACTGAATTGAGTTGAAAATTTTCATTTCAGAGGCTTGGTGGAAGAGGCGTCCTTCGGGCCGTCAGACACCCTAACATCCTGGTCAGCGCTGCCTTGTCAACCAAGGCCGAGCAGAATCCGGAAGCGCCACCACAACCGCCGCTGCCCCCACCGTCGTCACCTTCGTTTTTTCCGCCGCCGTGTTGGCGGCTGAGCTTCCGGCCTACAGCTGTTCACCCCCCGTTTCGGGTTTTCTCGCACTGGGGGGAGGGGATCGTGTACAACCTCGCGGTCGTGGGCGCAAGAGAGTAGTGTCACAGCCTTCTAACTTAAAATGAATGAAATTCCTTATGTACTTTTCTTAACATAAACATTGAAATTTTCATAAAGGACAGATTTATATATTTCACATTTTTATTACAGAATCATAGGTACATACGAAAAAAAGATTTTTTCAATTATTCATCGTAAAAAAACAGTTAAAAACTGTACGTGACGTACTATAGGGAGAATTGCAATGTGTGTACGTTTTCTTCAACTCTCTGACCTCTACCTTCATCACGTACATATTAAGTTGAATTAAGATTACATGTAGCAACGAGAGTTTGGGGCAAAAATTCATAAGAAAATGTTCCCTCCCTTGTAATAAAAACTCTTTGCAAAGCATATGAGCTGCAGATTTTGACTGTTATCTCTCATCGTGCACTACGAGAAGGAATCTAATTACTCCCACGAGAACTTGTAAAATGATTCAGCAACTATATTCTCCGCTGAGGTCAGGAAAACGTGCGGAGATAGTGAAACAACATTGATGTGCAGTAGTAAAACAAAGGGCCATCTGAGCGTTATTGTTACCGAGAAGCTAACACACACATTGTCTTTTAAAGATTTCCACCTAAACTCGTTAAAACACACACACACACACACACACACACACACACACTCACACGCACGCGCACTATCTCTCTCTCTCTCTCTCTCTCACACACACACACACGTGTGTGTGTATATATATATATGTATATATATATGTATATATATATATATATATATATATATATATATATATATATATAAAATTGAATTGTGTGAATTGGGTGCTTTTTTAAATTTTGTGTTAACTTTTCTTTCGATAATGATATATTCATTCCTTTTGTAAATAATAAACAATTAACATATGCCTGGAAGATTTATACGCTTCTGAAATGCAAATGTCTGCATATAAGGTATTTTTTTCAAACCAACTTTTGAGTGCTTATTGCGACTCAGCTGTTCGAAATCTCAGACGAGTTTATTAGGCAAAATATGCTTAAAATTGACGTTACAGCTTAATGTCGGAGTTTCGTTGTTTCTACCCTGGGAATCGCGAAGTAGGCACGAATATTAAAGTACTATACACCATACAAAATTTATCGAAAATGTCAATTGCGCTCTTACGGGACCCAGACACCAGCCCAAAGGCGTACTTGTACGCCTGCGGGGGGAACGGATAGAGGCTAGCGCCTAGGTGCACACCCCGGGATGAATCCCCTGGTAAAGTACAAGTGCGAGGTAGGCGCACGTCAGACATAAGACATGTCTACTGGCCTTACCCAGAGGCTAGAAAGTTCGGCTGGTGGTACGAAAATAATGTGTGGCGTTTGGAGCGTACACTATTCTTGGCGGCACTAAACCCTCCGTTACTAATGTCACTTAGTATTGCTCACTGCGACTCTTATGAGCCGCGGAGCACCTCTACAGGAGGGTAGAGTTCGCACGTAAGTACGGAACGTGATATACGGAATACGTATAACGGAGCACGAAACACGTGAGAATACTGGAAGTTCAGTGCTCGTGATGTACGCTGCACTATGGTTGGCATACAAGAGAACCAACTGCCCGGTTCCTGCTGAGGGTCCACGTGAAAGGAAACACACATCTCTTCACGCCTTACCTGCACCAACTTGCACGCTATGCTTCTAATTGAACAGACACTGACAAGCAGAAAAAAAGAAGAAAAAAATAACTTAGCACTTAAACATGAGCACCTATTTTAATTGTTGAATGTCATCTGGCAATATGTTGTAAAATACTGTACCTACATGCAATATATGTGAATTTCTTCTCGTGAGCTGTTCAGTGGTGCCCGGTGGATTGCAAATGAGGAAGGACGGCATGTATGTCCGAACTATCACATTTGCCGATATACGAACTATCACACATACCGATTTGCACTCTTGGGAATTTTAATCCTTGTCTAAGACAACTTTTATGTTGATAACAGAAAATACACGAAAAAGCAAATTCTGCTCACACAGAAGTACGAATTTTTTTAAATTTTTTTTCCAGCAAAGAAAACGGTAATTTATGAAAGTAAATGGTAAGGGTCGATATTCTTAGCCAAGTTAATGTGCGCGGACTCTGCCGAACAAAACTCTAATAGCAGCACGCTGCCCCTACCCAATTCCCAGTACCCCCACTCTCCCTCAAACTTCCATTGCTTAGCATGCACCAATTACGGACGGACTCGCGGTAGTCCACGATACGTCCCATTCTAAAAACATTTTATCTTCTGCTTAAGCGAGCGCATAAAACAAAATTCGTCCTCAAAAATTGCGCTGGTGGTATGCACAAAATGTCGATTTATTGAAAATTTGAAACTTTCGGCAATCTGTACCAAGGTTTTTTCTGAGACGGGCACCGCCCTAGAGCCCTTAAGGATCAGCCGCCACTGCTCCTGATGTATATGATTTTTACGTATAGTGTGAAAGTTAAGTGTCCCAGAAAAAAACTCAGTTCCGATCGATTACGGCAACGAGGCCAGCGTGCCGAGAGCGCTGTATCCGAGAATGCTTGTTCCTGCAATTCCATTATCGAGAACGAAATATATACTACGATGTTTATAGTAGTGTGCCCTCCGCGTCACCGGACGAAAAGGCAACGAATGCCTGAGGCGATAGCTGACATAGTGGATTGTTCAATAATTTCTATTAAATACCTTAAGGGCAATATTTATTCCACTTTCAATTTAGGAGGTAACTGAATAATTCGGATTTAGATTACATTAGGAAACACGACTTTTACCTCCAGGAAAGTATATTGCGCAACATACTCAATTTTATACGTAGATTAGGAATATATCGCCATATCGCGTCACATTTTTAAAAGTATCTTTATACATTAACATACTGTATTTTGCTATTAATGCAAATACATTTAAACTGCGCCTGTAAGATATGTGGAATCAATACCCATAAACTTTATTTAAAAATAAAATATTTGTTCAGTTCATCTAACCACTTTCATCAGATATCAACAATATTAGGCTTTCTTGAGTTTTAAACCTGTATTCGAAGATTCCCGTCTTTATTCTTGCGCCTGGTAGTCGCACTCAATTACGAGTAGGTCTTAGTGGATGTTTTGAAAACAAGTCACGTGCACCATCATATTTCCTATTGCGGATCAGTCACCGAAAGGAATTATTTTGGCTCCTTACCTTTTCGCAAGTATACAAGTATCCAACTGTTTGGGTGGCAGATCCTGAGTCAGTCGGTGTCACGAGGAAGTGTACCCGTAGTGCGCGTGAAGTTCATGTCTGGTTTGCACGTGCCTCATAAAACATTAATACGTTACAGTTCTTCGGTTTTTATAAAGTGAAATTCGCCACATAAACCGGTAATTTTTGTTACATTTGTGGAAGATTAACACCCAAATTTCAAAGGAAAAACAAATTATGAAATTACAAGACTTGCGTAATCTTTATACATTTGCTGTCATGTTTGTGATCAGGACAAACAATGGGCTGATACTAGTGTTATGTCACTTGAACAACGAACCTTAGGTTGTGGTTGAATGGAATACTCAAATCATTGTCTTTCGCTCTACCAAAGTTGTGGAGAATACCAACAAACCATTTTAATGTCTGCATATTATTTCACGAATGTGCGTATTCCATATTTAACTTGTTTTTACCTCTTATGAAACATGATCATAAACGTAAATTATCCAGGCTGTCCATGATCATAAACGTCTGTAGTAATAAAACCGGAGTGACAATGTGGAAATTAGTATGGGATTTTGTTTATTGCAAATACTAAAGATGTTCAAATCTTTTGAGCGTTGCGTGATGGAAACTTTTATAATTATTAGGGAAGTACGCTTACAAAACTAGTGTATGTCCCAATTTCGCTGAAATCTGTAGTTTAAAAAATTGCAAATTTTTTTTCCGCAGATTTTTTACAATCTATCTCTCCTTCGAAAGAAAAGGAAGTATCGCGAGTTTTCGAAAAAAAAATTGCGGGAGTAGGGGATATGTTACATGAATTTCAACAGCTTCAAAATTTTCTTTAAAAAAAGTCTATGTGTTTCTATTAAATACCGTCTAGTTTTAAAGTAATTTGATTTCCCTCATTTTCTTGAAACCTGAAAAAATTAGGTTCTTCGAACAACTATAATACTGAACCGGGAGATTTTTTACCTATCTGATGTTTATAGACATACCTTGAAATAAGGTCATGTACAATTCTCTGAAAATATGAGTGCTTTTCGTGTAATTTTGGGTGAAATTTAGACAACTTTAATTTTTTAACCAATTATTTCCTCAAAAAGGGCTCAATTTTTTTTCTTTCCATTTTCTCCTCGTATGTATCAAAGGACGCTCTAAAAATTGGCGCTCGTCCCATTTTCGGTGAACTCTGAGTACCAGTATTTTCGAAAATTGCAAAAAATTAACATTGTAAATGTACAATATTAAAGGTAGAGATTTTTGCATCTCATGATTGTACGATTAATGATTTTTTTTCTAAAAAACTTAGTGTTGCTAAAACAGCACGTACTTTCTCCCCCTACTTTCTCGAAAATTGCGCGAAAAATACTACTTAAATTTTCGAAAAATTGCACGTGAGCTTATTTCAAAATCTATCTTTAAGGAACAGAATTCATTAAGGGAAAAAACCTCTATCTTCACAGTTGTAGCAGTAGGAAGACGTCCAAAAATTTTGAAATTTTACAATTTTCGAAAAATCAGGTTTCAACGAAGAACCTGCACCATTCTCTATCACACTATCCAACACAAAATTTAACCAAAAACCATGGAGCCATTTTTTTCAAATTTTGAAAATGTCGCACGGACTCCATGTAAAGTACCCCCAAAATTAAAATATCGGTTTCAAATTCAAGGGTCCGCGACATCGACCCGATCGATTGGGGAATATCAATTTTGGAGAAAATCGGTTGAACGGTTTACCCGCTAGCGTTGTTCACAGAGGGATGGACAGACAGACGTTTGGCCGTCATTCGATTTTTTGATATCAAGCATCCACAAACATGGATTCTGACTACACCACGTTTTAAAGGATTTTCCCCCTAAATTTAGCAATTGGATTTATCCACACTTTCGTTATTAGGGCCCAGTAAAATGAGTTTTCTGTAAAAAATTCCCTGTTTTTTCGCGCAGCATTACATAACATTTTCTCTAATGCGTAAGCATTAGCGAGAAAGTAAATAAGGAAATGTGCATTTTAAAAGAATAGTAATTTTCGCGTAATTTTTGCATCAAGTTAATGCAATTTATTGAAAAAAAACATCTGCTCGCATGGATTGAAATTTTTCTTTAATTTGTTTTCTGGGATAGATCAAAATAAAAAAATGACGCAGGATTAATTTTCCTTGAACACACTGATTGTTCGAAAATAGCAAAAGCAGAACAACCCTGCAGCCCTGGTTTCTTTTTCGGGAGATGCGGCGGTTTCATCTGCTGTTACTCAAGTTCTCTCCATTTCACTGCGCCACCGGAGCACACTCGGCTGCCCGGCGTCCGCCCGGCGCGCCGGCCCTCACGAGCACATCGCAGGAAGCCACAGCGGAAGGGAAATGACACACAAGCCAGGGGATGTGGAAAACTGCGATTACTCACCGCTTTGCTTTCGGCGCAGCGGTTACTTCCAAATGGAGTAATCAAGCTGCCGAGTCGCCTGTGGGTCGATAACGGCTTGAGCATGCGTTCCGAGCAGTGCCTGACTGTGACTTACGTGTCCCTAGGCTGGCAAAGTTTTAGTGCCCATTTCATTTGCTTCTTATTATTAAAAACGCTTATTATTGCTTTTTATTATTATTAACGCTATTTACAATATTTTGAATAAAATTTGTTTTAAGATTGATTATACGTATCGTGTAAATAATTCTCACCACGATATCGATTTAATAAATATACATTTTTAAATTCATTTTTTCCTGTATATATTAATGGATATATTTGATTAATTAACACTTTCTTTTGTTACAAATATGCAAGGAAATATTTCTATAAAAACATTCAAAACTTCGCCCTATCAACTTTTGTATCCGCTGAAAAGTTGTTCGCCCCCAAAAATTGCGCGCCCCACGCTGCAGCCTACTCAACCTGTTTGATAATCTGGCTCTGGTTCCGAGCTTCGCCCCAGCAACCAGTGGGCTATAGCAGTTCATTAGTGCTGTCGAGGATGGATATGTTAAGACGTAGACGGCGAGTTGAGGAGGCTGTCTAGGATGGGCGAAAGCGGCTCATTACGTTTGGTACGTTGTATTTGCTTTCAAAAACATCTACATAAAGGAATCAAACCGTTAAGTTACAGCATCAATTGATAAAATATTTCGCTTCGTGTTTCGGTAACTAAACATTTCGCGTTCGATTTTCAAACGAGCCCAATTGGTTTTCCTATCTTTTTTATTGTTTTTTATTACTGTATTATTTTATTATAGTATTGTGTGTGAGCAGTAATCTACTTCCTCTAACTCGGTATGTAGTCCGAATCCTCGTTTTGTGGGTCCTTGATCTATTGACGAAATCGAAAAAATCTATTGACGGCAAAACGTCTGCCTGTCCGTCCGGCCAACCGTTTGCGAGTCCGCCTGTGGTCAACGCTAGCGCATAATACGGCCTGCTCCTATTTTCGAAAATTGAAAAAAATCAAAAGTACACTATTGTTTATAAAGTTTTTGTGAAATGGGATCTGTTTAAAAAGTGGATCTTCAAAGAAAGGCAAACTAGTAGAAACTAGATGAAAAACTAGTAGTTTTCGCAAACTTTTTGCTTGAGATTAATGCAATTTATATTTTTTCTGATAGAAAATTTTAGCGTCATACGCAGTTCATAGCACAGGTCCCATTTTCGATGTTTTTTTCAAAAAATTTAAATAAAAAAATTGCAAAACTACAATACTGATGATCAGGGCGCACACATGATTTTTCTTGGGAGAGGGAGGCCACGAATATTGTGTCCAGATGACCTGATATTTTTTAAAATAGTTTTTTCTTTATGCTGAATATAAAAAGTAATTTTAATTTTTTAACTAACAGTTAATATTTATAATGTAAACAACTATTAAATTCCTCCCTCCTTGGATGAGTCACTGTTGATAGTGCTCTTTCTTTAAATCTATTCGTTAAAACTAGGTCTTGAAACAATGTAAATGAAAATCTCTGAATTTTGAAAATTGCAAATGCAAAATGGTCATTTTTTTAGTAGCGTTGGGAAGGTTGGGCGAAGTACGCGACTGGTGATGTAGGAAAACGTGACTGATGTGTTAAATCTATGAACCTGAGTTCGAATCATTACGCGGAGAAAATATTTCGAAACTTATCAACGAATCTATTGTCGTATGAGTGGTACAAAACAAATTAAATCACTTTAGAAGCTGGCAAATTAAAAATTTGCTTTTTTAAACAGTAGTAATAATATAATTATTTAGTATTCAAAGAGCCGTGTACAAATAATTTTATTTTTCCTATTTCAAAAACGTTCAATGTTAGTTCATACCTTTTGAATCGTCACATTAAATATGAGAATATTTTAATTTCAGTAACTGCATATCCATTATCGCGCTGCAATTCCAAGTGTTCTAGAAGTGTACAACAGCAGTTCCGCTCTCGGGATGGGCTTAATTGTTACGACATTTTCGCCCGGGGAGCCAACTCACGAGAGACTCATGACATTTCACGCTCTTAACTTAAATAGAACAAATGTTGTGTCAGATTTTACAGTACTGCGCCACCACATCCTGATCATTTGAGTGACGTATGCAGGAAGCACGGAGAACTCGCTGGAACGCGTGGAAGGTATTAGGAAACCTCTGACCATTCCCTTCCAGTATTTGTCGTTTTCCTTAGTTTGGAATAAAGCGGTTCTAACTTAGGCAAATGATATGCTCGTTTCGTGGAATAGCATGCAGTGGTATTCAACTTTCGGTATACGCGTCAGTTTTACGCGAATGGGTTTACAGCGTCTCACGTCGCTCCAAACGACTTCATCATCATCATCATCATTATTATTCTCTTTTTAATTCTTTTATTTATTCTCCTTAGGATTTGACGTAGATTATACCTGTTCGAATGTTCATAATCAGGTAATTATTAAAGTAATATCACGAGTAGTTCTGTGATAGCCGGTAAATTCACGAATCCCGTAGTTTGGTTAATCACGAGTGATGTTTAGTGTGACTGTTTCACGAATTAAGACATTACATGAATCGAATGAATAATTAAAATCCCAGTAATTACGAAAAAGAGAAATATTGCTCAAAATTGATACTGGAAGATGTGAAACTTTCATTCAGCTACCAGTTATCACTGCGTCCTGGAATCACTTATAATCAAACAAAACATGAATAACAATTTAATGCAGAAATTGATTTCGAATGTGTTTCGATTTTATGGTAATAAAAATTTCAAAAAACAATTATAAAAAAGCTACTTACAACAACGCTTATTAAAAACACAATTATTAAAGTCGTAGGATGTTGAGTTTCTTATGACTTGCTATTCCGTGGAAGTTATTAGAAATGGAAGATGGAAGAATGAAAGGTAATATTCAATGTTTATTTTTAAACTATTCATGCAGAGATTTCCGAATAAAAATTGTGATGGAAATGGTATAAACACGAATTATACATTTTCTTAATGCTGGCCTCTTAATGCCGTATTTCTTTGGACGGCAAAAAGCACTCCAGGTATGGATTCAAACCATCCCTACCGCTGGTCTGGACCCAGCCATGCACGGTGAAACGCGGCGTTAGGTCCTGGAATGAACTTGTGAGTAAAACAATGCATTGATTGTGTGTGTGTTCTGACTCTCGAGTGCTCGGTTTGTTAGTGTTTTTAATTTTTTTAGTTGTAACGCACAATGCAGGAATTTGGAGATATCGTATACTTAGCTGAAACAAAAACTATCTTATTCGCCTTTATTTAAAGAGAAGCTTTTGACTGATTGAAATATTTTACTTTTGATAGTAAAACGAAGAATTTTTCTGAGAATTTGTTTGCTAAGTTGCATACAAAATATTTTTGGATCACTTGGGGGTTAAAAAATAAACTGATTGCTTTAATAGAATTGCAGCATTATAAGACAAATTCTAATTTTAAAAAAAATTGTGAGTATGTTTCACAAAATTTTCCTTAAAATTAATTGCACGATACCGGTTCCAAAAACATCCATAGAAATATTTTTTTCTTTTAAAAATTATACATAATTGTAAAAGATTAGATAAAGATAACAGCAACTGTGGATTTCACCCCTACATTAATTGTGAGAACTCTTGAAATCCCTTGGAGAGAAAGAGGATTTCTACAATAGTCATTCAGAACGTTGCCACTGTAACAATATGGCTCGAGTCTAAATATTTTGTTTAACTTACAAATTCATGAATGTCAATTCTAACAGGAATATACATAATTGTAAAAGATTAGATAAAGAGAACAGCAACTGTGGATTTCACCCCTTACATTAATTGTGAGAACTCTTGAAATCCCTTGGAGAGAAAGAGGATTTCTACAATAGTCATTCAGAACGTTGCCACTGTAACAATATGGCTCGAGTCTAAATATTTAGTAATATATAGGAATATTCACACATGTTTAACTTACAAATTCATGAATGTCAATTCTAACAGGAATATGACAGCTTTCATGCGTTACACATTATTTTAGAAGAGAAAAGATACCCCTTCTTGTGAATTTGAATAATGTATAATCTTAATTTTTATTCATATCAAACTCGTTGAATGTGTGAATTGAATTGTCTAGTGTCCCTTGATTATTTTTTTTGGTTTCGTCTGCATTTGAAATTTCGACGGTATCAAAATACGACAATTATTCTAGTGTGGCAGTGCAGACACAAAGGGTTCCGATGCGTCGAAGAGAGTTCCAAGCACTGATGCCTTACCACTCGATAATGAGAGTGTAATTTGGTGTGCAGCACGAGGACGTCTGGTACACAACTTCCGATTGTGAGACATTCCGCATTGACGTCATTGAAAACGTTGCATGGTTTGGTCCACGTCTCGACTCGTCGGCCGCCATAGTTCGGCTCATGATTGTTTGGATACAGCGCTCATCATGTCCCGCAAGGTAACAAATATCTTTTCGATGTGTGGAATGCTGCAATGGCAGTAGTGACTGGTCAGTATATTGTAGATCCACTTTTTTTCTTGAATGGGATCGCTTTCTTGCAGACCAAGCAATAACCAACGAAGTAATGATATGATAACCGAATATCAAACTAATTTTAAAATATTTTCATTTTATTATCGGATTGAATGAATTTTAATTTTGTCATCAAAGGTTACTAAAGGAATTTCAATATTATCTTGGGAGCCCAGGAGATCTATTATAAAAATATATTTAAATTAGAGAAATGAGCGCTATTTTCAGCATTTGAAAAACAGAACCCCTACAATTTTGCAACACGTCCCCCCCCCGCGCTTAAGAAGGATAGACCCGGACTAAGAAAATCTAGGGATGACCACCCAAAAGTGCCACGCTTCGCCACTGATACGAACTGGGGCCTCCATGACCGATCCTCAAGGCAAGATAAGATAATCTGCGCGAGACCGTAATGTTCTCCTTAACATTTAAAACGTATGTTATGTCCATTCTTAAACAAAAATTATAATTGAATTAGATCGTCAGTACAATTTCTTAATTACCAACATTGAACATGTCATTGAGAAAGATCGCATACGTCACTAGATTTGTTCAAAAACTATTTTTTTAAAATTTTCTAATGAATTAAAATTTCGACGAAATATTTTACCTTTTGATTTGTACGAAAGATGATTCAGGGACCCTAAAGCTCTTAAAAAGAAAAAAAAAAAACAGGAGACGTGAGCTACTTAGTTTTCGAGCTAATACTTCAGAAGATCTCGATTTTCATCTCGAACATCCACCTCGATCAGGTTTTTCTTCTAATTTCTCTTTCTTCATTGAGCAAATATTGAGATGTTCCCTTTCTTTACTCTCGATCATAAAGGTTTTATAGAGCTGTCTTTTTTATGCAGTTGAAGGAGAAGAAGAGCGGCGGCACGGGGGAGAGAGTGTTGTCAGCAACATTATTAAATCAAATTTACGGTCCGTTTTGCAGATGCAAATACGTTTACTATTGGTCGGGAGCGAAAATGTGTAGTTTTCAACTGTTGCGAACCACGCCCTTTGTACTTTTATCCGTAATGCAAGTGTGTATAATAAACTTTTGGATGTGGATTCTGTTACTGAAAAATGTACTTATACTTTCCCATTCTTACACACACATTTTTAGATGATAATTAAATTATACAATATCTTATCTGTATTGGAAAAGGTACTTGGAAGGTTGCCATTCTGAGAAGTGGGTTTCCCTGTTTGCAGCTGGAGAATCGCTGGTCGACAGGCGGCCTAAACAGCGCCCAGGCCGCTCAGCTCGCGGTGGCAATACGGCCTCCACTGGGGGCGAGGGACGCGGCCGTTGAAATCCGAGAAGAAGCCTCTCCACCAAAGAAATGGAGCGGGATGTTCGTCCACTTCAGTCCCCAAAGCAGGGGCTTCCCAACGGGCTCGGTATCGACATCTTGATGGTCGATGAAATTTTACACAGGGCTTCATGATGATCACGAAGTCGAAAGCCGAGTTTGCCACGGCGACGTATCAGTATAATGTAGATTAATATCGCAATTATTTATTTAGTCAAAAACTGTATGTGACGTATGGGGGAGAAAATCATCTGCGCACGCTTTCTTGAGTTTCAGAATCCCTTCCCAACAATTTAACTATTAATAGTTTAAAGATGAAAAACAAATAATAATAATAATAATAATAATAACAACAAAAACTAATGTAAAAAAGCGAGGGATTAACATTTCAAATACTAGATATTTTCGTTGTCGAACTACAGAAAACTTATTTGTAACGGTAAACGAACAAACAAATTTGATTTTTCTATATTGCTAACAAAATAGAAACTCACCCTAAGTTCTACTACCACTACAAGAAAAAGAAAACTCAACAAAACGTGCGCATAGTGAAGCTACATTTACGTCCAGAAGCAAATCAAGGGGCCATCTCAGCATTTGCTCAATGGATCAGGGAAACTGGACAATAACCCGATCGAGATGGGGGTCATTGACCCGGAAACTGAAGTGCATTACTTATTACAGTCATATTAAGTCTTTTTTTAATTATACAATGCAAATGCAAACTAATACATTATACATCGTTTTGTTAAAGTAAAAATTATTTTTCTTTTTGACGATCTAATTATATAGAAACCATTTTGCAGCAGAAAAGATTTTACTTTTAACTTAAATTTGTGTACCAATTTTAATTGTTTAATATCATCTGGCACTGCATTGTAAAGTACATGTATTGTATGTGGATTTGTTGTACTGAGCTGTTGATACTGACACTTGATGAACATGATAGGGATAAAGCTCAGGGTGAGTTACTATATTGTTAGCAATGCAGAAAGATAAAAAATCTGCAGTTTGTTTACGGTTGTAAATAGTTTTGCTTTAACGCAGGAACGAAAATGTTTTTAAAATATGGCTAATGCCGCGTTTTTAAAAAATTATTATTATTATTAATATTATTATTATTATTATTATTATTATATAATCTTTCATTCATCTTTCAACTATTTACAGTTAAAATTTGAGGTGGGATTCTGGTACTCAAGAACACGTTCGCAGATAATCTTCTCCCCCATACGTCATATACAGTTTTCACTGTTTTTTGACCAAATACATCAAATTTAATCAACACAGACGACTCCATCCGCGTCAAGCGAATACATATGTTCAGATAACGGCAAGTAATTACGCATGCGGTAGAACACATACAGAAACACGTCACAACACCCCAAGTGAATCAAATAAGATAAGAATTTCTGAAATACTACGCAATACCCCAAACGATACGTAATATTGCTCCAAACGTTGATCATCCATTTCGTCACCCCTGTCATGTTTCTCTCTCCCACGTTTTCACATCATCCAGTACAAAATGAAAATCAATGGAAGACCAAAATTACAAGAAGTATCAGCAAAGTATCAGCAGTTCGTACCGCGAACTAATGTTGACGCCCCGTGACAATCGGAAGTGCTCATTAAATATAAAAGTATTACAACGAAGGCTCACACATTTTATGGAAGTTAAACAGTGCAGGAAAGGATTGAATTCAGGATTGAATAATTAATGTATGTATTACATAATAAACAATGATTGAATTTATTACAAAGAGCTCCTGGAAAACAAAAATAATCACACTATTTTGATATAATGGCATTATAAAAAAATTGCAGTCATGAAAAGACCAAATGTTAAAAAGATTTGCTTCTGAAGATTTTCATTTTAGGCATCTGTAAAAGTATCAAATAAAACGAAAATTGACAGGATAATTAGGCAAACTAAAAGGTACAATAAATATAAATAAAAACGATTTGTTTTCTCTCAAATTGTTTCACTGCAACACAAAAATACAATAAATGCATTAAAAAGTACAGAAAGCATCATAATCTAAAAATCTTCAAACAGTGGAAAAGCCAAATCTGAAATAAAATTGTAAAACTTTCGCCTATCAGTCCCTAAACACTGAAAATCGCCGACGGATATGACTGCTCTTCTTATTTTTAATTTTTGTCTTTATGTATTGAAATAATTATTACTAAAATACTCATAGACTGCAGGTAGAGAGGCACGGGACCGATGAATCCTTTTAGTGTACAAATTGTATTTTGTAATTGTATTTAGGATAACCGCTTTTGCGATTAGAATCCCTTGACATTTCCCCCCACGAAGTTATGATTATGGTAACCAGGAGGGGGACATCTTGCATCGTGGATCGATATAATTTGATTCAAGGAAACGGCAAGACGCAATCTAAAGTAATCATGTCTTACACCCCGAGCACACGTCACTACGTTTCGCGGGCAGGCCGGCGAGCGAGCAGGGCGGTGCGATTCGGGCGGTGAGAGCGCGAGCGGGCGGGAGGGCGTGGGCGTGGGCGGGCGGCAGGCACAGGCAGGAAGAGAAAGCGGGCGCCAACGGCTTCGCTGCTTCCCTGGCGCAGCGCGCCCATGCGTCCAGGCAGCGCCTCCTGCGAACGGGGCCCGACGACGCGACCAAATGCAGACACACATTTAGCCTTTCGATTCGGCAGTTACTTTGTGTGACAATCTTTTGTCAATAAAGTCATTGCCAAGTAGAAAGACTAACTAACTAACTAACTATATATATACGAGGTAGGGTCAAAAAGTTCCCGGAATGGTCGCTTACAGTCGAGTATTTGTTAGCTGAAAGGGAAATTTTTGTTTGTGAGGTTGGCATAACTGGTAGTGAATGTGCTTTTGAGGTTAGCAGGCAGTTGTAGTTGGTTCCGTGCGTTCGGTGTTTAATATTGTAGATCGTAGTTTCTTTCTTTCGTCGGATTGTGCAATGTCGTCATTAGAGCAGCGTGGCAATATTAAATTCTGTGTGTTGCTGGAGAAATCACCCTCGGAGACTCTTGAGATGCAAAAAAAAGTATACGGAAATTCTGCGATGAAGAAAACAGCAGTTTACGAGTGGCATAAGCGTTTTCGGGACGGTCGCACAACAATTGAAGATGACGTTCGGACTGGGCGGCCACTACAGACGACAATGTTGAGCGCGTTCGACAAATTGTGCGTGCGGACAGGCGAACAACCATCAATACTATTGCCTCTGAAGTTGGTATTTCACATGGGAGTGTTCACAGCATTCTTCATAATGACTTGAACATGCATCGTGTTTGCTTGCACATTGTTCCAAAAATGTTATCCCCTGAGCAAAAGGAAATGAGAGTGACCATGTCCAGGGACTTGATTGAAATGGCTGATGCAGATGACAGCTTCCTACGCAAAATTGTTACAGGTGATGAGACATGGTGCTTTCTTTACGACCCTCAGACAAAACGGCAGTCCGCTGAATGGAAGTCAAAAACTTCACCAAGAAAACAAAAATTTCGCTTGGACAGAAGCCGGGGTAAGGTGATGTTGGAGTTGTTTTTTGATTACCGTGGAGTGATTCATTATGAATTTATTCCTGAAGGGAGAACAGTAAATAAAGAATTGTACACAGAGATCTTAAAACGGCTACGAGATGCAATTCGACGAAAACGACCTGAAAAATGGGCAGAGAATGACTGGTGTTTGTTGCACGACAATGCCCCAGCACATCGATCCCTAATGGTGAAACACTACCTAGCCAAGAATAATGTTACCACTCTGGAACATCCTCCATATTCTCCCGATCTCGCACCACCAGATTTCTACCTGTTTCCAAGGTTAAAATGGCATTGAAGGGACATCGTTTTGCTGATTCGTCAGAGGTGATTGAAAATGCGACGGAGCGGCTGAAGGAACTTTCAAAAAACGGCTTTCAAGAGTGTTTCCAACAATTATATGAACGGTGGAATAAATGTGTAGATGCAGGGGGAGAGTATTTTGAAGGGAAATAATGTAAGAATGTTATAAATATTTTTAATAAATTTTTAATAACCAATTCCGGGTACTTTTTGACCCTACTTCGTATATATATATATATATATATATATATATATATATATATATATATATATATATATATACTCGATTTAATTCAAAATTGCGCTTAGGTTACTGTGGTGTGGGCAGTTTTGGACTGAGTGGTGAGGCGCACCCATGACGTAAAGACAGTGTGAGCCGCTGTGCAGTCTGTTCGGCTTCAGCCAATGATCTTCATGCACCGGTTTGCGTCACAAAATTAGCGGGCATTTTAAATGCAGATACTAAAATTATCACTTTGTTACAAGTCATTGAAACAGATATACGCAGCATTTTTCAAAAAGATTACGTATTTTATTTCAACTACACCATCATGCTTTTTTTTGCGGTGGGGGGATTTGGTCACCGTTGAAAATAGTCCCTTCTCAAAATGTTTCTCAACACTTCTTGCTTGCCCTGCAGAATGGCAGCCACCGACTTTTCTGGCTTTTCAAACGAAGTGCCCGTGCTGTGGTTCTGTGGTTCGTGACGAACCTGATGTGCCGGAGCAGTTCACGCGGCCGCAGCCGATGGCGCCTCCGAACAACGCGTTTCGTCAGCGCTCGCAACCATCGCCACAGATCCAAGACAATGATGAAACTAGAGTAAGAACATTACAAGAACCAATATTGGGCTTGTAGCTGCACGATACGTTATATCAATAATGAGTCAGAGTGATAAAAACACGATGCCTAGCTTATCATCCACCAAGTATATAACAGTGAGTTGTAGTCAGTAGTAACCATGCAGTTTTTTTTTTTTTTTTTGCTTCACTTGTCGCAATATTATCTCATCAGATAAGTTAATATGAGCTATTGTGACACTGCACACACTCCACGAACAAATAGCATAAATGAAGGAAATATTAATATTAGCGTTCAGGAAACTCACAAAAAATAAATAAAATAAACTGTCGTTCAATAAAAATTCCTTTCACTACATAGTAATGCAGAAATATCACAACATAAACTTTACAATCTAATTTACTATCTAATGTGCATTAGCAGTATTACAAACTCGTAATTTAGTAGAATGAAGAGTCAAATAATATTTGTCTGTTTGCCCAGAAAGGATATTACGTGGACGAAATAAAATATTACAAGAAAGGATAGTTGTGATGTAAGTAATACAGTTTCAATCATTAAATATATTTGTACATGGTAATTAGTAATTACATATTTCAATTACTAAACATGCGAAACAATTTATAAATTATATGGTCGTCGTGACTGATGAGAGTACATGCCTACAAAACAGTTTCAGGGGCAATCTGGAAGAAAAATTATACACAGCTCCACTGCAGAACTCAACACATTCTAATGTAACACTCGCTTTTTATAGTTAGTATTATTCGTAGTCATAAATCTGCCGCAAATCTTCGTCTCTTAGCTTTTTTTAAATTTTGACTCTCACATTCAGGGATACTCCACCCCCGACAGAAAACCTCTGCGACGGAGGGATTGAACGACAGGTTCCAGTGAGGTGTGAAGATTAAGGGTATTAGGAAGAACGGAAAATTCAATTTGATATACTGGAGTGCCGACGGAAAATGAGAACACAACTGATGCACATTCTCACAACCTTCAGTTTCCACAAAGGTACTGAATGCTTCACCGCGGGAGGGGAGGGGGCAGAGGAGCGGCGCAGGGCAAGGCGCCCGCTCGCTTTGGGCGGCGAGCCCACCGCCAGACCAGCTCCCAAGATAACCGCGTTCAGACGCAACGGGATGCACCCCGCGGGAGCACGAGCGCCGGCCTCACACTGCGCCATCAGATAAGGCAGGCGAGGTCGCGTTCCATGCGATTGACACAACGATCGAAAGAACACAACGAAGAGACGCCAGTGGAAAGCGGAAGGTCGCACACGTGCAATTTCATTACAAGAAAAAAAAGTATGGTTGAGTAAGAAGACTTACAATCTTCCTTTTTTTCTTTCTTGGCGCTTTTCTCAGCTTCAGCAATGCCGATTTCAACTATCCGCGCCAGGTACCAACTAAGTCCCCTCATGGGGACACATATTAACTTTTACACTAGACACACTTGCGGGCTCCTCGATCTATGGTCAGCAGACTCACTGGGCCTTCCTCACAACCCTGAGATGGATGGATGGATGGATGGATTCGGCATAAAAGTTATGATCCCCTCCATAAAGGTTAGGTGCACTTGCTCCCTGGAGAATATTCGCGATGTCCTAGGATGGCCAATTATATACTATTAATATTTTAAAATAATTTAAAGTTATACGGTATTAATGGAAAAAAATCCCTAATTGTAATGTTCGTAAATTATAGTGTTCTGCCACCAGATTGCGTAAACCTACCTGCAGAAATAACATCTATCAACCTACACTACCTATACACACCTCATTACTTCAATACGTTGTACGCCATCTACACAAGTATAACATCGAAGGCTTTTAACTTTTTACTTCTTATATTTCATGAGTGGAACATATCAGTTAAGAAGAATGAAGCAAGTAAATAGTTTTACGTCTCGGAAGCGAATATTTCATGGTATCATATCTTGCAAAAAAGGCTGGTTGCTCTCTTATATAATGTAACGGCTACAGGATATGGATTCCAAAGCAATAAGATTTCACAGGGAAGGGATTTCAGAGGACGTGCAAGGATTGCAGTTCTCCTCTATACGTCACACACATTTAATACCTTTTTGACCTTCAATAAACCCAAGGAAACAGGTTTATTTCGCAATCCCCGCGTGGGCTAGCGCGTCGGCGAGCGCGTCGCCCCCTGCGAGGGAGGGAGGCGGGCGGGAGGGCGGGGTCGCCGCGGAGGTGCAGCTCTATTTTCGCCTCGGAGGCCGTGCACCGCGCAACGCGTCGGCCGCCTCACGACCCACCCCCAACCCCTGCTTCGCTCCTCCCGCCCCCCGCGGCCCGCGCTGCGCACCACGCACTGTAGCAACACCAAACTGGGAAAATGCTCCTCTTGAAAAGGCTCTAACTGATTAAAACACTAGTTTTCCATAAGAATCACTTGATCCCTTTGTTTGGCATTCTCTTTATTCAGAATTGTTCATATCACCATAGCATATTTTTATGTAAATTGGATCTATTACTCCTAAAGATGAGAAGAAAAAATAACTCTACTGGAACATGGCCAAAAAGCCCCAGCCCTGTTTCCTGGAGGCGCGAGGCTTGGGGATCTTGGGACCGCCGCGCCGTGGCCTACTCCCAACGAGCAGGGAGCACAGAGGATTTCCCAACCGCACTCAACCTTTCACTGATAAAAGCCCGATTTGTGTCCTATGAACACAAATGGGAGAAGCGATCCGGTTCACAGAGTCCACTTCGTCTACAATAACAGTCTGCGCTATCGTTCCTAGTCAGTAAGGACTATTGTCACAACAACTGATACACCTTGGCCTTTGCTCTTCACCGTGCGTTCTTCCCTCCACCTCGTGTAACACGAGCTCCTACCACAACACTCCGATAAGAGCACGATGCAGTCATCCATCAAATGAGTTCGGAAGTGACTTTGGTTATCGTTCTGGCTCCTTAATATCGTCAGTGCTATGGTTTCTTCGTTTGCATCTCTCCTGCACCCATTCTCACGCGCAAAAGGACAAAAATCTTCTATGCACAAAGCTGTGGCATACTCTTGAGAGCCACGAGGGGCTGCACAGCACATACTTTCTCGTATTATTTCTAATTTGTGCACTTTTCGACAATTCAGGCAGTGCAAAGAAAATGAGATCTCAATTTTTTATTTTTTTACTATCAATTTTTTAAAAATTTGAGGCCGTTTTTTAGGAAAAAATATAAATTGCAGTAGCTTCAAGCAACAATTACGCAAAATCTACTAGTTTTTTTCCAAACATTATATGCGACGTTATTATTATTCTTTTTTTTATTTGCAAATTTCGAAAATACAGATTTCGCCAAAATGTGAACAGAACCAGGCGCTAGCGTTGCCCATAGGAGAGACACTGCAGGGTAGAGTGTCAGAAAAACGCACAGACGTTTTGCCGTCAATCAATGTTTCGGTATCATGGATCCACAAAACATGGATTCTGCCCGCACAATGTATTAGAGGTAGTAATTTACTACGTTTAGAAAGAAGAATAATTCACTATATCCTGACCAGGCCCGACAATAATGGTTTTTGTTTCTTTGTTTGTTTGTTTTTGGAAAAATTGCTGATTTCCGGCGACCGATTACAGTACTTTCTCTTCTTACGTAAAGAGTAAGAAATTAAAAATTATGATTATGTCATCATGATGTCTTCTCCAAGTTACGGTGGGTTTTAAACATGTTCGTAAATCGTGTTTTTACAATCAACAGTTTTATATGTGCACTTCCTATTTCTAGGTACCCCTTACCAAAATAGATTTCATTGAGTTGACCCATATTCGATAGGGAGAATCACGTCCTTAAGTAGACAAGTAGCGCAAATGGATTTCTTTGAAACACGAGGGAAATGAATTTCCTTCCATGAGTTCTTTTCATAATTCTCAGATCTTTTTAGCTTGTTTTCGCTTCTCGATTCTTCTGTCGATATAATACTGTAAATATTAGGAATTGATTTCAGACCGCGCAATACGATGTACTTCGAATATTAGAGCAATTGGGTACAATATTCCGATCGTTTTGTAATAGTACATACACAATGTTCCCAGATTGTCATCACTGTCGAGAAATGATGCGCTATTATTAGTATGTGTAACAAGGAATATGGACAGTGGACGGCACAGTTTCGTTCTTATGTATACAATGGGCACAGGCTCGAGCTGTTATTAGACCTTTACCAGTATCAATGTGTGGATCATGAATCCTACGCAAGTGAGCTGATTTTTCGAAAATCACAAAAATTCCATTTTTTTCGCAGTCTTCTTAAAACTAAAATATTGATGATAGATATTTTTTCTTAATGAAATCTGTTTTTCAAAGACAATTAGAAATAAGGACATGTACAATTTTTCGAAAATATGAGTAGTTTTCCCATAAATTTGCATGAAATATAGACAATTTTTAAACATTTTTTCTCCTCAAAAACTGTTCGAAATTTTTTCTCCTATATTTTCTCCTCGTTTGTATCAAGAAATGGTAAAAAAAACTTGTGCTGGTTCTATATCCGGCGAACACTGTATTTTCGAAAATTGCAGAGTTACAGAGAGAACAATATCGAAGATAAGAGATGTTCGCCTTAAGTGTAATCGGTTCTAAAAAATCAGATTTTTAAGAAAATATCGTGCACTTTTTTTGAAAAAAAAAATTAAACCTAGTACGTTTCGCATAATGTAATTAATGAAGTTAATGTAATTTATTTTTATAAATTTCTCGAAAACGGCTCCAAATTTGTTCTTTAATTTTTTCAACGGACAGAGACGCTGAAAACAATGGCGCAGGTCTCATTTTTGTTAAACTCTCTGAATTTTCGAAAACTGCAAACGTTAGAAATAATGCGAGGAAATATGTGCTGTCCTGGCAACACGAAGTTTCAAAAGAGTCGTAGCCGTCCACGAGCTGCGAAGCGGTACTCCAAGAGGGTAGTGAACCCGCGGTCGCGGCGAGGGAGCTCTCGAAACCAGGAAATCGGCGGAGGCGCAGTTTTTCAAGCAGCTATCGAGCCGATGACGCCATTCTGAAAGTGTAGCGAGAGGCAAAAGAAGCCGGCAGCGTTTCGCCAGCGGCCACGAGGGCGGTTGCGGCGGCGGGCCGCGCTGCCTGCGCCCAGGCCTTCGCCACGGCGTCCACGCTCATTGTTCCTGGAGGCCGACGTGGCGATGATATCCACACGTCTCCATGATGCAGCGGCACGCAACGCAGTCAACGTTTCCATACGATGATCCCTTTGGTTAATAACATTGCGTATGAAGGGAATTCAGGGTAATTAGTAACATGAAATCTCATACAAGCTCAAGAAATTTATTTATTTTAATTTTATTTTACATCAAAAAGAGAATACAGAAAGTCAAAAAAGACGGATCGAATGACCGATACAAAAAATAAATTATGGAAACACAGAGTACGCTGCACAAGCGAATGAGTGAAAGTTCCCAGGGAAACTAATTCCGAAGAATTAGTTTTGTCAAAATACACCGTCTTCTCAATGAAGTGAAAAAGATGACCAACAAGAAGAGAACCCAAAGAGAAGTAAATAAGATAACAGGAAGAGTAGAAACGAAAAGAAATAAGACACAAGAAATGGAACACGGTCCGGCTCTTCCCCAGCCCAGAGTCAGACGCAGGGGGGGGGGGGATCGGAGCGGCCCTGACCGGCAGATCAGCCGGATGACGGGCGCTTCCTGCAAGGCGAGGGGAGGCTTCACGCACGCGGGTGGGCTGCGTCGGCGGAGCTTCCATCTCGCTTCCCTTCTTCACGCTCGGAGTAGTTTCCAGTTGGATATAGCAACAGTTATGCAGCACAAAAGATTTTACTTGGCACTTAAACTTCTGAATCGACTTTAATCTTTTAAAGTCATCTGACAATGTGTTGTAAAATATTATACGTGTTTCGTACGTGAATTCTTTGTAGTGAGCTGTTGATTCTGCCACCTGATGAAAGTGTTTATTTCGTCAAATGCTATACACATCTGCATTCGTTGAATTAAATCAATCAATTAAAAACAATTGATTGATTTTTTCGTGTTTCCGGCCGCGTCAACTGCTTTGGTCACTAGTCCCGTAAGTGTAGTGCATTTTTTCTCGGGAGATGGTGGTGATCTTCCCCCGCTGGATGGCGAGATCCGGCGCCGACCTACCGTCGGCTAGTGGGGTTTTCCCCTAACCAGGACTCTCCCACCAGCGGGGTACCGCCCCGGCCGGGACAAGCTCTAAGCTCCCGACCGGTCTCCCGGAATATGTGGTAGTGTAGTGCATGTTAGTGTGTGTGTGTGTGTACAAGGGGAGAGGAGAGAACAAGGAAGAGGAAGGGAAGATCGCGCGCGGTCAGTGGTCCGTTAGTTACGGTACTGCTCCGGCATTCGCCTGGTGTTGATCGGAGAAACCACGGAAAACTGCCGATCGGAGTAGTCGGCCGCAAGAATTCTCCTCCAGACAGCGACTGAATTCCACCTAGCTGAAAAGCTAGTGTCGAAAATCCTGCGGCCGTCAGGACTCGAACCTAGAACCTCCCGGTCAGAGGCGCTGCAGTGACCTCACTTGACTGATGAGTGCACTGAGCTACCGCTCCCGGCGAAAAGATGTTCCTACCATTTTTTACTTACTTAAAGTATCTTTCCAACTACTAAGACCATATAGCGACGTATGTAAGTAACACTGGGGGCAATGGTATACGGATTTGAACTCGTGACCCTTCACGCACAAGGCAGCTACGACTCTTCGTCCTTAGCGACCTCGGCTCCTCAGGCCGACGCATTCATCCCTTGTGTAAATCATTTTTGACAAGAGCCAAGGGAAAAAAATCGAAAATCAAGAGGAAAGACAATGGGAGAACTTCTAGCTTAATAAAGATGGGCTTACAAGAATCATATGAGTAGGTTTTGCTCATTATCCGAACAAATCTTTTCTGTAATCTAAACGTCTGAGTGCTGAACTAAACCTAACCTAAACTAAACCTAACCTGACTGAATCTAAATGTGAGATGTGTTTCCCCAGAATATTATGGCAAGTCGGAGGCAGAAATGAACATTCCTGAAACACACACAACCAACAGTATGAAGGCTGACTGAATTTGAAAAAATTCTGAGCGCGTAGCATAATAAACTTAATATATTTTATGTTCAATTCATTTAAATGGCTATTATATTTGCGGTTTGACTATATTGAAAGACACAATTATTTTGTGACCTTAACATCAGTCATTTGATTGTCACACATTGATCATTTTCAATCCTTTAGACAAATGTTCCTTTCAATTGGAAAACTGCATTAAAATAGTTTTTCCTGCGTTTACTGTTAATTTCTTGTTACGAAAATCTAACATTTGTAATATTTGTTGTTTGAAATATCTATCATTGTACGATTTACTGTTTCCTTATTGTAAAGAATATTCATCATAATTGAGTAATGTTATTCCGTTTTGAATCGTCGAGAGAACATCTATTACGTATAGAAGGAAGAGATTACGGTCTAAAATCCAACTTTTGAGAAACCATGTGCAATGAATTGGAAAGGAGAGTAAATAGTGTCCCATCATTTCAGTAAGGTATTTCTACTTTCTGAGGTCGTTGTTTCAGGTACGAAATTACCAATCTGGAGCAATACCCCGAATTTTAAAAGGGTCCCGTAATTATGATCAATGATGTCTAAAACTATTCCAAGAGGTGCTTCATTTTCATTCACTGAAGAAGCAACATTTTTAAGAAAAGAAAATATGGCTGTTTCCGTACATTTTGATTTTGTAAATCCGTGTTGGCTATCTGAATATCCTTCGCATTTAATGAGAAAGGTTAGTTATATTATTAATATTATTGTTAATAATAATAATAATAATAATAATAATAATAATAATTTGTTTTTCCTTTTTCACAACTCGTCTCTTAGCTCTTTTTGGGCATTGAGCATGTAAAATGTTTCGCAGTCAGACAATGTCTTCGGCCAAGGGTTCGGCGCCGTTGGTAGCCGGGGTTCCCAAACGGTTCGCCCGTTCAGGAACCCGCGGTGTTCCGAGTTATTTAACATCACGGAGCGTTGTTAAGCTCGTCTAACGACCCCACCGGTAAACATTCTACGAAAAAAGTCACTCTAATATATTTTAAAAAACTGACAAAAGAGAAATTGGTCGACAATTTTGAATTTAATTCATTTTTTCATTTTTGCCGTTTTTTTTTAATCTATAGGATTCACAAATTTGTCTGCCAAATGACCCAAACGAAAACGTGAATTAAAATAATAGCGTTAAAGTTAAGGAACAAAATAGGTTAAAACATATGGATCCAGGCATTACAGCAACCTTTCCCGCACTCGCTTAATGAAATCGACCGTCCTATACTCATTCTTACGCCGTGAAGGCACAATGCACTCCCATGGACAATGTTATTATTATGGAAGAATATCGTGCACTGTTGCCAAATCGATTGTTGCAAAAGTAAGTAGAAAAATGTAGTCCAGTAGGGAAAACGACGAACACAAGGATAGGCATGAAAAACGTGTTGCTCACTTGATTTTTAAACAAAATATGGGTTTCTGCGAAACTTTTTTAACACATCTTATTCAGATCGTTAAAACATATCCAAACATTGGTGGGATTATTTTGGAAAAGTCGATACAATATTTCAGTTACTTCAGCTGGGGGAAATGCTTTCGTTTTATCAATAAGTCAAAATATGTCTCTTTAAAAACTGAATTGCCAATGAAAAATGTGTGAATTTTTAAATTGTGCATTAAAATAAATCTCGCTGGGATATTTTCGTTCTAGAAGTCGAATTAAAAACTTCCAGCGACAAAGTTTTGGGTCAAATGATGCAATTATTTTCTATGATCACCCTCAGGTCTTCTGATGCATTACGTCTGTGTATTTGATGTTTGTTTTGAAGTCGAGCCGCGCGCAACGTGAGATGACGACGTGAGGCTAGACGGAAGACGCGACGAAAACACAAGGCACAGATGCAGGATGTGTAACACATAGGGCTGAAGTGTTTGTTTACTTGATGTCATCAGCAGAAGGGACACGAATATACACGAATGAGCACAAGAAGCCCTTTCGAGAATTTCATCTTTCTGTGTATTCTGGTCAGTCGATTTTAGCTGGTGGATGTGAGTGAAGATTGTGGATGTGCAGTGGTAAAGAAAAGTAGGTACGTAATTTAGTAAATCGTGTAGTTGGTCAATTTTAAGAGATCTAAATGAATCGCAGGGAAAACTGTGAAATAATTAAAACTGATAAAAATCATTTTCAAAATATTCGAGAACATAAAGGGAAAACATCCAAAAACGGAGTCAAAAATTTCAAATATGCCACATTTCATCGCTTACTAATAGAATTTGGATCTGAATTTGAAAAGCGAGAAAAAAGAGAAATATGATACAACAATGTGCCCGTACTCATAACTACGAGAAATGAGAGTTTAGAAATGAAAAAAGGAACATAATATACTACCATGAAAGTTTGATAAATGTTGGTCATAGTGTTTCGTTTATTGCGTAAATTAATTAATCAATATTTGAAAGCAAAATCAACAAATTACGACTTTTTTAATTTATAAGAGAATACATATAAAAGATCCCGTTGTATAAGATATTTACGCTAGTAAAAATATAATATATATATATATATATATATATATTATATATAATATAATATATAATATTTTTAAAATAATTTATAATAATATTAATAGTAAGTGAGAAAATAAACATTTTTAAAGTTGATGCTTATACTGACAAAGGTAGCCTTGAATTTGACGATTCTGGAGCGAGCGGGCAAGCGAACGTGTCGCGTCGGTAACAATGCGTGAATTCTCCATAAGACCCTTTGTGCCTTCACAACGTGAAAAGCAGTATTGACTTCGCTGCGTATTCTACTCATATATACTGTATATATAGCGCTGGAAAAGCGCCATTCAGGAAGTTGAAGGAACAATGTGTGGATGAAGGAACACAATTCACCGAAATATTACAACAACAAAAAAATTTCCATTCACAGAAAAATATATAAATTATAATTTGGGTTCAATATAGCAGTGACGTTCGTAAAAGATTTTTGTACGTTAATATGTCCTGTTGCCTTTTGTCCAGAACAGATTTCAAAGATGGATTAAGTAGGTCGAGAATAGGAAATTTGTGGCTACGCTGAGGTCGGTCGCATTCCGCACAGGGTTGTGGAAACTGACTACATAAGCCGGTGAAGTGTGGAGGCGTAGTCCAAACGAGCGCTTGCGTGAGCTGACTTCGTTCGTCTCGTGCGACAGCATCGACAGGCTGCGAGCGGCGGAAGGCACGTCCTTCGGGGATGTGGAGGGCGCGTCCCTTGCGTGACACCGCTGTGGCGCGAGGTGAGACGCAAGCTGGGAGCCCTTTTGTTGCCAGAGACCGAGCGCAGAGTGCAGCGAGATGAAACGGGGCGTGGCGGGGCGTGGCGTGGCGGGGCGTGGCGGGGTGGGGCGTGACGAGGAGGGGAGGGTCGAGGTGGGGAGGGGGGGCGGGGAGGGGCGGGGATGGACGGGACGGACCGGGGCGGAGCGGGTCGTAGCTTAGCGTGGCGAGGCGGGGCAGGACGGGGAGTGGCGGGGTCACGGGGCGGGGCCGGGCGGGACTGGGCGGAGCGGGACAGAGCCTGGGGGGACCTGGTGGGTGGCGCGGGGCTGTGCGGGGCGGGCGAAGCGAAGCAGGACGGGACATACTGCGCGGTATACCTGCTGCGTAGCCAGGAGCCGGCAGGAGATGATGTAACGGGTCGAGCGTCACCGTTGCCGCCAACGCGCAGAGAGCGGGGCAAGCGAGCGAGCGAGCCAGCCGGCCGGCCAGCCACGCAGCAGACGTCGGACCCGGCCTGCAGGAAACTGCGACATTACCCCGTTGGCCAGCTCCAGATCCAACCTGCAGAACAGCCACTTGCGGCTTCCTAGGCACGGAGAAACGCATACGCCTGCTGGCGGCTGTATTCTATTACCTCCTACCCTCCTTCCCTTACACTAGCCCTGCATGTACCTACGGTAACATGTGAATAGGTACATACATTCTGGAACCTTTCCAATTTGAACAGACAAGTGAAAAATTGCAATTTACTTTCAATGTATAGAAAATTACACATTTATAAGACAGAGAATTAATACAACAGCTGATGATCGTTTTCGAGAAATTCATTACCCAAGGCGATAACTTTAACATCACTCCCCTTATCCAAGACAAGTTTTTAAAGAGATCCTGAAACAGCGGTTTCAAAAACCTGACACACGAACAAGTGAATAATATTTAATCGATTATGTAGTTCCGGGATGGAATTAAGTCAAAGAGGCGTGAATTTGCAACCCCCCTAAAAAACAACTAATTTGTGCCCGTATTAGCGAAAATAGGAAAGTAATACTGACATAAAATACAGTTACTTCAACTACCTACATCCTTTGTGAAATGTAGATAAAACACATTTTTCTCAATCGATGTAAAATACATTTTTTAAATAAACTCTCATAAAATGTTCAGGGCATTAGAAAAGCTTTCAGATTATCAGATTAGGAAAATCTTAAAAAAAAAACTGTATTTAGTAGATTTTTTCGTACGGAGATCGTATTTCTGTAAGTTATACTTACTCTTATTGAATTTTACTTGCTTGCCTTCCTACGTACTTACGCAATAAAGAAGTATTGTAATGTTACGGCAGAAGTCGGCAATTTTTTCATCAAAAAACTCCAATTGAAGTCCTCGTGAAATAACTTGAAAATGTGAATAAACCTTGTTCCTACATGTAGTAAATTTTTTACTACTACATTGTGTAGTCAGAGTCCACGTTTTGTGGATCCTTGATATCGAAAAATTTGTTGGCGACAAAACGTTTCGCTGCCTGGGCCTCTCCATCTGTCTGTCTGTCTCAAGGCCCCGCAATCCAATGGTAATAGCCGTCCTTCTCCGTTGCAAATTGAAGCTTGCGCTGGCAGCCATAATGGGGGCAAATGTATGCGCCTAATTCAAATACTTCGAAATTTTACTGACGTTACCGCATTTTCATAGATCGGAATACGTAGAGTGGAAGATGCATTGAAATACTAACTCATTGTTTAAAGTAAAATATGCACAATTTTTTTTAGCATGTCTTCATCATACAACTTTATAAAGCATTAAATATCCTGTTTAAATCGGGTTGCCTCATAGTTTTGGAACAGGTTGCCTACGTACTTATAATAGTACGTTTTGAAAGCAAAAAATAAGCTTAATAGCTTCTATTAGTAAATATATTGCTCTAAAAATGGATTTGTATGTACTCCACGAGGTTGAACAGTCATTGTTAAGTTCGTATTATACTAAAGCCATTGAAGATATGTTCTTGGAAATATGTGATTTTGATAGGTTTGGGATATTTTTACACACAAAACATCATATTGTAGACGTCGGGCATCTTTCGGAAACTTTAGTATTTCTAAAAAAATTTATATTTTGACTTATTCTGATTTTTTTCAATAAAAGTGTACATCACATTACGCTTACATTTTCAGAATTCTTTAATAAATTATAAACTTTAAATTAATTATTTTGTTACGCTTCCAATATATATATATATATATATATATATATATATATATATATATATATATATATAACACACACACACACACATGAAAACAATATAAGAAAATTTGGCATGGAGAATCAGATCCTGGGTAAACAGTGATATGAATTGGTATGAATATATATATATATATATATATATATATATATATATATATATATATATATATATATATATATATATATATATATATTCTTGAAGTTTCCACCAGCCTCTTGACAAAAATCTCGATATTCCTGTATTAAATATGAATTTTGAGAATATCGATACTTCTTTACCTACTTTAGAGAAACAGCAAGTTCTCTTCAAAGAAAATGGTAAATTAGAGAATTTAATTCCTTCACGTGAAATTAAAATTCAGCGATTTTATTCTTATTCACGACCTCCAAATTAATTATTAAAAGTAGCCAACACATTCAATAGGTTTAAATTAAATAGTTAAATGACGTACTTGTGAAATTACAGCATTCAGGCTTTCGCATGATTTGTACATCTGTAAGTCACGCGCTACTTCTCCATTTTTCTTCTTATCGTACAGAATCTTCCTCTTTTGCAAAAAACATACAAACGAGAATGAAATACAGCCGCAATCCGGCTCAATGCCCATACGATTGTCCCCAACATGGTTGCCAGGAAACGATTGAATTTGAAACGTTACACTAGCGCTGTGCGTGGGTCTAGTATACTATTCCAATGTCCGTCCGTCCCTCTTGCCGGCTGTCTAGCCGTCCCTTTGGCCGGCCATCTGCCCATTCATCCGTCCGTCCGTCCATCTGTCTGTCTGATCAACACAAAAATATGGATTTTAAACAATGCGACAATGGTTGAATAATTCAAGTTTCGTGCTCAATTTTCTATTCATATTCCAAATTTTATGCGCAATTCACAAAAATGAAATATTTTCAACGATTCCATTAGAGGCGCCTAGTCGTAAATAATGTACAGTGCAGAACTTCACACATGCGCGTGGTACGTTCGAAATGCGCGAGTCCTCAATTGGTACTGGTTGACAAATTTCTGGCGAGACCAAGTGACATGCTTTTACCGGCTATGTAATATTAACAAGTCCCCTCGTCAAAATCGAGACTTGGCCTTTGGTCTTCTGGGAGCGAAACAATTACAAAAAACAGCCGTTCTATCCTTATCGGTCAACATTCTTGGAGAAAATGAAAAGGAAGAACGCAAAAAACGATGAGCGAGACAATGTCCGGGGATGGGGAACTATTTTCGGCTGCAACCTTGTCCCAGACATCAAAGAGCGAAGCCTCTTGCCACGCCACTCGCGACTCGCGCGCGTGTGATAAGATAGTCCCACGTCCCAAGATAATGGCGGAGAATTCGGGTCTTCACGACAAATCAGATGACGTGTAACCTTCTAGAGGATCTCCGCATCAGAAAATTCCTGCAATGGAAGTGTTTCGCGGGAAATTGGCGTTATCGCATCCGCCCGGGTGAGTCTGCTCCTCTCGTAAGCTTCGCCGAGGAAGGGATCATTTCCTGTATTCTTAACTTCCACGTCATTATCGATTCTTGATGGAGCCGTACCATTCTCCGATTTAAACGCAGTAGCCCTTCAAGGACACGAGCTGGACAATGACACTTCATTACTTTTTCACAACAACTATTCCACTTCGGACATACAATTGCTTGAAATTCAGAATTAGAGAACTGAATGGAATTTTTTTAACTAAGTAGTAACAATAGCATTTTGGCTGGGGGGGAGTTAAACCCCTCTGACACCTCCCCTCTGGGTAAAGGTGGTGGCACCTACCTTTGCCCTCTTTTTGAGGAGGTCCATACCAAAAAGCAACATTTCCTCTTTTAATGGTCCTAATATTCAATTTTTCTATGAAAACATGTTCTGGATATTGAAATCTACATACTTTATCACATAAAACCCTACAAAGAGAATTGATTCCCGTAACAAATGATAAATGTACAGAATCTGACCAAAAGGAAACCTTTTCCAATACAGTGGATGACAACAAAGAAAAGATTCTTTTCTTTCGAACCAAAAAGCAATGTAACGAAACGAAACACAAACGAAAAATACGCACACGCGAAAGTGGGTCTTTTATTGTAGTGTAAAGTACACTACATTTACACCTTGAAATATAAACTAACATTTAATTCCTAATATATCTAATTACCATACTTTTTAAAAAAAATGTTCGGGTGTCATTCAATTTCTGTCATTTGGAACATTGAATTTAGGGAGGCAACACTGGAAAGCTACGAATTCTTTTGCTGTGATAGTAAGCACCGAGCGAAGTGGCTCAGTGCGTAGCGCGCTGACTTTGCAGTCGGGAGATCCGGGTTCAATCTCCGGGCTGGCCATTCGGGGGTTTTCGTTGTTTCTCTCGGACATGCAGGCGAATGTTGGGATGTTTCAAAAAGCCCACGATTACTTCGAACCTAGTCTCTCAATAATGATGATGATGATGATGGTGGTAATAGCAATAATAATAATTTCAAGTAGAGGGACAAAGAATGTGCCAATGTTCGCTTTGAGTTTCTTTTTCATATACTCACTTTTGTGGAAATTGTGCAAAGCACATCTGGAATCAGAAGACGGAATACTTTAATACTCCAACGTACGACCAATAGTGTGCAGCAATGAGCTATTGAGACAGACCATGAAAAACGGAATTTCTAGCACTTCCTCTTTGAGTATACGTTCTGGCCGGAGATTTTATTACACGCTCTAAAAAAAAATCAAATCGTCATTTTTTTGTTATGTGAAGAAATAGAATATTTAACGATGTCTATTTTTTCTTCTGCAAAATTTATAAATTTCACCAGGCAGCTGAGTTATAGTTTTTTTTTCTTTTACCGCAAAATAAACAGCTACGTTCAGGCCTAGAGCGTTTTCCAGCAAAATACATTTTAAATGTCACTTTGCTTGCGCACTGACGGTATGTGTGTAATATGTGTGTGTATGCATTATTTTGGGGTAAAATCGAGATACTGTTGCATTCAAGTCTCCTTGTCCTTAGCAAGGCAGTGTGCTACCGATCAGGAAACCAGTTCGTTGGACACAGGAAGAGAAGGTCGGAGCATACCAAAGGCCACGGCGCGGCTACTTCCACGAAAATCGGTGGCCAGATACGTCAGGATACTGACAGCCTGATGCAATTCATGAAAGAGCTGGCTCTTCGGAGCCGGGGCCTGGACAGGTGCTCGTACATTCACGGGTGCCTCCCGGGAAGACTTTAAAAGAACCACGAAGAAGCAGTAGGGACCTGGGGCCATACGCTTTTATAACAAACACGAGAATGAAGCACGACAGAAACAAAACATTATGCTGTCCTGATTTCTGATTGAAGAACTTCTCCATAGTTCTAACGATAAAACTGACGCATCAAAGCCAAATATTAAATAATGTCATAAAAGAAGCACAGAATTGAATATTATCGTCGTTGTACTTCATACATGACAATCTGCTTTGCGGACACTTCTGAGCTTATACTATCGCAATCATTTTTTGAATTACGTCAATTTTTTCATTCATTAGAATTTTAAAAAAATGTCAGTACCAAACCTCGTGATGGCAACAAAAAGGTTTGAATTTATTTTATGCGTTCTTTAGGAACCTTTCACAAAGTTCCTTAATTAATGACGTCATAACAAGGCGATCGTCCCGAAACGTAGAAAAAGCGTCTCCACAAAACTAATGCTGACAGTTACCTGCTCCTGCACGCAGTTTGAATTAAACCAGATTTAATTTCACATTAAACTAAAAGACAATTTCGGGCCAGCTTTGCAGAAATAAAAAAGCTAATATAATGAAGAATATTACCCCAATGAACCTTTTTTCTTCTCAAGTTTCAGGGACCCCGTAACCCCCTCTCCCGGGCATGGCAAACGCTATGGGACGATGGATGCAACCCGAGTTTCTGACTAGGATCATCCTTTTAGTTCCTCTTGCATCAGAAACCACGCACATTCGAAACTCGGGAATTCGACTTGGAGGCTGGAGTTGTTTTGGCAGCAATCCCAGTCACTTAAACTGGTCCAGATCAGTGGTTCTTGGGGAGAGCACCATTACCAGATGTTGACATTAATTATGCAGGCGGTGAGTGGTGTTGGTTTCTTCAGCAGAGTTTTCGAAGAATTTTTCATGAATAAATACTTGGTTGTGGGCATTTTCAAAGAAGAATAAAATTCATGAGTTGATGATAAGTCAACACTTAAAGCCCAAATATCACACGCGAATCAAAGGTCAGAGGCCCGGTCGCTTTTCTTAAACGGGTAACATTAATGGTGAATTTTCAAATATTTAAAATTTCAATTAGTAGAAAATAACGAAGACGTTTTAAAAGGTTACCAAATTTCTATTTAATGTGTTTTCCTGCGATGCAAACTCATGGAATATATCTGATACAAAACTATGACGTAAAATAGGAAGATTTACGTGCATTTATGTGCATTGAGGAAGTGAACAATAAATCTAGACACTTTTGAGATGGTGAAGTTGGTCATATCACTTCACGTAACACTCCATATCTGATACATTTTCGTAATCCGACCACACAACGTCCATTAGCCAGAAACTTACAGCCGTCCTTAAACCAGAAAACCCACTCGAAAAAAATAAAAATTTCCAAGTCAAGACCGTACGCGCCAATCCGTGCGCACAAAGCTGTTGCGATACGTCAAGCGAGTACAAGTGCCAAGCAATTACATCACGGCAATTTAGAAGGCGGTCGCCGCGAAAGTGCGGGCAGCGTTCAATGCGGGCGAGTTCTTCCAGAGCGGCGCGGCCCGTGGCTGGCGCGCGAGCACTGCCGGACCTGAATGGCGCGGGCGCCCAGCCACTGTCGCCACCACTATTCGCAACAAGTCTTTCCACGAGGGAAGAGAGGTTATCTCACGCACAATAATCAAATCAACTTACAGAGTACGTCCCACGACCACGATTGGGAAAAGAAAAACCAGACTACCCAAAAGACGTTTATCTGGGATGTAAATGATCTTGGCTGTCCGGGTGACGCCGCGTCGAAGGCTGTGTTGCTGACGTTTCGACCATTTTTTCGTGGTCTTCTTCAGGGATGGTCTGAGGCGGAAGACCACGGAAAGATGGTCGAAACGTCGGCAACACAGCCTTCGACGCGGCGTCACCCGGACAGCCAAGATCATTTTCATGACTCTTGCCGCGGAAGCCTACAGCTAGGATGGCAAGTCTATATAATATCCCATAAGTTCGTTCTTTCAGTTTTTTACAAGATTTTTGTTGTTCTTCTTCACACTGGATGTCCATAACGTGCAGTAATTCGAAAGTTTCCTTCCAAATATCCGAGCTCTATATAAACATAATGCATCATAAAACTGATTTGACAAGGTTGACAAGGTGAAACCAATACATAATAAATGTACTGAATTTCTTTGTCGCCTCTACTAAGATCGCTCGGCAGAACGAACTACAATAATTAGAGCTGAGAAACTTAAAAGTCCTCTCGTTTTATTTTCATTTTGAAATCTCTAATCTGTTGAGGCGAACAGCGCGCTGCATGACCTGATAGGTGGAATTTATTTAGTTGCTTGTTTCGCCCGCTGCCACCGCGGCCGAGCGCCGGCTGTGGCCCCTCGCGGCACCGCGCCACCCTTGCAGCTCCTCGTCTCGCTCTGCTAGACGCAACAACGCAATGGCAAAAGGAACGAGCGTCGCCACTGCGAGCTACAGCAGGAAAGTCTTACAAATCCGGGAAAGAACTTTTAACAGCCGGGCGCATGCGGCGGATACCTCTGAAAACTTGGATTTCAAAACTTTCTTCCAATTTCTACTCTTCTCTTTCATTTTGCCCAGCCATTCCTTTGTACACTCTACGTAAATCAGTCATCTTCAGAATCTTTTTCCACGAATAAAATTAAGATATTCTAAAGACCTACTACATCCTCCTTAATTAACTGTAAAGCAGGTTCCAACATTTCTAAATTCATTATTTATGTTTTTAATCTAAATACTGAATGTATTTTTCTGAAGGACCCTTTCCGGGTATCCTTAGTTGTTAGTTATTGTCTTATACTCTCAATATTATTGTTTTTCAAACATTGTACATGTATGATGAAATGTAGCTAAAACAAATTGTATATACTATGTAACATAAAAACCCTTGAAAGACATAATAATGTCGAACAAGGATAATAAAAACTATTTAAAAAATGAGACGGATATCTCATTAACAGGGCATGGATTCTGATGATTTAAAAAAGTCTCCCAAACTGTCAAGTAACATAACTTGAAGATATGTGGAAAATCACCTATAAAATGACTTTAAAAAGGGAAAATGACCTTAAACTATTCACAAATGTATATATGTTTATTTATTCAATAAATTTTCCAATTTTAAATAAAGTTTCTTTATCTAAATTATATTTAATATAAAGCTTTTATTTTAGGAGGAAATGTAATCCTTTGCTACGATCTTCCAAATGTTCCAACCGTCCGAAAGTTACGGAAGATCCGTGTAATTTTGAGAGTTCGAAAAACTGAATAACGCCGACCAGCGAGCCGCCATGTGCTCTATCGTCATCGATCGCAAGCACACGGACTGTCGCCGACCGTTTCTCATGAGAGCCAGTCTTCCATCAATATTCCGCGAACATTACAGTTTCTGAGTGAAAGTGAGTCTATTTTGCCGATTAAATTCTCTAGTAAAATTAACTTCTCTCTTCCTCGTGATTTCATTAAATCCCTAAATACTCCCTCATTCTTTGGCATCACTGTAGTTTGAAGATTAGAACAAAACCAGGTAAGCGCATGATACGCTTCAGTAACACAGCTGCTGGGCAGACAAAACGACAGACGTTTTCCCGTCAAACGATGTTTGGTACCAAGGAGCCATAAAAAATCGATTCAGATTACAAAACGTGTTAGAGAAAATAATTTACTACACACAGGAATACGATTTATCCAAATATTCGTTACCAGATCCCGGCAATTAGTGTTTTCCTGTTGCAAAGTCGCCGTTTTCCTGCGCACAGATACAATTCTTTGTCGTTTTAGGAAGTAAGGCGAGGAAGTAAAAAGTTCTGAGTAATGTACTTTACAATAAAAATGCAATTTCATTAGTGTCAAGAATACTGATCCTGTCCTCGGTTTCCTTTACGTTTATCTGGTTCGCATATGGGATGCAAAAGTTCTTGAATTGCTCGTGCGCAAATGCTGAGGCGGCATGAGGCGTGGATTGTGAAGCTTCTAACGAAATTCTGGTCCTGTAAGCACATGCAAAATGACGCCCGCATTTACGACACGCCTCTTTCTGCATAAAAGGTCACCGCTTCGATAGCAAGAATAAAAAAACACCTTCACCGCCCCTCCCGGCCCGACCCAGCGTGCACCCCCAGCGTCCCCGGGACGGTGATCTTGGCAGTGAATTGGAGGCGGTTTGCCAAATGCTCTGTCACGGCTCCTAAGCCAAATTATGTTCAGAGAGAAACTTGGCGGGATTTGCAAAATCCTATGACAGGATTGGAAAGCCGCAGTTTCAACGGTACAAGAAATACGTAACACATTTTCGCAATTTTACTTGAGAGCGAGTTCGGTGCTTGATATCGGGTCTTCGCAGTCGCGCCGGTTCAGCAAGATAAAGTTGCGTTGGCTCTATCCCGTATTTTTGGAATGATTTAATGAACTCAAAGTGCACAGAATTATCTACGTCTTTAAGACAGGTCTCAATAGTTTATAACACTCCAACAAATGTCAGAGAAAGCCTTATTAATTATTTCAAATACTGTTGCGATCAACTCAGTCTAAAAACAGTTACACATATTTTTCGCACGTTGTCATCATTCACAGACAGTTCCCATTTTTTCACACAGTTCACAGATTTATAATTTTCATTTCCCCTTTCGCTTTAGGAGACTGGGGGTGGAGGATTCGTCCTCTCGCTTTAGGGGACTGGGGCTGAAGGGTTCAATAAATTAAAAGAAAATTGAACAATGAATTTCGAAAAGCTCTCATTTGATACTACTAGAATACTACCCTTCAAAAGAGAGGAGGCTCATTTCACGCAGTTTCTGTTTATTTGCTTCTTGTTGGCCATCAATTCACTCGATAACTAAAACGCAATATAAATACAAATGCCTAATACCTATTTAAAATCGAATTATAGATAGACATTTTAATTTTAAAAAAAGTAAATTTTCTCATATACACAGAATGGCTGACGTCAAAAATGTTCAGGTCAATGTTTAATCGAAAAGAATTAATTTCAATATTAAATAATATTTAATTTTCTGTTATTAAATGTATCTCTCTTGATGACTGCTCTTTCTTTGCACATAAACCAAAAGTTACAAGACACACATATTTCTACATTTTTCATTATCAAAATTTTGCATTAAAAATATTAAATACTATACACTATATTATATATATATATATATATATATATATATATATATATATATATATACCATATACATATATACCATATATACTATATATTAATATTATTATACACTACAATTGTAGTGTTTGTGAATTATTCTAGTAATTACACTAATTGATATGTAGAATAACAGTTTCTGGGTCCCATTAGTTCAGCACCTGATGATGTAACAAAACGAGTTACGAAACATTGTGTAATTGCTGAAATAAATGATTGTCATAAAAAACTTTGGATACTTTTATGTGTAAACATATATTGAGAATCAAGAAGAAATATTGATTTAAAAATATTAAAGTTTCGTGAAGTAGTGAGAAGCCAGTCGCCACTTGCACTCAATATATCAATATTGTACAACAAAGAATCTTCTCGTGAGGGACTGTGTTGATGCAGGTTGACCATCTGCCGTTTTCTTCTATTCTGCCTGTCAGCTTGTGAAAAATAACTGAAACGAAACGAACAAAGCCTGGGCGCAAGACGTTCGCAGGGCACGCCAGCCTGCTTAGCCACACTGCCATTGTCGGCGCGCAAGTCAAGGATATTCCTCTCCTCGCACTCCGCACCAAAACAATCTCCAAATCGTACCCAGAGCGCCTCAGCACTACAATGCATTGCGAAGAGTGGACGCCTTTTTTCTGCTCTCCGTCTGTCCCGTTTTCTCTCGACAAACTTTCCTCTTGGCTTGACGCGTGCGTATGTAAGGAAAAATCCAGAGGCGTCACATCACGGTTTTGTTGATTTTTGCGGTAGTCGAATAGCAATGAAGAATTGTTATTTAAGCACCAAGGAAGTCCTAGGGTATCCTATGTTGGATCGGCGACGAAAAGCCAGAGGGTCTTTGGCCCAAGGGCTTTAATTAACTAATTACTTAGTTAAGGGGAAATTAAGTAAAAAACAAAATCTTATTAATATATTATATTACGAATATATTAAATATTTTTTACTTAAGTTTAATTATCCAGGTTTACTTACTTATTAAATAACTACATGTTAACTTGTAACTCAGTTTCTTTTCACATTTCCCTTTCACAGTTCCCTCCAAAAGAGAACACGTGGCATCATTCAACACGTATATCCCTCATAATCCGCTCGATCCAGGGAAGTTATATGGCGCTTATCGAGATCCATATCTAAGGCAATAACAATCAATAATATATCAGTAAAAATGAAAGATATTTTTTGCACGAAGATGTCAGTTTCGATAAACATAAAGGACTGAAATGAAACATAACGATTCGTTACAGGAGCATTTTTCCACCACCGTAGAAAATGTTTTGTTTATTTTTCATGAAAGCAATGATTTTTTTAATATTTCCATTCTTCTTTGGTTCGACCTACACATTTCGACAAACAAATCAACCTCGATCGTGCAAAGCAAGCGTTCTAACTTATGTGTCTCTTCAGAAATACTGGGGAGGTCATGACATTTAGCGTCATTCCCAACGGGAGGAAACTCAACCTTTGAACACGCGCCTCCTAGTCGTGGAAATCATGAACGGGAAAATAGTGATGTAAATATTGAGAAAAACAACGGCCAAAAATGTTGAAAAGGTTATGTATATGATAAACGATCATGTCACTCATATAAAAGTGCTGTATTCGTAGTGTTAATATTAATTTTAATAAAAGTGTGTATGCCGAGGTCAGACTACAAAAAAAAGAAAAAAAAAGTATAAATCTCCGGAGCAGAAAAATAATTGTTGTAGACTAATCACGGGCAATTAAATATCGCGGATGGTGAGAGCAAAATCATGGTACGGATGGAAAATTCGGACTAGTCACGGAATGACTAGTCACGAAATGACAGAGATAACAGTTTAGTGGGATTTTGTCACGAAGTGTAATGCTTTCTGACAAGCACTTGATTAAAAAACAAGAAAATCATACGTCCAACGGCTTCCGAATGACGCAGAATTGCAGCAAATGTTAAGATACGAGATGTGTTGGTGACGACTGTCAACGCGTATGTGCGCGGACGCAAATGCAATTGTTGTCACACGCGACACGTCCAGATGATCATGTCGCGGAGCGACGTGAGATTTCTTCTCTTGGCCAAACACCGTTCGTCTTCAATCGCACGCGCAAGATAGTTCAACGGTTCGCGAGGTTCCAGATACACAGCGACTCCGCCTTATGTGGACCGTTCCAGTACTTATTTCCAACGCCCGCTTTCGTAGAGCTGCCGTCACAAGAGCTTGCATGAAATCTGCCGATATTCTATCACGTACAATTGCGAAGCCAGTCCTATTCTCGAGTTCACTGTGTGTGGTGCTAGTGGCTGATCATATGCAATTCCACCCTATAAATCTCACCAAAAACTAAAATACTATTCTACTCGTTTACATATAAATCATAAATGTAGATTTTACACACACATTTTCACAATAATCGGATTCACTAAACGCTGTGTTCACGGTAGTCAGTAGCGTTCTACTTGTTTTGCAATAAGTCAGAGTTGTAGGGCAGAGCTAGTACGGCTGGGCAGGGCAGGGCAGGCCGGGCCAGGTCGCGGCCTGCGCAGGGGGGGAGGGGGCGGAGTGCACGAGATAGCTAGTGCGTGCAAGCTTGTTTCACCTAACGGGCCATCCAGGACGTGGGCGGCGTGTGAAAGCCGATCGCGTGGCGGTGGGGAGCGGGGATCTTGCACGACGGTGCGGCACTGCGTGCTTCCGGCGCGGGCGCGGGGCGGCGCGGGCGGCGGCGGCGGGGCGGCGCGGGCGGCGCGGGCGGCGCGGGGCGGCGCGGGCGGCGCGGGGCGGCGCGGGCGGCGCGGGGCGGCGCGGGCGGCGCGGGGCGGCGCGGGCGGCGCGGGGCGGCGCGGGCGGCGCGGGGCGGGCGGCGGGGCGGCGCGGGCGGCGCGGGCGGCGCGGGCGGCGCGGGGCGGCGCGGGCGGCGCGGGCGGCGCGGGCGGCGCGGGGCGGCGCGGGCGGCGCGGGCGGCGCGGGCGGCGCGGGCGGCGCGGGGCGGCGCGGGGCGGCGGGGCGGCGCGGGCGGCGCGGGGCGGCGCGGGCGGCGCGGGGCGGCGCGGGCGGCGCGGGGGGGCGGCGCGGGGCGGCGGGCGGCGCGGGGCGGCGCGGGCGGCGCGGGGCGGCGCGGGCGGCGGCGGCGGGGCGGCGCGGGGCGGCGCGGGGCGGCGCGGGGCGGCGCGGGCGGCGCGGGCGGCGCGGGGCGGCGCGGGGCGGCGCGGGGCGGCGCGGGGCGGCGCGGGGCGGCACGACTTTGAACGCCGACGGTGATCGCTGCGTCTCCGCCTCCGCCTGAGCACCAGCTATAAATAGAAGGCCTTCCATGGCCAACATTCCCCCGCGCCTCCGTCCCCGCTCCCAATCCCGCTCCCATTCCGCTCACGGTGCCCCTATCGCAGCAGCTCCACCGGCACCCCGCCATGCGCGAATGGCAGGCATGCAAGCGGGGACACCCAACAATAAACCCATCAAAGCACACGGGTATTTTGCATTAATATTCACGTGCGCTTTTAAATGAACATCCAACAAAATCAGACGTTTTACTACAATTTGAAACGAGTGCTACAAGAGCATTATTTTCTAGCAATATTTTTAACGGCTACGCACAGTTATAGTACCACATGAACCTACAAAAGGGTTTGCAAGAAGCAAAATATGCTTGCTGGGATTCGGACACATTCTTAGATGTAACGAGACATTCCGAAAGCTGACCATTAAAACAAGTTAGTAAACTAAAAAGTTGAAAATGTGCGTTCGAATTTGCAATATTAAAAAATTCACAGATTTTCATTTACATTATTTTTTAGGGATTTTTGAGATCTAATTTTAATGTACAACATTTATTCAAGAAAATAATCTCTATCATCAGTAGTTGCAATGCTCATTTTTATTTCAGAAGGTGCAGAGCTCGCCGAAAATGGCACCTTTTTAACCTCCATTACTTCTATCCCAGGAAAAAATTTCAAGAAAAAATTAGAGCCGTTTTGAGATAATATTTTTTTATAGATTTCATTAACTGAAAGAAGAAATTACGTGAAATAAGTGTTTTTAAAAAAATCTTTTTTCAGAGATCTTTCTCAAACCAAATATCTTTTAAGACAAAAATCTATTTCTTCAATAGTCTAATATTGCAATGTTAATTTTTTGAATTGTTGAACAAAATTTAGACATGTGCCATTCTTTTAAGCGTCCCTTCTTCTATACTTAGAAGATATATAAAGAAGAAAATCTTACTCGATTCTCGAGTCAAATCGTAACTGAACTTACCGAAAGAACTGTCTTGAAAAACAGATTTCAATCTGGAAGAATCTTAATGTTCAACTTTGAAGTTCTAGGACGACTAAAATAAAGGTGATCTTCGACAAGTGAGGGACGAAAATTAGTTATTTTTTTGCGTCCTTTGCATTACCTGAACAAAAAGGTTTCGTAAAAACAAGTGGAACAACACCAGCACTTAATCTTTGGCGTTATTTCTAATTGATCTGCTACGTTACATGACTACATGAATCTGCAACAGTGTTTTCAACCTGGTATTTTTTTTTTCCGAGCCGAGATTCTAAGGTTATCCGGGTTTACCAGCCGTGAGCTTTTCCTCTACGCTATCGAAGCGCAGTGAGATTCGAACTCGGGCTTGTAGTTTTGAAACGTTCACTATTAGCAATTTTCGAAAACACGGAGTACTCCAAAAGTGAGACTAACACCATTTATTTTCGCTCTTTGCTACATAAAAGGCGAAAATATAATGGAAAAATTTGGAGCGTTTTTTTAGTATAAAAGTGTATAAAAACTTTAAAATGCCTATATTTGGCGAAAAATTACACAAAAACTACTGATATTTTCGCAAAATTGAAAATGACCTTATTTCAAGATGTCTTTAAACAACAGATTTCATTCAGGAAAAAGTCTCAATCTTCAGTATTGTAGTTGAAGAAAGACGCCAAAAAGAAATTGCTCGTTTGCAATTTTCCAAAAATCAGTGATTTACATGAACATGCGACCTACTCTTAAGCGTCTCTTGCGCTCTCCGAGGAGAAAGTTAATTCAAAAAATTTGGTGCCAGGTATTCCAAAATTTGTTTGATTCTGCTCAGAGAGGCATTACCTTTTGGTTAGTTTTATACTTGTGGATTTCACAAATGGTGATGTAGTCATTTGCTTTTCTTTCTTAACGTTAATTAATAATCACAGAAATAAGTAAAACAAAAAATTAAACTATATATTTCGTTTATTTTGCTTTCAGATAAACATTACACTATTTTCACAAAATATGCCCCAATTATTGAACTCTATATAAAAAACAATCTTCTATATTCTGTTTCGACTATACTAATGAAATTTGTGTATTTTACCTGCATCTGAAGCCACTTCACTATTCCTAGAATTGCAACTCCGCTCCTCGGGCTAATGGCAACCTTAAGAGCTGGAGTTGGGCATTACGGTGTGAGGCGAGAGAAGACGGACGCTCCCCCGCGCACCCTCAGGCGAGGAGGGCGGTGCCGAGTCCAGTTGGCAACACACTCTAACCCTACTCTGCGATGCGTCCTCTTTCCCCGACACAACCTCAGCACAGGTACATTTCGACTCCTCGCCTCATTACGAAACCTTTGTCCAAATCGAAGGGCTATATTTACAACCTGTGATTCACAGTCATATAAGATTCACAATAGTTCTGGATGAATCATACTGCCGTTTGGTCCCTTGCATTTCAAACGAGTAGGTAGTCTGCAGCTAAGTAGAGACTGTCAGGAACAAGAGACTAACTACTTCAGAACACGTCGAGGTCGATTAAGCGTACCAGTGATATATTTTTCGCTCATTATCTTTATTTTATCATTAAAGGAGACATTTTCTCGGAAATCAACTGTATTTCATTTTTTTCTCAGTAGGTATAGAATGATTCCGTACCAATCACGCATAACTTCTATCACATACGAGTTAAATGTGCAAGAAATAGCACTTACGTATCTCTGTTTCTACTCGCATGAAGGATTTTTCAGCAGTAGTCCACGCGCAAGAATTTATTCCCCAATGTATCTCAGGTGTTGAACTGATCAACCGTTGATTGCAACAAGCAAAATTTACAACTGACCGATGTTGTTTCAATGCATACATAGGCATATTTACGATATGCTAACAATACCCTATAAAGATGGCTTGATTCCCGGAAGAAAATATTTCCAAGAAGGTTTGCAACAGAATATCTCATATTTTCTTTGTTTATCTTGTATTAACCTTTTTTGTGCATTTGCATAGTAATAATGTTCTCTTACAATCACAAATTAGAAGAACAAGCTCAAGCGCCAGCACAAACAACACTTTTCCAACACTTTTACAACACTTTGCCAGATGACATTAAACGATTAAATTCAATAGAAAAGTTTAAATCCCAAGTGAAATGGTTTCTGCTGCATAACTGTTTCTATACAATTAGAGACTATACTGAGCATCACAAGAAAAGTAACATTAATTTTAACAATGATACATAATGCATTATTTACCATTTGGACTGTATAAATGAGTATAAATAACCAGTAACAACTATTGTACTACAGCTTCCGGGTCAATGACCCCCATCTCGATCAGGTTTCCCTGATCCATTGAGCAAATGCTGACATGGCCCCTTGTTTTGCTTCTGGACATAAATGTAGCTTTATTTTCTGTGCACGTCTTCTAGAATTCAGTGGGAAATACAATTATTCAAATTATCGTTTCCATGTTGTCAAGGCAGGAAGTATTGTTCCGAAGCACAACATGATAAGAGCCAAAATTTATTGCCTATTTATCCTTGAAAATAGATTTTATTACATTCGAGTGTTTTTTTTCAAAATTTAAGTAGTATATGACTTAGTGTAGGGATCACAGAATTTTGAAAATGTGCACACAATTCACTTTTCCCCATAGCACTTCATACGCAGTTTTAACTGTTTTTTGACGTAAAATAAATAAATAAATAAAAAACTAAAGAGTCTAGAGTACAGCACCAAACGAGAAATATCTAAACCTCGAAAAAATGAACAGAACACTTGAAATCATATCTTGGAACTCTAAGGGACTGCTGCAGCATCAAAATGAGCTGCAAGCTTTCCTTGATCTAAAGGAAGTGAATGTTTGTTTGATATCTGAAACCCATTTCATCCATTGAGCAAATGCTGAGATGGCCCCTTGTTTTGCTTCTGGACTTAAATGTAACTTCATTTTCTGTGCACGTCTTCTATAATTCAGTGGGAAATACAATTATTCAAATTATCGTTTCCATGTTGTCGCGGCAGGAAGTAATAAGAGCCAAAATTTATTGCTTATTTATCTTTGAAAATAGATTTTATTACATGGGGGTTTTTTTTCTCCCTTTCCAAATTCAAAATTTATTGCTATTTATCCTTGAAAATGGATTTTATTACATGGGAGTTTTTTTGTTTTTTTCTCCCTTTCAAAATTCAAAATTTATTGTTTGTTTATCCTTGAAAATAGATTTTATTACATGGGAGTTTTGTTTTTTTTCTCCCTTTCAAAAATTCAAAATTTAAGTAGTATATGACTTAGTGTAGGGATCACAGAATTTTGAAAATGTGCACACATTTCACTTTTCCCATAGCACGTCATACGCAGTTTTTTAACTGTTTTTTTACGTAAAATAAAAAAAAAAAAACTACAAAGCTTCCTTACCTTGTTGAACGAGCGACGTGCAGCGTTGCGGCACAGCACATACGACACACACTTGTTCAGTCTTATCCGTTCGGTTCATGAATATCGCCAACGTATTATTTGCCGTTGTAAAGGCGTCCTGAGTAAGGAATGACCCTGAAGCGTAGTGTACACTCTACAGAGAATATAAACCCTATAGTACTATGACATTCAAGAGAAAGTTTAACAGCAGTGGCAAGGAAGGAAAAGGAACGCGTACTAACTGTTAGAGAGAACTAGTATATTTACAAAAACTTTCGTTTCCAGTAGCAAGTGGATCAGATTACGTGACTAAACAATTGATTTCGGCTGATTTTCCTTTAACGAGGAGCCTGTATCTTTCAGAGGATTGATATTGACGGTGTACGTCAGTAGCAACTGGTGCTCTCGCAGGAAATAAAATTTAGATAAATACATTAGTAGTATTTGGCATGCTATTCTGGAAGTGCGAAATAATGGCATCTGTAAACTCTTTCTATGTGGTTTTAAGAAGCGTCATGTTTCTTTCGAACTTTCTACTATGTAGTTGACGCTCTATGTAGTAATTCGCTACGCTATTCGTTGTTTTAAACCAAGTTTTTAAATATATATCCTCACCTCCAAATAATTTATTGGAAAAAAAAATAGTTGTCTTCAAATCGCATCTACATAATCACCTGTATTTACTATAAAAATAATTTTTGAATTTTCGAGCAAGTGGTAATTTTTTATGATGACACAATTAGAGACTGTATTGTGTACCAAGAAGGAAAATAGTATTAGTTTCAATAATGGTATCTATTGTATTAGTTACCGTTACCTAAAATAACAAATATGCCTGTAACAAGTACCTGTAACGGGTGCTCATTGATTTCAGAACGATCTCATACATCGATATTGCTGCAATATCTTTGTTATTGGATGACATTTAATTGGAAATATTTATTTCAAACAATGAAGAGAATTTTGCGATTATCTGGGGGATTGTGCAACCAAAGCACAAGCCGCTAACTACACTACACCAATGTGTAGGGCAATGTAGAAGCTATATGCTGACCTAATTCAGCTTCCGAGAAGCAACGAAAATTGAAAAATTGATCATAAAAGTTTCTAACAGCAACTTGGCGAAGTAAATTCTGAAAATTACAACAAATTACAGCATATTTGCCACAAATTCCATTTTAAATTTATAGTTATGAAATTAAAAATTACTTTGAAATGTGGTTTAACAATAAATGTTTTCTCACGTCTCTTGTACTGTTCTTTACTTGTTAATCTTTTACGTGCTTCCCCGTTCCTTGTAAGAGGAGAAAGTATTGCAAGTGTGGGCAGAAAAACGGAGAATTTTCCACAAAAGCCTCTTATTGACGGGCGCAGGTAACGAAAAATCCATCAACCAGGTCCCTGTATGTAGTAAATTACTTCCCCTAACACATTGGGAAGTCAGTGGTTAACGTAACAATATTCTTTTTGAAAGGTTTCTTAGGTTCCGCCCCACCACCCACACCCCTCTACAGCCAAAAGCGTGTTTTTTCGGCAACTTAGCACTATTTTAACTGAATAAAAAAATATGATAAATACTACCAGAAAATATTTTTGGATATTTTCTCAGACCCAAATTCAACCACAAAAATATTTTTGAAAAAATTCACAAAACAATTTATATTGCGTCTTAGAACCTTGGAACAGGCTCGAAAAAATCTCAAACGTTCCTCATAAAACACAAATTGTTGCGAATTTTTTTCAATTTTTTTCAACAGCTGGGCTGCAGTAAAAAAATAAAAAAACATTTTCCCGCCTTTAATTCACCTCGACTTTAAATATACTTCGAAAATGACTGCAACAGTTCTGTGTATATATTTTAGAGTTTATTATACATTTATATACATTGTTGTAGCACCCAATCATATTTTGATTTTCGAATTTAGTTACAAATTACAATTTTTTAAAAATCTTTCTAATTCTTTTCATAAGTAAGGAAAGACGATAGTTTTTGGCTGTTTAGAAGGATCCATCGACACAAATCCTTGAACGCGTAATACCGGTGGATAGAGAATCACACCCCATCCTACATCGAAAATATTTTAGAAGAAAAAATAAAATAAAAATTTGCGGATAATGAGATACAAAAAAAAGTATTGCAACACACTATAATCCCAAATAACTCGGACCAGGTTTGCGTGTCTCATGGGGGGACAATTTTGTTTGAGGACAAGTAAATCCTGACGATGTATTTCGGAGGACGGGTAGATGACAAATGGGGAAATCTGAAGGGACAATTCGGGTGCAGGTTCAATTTTCCTTATTTAGTTCTTTTGGGTGCCTCCTCTCCATAGCATGGGTAGACAGAAAAGAGAAGACGAAATCAATGTAAAATTAAATTGAAGGAAAATACTGAAATGATCTTTGACGATAAAATTAAAAGAAACTATTTTATTTTTTGTGAATTTTTATCTCAATGCTCAGCAATATTGGAATAGGTTCTCTGGTACAGTACTCTAATTCTGTACAGGTCTCTAATTCTGTAAATGACATTTCGGGGCATGGGTGTTCGCAGTGTGGTGCTTCATTAAATCAATTTTGTTTTCATACAATTATTATTTACAAAGGACACAGTTTTCGGAGAGTCGGAATTGTATTTACTTATTTATACGTATACAAGAATAAATACTTAGGTAACTGAAAATACAACTTTTTCTCTGGTCTGAAACATCTACAAATGTGACAGCGTAAGCTTCCGCTGCGGGAGTAATTATTTCGATGTCCATAAGATGCCGCGTCCTAGACACAGTTACCAACGTTTCAGGCGCCATTTTATGACGTTCTTCTTGGATGAAGGTCGCAGGTGTCTAGGACGTGGCGTCTACCGCACAACCAAGTACTTGACTATAAAACCTCATTTTTTTAATCTATGGCCCAGCAAATAAAAAAATGTGAAAAAATTCACAAGTATTCTAATATGAAGTTTTAAATTTTTTTCGTGCCTGGGTCGGTATTCTAAGACGTAGAAAAGGACTTGCAAATCTGGGTTCAACCTCTTTCCCTTCATTTCCTCACATGTCCCCCTCTTATTCCTCACTGTTGACCGAATAATATTCTCATAAACTGCCAAAAACTGTCGTCTTTCCTTAGCTTTCCTTTCCTTATGATATACTTATGCAAAGGACTAGAAAGATCTCAAGTTCGGTGAAATTTCTAATTTTTTCTAAAATTGCAAAAGTTGAAATATTTTTCTCGGCGTCTTCCCACAATTACATTGTTTAAGATTAAGATTTTTTCTTTATTAAAATTTGTTCCAAGACAGATCTTGAAATATGATTACGTAAAATATCTCGAATATAGTAGTACTTTTCAAGTAATTGTGCGTGAAATTTAGTACATTTTTAAACAATTATTTTACCAAAAATTGCTTCTATGTTGTTCTTTAAATTTTCTCCTCGTTTGTATCGATTGGCGGTAAATAACTGGGTACTATTCCCGGCAAACTTTGAATTTTTGAAAACTGCAAAATGTCAGCATTTCAAACGTACAATATTGATGATAGAGATTGTTTTCTTAAAAAATCTGTTCTAAAAAATGAAATATTTTAAAAAAATGCATGTATAATTATTTTTAAAAAAAGATTTCGCGAATTTCTGCTTAAAATTCAAACAAATTATAAGAAAAAAAGTTTCTCCAAAACTGATCCAATTTATTTCTTTAAAGTTTTCCACGGATTGAAGAAAGGACTCATAAATAAATGGAGCAAGTCTCATTGTTGTTGAAGTCTTTTTCGAAAATTGAAAAAGTAAGGTATAAAGCGAGAAAATATGTAAGATTACTTAAAGTAGTAAAACCAGTTAAAAATTATAAACCAATTAAAAGCAAATTATTCCCACCCTTCTTTATTATTCATATCCTCAACTGGTTCCATTTATATATTTGTGATTGCTAGAAAGACCTTTCTTCTTTGTGGCTATCAACCGTGTTTCTCGCAATAGTATTTGCAGCGCATTACAGCGCGTCGGCGCTACTTTTAAAAATAATTTTAACGTTATTTTTTAAAAAAAACGTAAATAAGATTTTCTCGAGAACGGCTTCAATTTTTTTCTCGAATGCAGCAAAATTAACTTAAAAATTGCCGTAGACATGATTTTTATTAAAACCACTGAAATCTCGAAAATTGCAAAAGTTCGTGTTCTTTTTGATGCGTCGGGGACGTTCGTATTCGCAAGTGCGCTTGGTAGTGAACCGGGGAAAGAACTGCTCGTGGAGTCCCTGCGCATGTATCGCAGCATCGGAAACCTTAACATCTTCCTCAGCGTGCACCAGTAGTGAGTGTGAAGTTCCGATTACCTGAAGTGTCTGGCTAAAACTGTAGTCATAGTTGTGTTTTATTAATTTACTCTTGCATCGTTAAGTACATACGTTTACACCGTTACGTACATACGACGACAATCCAACTACACGATCTGCCCGCTCTGGAGAGACTGTCACATAATGCAGAGTTTGCCGCATACTGCTCGTTAAGAGGGCCAACTGGCAATCGTCCAATTGCCTAATTACGCGTTAAGTTATGTTGTCTGGCATTTGCTCCTCCGGAACTCAACAATGCGGTCACAATTCCGACCTCATATTCCTGTGAAGGGGCATTATCTTCAATATGAGAAGCAATGTTTTGGCTGCTGGAATGACGTCACGAAATGGTGGAGCTGCAGCCACTGAATGCCAACGTCCTCCACGTCCACAAATTAGTGTTGTAACGTAATCACAGAAAATTAGAAAACAAAAAGTGGAAAAAGAACCGCGTATTAAACATTTCGACACCGGAAGCGGTAGCTCAGTGCATCAACTGATGCCACTGCAGCGCCTCTGACCGGGAGGTCCTAAGTTCGAGTCCTGACGGCGACAGGATTTTCGACACTAGCTTTTCAGCTAGGCCGAATTCAGTCGCTGTCTGGAGGAAATTCAGCGGCCGCTCTCTGATCGGTAGTTTTCCATGGTTTCTCCGATCAACACCAGACAAATGCCGGAGCAGTACCCTACCAAACGGGTCACGGACAGCGCGCGATCTGTCCTTCCCATTCCTTGTCCTATCCTCTCCCTTACATACACACTTACACTAACATGCACTACACTTACACTACACGCATATCCCGGGAGACCGGTCGGGAGCTTGAGCTTGTCCCGGCTGGGGCCGTGCCCCGCTGGTGGGAGAGTCCTGGTTAGGGGGAATCCCCACTAGTCGACGGTAGGTCGGTGACGGATCTCGCCATCCAACGAGGGGAAAATCACCACCATCTCCCGAGAAAAAACATGCACTACGCTAACGGGACTAATGACCGAAGCAGTTGACGCGCCCGGAAACACGAAAAAATCAATCAATCAATAAAACATTTCGACTGAAAAGATCCTTGCATGTACGGATACAATTATATTTAACTGCAGTTAACAAGTATAAAATATAACTAGAAGCAATTGCGTTTGTCGTAGAGAAATACAAGAAATGTGTGAAATTTCGCGCCCGTACTTACAACGATGCGTATTGGTTTATCTGTACATCGCTATAATTCCATTCATAGACATCTACATTAGCATCCGCGAGCTGCATTCAAAGAATAGCGAAAAGACAATGGAAATGAGAATTTTTGGCAAGAATTGATAAGAAAAATTCGCTCCAATGTCATAAAAACTAATTGAAAACGCAAAACATCTATAGATTGGACTATTATCCCTCATCGTGCCTATCGTAAAAGAATCAACTTCCTGCCGCGAGAAAATGGAGAACGATAATGTGAAAAACTATTTCCTACAGAACTCTAGGAGACGTGCACCGATAGTGAAGTTACATTTGTGGCCAGAAGCAAAACAAGGGGCAGACCCTGCATTCGCTCAAAGAATCAGGGAAACTGGATTAAACCGGACCGACATGGGGGTCATTGATCCAGAAGCTCAGATACAGTACTCGTTAGGAGCGAGTGCATAAGACTCGCAGTACTCCTCCCCATTTCTCCCGTACGAAGAAACCTGCCGTTGAATGCATAATAGCAGCTCCAGACCTCTTGGGAGCACCGCTCTACTGCCAAATCCCGTGTTGCCGCCTTTCATCGAACCTTGGTTATTGCGCCTGAGAAAGATTAAAACTACTAAACAATTTGCAGTAGAGTACAAAGTATCATAAGACATTTCAGTATTCCCAAAACCTGGGAGGGGGAGCGTGACCACAAGATTCTCTAGTGAAGCCTTCTCTGTTGCTTGCGCCAAACATTTAGATATCGGGCCGCGCGGTGTAAAGAGGAAATTCTTCTCCTAAATACGCCCACTTATAAACGGAATGCAAATTTGATCTTAGGGTGCTCCGTTCTCTCAGGAAGTGCGAGCGCCGTTTCTCCTCCTGTCATTTGAACTGATTTGCCGCCTACTAAGGATGTGACATCGATGTCGATGTTTTCAAAATATTGATGTTTTTATAAAAATATCAATGTTTTAAACATCGATGTCTTCAAGTCGATGATTTTTTAATATGATGTTTTTACGTTTTCGATGTTTCGTTCGCGGTGAAAAAAATTGCCGAAATGTATGTAAGCGCAAACTTTCGAACGACTGCACCAAATTGGATAATTCTTTTTTGTGTGTGTTCGTTATTGTCAGGACAAGGTTTGTATAAAAGAAATTTTCAAAAAAATCGAAAAGAAAATATTTTAAAATCTCATAATATGAAAAGTGAGTGGCAAAAAAAAGAAAAGAAGAGGGAAAAGGAGGGGAAAAAAAGGGAAAAAAGGGGGGAGAGAGAGAGAGAGAAGAGAGAAGAGAGAATGAGGTGGAATGAAAGAAAAAAGAGAAAGAGGTAAAGACGGTAAAAGTGAGAGGACAGAAGAGAGATGGAAAGAGGAAGAAAAGTGAGAAAAGGAAATAGAGAAGGAAAGACAAGGAAAGGAGGGAAAAAGGAAAGGAGGGGAAAGGAAAGGAAGAGAGAAAGGGGAAACAGGGGAAAAGGGGAGAAGAAAAAAATAGGGAAAAAAAGTTAGATTGAAAAGCGAGAGGGAGAGAGAAAGAGTAAAAACAGAGAGGGCACGACAACGTCTGCCGGGTTCTGCTAGTATGAAATAATAACTGGTGGCACTAGTATTTATGGTTCGAACCACACGTACGCGGTTTGCACTGCCTTCATTAAGCAGTCTCGCCCGAGATGATCCTGATACCCTAACAACCTGCATCTTTCTTCGTATTTCGCACACGGAGATGCGTTTTTAACTGTTTTAAGTTAAATTTTAATTATAAATTAATATACTAGGTCTCCGTCAAATTTATTTTATGTTACGGACGAATGTTTATTGTTAGAGATTATTAAACCATCCTTAAAACATCGATTATTTTGTTCGATGTTTCATTAATATCGATGTTTTCATCACTATCTACGGGTCGGTCATTTATATATTTATTTTATGTCGTCAAAAACAGTTAAAAACTGTATGTGACGTGCTATGGGGAGAGGTGAATTCATTGCATGTTTTGAAAATTCAGTGATCCCTACCCTAATACTACTTGAATTTTGAATGCAGAAAAAAATTAGCGTTTTTTGCAAGGATTGTTAACAAACTATTCGCTCCGATGTAATAAAATCTAATTACAAGGATAAATCAGCAATAAATTTGGGTTCCTATCCGTGATGTCCTTCGTCAAGGAATAATACTTCCTTCTGCGACAACATGGAGAACGATAATTTGAATTTGAATATATTTCCCACTGAATTCTAGAAGACGTGCAGAGATAATGAAGTTGCAATTATGTCTAGAAGAAAACAAGGGGCCATCTAGTATTTGCTCAAGGATCGGGGAAACTGGACGAAAAACCTGATCCAGATGGGGGTCTTCTGACCTACAAAGTTCCCTGTGCAGGGATGTTTCTCTCACGCCCACCGTTCAGACATGTAGCGATTACAAGAAACGTTTGAAGATTATTTGGTAGGGTAGAATGGTAATCTCTTTCATTTTATTCTTTATTACAAAATTATATTTCACAGATTTCCATAAACATATTTCAGAATTGAAATAATTAAATTGTTTATGACATTTTTCGTATGCAGTTAAACATTGTCGTAGAATTACAACAATTCAACAAACCTCAATCTATTTGGGGGAAGGGGGCAAACTCCCTTGAAGTTACGTCCTGCTTCTTAGCAATCGAAAACCCCATTTATGAATTCTGAACGGTATTGTGCGATCTGGTAACATGTTATCCGCCCAATCCATCCTCTCTGTCAATCCGAGTGCCTGCAGGGCGAGTGATGGATGCAAAACGAGCTTCTTTGGAAATACTCCGCCGTTAAACTGAGTTTGGTTTAAAATCAAAATACACAGAGCTTTGGTACGTGAGATTCAGCGCCACAGTCGAAACCTGGGATCCCCTTCTCCACATCTTGTTCATTCCCAATTAATCACCTTAGTGGTACCAAATTTCGTAGAGATTACTATAGTCATATGATTACTACCGTATTGCGAACAGATTACTATAGCATATCCTATAGCAGGCACGTCAAACCGCGCCCGCACGAGCTACTTGCTCGCCTGGAGAGCCCGGCGCTCGTATGGGCAAGAGCAACTTCCCCTGACTCCGCACTTATTTCCCCTGGAAAGCCAGAAAAGGGTGAACATTCGCAAGCTGAAGTGACGCAAGGCGGTGAATAGTGGCTTTGTACGAAAATATGTTTGCCAGATTTTTTCTATCAAGTGACTGAGAATTATATTATATTTATATTTTTCACTTATTACTATTTGATGTTCATTTTCTTATTAAATTCTCCCTTATATAAAAATCTTTGTTAACTGACATGAATATGTTTGAATGGCTAATTCTTTCTTTGTTTTCGTTTTGTCTTGTAGCCATTAAATCAATCATTTATTGTATTTAGAATTAATGCGAAATAAATGAAGTCTATATAAGTTGACAATTCTTGCTTAAAGACGGACAGCGCTTTTAACAGACAAGAATATTTGTCTCTCAATCAATATTGTCAAGAGGCAAGTATCCAGTCACGTACTGCCACTCAGAGAAATTGTACAGCCCTTACTTTTAAATCTCACGCCAATTTCTCAGGACTCAGCGGCTGCTGAAGGATAACCACTGAACTGGGCTTGGCGGCTTACGTTACTAATGCCGGACTAGCTAAGTTGGGAGTGCACATAATCTCCGTTTAGGCTCTGCGAGTTCTCAGGTTTTTTGAAACCACTCTGTGCGTGCGGCAGTTTCGGTGAGATTGAATTGTGAATTCGTCAATTCAATATTCGTTTCGTGATAATTTCCCCATTAATAGGTAATTCACTTGCTTAGTGTTAGTTCTATTTCTCTGTGCATTATGCATCCTACAAATCGCCAAAGAATAAGTTTCTATTAGGAATTTCGGAATGGTTTATTAGTAAGGCTACTGAAGAACGTCCCTCACGGCACGGCGCGGCGTCTCGCAATCAGTAAACGCCGTTGTGTACATAAATCAAGGAATAATCTTTTCCAACACCTGTGCATTGTATATGGATATATTGGCGGTTCTCTGCGAATTTTCTGCATCGGAGGTGCATACTTTCTTGCAGAATACGTAGTATGCCAGAGTTGAACAGGGAGAGAGGGCGAAAGACCTTGGTGCATAACGACGATACAGTCTTGCGTTACTATTCCAATGCCAACAGCGCCTCATCGGCGTTAGTGTGTCGAGGTACACTTAGAGTAGATTTGTTTAGTTTTGTTACGAAATTGAACGAATGAGGGGAGGGAAGGGACGAGCATAAAAATTCTTTCAAGTTACAATCTAAAGCTAAATAAGCACATACTAAATCAATACTACCCGTCTTTTATAATTTTTAGAAATTATAAGTAAGGTAAAGAAGAAACAACAGTTTTTTCATTGCAATATTATCAAGGTGAAATAACAAAAATAGAAATATTCTGTTCAATTATTATCATAATATATTACAATACTGAGAGATTTGTACATTGAGAGTGAGAATATAAGGCAGAAAACATAAATGTATTTAAAAAAAATAGTATATAAAAACATATACTTAATAAACTCGTCCTGCTATAACAATAATTATTATATAACACAGATCAAAGAGGAAATTTCAGAAATATAACTGTAATCTATAAAATTGGGCGGGTGTATGGAATGGTATTAAAATTTCTTCTTGAAGTAAATCTTGTAGATGTGGAAGAAATCAAGAGTTGGACGCTCACGTACTAATAATATTTCTCATGTACTAACAATATTTTTAGTATCAGACAAATGACCAACAAACGAATAGCCCATAATACACGAACTCATCATGTCAGCATAGACTAAAGAAAAGCCTATGACACTGTTCCATTAAATAAATTCTCTGTAGCCATGGAGAAACAAAACGGTAAAATGTACTCATTAGATGCTATTAAAGACTTGTAATGCAGAAAAATATCTCAAATTAAAGTTGGATGGAATCTTTCGGAAGCGGAAGTAAATATAGTTTTACGGCAAGGGCGTTAAACTGTTTACATTACATTTAGACTGAGGTTTAAAAACCTGGAGGGGAAAATATTGCAATCTGGGTATAAAAATTGATGATTCTATTAATTATGCAAACGATCAATTATCTTCGCAGAGGAAAACCATGTTTCGGGTATGCGGGAAAACTTCATTACAAATGTTTGAATTGAAGACTAAAACGGAATACATAGTACAGTAAGAGGAAAAGCCAAGACTGTCTATAGATGATTGATCTGAAACGAAATCCTGCCAGAATATTACATACTTAGGTACGCAAATAGCAGCAAATGGTGGTAGACACTCTGAGTAAAATAGTAGAAGGGGACAGTAGATATAAGGCAACTACATCCCTTGATAGGAAAAAAATTTCTGAGAAAGAGTGTTAACACGACTATCGTAGAGAGTATTGCCACATATGGATCTGAAGTGTGAGAAATATCTAAAGGCGAGCGAAAATAGTAAAACGAGAACGAATTTTTAGCAATGGAAATGGTTGTGGAACTCTGAATTGTGGGAATGCTGATTCGGGGTTGTAGACGTTCTTATGCGAAGATGACCTCTTTTATCTCTTCACAATGTCACAATGGAAATGGTCTATTAGCGTTGAAGCTGTGGATTGACGTTGTTGAACTAACTAAAAAATAGTGATACTAGAAGAAAAGCAGAAGTGAGTTTCAATATTATCGATACCATTGCGATTAAAAGGCCCCAAATGTATGGTTGCTTAGGAGAAAGGATGAAGGGCGACCGTCTCAAAAGCTCTGCAATAGACAACCGCGTCACACACAGGATGAGGAAAACATAGAAGAACGTGAAAGGGAGAAAGTGGAGAAAGAATGGCTAGAAGAGGATAACATGCAGAAGACTGCACTGACAGATAAAAATGGGAACTGGGATGTGAGAGACGCCTAATGGTGTAAAATACACGCAGTACTTTTCCCGCTGCCGCAAGTCGTATCATTTAACCCTTTTGTGACCATATTCATTGTTTTGTATGCCAGTTTTTCTTTCTCGCTACCGCTTTCGCAGTAGAGAGTAACGTATGTAATGCTGCACAAAAAACGGTGAAATTTTCCGCAGAAAACTCTTATTACAGGACCCTGGTAACCAAAAATTGGATAAATCCAGTTGCTAAATTTAGAGCATCTTTAGAGCTAAATTTAAAAGCATCTTCTAACCAGAGTCCATGTTTTGTGGGTCCTTGACACCGAAAAATCGAATGATGGAAAAACGTGTCTGTCTGTCGGTCCGTCCGTCCGTCCGTCCGTCTGTCTGTCTGTGAACAACGTAGCGGTAAACCGTCAGCCGATTTTCTCCAAAATTGATATTCCCAATGATCTGGCTGGTGTCGCGGCCCCTTGAATTTGAAACCGATATTTTAATTTTGGGGGGTACTTTACATGAAGCCTCTGGGACATTTTCCGAATTTTCAAAAAATGGCTTCATCGTTTATTGATTAAATTTTGTTGTTAAATAGTGTAAAGGACGTTTTAAGAGAATGGCGTCATTGAAAACTGATTTTTCGAAAATTGCAAAACTTTAAAATTTGTTCGGCGTCTTCCTACAACTACAGTTATGAAGATAGATATTTTTTCTTAATCAATTCCGTTCCTTAAAGATAGATTTTGAAATAAGATCATGTGTAATTTTTCGGAAATTTGAGTACTTTTCACGTAATTTTGAGTGAAATTACGGGCAAAAAGTACGTGCTGTTTTAGCACCACTAGTTAACGATACATTCGTTTTCAATTTCCATTTTAATAAATATTCTCTCAATTACGATTGAGACAAGCACGAACTTTCTTTCTTTGGATTATCTGTACAAATGATTCAAAGGTAAAGAAGACGCTATAAATGCTGTCATGACGCTATGCTTCTCTCATAAACTTAATAACAAGCTATCAAAATCATCAAATTATCGTTGATTGCAAAATATGAAACATTTTTCAAGGGGTTCACAAGCGTGCTTTTCAACTTTTTCATCTCAATTGATATTTGAGGCAAAACCTGGATGCAGAGGATAATACAAATGACTTCAGAAAAAACACAATTGGATTGATTGTTTGATTGATTGTTAGTGATTCCGGGGGCGTCAACTACCGGGTTAATTAGTCCCGTAAGTGTAGTACGTGTTTTCTCATCGGAAGGTGGCGGTGATCTTCCCCCACTGGAAGGCGAAATCCGGCGCCGACCTACCGTCGACTAGCGGGGTTTCCCCAACCAGAGGGGTTTCCCCCTGATCTCTCACCAGCGGGGCACCGCCCCAGCCGGGACAAGCTGTAAGACTCCAACCGATGTCCAGGCATGTGTAATAGTGTAGTGCATGTTAGTGTAAGTGTGTGTGTCTAAGGTGTGAGGATAGGCCAAGGAAGAGGAAGGAAAGATTGCGCGCGTTCCTTGCTCCGTTTGTGAGGGTATTGTTTCGGCATTCGCCAGGTGTTGATCGGAGAAACCACGGAAAACTACCAATCAGAGTAGCCGGCCGCTAGAATTCTCCTCCAGGTAGCGACTGAAAAGCTGGTATTGAAAATCCTGTCATCATCGAGACTCGAACCTAAAACCTCCCGGTCAGAGGCACTGCAGTGACACAACACTAAGCCACCTCTCCCAAGACAAGACAACTACAGATTATATTTATAAACTATCTTTTGGATGGAATACAAAGTTAAAACATATGTTAACGGGGCCACTGGCTTGCCTTCCCTTCACAAGAAAAACGTCCTGAGGATTTCTGCGCCATCATCACTCTCACGCTCTGTTTCGAGTCCGCCTATTGGGTGTACGAGCGCGGTGCCAATTGACAATTTTCTCCAGCGGGGGACATTCGAAACTTCACAAAAAGACTGGTGAAACGAAAACAAACGCTTACACCACACATTGAATCCCAATAATTCTCTCAAGCATGGTGTCTTGAGCAATTTCTGCCCTTCAGATTCCTCCGTTTGAACACTTTATGGTGTGATATGGCATCTAATACTTCTTCAGCAGGGGACGATCCCTGCCCCCTCCGTCAATTCGTATCTGCGCACGAGGCTGGATGTTACCCTCTACACTGATGCTTTCAGGTGGCGACCTGGATGAAGAGCAGTGGAGCTGCCGGCACTGGGAGGTCCAGATCCTTCCGGCGGCCCCACCCCCAGATCGCCGCCCATGGCACAAAGCGCCCGCATTTCGTTAACGTCGCTCCCCCTCCCCCACCCACCCGCGCCGCCTTTTTGTGCAAAAGAAGGTGGTTAAATAACGCCGCGCGCGCCCGCCTGCCGCCTGCCGGCGACACCTCGATAAAGTTCGCATCCGGGTCTCGACGCAAGAACCGGGCGGGGAGCACGCGGGGGCAGCGGAAGGGAGACGGGTAGGAGGGGAGAGGAAAAAGCAGAGGCCGCGCGTCAAAACATCGATGGAGCGATGGCAACGACACAGCGGAATAGGCACCGGCGCGTAAGAAAGCAAGGATGGTGATGACTGATGAGGAGGAGAGGGCACAAGAGATAAGAAAGGAAAGAGGTAAGACCGGCACGGGTTATCCAAAAAATAGAATTATCGACGTTCAAACAAATGAGGGAAAAGAAGACCGAGAAGAGAAATGAATCCGAGGGACCAATACATCAAGACGGGATCGAAATAAGGAACCAAAGGCGGTGTCGTGTACGGAGAAGCCGGGAGAGGCGGAGGAGGTGAAGCAGGAAGAGAGACCTCGAGGGGTCATCCACAGACGACGGGGCAGGCCGCAGGGCAGGCAGCAGGCGCTGGCGAAGGCGGGGCCGTTGTCATGGGAGGGAGCGAGGGAGACGGGAGGCGGGGGCGAGAGGAGAGGACTATTTCGGAGGCGGCGGGCGGGAGAAGGGGAGATGGGCGAGAGGGGCGCGGGGGGGGGGCGGAATCAGAACGGGGATAGCGGCGATAGGAGGAGTAGGGGGAGGGCGCCGCGGCCACGTCAGAGGAAAGAGGCAGCGCGGAGCAGCGCGCAGCCGGCCGAGGCGTTGCGCGCCGCCAGGGCTTCCGCGTTGCCGCGCTCGCACTCCGCCCTCCCTCCGAGCCCCTGCGATCAATGGTCACTCACTCGGTGGGTTGGTTGTTAGTGATTCCGGGCACGTCAACTACTGAGGTTATCAGTTCCGTAAGTGAAGTGCATGTTTATTTCCCGGTAGGAGGCGGTCATCTTCCCCCGCTGGATGGTGAGATCAGGCGCCGACCTACCATAGACTAGCGGTGTTTTCCCCAACCGGGTATCTCCCACCAACGGGGCACCGCCCCATCCGGGCCATGCTCTAACCTCCCGAACTGTCTCCCGGCATAGTGTAGTACGTGTGTATATGTGTGCGCGCGCGTGTGTGTGTGTGTGTGTGTGTGTGTGTAAGGAGTGAGGACACGACAACGAAGAGGAAAGAAAGATCGCGCATAGTCCATGGCCCGTTTATTAGGGTACTGCTCCGCCATACGCTTGGTGTCGATCGGAGTAACCACGGAAAACTACCGATCAGAGCAGCCGGCGTCTAAAATCCTCCTCCAGACAGCGACTGAATTCGACCTATCTGACAAGATAGTGTCGAACATCTTGACACTGTCGGGACTCGAACCTAGGACCTCCCGGTCAGAGGCACCGCAGAGACATCAGTTGATACACTCACCCGCCTCTCCCGTTTTGCACACTCGGCAAATCTTCACTTCAACAAACAATTCTTATAAAACACATTCAACAAACAATTCTTATACAACAGTTTTTGCCTCGCGTCAATAAACAAATTCAGCACGTACAAATACAGAAGACCCCGCTTAAAGTTATCACTATGGGTCATAGATAATAATGAACATATTAACTGATTGATAACAATATTCGAATAATTTCAATTGAAGATTATCGAATGAAGAGAAAAACTACTTCTGTAGTTTACTACGGTGAAAACCTCTATTCATAATAAAATGAATTCTCCCCTTCACTCCATTCATGCCTTCACTACGTATAGAAAATTTATTTCAATTCAAATCATATTACAATGTCAGGCATACTTTCTACAATTTAAAAAGTCTAGGAATAAGATCTGCTTCTGGTTTCCTGTGAGGATTTCATTAATATATATTTCATACAACGTTTCTGGAAATCAACAGACACGTGCATCGCGTCTCAATATTTGTACCCCTGATGCCACTTCTGAGTCAGTGGAAGTTACGATTTTAAACATCGCTCGTGAGCTGCAATAGCGGCTGAATTTTAAAAAGACGAATTTTGAGTTAATACACTCTCCAGAATAACAGATTGGTGTACTTTCCAGCAGCAACAGTAGCATATCTTACAGTACAATATTCCACCAACAAATGGCCGAAGTGTGAATGCAAAAATGATACACAATATAAAGTTGAGCCACTTTTGCAGCCTACGAATGATATGCAAAGATGGCAATGTCAGAACACCACAGTTAAGAATCAAATGATAAACTTGAAATTACTCCTTGTTCTGCGGGTTTTAACACATAAACATATGTTGCCATATTTCCAAAAGTAATGTTTGAAACAACCTGGAAGATCCAATTCACCACTGACCATCGTTATCAATAATTCATTTTTAAAATCAAGATTAAAACCTAATTGTACGCACATTAAATAATAAACACTAAACTGTGAAATGGTTCTTGCAGTGGCTTCCACAGATTCCTCAATGTCCGTTATGTTCGTCAAAAATTCATTGAAACGCAATGTCACGCAAGGTGTATTATTATAATATAAATAAAGAAGAGCATTAAATTCTGTGAACTTCTATTAAACCACGTATACTGGAAATTATAATCAGAACTGACATGCGATGCAGAATTTTCCCTATGGATAAATCAGGTCGCCGCAAAGGAGAAAATACCAGATGTCTCAAAAGAAAAGTGGAAAAAAGGGTGACATTATCTTTCTCAGTTGTTTTCGTAACAAGCACAAAGCACGCTTACTGCAATGGTCACTGCATGTCTCAGTTGTAAGGCTCAGCTCTACGGCTTCCATTTCAGACGGAAAGCGCTCATTGTTTCGGCCGCGAAGGCGCGCCGCCAGCACAATGTAACAATTGATGAAGTGAAGGGCAAATGAATAGAATGGTGGGAAAATATCCGTAACGCCGACTCCCCAGATAATGCTATATCACAATGACATTTCAGCTATATAATTTCAAACACTACTACTTAAAGAAATATTTTAAACAGAGTATACTTAATAATGATGATATGAACCTTCACATGCGTAAATGTAATGCAGAAAATCTGCATTGGTAAAGGTTATGAGTCGGACGAGCTCTTAACCTCACCTGATTTATGGGTATTTTACTTCGCTCAACCCATTTCGGAAATGGAAAACACAACTGTATTTCACCATTAACTGCGTAGTTTAATGTGCGGCACATTAACTGGAAGCTGAAATAAAGCAAAAGTGATTCGTTTATGAGTTTTTTCATGTTTGCGATTCACATTTAAAACTCATAGACGTGAGTGGCCTAAAAACAAGGCCTAAAGAGGCTTTCTGGCCATCCCTGAGCGCACACCATTCCAAGTACTACCGCATGAATGAGACAAATTTATTTATTTGTTTTACGTCAAAAACTGTCACTGTCAGTTAAAAACTGTGACGCGCAACGGGGAGAAGTGAATTCTGTTCACCTTTTCATAGTTCTGTATTTTCTTAATCGGTATGATCGATCGTGTATGAGCCCCGCCCTGGCCCCGGCCGGTTACTCCGTCCCTCGCGCATCGCGGCGCACCCGTGCTGGGACCTCGGGGCCACCGCCGCCGCGCCGCCCAAAAGCTCATCGCCGCCGCAACCGGCCAGCTGGGGGAGGGGGAGGGGGGCGGCGGCGACGGCGGCGCTCGGGGCCGCGCTCGGCCGTCGCTCCCTGCACCCCCCCTCCGCCCCCCGCAATGTTACGACTCCGCCGCGCCACACCGCGCCGCGCGGGGCCTGCACCTTGTGCGTAACGAAAACAAAGAAAATGGATGTTCCAACGAAGCACGCACCACGGCCGTGTACGCACGCCGGGGAACAACGACACGCACCAATCCCCACTCCAAATGATACTCCGGTCCTTCCCATTCCAAACGACTCCGAACCTTCATTTACAACGCACTCTCTAAGCGGAATAAATTGAGACAGCGATGAAGGAAGAAACATTAAACAGAGTAATTAAAACCGGTACCACTAAATTATCCACTACATTTCGCTGCAATCAAATAAGATAATGCCTCTCAGAATTAAGAATAATTCGATTAAAGTTACGAACAGGATGTATAATTAAATAAAAGAAATGTAGAGCCCGAGAGCTAATAGTAAGGATAGAAGAATTTAAAGATCTTTAAAAAGAATACGAGTATTTTTTTCTTCGACGTGAATAGTTTTCGGAGTTGAACGTTTTAAAACATTCATGGTTTCAGATATCATAGATCTAAAATAAAAATAAGAAACCTCAATTCTTTTCCTATTTCTATCAAAGTATAAATCTCCTCAATTGTTGGGCTACTGTATCACACACTCGCAAATCCAAAATATCAACATTTTCATGTTGTGGCTACTATTACCAGTAATCCTGATCATGATTCTGTAGCGGCATGAGTGGCTTTCCAGTAATTCCAAGTGTGATTGCAATTCCCAAGCAGGTGCTACTAGCAGTCAGGGGACACGCCGCTCAGCGCCGGGATAAGCAGGAGCGTCCGCAGATGGCGCTGCTCTATTGAGGAGGCAATTGCGTCTACCCAACAAAGCCATTGCTTACGACCACGCACTTCACCCGAAGCTCCTATCTCGCTGCCATGCGCTCTCTCTGCAAACTCAGTTTGATGAATGCAACCATTAATTTTGTTTATTGAAAACTCTAACACTCTTCATAATTTAAAATAATACATCTTCAAGGAAGCATATAATTAAAAAGGAGATAAACTAATAAATTTATTTTAAATGAAATTTGCTGATATAATAAAATGTGCAAAAGGGGACAAATGTACCCATTAATTTAAAGAAATATGGTTGAAATGCCATTTCTAACCATAAGTAGTTCTGTACAATCATGTCCCACTACGTAAAGTGCAGCGTTTCGAAATGTACAATATACAGAACAATACAAACAGGAATGACTGTAGAACGAAACCTCGACGGATTTTTCGTTCGATGTATGTTTCAGGGTGCGTCAATTGCCTCAAGAGGAAGGAACGCCAATGTCAAGAGGAAGGAAAAATTGCATGCGGTCGCTGGCCCATTTGTTAGAGTACTCCTCCAGCATTCGCCTGGTGTTGATCCAAGACACTACGGAAAAGTACCGATCACAACAGCTGGACGCTAGAATTCTCCTCCAGACAGTTACTGAACTCGACCGAGCTGTCTACCTAATGTCGAAAATTCTGCCACTGTCGGGCTTCGAACCCTACGACCTTCAGGTTATAAGCACTGCAATGACATCAGTTGATGTCCTGAGCCACATTCACCTGCCTCTTTATTTCAAATTTACTATCTTAAGTTGCAATGTTTTACCATATGTAAATATTACTTCTTACGTGACAACCGTTATTTCTGATGCGTAAGAAAAAGAACCAATTCCATTTTGAAATCTCCATTAAAAGTTATTGTAATTGCATGTTCTTCTGCAGGATGTTTTTGACATGCAGGTACAATGAGACATTTGGTTGTACATGGAAGTATTTTTCTTGAGTGTACAGACTGAAGCTAAGTTAGTTATTCGAGTGTGCACAGCCAAAAATTTTCTCAATTTACGTTATGTTTGCATAAGGTTGTATACATCCCTTTGGTGATACGTAGAACAAACTACTGGAACTTCCGGTAAATCAATTAAATCTAATGCTCGAGAAATCAGTCACGTGTAACAGGACAATCCTGCAGCAACGATCATTAGAATATAAAGAAACTCTTTCGTTTTCTCTTTGTCTTGCCAAGATGTCTGTAATGAATAATGAATGATACATCGTTTCAACTCCATATAGCTGACAATAAGTGAAATCAGCAATTATTTTCATCGACAATTAATTTCAAATGAAGAATGGATGTGGCATAAGAAATGCGATGGCCTTGTTTCACCACACATCACGAAGGCACTCTCAATTCCATCAACGCTCCCTTCGAGGTGGAGTTGGGAGTTTCGCGAAAGCTTAGAGGCCAGACCCTCAGCAAGTTCGATAAGGAAAATGTCTGAAGTCAATTCCAGATTTACTACAATTTTCTCGTATTTCTTGAAAATTTCAATAAAATATTCTATAAACAATTTTTTTATATCGGTAATCACACACATATTTCATACGATATGTGTGAAGATCACACATCCATAATAATATAAAATATGTATTCTTTTTTAACCCCTAATTTCTTTTATACTAAATGTTAGATGCATCCCTGATTAACAATCCAAATCGGAGTCGAAAAATCGTGTGCACAAAGGTACCATTATTTTAAATATGTAACTAGCTTATTAGACATTTGGTTGAAATTACTTAAATTTTCAAATTTGTGGTTTACTGTAAAAGGTGTTACACGAACTGTATATGATATTATTTGTGCCAATGGTCGTATTAATAATTGGTAGTATATTCTTTATCGCGCCAACGTCAGTCTATACTATTTTTATATATAATTTAATACAATATATTTTAATATTTTCTGTTTTTAATGGCGGACACTTTGATGCTCGATCAACTTCACAACCTCAACAGAAACTGAAACTGCTGTAATTTTTTTAGAGGCCCCCACGTGCCTAGCGATTTTGACACACATTTCTGCCATCGGGAGCACCAACATAACGGTCCCAGTAATATTTATCCACTACTTAAAGCAATCTCCGGATAAAAAAATTCGGGATCTGATTATAGGAAGGAAATTGTCGATTAAACTTTGGCGGGCATCTAGCCCCTTTTTCCTTTTTTCTTCGCACGCCGAAAGTACGGCATGAACACTGTGGATGATCCACTTTCCAATGATCCATGAACGTCAGTCGGGATCGAATTTGCGCTCTTGGGGTTGAGAGCCCAGAATGCTAATCATGCATCAACCGAGTTCCACTCAAAACAAAATTTGACACTATTATATGCGGTAAAATTGGTAGTTAACCTTTAAGTAATAAAAACTTCTCTCCCTAATAAGGAAGTGCACAAAATAGGTCATCTTTTACTATATAAATTCTCCTCAGGCACATTATATTGGCGCAGCTTCGTTAGGTCACAGATGTGGGAACATGTTATTTGCATCGGCTGTCTCATGGCCGTCTGCGCAAGACCGACACACATACGAGCGATGGTAGTCACTGTTTGGATTTAGGTAGCGCCTCAACAGAACGTGCAGGAAAGTAAAGGAAAAAGTAACTAGTAAAATAAATCAAATATTCCTCAAGCAATTGAACGGATATGGTCACATTTTCGTGTGATTACTTAAGGGCTATTCGATAAAAATAATAAATCAGTCCCAGAACACACAATGTAACGTGCCAACTTACCAATTTGGCATCTAGTTATCTATGAATATCTACAATTAGTACATTAGTAACTTAAGAGCAATATTTTATAAATATACGAATAATTATGACTTAATTGGTAGTAAATGACACAAATCGCATGAAATAGATGTGCACACACTGAATAGACAAAGGTATAATTAAGTTTTTTAATTGAAAATAATTGAAATAATAGAACAGAAATATATTAGATTCTCAATGGCACATCTCTTTCCAATCAACTTTAATAATTTATCAACTAATATTAATAACTATCATTAACATTCATTAAATGAATAATAACAATGTTATAATTCAGTCATGTGACAATGGCGCTCATAAAGGCTTGTCGTAAAACGCACCTTCGTTTCATCAAATCCCACATATGCGTTTTTATTTAAAAAAATATATATTATTACATTATTTGAAACGGTTATGGAACACTATACTACAAGAACCGGCAAAAGTTTTTTTCAACCATCAATGTTGTCCGCGCTGAGATTCGGACAAAGTCTTTAGTGTAAGAGTTAGCACGCCATTCAGATTAGCCTCACAACTAAACTCAACTTGCCCTACGCTTTATAAAACTAATAGTGCTACACCAGCACAAAACGTTTTGTATTATTTGTAACGGCTATGCAATATCAGACTGCTAGTATATGAATCTGCGAAAGTGTTTCCAAACAGAAAACAAATTTGCTGTTTTGAAACACTTATATTTTTCCTTATTTCTTCCAAAAATCTACGACTACGACTACGACCAATCTACGACTAACAATAGTAGTTGATCCAAAAAGGGTAGAAGTCGCTCCCTCTTTCGGATACTACATACCTTAACATTCCACGTATAGCCAAGTATACACTATTAACTGAATTTACGAAAATAATTTTGAAAAAATGCTAATTGCAATGTAGTCCATACTTATGGGTCCGGATACTCCCTTTAAAGCGCTTTATATTGTTATTATTTGTGACGAACGAAGTAAAACCGTAACGAGAACGGCTTGCGCGTGGATGCAGCGCGGGCACGGCCGCTTGTGATGTGGGTGGCGCGCAGGTGATGCGGGCGGGGGGGGGGGGGCGGGGCGGGGCGGCGGTGCACGGGACGCAGGTGACTCACGCGCAAGCGCACGCGAGGCCGCTGCGCTCGGCGCAACGCAGGGCTCGCCCGGCCAGGCCCGGCCCTGCGCAACGCGCCAGAACGGCACCTACCACCCTCTGCCGGAACAAAGGACGCGCAGCCCCCGCACTCGCTTCCAACCCCTCTTCACAATTGGCCAGCATTTGGACGGGCACATCCCGCGATCGACTTTTCCAAGCCGTTTACCTCTTTCCAGCCCCCAAAGGCACTGCCCGACTCCATCCCGCTCTTTTCCTCCTTAGTAGAAGCATTCACTTCTACGTGCCCCGTGCTATGCTTAAAATCACAATCAAGGATTTCAATGTATCCACTTCTGCGTGTTTCGAGAAACATTTGAAGTCCTTTCAGAACATGCCAACGTTGAAAACCACCGTTTAAAAGTTGATGGAAACAAAACATTAAATCACATATTACGAGCATCTTCTTACCTCGCTGACTTAACGAACACAATTCCGAAGATTCTGCCCAAGGTTCAGCGGTATTCCAGGTTTTCGCAGCATTGGTGCGAGAACATAGTATAAAAATGTTTACGCCTTCCGAATCACCGGACGAAAGAAACGGGAGTTGGGCGATGCCTTCTCAGGTGACGAAAAGCGAAAGAGGATCGGTTGAGGAGTGAGCGCGGGCTGCACTTGGCCGATTCCCGGCCACGCCGCTGCATTCCTTGGAACCCCACATTCGTAGCGTTAAGGCCGATTTACACGTTGCCAGTAAATGTGCGGTTGGTGACTGGCAAGGAGTAAATCCCTTCTTCCAAGTGACTGGCAACACCTTCGCGTCAGTCCCTGGCACTGCCAGCTGAACAAGAATATTTGGTTTACAGTCCTTATCACGCGTTTTCCACCACTTTTTGAAACTGGCGAGCTCTATATACTAAAGCTGGTGACTCACACTGATCAATCCGTTTGATTGATTGTTTCGTGTTTCCCGGCGCGTCAACTGCTTTGGTCATTAATCCCGTTAGTGAAGTACATGTTTTTTCTCGGGAGATGGCGGTGATCTTCCCCCGCTGAATGGCGAGATCCAGCGCCGACCTACCGTCGGCTAATGTGGTTTCCCCCTAACCAGGATTCTCCCACCAGCAGGGCACCGCTCCAGCCGGAACAAGCTCTAAGCTCCCAACCGGTCTCCCGGAATATGTGGTAGTGTAGTGAATGTTAGTGTAAGTGTGTGTGTAAGGGGAGAGGATAGGACAAGGAAGAGGAAGGACAGATCGCGCGCGATCCGTGGCCCGTTTGGTTGGGTACTGCTCCGGCATTCGCCAGGTGTAGATCGGAGAAACCACGGAAAACTACCGATCAGAAAAGCCGGCCACTAGAATTCTCCTCCAGACAGCGCCTGAATTCGACCTAACTTTTTTTTTTAATTTATTTAATTTGTTGCGTCTACTTCGACGCAACGCGTCTCCAAGCCCCTTGCGGGGCGTTGAGCGCTTTGCGCTTCTGGGAGTAATCCTCCCATTACTAAAAGCGCTGGAGTAATCCTACGTTAATATTGTCTGTCGCGTCTCGTCGTAGTCAGTTGTCAAGAGGACCGCCAGGTAGCATCTCTGCGTACGCGCCTCCTACCGCGCGCTCCTGCGTCACTACCCAGCGGCCAGAATTAGGAAGGAATAAGGATAGGGGTAGGGTTTACGACACTTCACAGGGGTTGGACTAGCCCTTGTGAAGCAGCCGAATTCGTTTTGTTGGAACAAATTTCACATGAGATTCGACGGGAATCGAACCCGGATCTCAGTGGTGAAAGGCTTGCGACTTTGCAATGAGCCACGAGTTCAGCGAAACTGAAAAGCTGGTGTCGAAAATCCTGGTCGGCCGATTTCAGGACAACTAAAGACAGATATTTTCTGGTAAAGAACAGTCCAAACCAAAAGTTTGCCAGATGAGTTCACTTGAACGAAAGGAAGAAGCCTCAATTACATGAGTAACATATCCAACAGCTTGAGTTGTTCATCTGAACTGCTTTTGATAAGACTTTTACGTCATTTTTCTTTGCTTTGATGGCGTTTTTAAAACATTTTAAGAGAATTTTATTGATCATGTTTGGTGATGTGCTAAATAATCAAAATTCGCCCCTACTTATTATTATAATTATTTATAAAAATGACTGGGAAACAAAACAAACTGCCAAGTTAGTCCGGTTTTGTAGAGAATCGGAAAATGTCAGGGACATTGGTAACTTCTCCAAGGCAGATTTAGTGAATAAGACAAATGTTTACGTATCATTTGCTTTGCACTCTGTTGCTTGCGCGCCGAATACTGTCAGCGCCGAATACTGTCACAAAGAGCACACACAAGCTAACAGCAGCGAGAAAAATATCTCATCTTGCATTTCATTACTATCATTGCATAAACAGCTATTGCCAGTCGCATAAAGCGCCAGCGCTGTCTAGGGCGTTGGCAAACCCATAACTGGCACACCAGTACTGGGAATGTGTAAAACAGCCTTTATAGTGCGATTTTTCTAACCGTGCGTCTGCCAAACACCACTCGGCGGTGGAGCTGTTCACATATAATTCACCGCACAACGCTACTCACCGCAGTGCATCGAGGCGAAGACATGCTGATATCAGTCAGATGCAGGATGGAAACTGACGAGGAAGATGCTTACCTTTTACTTTTATTAGTCAACCAAAGAGAAGGTACAATTTTCGGGAACGGAGCTTCCCGTTCTTTATTTTTTCGAGTTTGAACGAATATTCTTCACAGTCGGTATTCCATATTGATGTTTATTTTTCCACCTCTGTAATAAAAGTTTCAGTGTTCACTTCCAAAATGCTCAGAACGTATGCAAATGACCCAACTGTGACTGCTATAATAACCAGTGTATCAACTGTGACTGCTATCTATACGACTTCCTGCTGTCTACGCGTCTTATCGACAGCTCTGAGACCCGTTCGAGTAGATGGCTTCCAATGTAGAGACTGCCATTTAGGGCCTGTTTCACCAAAAGCCGAGTAAAGTGAAGAGTAGTTACTCAAGAGTAAGCATTACTCCACGATAGTTACTTTCGAGTAAATTACAAGCGTTTCACCACCCTTATGGAGGGTTATGTTACTCTACAGTACATACTTCTCGATTTACTCTGCGAACCGCGATTCAAGAGGTCGTGAGCAAGTGACGCTGTGAACTATTTCGGAATGTGGCGGCTCGTAGGTATTCGCACGTTCGCGTGTGCACACCCAAATAACTGCGGGGCAATGTTTCTTAAACATTTCTTAACATGACGGGAATACAAGTCCTCTCAGAGCTTTTTCCGAAACATGGGATTTCAAAACACGCGCCGTTCCGAAGCTGCGATTGACAGTCCGCCACCAATGCCCTTCGTGACAGCCAGGTAGAGCACACTCGGCAAATGCGAACGAGCCGACGGAGTCGGTGGCTCCCGCGGGGCTGAATGGGAAAGAGGGGGTACATGGTGGCTTATGGGTGGTTGGAGCACACTCCGGATCGTGCGGATATTACGAAGCGGGCGTGACCTCTGGAAGTGCCTTCACCTGTCCTGAAGATATAACACTCGGCTAGCACAAGTTTTTAAGAGAAGTAAGTGTGGCATTGATCGAAGAAAGTGTGGGATATCTCTCCACTTAAATGAGCTCTCACCCTTTCCAAAGCAATTCTTCGGTAGCGCGCGAAACGCAAACGCATTGCTGTGCAGTGTTGCATTCGTAAGTGTAGTGTTAATCGAATGTTATTTGCACATTTTAAAGGGAGTTGCAATTACAAATCCATTCCTAAGCATGTGAAAACCAAAATGTATTGTGTAAACATATGTAGGAGGCTATTTTTTGATGCGTTTTGAAAAACCGAAGTTAGTGTTCGTTTTTCTGTGAAGTGTGTTTGTGCAACTGACAATGAATAGCGTCGAAAATATTAAAATAACATCAATGAAAAAGTTAAAACTCGCTGAAAAGAAACAGCATTTACTGAAGCGACACAGACTTTGTGTTTCGTCAGTCAGTGTAGACGGCAAACTATCCAGATTTTTTGAGTATTGGGTATAGAAACTTGTACTTTTTACCTTCAATTTGTACAGCGAGTTTATGGAAAATACTCCTAGCAAAAGTGCGAGTAAAAAAGTTTCGAATGAACTTTTCTTGACACCCTTTGAAAAACGTTTTGGAAGTGCCGAATCATGCGGTAACACGACACAAGTAGTAAATATTTCATAGGGGTCCCTGCCGAGCAAAGTCGAAACGAATGTTGTGAAAAGAAATGCGGGCAACCCTGGTTGGTGATAAAAGGAACTATTCAACATGTTATCAAACTTCATAAGATGCCTTGTTTCTAATAGTCATTATTTATGTTAATGAATATATGTGTATGTTTGTAATGCATGCCTGTATGTATAGCCGTGTGTGTGTGTGTGTGGAGAGAGAGAGAGAGGGGGCAGAGGGGGAGGAAGGAAGAGAGAAGAGAGGCGTTGCACACCCTAATAGTATGACCACGAGCCGCCACTGATTGCGGACCAACGGGAACCTCGGGCTATTTCCTTTCATTTCAGTTTTGGAGTTCTTCGCGTCGTCTTGGTGTTAGTCTTGTTTGGTGATTTGAGATAGCGTAGCTTATTACTTAGTTTTTGTATCTTTATTTCTTAATATTTCTTAGTCTTACTTTTTCGAATGTATATTATTACGAACTAGTACGAAAAGTTAGTTTTTAAATGTAACCCGCGCTTTTTAAATTTTATTATTTATTTTGTTTGTTTTATTTTTTAAACTTTATTCATCTTTCAACTATTTATAGTTAAAACGTTGGAAAGGGATTCTGAAACTCACGAAAACGTACGCAGATTATCTTCTCCCCCATACGTCATATAGAATTTATTACGGTTTTTGACTAAATAAATAAATACTTTTAGTTCTTGTAGTTATTATTTTTTTTCTTTTGTTGTAGTTATTAGTTTTCCTTTTGTTGTTTTGTAGTATTTATTTCATGTCCACACCAATGAAAAATAAATTTAAAGGAGTCCTCCACAGTTCATAATGTACCCGATGAGTTAACAATTTTCTTCACAAATAAAATACGTTGTTACACTATTTAAATGATTTTTAATAGACATATCCTGTTTTGATCTGGACTCTTGACTGATTGTCTATAATCGTAATATGGTACCTTCAATTAAAAAACAATAGTTGATCAAATTATTCTACTACTTGTATACATTTTTTATATTTCTATTTTTTAGTTTCCCAATCGTTCGCAATTGTCGTGCCATACGTCGGAAGTATTACACACACGTTGAAAACCGAGCTTACTTCGAACTTTACTCGACGAATTTTCGCCGTGTTCAATTACTCTCGAATTTATTCTTGTGTAAGCGATTTACACTCGAGTAAAGTGTTCGTGAAACGCTCCAAGAAGTTACTCTCTCGAAAACATGATTTACTCCAGTGTAAACCCTTTCTCTTCGTCTGGTGAAACCGGCCCTTAACATTGTTCTGCTGCTGCTGACATTGGGGCGGACGCGCGTCTGCCCTGCTGGTGCCGGGAGTCCATCACCAAGCGCCACAGCAACGCGACTTCGCCACTCCTGTGAGAACCTCCATTGCAAGCCATGTCTTGCCGCCCACCAGGCGCACCACTCGGAAGTGCTGCTGATGGGCGCTGAGAGAAGGAACTTTACTCTATGAAGCGGATCTCGAACACAACGGTGCTTCTGGCTGCGACGACGGTCGGAAAGCTCGCTCGTAACTGGACAATGCTATGCGTCCAAAGTGATTTCAACAATAGGTCCAAATTATTTATTAATAATTAAAAGTTATTAATATTTATTAAATTATTTAAATCTATTAAATAATTTATTATTTATTTAATAGATTATTAATTATATTATAGATTAGAAAAAATTATTAAATTATTTATTTCAAGAAAAAATTCAAAAATGCACAAGTAATATTAAGTGAAATTTTTTGTCGTATGGATGTCCAAAATCGCGAAATGTGGGACATAAATCGAGACACTTTACGGGTCTGTGAAAAGTTGACGGGTTTCTGTGGGACTGTAATTTCTGGCTACAAGAGCACTGCGAGGTGTAGCGCAGGACGGGCTTCATTTAAATCAAAAGGGAGCGCGGAAGCTATGTCGTATACGTAACGTCATCATTCAGTTCCGTTTATGTCAACGCTCACAATCATCGGTGCAATTAAAGATGATGAACGTGTTGTCACGGAGGCGGTGGCGGCGACGGTGCGCTGATGTCTGGCGGCGGGGCCGTCGGCGCGGGAGGAGACGGCGTGGAAGGGGGAGGGGCGGACGCGACGGCGATAAGGGACGGAAAGGTCAACCACCTTAAATATCAAGTGAGAAATCGTTTCACAAGTTTGTCGCAGGTGAACTGTCACATTATACGCAAACTAATGTTGCTCCAAAAACACATACTTTTTAGAATTACTTGTAACTGGTAGGCAATATTATACTTCTACATGAACCTGCAAAAGTGCTAGTGCCATTTCAGGCGAGCTCTCTGCATTTCCAAAAATTGCAAAAAGTTAACATTGCAAAACTGAAAATTTGAAGATAGACAATTTTTGTTTTTATGAAATCTGTTCTAAAGTATTACTTTGAAAAATGTCATGTACAATTTTTGAAAGAACGATAAGTTTTCGTGTAATTTCTGCTTTGAGTTCCTCATGAACCGCGCCAAATTGTTTTAACGTTATTTTTCGGGGATGAAACAAGGAGTGCTTAAAAGAAGGGTTCAGGTCTCATTTCTATTAAGCTCTCTGAATTTTCGAAAATTGAAATGTTAGAAATAATGCAAGACAGTGTTTGCTGTTGTAGGAACATTAGTTCTTATTCAAAATAATGACACAGACGACGTCAAAGCAAATTGTAAACTACGAGGACGACGGTCGAACACTAACATTCTCTAACTGCTAGATCGGTTGAAGTAGCTCGGGTCATTAACTATTATGGCGATTTGATGTTTAGCGTACAATTTCATAAACAATCTGTTTCACGACCTGTTCAACTTTGGCGACTATTTTCCAGGTTACATGGTGGTAATGAGTACATTTCAAAACGCAAGTACAACATATTTCGAAAATGTTTTCATGCACTTTTACATAAGGAAAATTAAATCAAGTATGTTTTATTTTTCTGTCCAGCGCGCAGCCCAAGGTCTACGTCGCCCACTGTACGTCATTCTATTGACGCAAGCTTTAATTTTAAATACGGGCAAAACAAATTATTATCAATATAACCCCCAGGCAAAAGTAGTCCCAATTAAGAATATGTATATTCCATTATTTTAAATTACCTATGTATGTCAATTTATAATTGATATGAATTTTTGTCCAGAAGGTAATTTCAAAACCTATTGATATTTCCATTTTAGGACCTACGCAATTATATTTTTAAAACCAAATACCCTCAGAGTTACTGCAGCAAAAAATAATAATCACATTACTCGTGATGGTTCGTGAACATCGTTTGTGGCAGCCTCGAACGCACGAAAGCAGCTCGCGCACCCCGGCGCGGCGGCAGCCAGCACGCGAGGCCAAAGGAAGGCGCCGAATCGCCGCCAAAAAACGAGCAGGTGACGGCGCTGGCCATCCCCTCCCTCCCACTGCAATATTCAGGCGCATTGGGCAACGTGGGAGGCCCCTGCAGGCCAGCCGGCACCAACCACTGCTTGGTGACACATCTTTTCAAATGATTCTCCTTATTACACTCGGATTATTAATAAATGTCTTTCCTTCCAATTCAGGTCAATCAAATTTCATAAGTGAATGCTGTTTATTCCATAAATTCCTTTTTGTCGGCCCGGTGGCCGAGATCGCTAAGGCAGTAGTGTCGTAGTGATCTCGGACCGAAGGGTCGCGGGTTCGAGTCCCGCCTCGGGCATGGTTGTATTTGTGTTCGTCCTTTCACCCCTTATCATCACCATATCGTTTCATCCACATACGTTACCATACCGTTTGTAAACCGTACCATACCGTTTGCAATAGTGGTCGCTAATGACCTAAGATGTTGATGCGACCTTAAATAACCAATTTAAAAAAATCCTTTTTACCACCCATTCCTGTCAATCTGCCACAAATATTGTCACATCGCACTTTTGAAGCCATCCCGACTATATAACGGATAGCTACAAAGTGAGTGTCTTGAACCTTGTGTTTTGTAGAATTCCCAATGCACACAGAAATTGAAAGAAAACTCGACAGCCTCCGGCCTTTTGAGAGGTGCGCAGATCCGTTTGATAACGAACAAATCGGGGAAAATCCAAAAACATCTGTATTAGTAATTTTCAAAGAAAACTACGCAACTTCCGGGCTTTTGAGGTGTCTGTGGTTTCAAGAGTATTTGCATTTGTTTTACTTGAGGCAGGGTGCGTGGTATTTTGGGGAAAACTATTTTGTGTGAACTTTTTCAGCAGCAGTCTTACTGCTGCAGGTCAGTATTCATGTAACAAATTCGCAGACACTTGAAGAAGAAAGGGAAAGAGCTTTTGAAATGTGAATATATTTATTTAAAATAATTTATGGAATAAACAGTTTTAATTTATGAAAGTTGATAATCTATAATTTGAAGGAAGAAGATGTATTTATAATCAAATGCGACTTTTAAAACCATTAAAGAAATATTTAGATCCAGGAAAACAACGAAATCACCATTTTGTGAACGGGTTATAGTTTTCGGCTAAAGAAAGTTTTACATATTTCTCCTCTTCTTTTGAAAACGTCAAGTAGCGTTGGGACGCGCGCGCATATCTGCTATGCCCTTGAAGATAATGAATGGCCGCCACAGAAACTGACAGGAGAAATGGAAAAAGGTAAGCGGCGATCTTCCTCCAGCTTCGCCCCCGCCTCCGCCCGAGCACTTCGTGAACGGGCTGCGTCAGGAGTGCCTATCGACCTCTGCCAAGGATTTTCACAGGCTGCATTCATTTCTCAGGAGCTAGAGGCTACGGCCATTATTGTACGAGCTTTTTAACAAGTCAAATCTTTTTGAGCTTTGTTTGTTCTTGGGACTTCCGAAAGGGATGTCTCTGTATGCTTCACTCAAAGTCTTTAAGTGAAGCGATTTGCCAGCATTTTTCGGGATAAATGTGTGCTGGTTGGGGGAAGCGTGGACGATGCGATTAGACAGCCAATCGAACCAACCCTGTACGAAGGACCACGGGCTCCAATCCCGCTCTGGGCAGAAATGTTCGTCCCTGGTCTTTCGTGTGGGTGTTGCGGAGTGACATGTGGTTGGTCCGGATGAACAACACGCACATACGTCCAACGAGACATGTGCTATTGGTCTCCTTACGGGTGTACAGATTCACTGGTTTCGGCTCGAAAGAAAAGGAGTTATTTATGCACAAAAGCAGTTACGGAAATGGCGTCGCTCAAACTCGTACCGTGAGAAGTGCAATTTTTCCGAGCAATATTTTGTATGCCCGAGTAATGTAAATAAGACCCCAACCATATGAAAGATTTAAGTTGTGGGCCTGTAGGCTTTGCATTTCGGATACCCTTGTCTAGTTCAATGCATTCGTCTTTCGCTTCTTGTACAGTGTATCAAACTACAGGTCTTCACAAATCCTGCGAAAGTAACGTCTAATTTACATAGAGTCATCCTAAAAGCGTGAAGAGCACACGATCGTCCCGCATCCATGCTCATTTTCATTAACTATATTTATTTTAACACATTTCATTTTTAATTTTCTACTGTGTTGTTCTTTCAACGTTTTCATTGTTCCGAATATCAGCCTTCATAAATTATGCACGATATATAACAGCAAAATCCCCCTCGTTCCCAGTGTTACCTAAATCTAATGAATTAATGCACGTCCCAATCACAATCCTGGCAAGACACAAACGAGGACTCCTCTACGATTTTATATATATATATATATATATATATATATATATATATATATAACACAACACACACACACATACATACACACACTTGATTTCTAAAATGTTAGGTACCGGAACGTGAGACAAATTGATTAATTTAATATAAATTTATTATTTTTGTTAATTAATTTATAAATTTGTAACTATAAATAACCCTTATAATAAATGTAATTTAAATTAATGTATACTCTAAATAATCATGTTGTTTAATAATCAAGTTTTTCCACTATTTACTAATTTTATTTCATATACGTTTATTTTTAGACGTGATGGAGGTTCATATAAATTAATCATCCACTCTTCATGAGTTTCAAATTCAAGGTGCCGCGACAACAGCCTGATTGATTGGGCAATAACAGTTTTGGTGAATATCTTGCTCATGGTTTAGCCGCTAGCATTATTCACAGACAGACGGTTAATCGGTATTTTCGGTATCCAGGATCCACAAACCATGGATTCTAACAGCACAACGTGTTAGAGGAAGTAATGTACTATACGTAGGGACAATATTTATTCAGTTTTTCGTTACCAGGGCCCGGAAATAAAAGCTTTTGTACAGAAAATTCGCCGTTTTTTCCGCAATACTTTCTTTATACTGCGTAAGCAATAGTAAGAACAAAAAACGACAGTTTCGAATCGCTTAAGTTAAGAACACGGAGAGAAGTAACGTATTTCCTTTTTGGAAAGTACATTTTATGTTTTTCAGTTTATTTTATTGTAATTGCTCGCCTAAAAATTAATCTAATATATCCGATTTAGATACCATTTGAGGTCTTACATCCGATTTAGGTAACCTTTAACTATTTAAAAAATCCCTTTATCAAGATGATAGGGGAACCCAAAGTTATTTATCTATTTTATTTACGGTCGACTTAAGTGCCAAATATTAAAACCTGATGTGATGTCTAAATTGAATTTTGAATTCGGCTTTATCGATTGTCTCACCAAAATAGAATAATAGCGTTAAATTAAAGCTGCAATATTCGCAGGTCAGAAATTTACTGAGAAAAAATATTTAGAAATGTCATGTTATCGGTTACGCATACATAATTACAAGAACACAAAATTAATTTGGGGCGCGTTCCGGGACCTAAAATTTTAAAAATCAAGCACTGTATATAATTGTTATTTTTTATAAATTGACTGTTATGAACTACGCGGCGTTGGAATTTTTTTCTTCTCTGTGGTCCAGAAGCTTTTGGGAATCTCAGAGCCAGAGGAAACAGCCCCTCAAATTAAACATGCTTCAGAAAAAGAGATGAGCGACAACTCGTGGAAAGAATGCCAGCGAAAAAGAGATCCTTCAAAACATTCTGCTCTAAAGCAGAAAGACGCACTAACTCTGGACGTCTCTCAGAGTAGATGGCATCATGTTCGAGGCGGAGGCTGATCGCGGAGACTGATCCGAATCGGAAGAATTTATTGCGTCTTCTGTCGCATTTTTCCCCTCCCAATTCCTACCTCCGCCAAATGCAAATGAACGCAGCTTTCTTTTCTGAGTTTGGGTGGTGCGGTCAGCCCAGAACGCCGCAGGAGACTGGGCGAAATGTCACTCAATACTCTTGCGTAACCAACTGCGTGTGTCTGTCTGCCTGTGTCAGACGCTGCGTGTGTGAGCCTGCGTTGGTCTGTATCTGTGCCTCTCTGTCTGTCTACGTCTCTCTGCGCTTAATTCTGTATGTGTGTGTGTCCGTCTGTATGCGCTTATCCGTTCGTCCATCCTTCTGTAGTCACTGCTAGCGTCTAAACTGTTCAGGCGATTACCTTCAAAATCGATATTCTTCCATCGATTAGAAAGAATTCGAGATCCAGCGAGTTGGAATGGGGTATTTTAATTTTTGGAGGTACTTTTCACAAACCCTCAAAACGATTTTCTCTAAAATTACTCCCAATTTTTTCATTAAACTTTATTCTCCGATAAATCAATATTTCTTCTTGATTGTCAATATATGTTTACAAATAAAAGTATCCAAAGTTTTTTATGACAATCAATTATTTCAGGAATTGCACAACGTTTCGTAACTCGTTTTGTTACATCATCAGGTGCTAAACTAATGGGACATAGAAACTGTTATTCTACATATAAATTAGTGTAATTACTAGAATAGTTCACAAACACTACAATTGTCACAAAAGTATAAGTCTATTCAGTAAAATTATCTCAAAACCAAACTGTGTCCCATTAGTTTATTCTCCGATATCGTTGAGAACGCTTAAAAATGGTGTGTCTCATTTTCGTTGAAATCTCAAAATAGTCTCCAGTGTTCTAGCCGGGACCAGCTCGTACGCAGAGAGAGAGAGAGAGAGAGAGAGAGAGAGAGAGAGAGAGAGAGAGAGAGAGAGCAGACAGACAGACAGACAAACAGACAGAGACACAGAGAGAGTAAGAGCATAGGTCAAGGAAGAGGAAGGAAAGATAGCGCGCGGACCCGTGGCCCGTTTTTGAGGGTACTGTTCAGGCATTCACCTGATATGATCGGAGAAATCACGGAAAACTACCAGAGCAGCCGACCGCTCCAATTCTCTAGCACCCGCACTCGAGCCAGAGCGACTGCAGAAGCAGCGCCAGAGGGGCGGGGGACGTCGCGGCGGCCGCGCCCGGCCGCCTCCCGGCGTCGGCTTCGCCTTTCCCGTCGTGTCGCGTCGCGGCGCGTCGCGTCGCGGCGCCAGCTCCGCTTTTTTCAGCGCCTGCGTGACGCACTCCAAGGCCTCGCAACGCGAGCCCCGCCGCCGCCCCGCCCCCGCCACCGAAATGACTAATAATGACCGGCGCTTCGTGTCATAATTAACACAAGCACCCGCCACTCTTTCCAAACGTTTCCGGAAGCCGCGCGCTGGGCGCTGGCTTTGTTACGCGAGTCGTCGTTCGGCCAGGAGCCCGCCCCGCCCCGCCCCGCCGCCCGACGGCAAAAGTGGGTTCAGCCACCGAAACAAATGCAACAATTTGGCATCAAGGATCTTATTACGAGGTTCGCCTGCTGCCCCATTACTGGCAATCCTATGACGGCCATCGTGTCCTCTTTAAAGACATATGACAAAAAACAAATACGCTTGAAACGTTTTTGTACGAGGTGATTCATCCGATGCCGACTTCTCACTGAAGTATCTTTCAAGCATTTCACAATCCGTTTGGGCCGAGTCATTTTCATAGAGCAAATGCGTAGCATGTGATATTGTACTTGAAAAAATTCCAAAACTAATTAAACATTCTGTTCCATTATCTTCCTACTGATGGCGGGGGCGCTGCATATATTTAACTTACTCGAAAGCTCAAAGCACCAGTTCATCAAATCCACTAACAATGAATAATCCTCTTCTCAAGCACACTCCGATGTGTGTGTTGAATATAAATCCTTATTTCAATTAAAATACAACTACTGATCAGCATCAGCAAATAACGCTGAACAAAAGAACACAAAATGGTTTTCCAAAAGATAGTATCCATACTGGACCAGAACAATAAATAAAATATTCTAAAAACGGCTATATATGAAATATATTGATAACGTAGGCTTCCGCGGCCTGAGTTATGATCTGGGCTGTCCGGGTGACGCCGCGTCGAAGGCTGGGGTGCTGACGTTTCGACCGACATATCGCGGTCCTCTTCAGAGCTGTACTGCTTGGCAGTACACCCGGACAGCCCAGATCATGAAATATATTAACAAAAACAGAATTCACGATACTGTAATAACATAGTATAGCATCAACGGATATACAAAACAATAATTATATGTATTACAAGAATATCAAAAGAATTGCTCTTCCATAACGTAACTCGTGTATGCAAATATTTTATGGCTGGCAGCCTGTTCCTTGAAGACTGCTATCACATGACCACAGCAGTTTCATAATTGAGAACGGGAATTTAGTCGGTACACGCAGAATGAGAATATGCAAAATTGCACTTTCTTTTTTATTTTTGAGCCAACATCGAAACTATTTTATTGTTTTTGGATATTCCGAGTTCCTGGACAAAACCATTGGCACTTCTCGGAAGCAGACGCGGCTCGTGGTTAGCGGCACGATCACACAACCCCCGATAACTGTAAAATAGTCTTCATGGACAAAAATATACCTTTTCTATTTATGTCATACAATGATCGAGATATTGCAGCACTATCGACGTACGACATAATTTTTAAATCACAGAGCAGCCGTCGAATGCTATCTCTGGCATATTCTCGAAGCCATCTTGTGACACAGAGCGAGGTCGTTCGCTCCCGGTTCGTCACCCGGACAGCCAAGATCATTCACATGATTTTATCGCACGACAAGCTCCTCTACATTTATATGAAAGAAATGTCTCCCATAAATCCAACCTCCCACCCAAGCTATGGAAGAGTGATATCTGGAAGCAGATGTGATAGCTAACCAGATTTGGGTACCACTCAGATATATAATTGGAAGGAATCGTACTTCGAAAATTTGTAAATGTATTTTAGTTTGAATAAACGGTGACATATTGTGACTTTATCTTATTTATATTATCCTACAGTAAGTGTTATCCAACAGAATTTAAATTAGTTCAGCATGGGTGTTGAATTTTGTAATATCCAGTAGGCTAACATGGTAAATACCATATTTTTATGTATGATTTCAATACAATATGCTCAAAATACCTGAAAACAAACGGTAAATGTGCCTATAAATATTGGATTCTAAAAATAATTAGGCAAATAATTTTAACTTCTTTAACTCGTAGATAAAATTAGGACATGTGTACAATAAACTTAAATACAGGTAGAACACACTGATTGCGAATACTGACACTTTTTTCAAGAAATATTATATCCCCTATTTTATTACTTAAGTAGAGGTGCTACAGAATGGCATAGACTTTATCGTAGTAATGTTTTCTAATTTCCTTAGTATGGACAGGCTTTACGGATTTTTCCTATCCTCTTGCCAGTTACCATCTATCGCCACCAATTTTTTAAAATTATCTGGACCTTTCGGTTTCCTAATAGTAGAACTGAAATATTACATTATGAATATATTAGAAGAGCGACGACTCTAGCCTCGACCTATATAGCTATTTTCATTAAAAAATTAGAACTATTTTTAAGAAAATGGCGTTTAAGCGTTACTGTAAATGTGAAATTTGAAGCTCTTTTTCAAAGGAATCTGATGAGTTTTCGACAAATTTATACGATATCATTTGAAGCACATGTACTCGTAAATGCAATATTGTGACAAATCGTCGCTAATGTAAATATTACGGACGTGAGAAACAAGTCAGGAAATTACATTTTTATAATCTTTGAAAAACAAACGAATAAATCAATACAGCGTTTATGTCATTTTATAGGGTGCATTTGGCACTATCTCTACCAAAAATTTAAAGAAAAAAAGTTGAGCCGTTTTTAAGAAAATCATGTTTTTCTATTTTTTTAAATTGCAAATATTGCACACACTATTGCCGGAGAACTACCAAAATTTTCGAAAAAATGCACATGACCTTAATGAAAGAAATAATTACGGAGGAAAAATTTTCTATGAAGAAAAACCTCGATCTTCAAGTTTATAGTTGCAGGAAGACACCGAAAAAAATGCAAACTTTCGAAATTTACGAAAACTCTGAGTTAACCATGAAAATCGAATCAATATCACCTTTAGAAGTGTACTTTATTCTCGCAAGAAATTTAAACAAAAAATTTGGCGCCTCTTTTCTCAGAATTATGAAAATGTCCGGGGGGCTTCGTGTATAGTACCCCCAAAGTTTAAAGAATGTTTTTAAAAATTTCAAAGCTTCAACAAGAGCCAGATGGACAAGGGTTTCTTCAATTTGAAAAAAAATCGTACGTATGGTTTAGGGGTTTTTAAAAAACCCGCTAGTAGTGTTCCGTTGAAATCTCGAAATTGATTTGCCGCTGCATTATACTTTCTCCATACTACGTATATAACTTCGTATACACGTACGTATACGAGAAAGTAAGTAGAGTTGTTACAAAACGGTACAGACTTTCTCATAGTAAAGTTTTCTAACTTCCTTGATGCGGACGGGCTTTACGGTGTTGCCCCATCCTCTTGCCAGCTGCCATCTATCATCGCCCAAAGTACTTTTTTTCTCAACTTTTCGGTTTCCTAAAAGTACAGCCGAAATATACTTTCATTAATATTAAAGAACAATAAAACCTCGTTCTGATTAGAAGTTTCCACTGAAAAATTTGACGCCGTTTTTAAGAAAATGGCGATTAAGGATTATTTCAAATTCGAAATTTGAAGCTTTTTCTTCACAAGAATGTATTAAGATTTCGAAAAGCTTCGTTTAAAGTCATTTGAAGCACTGCCACTCACAAATTCAACAATGTATACAAATCGATGGAAATGAGCATATGAAACATATTAAAAAAATAAATTTGTGTAATTTTTGAAAAAACAAAAGAATATACCAAAATGAACTTTGCGTCATATTAAACAGCGCTATTACCACTATCCGTTGGAGAAGTTTCAAGAAAACAGTTGGAGACATTTTTGAGAAAATGGCGTTTGAGGGTTTCTGAATTTGGTTTTTTAAACTTTAATGACATTTTTAAAGACAGACTTATAAATATAATAATGTGAAGAATTCGTTTCTAATGTAAATATTATAGACGTGGAAGAGTCGGAGGCATTAATTTTAATCCACGTGCATTTAACTAATACGCACTAGAAAAATTCGGATATTGTGAATTCTCAACAAGGTAATGGATATTGTAAATTTTACTAGATTCATTGATAGTTGCACGTGGAGTGATTTGATCTGTTTATATGAGCTGGAAGCGGGCTAAATGAGCCGCACTCGTACAGTGAAGAAGTCAAATAATAAAATTTTCTAATTTTGGAAAAAAAGAAAAAACAAAAGAAAAGAGCACTAAGGCATATAGATTTATATCAGCATATAGCGTTTGTTTGGCACTTTTCCTACCAAAAATTTAAAGAAAACATTTTGAGCTGTTTTTGAGAAAATTTTGATTTTTTGATTGCTATTCTTACACGAAATTTAAAGAAAAATTTGGAAACGTTTTTGAGAAAATTTTGAAAATGTACTGGGGCATTCATTTAAAGTACCCCCAAATTTTAAAGGATGTTTCTCAAAATTTCAAAGCTTCAGCTAGAGCCAGATCGACTGGAAATTCAATTTGAAAAAGATCATACGCATTGTTTAGGCACTAGTAGTGTTGACGGACGGACGGACGGACGGATGTTTTGAAAAAAATAACACTTTTCCGGTATCAGGGGACCCCAAAACGTGTATTTTCGTTGAAATCTCGAAATCGATTTTCCGCAGCATTACATAAGTTTCTCTATACTACGTATATGACTACTATACTACTTCTCTATACTGCGTATATACGTTTGTATACGAGAAAGTAAAAAATTACAAGCCATATCATATTATTATTATTATTATTATTATTATTATTATTATTATTATTTTGTTGTTGTCTTAAAATAATTTCAAGTCAAACTTTATTTATATTTCTCATTGTAATATGTAAATTGTAGTGTTCTGCCACCAGGATGTAAAAACCTACCTGCAGAAATAATACATTTCTATCTATATTAGTCTTCCGTCCGAACTTTTTTGTATTTTCTGATTGAATTTTAATCGTATTAGAAGAATCTTGCTTGATTACTGTCATAATTAGCTTTATTTAGTATGCCCATTGCAGTAAACTATCTCCAAGCATCAAGCATTTCCTATTTCACGAAGTAACCTATCCCCGAAGCGAAACTTTCATTAGCAAGTTGGTACCAATATGGAGGTGCGCGCAATTGTGGCGGATTCCGTCGCATGTGAAGGAAGATACGAAGGGGCAACTCGGTGCCTTTGCTGGGAACTCACCGCCTGCAGCCAGGGGCCCAGGGAATACTAGTGTTCCGTTTTCGTCTAATATAACTCTATATGCGCATATCGTTTTCTTAATTTGTGCGATAATAAATGTACAAAATTTCGATCAATTTTTGATGTAATTATTACGAGTGGATTATTTATCATGTTTGGAGAATGTATTTTCATTTTATATTATTATTTATTATATTTTATATTTTCATTTTATTTCATTTAACGCGCAATTATTATTAATCTCGTGATTTTATTTCTTTATGCAAATATGTGTGTGAGAATTCGAACAATTATTTTTTTGTTATTAGTTTCATTGTTGTTATTGCTGCTGTCGTTCACGCTCCTGCCGCCTGTGTCAGTGAACTGGAACTCACATATGTTTCTAAACGAAGTATGAATCTCGTTCGCTCTTGTGCCTGAATGTTTGTGTGATTTTTTTTTATCTTTGGGTTAGTGAAGATTAGAGGTGTTAAACATTTATTTTCCTGGTATTAGACAATAAATTCACTAGAATAGTTTTAAAAATTCCTTTTCATTCTTCCTGTATTAAAGAAAAATTAGATTTCAACAGATATAGAAAGCCAACTCCATGTCTTCCAAATTTTATTGAAAAATGTAAAATCATAAAAAGCAGCATTTAATCGAAAAAATCAAAAGTGATGTTTCCAAGTACATGCAGGTGGTTGTGTGAATGTGATTCGATCACAGTTCCTTTCTGTTTTCACAGTAATATTTTGGAGGTGATAATGGGTTCGGGAGGTTCTAGAGTTCGAATCCCGAAGGTGGCAAGATTTTCGACACTATCTAGCTAAATAATTTAGATAATTTCTTGTTCTTGAAATAGGCAGGTTGTAATCTTCACATTACTTCACAAACAGATCAATCAGCTACTTTCTATTTTAATTGAAACTAGTGCTTTATTTGTAATCCAATGTCTTCCATAATGTTAGACTTTTCCTCAATTCTGTGTACACTTTTCCCAAATATGTGTAGTTATCGCGTGATAAAATAAACGGTTTCACCGGTTCATTCGGAGTAAAAAGAGTGCACAATAAAATGATTCAAGCCATTTTCATTTTACCTTTTGAATTTGCAAAAAAATACGTAACTTTCCTAATTCCTCACGTTGGTTTGGTCACGGGATTTTCAAGTGTTAGCTGAAGTTTGTGAAAGAAAAAAGTTGCATTATTATAATATTACATCATTAGTACGAATAATGCGAGATCATGCTGCTACAAACTACCAGTCTCACATTTACCGCCTTACTACTAAACACCGAGTAAAATTTACTTCTGGCGTAAGCTAGAAATAGCCAAAATATTGATTAATAAACATGGAGTAACGGAAGCATAGCGTTAGCTGGGAGTAAGGGCGGCGCAGTTACCATGACAACCGCTGTTCCCAGTCGACCCGTAGTTGAAGCTCGGAGTAAGCGTGAAGTAGCTCAAGTTCGTCGTAATTCACAACTAAGGAGGTTAGAATATATGGAGATGACATTGTCCTCAGAAAGTGAAGCCTTTTGACAAGGGCACAGCGGTCTGGCCACGATGTTTTGTTGGCCAAAACATCTCAATTAATTGAGTACAAATTAACCCAAAACAGTTTCGCATTGGCGGCATAGTCGTAAGCAAGTACAAAGCTTGCTAGCCGGGTTAATTTTTTTTAGTCTTAGGAAAAAATGTTTTGTATTAACATTTAATATTAACGTTTTTCTTCAAAACCAACAGAATAATCAAAATTGGAACATTGTTCTCAAACAGATTTTTCTGAGTGCATTTTACCTTCTTTAAATGTAGGCCGATTCTGTTCGAGTCGATGGGTGAACACCCGTACTCGGAACGTAATGAAACGGCGATATTTCATTAAATATTTAGAGCGTCATATTTAGTCACAATTAACATACTACATTTTAACAGTATTCCTCTCTTGCAACACTGCTGTTCTAAGAATCTGGTGTCATAAACCCGAGTTTTTACCACAGAGGCAGTGGCCGATTTAGCATTAAGCTAAATAAGCTACAGCATAGGGCCTCAGAGCCCAAGCGGCCTCAAAAATGTATTAAACAAAAGTGGAAATTTGCTGAAAGAATATACAAATTTATAATTAGTTGCAGTACATAAATAAAAATTTAATCAATTTGATAAATACGCTATTTGAGTTGAAAACAGATATAATTTGAAAGCATATTCATTCTCATCTCTTTCGGTTTGAACTTGTCGAGTGGATGCCAAAAAATCTGTCATGCCAAAATCTGTCACAGAAGCTGACTCAAACGGTATCTTTTCGTATACAAAACATTTGGCTTATTATAGTACAAACATTTTAAAATAATAAAATGGGACAGATAATTCACTCTACGTAAGTGTGTCCTTTATTTAGTAAACTCAAAAGAGCTAAAACAAGTGAAGCTACAAGGCAAGACAAACTCAATTCATTAACAATAACGTTCAGTGAAAATTATAAGCTCTGAGGTTTATCTTTCAAGAATATTATTTCTGATTTTATGAACAAAATATTGCATAAACAGCACTTTTAGTAAGTTTTTGTCGGTTATAGTGTTGATATTACATTGCAGCTATTTTGATACATAGATATTATATTATATTATATTTTAGACAATTGTTATCAATTTTTAAAGTAAATATTTGAATAAAATTATTATTTGAAGCATGTATTACTATTAGTTAATTTTCAGAAAAGGGTAAAATGTCCTACATCAAAGATTTTATTGTTCACTTTAAAAAGGGTGGTCTCAAAAATATTTTAGCTTGGGGCCTCAAAAATGGTAAATCCGCTGCTGCATGTAGGGATAACAAAAGTAACATTTTCATGAAATGATTTTGCATCGTAGTTACCTAATAGTGAAGTAAAAAGTTTAAAATCTGAAATAAATGGAATAGTTCTTTCATAAAAATAATTTGTATTATTTTTATCTAATTGAAAACATTTCAAATTATAAAAGAATTTCAAATATGTCCCATCCTTGAATTGCATGTTTCTCACACATAATTAGATTCACTTAAATCACATAATTAGATTCATTTAAGCATTACATTTCCATTTCTTTATAGAATTTTTCAAAAGATAAGAAACTCGTTCCAAAATTATTATTCATTTCAAATGTGGTACACAAACAGCAAGTCATTTCATGTTATCGATTTTATGTGACTTGTTCGTTTCACCTACTTTCTTGTACGTCTAATTATTCAGAATATGTTGGCAAATGAGGGTTGACTAATGCACTCACAATTTCCCTTTATTCCATTAGATTCATTGAAAATATCTTTTCGTTTTTCTTCCGTCCTTTTTTGAAGCTATTGTAATTTCTCAATAACATTAAATTAAAGGTAAAATTCCATTTTAATAATAATTGGCTTCAAGCTCATAAGGAAAATTAAGTTAAGTTTCATACTGCAAATAAAGCAATTTTTTAATTTTTTAAATTTGCCCTGCCACTTCTTGGGAGGCGTAATATTCTATTTATTCAAACTAAGTATATTTGCAACGCGTTCTTCAGCGAAATATCAAAATATGAATAAAGATACAATATGATAGGAAAGATAGATTTCAGGTAGCAGGTCAAATTGTCCTACCGTCTAACATATATGGCAAGGGCTGGCTTCATTTTCCTTATATTATATTCGTAATTCTAACCACCTTGTTTACAGCAAAGGGCAGATGCTGGACCTCGAAACTAGATGCAAATCTTTGCGATAATTTATTAATGATTTAATTTATTAATAGGCTATAACAATACCCAGTACGATCGATATAAAAACGTAAATATCGATTGAAAATCCGATTTGGGAAGTCGACACGGGATTTTTAGATGTTTTAGTTGTCCCAAACGTTTTTTGCGGAGCAAGTTCTGAGTCGTTAATCTTCGGTTACTCAGCAATTATTAGTATAATATTACGCTTCGCTTACTCCGGGCTTACGCAGAGTGTAGTTACTTCTGGAGTAAACGTGTTACCCCTGGCTTACGCCAGACCTTTACTAGTAAGGCGGTTAATGTTAATGCAAGGCAAAACCGGCGGCACCTTTCGAGACACGAAGAATTTGGAGAAACCATTTACGGTCCGAACCCCCGGTCATTTTCCGAGAAGCCTGCCGCCTTTGTGACGGGCGAAGCGAAGACGCCAGTCCACGGAACAGCTGATCTGCCCTCCGGAGACGCGGGGTCGGGCATTCCTCGGGAACAGGTTACCAAGGGCGCAAGGCGGAGAACCATGGGCGAGGGGGAGACGAAGGCAGGTTCCAGCTGCACCTGGCACCACGGCCCCGGGGGGGGGGGGGGTGCGCGCCGGGGGAGCGCCGCGGCGTCACGGCGTCGCCGCCGCCAGAGACAACACAGGCGGAGGCCTCGAAGGACGCCCCCGTCCCTGGAGGCGGGCGGAGGGCGGGCGGCCTGGGAACGGAAATGGACCGAGCGCTGCGTGGCGTTCCTGCTGGCCGCTCGCCAGCCCACGGGAACAATTCCTCTTTCGTTTACATCGCTTCGTTAATTGCCTGCGTCCAAACGCATCCGGACTCGTGCGCCGATTCTGGGTATGGGTATCCGTTCCAGAGCGTAGCAACAGGAAATGGGCTTACATTTCGAGGGTTTGGAGCAGCAACAATAACATATTAAAAACGTTTCTTGCGAATTACAACTGCTTTCTTCCGTAAAATAAGATATGAAATAAGATATAATAATTATATATATACACACACACACACACACACACACATATATATATATATATATATATATATATATATATATATATATATATACACATACACATATATACACATATATATGCACATATACACACACACACACACACACACACACACACACATATATATATATATATATATATATATATATATATATATATATATATACATATATATATACATATATACATACATATATACACACACACCTTTCACTTAAATCATGACTCCATTGTAACTGTCGTAATCGAGATTCTAGTAGTTAGCCTCAAACATTTCGTCAAATTATTTGTCTAAATAGTAACTGCGTATACCAAGTGTTAATACTTGAATGTGTGGACAGCATTCGGGGAGGCGTGACGTTAAAAAAAGTACTCAATGTGTCCCCTATTGTTCACAGATGTTAGGTTTGTATTTAAAAATAGACGATATAGTGTTCACCTCTTCAAAGTCGTGTTTCGGGAAAAAAAAAAATCAAATTTACGGTTGATCGTTTTGGCCTTTAACAATCATCCTTGTTTGTAGATAAACGCTAGAAAAAAATTAAATGTAACAAATTTTGATTTCAAGAATCAGGAAATAACATTCAATGCACAGTGGGATACATTTTGCACAATTTCAAAAATTCAGGTTTATTATAAATAAAATTGGTTTCATTTTTAGCATAAGTAGAGAGAGGATTTCGCTGTTTTTACCTTTTTTATTCTTTTGCTCAGAATCATAGGCTGCCGATGTATTAATTCGCTTCATTATCAATGCATTCACATAATGAAATTTTATGATGCCTATTTTGGAATTGAGTGCCTATTGTGAGATAGATGCCTATTTTCGCCTTATTTTTGCTTTTCGAGAACATGTTTTCATTTGAATGTATGGTTTCGCAACGAACTTTAAACTCGCCGCTATTTATTCGATGCTTCATCTTACATGTTGAAGGTAGGAGAAAATGTCCAAGTCTATTACCCTAGAATGCCGCCTGTGACATGTTTGACCCACGCTGTTCATCGCGGGGCAGAGAACGTTCGAGTACATTTTGCCGCTGTCAATTCTGTGATACCTAGAGTTAAGAAAGTGTTTCTCAAGGCACCGTCTCGAATTTCTGTTTTTGAAGAGGCTTTCCAGGCAATCCACTGCCACATCAACGAATACTGAGGTACGTGGCTTCAAACTGCATTGTATTACGATGAGCATGTCACTAATATAAAAGAAATTGTTTTTTTCTTTTGTTGAAGACGAAGCTGTCGCTATATCTGAAACAAAAAAGGTCTTAGTATCTCCGGAATATCTGGCTATTATCGCTACTAATTTCAGTAAAATCCTTGGTATTTTCACAAGGTTATAATAGTGAGGTATGCCTCTTGTGCATGCAATAACTACAATTCAAAATCTTCAAACTGATTTTAGCCAAGTCCTAAGCAACATCGGTAAAGAAGTAATAATTTGAAAGAATACTGCAACGTTATGCGGGTTTTGGCGACGATGGTAAAAGCGAGTTCGATATGAGAAGGCGAAAGTGAGACATCTCATTTTGTACCTAGGAACTGTCTTCTATGTATGCACCTATGTATGAACGTGATATTGAAAGGTCGTTTTCAAGATTCAAAAATGTTTTGAGTGACCGGATATCACAGTTTCCTTCAGCACATCTTCAACAGTATTTCGTAATACACTACCATTGTGATACTTTTCAATGTTTGTTTGGTACTTTAGTCTTGGCTTTAACAGATACATATACTACTTACTATTTAAAGAACTTTGCTTGAACGAATTATCTACGTGAGATTTGCATTAACAGTTAATTATTTACGGTGGTTGACGTGTATATCCCATTTGGTTCCATCCCATTGTAGTAATCTGTTACCACTATAAAATGTAAAATTAGCAAAAAATATCAACAGCGATTAGTTTTCGCTTATAAATAAGTGCCGTTTCTGAGTTTAAATGCTTATTTACATGCAAATTTTTGACAATATTTGGCGCCTTTCTGCCAGTATATTTTCCATTTTATAGTGCCTATCGATCCGCTCTGTAATCAAAATAGCTTTACTAGAGGGAAAATGATGAATAAAATACATTCAACGCATCACAGTAAACTTTTTATTGCAGTTGACAAACGGTTGAAACGTGAGTAAATATAATTAATTCCTCCTTTCTGACAGGCAACTCGACTTTGGGAAACTACCAGAGCGCTTAGTTTCTCCAGCGGGCAGGAGGAGGGCCGGCGCAGGGGCGACGCATTCCGCCTGACGCCCGCGCAGCGCAGCCCTGCAGGGCCCAACAAAGGGCCAGCGCCGGACGCCGCGCTCGCTTTCCCATTAGGATGTTAGATGTCACCGGCAATACACCGCAGTGAACCGAATCAGCAGTGGCCTCCTATTAAAACCTGCATTTATGTTGTTAGCAATATCATTGGGAAACAAATGAAGGGGACAACACTTCTAGCAGCTATTAAGATAAAAACGTAAATTGTGAGTCAACAATGTACGTTTTCAAACCGCAGATCGAACTACACCATAAGATCTGTTGCACGCAGCAAGCTGCCATTCGGGAAAACTTTCATCCAGCGAATCCACATTTTACACCCTTATTCTGACAGCGATCGCAGCAATGTCTCCGTCTATAGGAGACGACGGTGTCGCGAACCGGAGCGGGTTCGCGTAGGGCGGCCGGCGCGGGGCGGCGCGGGGCGGCGCGGGGCGGCGCGAGGGCGGCGCGGGGCGGCGCGGGCGGCGCGGCGGCGCGCGGGGCGGCGCGGGGCGGCGCGGGGCGGCGCGGGGCGGCGCGGGCGGCGCGGGGCGGCGGGGCGGCGCGGGCGGCGCGGGCGGCGCGGGGCGGCGCGGGCGGCGCGGGCGGCGCGGGCGGCGCGGGCGGCGCGGGCGGCGCGGGGCGGCGCGGGCGGCGCGGGCGCGCGCGGCGCGGGCGGCGGGGCGGCGCAGGGCGGCGCGGGCGGCGCGGGGCGGCGCGGGCGGCGCAGGGCGGCGCGGGGCGGCGCGGGCGGCGCGGGCGGCGCAGGGCGGCGCGGGGCGCGGCGGCGCGGGCGGCGCGGGGCGGCGCGGGCGGCGCAGGGCGGCGCGGGGCGGCGCGGCGGCGCGGGCGGCGGGCGGCGCGGGCGGCGCGGGCGGCGCGGGCGGCGCAGGGCGCGCGGGCGGCGCGGGGCGGCGCGAGGGCGGCGCGGGCGGCGCGGGCGGCGCGGCGCGGCGCGCGGGCGGCGCGGGCGCGCAGGCGGCGCGGGCCGGGGCGCGGGGGCCAGGGCGCGCGGAGCGGGAGCGCGCGGGCGCGCAGGGCCGAAGCGAGGGCGGCGCGAGTCCGGCGCGCGGCGCCGCCGAAGCCCGAGATGAGCGCGGCTCGGCGCTGCCTCGGCCCGCATCTAAGGTCGCGGGGCTGGCGAGCCCCCGTCTCCGCCTCCGCTCGTCCGGCCGGTTGCTTGTCTCGAAGCGTTCCCTTTAAACCCGCCTCCGCTGCCGCCACCGCCTCCGTCGAACGCGTCCCAAAGGTTTTTTGACGTCACGCGCGTCCTCTGGCCGGCCCAAGGAGAAACGTGACGGGAAAAGCGCGAGCGACCTGGCAACGCCGCTCGGCGTACAGCGCGCCGCGGACCCGCCCCTCGCCGCCGCCGCCGATGCTGCTGCTGCTTCGGCACAAGCAGCTATGGCCCGCGCACGTCGGAGTCCCCAGCAGCACGGCGTTGGCCTGGGCTCGGCCCGACGAGGGTGGCACTGTTCTCTTTGTGCTGCGAGAGAGAGTCGGGGCCTACGCGCAAGCGACAACGTGGGCGAGGGCGAGGCAAGTTGTAGCTTGCGGGGGAGGCCTGGCTGGGTGGGCGGGCAGAGGATGAGAGAGCTGGGTGGAGCAGGACAGGGGTGTTTAGAATGAAGAGCGGCTGGGCGAAGGGAGCGTGGAAGCAGTGCGGTGGGGCTCTCCCTGGCGGTGGCGGTGATGGGCTGCTGCAGGAAATGGGCTGTGGGAGTGGAGGGGGGCGAGAGGCTGCGTGCCCCACCCGCCTCTCTCACGTCCACTCCCAGGTCGCGACGTGAGAACTGCACCGGTGTCATTACGGCGGCTACCTGATACTGACGCGCCGCGGGCAGGGGGCAGCGGGCGGGCGCTGAGGGAAAGCAGCTTGTTGCCCACCGCCCACTTCCACTCCAGCCTTCACTCCCACTCCTGCTCCTTGTCCATCACCAGACGCCGCACGGATTAGTAAGAGAGTTTGTGCACTCTCGAACGTTAAAGCACTATCGACCTTCTGCGCATGCGCAGTGTAAGTTTCGTATCACTGTGCATTTGCGCTTGCGCAGATGATATATATTGCGGTGCGCTAAGGCGTGCACAAACTCTCTAATCCTTTGGCTGGCGCCCTGCCATTCCGCTCCAGATCATCTTGCTCGCGCCTTCGCTGTACCCGGTCTCCGTTTCCTCCAGGCTGGAAATTGAAATCTCCCGCCCCGGTGTCCAGGATTTCTGGCGACACTTTCTTAGGGCCAAGGC